>OW026519.1:180371695-181747945 GCA_932274085.1 Protocalliphora azurea
TAAGTTATAAGTTTCTAAATTAACAAGAAGAAAATGAACTTTTTTTTACCTTATTTTTAAATTTCCCGGGAATTCCTGGGAAATTGAATTTTTTATTCCTGTTTCCCGGTAAAAGAAATATCACGGGAAACCTTAAACCCTTCTTAGATCCAAAAAAATATTCCATCTACCGTAGCTGTCCGTTAGGTAAGCTTTTACTCCTCCAATACATTTAGTGAAGTGTTTAAAATGCGCAAAACACCTTTAACCTGTTTATGACAAAATGTTGCCTTCTGGCATTTACAGCAGTGTTTTGTAGGGGTTAAAACAAGTAACAGCGTGTGTGCACGCATACATACTCGTATCAACCAGATAGAAAGTGAAATTGCATTTTTAAAAAACACTTAAAAATTAACAAACTGCATTATTTTTGGATTTTATGTTAAATATTGTATGATTAATAAAATAAACAGAAAAGCTTGAAAAAATACATTGAATAATTTAAGTAAAAAAGAAAGAGAAAAATTAATAATCATACAAATGCTTAATATATTTTTTTTATACTACGAGTACCAACAAATACATCATGCACTTTAAAGCTTTAAAAAATGTTTGTTTAAATTAAAAGTAAACTCCAATTATTTGTATTCGCTAATAGAAAAATAAATATTTACAATTTCACTTTCTGTACAAATAGAGAAGGTAATAAAAGAAGATACAGTCGAACACGATTATAACGAGCACGAAGGGACTGAAAAATTTAGTTCGTTATATCCCTTAAGCAGCAAAGAATTTTATTTTTTAACAAAATATACATATTTCATTACGATATTAATATTTGTAATTAAAGCGTATTTCTTAAAAAAAAAATGGCCGTATTTATGATTTTCAAATATGTATTAATAATTTAAGTACATCAGACAAAATATTTGTATATCCTACACTACCATAAGCCAGAGATGAAGCCTATTGAATTGGGTTATGACCGACCCATTATTTCACCATACACATACACATATTCCCCCTGAATAAGGGTTTAACGATCATAAATGTCTGAAATATATCAAAATTTGTATGAAATTTAGCATGTATGGATTTTTTTTTCTAAGTGCCAAATTTCAGAAAGATCGGTATATAATTGATCAAGCTCCCATATAAACCCCACTACCGAAAAACCCGTTAATGTGCATAAATACTATACAATTTGACGCAAATAAGTTTTATATAAGTAAAAATCATAGCGCAAAATTTTATCACAGTTGGCATATAATTAACCATAGGTCCCACAAAAAGCCCACTTCCAGGAATCATCCTAAAACGTATAAAAAATATATTGTAAAACATACATATGTTTCATAGAAATATGCAATATTCCTAATACAAGTATTGGCTAACGACTACCCCAAGTCCCATACAAGACCCCTATCTGAACTTTGATGTACAAACAGAATGGTGTATGGTATCATATAGACGGACTTGATCGATTATAATTTTTCTCCCTTGTTTTATACTAATTCAATGTTTTCATTTATTACCGAGGTTTTGAAACTAGCGTGTTTTGAGATCTTTGCTCTTTCAGGAATAGTAATTTTCTAATATAAAATTTGTAATCCTCTTATAATATTAGTTTTATTTTTAGCCATTTTCGGTAAATATGTATGCGTTCAGCGTTATCGTTTGGCGACTTAAGTCACCAATTACCCCTTTTTTAACCATCTAGCCACTTTTTTGTCTCCTTTTTTAAAATGGAACTAAAAGCCGACTTTTTAAGGTAATAAATGACGAGAAAACAAATTGTTAGAAATATATCGACCCTTTATATGTTAATACCAACGAAGAAATTGACTATTTTGTGATTGTTTTACAGTATAGTAACATAAAAAAAGACTTTGAATAATTTATGAATGAACTGAAACTGTTAAAAGCTTTAGTTTTTATAAATAAAGTTTATGAAGAACTATTTAAAATTCCGAATCTTTTTGAATCGGATTGGGAAAATTAAAAGATATATTTGATGAAATTTTAATGAGTTTTTTAGATATTGAAGTAGTTGAATCCTTTTTTTCGAAAAATCACCTTTTAAGCGACTTTATTTTTTAAATCCCCTTTTTTGGTCAATTTTTAAAAAGTCTTAACGGTTACGCTGAATGCATTATGTTAAAAAGGTCAACAACTATAAACTCTTTTATTTGTCCAATAATATAAATTGAAATTATTGAAATTTATTTCTGTTGCTTTTTACCTTTTTCAAACATTTTGAAATGTGACCTTTTATTTATCTAAAACTAGTATTACTGTGAGTTCCTTACAGACGAAGTTTTTTGTATAAAATATTCTTCTTTTGACTATAAAAATGTGTCTGTTGAAATGTGACCTTTTATTTATCTAAAACTAGTATTACTGTGAGTTCCTTACAGACGAAGTTTTTTGTATAAAATATTCTTCTTTTGACTATAAAAATGTGTCTGTTGAAATGTGACCTTTTATTTATCTAAAAGGAGTATTACTGTGAGTTCCTTATAGACGAAGTTTTTTGTATAAAATATTCTTCTTTTGACTATAAAAATGTGTCTGTTATAAAAAAAATCGCTCTAACCGTTTGCGTTATAAACGTGTTTATTTGCATAGAAAATCAATTGGACAGAAGAAAAGTTTTTGCTATAGTTCGCTATAAAAGTGTTCTACTGTACATATTAACCTAAATATAAAATTCGGCTATAATACAATTCATACACACTTTAATAGTTAGACTTCTAATTTTTAATGTTTTTAAATAATGGCAATTATTACCATGATATACCTAAATAGAAATGTTAAATATATATACACGTATTTTATTGGATGGACGTGGTGTGTTGACTTAGATCTAAATGTATGATGTTCATTATTTTGTAATAGTTGTACTATTACTTCAGTTTGTTAAATATTCGATAATGATTATGTTAACTTTAAATTAACTAATACTACTTTCTTTTTTTATCACTAAGTAGTAAGCAACTCATGTGGTTGGAATTGACAATTAATTTGTTTATTGAATAAACAAAAATATTATTTCTTTTTTTTTACTTGTTTGCATAATATTTTCATTTTTAATGATCTGCAGATTATAAATTGCTTAATAAATACTTAATTGCTTTAAAAACATTGCTCTGGTAATATTTTTAGTCTGGAGATAATTATTATTTTATTGTTTTATTTTAAATGACTTCGATTTTAAAACAATTAATTAGAAATAATTGCTAATATAATCTGCTGGAATACAATTGAATAAAGCTTTAAAATTTAATGTTTTCTGCGTAGTGTTAATTTATGGTCCTCTTATGAAAAAAGTATATGTTAATATAGACGCAGTGAAAAAATATAGATGACCATTTTTACGGCAAACATGTCATATGAAATTTTTGTATGGCCACTGGAATAATTTATGGAATAATCCGCGTCGTTAATGGAAACGGAAAATTGTGTCACGAAACTAGGCAATCGGACCACTATTTTCAATATATTAAAACTGTTTTCTTAGCAATAGGTTTCAGGATAAAAATATTTGATCAGAAAATATGTTCTTCTTAAATAAACAAGCATTATTTTTTACACAAAGAGGTGAAATTAAAATATTTATATAAATTTTATTTTACTTTTCCATCCATTGGGGCGTCCAAATGAAATTATTTTCTTTTTTGGCCATTTTCATTATGATTTTTTAAACATTTCACCACTAACAATTATATAATTTCTTATAACGTAGATTTTTCCTAACTATTATGTGGAAGGATTACCTTTTTACTTGTAAAAAATAAAAAAAAGTAAATCAATTTATGAATAGATTTTTCATTCGGAGTCACCTAATAAAAACTTCTTGGTTTTCGGTAATGGTAACTAATTATTTAAGTAGTTTCTTGGTAATGAGGTGTCATTATTGTTTGCCTACATAAATAAGTACTCTATAGTGTAATAGCATAGTAATACTGCAATTACGTGGATCAGTCGGTTCAACCTCACTTTGATCCAGTTAGTTTTTTTTTTCATGTCTAAAAAGATATTTTATAAAAGAGTTTTTATCGCTTAGTAAATTAAGTGTGAGACAGTGTACTGCTTAAGACGTTAGTCTTTAGAAACGGATGGTTAATTTGTGCCCATGTTCAAATCTCACTGACGAAAAAATTTGTTCATTGTTTTTTCTTCTTCTTTTGAGTACCCCTAAAGTAGAAATATATATTTGAAATGAATTTCGAACAAAAATAAGTAGTTATTCAGCCAAAAATTAAGCAATTTAATGCAAAGTTTTTGCTAGGTTCTTAAGTTGCATTAACTTCCAGAGAAAAAAATATGACGTATTTATATAGTGATGCCAATCGAATTACTGAAATTTCAAACAGCAAATCGGAACATAAACAAACTTTTAATTATGATATGTTTACCGTAACAGTGGTCAACTATATTGTTTCTCTACGTGTATCCACAATATTATATGATTTTTAAATTGTATTAACATTGAAAAATTTGCAACAAATATTGTTTTTTTTTCTTTTTTTGAAAAATTCGAAATAACGTACAAGATTTTAATGGCTAAAAATTTAAGTTAATAATTGGCGATAAAATTTTATACAATATTTTTATAAATAACTTGTGAACTACATTTTTTTTGTGTCACCAAAACACTAGATATTTTACTAATCTGATGAAGGGAATTGTATCAAAAATCTATAGTTTTTTTTTTACAAAAAATAAATACTTTATTTTTATTTGATCTCAGGTAATAATAGATTTTACTTGAGAAATTACCATCTTTAAACATTTATCGTTGATAATTTATGTATAAAAATTTTTATTTAGCTTCCAAAATACAATTGTCTCAAACTACGAAAAATTTTCATTATGTATAATTGGATAATATCTAGGATAAATACACTTTTTGTATGAAAGAATTTGGGGAAAACTTTTTCTGTATTATTACTTAACCGTTTTTTGTAAAAAGCCTTGGATAGATTTTTATTTATAAAATAAAAATACTTTTCAAGATACATTTTTATAATATAATTTTTATGTATAATTTTTATAATAATTTAATGAAATTTGGAAATTTAGAATTTCGGAAGCGCAGGAAAAATAAATGAAATTATAAAATTATTTACTAGTAGAAGAATTTATCATTTTACAAAAATTCATAAATATGGTATGTAGTTATTTTGAAAAAAGTGAAATAAAAATACTTAAAAATTTGCATTTCCTACTTGCTTATTAAAAAAGTGTCAATTTAAAAAACTTTTGATTTACTTAAAAATTTTAGAAAGAAAATGCAAATTGAAGATGCACGTTAAAGATAAATACATCATACCTTTTTCTATTTATGACAAACTAATTCTTTCCTAAATAACTCTTATGTTTTCCTTTTCCTATTATAAATTTTTCTTGGTATTGAATTTATTTTAGTTGAAAAACTATTTTTTTTTTGGGGGGGGGGGGAGTAAATTTCTCTTTTACTTTTAACTTGTACGTGCCAAATTTTAATTAAATATTGTTATATTTAAGCCACGTATGGTTGTTAAACTCCTATTTAGGGAGAACATTTGTATGGGGGCTACGCCAGATAATGGAATGATCACAATCAATTTCAATAGCCTTTGTCCATGGACCTTAAAAGACATGTATGCGAAACTTCATTAAATAATTTTCAAAATTGCGACCTGTAGTTTGATTACAAAGTTTATGTGGGCGGACGATCAGACGGATAGACGGACATCGTTAAATTTAAGCCAATTGGTGTATATTAAGGTGAGTCTTAGATCAATTTATTTGGGTATTACAAACATCAGTACAAACGCATAATACGAGACCCACTTATGGTGGTGTAGGGTATAATAAATGCATGTTTATTTAACTGGTTAGAGGTTTTAGGAATTTGTATTCCGAACCCTTTTTATGTAATTATTTTACTGCTTTGATGATATTTTGTACAAACATATTGAGGATAATATTTTCCTACTGACACACATACGTACATAAATACTTGAACATATACTTCAATTCTGTAAACTTTTTAAGATTTATTTATTTACTACTCCTTCCACTCCTAATATTTACTCATTTGTAACCTTTTGAAACCAAAAAAGTACTATTTTCCGAACAAACACTAACAACTGAAACCTGATTAGTTTGAATTAAACAACACTTTTGTTAATATTAATGACTTGTAATTATGCTGTTTAATATAGCTTCCTCTTGTTTTAATCCTAAAAAAGTGTATAAAAACAAGATAATAAATTGCCACGAGCGTGATGTTTTTTTTATAGTGACATTTTATTTGTTGTGTCACGATTATAGACATAGAATTAACGACGGTAAAAGGACAAGAACTAAATCATGTCACAGTGAAATAAAAATCCAAAAAGAAACAAGTGAGAATTTTATATTCGGCTTGATCGAATCTGTTATATCCACTAGCTGTACTTTTTTTGCCACCCTATTTTAAATTTCTTCTTACATGGGAGGTGAGAGTTAAAGTGAGCGGATCACAGCAATTTTTACTTTTCGAGTTAACATCGATCTTCGAACTATTTGTACAAAATTTTGTTCTCGTACAAGCTTTTGTTTAACAGATATCGGCAGAAATATATAAACTGTCTAGCATTTGGCCTATACATATTTGTTTATGAACCGGTTTTTGCCCATTTTTCAATTCCAAACAAACCTTATATATGACAAATATTTGAGCCAAACTTTGTTTCCCTAGCTAATCTGCCTCAAGCCCTATCCTACTTTCAATAGAAGGACGGACATAGCTAGATTAGTTAAAAATCTTAACAGGACCCAACAGGGGTCTTTTGCCCATTTTTCAATTCCAAACAAACCTTATATATGACAAATATTTGAGCCAAACTTTGTTTCCCTAGCTAATCTGCCCCAAGCCCTATCCTACTTTCAATAGAAGGACGGACATAGCTAGATTAGTTAAAAATCTTAACAGGACCCAACAGGGGTCTTTTGCCCATTTTTCAATTCCAAACAAACCTTATATATGACAAATATTTGAGCCAAACTTTGTTTCCCTAGCTAATCTGCCCCAAGCCCTATCCTGCTTTCAACAGAAGGACGGGCATAGCTAGATCAGCTCAAAATCTTAACAGGACCCAACAGGGGTCTTAAATGATTTTTTGACATGTTATAGTAATAGTGTTAGTTAAACAGTTTTTTATTTTTATTTATTTATTTTTTTCTTTGCGTAAATATAATTTATTATTGAGTCGGTTTTAACACAAATGCGCCCATTTTATTGTGTCTTTTAAACAGATAAATTAGTTATTTTTATTTATGTATAATGTTTTTATTTAATATTTTATATACATATGAGCATTAATTTTACTTTTTATATAAATTTGTTTTGTTTATTTGCATTTAATTAATTTATATGGGCTTCAGTTATTTATTTAGGTTTTTTTTTTGGTGTTTGAATAATTATTTTAGTTAATTTTGCGGTATTCTGAATAAAAAAGAAGAAAGGCGTTTTTACAGAATGTATTAGTCAAGGTAGGAAGGTATCTGCAATGATTTAAAATGTGGGTATTCATTTTATTCGACTTTCTCATTGTTCTATTAATCAAATAACTCGAAAATGCTAATTTTAAATTAATCGAATAATTGTGTAAAGCTTTTAAATTACTAGAGTTATTGTTTAGAAAATAACCATGTTAAAAATTAACTTTAATAAGACATCAAAAATATACCTACATTAATTGGTATCGCTTTATTTACAAGAAAGGCTTAAATTGTCCTTCAGAGATAATCTTTCAGAAATAATATGTAATTAAAATTTGAGTCTATTTTTCTCTTGTGTTTTTATGAATCCATTGTTTCTCCATATTATAATTAAATCAATGTACCTAAGAGTATCACCTGAACTTGTTTATATTCGGATATCATTGTACGTAAAACAGGTAGATTAAAATATAATATCGCACATTTATTTCGAAATTAAAAAGAAAAAAATCTGAATTATTTTAGATAAAGAAGTTAAACGATTCTTAACATCAAATATAAGTTTACTGCTTCTCTTTCTATTCTATATTACAAGTTTCGTCTTTGCTATCATATCTTCTAAACCAGGCTGAGACTCCATTGGTATATCAATTCCGTACTTATACATATCGGCTGCAATATCATACGTACATATGTAAAACCAATAATATGTTTTTTCAAATCAAGTTCAAAATCTTCCAATTTCTTTCTTACGGAAAATTGCATTTATATGAGGGTAAATATCTTTTTACGTCCTCCAAATCCAAAATAAAAAACGACGCACGTTGGGGTAAAAGGAGTCGAAAATTGCGCTTAATTCAGGGAAAGGTTATACCAATATTTAATGATTAGGTAAAAAAATGTATTTTTAGAATTTTTATTTTTTTGGCAGAACGGTAAATTCTGTCCATCTATACAGTGGGGTTAAATGGGTCTAAAATGACCTCTTCATTCAGAGAAAGGTTATATCTATATTTTATTAATCATGGCTTAATTTTGTATTAATTATTTAGTAAAAAAATATATTTTTACAAATCTAAAATTTTTTATTTTATTATTATTATTATTATTTAGTAAAAAATTTAATTTTTGAAATACTCCTATTTTTTTGAGCAAAATGGTAATGTCCATCCGTCTAATATTAAGAAATGGCCACTTAATTCAAGGAAAGGTGATAACAAGGTTTTAATGATTACGATTTGTTTTGTTGCTTTTTTGGCAGAATGGTAATGTCCGTCCGTATGTCAAAAACTCCGCTTACCTTAAGGAAAAGTGATATCAGTACTTTAGTATTTCAAAAATCGTCCGGGATGTCTATTTTATTCCATCGACTTTTAAATATTTGACAAAAGTTACAAAATGTTGAATTGAATGAGGGTTTAATTATTTTAATTACTTCGTTTTCCAAGATATAAAAAACATATATAAAACAGCGAAAAATTAGCCAAAAAAGAGAAAAAAGTCCTCACTTAAGTTGATTTTTGTTTGGAGCAACTTGAGTTTTTTTACAAAAATGTTAATTTCTGAAATCGGACTATATATGCGCACTATTTTTTCCCCACAATATTAAAGTACACTATATGTACTATTTTTCAGAGAATTTTCAAAAAATAAAAATACGTGGACAAAATATTTTTTACAAATAATTGAAGAAAAGTGCACTTCAATGCCTGAAGTTTATGCTGCCATTTTAAATTTTTGCTTCAAAAGACTTTTTATTTACAATAAAATACATCGAAAATTAATGAAAAATGAATTTTTTGCTCTTCTTCCAAAATATAAAAAAAAAAAATTTGCACTTTTACAGCTCTTTACACCAAGACAGCTCAACCTAGACTAATGATTTTTATTGCTATTGATACATAATTTTGTCTGTTTTTATTCGGCCCTCAATTTTATAACAAAAAGATAATTTTCAATTCAATTAATCGCCAACCTCGACTACTTTTATCCTAACGTGCGAAGTATAACTAGAATTACACTTGAATTGAATTGTAACTTGGCGGCATAATAAAACCTTTAGATCTTTAGATCCAGTTAAAGAACCAGTTAAAAAGCTAATTTTTAAAAAATAATAATTTGCTCGAATAAATTTTTACTTGAAATTATGGATTTTAATTTGTTGACTAAACGAACAAACATTATAATACTATTGAACAATTATTGTTATTATTATTATTATTATTATTATTATTATTATTATTATTATTATTATTATTATTATTATTATTATTATTTCATATATTTTTAATTTGTTTACATCTGCTTATTATTTTTACTTTTTGTTTTTTGTTTTTTTTTTATATTTTATGCTCCAAATAACCAGTGAACATTATTCGTCGAAAACTTCTATTAAAAATGGAATGTAGAGTGAAAATTTAGATTAAAACAAACTACATATAAGCTTTTTTTTGTATATACCATCCAAGTATCCAGATTGAAGAAAAAACATATTAATACAAAAAAAAAACTTTTTCTCTTTGTTTCTTATTTCTAAGAATAAAAAAATCTTTTATTAAAACATATGTAGAGCATGTTTACATCAAATAAACCAAATATGAGTTACAATAGAAATATACACAAACATACATATTTTTGAAAATATTTTGGATATAAATTTTAAACTAAATAACTAAGTTTAAACTTAATAATGATGATTCCAAAATTTTCATTGCAAAAGTTAAGAGTAAAACTTTTATTTATATATTTGTATAGGAAAATACATATCCTTGAAAATAAAAACAAAATATTTTTCGTCCGCCTTTTGAAAGCGCGGAAAGAACCAAATGTGAGAAATTAGAAGAATGCAATTTAACAAATATTATTTTTATTATTGGACAAAATAAAAAACGACTCGTTAAGATACATATCTATATGAGTTTTGAAGCATAGTAAGACTGTTAATGCACTATATATTTTAATATATGGTAGAGGTCTAAATATTCCAAACTGAGATGATATCTAAAATATGAATTTATTTTTTGCTTCTCAAACAGTTTTTACAACTTTTTTCTAAAGTTTATTAATTGCATTTTGTTCAACAACTAAAAAAATTTTTCTTTTATTTTATAGCAACACAAAATATTTATTTAGCAGAATGACAGAAATTAAAGTGTTTAAAACATTTACAACTCATTTTTCTCTCCTTCGAGTTATAGCAATTTAAACTAACAAATAAAACACAAAAATAACAATAATTACACTCTATTTTAATAACTCTAATATTTGTAGCATTTCAGCTATGATATTTTAAACATTTTTTATTATTTCAAGGTTAAACATCAAGTCAGTGTTGCCAGTTTAGCCTTTTGAAGTCTGAAATATTTGATTTTTATTTTGCTTTTAGCCTCAAAATTGTCGCTTTAGCCTTTAGCTTTTTTTAGATTTTTTCAATTCTTAAAATTGCCTTAAAAAGTCTAAAATTATTATTATTACTTCAACAAAGAAGAAAATAACTCCTTATTTGCTTTTACTATTTTATTACTATAGAATCGTCCATTTAAGCATTTTTGTGTATTAATTCTTATTAACTAAATTTTTCACCTGCGGCGCTTCAATCTCCAAATCAAATACAACTTCACTAATTTTATTAAATTATTTAATCAGACAAAATTTATTATTAACCAGGCAAAATATTTATGAATATAATTTTAAAAAATCTTATAAAAGCAAAAAATCAGCCAAAAATTTGGAAATGATAAATACAAGAGTATTTATAATTCAAAAATGACTAAAATCAAATTTGTATGGAAATTTTGTATTAAATTTTTTTACTGGATAATTTTGCTGACAGCCGCACTATGTTTTATTTATAAATTTATTATAATATCCTTAAAAAAATATCAAAAAGTAATGAAAAAAAAATAAGTTTTTAAATAAAAAATATTATTTTTTCTAGCCTTATTTTTAAGGGCATTTAGTCTTTTCTGACCTTTTTTAAAGTTCAATTAAGACTCTTTTTTCAAACCTCCGGCAACACTGCTTCGTATTAATAAATAACGACACACATAAAAAAATTGTTCTAAAACTGTCACAATTAAAATAATTTAAAAGAAAATACCAAAATTGTATTATAATTAATGTAAATTTATAAATTTATCAGATTATTTGTAGCCATTAAATTATAATTATAACTAAATCTGGTATCCTCCAAACCTAGCAAAATTTCTATGGTTACTTTGATGACTTTGTATAAAGTTAAAATATATTTTACAAATGCGACAGTAATAACCAAATTAAATTCATATTTCAAGCGCAAATATTGGTTGTTACTATGAAAATGTGATTTCCATTATTCTAGTTTACTCAATTAAGAAAAAAAAAAAAATATTGATGAGATACCACCAAATGTTACTAGTATTAATTTCCTTTGTGGTCAAATATATATATATATATATATATATATATATATATTCTCAAAATTTACTTTTAGGGCATGGAACATAGATTAATAAGTAGATATTTATGTGTGAGAAAAAAACCTGATTCAATTGTCAAAAACCTAATTCATGTAATAACATTTACATACATGTAGTCACATATATTTTGTTTTTGTGTTTTCTGTTGCATAGAATACAGCTAGAAGTTTATGTGAGAGGCACTTCGATCTAAATTAAAAAAAAAAAAATACTAATGATATACTCAAGTAAAAATAAAATAAAAAATAGTAAAAGTGAAATTCAAGTAAGTTTTTTTCTCATTTAAATTTTTAATTCAATCAATCATCTACTTGAATGATTTAATAAATTTTTTAATTAGAAGAATTTTTCTATTTTTATTTTTTTGCAGTTATTAGTAATTTAATTTGTAAGAGGAGCAAATTTAAGCAATTCTTAATTCAATAAATTATTTTGTTAATTGGTTACTTCTTTCTCTGAATGATGAAAAAAGAAGCAGTATATTATTACTTTTTTTTAGTTTTCCAAATGTGACATAAAACATTTTGAAGATTTTTGAGATGCTGAAATCTTTTCCTTTTCAACGATATCAATATCTTGCTGTATAAACTTACCAAGTGTGCACTGTTCATAGAGATTTTTTTTACAAAATAGTATTTCACAGCTGAAATCCCATTAGATATAAGTCTGGAGGTATTTTTAACGACACGGAATTTTTCCAATTTTTTATATTACTGATAAAATAGCAGCCTTTGTCTACAGAGATTTTCTTTGATCGAAAATGTTTCCAAGGTTGAATGGGAAATGTCACTTTCAATGACGTTCTTACACAATAATTATTCCGGTTGGGATTGTAAAAGCTTGACTGCAAGAAAACAAATTAAGATACTAACGTGGCCATCACAAACTTTTGATGTCAACTTTATTGACAACATGTGGATGACTGCAACTGAAAAAGCAGTGGAATGCTATTACCTAAGACTATACTGAAAAGATGCCTAAAAGATTTTCGTAGGTTATAAAAATCATGGTTGTGCAACCAAATACTGAACATTTAATGCATTTTTTATTTTTTCTTAATGCTTTAAGAGTTGACCATCACTGCACAGTCGGTTCTATAAAAATATTGACCTCAATATTTTTGTATGTTATGAAGAATTATGTCAGCTAGGCAACAGAATTTATATGAAAAAAAAAATTCATTAAAATATAAATTTTCAATTTTCAAATTCAAAATCTTTTATTTTTGGACTCGGCAAAGATATCGTCTTCATTTTTTTTTTACACTACAGGTTGCAATCTAATAACTCGCTTTTTGGCCAAGAAACCACAAACAACCACCACATAACCCTCACCAATAACCAGCCAAGAGTCAGTAACTGACCTTGAGGCCACTGGTTTCCGTGGCACCTACCTTTAAGTCGCAGATAAGACCTCGAACTTGCATTCTGCCAGATTCGGAACCAAGAAAATTCTTAGATACTGGTGCACCCTATCTGTTTCCTGTTTTCTCTAACACGTATGACTATCCATCAAGGAAGAGATTTTGTCCAAGAAGACAAGTCGCCGTAGAGAACTCTTTTGTATAGATATGCTCAAGATTAACATGGGTACCTGCCATGACGGCCTAACCCCACGGTGATCCTAGCACCGGGTGAGGTTCAATGCGCCTACCAGCGCCCCATGTGCCTGTTAATAACACACAGGTGGCAATTAGAGAAACTTATTGTTGCTTAAGAGTTGGAACTATCTAACTTCCTGCTGCACTGTTAGCGGCTGGTATTCCTATGCAACACCACATCGGTACTATAAACCCCTTCCTGCGGTTTAGGTCCAAACCACAGCCACCACGTGACTCCCCGAAGGGCCTCAACCAACAGCCAGTCCAGTACGAAAACACTGAAAAGCAGGTGTTGCCCTAGCAGGGGCTACTGGCTCCCGTGGTACCAGATTGTATTAAGTCTCTGATCAAGCCCCGAAGGTGCTTTTCTTCCATTACGGACCCTAGACAAGTCCAGGCAATGGTACACCTATATATACCTGCCACACTGCTACGTTCTCTAAGACCGAAGATATCTTAGAGTGTAGCATGACAAGATTTTCTCTACCACGTATGAGCTATACATCAAGGATGAGATTTTATCCAAGAAGACAAGCCGCTGTGTCCGTACAGATGTGCTATAGATTAACATGTGTACCTGCCAAGACGGTCTAACCCCACGGTGGTCTTAGAACCGGGTGAAGTACAATTCGCCGACCAATGCCCCACCAATACAGATTACAAAAAATAACTAGTTTTTTGTCCAAGATACTTCCCCTTGCTTAGAGGTCGGAGCTACCCTCTCCGAATTTAAGATAAATTTTGTTTTTTTTATGACATAGTCGTGGACCTCCATTAAATTAAAAAAAAAAAAGATGTAAGAAAAATCCTTAACTTGGCAACTCTGATCTGTATTTAAATTTTCATCACAATTCAATTCTTAAATTTCATTACAACATAATTTAATCATAAATATTAATTTTCTTGAGTTTCCTAATGTTAAGGCCATTTAAATTTAAAAGGAGCTAGAAAAAAGGACTTTCGTTGTTTTCCAAATGGTTAAATAAATTTTAATTAAATAATTTATTAATTCAAATTATTTTGCATGTAGCGAAATTAAATCTGTGGAGCAAAATGCAATAACAAGGCATGTTTTTACAGTTTAGTATTATAAAAAGGACTTACGAAAAATGGCCTTTTCGTTAAGCAAAAAGTGAAAATAAGGAAAAGAATTTTATTGTAAAATAAGAAAATTGTTTCCTTGAAAGCTTGTAAAATACATTAAAAAAACTTTAATAATATAATTATGCTAAGGCAGATTTTCAAGATAAAAAAGCGTGCAGTTTTTTTTTTTTTTTTTAATCTTCGTCTCATTTGCATGTTGCCAGTCAACATAAAATTTCTGCTAATTGTTCTGACAAGTGAACTTCATTCATACAGTTCTTTAGATTTCACTACATGATTTATATAAACTCCCCTACAGAAAATTAAAAAAAAAAAAAACAGAAAACATAATAAAGTTTTGTTTTGAAGTTTATTTACATTTTAATGTAAAAAGTTTGTATCTTTTTGTTTTCTTAATATCAATACTTCTTTTGTAATGGTTAATATTTCAAATGAAAAAATGCTAAAGACAATAGTAATGGAAACCAACAGCACTCACTCTAATAAATAAAAACAATTAAATTCATATGAAAATAAATAACTTAACTAAGTGAACATTAAAATTCTCAAAGTTAAAAAGCAAAAACCAGTGTTTTACGAGGCACGCTTTTTTATAATTATGCAACTTGTGAATCATTGGAAATGTTAATCTCAACAAAATTTTTCATGGCCAGAGGTGTTTTTGAGTTGATTTGAAGAAGCACAGCGGGTCTTAGGGGAGTGGGTAGACCTCCAAAGTTTGTTATCTCTAGTACGCAATTTCTTTAAAAAAAATCACCAAAAACTAATTTGATTTAACACAAAAAAAATTACGTATTTTTACTTACAAGGACTATCTCGTAAGTCCCTACTGAAAATACGGTTACATAAGTAGGTTATCTCTTTTAGTTTAAACGAACTAAAATTTTCACTCATTTTATAGTATAATAATGGCCCTAATTTTTTTTAAACATTCATCAAAATCGTATAAAATATATAGATTAGATAAAAGGTTATATTAATCTGAAGTGGGAGCTTTAAAAAAATTTCATGTTTTGTTTTTCACAAAAGGTGGCATATATTTTTACATATAAAATTAGTGTTTTGTTATGGTCTATAAATTTTTTTCAATGTTTTCAAAAGGAATCTTAATGTAGATGCGTATAAAGTAAACCCGAAGGCAATTAGGCTAACGGTCTCCCAACAAGCCCTATCCAAATTTTGTAAATTTTCAATTCTCAAATCGCAAGAAAAATTATGTTAATTAAATATCTCCATATAAACACACAAAAATTATTTTTCTGACGGGCGCCTCTTATAATTTTTAAAACAGGTTTTTTGTCGGGTTACGATTTTAGGTATTTTGGTACAAAACTGTGGGTTTGTTTGTAGTCGTTTAAATTTTAGATTCAAACATTGTATATATATATATATATATATATATATATATATACCGTGACCCGTAAAATTAAAAATTTTATTTTTTTGAAAAATAATGTTAATATTTAAATTGAAATAGAATATACACGAACAAAGTTATTCTACTGAAATTTGGACACGATATAGATAAACTTGCCCTAAAATTAAGGAATTAGAAAAACTTACACTTTTTATACTAAAATGCCCAAATCTCAATCCTTTAGGGCTTGTTGGAAGGCATTTGCGCCAAGCTCTTCCGGATTACTTTATACTCATTTGCTTTAAAATTTCTTTTGAAAACATAAAAAAATTATATAATCCAGAACAAAAAACAAATTTTATAAGAGAATAAATATTACGACCTTTTTGGAAAAAAACAAAAAGAAAAAAAGAGTTTTGTTTTCTTAATATCAATAGAAGAATTTTTTTTAAATTTTAACTTCAGATTAATATGAATTTTTATCGGATTTATATATTTAAAATTCTTGCACCAATATTAATTAGAATTTTGTAACGAATCTGATGAATATTTTAAAGAAATTTTGGGATCAATAATAAGCTAAGTTTAAAAAAAAACTAAAAAAAACGAGGCTAAAAATGAGAAAAACATGTATTTCGATCTGAATATCTCTTAATCTAAAAGACATAACCTTCAAGGATTAGTTATATAAAACTTCTTTTCTGTCATATCACAAATGATTTTTGGCAATTTTTTAGAAAAACGACATACCCGAGTTGGCCAATTTTGGAAGGCCACTCATTACCCCCTTGAACCCGCGAGGAATCTTTACTCCTCCAAATCAATTTAGAAATACCTCACCTCTGGCCTTGTGAAATTTTAGTGAGATATCTCTAACGGTTCATAAGTTACAGAATTATTACCAAAAAAAAAAAACGTTTTGGAACCACTATACGAAATAAAACATTAATTTAGAAATTTTAATTAAATTATTGCTTTTTAATTTCTTTCAGATGCAGATAACGACATAACCAAACAAAGAAAATACCACAACAAAAGAAAAAGATTGCAGAGCAAACAAAATTCCAAACGCAACTGAAACTCAAAAAGTATAAATCATCAATGAAACCTGCAATAAAAATACAAAAATGGAGAAAACTTTATTAATAGCAAAGGATCGCACTGAACGTAAAATGAACAAAAAATTTAACAAATCTGAAACGACAACAACATCCACCCTAGAGGAAATGACAACGACACATAGAAATAAATTTAATAACAAAAATATTTGTCAATCTGTAAATGTAAATAGGTGGAGAACAGCATTTCAATCGTCATGTACGAATAAACTCCTAACCAACACCACCATAAACACTAACACCAAAAGCAGCCACAGCATTAGTATCATCAAGTGTGTGAGACATCAAAAGTTGTCCTTTGGTTTAAATAAACAACATTTGTGGCTCATGTTGTGGTTACTGGTGGCATTAATTCTACATGTAGAATCATTACAAATGACAAGTAAATCATATAGAGCACAAACATCTTCATCGCCTGTACGATATAGTCAACTTTTATCGACAAGTGGTCAGATAACCATGAGTGACAATGCTAAAAGTATAGACGATGACGATACATTTCGTCCGTTTGTACCCAAAGATCCGGAATTAATATCGCGTAATGTGTTTACACCATCTGGACAATTTCATATCTTTCAACCCATTGACACAGATTTAAGAGCTGATGTGGCAATACAAAAAAGCAAAAGTCAACATTATGGAAGAAATAAAATGTCAGAACCATTGAACACATATTCAACATCATCAACGGTAGCAGCGGCTGTAGTGACTTCAACAACTCCAGCATATGACACACAACAAACGACTAGAAACCATAAAAATACCAAGTCCCATAACCTAAGAACACACGACAGAATTGTCTATCAAATGGATTCCAGTAAATTATCACAAACGAAGCAACATCAGCCAGAACAACATAATAAGCCAAGGAAAACACATGAGATTAAACATGACCCAGAACATAAACACAAACATTATATGAACATGAACATTCATGTTGATAATGATGTTCAACGAAATGAAATTTCTAAACAGGATGATTTGACATCAGATTTAAAAAATCTAGAAGATTTATTAGTCGATTATGTAACAAATTTCTTTGAAAAAGGTCAATATGAACCAATGCCTGGTCTTTTGGTTGAACTGTATAATAATCATAGCCAACCGCTGGCAACCAAAGAACAGCAGACGAACAGTAAGACACGTACGGTGAGACAAACAGCGGCCACAGATGCTAAGGTTAAAATTGATTTACCTCGAACCATGGCTACCGGACGTTTGTTATTTTTAACAGGTTTGTTAGGAAGAGGAGTTCGAGTATATAATAAATATTTTGTTCTCTTATTTGTGTCATATTTCATATGATGATTTATTTTTATTTCTTTTTATATTTGTAGGTCTTAAAAAGATTTTATGGCCTGTATTTATGGGTTTACAGGTTTTGAAATCACTACTTATTGCCATGTTTATACCGGCCATAATTGGTTCGTTTACGAAATTGTTGGGAAAGGGTGAGTATAGGACTTCGTTATTTTTCATATTTATTTTGTCATGGTTATTTCAAGGCTTGCAGAATATACTTTAACGAAATAATACACATGTGTCAAACATAGAATTTAATAGGTCATTGCCCAGCAAAAAAGGTACTCAAAAAAGAGCTGAAAAGTCATGATTTTAATATTGTGGAAGTATTTAGTGCTGCAAAAGGGCTCAGAAGTTCTTTTTTAAAATCCATGATTGCATTGGTAGGATGTTCTTCTTTTATGCTTCTTGTGCAATTTTTTTGAAGTACTTTTCCTAAAACTATGTCTATAAAATTGTATAGCCTTATTAAAAGATAACAAAAGTACTTTAAAATTTATGAAATTTTAATCTTCTCGGGAATTATTAAAAATACATTTGTTTTCAGTTTTTTTGGAAGTAATTATTAAGAACTTCAAAAAAAAAACTCAAAATATGCACTTAGTTCCACTTCCGAAAAACGAATTTTTGTTTTTGAAAGCTCTTGATCGTTTTTTTTTTCTAGTTGGCGATGTATGTTAGATGATAATCATTACTAATAACCGAGGATCCTAGAGGCCATTATGAACAATTTAGTCATTTCAATTCTTCCTTTTAAAAAGATAATAATGAAAAAAACCCCCAAACATCTGTAGAGGAGGGAAAAATTAAGAACTTGCAAAAAATTTCAAAATATTCACTTAGTTCCACTTTTGAAATGGAGAAAATGTAAGTTTTTGAAAGCACTTTATTGTTTTTTCTTTTGCTGGGATTCGATGTATATATGTTAGATTATAATCATTGCTAATAACCGAGGATCCTAGAGGCCATTAAGAAAATCTTGAAAAAGAACCCCAAACATCTGTAAAGAACTTCCAAAAAAAGTTCAAAACTTAGTTTCACTTTTGAAGTAATGCAAATGTTCATTTTTGAAAGCACTTGATCATTTTTCTACCGGGTTGCTATGTATGTATGTTAGATCATAATCATTACTAATAACTGAATATTCTAGAGGCCATTATTAATACTTTAGCCGTATTGTAGAGGATCCCAAACATCTATAGAGAAGGGGCAAATTTTTGTTAATTAACTGTAATTCTAGCAGGATGACGCAAATTTTACACAAGCATTTGATAAAAGTAATAAAAATGCCTAAAGGAGACTTATCAGAGAGAATCCAAAAAAATTTTGGAATATGTTCAAAAATGTAGATTGTAGAGACGCTCAAAGTTAATATTTTTCTAAAATGCAAGAAAAAACGAAAATTTTAAGAAATTTATAGTTTTGTACATGGATTATAAGCACAGAATTCAAATAATCATTAGTGTTTTCATATTATTTGAGAAGTAGGTTTATTTTTAATAAACCAGAATATAAATCTATAATTGGGCAGTAGCAGTTCTTAAAATACACTATATTCAGATAATTGTTTCCAATTTTGGTGGAATAGATCTAAACAAGTGACGATTTCATACAGGAGATATTACCTGAAGGCGATGAACTAATTATTAATTATATAAAATTTGCACACTCTTAGATGCCACCACCCAGAGTGAAAAAGCCAAAAAAAATCTGACAACCTCCTAATAAAACACGGAATACAAATTGAAGATATTTTTCGTTAAAAAGTTCATATAATTTGAACTATTTAAGGAATATTAAATGGTATTTAATATGACTTGTATTTTAAGGTTTAAAATGAACCCTAATTTAAAATAATAGACCCATAGTGCGAATGAAGTTTTCTCCTCAAAATTCTGTATTATAAAGGGTGATCCGAAGTGCTTTTTGTCATAGTTGAAACTAATAATACGGAATTAAAGGTTTTTATATTTGACCTAAATAAAAATTAAATGGTTTGATTATCAAAACGTATAACCCATATATTACAATAATCGATTTACAGACATAGCCAAATAAATTAAGTGCTTGACAATATTTACCATCATACAATTTTTTGGTGAATAGATATATGAAATTCTACATTAATACACAATTAGTTAGAACTAACAATTACATTTAGTTAGAAATAACTACTTTCTTCCATTTAATAGTCAAATTTATTGCAAATTTAAAATATATAATAATAATATAATAAAATGTATAATTCTTTTTCCCAAATATACACGTAAGAATTATAATTGGCTCCATTATAAATTAAACCATAATTTTTACCGAAAATTTCCTAATATTTCCTCCTTTCTGTTAAGTACGACTATCGTAGTCAGTATAATATTTATTGCACATATTATTTGGGCTTATATCAGTTAGTTTTTGAAAGAATTATGAAAATGTCTTTATTCGTTTCTGAGTTATTGAATTTTAAAAATGACAAAAAGCACTTTGAACCACTCTTACATAAAATTGTCAGTCAGAATAGATTGATATATCAGATTTTACGTAAAAACTATTTACTCTTCAATATTATTTAAAATTGACTGCCTTTTCTTGATCGTGTATATTCTAAAACTGTTAATCTATAAAAAAATAATAACGAAGTCCCGTATTTTAATATAGTTAATGATAGACCGATCCTCATAAAACTCAGTGCAGTGTTTTATAAGTGTATAATAAGTCGACCTATGGCCTCAAAATCAACATAAGAGAGCTAAAATATACCCAATATTAAGATATATTAAATTGTATATAAAATACACATTTATGAAATATCTTTTGGTCCAAAATGTAAATGTTAACCCTCTAACGGTGAAGGCTGCCTCAGATCATATTTTCTTATTTCTTTTTTTTTTAATAATTTATATTTTAACTTCATATCGCATTGTAATTATTTGCTTAATTTATTGACAAAATGAACTAAACTTCTAGACCTTAAATACTCCAAAAATTTTAAATTGAATATATTTTTAATCTGAAAATATATTTTATACATTTATACTCCAAACGTTAGAGGGTTAAGGAATATAATTATTATTTATTTATTTTTTGTTTTTTTTTTCTTTTTTTTTTACTTGAAAGTCTTATAAATGATCGAAATTTGATTGTGCACTATGAGTGATTAGTTTCAATAATTTTCGAAAAATTCTGAATGATTACTTATTCATGTTACCTTAGTGTGGAGGTCGAATTAAAATCCAACTTCTTTAAGTAATAGAATTGCGACACTATTAAAATGAGCCTTAAATAGTTAGTTAGAAGTGATCATAACTGTTATCAATAATAGTGATAAGATAATAAGCTATGAAGTATATAGAACTTTCTGTTATATAAAATTTCATAAAATATTGTTTAGTATAATTTTACTTCCAATTAGACTCATTTTGCCATAGCAAATGGACAAAAGTAATACGTAATAGGTTTTTGTTTAATTTATCCCATCAATCAATATAAAATATTACTTATAATGAGATGTAATGTTCTTATTACAGGTATTTCAACCGGCTCTGCTCCTCTATTCATACGTCCCATGGAGGCGCCTCAAGAACTGGACTTCCGTGACAATAGTCTTAATTTTGATGATGATAACAAGTTTTTAATTACTGATGATGGTATGAAAATCAATGGACCATATGCCTACAATCAACCAGGTTTGTCTTGAAGAAAACTTAATTAAAATTCGAAAATTTTATTTTGGAAAAAAAATTATCTCTTTTACACAGATGCCTCACAAATAAACAACGAATATGTTTTCGATCCATCATCCAACAATAATCAAGTAACATTTACACGCTTGGGCATGAATGAGAGACAACATCAACTTATGCAAGATTCTTACATGAGTGCTTTACAAAGTATAGGCTCAGCATCATTTAAAAATTCCGGTTCTTTATCAAGTGGTTCCTCGGGCTTAGTAGCACCCATGGCTAAAAAACCACCGCCAGCAGCCAATATCAATACATTCCAACAATTCCAAAATGTGCCCGATTCCTCTTTACTACTCTCCAATTACGATCCATTCTATAGTCCTTTATTGTCACGCTTGGACTCAGTGTTTGCTCAATTGAAAATAAATTCCGACAAAGAAATGTGTCGTGAGAAATTGATTTGTTTAATGTATGCAAATCCAGCAAAATATGCACCATATAGTAATTTAGTGTCAGCCCAATTGAGTCGGTAAGTGTAGAATAAAATATGTATATAAAATAAATTTGTTACCAAATGGCCTAAAAGTAAGCAATTTTTACTGCGTTTGTACACACCTCTTACTCGCAATTAAAAATATTTGCCGTATAAACTCCGAGTTAATATTTTATTTGCAAATTAGTAACTCACGAAAACTAATCGTGATTAGTAAAACTAATTGCAAATAAAGCTTACGGCGTTGCCACTTCCTTTTACGTTCATAGAATTTTCGATGATAATAATTGTATTTTTCCCATTCGGCACGACAAATAAGAAAATAGATTTCTTTTTGCAATTTATGTATAAACAGTAAGTTATTTATTTGCAAGTTATTTTTATTTACAATAATCGTGCGTATAAAACAAGTATGTGTTTAAATATTTTAAACAAACTTAGGAGTGGGTAGTTATTTGTAAACATTTCTTTATATGATGATGATTTATTGATTTATTTTACAATTTCTTGTTGGTTTTTGACCAATTTATAAAATATTTTTTGTTATTTTATTTAAATTGCTTTCCTTTTTGGGTTTATGGAAAATACTTTGTTTAGCCTTAAATATTGGTATTATATTTTATATATGAAATAGCCCAAAAAGGAGAGTCATTTAAATTAAGAAATTATATACACAAAAATATTTAAAATTTTCCTCTACCGCTAACCCAATAAACATCGATTCAATCTTAAGAAAATTTTTGGGAAATTTCACTTAATAAATAGCATATTTCTAAATATTATATTTAGCTACAAAATATAATGTTAGGTTTTTATAAAATTTCCAAGTGATTATAAAGTACAAAGTTAAATTTTTTTATATGCAGTTTATGTTACATTTTTTCTATTGTTATTAAGATAATATTCAAATGCTTGTCACATTTAAAAAAATATTTAAACTAAAAAAAATTTGCTTCTTTCTGCATTTAGCAATTTTTGCCCTTTTTTAAAGTAAAATTTAGCCTCTTTTTTCTCATCTCCTGACCACACTAATTGCCTCTTCAGATTAATAAAACTTTTTATCGGAACCATAAGATTCAGAATGCTATTTAAAAATTTATAACAATTTTCGGACCCAAATTAAGGCTTTCAAGTTTAAAAAACTTAAAAAACGCGGCCGAAAATGAGAGTAAAATTTCTTTCGACTAAAAGTATATCTCTTAAACTAAAAGAGATAGATAACCTACACAGAGTTTAACAAAGGTTATCTATTTACAAAAAATACAACAAAATCATAAATTAATTTTTTTCGACTTAAAAAAAATACGTAGACAAAGTAATCAATTTTGGTGGTCCTTCCAGTAGCACCTCAGCCCGCTAGGGATTTGTGCTTCTCCAAACCAACTCGAAAGCAACTCAGCTATAGCCTTGTCAAAATTTTATTTACACAAGTTACAGAATTAATTCAAAGAAAACAAACCTTTTGGAACAACTTTATGTGTATATATTTATATGTACACTTGACTCCTAATGGAGCTCCTCAAAGAGCATCAGGGTAATTGTGGTTAAAACTATAATAACTAGATATTGAAATACATTTTTACTGTGTCTTGTCTCAGAGAACGGCAAGAGTTTAATATTGGTTCCCTAACGAATATTGATTTATTATCAAATATAGTGGTCGTGGTGACTAGTTTTATCTTAAATCAAGGTCACAAATTCGTGTGACGTGGTACGCATAGAAGTTTCATATCAGAATTTCAGAAAATGCATATATAAATTGACTCTCAGTATAAAATCAAATATCTTTCTTATATTCTATCATATTTTTATGGCTGAAATACATGTGAAATTTGAGATTTCTCTCAGTAACTATTCAAGAGAGTTTGATTTCTTCTGAAAACTGAACAAATTGTTCATATGCTCCTTAAGTCCCAGAACTCTAAAATAGCCGATTTAGAGTATAATATAGCCTATAGGTTTTATCAATGAAATAAGATAATAATACTCTTGAAATTCTTCTACATGATTTAATTTCAAAATAAAATTCTTAAATAACACAATTAGTTTTGGATTTAGTAGGTGATAAGAACCAAGAAAATATTAAAAATTTATAATTTTTGTAAAATGTAGACCGACATTACTTACTTGATTTAAATTATCCCTTTTTTCCAAATATGTTTCTTTTCTCATTTTATAAAATATACCTTTATACACAAATATCTACTATCAAAATAAAGCTTCATGCAGCAATATGTAATAAAATTAAGTATGTACATACTTTTTTTTTAATAACATTTAAAACCTATTTATTTATTTTTCAATTATTCCAAATTAAAAGCAAATAAATTTGGTATTTACTTTTCTAAGTACAAGGACATACATACTATATCCTTTACACCAGCTTAACTTTTTCAAAGTTTGTACGTTCTCTGATTAAGAGTATTGAACTCTATAGCAGTGTTGCCGGAGTCGATAGTTCATATTACAAATTAAAGCCCTCAAATTATACAAGACTTAAAAAATTACAAAAAAAAAAATCCAAAAATGTTAGATTTATTTGTCTTATCTTTATGATCTCTAGAATATAAATATCCCATCAAAAAAGCACTGAAAAAGAGCTGTAAAAGCAATGCTTTTAAGATTTGTTGTTGTCGTTGGAAATAAGTTCTTAGCACTACAAAGTGCTGCAGAAACAATGTCAAGCATGACCATATTATACACTACACCATTGTGAATATGTATCCAAATACGAGGAGGGGTTTCATATGGGACCCTCCATATAAGACCATCACAAATGCATAATATCCCAATCACCTTTAATTTAATATGTTTATTTTAATTACGTTTATTTTAATGAAAGCAATAATTGATTTTTCTGTTTGATATTGTTACCCTTATTCTAAAACGATAAGTTAATTAAAGTTGGTGTATTTTTGGAACTATAAAATTTTCAATTGTTTTCACGTGCATAAATTAGGTTTTACTTTTATATTTTTGAAAAATGTGACATTTTAAAAACATCATAACTGAAAAAACGCGTAAAAGTGATATGTCAACAGTGATATTTAACATCTACACGTATCAGAATATGTAAGATTTTTCTGTCACAGATTGTAAAATTCCCTCTCTGAGAGAATTATTTCACGTGTAGATTCAAATATTAGTATTATGAGGCTATTGTAATGAGATTTCTCTACAAAACTATCTTATAAGAGGAATTGTTAAAAGAATACGAAAGTTTGTTTGTGTGTGCATGTATATTTTAGAAATTACTTGAAAAAAAAACAATTTTTTTTCTAAAATTATTTCCTTTTAATGTTTGTTTTACATTTTAAAAAACATTTTTGTAAAACTTAAACAAAAAGGACATGTTTACTCTGTGACTGATTGAAAATAGTGATATCTTATAGGATTTAATAAAATACGTGTACCCCTTATTTAAGATTTAACATAATATAAACAAAATGATTAATCTTTTCTGTCGGCGTTATGTCACATATTATATCAACGTTAATCTCATGTGGTAAACGCATTGCGTTTATCAAAAAAAAAAAAAAAAAACAAGTAAAAAGAGTTATACATATACGTAGTATTAACGTAGAAGGATTTTCGAAGCAACTTCAAAACAAAATATTACAAAAAAATGTAAGAGTCTATTTACATTGAGAATTATCGCATCATTCCCAATGTAAATAGACCCGTATATATTTAGTTGATTCTTTTTTCAATAAAATGAATATATTGAATGAAAAAGGCTTATATGTACGTAGTACACCAAATACGAAGTTAATCTGATGACTTCCTACCAACAAATAGCAATTTTTAAAAATCTTTCCTAGAATGGACAATATATTTCCATTTACATTGAGAATGCTTTTTTAAAGATATTTATAATAACTTGCTAACTTTTTATATGTTACTATTATTTTTTTACAATCAAATTTTTAAGGAAACTTACAAAATCATAAATATTTTACTTTATTATTATTTTTTATTATTACTAGAATAATTCAAATAATTTAAATTACGTGATCGAATAATTCGAACAAACTAAAATGCCTTATTCGAATTATTCGTTTTGTTCGAACAACACAAAAACCGAATAATCTGAATACCCTACTAGCCATTAAATTTGGATAATAAAAATAGATTCTCACATTTACAAACCTGCTAAATTTATTTAAAGGATAAATTTACATAAATATTTCTAAGCCGTGAAAAAAGAAAAAAAATATTTACGTAAAAGAAACACATAAAGAAAATTAAATGTCTGACAGTTTACAAAAAATAAATAACAAAATAAAAATAAAACGCGGAAAACCATATGATATAGTATCATAATCTATTCCACAAAAAATAAGGAATCAATCTTTTTAAAATGTATTTTTTATAAAATATTTGTTTTTTCTAAAATGTTTGTTGTTACCAATAATTCCTTAGTAAAATGTTGCTAACGTTACAGTGAGGAATCCTAAATTTAGAATACTATAAAGTTTGTTTTCTGCCTTTGAAATACATCATTCATTCCGTGAAAAAACGCCCAAAAATTTTCCCAAGGCCTTCGGATTTTGTTAATATTCTGTATACTCACACCCTATGTAGCCGTTTAAATACCTACATTTTTATTTTATTTATTTTTTTTTTTTTTTAGTTTTGAAAATCTCACGAATTTTTCCATGATTTTTATTTTTTGAAAAGTCAAAATCTAGAAAAGGTGTGTAACTTTAAATATTAATATCTCTATAAGCTGTAAACGAATTTTAAAGATTTAAATTCACTACATGTAGAATGAATAGGTTCTCCTAAAATGCATTCATAATGCAAATGAAATTTTAAGATGCATTTTGGAAAAATTTCTACCCTTTCAATTTTTTCTCCCCCTGATATTGCAAAAATTGTAAGATTTACTAAAAATTGCAAAAACTCATCATTCATACAGTAATATGTCAATTATTGTGTTTTTTTTTTTTTTTTTTTTTTTTTTTTTTGTGAGTTTATTTTAAAATTCATTTTTAGTCATAACATTTCATTATTTGTTATTTGTGATATAATACACGTACCATTTTTTTCCAGAATAGTTGCGAGTATACTGTGTAATAAACATATTTGTCTTCAATTTAAAATCTTTAGCAAAAACGTTATTTTTGAATTATACAATATCATTTATAATGTTTTTTGTAATATAACATTTATACCAAACAAAACCGCACCGTTTGCATACCTGTTTTTCTCTCAGTGTGGTTTTTGTTGACACGTTTTTTATTAACAATATTTTATTTAAGCACAATTTTTTCCACGTTTGCTGGCAAAAAAGTTCTTTATAATATTTTAAAAATAATTTATTCTCTAAATATATTAAACAAAAAAAAACTATTCAAGAAATTTGACAATTTGTAAACAGACTGTATCAAAAAGAGCAATTTTAATAGTTTTTATTTGATTTTCAATAAAAACTAGATGAAAATGATTTTTGATTAGTATGGGAAAACTTAAGAAAATTATGTAGGTTTTCTATCAAAAATCGAAGGAAGCCAAAAGCTACTAATTTTTGTCCGGTGTAAATAGCATATAATAAACTTATACTGGTTTTTAAATAAATCAAATCCGACGTACAGTTAAAGAATTATGAACACTTAAACGTACATATTACTGAATGAGAAGAACTAAAAACAAATAAAAAATAACAAACAAATTGAGATTTTGAATGAAAAAATTTTGGTAGTTTTTTTTTTTAATATTAAAAATAGTAGATCACCTTGTCCCAGAACAATTATTAATGCATTTTGTAGTAAAGATATGGCTTCTAAACATATTAAAAGAAAAATTAAAACGAAATTGGAAAAATAACAATGAGAAAGACTAAATGGTTCCACAGGTTATATGAGTACCAAATATGAACAAAATCTGATAACCATCTGATGGCATTTTTTATAAATCTCTCATGGAATGAACGATATTTGTTGCTGGTATAACCGTCCTTATAAGTGAAGCGACATGTTGTTTCAATTTTCCACAAAAAAAAAAAAAATAAATAAATAAATAAAAGTAAAATAAATAAATAAAATAAAAATTAAAAAAATAATTTCGCTTATATAGAATAATAGGCGTACATATTTGTATGTCACTAAACCTCAGCATTTTACTTCAACAACAGCTTACTGTTTTGATTACTTCTTAATCAATCTTTTAAATGGATTACCTTATAAAGATTCTGGAATTCAAGTGGTTTAATCTTCGTTGTAAACATATTATTCAAAATTTATAAAATCCTTTTTTTTATTTGCTGTATTGAGCCTTTTTTATAGAAAGAAAGGTGGGGGAGTATATTGGATTTGTTATTCCGTGTGTTACATGCAACGTTATCATTAAGAATTTTTAATAGTGAAGAGTGAAGAGAACTAAAAAAAGTTGCAAAGAAAAAAAATATTGTATTTTAAGAAAAACTACTAAATTCAATTTTATTAATAACAAGATAATTTATTCATAATAATTTTATTATTGCAAAAATTAAGATTTATTTATAAAAACAGCTAACAAATAATTTCCCTTTTACTAATTAAACTTCTGCACTTTTGTACGACTTCTGCACTTGTATTCCAGTCTTACAAATCCCCGTCCAACAAAGTGGGAGCTGAAAGTATGGATTCACAAGTGTTGACTTTAAGTCTGTTGGACAATTTATTTCTCATTAGTGATAATTTAGAAAAAAGACGTTCCGTCTTATAGTTAAAGTAAAAATATAAATTAGGATATAAGTACTCAGCTAATAAATTTTTTACTTTTCCCAATCCGGTCCAAAAACAAAAGCATTTATGCCAATGAAATTTTGTATAAATAGTTCCGCGCACTTTACCACCCACCTCCCTGTGAGATGAATTTTGGCAAAAAAAAAAAAAAAAAAGCTGCAGATGGTGGATAAATTCAGTCAAGTCGAATATATCATTCATGCTTGTTTTATTTATGTTTTGTACTGATTAAAGCAGCCATAAACTGAAGCCGCTTATGTACCTTTTTTTGCATTATATGGTTATGTGTCTGTTTCATGGATGTGTGTGCAAAAATATATTAATTTCGAATAAACATTAAACCAATATAACAATGCAGATCCTTAGAAGAATAACTTAATGACAGAAATTCTTTTGGAAGATAAAATATATGATTCAACCACTTCTTTGCCACATTCTTGGATAAAGAAGGCACAAAAATAAAGAAGGGACAAGTAGAACTAAGTAGAATTTCGGTGTCTAAATTGGATTTGAAAATAATGTAAGATTAATGGTGGCTTTGGTTTGTTTAAATCACCGGGACGTAATAATAAAACAACTAGTAATTCTAGGAGGATGAAAATAGTATGAAAATTTATTTACACAACATCGCGGTGGAAATAATATATAAACTAAGAAAAATACATGGTTGTGGCTGTGATTATTACGCAACAATATTATATTATCAGAAACAGTTGAAAACATTTTGTGCTAGTTGATTTCAGTAATATTGTATTCGTGATAATAATGTTTTATTGTATTATGGTCAACCTAATTAAATATTTTAAAATGTTTGACTCGATATTATATTTTTTTTTACCAAAAACAAAGGATTATAACTATGGAAATATATTATTTCTCTAAATACAGCATGTTAGGAATAAACATAATATGTTAGGTTTATCTATGGTTAAAAAATCATAATTTGTTTGCTTCTTCAACATCTTTTGTTTTTGCACAACCATTGAGTGTTTGTTTTACTCAAAATATGTTTTGGCTTTAATAAAAAAAACAACATCATTATAGTTATCATTTAGTTTATATGTATATGAATAAATATAAGTAGCAAGGTTTAGTTATATTGAGTGTGATTCAAACAATATGAGATATTAACTATACTATTTTTGTATTAGTTTGTTTAATTTTTATGATTTATAATTATATATATATATATATATATATATATATATATATATATGTATGTATATATATATATATATATATATATATATATATATATATATATATATATATATATACATATATATATATATATATATATATATATATATAACATTATAAAATCAAATGTTTTTTTTTTTTTTTAAAAAATTTGCGAATGCTTCATTTGCAAATAGATATACCGGGCGAATTAAATTCCAAAAATAGCTATTAAAACAGTAATACTACTATTTTCTGCAGGAAAATGACACTATTACAATAACATTAATTGATTTCGGTTCAAAAGAGGTATTACCTACTCTTACTGGACTAAGAAAACTTTGTAACTAATCTTTGTTTATGCAGTGCACAACTTTGTATGATAAAGCCATATCAAAAATTCTGTGAAAAAACATCGATTTGGCAATTTGTAACGTTTTACTTATTTGTAATTTATTTACTCGAAACGTTCCAAATACAAAACGGTCATATTGGCTCTGCTCCAGCACTTGTCAGACTTTTAAGTTTTAGTCAGAATTCACAGGAAAGCGTTCCCTCACTAAAAATTTATATTTATTTTGTTGTTTTTCTTACAATTTCTGACTAAAACCTGTAAATTTGGTAAGTATTAGAACAGAGCAATAATATGTTATTATAAATAAAGTTGTGTCTTGTTTAAAATGACATATAAAATATTTGACTATTTTAAAATTTAAGGTAAAAATTTATTATTATTGACTAAATTTACCAATGAGTTGTCACAATTACTAGCAAGAACTTCATATACACATTGTCCTATCTAATTTAATTCGAAAAAGTGGTAAAAACATCAATCAAATTTTTTACAGATTCAAAAACTTTCACTTTTGTTCTAAAGTTTCTTATTCTCGACTACTGTTGTATGTGATGTGCATATTCAAAATTGCACTTAATTTAAAAAACATATTTCATTATATTAAAAAAAAAAATATATATATATATATATAGAATTTTTATTTTACAAATGAACAATTATATTTTGAATTTAAATATCTTTTAAACAATAAGACATGATATAGTTACTGTATTATGTATTCTTTATAGTGCTTAGTAGAAAAATGTAAAATATTTAAATTGGTTCACATTTGTAAAAGTTATGTTTTTTATACTGGAGGTGGTCAAATTTATCCCATTTTACCACCTTCTGTACTTTAAAATTTTAAAAGAAAAAGATCCAGCTGTGTAATGCGATATATTTGATAAATTTGGCTGATCCACATTTTCAATAAATTATTTAATGTAGTTTTTTACCACAAAATTTTTGCTAAAAGAAAAGTTTATCACAATTTAAAAAATAAATCGAATGTATTATAAATCAACGTATGTATGCTAAAAATCTACTTTCAGTAAGACGATTATGCTAAAAAGCATTTAGCAGAATTCTTCAAAATAAATATGTAATATTCTAGAAGAAAAAATGCTAAAATGGCAACACTGTATTTGACCATTAATTTTCAAAAAATTACTTTGATAGAATGATTGAGTTATAGGTCTTCAACGAAAACGAACTGGAAGATATTGACTGCTGTTGTAATAATAGGCATCCAAAAGGTTTGATGACAAGAAGAAAGACAGTTTATTCTTAGCTTGGGGCATCATACTATAATGATATATTCGAATAAATTAAATAGGGCGTTTTTCTTGATAGCTTTGGACTTTCATTAAATAGCCAGATTATTAAATTGTTATACTTGCCGAGATATCGGGTAATATGTCAGACTTTGATTGATGAAAGGAATCTCTATCTGCTGCATAGTATTTTTCTCATGCATTATACGTTATAATTATATAAGGTTAGTGCAAGCAGAATATTACTTTTAGTTCGTAGTTAGTTCTTCATTGTACTATTTTATAACAAATAAATCAAAACAAATCAATCAACGGTTACTGTATAATCTCTTATAGTAATTCAAAACTTGTATCATAAAACTAATTTATAAAGAAAATTTAACTTTCGAAATTCATAATTTTTGTAGATGTACAGGTGTACAGTTGAATTCGTAGCGTTTTCATTTTGCTTCTTTAGCTCTCATACGTTTTCACAAATCCGAAGAAAAAAATAAAAACGCACTTAAAAAAAATTGGCATTTCTACATAAGAACCAAATATTTAAAATAAGAAAAATAAAAATATATTTTAAGTTAAACTTTTTTTGTGTGTACTTAAAAAAAATAGGATTTTTGTCCACTTATTGTTTAATGTAAGATTTTTATAATGATTTTTTTTTTCACATTAATTTTTAAGCTTCTTACATTTAAATGCGGTGAAAACTTTTATTTTTATGTGGATTGAAAAGGAAATATTTTTTCTTTATTCGTTTTCTGTGGAAGCTAAATACGATTTCATTTTCACTTTCGTACGAATTTGTGTTCTGTGACATATTTGATAAATTGAATTTAGAGAATAAATTCACTTATATACTCCACATATTCGTATATCCATATGACACAAACATATTTGTAAATATCGATATTAACTTCCACTCACATTCACTATATAAATATTCATGTACAGTGCAAGCTCGGTATTCGCGTCTACACATTATCGCGACAGCCCGCGACGGCTTAATTATTAAAATTTCTGGTTCTATAATCGCGATGGTTTTTAAAATGGGTCCTATTTTCGCGACTTTTATCTTTTTTTTAATCAAAAAAGGTCCGAGAATTTTGGCTTCAAAAGGTCTGCCGCAAAAAGCAATTTTGCTTTTAGATAACGCGACGTGTCATCCAGTTGGGGAACTAAAAAGTGATGACGGTGTAATTATAGCAATGAATCTACCACCCAATTGCACAGCGCTTATCCACTTGGTATTATTATTAACTTATTATTAACTTGGTCAAATTAAATTATAAAAAACAACTGCTCACCCACTTGCTTGGCGAGAAGGGAACAAATTAGGAGCTCAAACTAAAAAACTTCAATCTCAAAAATACAGTTCAGATTCTAGCTACTTCCTGGGATAAAATATCAGTGTCCAATATCCGAAAATCCTGGAATGCCTTGCTCGAATTCGGCAGTGAATGGAGTGAAGAGGATAATATTTTACAAAATATTATTCAGGAAGAAAACGAAGAACTTTTAATTATTGGTACACTTGTAGCTCAAATAGGTACGAAACATCTTTTCACGAATGCTGACTTAAACAACTGGATTCAGGAAGAATTTCATATGTAAAGTAATGAGGAGCAAATGGAATTATCAGATACGGAATCGGAGGATTTATGCGATAGTGGTCGTAAAGAAAACAAAATTAAAGTGAACGATTGTATAGCATCGATAATAGGCTATGTTATTTTAAAAAATAGTTTGCCAAAAAAGCAACTTAAAATCTCGAATTTCTTTAAAAATGTTTAAAACGTAAATATATATATATAAAAAAATGTTCTAATTTAAAATATAACAAAATTTTTCAATAAAATTTTGGGTTCTGTTATCGCGAAAATTCAGTTTTCGCGACAGGAATGGTTTTTAATTAGTCGCGAAAATTTAGTTTTCGCGACAGGTATGGTTTTTAATTAGTCGCGAAAATCGAGCTTGCACTGTATATGTATATTAGACTGCTCCAAAAAAGCCGATTTTCGCAGTTTTCTTTTTTATTTTTTTAATTTTCTATTATAAACTCTTCTTTGCAATGTAAAGGAACCGTAATCTAGACATAATTTTCTTTTAAACAATAGAAACAAGAGAAAAAATCGGATTTTATTTTGGATCAGCCTAAGTATATGGATACGTTTCTAGCATCGCACAATGGTTCCAAAACGCTTTTCTTGAAAATAATTCTAAAACTTGTGAACCATTGGAGATATCTCAATAAGGTTTCACGTGCCAGGGGGGTAGTGGGTGGCCCTAAAAATTTGGCCATCTCGGGTATGTATTTTTTTTTTTTTTTTTTTAATCGCCAAAAATGAAGTTATGATATGACGATTTTATATTTTATATATGACCACTTAGGAATCTGTACACCTCCAAATTAACTCAGAACACCACACCTCTGGCCATGTGATATTTTATTGAGATATCTCCTACAGTTCACAAGTTACAGAATTATTTCCAAAAAAGCATTTTGGAACCACTATGCATCGCGTTAAAAATAAAAATTACCAAACAGCATTACTTCTTTATTGTAAAATATTAAAATATTCTTAATACTCGTATAATGTAAACCTTTTATATAATCTTTTTAAATTTCCTCCTTTTTAAATACAGTTTCAGTTTCATTTTCAATTTCTTTCTTTTTTTTAACAGAGAACTGAATGAATTACGTAAACCCACTTCAGACAATCCCGATATATTACGATTCTTTAAATACATGCGTGCTGCCAAGGATGGACAGGATGGTGTTGATTGTGAGAAAACCTTCGATAAATGTACAGAATTTAAAGACTTCGAAAATCCAGCAATGGTATCCACATATCTTGATATTAACAAATTGGTACAAGCAAGAAAATTGTCAAAGAAATAATATACAATCGAAAACAGACAGATTTAAATCAAGAAATACGAGTATGTGGTATGATATAAACGAAGGAAGCTTTAAGAGAAAATATTATAAATATAAAGTTAAGCCAAATAATGAAATATTTGGCATAAGAACATTTAATTTTTTAGAAAATGTATGATTGACGAATGTTATACAGATTATTTTGTAAAATTTTTATTTAAATTTTTTATTAGCAAAAAAGGATGTTGTAGTTTTCCTAAATTAAAGGGAATTTAACAACAACAAACAAAAACGAGAAAATAACAGCCATAGTTTCAAATAACTAGATTATATCTTAACTTTTACTATCTTTATTTTTCATTAATTTAAAATTATTATTTATACATATTTTAACTTAATTTATTTGCTTATTTATTTATTTATTTATTTATTCCTTATTTATTTAATTTAATACTGTAGGGTTCTGTATTTATAATCATATTAAATTTCGTTTAGATCTTTAATAAAACAGATACATATTTGAAATGCGAGACAGTTTATGAAAAAAAGTATTTAAAAAAGAAAATAAAAACATATTCACACTTTTAAAACCGACAGTAAATTGTTTACCAATTAAAAAATATTAAAAAAAATTTAAAAGATTTCATTAAATAAAACTTCATCATAAGACTTTTAAAACCCAAAAAGTATTTTGTATCAAATGAAGCATTTGTAAATATTTTTCTCAAATTAAAAAAAGCGATTAAAAATAAAAACCTTTCAATAGAAGATGTTTAATTACAAAACTTTCTACTGAAAATTTTTTTAAAAGGAAATTTTAAGGAAATAATTTCTATAGAAAAGTACACATTTTAGTAAAAGACATCTTTAAGAAAATGTTTTCTATAAATATGAATTTAAACGTTTTTTTAATGTATAAAAAATGTCTTAAATATTACGTCTTTTATAGAAAGATTTCACTATATAAGAGAAATTAGTTGGGAAATATATTTAAGATATTAGGTTTGTTCGTTTGAAATTCAAGCAAAACTAGTAAAAAAAAGAGAAATTAAAAAAAATTCTCAAAAATAAACTTTTACTTGAAAAAGTAAGAAAACGGAAAATAGTAAAATTAATTTTAGTGTCAATAAAAAAATTAAATAAAATAATTTTATGTAATTTTTTATTTATGTTGAATGGAAACTTGGATACATCTCAAAAATATTAACGGTTTTTAGACTTGTTGAATATCATCAATAATTCATTTTCTTTATTTGCTTGTATAGCATCCTGTTGTGAGGATTTTAAAGAAATAATAGAAGTATTATTTCTTTAATATCCTCAGAACTGGATGCTTCACTTGAATCGAATGTATTATTGCACTGTTCATTTTTATAACCTACTGATGCTGATAAAAACTAGGATAAAAACTACTTTATACCAATCGGCTCGAATCACCGGCTGAATCGATTTAACTTTGTCCATTTGTACAAATGTCCGTCAGTGTAAACTGCAAGTAGATTTGGAAGATAATCTAATCAAATTTGGTACAGGGGCGAAGCCTATTGTTCCAAACCTGCCCATTATTTCACCCAACTCCATACAAATGTCTTCCCAGAAAAGGGTTTGACTCTATAAATCTCTTAAACGTGGCACAATTCATCACAAAATCTTTTGTAAACTTAAACTACGATATCAATTTTTTTTAATATTAGTCTATAATTGACCATAAGCCTCATACAAGAACCTTCCTTAAATTACTTAAACGAGCATTAATCAGACATTTTATTTAAATACAATAATAATTGACCACGTATCCCATAAAAATGCTCTTTCCGAATATCACTTAAAGGTGCGTAAATAAGTATCATAATGTAATTTTGTACACGTAACTTTTATAAAAGCATAAAGCATAATTCCAAAATTCGCAATGCTTCATTCAATATTGACCACAGATTCCAACAAAAAACGTTGAAAAAATTAAACATATTTTCTAATTATTCCTTTTCAAAGAGTGAGTACGAAAAGGTAGCAAAATATGTAGGAAAGAAAATTTTTGACAATTATGAGGTGAACGAAATTTCATTAGCCCAAGGGGCTGCATAAATTTTTTGATAAATGAATAGAAAATTTTAACAATCATAAAAAAAATAATAAATTAAAATAATTTAAAATTGTTTGTGCATTTTAATGTTTATTTTATAAAATTTTTATTTTTTCATAAAAACAAGTAACTGTAAAAAATATGTTGAATTTTCCAAAAGTTTTTGAAGTTTTCTTGAAAAATATATCAAAAATTTCTCATTGGAAAAAGTTTCAGTTTGGCATAGCAAAACTATAAAATCGTTCACCATAGGAAATTTTTAATTTTCTCTTTTTAAAAGTTTTGGGAAATTTTGCTAACTAAATTGTCAAAAAATTGCCCAGCAAAAAAATAAAATTTAATTTTCAGCAGAACTTTGCTACAGTTTCGCACACGCTCATAGTAAAATTGAATAGGAATTTTCAAATAAAATTTGTTTAAAAGTTTGCTCGTACAAAAAATTCAAATATATTCAAGTAAAATATAGCAAAAGAGAAAAATATTTTCTCTTGAAATGTTTACTATTTTTACTATTTTTATGTGCACAGAAACGCATTTCGAGTTAAACACAATAAAAAATAGTAAAACCACTAAAAACATCATGCAAACGAACAGACCTATTGATTGGATAGGCTAATAGAAAATTTCTAATATATTGTAAAAATTTCTTTAAATGACAATTTTCATTGTTTTTTTAATTAGTAATAAGAATTTTTTTTAAGAAAAAATTCGAAATAAGAAATTTTTTTAAGAAAAAATTGGGAATAGAAACTTGAGCTAGAGTTTTCAAAAGAAATAAATTTTCTCCCGTATTTTAAAATACATTTTAAATTTAAACTTATTTGTAAATACGAGGATTTGTTTTTTTTTTTTATATTAAATTAAAAATTTTTAATAGAAATACTATTTATTTAAGAAAAAAACTTATAGCAAATTTATTGAATAGTAAACTTGACATAACAAAATTCTTTGAGAGGAAATATTAACTTTTTTATAGAAAATTTTTTTCCGGGCAAATATCTTTTTATAGATATCAAGGAGAGAACCATAGATTAACATAGATATGAAACTCTATTGTCAAAAAGACCTAAACGTATTAGTAAAAATTTTCGTTGGAAACAAAAAAATGTAGAGCGTTTGCTTTTTTGGGTAATTTTTTCAATTTTTTTTCTTTTTTTTGAGTTTAATAGCTATATTAGTCTATGGGGAGAATATGTCTACTGAAAAAATTCATGATAATTTAAAATATACTACTAAATTTACAACATATCTTCATTCTCAGGAACTGACAAATTTATTACAAAATTAGAAGTTGCATTTAAATTTCTTAGAAATTTTAATAAACTTTGAAACATTATGCCTGCAGAATTTTTGAGACAATTTGTCTATTAAAAGCTTTAAACAGAAAAAATTATACTTTCTGGTTCACTAATTTTGCAATTTTCAATGGATATTTTTATACGGAAAAACAAATTTTACTTCCTTGCTGTCATCTGATATTGGCATTTAGTAACATCAAATATTTATTTAATACAAACTGATACTTAAGTTCTTAAAATTGTTTTATGATTGAAACTTTAAGTATTCTTATTCCATCCCTTAACACATACTGCAGACAGATATTGCCTTCCTGCACTTGTGTGATTGACAAATTTGACGAATAAAAAAATAAAAAATTGATTAAAAACAAAAGAGATTTAAATATGTTTATATTTTAATTTGAAGTGAAAAAAAATTCATAAATGATAGAAAAAATAAACAAATTCATTTGATTTTTCATGCTGCATTGTCGGTGTGACGTATACATTCAAAAGCTCACTCAATTTTACTAATATGTACTTATTGCATGAGCTTATGTAGTATGTGTCTATGGATTGCTTAAATTTTTCATAAGTGTTAAAATTGTTTGACGACTTCAAAGATATTTATTGAAAATAAAAAAAATAAAAAATAAATAAAGCTACAAAATCTAATAAAATTATTTTAAATTTTAACAAGATTTCAAAATACGCTTTAAATTTATTTTTTCTTTGTTGTAACATATTTTGCACCAACATATTTTTAATTTTATAGCCCATAAACTTAAGATTTCTTTACATCTTAAAAGTTATTTAATTTTTGTTGGTTTTTTATTTATTTTGGCTGCCACATTAGGGGGTATCAAAGAATATTTTGCTCAAAAAAAGAAGTTTGATATTTATAATGATTTTTGGCATTACTATAAGCAAATAGTAATCTAAATTAAACGATATTCAATAAAAAATTAATATAACTAGTATAAAGCATTTTAATATTATTAAAATATATCTATGATTTTTAGTTAAAGAAAAATATTTGGAAAGTTGGGATCAACCTATTTTAAAACATAAGAGCTTAAAGCTCTTTGTTTATTTTCTTGTTAACTTAAGTTTTAAACTATAAAACGAAACATTACTTAAGTGTGAGCTTTAACTTAAATGTTTCTTAACTAAGTTTGCACTTAAGTATACACTAAAGGAACAATATAAAACCGAGCCTTAAAATTGTTTTATGATTGAAAACTTAAGTATTCTTTTTACATCCCTCAAGTTTTTCCTAAGTATGAAAATTGTTTAACGTCTTAAAAAATGTTTATTGAAAATAAATAAAAATACAAAATCTGATAAAATTATTTTAGATTTTAAAAAGATTTACCCCCAACAACTTTTAAATTTAAAAAGCATTTTAAAATAAAATTTTCATACAAATCTCTCTAAAATGTATTTTAAATTTAAAATGGGTTTCTGAATACGGGGGTTAAATTTTAAATTTATTTATAATTTTAGTATATTTTCGTTATGGTTATATATTTTGCTCCAACGCCTTTTTAGTTTTACAGCCCATAATTCGAAGATTTCTTTACAATTTCAAGTTATTTTAAATTGTTTAAAATTATTGGGCTTTCATTTATTTTTGGCGCTACTAAGTAAGTTTAATATTTATAATAATTCTTGGCATTACCATAAGCAAATAGTAATCTAAATTAAAAGATATTTAATAAAAAAATTAACAGAACTAGGATAAAACATTTCAGGATAAAAAAAATTATTGTATGATTTTTAGTTAGAGAAAAATGTTTGGAAAGTTAGGGTTACCCTATTGTGAATACATAAAAGCTTAAAGCTCCTGTCAACTACAGTTTTAAACTGTAAAACGAGACATTACTTAAAAGAGAGATTTAACTTAAATTCTTCTTAACTAAGTAAAAAAACGGGCCTAAATTTCTTTTTGTTTGGCATGAAATCATGAGACAAAAAATTAAAAAAGTAAACCAAACGATACCGTAACGATATGATGTAGGTGATACAAATTATCACATATGATTATCATTTTCGAATCGAAAGCAATAGTTTTTACGGACTAAAGTGTATCTTTTCTTATGATGCCGTTTTCGGTATGGTATTTTCCAGAAATAGTGATAGTAAAATCATCATGGACCACATTTTGTTCGAAATGTAATTTTATACCAAAAATTATGATTTTTTTTTTTAATTTAAATATGCTAAATATAATAAGAAGGAAGTATAATCAGCTAAAATAATAAAAATATTCTAATAAATATAAAACATATAAAAATCACCCACATGATATATTTATAATATTTGCAAACATGATTATTCCTTAGAGAGGTATATTTGCAAAAATATATTAACTAATGATTACTTCCTATTTGATTCCCAGCTCGTTTTTGTTTGTTGAAAATTTTTTAAATTTTTACATAAGTATTTTTATTTTGAAGTTTTTTCAATGTTTTTTTTCTTTCATTTTAAGGGGAAAAAATATTTCAAACAAATTTATCATAATAATATCGTTTTCAGCAATACAATATAATATTATACTCGACATGATATTATATTTGCTTTCATATCGTTTTTTGGTTTAATGGGTTGGAAGAAAATATTTTGAACTCAGTTTGTGCGTAAATACTTTTTTATTTGTACTCATTTTTATCGTTAAGAACTTTATTATTATTATTATTTTTTTTTTTTTTTGAAACGCTATGAAACCTTAAAAAACAATTACATTTTTGACACTAAACTGTCTCGTATTCTTTGTTATCTGTATTTTTCCTTTTACACAAAATTAACAAATTGCTTTTGTTATTTGTTATCCCTTCCAAAATAAAAAAAATATACAACTTTATTGTTTTAGAACGCTTTATAAAGAAAATCAAAAAGTATATTTATCTTTTATTACTTTTGGCTGAATGAAGATATGAGGCAGTTGTCTTTTTTATTGATGTTTTATTGAGAGGAATATATATATTTTTTATATATATTTTTTATTCTACCTAGAAAAAAAATTATTAACTGTTTGGTATTTATTAAAGTTTAAAATATTCAGGCCAATGATTTTTATTTTATTATTATCAATATAATTATTGTATTTATTTGTGTTGTAAATAGTTTAGTTTTATATTACGTTATTTTAGCATTATGATGAAAAATATACATACTATTTATTATTAATAATGTGAAATAAGAAACATAAAAAATAAGAAAGTAATTAAATATTATCCTTATAGCCACATTTTTGTTTATAAACCATTTTTTTTTTTATACAGACGAACAGCGTTATTTCCATAAAATATAAAAAATGAGTATAATATTAATTTCAAACATATAAATATGTAAAGAAATATTAATATGAAGCAAGTTACTGTGTTGTATATTAAAAATTCGCCGAAGATGAACTTAATTTTGCAAAGAAAGTTCTTTCACATGATAAGAAAAAAATATTTTAATACAATTCTTCATAAATTTTTCTTTATTCTCTTTTTTTCAATAATTTTATTATTATTATTATTTTTTTTTACTAAATTTATTTATTTTATTTATTTTAGAGCAATTGTTCATTAAATGAATATATAACTATTTGATAATTAATTTATTAAAAATATTGAAATATTTAGTCACTATTAACTATTTAAGCATATATAGTATATGTTTGAGTAATATGTTTGTGTAATAATGAAATTTAATAAAATTAAATTTATAAAATTTAGTTTTCTTCATATTGGAATGACTAAGTAAGTATTTAATACTTTAAGTACTAACATCGAATGTCTTAAAATGTTAAGTACTTCTTTTAGCAAATTTTCTTTTCAATACTTTCTTTTTCAAACAAGAGTTAATACACTGGTGTATATTCCTATAAACGCATTTAAATTCTTTGTTTTTTTTTATTTTTTTGAGTTTCATTTAATACCATTCTTCATAAATTTTTCTTTGCTCTCTTCTTTTTTTAAATATTTTTATGATTATTTTTTTTTTTTAATTTATTTATTTTCTTTATTTTAGAGCAATTGTTCATTAAATGAATATATATAAATATTTGATAATTAATTGATAATTAATTTATTAAAAATATTGAAATATTTAGTCACTATTAGCTATTTAAACATATGTAGTATATGTTTGAATAGTATGTTTGTGTAATTATGAAATTTAATAAAATTAAATTTATAAAATGTTGTTTTCTTCATATTGAAAGGATAAGTAAGTATTTAATACTTTAAGTACTAACATCGAATGTCTTAGAATGATAAGTACTTCTTTTAGAAAAATTTTCTTTTCAATACTTTCTTTTTCAAACAAAAGTTTACAGTGCTGCATATTCCTATAAACGCATTTAAATTCTTTGTTTTTTTTTATTTTTTTGAGTTTCATTTAATACCATTCTTCATAAATTTTTCTTTGCTCTCTTCTTTTTTTAAATATTTTTATGATTATTTTTTTTTTTTAATTTATTTATTTTCTTTATTTTAGAGCAATTGTTCATTAAATGAATATATATAAATATTTGATAATTAATTGATAATTAATTTATTAAAAATATTGAAATATTTAGTCACTATTAGCTATTTAAACATATGTAGTATATGTTTGAATAGTATGTTTGTGTAATTATGAAATTTAATAAAATTAAATTTATAAAATGTTGTTTTCTTCATATTGAAAGGATAAGTAAGTATTTAATACTTTAAGTACTAACATCGAATGTCTTAGAATGATAAGTACTTCTTTTAGAAAAATTTTCTTTTCAATACTTTCTTTTTCAAACAAAAGTTTACAGTGCTGCATATTCCTATAAACGCATTTAAATTCTTTGTTTTTTTTTATTTTTTTGAGTTTCATTTAATACCATTCTTCATAAATTTTTCTTTGCTCTCTTCTTTTTTTAAATATTTTTGTTATTTTTTTTTTTAATTTATTTATTTTCTTTATTTTAGAGCAATTGTTCATTAAATGAATATATATAAATATTTGATAATTAATTGATAATTAATTTATTAACTGCCAGTTTTTATAACACGAGCGCAAAAACGACTCGTCTAACTTACATTTAAAACAAAAACAAATTTTGAAATTTTGTTTTTGTTTTAAATGAAAGTTAGACGAGTCGTTTTTCCGCACGTGTCATAAAAACAGGCACTAAAAATATTGAAATATTTAGTCACTATTAGCTATTTAAACATATGTAGTATATGTTTGAATAGTATGTTTGTGTAATTATGAAATTTAATAAAATTAAATTTATAAAATGTTGTTTTCTTCATATTGAAAGGATAAGTAAGTATTTAATACTTTAAGTACTAACATCGAATGTCTTAAAATGTTAAGTACTTCTTTTAACAAATTTTCTTTTCAATACTTTCTTTTTCAAACAAAAATTAATACACTGGTGTATATTCCTATAAACGCATTTAAATTCTTTGTATTCGTTTCTCTTAACCAAAAACAATAACTTGCGATATAATGGTACTTTTTTATATAAGAAATATTTGTTTCTTGCTTTTGTTTGTTTGTTCTCTTATTTAGCAACATATCGGTGATCATTTCAGTGGAATACTAATATAAATGCAAAATTAAATTAAAAAATTTGTCTTAAAAGTTATTGAAAAAAATATTCAAAAAAATTTAACAGTTTTAGTTGTTTGTTTCACTTAATGTAAGCATCTGATTTCTGATGACAACATCTCTGTTTACTGAAAATATTTTTCTTTTAATTGGAAAATTTCATCAGCTTAAAAGGTGCCCAAAGGAACTCGTTTTACAGACCAGGAAAAAATCCAAATTCATTTTTTTTCGTGATCAACGCTGTTCTAACAGAGAAATTGGTCGAAAAATTAACCGTACCGAAGGAGCTTTCTTAAGACGACGCTTTCTTAAGAAAGTGCCAAACCAACAAAAGATAATCAAAGATTTACAAGAAAGCAAATTAATAAAAAGAAAGAAGAAGCCGCCCGCAATAAATTAAATGCTACACAAATATTAAATTAAACTTGACTTTCCTGTCACTTCCAAACATGTTGCACATATTTGGCGAAAAGATGTTAACATAAAATGGAAGAAACCAAAATATAAGCCAATGTTAAGACCACATCATGAGGAAAAATGAAATGGAGAAATGAGTGGAATAAAGTAATCTTTCTGAGAAAAGAAATGCAATTTGTATCGTCCCGATTCATATTCTGGCATATATATCGAAACGCAATTTAGGTGGAGGTAGTGTTATAGTTTGGGCAGTCTTTTCTGTTGCAGGAAAATGTCTTGTTCCAACTAAAATGAAAAGTGCAATTTAAAAATAACTATTGGAAGATACTCTTCTCTCATTTACGGATGAAAGGATAACGCTACAGTGCATTAGACCAAACTGTGATTTTTGTCGCATTTTTACTTTTTATGAATTTATAAAGAGCAAAAAAATTTTTTAAATTATTGTTTTTTTTTCAAAACTTTTTTTCAAACCTCCGACAACTACTGGGCAAATTTAAAAACAATGTAAGCACTGCTTCAAGATAATATTGTTGCCGATTTTCTGATTCTTTTTTTTTACTAAATATGGTGAACCGTTTTCAAGTTATTCCAATATATGTAGTTAAAGTGCCTTAATTTTGGACATAACAGTATATCTCGAAAAGTCGAATTGATAGAAAAAAATGGAGATTAGATTTGAAATCAGCGACCTCAAATTAGTAAAAATTTGCAACAAAGTTCCATACCGCACAAAAAAAAGTTCAATTTTGTTCTCTTGTGTTATAATTGTACTTTTATTGAATGATATTTATGGACATGATGACATTTTAAAATGGTGAAACGTATAAAAGTTGGTATTTTAAGTGCACGCAGTGAAAAGTAATAATAATAATATTAACAAAATAAAATAGTTTTTAAATTTAACCCAACTTTGAAGTAAATTTGAAGTATTAAATAAATTTAAATCTCTAATAAGTTATGAAAATATTAATTCATTAAGGATTTTTTTTTTCATTTTCTTTAAATATTTACTTTAATTATTCACTGTTTACTTAAATAAATTAAATTTAAACAAATGAAATTACACTTTATTTCCTATTATATGTTATATATATCATATCAATTTTTTAACTACAATTTTTTTTTATTGTCAATAATTTAAGTCCACATTAACCAAGCTTAAGATTTTGCAAAACTTTTTTATTTATATACGAGTACATCCAAACATTCATATATTTTTATGGAAACTTGATGATGAATTTTGCGGTGGATGTTGTAATCATATTTGTAAGACTTTTGCTGCTACACACACACACACTCAATGAACCATAAATTCAGAAAACGTTTTTGGTAAATAAAACAATGAATGAAAGTCATTATCAAATTGATAAAAATAAAATAAAAGTGTATTAATGGTAGGGAGTTAGAGTCTATGGTCGAATGAGTAACATACCTATTTCATTTCTTAATTTAAAATAATATTATAGCAAATTAATAAAGAAATAAAGTGAAATATATTATAATCAAAATTCGATACTTGTACCTATGACTATTAGTGTATCGATTCTAAAATCAACATTAATCATCTAAATGACAATTTTTAAAACTTCAATTAAATTAACCATTTTAAACTCAGACTGTTCGGTGTCTTAAACACAATTTATAGAGTTTCTGATTCTAGAAAATATATTTTAGAGCTAATTTTCTGTTACTATAACAATAAATAAAACAATTTTGATCCATTTGCCAATTTACAATGCGTAGTGAAGAAGAATCAATTTTTAAAGAAGAAAAATAGATCAGTTTGGTAACTCAAGAACAATCTCTTTTGAATTTAGCTATTTGTTCTACAATCCCAAAGCTGGGATAACAGATGGAATGCGGTTTCAAAAAACACTAATGTGTTCCAATTCTTTTGTAATCGTCATGTACCAAAACCACAATAAATGCGAAGTTTATGGCCATTAAAAAAAATATTATTTGCAAATACAATATTGAAAGTTTTACAAGGAATTTTTACAAAAATATTGTGCAATTTGGAAGTTATTAATAATTAATTCTAAAAAAAGTGAAAATAAATGTAGTTTTAATAGGCAAAAGTTTACAACAGACAAAAATTTTAAACATAGTTCTAAGAAAAGTACTTCAAAAGCAATGAGTAAGAAGCATAAAAGAAGAACATCTTAGTAATGACAACCAAGGGTTAAAAAAGAACTTTTGCAGCTCTTTTTCAGCACTAGGTAATTCCATGCATTGACAACAGAATGTTAAATTAATGACTTTTTCAGCCCTTTTTCAATTCGTTTTTTTTTTTCTTAGGTATTAATATGTCTTGACTCTTAAATAACTTATTAATCTGATCAAGAGCTGTCTGACATTTCTGGATCCAATTAAATGCCATATAGATTCAGATAAGAATACTATTACCAAATTTAGATACATTACTGAAAATATCAAGGCTTTCATTTCTTAAAGGAGCGAAGCAATGAAATTCCTTTATAGAAAATAAGTTTAGTAGTCTAAAAAGCAATGATGTTAAGGCTAATCAAGCGGAATAGCAAAATGTACAACTTCAGATTTTATTCATTCGTGATGAACTGAGTATCATTTTATTAATGAACTTACATTGTCAAAATCTTATAAACCATTATGAGGTATACATAGATATACTTAAACAAAACTTGTGTTGTACCAATTAACATTTATTTATTTATGTACGTTAAAGTGATTTTCCAAAGGGTTTCTTAAATAGGATCTATTGCCAATTATGGAACGATTCCTATGATATTTATTTATGAGATTAATGATTAAATATAAAAATATTTATATTAACTAAATACTTAAACTCCTTTAATACGCTAATATTAAGTAGGGTGAACAAATAAACTGTATAAAAGCCAAAAAAAAAAAATAAATAAATAAATAAAAACTGACTGCGTATATTTTCATTGCTGGAAGCAATCATCGACAACATCTCCCTAAAAATCAACTTCATCATCAATCTTTAGAGAAACAAGCAAACAAACTTCATGTGAAATTGCATAATTTCAGATGAATATATATTTTTTTATTGTTGCTTACAGCATTATCACTCTTGTTCGAGGTTTGATGGCCACAATAATGTAAATATGAGTATTTATACATATATAAATACATGCATGCATATGTGTATTAGGGTGGACTCGTTTGTATGGAGTAGATAAGATACCGTTTCTCAAAATTTTCGTCTTGACATTATCTTTCGTGAGCTGAATCAAAATTGAATAAGGTCCTGTTTTTGGATTTTTTTCGTATTTCTGCCAAAAGAACAACAAGAAAATTTGGTATCACAAGAAAGGCCTTTAAGACACGTGTTCTATGACGTAACAAAAATTTGGGACTAAGTCCAAATGTCTCCAAAATTTTTCAATTTTTCACAAAAAATTTGATATTTGAATTTTGTACACATAAATATTTAAAAAAATAAGACCAATATTATGAAATATAATCCCATAGGAGTTATACCGAAACGGATTTTCCTGTTATTATAATTTTATTCTAATTTTTCAAAACATAATTGTCCTTCATATACAATTGCTTCTATATGTGAAGCAATTAAATGAAATAGTTATAAGCTCTTCATACTTCTATTAAAAAAGAACCAAATAAGTTAAGCTTACGTGATGTACTCACAAAACTTATGTTAATAAGGGTATTCGTGTACAAGTACCAGTTAAGTAACACACAGAGAGAGACTTTTTTGGGTATTTCACTTAAACTTAATCTTTTTCGTTGTTTTTAATAGAAGTATGAAGAGTTATATATCATCTACACAATTAATAGGCAAAAACATTTTTTATAATCCCTTTTACGTTAACATTATACATCCGATTTTAATAAAAATATACCATAAGAAAGGTATTATCTCATATATGTGCAGAATATAAATTTTATTAAAATCCGTTCAGTACTTTTGAAGTTATAAGTGGTAAAGTTTGTTCCTAATATATATAAAAAATTCGCATATATGTGTATAAGCCTCAAACAAATGAGAGTCTCAAATTATTAAACTATTCTGTATTTTATTCCCTATGTCTCTCAGACAACTCAATCAATTCAAAGCAGCGTTATTGTTGTTATTTCTTAACAAAAACAAACTAGACAAGTTGTAATGATATAACAATATTGAGTTGGAGTTTTTACCAATTTCAGTTGATAGATTTGTAAAAGAGGTGTGATAAACAAAATAAAATAACTTTAAATTGCTTTGTTAAGTAGAAAATGAAAGCAATTTGTACTGCTTTTTGAAAGATATTTGCTATTGTTCTTATACCGTTTCTTTTTATTTATTTATCTTTTATTTTGAATATTTAAAATCCAGAACCGTAACTATTGTGTCTTTTTATATTTTATGAGCCAAAATATGATTTTTCCAGCATAATTAAAAGTTATTATATGATCTTTACTTTTTTCGCAGTAACATAAAAGTTATTTTCTGATTGTTATTGATAGTATTGTGAGACGCAATTAAAACGGCAATACAAAAGAAATCGTCAAAACGAAAAAAAAAAACTAGAAGCACGACAAAATAAGAAAAGTCACCAAAACGAAAGAAACGATAAAAAAATAGCCAAAATAAAAAAATCATCAATACGAAAAAAATACTCTAAAACGAAAAAATCTAATAAATGGGAAAAAAATAATTTTTCAAGAATTTTTGCATTTTTTTAGGAAAACGTGGACCTAAAACATTTTAAAATTGGTGAAAAAATATTTGAAAAGTATTAATTTACTTTACAAATTACAATTTGAGTATTTGAAAAGTTAAAATAAAATGTTTCTAATGATAATTTTTATTAGGTTGTTTATAAGCGGATCGTATTTTATGAAAAATATTTTATACCAAAATTTAATTTTATTTTCACTAAACTTTTTTATTTCAATACGATAGGGGTAGCGGAACACCCCACGTATAATCTAATTATATATAAAAATATAAAGTGTTATATATTATTAAAAAGCTTATAAAAATACGAGTATGATGCTAAATTACGAGATATGATGCTAAATTTATTTAATTCCTTCGTATATAGAAGTGTGTGTAAAAAATTTTAATATCCAAAGTTTTTGTGAAAAATTGCATTTGGACCTGATCACAAATTCTGTTACATCATTAAATACGTGTCTCAAGGGCATTTCTGGCGATACCAAATTTTTATTTTATTCCTCGCAGAAATATGAAAATCCCGAAAAAAGAACATTTTTTCATTTTGATCCGGCTTACGAAAAGATAATGTCAGGACGAAAAATTTTGAGAAACGATATTTAGGAATGAAATAAATTTTCATTTAAGTTGGGATCATCGATATTTTTAATTTTGGGGCCACCCTAATGTATATGTATCTATAAAAGACTTTGGTATATTCCCACTTTTCGGATGAATCATAATTTTTATACGTGTATAGCTAAAGTATGTGAATGTGTTAAATATAAATTGACAAGACATACTGACAAAATGTAAACAAAAATATTTTTTATATTTTTTTATTTTAATATTTAACAACAATAAGTAGTCAAGGTTTTAAAAAACGTCACTGCAAACGTGATTTGGGTTTTTTCTTGTGCGTCTAACAAAATTCAAAAACATAGTAGGCTCTTGGACACGCGTATATGCTAAAGGTTTTTTTTTTTTTTTTTTTGTTTTTTGGTTAAAAAATTCTCAAAAATTTAGCTTTAATAAATTAATGATTTGAACTCGTGTTTTTTTTTATTTTTGCTTATTTTATATTCGCAACCTACCACAATATTTTTTGAGTTGTGAAATAAATAAAAAAATAAAAACAATTAAAATCTCTTATACCTGGTTTTATTATTGTCTGCTGTCTGCTTGAAATCGAGAGCATTTATAAGCATTACGTCTGTTTTTTTTAAGTAGGAAATTCAGTCTGAGTATTTACTCAATTTTTTTTTTTTTTTTCTTAAATTGTTTTATTTTTACTTTTAAACTTAAACTCAATTTACTTTGGTTTTCTTTCCCCATTTTTTTGGGTTTTTACCCATATTGTCTGCTGGTTTGTCCGTTTTTTTAACCACTTCATGCCATGATTTTGTTATTTTTTATTTAATTTTGTATAAAATCATTGTTACCGGCAACCAAAGACACAGTTCATAGTTAGACCTCAATAAAGTAGTTTTCGCTTTCAATACCTTCTTGCCAAGAGGATATAAATTTTAATTAAGCGGTTATAAGCAGCATTATTAAGTAAGTGCTTCATAAAGGATATAATTCATAGTATATTAAAAGTTTATTATTATATTTTGTTTGTTTGTTTTAATTAAAAATCCATACAAAAAAAGTGGCTAAAAGCAATTAAGTGGTTGATTGTTAATATGATGTGAAAGGTGTTAATGGATTTAAAAATAATTATTAAGAGAAAAATAATAAAGAATTAAAATCTGGTTGTAATTAAGAATAAAACGATTTTAAGTGACAATAAAGAATTAAAAGAAATTTAATTAAAACTTATAAAAACCGTTAAGATGTCATATTCAAAGTTTTTGTACATTAATATTCTATACAAGAAATTAAATTAAAACAATAAATACTTTATTCATTAAAATTCGGAAACGAAAATCTTTTCGTCCTCATTAGACGTGGCAGTGTAACGTATAATTGATATATTTCGAGTGCTTTAGTGGAAAGAATCGATATGTTCAAAAATTAATAAATAATATACTATAATGGTTAAACTGGAACTACTCAAAGTTTCCAAAACTTACTGTTTGCTTATTCCAGCTTTCAGGTTTTTCAAAAAGATCTGAAACAAATTTCTTATAAATTCGATAGTTCGCAATCAGAAGGATGTAAATATTTTGCTATTGAAAATTTTTAAAATTTATATACTTTTCAAAAATTTCCATAGAGAAAACTTTCACAAATTTCTAAACCGAACAGTTTGCTCTCAAACATATCATGTTTACAAGGTTTTCTTATAATTTATGGTTACAGCAACCATATTGTTGTTATAGTAGGCAAACATATATTTTTCTCCAACCAGTTGTATTATGCTCTTCCACCTTATTTTAGAAAAGGGTGCAATAACAACTACTTATTTTTTCTTTGCACTTGTGGAGAATAAATATCCCCAGAATAATATTTTTACAGGCTTGAATCTAGAACTTAAGAAGATAAATCGAATAAAAACTTACAAATAAAAAACAAATAAAATACTAAACGTTTAAAAGAAGCTCAATGTTACAGATATTGTACTTTGAGACCTTATATCGCCACGACCTTTAATAGTAACGTGTTCAAAACTTAAGCATATACACCACTTCTACAATCTTATGAAATCCTATATCCTTGATAAAATAAGGCATGTAAAAACATCGAAATATATTATGAGTCTCACCGGACTTCTAGCGTTAGGAATATGTCGTGTGTAAAAAAAAGAAGAAATTCTGCAATATAGAATTTTTTGGTTAAGAACTAACAGAAATTTATTAAAAAAAATAGCAAAACATTACCAATTTATAGACTTCTTAAATAAATTTTTAAACAAATAAAAGGTATATAGAAATAAAATATGTTTTGTAAAGTTTTGAACAATTTTAAACTGTATTCTAAATAAGGCATATATTTTTGTAAAGTTTTTAAGTAAACGAAAATTTTCCCCAACCACATTGTTATGATCCACTTATAATGATTGTCATTAAAAATTATTACAAATAATATTTGCATAAGCTCAAAAACAAATTTTTACTTTTATTTTTTGCAATTTTATTTATAGATTTAATTTATGTGTTTAAAATTCATTTTTTAATGATTTCATGAAAGTGTTTTACAAACCGCTCATTAATAAACATAAATCGATTAATAATATATGTCAGTGTTAATTAGTGAAAAAAAGTCAATGTTAAATTGATTACAACATATATTAAGTGTGAATTTGTTAGAAGAAATGATAATACAAAAAAAAAAAAAAAAAAGAAAAAAAATAAAGCAAAAAAAATGGATTTAAATTATTGATAAAGATAAAAAATTTCATTTATATTTTTATATCCTTCACATAAAATAAAGGGTATTTATATAGTTTGTCATTATATACGAAAGTCTTTAAATATATATCCAGGCTCTTAAATTGAAAAATATTCGTGATTTTTATAATTAAAAATAACTTTTGAGAACATATGTCTGCAAAAGTGTCCGACTGTCCGTCTGGATGTCTATCGTTCTGTATGTTGAAATAGATTTTTTAAAGCATAGTCTAATACACACCTTTCTTTTTTAACACATATTTAACATATAGTCTCAAAAATCTTGGTATTTAAATTCAGCGAAATCCGTTTAGAAGTTATAAACGATTTTCTAGAAAAGCCTCAAAATCATTTCCCAATGTTCTTTTCCCAAATGTCATTGAATAGTCTAGAGAAACTGTTCTATACTACAAACCGTTAAACCTGAGGAGTCTTTGTAAATTTAATTTGACAATAATAATAATAATAATAATAATAATAATAATAATAATAATAATTTATAATTTATCTACAAACAAAAATTAAAATTTTAAAACGTCAGATTAAGGAACAGTCAAATATATTTTTAATTTCTAAGTAAATTATATTTCTATTCTTCAGGATTCGTACTCATACGCACACTTTAAAATTTCTAGCTTTGAGTTATACATGTAATTCTTTTTCAACAAAATTTCTATGGATATAGATAGTCCAGCCATGGTTCATATTCTCGTAGAAGCCATTTGAATTTTGTTTTAATACCGGCATATTTTTTGTAAAAAAATAAGATTGATAACTAAATCTGAGTCTGTGAGATTTTTCTTAAACAATTATCACTTAACTGTAATTGTGTTTTAGGGTTTTAAATGTAAATAATGCAGATAAATGTTTGGTGAAATTGTGCCCCAAATTAAAAAAATTTTCAAAATAGCTAATTCAAGTTTAAAATATGTAATACTTAGGTATCTTTTTCGAAAAAAAAATATTGGTAATAAACTGAAAAGGAATTTAAAATTTTTCATATATCCTCTTTATTCAGCTTTTCAACACATATGGTCTGAGCGCTCTTCCTAGGTCATATGCCCAAAGACATAAATTTCCGATATCATGGTTAACACCAGTTTAGCAGTTTAGAAATATTAAGTATATTTCCAGATAAAAGCAAAATTTTTGATAAGAGAAAATTCGATATAGATTTATATATTTTATATAGATATATAGATTTATATAGATTTTGTGAAGGGTATAAAAGATTCGTTTCAAGCGAATATAACACTACCACTTGTTTTATTATTATAATTTCGCAATCCATTAATAACAATAATAATACGATTTAAAAAAAAAAAACTCACTGAAATATAATAACCAGGGAAACCACAAACGTGCAATTGCATGTTTTTTCTGTATGTTGAATGAAGCCATCGATCAAATATTTGTAAGTGCATATTTTTGCATATTTGACCCTTAACGGCACATTTTTGCATATATCGATTTTAGAGCATATTTATGAGATATGTTCTTATTTTGAAACCATATTTAACCCTTTTAGATCATATTTTAACATTTTGAAGATCTTTTTTTTATATCTCATGGGAAGTTTTTAAAATTTGACTTTTGATGTATACCAAAAAAATAAGAAATACAAAAATATTTCTTATTTTAAGTTAATTTTAATGGATATTGCTAAAGCTCGTTAAAAATCTCTGAGGAGCTGCATCTATTCCAATTCTAAAACTTAACAAATCGTTAAGTTTTAGAATTAGATTAATTTATCTTTATTAAAGTCATTTTCAAAATATGATATTGAAGATGTATTAGCCCTTTAATTTGTAAAACAATATTGTAAAACTAATTTCCTTTTTTGAATTAAATCTATATAAATTTACATATTAATCATTTTGATAATAACTGAACAAATTAGATGGGTACACGGAAAAAATTATTATAGTATATTTTTCAATTAACACAGTTGTTTCCTTTTGTATCTAAATTTAATAAAAATGCTCAAGTAAATATAAAATTAAAATAATACTTAAATTTTTAATTCATTCAATCACCTACATGATTGATTTGATCAATTAATTAATTGGAAAGTGTTTCTGTTTTTAATTTTTTTTTAGTTTTTAGTAATTGATATAATAATTGTGGTGATAACTGCAAATTTTAAAAAAGTTTTTAATTGAATGAATTATTTACTAATATATTTGGTGATTGGTAACTTTTTTCTGTGTAAGCAAACAAAGTTTTTTGTCATAAATTAGAATTCAAAATAGGATTCTTTTATCGTTAAAATATTAATGAAACACTTTTTTTTATTGGAAAAAATAAATTTTTGTTTAAAAATTACAAAAATTTTCTATTTTTTAAGAGCATATTTTCACGTTTTTAGAGCAAATCTTGTGGTTTCTCTGATAATAACTAAAAAAAAACAAGGAAAGAAAGATATTTAGCAAATTATTATACAAACAGATTTAAATGGAGAAATTTAGATTAATATTAAAAGCAATATATTCGGCCTTTTAAAAAACTTAAATATAAAAATAAATAATATAAAAACATAGCAATTGCAGAGAAATCATAATTTCAACATACAGACGGTGCCAACAATACTTCTGCCATTTGATATAAAATTTGCGAAATTAATGAGTATAGGATCCCATAAAACTTTTTATGCTTACGAATAAGATTATGTCATTCTTTTTTTCTTTGAGGATTGAAGTCGCTGTCAAATATAATGACTCCTACAAGCAACAATTTTTTAAACAAAACTTCATGTATGGGCTTTAACCATACAAAATCTTTCACATTGTTCGTGCTTATTTTTTATTTTTTTATTTCCTATATAAATTTAAATAAAATAATAAAAAAAAATCCCCCATTTTACACACAACAAAAATTAAATAATTTTATTATTTGTTTCATTACACACACAGCAAGAGTGTAATTTACTTGTTTTGTGTTGCTGATATTATTCGAAAATAAATTGCATAATATTTGTGCAAAATATTATTTATTTTTCCTTTCATTTCATTTATATTCACATATTTTTTTTGTGCCCTTTTTGTTACTATTTTTGTTATTATTTTTTGTTTTTCTTACCAATGACATGATATTTTTAACAACATGTTGACATGAATAGTATTACTAAAGAAAACATAAAACGCAAAATATTTTAAAAGAAAACAAAAACATATAAAATTAGCATCCATAGTAGAGTATCCAAAATACCCACTTTTTGGAAAACCGGTTTTCGGTTTAACGGAAAAATCTCATTTTAGAAAAACCGATTGTCTGGTTTTGAACTCTCGAAAAAATCGGTTAATCGATTTCCAGTCAATTAATTTTTTTTAAAAGCAAAACATTTTTTTTGTAATTTTTTTAAAGAGCCTAAATTTATAAGTACACACAAGTTTTACTCTGCAAAAATAATAAATTTTGATGAGAATAATTTCAACATTAAAGTTTTTTTTCACGTTATAACTTTAGAAAAATTATTATTATTATTATTATTATTATTATTATTATTATTATTATTCTTATTATTATTTTAATTTAAAACTGTTCTTACTTATTTGATTTATCTTATATAATAAACTTCTTTAATATTTTATTCCTAATCCTGGTATTTGAAAATATGTCTTTTCAAAATAAAATATATTTTGTGACTGAAAAAATTAAAGGTGAGCACAAAAAAAGTGGTGCATAAAATTCTGGTTATAAAAATTATACCAATATAACCATCTACTGGTGTTTTTTTTTTTTTTTTTTTTTTTAAGAAAGTTTATGAAAGTAAATTTTAAAAAATTTTTATAAAATTTTTAAGCTTTTCTGTAAAACTTTTACGATATATTCACAACTTTTTTGCTGTAATGTGGGTACTTCTGAGCTTTTAGTATCCTTTAAATATTTTGATTTACAAATTTTTGGATGATTTTTTTTTTAATTATATTCATAATTTTATATAATTATAATAATCGATTTAGTAGGTCCATAAAATTAGTTCTTATTTTTGATTTTAAGAATGAAGCGCCGCAGTCGAAATTGTTTGTTAATTATGAACAATCTTGATTTTTTGTACGAATAAATATGCAAAAATTCATAATTGAATGATTCTATAAAAATAAAGTTAGTAATAGCAAATAAGAAATTTTTATCTTCATTGTTGAAATACTGACATGGCTTTTTAAGGCTATTTTAAAAATCAAAAGAGGCTAAAAGAAAGCTAGAACGAAAATTTTGAAACAAAATAAAAAGCTTAGATTTAGCCTTAAAAATGCTAAACTGGCAACACTGTTTGGTACATATACAACATCAGGATTAATGATGATAAATATATTTCATTTTTAATGAATACATTATACATACAACAAACGTTATAAAGCAAAAATTTAAACGTCAAAATTTTTTTGTGCGCACTTAATAGTTCGATTTATTTCAACTATTTAATGAAAATTATCTAAATGCATTTAGAAAGTTATATGAAGCTTCTAATTTTTAGTTTTCTTTTTTGAACTCTTTTTCTGAGTAAAATTACATATAAGTTAAATAAGATGCTGTTAAAAAAAACCGGTTAACCACCTTTAAAACACCGGTTTGAAAAAAAACGATATTAAAAAAACCGAAATGGTCAGCGTTTGTAAAAAACCGTAAATCGGTTTTCGGTTTCGACTTTGGATACTCTAATCCATATGGAGACCTTATGGAGAAAATTATTTTCATGGCAATTTTTCCAAACAAGATAAACATTTGTCAAGGGAAAATTGACAGTGAAGTATATTTGAGCAAAAAAAAAAAAAAACAGATTTAAAATGAATATTTTAAATTTTAAAGCTAAATCTTGTACAAATATTTTTAAGAACAATAAATTTTGGAAAGCTTAATATTCTGCTTGATTGTCTTTCATTACCCAAACTTGTTAACTAAAGTCTAAAAAATGTTAATTAAAGTCAATATATTTACTATATTGCCTAAATTATTAACTTAAGCCTTTTAATTACTAACAATATATTGCAAGTAAAATTTTTATTGGAAGGACCACTAAAATCATGTGTATGATAAATTTTGGCTTTTAGATCCTACACCACCATAGGGGTGAGGGTATTATGTGTTTAAGCTGATGTTTGTAACACTCAAAAATATTGGAATAAATTATACCGATAGGCTTAGATTCACTTTTTTAGTCGATTTAACGACACATAGCGACTCCAATCATATAAATTTTGTAATCAAATTACATGTCGAAATTTTTAAAATAATTTAATCAAATTTGGTACACAGGTTTGCTATATCTTAGAGAGGAAGCCAGTGGAAATTCGTTATGATCGATCCATTATTTTTATAATTTTATTTTCATAAATTCCTTAAATATAGAAATATTTTAATGAAATTTTGTACATATAAGTTTTATATAAGCATAAATATATATGCCGAATTTCGTGAAGATCAGTCCATAGCTCCCATATTAACCCCTCTTTAGAAAAATCACTTTAACGGGCATAAATCCCATAGAAATGATAGTATCAGGTTAAAATTGACCATAGCTCCTATGTAAGGCCCACTTTCGGGAATTTCCCTACCAGAATTTTGAGGCACATACCCAACCATAAAGTATATTATATGATTGATTTTGACCGACTGCGACCACACATTCAAATCAAAACCCAGCCAACATAAAGCTATATGTTTAAAAAATTATAGCTTTTTCATATGACTTCAAATTTAAAATCAAATTCATATACAGTTTAGGAAAACATACTTCAATTTTTGAAAATGCATCAACTCATATTCCAAGATAAAATGTTAGTAAACATTATAATTCGCACTAAAATTCATTCAATGAAAGATATGAAACTTAAAGATATAAAACTTAAAAAAAAAACAAACTTAATTGAAAAATTTTTGCTAACAAATTTCCAGGCTTAGGTTTTTTAAAAATATTAGAAGATATTTATTTTTAAAATATGCTCAATTTAACATCGGAATGGTTTATTGTTTTTGTAAAATATTTTTAAAAAATCATTGAGTGGAAAATGTTGTTCGAATTCAATTTGATTTCAAATTGAAAATTATTTTAAACTTGAAATGTGAATAAAAAAATTTTAAATTGCTAAGTAAATTGACTTTGACTTAAAATTAAATTTTCTTTTTATAGGAAAACCCTGTTGAATAACTTCCTTATTCATAATAAAATTTTGAAATTTATCAAAGCTTTATAGACAAATGTTCATACAACTTTGATTAATAAAGTTTATAAATTTTAAAATTTTATTATAATTAAAGCAGTAAAAATTTGGTACAATTTTAATTCAATATTATGTTCATACACATTAGTTTTTGACTTGTTTTTTGAAAAACACAACGAGTTTAAACATCACTGTTCACATATCATTTTATTGTGTTTTTTCTTTTATTTATTTATTTAAATATAAAGTTCACACACAAACACTTTTTAATCAAAAAAATGCAATTTTTAAACATATAAAATTTATGAACAAATATAAATTTCATTCATAATTTTTAATTTTTTATTTCTAAACTGTTTGACAATTTTTAAAAATTTTTTTTCCAACATTCAATGTACTAAAAATACCAAAAATTTCTTCCTTGGAAATTTATTATGTTTTCTGTGTGTTAAATAATTAAACAACTCGAATCGAGATATTTTTTTGCTTTGAAATATATGAAAAAACAATTCAGTTTGTTAGTGTTTTTTGAGAAAATGACTCGTTTTTCAAAAAACCTCTATATGTGAACATAGCATAATACTTGATACTAAATTTAGGGCTAAAATATTATTAATTATTAAAAAATTATCAATAGTTAAAAAAAGCAAAAAGAAAAAATTAGCTTGAAAATTAACATTTTTTCCTATTAAACTTTTTATTGAATCAATATAAAATTCCTCAAAAAAGTGAGTAGTTGATTTTGTATAATGAATTAATAGAAGTCAGTCAAAACTTTGCTTGTGAGTAATTTCGAAAACATATATAATCAATCAAATAAATATTAAATCAATTAATATTTTAATTAAATTTAGTATAATATCAAGCAACTGTGTTAATTAAAAAAACTTTAGACAATATGTTTTCTATATTACTATAAAAAAGCAGTATCAATTATTTTTCATATTAAATTATTATTTTTAAATTTGATGTCGGCCCAGAATAACAGAAACAGTGCCATTTCATACAAATTTGATAGATAACTGAGCGACAGAATTTATTTTATTTTCAGAGCGACATTTCTTATTCTCTTGATTTTCCTCTCTCGGACACATTTTTTTTTTCTTTTCTTTTTTTGTAAACTAAAAAGCATAGTGTTTTAGAAGATATTTCTTCTATATAGTATATAAAATTTAAATATTTTGATCTTAGAAACAAAACTTATTACACTTTTTATCGAATATTTAACTTTGCATTTAATATAATTATTTACTTTAATTTGGCGCATAATTTACTACATTTCTTAAAAGTAGACATCACTGAATTAGAGTGCTACTTCGCGAGCTGTTATTCTTATTTTTTGGAAAGAAAAATAAATGTCGCTGCGCTGGTATTCTGGGCCTATATTTCAAAATAAGAAATATCATATTAACAAAAAATCAATTTAAAAAACCTTAAAATTCTATTAGATAAGCAAAATATTTCCCACTTTTAGAAAACTTCTATCTTTTTGCTTTTAATTTTTTAATTTCAAACCGAATTGATTATTGGGTTGCACCGTACATACAAGTATAAGTGTAAGCTTCGATAACAAGATTAAACCACATTATGAACATTTGTTTTTGGTAGCATATTGTTAGGCAGCCTTATTTATGTGGATTACAAGCTGTGACTCTTTTTGGTATTTTCTGTGGTAACTATGTTCGTTTTTTTTATTTTTTTTTGTGGTAAAAGTGGCGGAAGTATATATAAATTTTAAGCTGTTGTTTTTTCTTTTCATTTAGAGAAAGTATAGCATAAGGCTGGGCATTAGTAAATACTTATAAAGAAATCATGAACAAAACTATGTATTTTGTTTTTGTTTTCGCCATTGTACAAATTTGTTACTAAAATTTATTTTAAGATTTATGTTAATAAATCAGGAAGTTGCAGATAATTTAATAAGGGGAGAGAATATTTTAACTATAACTATATTAAAATATGTATAAATAATATATTAAGGGTACTCATTTAAACGCTTAAATTCCCATTTATGAAAATGTGAATATTTCCGCGACACTTTTCATGTAGTCCATTTTCAAATGTTGTGCAATATTAAGGATAAGAAAATAATTGAAAAATGTTGTTGAGATCAAAGATACATGCAATAATTTTATTTTAATTAACGTAACTATAATTTTTTATATCGCACTTATTAATTACTTTTAAATAAACACAAATAAACAGCGCAAGTTTGCGAAAACGTATGTGTTTTTTTTACAAATTTTGCAGTTTGCTAGGGTTTTATGCACTTTCATAAGGACCCTTATTCATTCATTACATGACTAAAATTATAACTTATTTCCTTTTCCGTTAAATATTTTTTTGTAAATCGGTGATTTTTTCTTTTAATTTAGTTGAAAAGTTAGAATTAGCCTTTACATTTTAAAAATTATTATTATGCTTTGAATAATTTAGTTTTTATTTTATTTTTTAATACTAACGCTACGTAATTTTACGTGGTACCTTTTAGTGTAACTAGCTGCTCTCAGGACATGTTATCAACAAAAAATGTTTTATTTTCGCACTTATATGTGTTTTCGTACCATTATATCGCGACATATTGTGTAATTAGAGTTTGAACAAAATATATACATATGTATTAATACGGAAAATTAAAATTTTTTAAATAAACTTTTTCACCACATTTTTTATTTATAATTTGACACAGTTTTTCTAAACTCATTGCAAACATTAAGCTTTGATTTATATCTTTTTTCAAATTGGTTTGTTATTCTTTTATTTAAGGTTGTATTAAACTAAAATGTACAAAAAAATGTTAAAGAAATAATCCTAGAAGTATGCAAATATTTTACTAAATATTTATTTAAATGAGATATTTCACCACGAAAAGCGCTACAATGATAAGTATATTTATCATATAATTAATGTTTGGTAAAGAAATTAATTTGCAAAGAAAATATTTATACAACTGACCAATTCTTTCAGTCAAAATTTAATTTTCATCTTACATAATCGGCTCAATAATTGATTACTAGGGATTAGTGAAGTAAATAGTCTATGATAGTCTATGTACATTTGAACCAAATGTACCCCTTTAAATACATTTAAATACAAAAAATAAAATGATATTTTATTTTTTCAAATGTATAAAATTTTTTATGTTTGTGTTATTTTTATTTGTCTTAAATTATAATTTAAAAGCGCATTCAGACTAGCGCAAAATTACATAATTTCATGCCGCAATTACAAACCAGACCGCTCATACTGACTAAATGACATTTGATGTAATTTCGTGAAGAGCTGACACATTTTGTTTACATAAATTAGTTGAGTACATTAATTAAAAGATATTGTTTTTGTCAATAAAATATTTTTAAATTTTATAAAATCACTTTATTTATGTTTATTTGTTATTCTTTTGCCATATTTTCGCGTACAAATTTAACAAATAAATTTTTAAATTTTTATAATATGTGAAGAAAAAAATTGTCAGTTGCTTTTTTATATTTTAATATTGAAATGTGTTGTACAGGATTAAAAAAAAATCTATTTTTATTGGTGGAAATGGGTATCGTAATTTCAATGTAATTTCGTTAAAATTACACAAAATGTTGTAGTTTCGCAACTATCAAAAGGTAAGAAAAATTAAGTAATTTTAATATGATTTCGGCCGAAATCACGAAAGTACGTAAATTAGTAATAATAAATAATATAATAGAGTTTTAAATTTCTAAAAAAATGTCTCTCCAATTTTACACAGAATTTCAAGCACAATTGTAATTTGTTATCTACTAACTCATAGGTTATACCGTGGCGATAAAACCTTGAATGATTTGAGGTAAAATAATACTCATTTAAAAACCAATGTACATTAAAGAGCCTCATAGAAAAAAAAAGATTGGTCTGTTCTTATATGATTCCCAAAATATTGCATCTGAATATTTAAATTTACCTGAGCTGTACCATTTTCAAAACACTTCTAAAAATACGTATTTCTTTCAATATCATTATCAAAATTTTCGTTAAAAGAAAATTAACTTCAAATTGTAAGGCTCGAAATATTCATTTAAATAGTTGTTATGTCTTTTCTCGGTCGCGGAAAATGAAGATTTAACGAACGTTTTTTTTTTTTATCATATTTTCCTTATTCAAACATATAATTTTATATATTTCGGACATTTTTCAACATATATTGAGTTCTAATGTACCATTGGAATGGTCTATCCTGAAGATTATACGTAATTAACCCCTTAACAGCAAGAGGGCCAATTTTATGAATTTTGTTCCCAGAAGGTTATATTAACAATTTTTGCAAATAAGTTATATGAAAGTATTTATTATACTTATATAGATAAATTTATAATAAGTTCCTTTAAAACCTTGATGATAATCTAATTAAAGAAATCTTTGGAATTTTACACGAATTTATACCTTTTATGATAAAAGTATGCTTTTGGTGACCTTTATTTATTTGACATAAAAATTAACTTAACCAATTACGAACCGGAAATTCCAAAATATTGCTTGTGCAACTAAACGGTTAAGTGAATGCATATATCAATAGTATTGAATAGAGGTCTCATCCAATGATGCCCTAAAATATAAATCGTAATGTAAACTGCCCGAAATATTCAAACTTTAATAAAAAAAAAGTCTTTAAAATAAAATATTAGACAATTTTATTAAAATTTTAATTTCGCGAAAATGAAGATTAATTCTAAATTTGTTTTTACTCATTATATATTAAACGTCATTTGTCTATCATATCTCAACAAAAACTTTTTGGTTCTCGGTAATAGCAACTACTTATTAAAGTAGTTTCTTGGTAATATTGCAATCACGAGGATCAGTGGGTTAGAGTGCTAGATTAACAACCAGAAGGTTCTTGGTTCAACACCATTCTGATGCGGTTAGTTTTTTTTTTATTTTTAACAAAATATCTACAAAGATATTTTATATTAAAAACTTTTTGTCACTTAGAAAATTAAGTGCGAGATGGTGCACTGAATAAGATGTTAGTCATTAAAAAAGAATAGTTAATTTGTGTCCAAGTTCAAATCTCATTGACGGTAAAATTTTTTTTGTTGTTTTTATTTTCGTTTAGGTACATATTTTTAAGCACCCCTAGAGTCTAGAAATAACTACATGAATTTCTGAACAACTCGAACAAAAATAACTAGTTATTCAGACAAAAAAATATAAGTAGTTTCTTTTTTTGCTTCCAATTATAAATGCTAGCTTACCAGGAAAGCAAAATTTTTGCTGGGATGTTGTATTTTTTTACAAAAAGTTAAAAATTATGTACACTGATGATCGAAAACCATATTTGTGGAGGTGTTTTAAAAATGGTCCAGCTCATGTGAACGAAATAATTAAACCGAAATCTTTTGGGGATTAGATTAAAACATATTTATTAATTTAATAATAATAATAATAATAATAATAATAATAAATAAATAAATAAAATAAAAGATGTGTGTATAATGTATAGTATATAGTATAATGATTAATACTTTGTCTCTTTAAATCACAAACAATTTATTTCCTAACATTATTGTACTGCTTCTAATATCATTTAAAAAATAGTAAGCTGTTTCAAAGTAAGCAGATTTTAAACTAGAATGTATGTTTAAAATTCGTACTAAGTATTCTTATTCGTTGCATTGTTTTAGCAAATGTTTTAGATAAAATTATCCAATTGACAAAAATTTAATATAAATAAAATTACCTTGTTCTTAAACATATGTATACACAAAGAAAACACATTTACCCCATTCCATATGCTTTTATGATTATAACATCTAAAAGGACATTATTTGGCTTTTATCTGACATTAAATTTTATGATTTCCGATTTAAACAAAACACAATAATAAAAATCAGCGATAAAAGATAATGGTTATCTTAAAAACACATACATATAAGAAAACAAAACCACATTGCTTTTTAGAAAAACAGAAATTTAAATATAAATCTTTACAAATAAAAAACACACACAAAATCTATAAATAAAATAGAAACTTTAACAAGTAAAAATGTTTATATTCGAATCTGTTATACGCACCATCTGCAACTATCTGTACCACCCTTATTTAAAATGTCACCTTATATATATGAGAGATGGACGGTAAAGTGGGCGGATGACGCCCGTTTTGTTTACCGTACATGGTTTTGTTTAAGAGATATCTGTGAAAGAGTATGAAGAGTATGAGTATGGAGTGACAATAAGCACCCGGTGTTTCTAGTGTTTGGCCTCAAACTTTTTTGTTTATGAAACGATTTTTGTCATTTTCGATACCAAATAAACCTTGTATAAGGGAAATAATTGAGCTAAATTTCATCTCCCTAGAATGTTCGCCTCGAACCCTATCCTGCTTTCAACAGGCAGATCGTCATAGATTTTCACGAAAACCCAGAATATGTATACTTAATGGAGTCTTAGATGATTATTTCGATATGTTACAAACGGAATAACAAACACGAATTATGGGGGATATAATTTTTTGATGGTGGGTATAAAAAGTTAATGAAAATTTTATGTAAAGATACTACTGGTATAGCTTTTTTTATACAAAAAAATAACACAGAGGACTTCATGTTATATCTTACGTTGTACTGATACTAAAAACCTTTTTCAAAAATTATTTCGATGAAAAAAACTTCTGCAGTGAAAGCAATTTCTAAAACTATTTGAGATTTTTATATTAAATTATTTTTTTAATATTTACTGAAAAAAAAAATCATCAATCACAAATTAAATTATGCTTGCACCTCTCAACAAAATGACTATGTCAGTTACTAATAACTGTAAAAAATGGAAAACAAAAAAATTTTTCAAATTAAAAATTTGATTAAATCATTAGATGTTTGAATGAAATAAAAATAGAAGTGAGAAAAAAATCTTAATTAAATTTTATTTTTACTATTTCTTTTATTTTATTTTTGCTAGAATATGAATATTAATTAAATTTTGACGTAAAATGAAACAACTGTGTTAATTGAAAAATATAAGGTAATAATTTTTATGTGTTAAAAAAAAGTTATATTTTTCATACTGGTAACAAAAATCGGCACTATACTAAATATTCAGTATTAAAGTATTAATTATTTCCTTCATAACCACTAATAAAATAAAGTGGTAAAGTCTACTGGTCACATTTTTTTTTAGCTTTTGTTTAATTCAGAAGATTTTCGTTTCATTTATTTCAGAAGATTTATTTATTATATATTTATTATATAGTTATAAATACATACATATATATATATTCACTAAAACATTCATTTAACATTATATTTGACGAATAAAAAATTTTAAAATTATTAAAACAAAAAAATTTTGCAAAAAACAAAAAAAAATGCTGTTTTCGCTTTTTATGAAAAAAAAAATATATTTTATTGAAGATAATACCAGAAGTGAAACAATGTAATCTTGATTTTAATAAAAATAATTAATTATGTACGGATTTAAAAAAATTCTCAATTCAAATTTACCACAATTAGTTATTTGTTTCCCGACTTAACTCTAAAAAAGAATTTAAAAATATTTTTAAAATGGTGTTTTACAGTTCTTTAACTTAACAGCTAAAGAAGATAAGCTTGTTTTCATATTTTTATACCCATCATCAAAAAGAGGTTTTTTTTGTAACATGTCAAAAAATAAATCATTTATGACCCCATAAAGTATATATATTCTGGGTCCTGGTAATTTTACGAGTCGATCTAGCTATAACCGTTCATCTGTTTATTGAAAGCAGGATAGGGCTTGAGGAGTACTACTTAGAAGTACAAATATTTACCTTATATAAAGATTTTTTTGGCATTTACAATGGTCAAAATTGGTTAATAATCCAAAAAGTTATGGACCAAATACCAATAACACAGGGTGTGCGATGTCACTTCAGTTCATACTTTTCGGCTGATAAAAAGTATGAAAAAGCAAAGGCATGCCCATGTCGTATATAAAGTAAAACATCAACGAAATTTTGTGCAAATAGATTAAGGACCACTGCAAACTTGGAAACAAAAAAGTAGGCGTCATTCGCCCACCTACCGTATAAGGTGAAATTTTTATAGTCCGCTAATTAACAAGAAAAGTTAGGGGCCAAATGCTAGAAATACAAACTGCCAGTTGTAACTTCACTTCATACATTTCGTACGATATCACTTTAACAAAAACATGTACGACAACGGAATTTTGTGTAGATTGGCGCGGTCCGCACACTTTATCACCCACCTCTCATATGAGATGAAATTTTAAAAATTTGCAGATGGTAGGAATATAGATTCGGCCAAACAGAATACAACATTCTTACTTTTTTTCTATTAAACTTTAACCAGTTAAAGAAGTATTAAAAGTATAGGATGTTTTTTTTAATTATTTATAAATATTTTTGTTGCTAAAATTGTATTTAACTGTTAGACAGTTAATATCTGAACAATCTTGAATATAAAATATATTACATTACATTTCACTTATTTGAAAAAACAATAAAAAACAAGCAAAATTTTACCTTGACTGTTAGTTTTTAAATACAAAAAAAAGGTCTTAAATCTGTCACAGAATTTCTTTATTAGTTATTTTGACACTTAAGGCATTATTATATTTTAGTTATTTATAAAGTTAATTAGAATTTAAAAGAAAGTTTTTACATATTATTAGTGGTTGTTGCTTTGGCAAACTGTTCTGGAAAAGTTTATTAATCAGAAAACATATGTTTTTTTTTTCAATTAAATTTCAAATGGAATTTGGAAAAGAAATAGTTAATGAGATTTTTTTTAATTTTATTAATACTTACATCAATATAAGTATTTCTGTGTTAGTTAAACAATCATATCCTTTAGAATGATTTTGTTTCAAATGAAGCAATTTTCTGATTAATATCTACTCATAGATCAATTTATGGTTTTATACTGTAATAGCTGTGAGATGTTTCATGAAGGGGTTGTCTTTGAGTTGAATTTGCTATGATACAGATTGTTTGTTATTTTCCAAAGATATTTGTACTTAAAATCAGTTCAATTGAAAACAAGTTATACTATATATAATATATATGGCAATGGCTTTTTTATATTGTACCAACCATAAAATTAAAATGTACTTTTTCGACCATAATGGTACCAATTTAGTCAATATATTTTAATTACAAATATTTATATAGAAATTTGATACATTATAAACATATTATAATTAAATAATTTTAATAAAAATATTTACTGAGTTTTACTCTATACTGTAGAGAAATTAATTACAATTATTTCTTTTGTTATGATAACAAATATTTTAATAGGAAGCTTCGCTAACGAATGTGGAGTAGATAGAATTCCTAAAATAACTCTCGATATGTCTTGAAATAAAATCTCAATTATTCCATTTTTTATCAGCGATGATTTAACCAGAAATATTAAATTTTTAAGCCTTTGTTCCTCCACATCGTCTAGAGCTCTATATTAAATATTTATAAAGTCAACATTTATTTTATTTTACAAAGGTGAAACAATTGATTGTTTTTGTAAAATTTTTGGTTTTTTTATAAATTTTTTTTTTTTTCAATTAATTATTAATATTATTTGCAAACATTATTTTCCGAAAGGTTTATGGTTATGACATTCTTATTATAACATTTTTGTTATTTAAGTGGAGAATTTTAACTTGATAGAAATACTTGCATTTTGCACTATCCGATTAAATTTCCACATTCACAGATTTTATTTCTTTTTGAATACACTTATTAATAAAATGGAATGGTTAATATAGGCGGGTTTTAAGTGCTATTGAATATTTTTTTTATTCAAACTCAAAACCACTGTTTTGAAATAAAAAAAATATATGTATGTTACTATTTAAATAAATAAATATATATATATATATATATATATATATATATATATATATATATATATATATATATATATATACATATATGTATAGATATATATATATATATATATATGAAAATCAAAATCATCTAATAACAAATTGTGCCAAATGACCATGTAAGAATTGGACAATTAGACCATGGAAGAATTGGGACAATTCCATTAATCTAAGTCTCTACATAAAAAATTCCGGATACTCGTTATTTCCCAATCAATGCATTGCATTGCTTCGAGCTTTGCAAAAAATTTCTTGGTAGTTTAATAGCTTAAATCATAACCTAGTATATAACAATAGTTCAGTTATCGTTAGGAAATTATTTTAACAATAAACTTTGCTCAAGTACCAATAAACTTTGTATAATAAAAAGTATATGACTACCCACATTTTCTCTCGAGTGTATTTCGTTTGCCTATGTATTAAGTATTAGCATATTGACATTGGTAACTTGCGCTCCTATCTTTTCATCATCGTTTTACAAATAAATACATAAAGACAGCGTTAAACAACTTTTAAGACTCTTTCAAGATATAAACCAAAAAAACTAAATAAATAAAAACTAAAAAACGTAATCGAAATACAAACAGAAAACAACAGCAAAAATGAAAGTAAAAGTTTGTTTAACGTGATTTTTGTTTTCTTCTTTTCATTTTATTATGCTGTTGATAAGTTTGCCACTGAAGTTATGCGTCTTGACTTGGTGGTTTAATATTTTGTTTCATTTTATTTGTATTTAGTTTTTTTTTCCATTTTGTGATATTGTTTGCCTTTTGTTTGGCCCTAAGCTTAAGTATTCATTCCAGCATCTTTAAGATTGAAAAAAAAGAAATAAAATAAAAAAATCCAATATAAGCAACAATAATCAAAATGAAATACTATTTAAAGTTGATTCATAAAGAAACTTAAAATTTCATAAAAAGAGCTGTTATATAAGTATTCATTCAATCAATTGCTTACTTAATACTCGTATCCAGTAAAAAAATCTTTGCTACCTTTACGATTAAAAGGTGTGAGAAAGTGACCTCGTAGGCCCAGCTGATTTAAAATTTTTTTCATGTACGTACCGCCCAAAACTGTCAAATTGTTTTTGTATTCGAATGTAATATTTTTGCCGCGATTATTTACTCCTCTTTTTCTTCTTCATTTTCTCATTTTTTCTTTATAGCATTTTGACCTTATGTGCAGTGGTTTTACACTAACAAAAAACAAGCAATTGTTGTTTTTGTAGATATGCGGTCACATTATAATTACATTATGCTCGATAGGTTAAAATGAAAACGTGTGATTTTTTGTTGCTTTAGGTTTCCCTTTGTTATAATTTTTTAAACTTACTTTTCTAATATTATTCAATCTTTTGAGTGACATTTTTATTTAGATTTAAGAGCTCTTGTATTTAAAATAAATTAAAATATATTTTTAGATTTTTATTGAAAGTTTTTTAAAAGTTTAACAAAATATCTACATTGGTGCATATTCCTATAAACGCATTTAAACGGATCATATCAGTGGAATATTCCTACAAAAAAAAAAAAAAAAAAAAAAATAAAAATATATATATATATATATATATATATATATATATTTATGCTCAAATAAGCTTTTCTTTTTCGTTATCAAAGCTGTTTTAACAGAGAAATTGGACGAAAAATTAACCGTTCGTAAGGGCTGAAATACGGAGTGCGAAAAATAACAGAAGGTAATCAAAAATTAACAAAAAGGCAAATTAATATAAGAAAAAAGAAATAATAATAAACTTGACCTTCCTAGCACTTCCAAACAAGTTGCATACATTTTGCGAACAGATGGTAACATAAAATTTAAGAAACCAAAATGTAAGCCAATGCTAAAACACATCATAAGGAAAATCGTTTAAAATTTGCGCGCAAATACATGAAATGGACAGATCTTTTCTGATGAAAAGGAATTCATTTATGACGGTCCCGATTCATATTCTCGATATTGGCATGATTTGAGCTCGAACGAAATTCGTATGTCAGTGGAGACAGTGTTATGGTTTGGGCAGCCTTTTCTGCTGCAGGAAAAATCAAAAATATGTTTTGTTCCAACTAAAATGAACAGTGCAATTTATAATGAACTGTTGGAAAATGCTCTTCTCTCATTTATGGATGAAGACTGCTTATTCCAACAGGATAACGCTGCAATCTATGTCTTAAACCAATCTAAATTGTGGTTTAATGAACATAATATTCCACTATTTTACTGGCCGACTTGTAGTCCGAATTTAAATTCAATGGAGAATCTGTAGTGTTACATGACCCATAAAGTTTACGCAAGAAATGCACAGAATGAAGCCATAATGATGATAACGGAGTTAAAACTAAAAATTAAGAAAGCCTGGGAAGAAATTGACAGTGATTCAAAAAGTAGTAGAATCAATGCAAGACCGAATTTTTGAAATTATCCAAAACAAAGATTCATTATTTTATTATTAATAATGTTAAATTGGTTCATTAGTTTAAGTCCTTATATAGAAAAATGTCATAAAAAATGGCATTAAACTTCTAAAATTACAATGAAAGAAATTTAATGTACATTTTATGTTTTTTGTTATTAATTTTTTAAGTGAAGTCAATAAACAATTTAAAAAATTAATTTAATTAATTAATTTGGTAAGCAGATTAAAAAATTGATGTGAGTTTATAGGAATATGCACCAGTGTTTATTTATTGCACCAGATTTTATTAATACAACGTTCAACAATTTCCCAAAAAATTTTTCACAAATGAAAAACTCGGTTTATGCATCTAACTAGAACATAATAAAACTAAAACCGTGCACTCAGTTTTTCTCCAGGACGTCAAATTTTCTCTTCTAAACTTTCAAGTCCTGGAGAAAAATTGAGAACGTAGTTCTACTACGTATGATCTCTAGTTTCGTATGTATATGAGTTTTTTCATGTGTGTAAATAACTGTCACACGGTGTTATTAAATATATATATATATATATATATATATATATATATACGATTCAAATTATATGAACATGCTAAAAGTTTTTCTTAGGTTTATAAATATTCATTTCATAACTTTTCTCTGTATTTTGTAAGTAAGAATTCTATAACAAGAAATAAGTAAAAAAATTAAAAAACAAAAGAAAAAAAAAACAAATCTAAGAAAATAAAGTATGTACATTAAACCAAATTGCGTTAGTGCCCAGCAAAAAATTCTCTTTTAAAGGAATCACATTTGCACCACTTCAAAAGAAGACCTGACACATATTCTTTCCTCAAAAAAAGAAAAAAATCTCTTTTTAGTGTAGAAAATTTAAGTTTTTCTAAGAAAACCACAATTTTCCACTTTAAAAGTAAATTTTTGACATAAAAGTAGGAATCATAAAAGGGACATTCACTCAATAACAACTATGGGTTAAAATCATTACATGTGCAGCTCTATTTTATCTATTCCTGATAACATATTCTACGTTTTTCTCACTTTTTTGATATTCCTTTTTTGTTGGGTGGTATTAGAAAAAATTTTATAATATAAATTATGTAAATCTTAAACAAGATTACTTCAACATAAGTCATTGACATTTGTCAGTTTTCTTTCAAAATCATTAGATCATTAGATCTCTGATATTAAATTTATATGAAAAATTAACGTTTTGTACTTAATGAGAAATCGAGTGTTTTGGGTTTCCAATACAATGTTTTATAACAGTTTTTTTCTACTGAATCGAATTAGTTGATTTTAAATAGCAAAATGCGAGGGAAAATATTAAACGATCTGGATGCGGCTTAGTAATTAGGACGTGAAAATATTTTTCACAGACAGACGGAAACACGAACATAGCTAAATCGACTCAGAATTTCATATGGATCAAGAACAACACACGATATTTTCATATTGAATCGAAAAAACTGTCGCACAGTGGGTTCAAAAGTAATAAAACTTGCGTTTAATTCAAAATTAGAATTTAGAAATTCGCAAAACAATTTGATATTGCGTAAAACTACACAAAATTCTACATCGAAAAGTGTCAAACTTATAATAGAAGTGCAATTGAAAAATACATTAATTTCAATTATATAAATTTTGTTAAAAATTTTGAGTTTTAATCGAGAATTCAGCTGAGTTCAGATAAATGGTTAACATATAAGCATACTATGTACAATTAACTTTTGATTTTACTAAAATTATATATTTTTTTAAACAAATTTTCTATTTGTTTTATATTTACGTAGGGTCTACACGGAAGATTTTTCTATAATAACAAACGTCAAATTCTTATCATTATAAGAATTTTTCACGCGTGAATCAAATTTATTTATATTATCGCATGGTTATGATATAATTATTAGAGCTCAAGCGAAGATAAATTTGTTTGGCTATCAAACATCATTTTGTTGTTGTGTTTTTTACGTTTATTTTTTTTTATTTATTTTCCTTTTAAGAAGAAGCGCAATTCTTAATGGTAGCCTCAATTAATTAATTATTTGGAGCAAAAGTTACACAAAATACAATGAAATTAAAAAAAAAAGGAAAATTTTACTGTTAAATTTTGACAACATACCTCGATAAAAAATGAAATCAAAGTGATTTATTATTATAATAATTATCTACGAGTTCCCATATATGGTGATATAAATAAAGAAATGCAGTAGCTCTGCCGACGTTTTGTTACTTGTTATGATAGAAAAATATCCCCTGTAGACCCTACGTTAGAATAAAGTCCAAACCCATAATCTTTTATCACCGAGAAATGTTTAAAATTTTTGAAATTGTTGTAGATTCTGAATGTTTGAAAGAGCTGAGAACTCCTTTTTTAATTTTCTAAGCTTTTTTTTTTCTTGTTAAAGAAAACGTGCTTAAGAATGTACAAATCAAAAAAATAATTCAAATATTTTAAGACGTAGTTTATAGCAATATTCTTTAAATGTATTTTTTTTTCTAATTCATCAGAAAAAAATTTAAATAATGTCCCTTAAAACGTTTATCCTTTCATATTCTTATGTTATGAACATCAAAATATAAATTTTTTTTATGTATAAATTTTACTTTAATTTTTAATCTTGTGTAAATCGAGGACGTATTGCACATACATTTTGGACTCCGTTTAGCATAATGGTCTTAAAAAAATCATCACGGCCTTATTTAATTAAGCGCCAAAATAAGTATTACTCAGCACACTATTTGTCAGTGGTAGTATTGTCCTCTCCACAAAGGCTTTACTGTTTACTAAAACGAAAAAACTTATAAAATTTTGCTAAATTTCTTTGAAGAGTTTCATAACTATTTATTAACCATAAAAACAATAACGTGCTGGCAATAAACAAAATTATAATGCATTTAGTGCATAATATTATATCTTTAATAACTGGACTTTACTTGGTTCTGGTTACATGCACATAATCCAAACAGACCAAAGAAGATAAATTAACTTAATTCAAAAGCTCAAGTCAATACAATTAAAAAAAACCAACAGAATATCTCTTTAGATAATAATAAAATAAATTATGTCTCCACTTCTCCCTTTTAACTCTTTACAACATCCTCACCAACAGTTAGTTAGTCGTACCAAAATAAAAAAAAAACAAAGTGCAGAAAATATTGTTGATGGCAAAATAATCTTTAGTTTTAGTCAGGCACCAACACTGTTAAAGTGAAATTCTCTCACAACCATCTCAGCTAACAAACAAACGTTACAATATCAACATTATTAAATGTTAAAAATATTTTAAAATTTATGTTGAGCTCTATGCTACAAGGAGATAAAAATCAATGTAAGATCATAAGATCGTTTGGTATTATTAAATAAATTTTAGAAAAACGTATAATTAAATTTTAATGATCGTGTAATATGTTAAAAGTGTTTTTAATATTTAAAGAATTTATAGTGCATTTATGTGTTTTTTTTTTTCAACTATTTAAAAATTTTAAAAGAAATTTACCGTAATGTCGAAATAGAAATTGAAGTTTAGGCAAAAAAAAAAAAAAAAATCTGACCAATTGTTTTTGGATGCTGTAAAGCTTGTGGTTGCATTGCATTTACACAAGTTTTGATATTAAAAAGACGAATTGATTTAATTTCGGTTTGGTTTGTTTTTCGTGTTCGTTAAGCAAATAAGAAGAAAACGAAAATATTGTTGGAGTTGGTTTATTTATGATCGATCTTGTTTATATGACTTAGAGTGAAAGAAAGTGTGTCAGGTGTGTCATTAAATACAACATACAACTACAAAATAATATTAAATTAAAAAAAAAAACAATCTTTATATTCATTGAATTGTACGTAAGAGCTTGTTGTCGACTTTTTTCATTATTTTCTTCGTATGACTTTTTTTGTTTGTTAAATAAAATTTTAAAGAAAATAAAAGAGTCATTTATTGAAGGCAATGTTCGACATATTGAGGAGCTATAAGGCAACCCCTTGTATAATAAATAACAAGATACAATTATTAGAGAGAACGTTCTCAAATTTATTTATATATTTTCAAATTAAAAGTATAAAAAATTGTTAAAAAATTAATAAACTGAATTTTATGTTAAGAAGACTAATATGTGTAATGAATTGTGTATAAATTATTCTTTTAAAACAAATATATATATGTAGAATTTCGCAAAATATTGCGAAAATAAAGTGCTGGTTTTCAAAAATTTTTCAACATTTTAAATGTAAACAAAACATTTTTATATATTTTCATTTGTATTTTTTGCTTTTTGTTTTCAATTATTTGACTTTATAAGACTTGAAGATTACAACTATCCCTAATAGTTCTACTTGGTTTAGTCGTATCATGGTTCAACCAATAACAGTATACATAGTTGCCAGATAAATTTGGTGACCAATAGCCAAAATCGTCAAGTCGTCTATTTGAAATCGTTAAAAAATCGTTAACGTCTAAAATTCGGTTTTTACATGTTAATGAACATTTTCTGTTTTTTTTTTTTTTTTTTTTTTTTGATGAAAAATTTGCTTTATTTATGATTAAGTTTTAAAGAAAATAAAAAAAAAGTTAAAAAGAAATAAAAATTATATTAATTTTATATTGTCGGCTTTGATTTGAGACAATAATAAAAGTATATAAAGTAGTCCGACTCTCTATTTTTGAAACTTTGCTTTCCTATTAAGCTAGCAGGTATAATAGGAAACAAAAAGAAACTACTTATTTTTTGCCTGAAAAACTAGTTATTTTTATGTGAGTTGTCCACAAATTCATGTTATTTTCTTTCCTAGGGGTGCTTAAAAATATGTACCTAAACAAAAATAAAAATAAAAAAAAAAGAATTTTACCGTCAATGAGATTTGAACTTGGATACAAATTAACCATTCGTTTCTAATGACTAACGTCTTACTCAGTACACCTCCTTGCACTTAATTTTCTAAGTGAGAAAAGCTTATTTAGTATAAATATATGTTTTTATAAAAAACTAACAGCATCAGAATGAGGTTGAACCAACAACATTCTGATTGTTAATCCTGCGCTCTAGCCAACTCATCCACGTGATTGCAATATTACTGTGCTATTATACTATTAGGTACTTATTTATGTAATACAGAGATGTCAAATAATAATGATGCCTCATTACAAAGAAACTACTTTAATAAGTAGTTGCCATTACCGAAAACTAACAAATTTTTGCTGGGTGCTCTTTCACGTAATATATGGGTGCCATGTAAATTGAAAAAACTGTTAACAAAGAAGAAAAACATTAAACATTTTTATTGTTATTATACTTACTCATACAATTTTACAATTTTTTTGAAACACAATTTAAACACTTTTATATTTAATCCGGGTCCATCTTGTACAAAAAAAAAAAAAAAAAAATGTTTTATTTATTTTTGGCATTTTATTTTGTTCGTTTTAGAAATTATTTTGTAGAACAGAGTTTCTATTTTTGGTATAGACAATTTAAACAAATTTTAATTTAAGCTATTTTTATAAAAGCATCAATACATTTTTTATTACTAACACACACATAGAGTCAGGTACGTTTTTTCTAAACACTTTTAGAGCTATGTACCCTGTCAAAGAGTTCGACTACTTTTATGTACTTTGGTATGAAATATTATGCTTCGTTGAGTTTCATATAGTATGTACATACATAAATATAAGTGTTAGTTACTTTTCCCTTTTGGAATATTTTAAGAATTTTTAACATTGATTTGTTTGCATATTTAGACCCTAAAGGCATATTTCTGGTTTTATACTCTTAAGAGCATTAAGTACATGCACATAAAAATTTTATTTTAAAAGCATATCTTAGCCTGTTTATATTTGCATATTATGCTTCAAATGTATACTTTCATCAACAATTGTGAACAATCCACAATTAACACAGTTGTAAAGCAAGAAATTCTTTTTATTGATTCAAAAGTTACTAATAAATAAGAAAAGCACACCAATAAAATTTTTGGACAACTATGTATTACGAAATATGGTTGTAGAAACTAAAGCATTCGACATGCTTTAAATTCAGCTGTCACAACAAAGCTATTTTGCCACTATATTTTTCATCTCAAACAAACGTTATGAAAAATTGAACACTACTGCCTCAAACCACTACATAAAGTTGCTTAATAGCAACACCAACAACATGCACAACGTTGGTACACATGCAGCAGCCAGTCAATAACTTGAAAATATTTACATCTGTTTCTTCTTGCTTTTTATCTCGAATTTGTGTACTTTTTTTTTTTTTTGACAAAAAGTAAAAACTTTTATTTTTTTAATTTATTTTATTTTGATCAAAGTGAAAACCAGACGTAGCCAAAGCAATAAAGATTTTTATTTTAAGCATACAACCAATGAACCAGTCAGCGAAATAAACGAACCACACACCCTGTCAGCCAGACAAATCGTCCGCCATTTTCGCCTTTTCTACCTACAACAAGCCAAAGTCACTGAATGTTATTAAACTTTTTTTTTTTATTAGAAATCAATTAAATTTATGCATATATTATACAAATTGTAAACAAAGACGTATGCATGTATGCTGTATGAAAAGAAAAAGTTTGTTGGGAAAGTTTTTAAAAATTTAAGAAAAAATTATTTTAATATCGTTAAGATAAAATTTTTTGAAATATATAAATAAAAGCGCGTTTAAAGAAAGTTGGTTAGAGAAAAAGAGAGAAAGATTTGTTCAAAAATATGTTGATTAAAATCAACATATTTTTTAAGCCACAATACCAACAACAACTTGTGTGAATTATTAACAAATTTATTTATGTACATGTTTAGCTCTTTTGGCATTTAAAATAGACATATTCACACAGTTGATTAATAATTTTTTTCTTTATTTTTCTCTATACTTTCGTTTTCTCTAGAGATGGAATTGAGAATTAAATCTTTGGGATTTATATTATTTGTAACGACATTGATCTATAGTACCGGCAATTTGATACAAACAGCCTCAGCAGAAGGTTTACGTTTACCGGATCAGCAATCTAATACAATACCTCAACACCAACAACAGCAACAGATATTGCCACAACAACAGCAGCAGCAACAACAACAACATGTACAACAAATTTTCCTTAATCAACAGCAACAACAACAACAACAACAATATGTTCAACAGCAACAACAACAATCAGCGAGTGCGGGTGAAGGCCGTTCTTCCATTCTCAGCTTATTCGGTCTAGGAGGCGGAGAAAATGATCCCTTTTTGGCTCGTACCAATTCTAATTGTTTGAGCGGTGATTTATCGGAATGTTTTAAGACACAAGCTTTAAATAGTTTTGATGAAATCTTTTATCGTGAACAATATCCGTAAGTTTTTCGCAAATTGTTGAAAATTTTAAAAGTTATTTCATTTTTAATTATTTATTTAGATTATCTGATTTTGCTCGTATTGTTCGCTTGCCTGAAACCCAACAACGTTCTTTGTTGCAAGAACCTTTTGAATATTCCGAAGAGCCACGCAATGAGGATAATGAATGGGATCAATTGGTGAAATATGCTTTAAGAAGAGCTGAAAGGTAAGTCAAAGAAAGATTTTTAATATTTAAACAAATATTTTAAATTATCACAGATCAACCGAAAAAAAATCAAAATTTCTGTAAAACATTAAAAACATTAAAACACCCATTGTCATAGACAAAACCCTAGTTCAATTGTCATAAACCTATTTGTGCAACAACAAAATACATGTAGTCATATATATATTTTGTCTTTGTCCTTTGAAAAGAATGCGTATATATATTTTTTTTTAAATTAGTTTAAAGTGCCTCTCACATAATCTTGTAGTTGTATTCTATGGTCATTACTGCAGTTATATGAGTGTAAATATTCTGGTTATTATAAATTAGTTATTGATCAAAAATATAAGGAATTATAGAGGTCAACAGTTTTAGTAAAAATGTATGTCTCGAAGCAACATAGTTGGGTATTCTTAATCCCTAAAATATAAATCTGTCTGTCGGTCTGTCTGGAGAAAACATTCTCATTTCTGAAATATGAAAACTATATAACTGGAACTTAACGTAGAATGTTTATTATAGTCCTGAACAGTTTGATGTTAAAACTGAGCTATATTGGTTCAGTAGAGAAAGCATTATAAACCAAAATATGGGATAATTGGAATAGATGAAAAGTTCCAAAGATAGTAGCGCCTTTATTATATTAATATCTGATTTTATTTGAAGAAAATCATTCCCAATCAATATTAGTTATGTACTAACGGCCTGTCTCATGATGTTCGACAAAATATATGAGAAACAAAGATTTATTTTAGCTAATAGAATTTCAAACAAACGTCTGTTTGAAAATATTTTGAGTTTCTATAAATGTTTTGCATTGTATCTATTAATATTTTGTTTGATTTTTATTTTATTTTCAACACTATTGACAACATAAACTATAGTAATAAACACGCCAGAGTTTTTTGAATTTCATTTGTTTCTGTATGAAACTTTCAGTACCATTTAAAAATTAGCATTTTTTACAGATTATACATTAAATTAAGCAACAATACTTTGTGTAAAAAATGTAGAAAAAAATATAAAATAAGTTTTAAATAATAATGAATGAAATGAAGATTGTTTTAAATAAAATTGTTCTTCCTCTTTCTGTTTCTATTAAAATTTTTGTATGAAACTGAAATATAAATGTTTTTAGTCAATAGCCAAATTATTTTTATTGAAAAAATATTCTTTTTTTTCAATTAAATTTTTACAAATTATTTGTTTGAATTTACAATTATAGTGATAGGTCCAAATTCGAATTTCTTTATTGAATCAGAAATTTTATTTTTTCTCTTTCATATTTTTAGTCACTATAGGACTCAATAGCATTTTAGTATCGCTCTAACTATTTGTTTAAACGTATTTCAAATTGCACTTGCAATCGCTGCCGAATAAATTTGGATAGTAAGTGAAATTTATTTACATTTCGCTTGAATTCCGACAATATTTTGTTGCAATTATGTTGTTACATCAGTTTCAAGTCCATTTCATTTAAATTATTTATAATTTTTAAATGGTATAAATGTGTTTAACGAAATCATAAAGTGTTCAAATAATGATTTAAGATCATTTTCTTTGCATGCTGTAATCCTTTATTTAACACAATAAAATAAAGTCATTGAAAGAAAATATCAAAAAAAAAACCTGAAAATGTCCCTGAGTTTAAAATATTTTTATTCAAATTTTTTATTATTTTCTTTTTTAAATTTCATATTTCAATATAAGTTTAACTAAATCTTAAATTTATTTCTTTGTAGATTCATTAAATCTACAGCTTTGGAAATTGATGTACCCGAAGAACTTACCGAAGCAGGACGTTATGAAGCCCGTTTCATCGGTAATGATATTGATAGTGAATTGGATATCATTGAGGATAAACATGCTCCCATCTTTAGTAAGTTATCTTAAGTAAAATTCCAAAAAGTTTATACTAAAAGTAACTTTTTTTAATTTTCCTCTATACAGAACGTAAAAAGTTGAAGAGAATGATCATTCCTCTTTTGTTGGTGTTGAAAATTTTCAAATTGAAATTGTTGTTATTCTTGCCCTTCATCTTGGGTATTGCTGGTCTTAAGAAGATACTTACATTGGCTGCCATCATTTTGCCTGGTGTATTTGCCTACTTCAAATTGTGTCGTCCCCCAGTCGGCCCTGGTGGTTATAATACAGGCGGTGGTTTATTCTCTGGCCTATTTGGCAGCAAGAACACATTCCCTGAATATTCACCACAAGGTGTGGGTTCAGCTACTTATTATCATCATCATGAGCATTTTGATGGTGGTGCTGGCAACTCACAATACTATAGACCTGATCCTCATTTCTCTAAACCTTATGGTGATTATTATAGTAAGAATTATGCTTCTTCGGCTGCTAGTAACTCGGTTAATTTTGGTGAAACATCTACATCTGCACATGATGTTGCTTATTCTGGTTATTATGGCAGAAATACTGGCAAAGATATTGAAAGTACTCAGAAGAGTTAGAAATTGAGAGAGAACGAAGAGAACATTTTCTCTTAAAGGAAATTTTATTTTTATGTAAAATGGCCATTTCTTTTTAAATTTATTTTAATTTATTTTTAATTGTTATTATTTTTTCTGTTGCATTATTTTTTGTACTATATTTATTTTACTTTCACAAATAAATGAAGAATACATTTACATTTAAATAAAATGCGTTTGATTTAAAAGATACTATTAGAAACTCAATAAGAGAAAATAATGTTCGTAAGGAGATGGAATTGTTTTAAATAATGCGACACGATGGATTGGCGGAGTACTAGTGTATCCAATTATTCGGGCTTTCATATTAATCGGTTAAGTCAAGAAAAATTTATTCGATTATGAATTGCAAATTATTCGATTAACCGAATAGTCTTAAAAATACATGTAAACTATACAACTAGCACTAATTACAGTGCAAGCTCGATTTTCGCGACTAATTGAAAGCCAAACCTGTCGCGAAAACTGAATTTTCGCGATAACAGAACCCAAAATTTTATTGAAAAATTTGATGTAATTTTTAAAATTAGAATTGTTTTTATTGATATATGTAATTATATTTTGAATATTTTTAAAGAAATTCGAGATTTTGAGTTGCATATATAAATCACGTATAAATCCTCCGATTCCGTATCTGATAATTCCATTTGATCTTTATTACTTTCCACATGAAATTCTTCTTGAAGCCAGTTGTTTATGTCATCATTCGTGGAAAGATGTTCTGTACCAATTTAAGCTACAAGTGTTCCAATAGTTGAAAGATCTTCTTCCAGGGCCACTTTCTGTTGTACGTACGAACTTTTTTAATGAATTTTCTTGCTTTATAATGCGGTAAACCGAAGAATTATGGAACTTGTAATTCACGCAAATTAAATTTATTGAATCTCTACTTTTACATTTTTTCTAAATCTTTAATTTTTGAGAAATCGTTGACTTTAAAAACTGTTGAACTTTTCCCATATTAAGAGATGAATTTAAACAAAAAATGACACAAATAAACTGACAAAATTGAAGATCAAAATCATTCAAAAAAGTTGAAGGCGGGAATTTCCCTTTTTGGTTATAGACATTGCTTAAAAAAACAGGTAAAAGTGGCGAAAATAGAATCTGTTTTTCGTAAACTGTTAATCTTAACATGCAATTTTAAAAATTAAGCCATCGCGATAACCGGGCCGTTGCGATAATGGGTATTCGCGAATACCAAGCTTGCACTGCATAAAATTTAATCTATTAAAACACTTATTTTATCAAATTCTTTCACAAAGGGTTCATCTTATCAGTTCTTTCGCCCATTTGTATGAAAATATTTATTTTTTTTTCTTTTCTTTTCTTTTCTTTTGTTTTTTTTTTTTTTGACCTAGTATTACAAAATATTCTAAATCAGCTTTATTTAATAAATCAGTACTTTTTTATGTAACTCTCTTTAGTTTCGATTTAAGAATGCCTTTTTTGTCATAAAAATCGAAATTATTATTGATGTTTTTACGTATAATTTGTTGATGAGAATTAAAACTTTTATGACTTTTTAGCTTTGAAGTTACTTTACTCAAAACTGTGTTTTCAGAATTTCAATTGTCACAAGTATAAATATTTATGAAGTTGTACTATTATAATCTTTTCATAACGCATTTTATTAAATTTTCTATCCCATAAAAAATAACATCCAAAGAAATCAATAAGATCCTGAACTTGTGATCCAAAAGAAGAGCAAATTCGGACCATTGGAATATGTTCTCTTTTTTGATACCTATTCAATGAGAAGGAAGTCATGTTCAAGATGTCATGCAAAATTGTAAAGAACATCCAAAATTTTTTCTCTCGGCGAAAGGAAATTAGTTTTAAATTTTGGTATAAACCGACTTATTTTTAAATTCATATCATTTTTTTAAAATAGTTTTTTTTTAGTAACACTTGAATCTATTTTAATTTTTGGATGCTCTTTGCATTACTTCTTAAGCACAAGAAAACGTATACTTATTAATACTTTAGAAGGAATGAAAAAGTACTTCCGAAAAAATTACTCTTTATTATGCAATTGACATAAATTTAACTTTAAAATAAAAAACAATCTAAATTTATAATTATAAAAAAAAAAAAACTAAATTTCGGTTAATAGGTTATTCGATACAAATTATTCAGTTTATTCGTGATTCAAAAATAAACCAACTTAAATTATTCGCACAGTTAATAAATTAATATACAGTACAGATGCCAATTGTAACGAGAATCATTAGTCACTAAAATATTTATCTTCTACTACTTTATCTATTCATGTGGAATGCTATTGATAAGAAAATATAACGCTAATAGAAATTTGGTTTTAATTACCACCTTACTTTTGGTATCGATTTTCAAACTATCATTTATTAATTTATTTAAAATATGATGGAAATGTTTTAGTGGCTTTAAAATCACCTGATAAAGATTTCCTTGAATTAATCAATTTGCTTGAATAATTGATTTTAGCTTTAATTTCAATTAATTTTTTTGATTAGACGAAAAAAAATATGAAAACTGCAAATTTTGTTTGGGAGAAACGAAAGTTGGTATATAGTTTCGCCTTAACGTCATAATCACGTTACGATTTTTATAACCTTTGACCTCGATAGTTTCATGTGATTATCTATGAATTTCAATAGGATACATAAAATGTCAAGACGAAACTATATGACAAACTGCATTTCACTCTATAAAATTTTGATGCTATACCCTTATACGAAATACTCATGTAGTGTATATAAGAGTTTTTTCTAAATAAATTTTAGTATATAGTATAATTTTAATATATATTGTACCGGAAACTTATCATAAAATGCTTAAATTCGGCGGAACGTTCTAATAAAGATTTTTATATTATCCTATCTGAGTGCCTTTATGACCTAGGATGATACTCGTATACCAATAAAAACATAAAAGATGTCTGAAATAGTCGGAAACAGTAAATATGATCTTCTATAGAACAATTTTGAAACAGTATTGGATTTTAAAAATTGAATCTAACTACCGGTACCAATGAAAGCAACATCTAAAAAAATTTAAAGGATTAATAATCTCATCGGGTATTTAAAATTCATAAATACCAAATAATTCTTATTAAACAGGTACATATTTCGTATAACTGCTTTTTTTTTATAATGGATATAATGAGCCTGAACATTTGAAATTTGAAAATTTACTTAAAATAATTTTATTTCTATATATATATATATATATATATATATATATATATATATATATATATCAGAGCTGTAAATGAATCACTCTTTTTTGATTTTAATTCGTTACGAATTAGCTAAATTTTGAATTAATTCTTTTACACAACAAAAAAGAATTGAATGAAATTTGAATCAAATCAAACGAACTAGGCAGAAATGAATTTCAATTCGTTTCCAATTCAAATAAATTTGTAGATTGAGTTAAAATTCGTTTTCAATTCAAATGAATCTGTAAAATGAATTGCAATTCGTTTGCTATTCATTTGAATTGGAAACGAATTGCAATACATTTTTACCAAATTCATTTGAATTGATTCAAATTTAATTCAATTCATTTTTTTGTGTGAGAAGAATTAATTCAAAATTTGCTAATTCAGTGCATGAATGATTCGCGAATTAATTCAAAAATGAATGACTCATTTACAAGACAAAAAATGAAATTTTTGCATAATTTTCTAAAAAAGCCATAAAATTTGTTTATTAATTTATTTTTAATGCTAATTCGATTTTATTCTATATGAAGGGGCACTCAGACCCCACCAGAAAAAAAGAAACATAAAAAATTTAAAAATGTCATAAAAATTTGGCTACCCTGCATGCAACTGTTGAAAGTCTGCACACAACAAAGAAGATGTAAAATTCATTCACAAAGTTTATATAAGATCGAATGAGATCTTAGCCCATTTTCTAAGTTTTTGAATATTGAACAACAATATTTTTTTTTTTTTTAATTGAAACCTATGGTACTAAAATTTTGCACTTTATTAGTTTCAAGTCATATGAGCTTACATCTGTAACGTGTTGGTTGAAAATAGTATTACCACAAAACTTATTAAGGATTAAAGTCAGTTTCAGCCAAGTTAAAAATTTTTGATAATGGCCCATATATTTTTGTGTATTTTTTTTTTTTTTTTTTAATATTGCATAGTTTGAAAGTTTTGGTTTGTAAAGTTCATATTACACAACCAAAACCTACTACTACTGCGGCAATACTGTTTTCAAACATTTAAAGTGACCTTAATGAATTGATTTTAGAGAACCATGTCAGTAACAGATAGAATACTAGTCATAAGAAAAAGTTTAGCATTCTGTATGGAGACGCAAACGTTTTGAAAACAAAGAAAATATGTTTTCAGAAATCTTGTTATTGTGCTTACTGAATATACAGAGGAAGACGATGATACAAAATTCGCAGTGTTTAGTCAAGGACAAAGGATTTCATTCAAACATGGAACATCTTAGAGGCTCAGTTTAGCAGTCGTATTGTTATTGAAAAGACTTGGTTCATAACCTTACTGACAAAGCTCATGGAAATAAAGATGAATGTAATCGCCACTTGGTCAAATACGAGTATAGGTCCAAATTATTAGCTTATCTATTCATTGTAATTTTGGATTAGAATAAATTAGTTAAGTACTTCTATTTAAAGAGTTTGACTATCTTCTTATTTATTCTATTTTACGACTTACTTTTTTAATTTCATTAATATTTGTTAAACCATTTTATTTCTTTTTTAAAGTCCATATATAAATATTCCTTTCTAACCCATAATTTAATGTCTTTTAAAAACCAAAAATGAAATTTTATATTTAAAAAATCATTCCATATTTAATTGCATGTAAGTTGTTTTTTTTTTTAATAAAACATATTTTAAGAGCAATTAAAATATAATTTGATATAACATACTACAAACCACTCTAGTGTAATATATTGTCTTATAGAAAAATATTATTTTAGTTTTTAAGTTTTTATAAAATATAACGTCATTAAAAATGAATTTTTAGCAAAATTTGTTGATAGACAGAATATTTAATTTTCAACAGATAAAATTACCAGTGAGTAAGTAATATTATGCACCCAATAGGGAAAATCTGAAATATTTAGTCGTCAGATAAAAAAAAAAAAAAAATCTATATGTATACAGAAAGAAGATAAATTCGAGAATGGTTACTATTATTAAAATTCAGCGGTATAAACGCAAAATGTATTATGTATAATAAAATCTTAGGTCTTTAAGAGATTTTTCACTAAAAGATATAAAGTTTGCATATAAATGGTATTAAGGTTCTTACAGTTGTAAAGATAGTTACCAAAGTCAATTTGTGCTTTATTGATATACGAGGGCTGATCAATAAGTCCGTGACTTTTCGAACTTCCCTCGTAATTATATGAAATGCAACACTGTTCCCATCAAGTACCACCTGTTTATAGACTACTATCAAATTTTGAGCAAGTGTCGTCATTTACTTTGCGTTTAACAGCTGTTCAAAACATACAACCTCGAGTGCTCATTAAACATTATTTTTTGCGAAAAAAAACCGTAACTCAAACCAAGGAAAACCTCGATAAATACTACGGGTACTCTGCACCATCGAGTTCAACGGTAAAAAAGTGGTCGCACAAGTTCAAATGATGCTGAACATTCTGGACGGCCAATTGAGGCCAGTACACCCGAAAATGTCGAAAAAATTCACGATATGGTGTTGGCCGGCCGAAGAGTAGAAGTGCGTGAGGTTGTTGATGCCATAGCCATTTGATATGTTAGTGTGGTTTCGATTTTAAATGATCAACTGGGTTTAAGAAAGTTGTCTGCAAGATGGGTGCCTCGTTTGCTCTCAATTGACCATAGACGTAAACGTGTCACAACTTCAAAGGATTGTTTGGAGTTGTTTGATGAAGCATGGATCCATCACTCTACTCCGGAGACTAAGCAGCAGCCCAAACAATGGGAAGAAGAAGGTCAAGGTAAGTTTGTCGGCCAATAAGGTGATGGCAAAAGTTTTTTGGGATGCACGCGGGATAATCCACATCGATACCTTCAAAAGGGAAAAACAATAAACGGTGATTATTATGCCAACTTATTAGACGATTTAATGAGGATTTAAAAAGAAAACGACCCCATATGGCCAAGAAAAAAGTTCTTTTTCATCAAGATAATGCACGGGTGCACACGTGTGCAGTCTCAATGGCAAAACTCTATGAATTGGCTAATTCCTATTTCCAAACCTAAAGAAATGACTCGATGGAAAGAGATTCAGCACCAACGATGAAATTATTGACCAAACAAATGCCTATTTTAAGGACCTCGAAAAATTCTATTTTTTACTCAAAGTAAATGACGACACTTGCTGAAAATTTGACAATAGTCTATTAACAGGTGGTACTTGATGGGAATAGTGTTGCATTTCATATAACTACGAGGGAAGTTCGAAAAGTCACGGACTTATTGACCTGCCCTCGTACATTGAATTATATTGGTAGGGATAATGTAATTAAATTCATATTTTAAAATGTAATATTGATGGCTGCTTTCAATAGTTTATTTGAACTTAAATATGTTAAAGTTTAAACATATTTTCAGTTACGATGCTATTCATTCTTACAAAAGTTCGGTTATGCTTAATAATAAACGAGGAAGAAAGTTATAGTCGGTCAAGACCAACTATATGATACCCTACGCCATTTTGTACGAGCATAAAAATTCGGGAAGGGAACTTATATTACACCTGTGGAAAATTTTACTAAATGTAAAATAAAATATACAAATACAGAATAATGCGCTGATGCTAATATTTAGCACTTAAGGGCGATGTTTATATGCTATAGTAAGTTATGGATCGATTCTCATAAAATTTGGTAACGTTGTTTCTACTTACATAAAATTTATTTGTGTCGAATATTAACTTGATACTAACATTCGTATGAGATTTATGCACGTTAAAGTGAAGCATTAGGTTGACAATTGAAAAAAAATGTTTTTTTTTAGAAAAATGCATAACATAACTACAGAAGGTAGAATAGTTTGGAAGAGTGTTCTCAATTAATTTTACCCTGAAGTGTCAAACAAAGAAAAATGTAAAATTAAAATTAATTAAAATAAAACAACAAAAAATGTTTGCAAAGTGCTCGATTTGCAAATATTCGTTTGATAAAAAAAATGTTTACTTTGTGAAATGTCCGGAGGCTAAAATAGAGTTGTGGAGTGCATCTTGTGGTGTACCTTTTAGCAAAAATTCAAAACTTCGCCTATAGCATTTCAACAACTCCGATTATATTGAATTGCATTAACCTTCAAAACGGGCTCGTTTGATGTTAAATGCATTTTCATTTGTAAATCCAATAAAAGATTTTAATGACTTTAATTCTTGTGCAAATGGATTACGTGGTAATTCAACTTAAAAAAAAAACTAATCTGCAATAATTTTTGAAATAACATTATTTTATTTTGTCATAAAGTCAAAATATAGACAATATGGACAACACTTCAACCTTAGATAATTTGTTATCAATATCACTAATTATAAGTAAGAATGTTTAAATTTCCCCTGCTTTACTAAATTTAAATAGTAATTACTATAGGCAGGTTACACTAAAATCCCGACAACCCAATAATACGTAAGTGTAAAGCAGTGCAATAAACAAAAAGTAATATACTGCTAAACTGTTTTCTCACTCCATGGCAAGTGCAATTCGCCGATGTTTTTATCTCGGCGCATAGTGTACCTTTTTGGGGGTATGGGTGATTAAAAATCAACAACTTTTGTAAGGGGTTAGCATTTTTATCCCCGAATTTTTGTATGTTATTGTGCACGAAATTAGCTATCGCACACAATACGATAATTATTACAAATTTATATATTTTTCTTGTAAAATTACAATAAAATATATGTAATATGCGTATTTCGGTAAAAATCATTTAAGGCTTTTGAATTTTGAAATGTGAAGCACAATCTCTTTTTAAAATGTTTTAATAAATAAAAGATCATCATACAAATTTTGATATTTTTGTTCAAATAAAAATAAATATTTTATTTAAATAAAAAGTCTAACTACTATTATGTCCATACGGGATGTTTCATTACAAAATTAACATTAGCCTCAATTTTTACACATGAATATACTGGTGTTGTGGTTATTTTTTGATTTTATATCCTTTTTAATGAAATGATACAAGATTCATTTTTCTTATATATAAGCAAATTTAAATAATCTAAATTATATATAGAATAATGCAAGGTAACTTACACTATAAGCCAGTATAAGTAGAAATTTTTGCTGATTTTTGCAGAATAGTTAAAAACTTAATTGAAGAACAAAAACTTTACAAGAGAAGAGGTTTTTTATAAATCTAAAATTTATAAGTCAAAGTTGAGTTTTATAAATAATGAAAATATTCAAAGATATAGTCCAACCATATGATAACCCACACTGTTGTCTTATATTAGACATGTGGACAATTGTGGACTGATACTTTTACTAAGTGTAAAATAAAATATACGAATACAAAATATTACGTTAATATTAGCATTTATATTAATAATGTACTTTAGGGTGACTTCCAAAAGTGAGCTTATATGGGAGCTATGGTAAATTATGGAACGATACTCACAAAATTTTTCACTGTGATTTCTACTTATATAAAACGAATATAAATTTGATACTAACATGTGTATGTGATTTATGCACGTTAAAGTGATTTTCGGAAGAGAGTATTATTTAGGAGCTATAATTGAGATCGATCTTCATGAAATTTGGTACAAAGATTGATACACAAAACTTCCTTACACTGAATTTCATTTAAGACATTTATGATCGTTAAACACTATACCGGGGCGACATTTGTATGGGGCCTACGTGAAATATTGGTCCGATCATAACTAATTTCAATAGCCTTCGTCCTTGTGCCATGAAAGTTCTACGTGCTAAATTTCATTGAATTATCTTCAAATTTGCGATCTGCACTGTGCACAAGGATTACATGGACAGCCAGCCAGCCAGCCAGCCAGGCGGACGGACGGACGGACATGGTTAGATGGACTCAAAAAGTGATTCTGAGCGCATTGGTATATTTTAAGGTGGGTGGATGATTTTTTTTTTTGTGCGTTACAAACATCAGCATAAACTCATAATACCCCAACCACCTATGGTGGTTGATATAATTAAATATATATATAACCGTTTGAAAATTATGCATCCCTAAATATTAAAAAATTTCCTATTAAAAATTATTTTTTTCGAATTAAATTTAGCTGATTTCTGAGCTCTTCGATTTGATAAATTTAAGAGATTTTATATTACTATACTTACAAATTCGTAACTATAGTATAATGTAGGTTTCTTCGAAATTAATATTAATCATATGTAGTAATTTATACATTTGTGGAAATTATTTTAACTAAATCGGTAAAGACAATTAAATTAAAATCAAAATAATATTTATTAGTAGCATTGATAAGATCTTTGGAATTATAAAATAGTTTATGTAAATGTATTTTAATAACTAAATTAGATTTTCAGTTACAATAGCCGATTATTCATAGCGGACATTCAATTCAACTCGCTTAATGTGTAGGAAAACCATATTTAAAGAAGATTCGATTCTATTAACCAATAAATATGTGTGAAATTCAAAAAGTGTTTGATTCTCATTAAATGTTTTAAATAAAATAAAACAATTTTGAAATTATATGCATTTTTATTGAAAAATATTTGAAAACTAGAAAATAATAAACAAAAGTAGATACAAATTGAATTGCAATATACATACATACTAACATAAGTACATACATACATACATACATACATACATACATACATTCATACATAAAAAGATAATACCAATATATATAATTTTCTGCAAATTTGTGTTCCTAACATATTCATATTTTGCATTGCTATAAACATGCAGCAGACATTTTTTTCTAATAGGACAAATCAATAAGGCTATTGGAGGCGAAAACATCCGGTTCAGTGTGTAAAATATTTATTAATTTTTCGCTCTCGCAAATAATCAATTTTAACAGGTTAGTTTGACAAAAGTCCGTTTGAAATCCGTCCGTTTGTTTTAATAAAATCTATTTATATGTAGGTTACGGGACCCGTGTTAAAAATGTATCTTGGAAGCTCTACAAAAACTGAATTAAAATTTCATTTATACATACACAAAATGCTTTTTAATTTCACAATATACATATATACTCGCAATTGAAATGTATTTATAAAATTTAGAAAAATAAATAGTAACAAATACAAATATGAAAAAATTACAAAAATTTACTCTAATAGAATTTAGTACTTTTAACCATTAAATTGGGTTGTGGCAAACGAATTATTTTGCTTTCTAATTAGTTGCTACGGTAAATACAACTGAACTCAATTGGCAAAAATCATGATGGGACAGGTATCACCAATTTCATGTTCCTAGATTCAATATTATAGAAAATTCAAAAACTATCATTAGAAAAACTAAAAAGTACCAACATTTTCTTCATATTTGTTCTCATTCACTCAGGGCCGCGTAAGTTTAATTTTTTGTATGCGAAATACAGAGAGTACCAGTAAGTCCTGTTTTTGCAGATTCTAACTCAAAAATATATAAAAACAGTGTTATTAGACTTCATTCTTTGGTATTAGAGAGAAGAAGTATACACAAGTTTCCCTGATTTCTGATTCACTCAGAACTAAGTGTGTATATTAGCTAATATTTACATCGATAAGTTTATATACTTAAAATATTAAAAAGGTACCATTATAAGCAAAAAAAAGTACCTAGTTCCACTTTCCGCCTAGAACATTAAACTTGAATTTTCAAAATGTTTTCTACGTTCAAATTTATTGTTACAATTAGGCTGCACCAAAATTTACCGACTTTTGAATTTTGACCGAAGTTAGGTATTAGTCATACAAGGTATTGATCTAATTCCTTTTCAAATTTATTTCCTGTGGTGTTATCTAAAAACCTGCATAGTTTTATTTGAACTATTTTGAAATTGAAGATTTTAATTCGGTTATTACAACGGAAATCTTTTCTCTGTGCATGTATTTTATGGTTGCATGAGTTAGGTTTTTCACAACCGACATAGGTATTTGACAATTAATTTCATCTCTTGTTTCTTTTTGACTTGTTTAAAGAAGGACTAGTATTATTGATTTGCCATTATTATTACAACATGTTTTTAATACAAAATATTAAAATTCAAACAAAAATTTTCCATTGGGTTTTTAATTAGAAATTTTAGAAAATCTCCTTACAATTACCACAAACATGAACAAGTTTCACTACTACTAAATTAAGTTACTCAAATTACATTTATTTGGTTTTCTATATTTTTGTGACATGTACCATAATACAAAGACATATGAAAAACAGAAAAAATAAAGAAAACTAAAAACAATTTATAAAGTTTTTAGATTTAAACAAAATATAACTGCAGCTGCAGTCAAATTATTTAATACCAAATAAATATAACAAACAATTGTGATTTTCATAAAGTTTGTATACGTGTTTGAGTAAAGGATTACAAAACTTAAAACTAAATTGCGATAATGGGGAAATACATGAAAAACGAAAACTAACTTTATTTAAAACAAAGAATATTTTAGTTGAATTTCCATTAAAAAAGTTTTATTTATATTGGAAAGCAATGCAAAGTATTTTTTAATATATTTAAATTACTAACAGCACAGGACAGGGTGGGATTTCTCAGTCAATTTACATACATGTTCTCGTAGAGGTTTCGACGTAAACATTTATATACAAAATTGATGAGATTGCACCATAATATTCAGCATATTTTGAGAAATATTTGTCTGATTTGATTCAATAAAATAGCAAAAAATTATGATTCAAATTATCTGCCAGTTATGCCTATATAATTTAATATATTTATATAATATAATATGCATTAAAGTTCCTTCTTGAGAATTAGTACCCACATGGGAGTTCCATGATGGGACAGGTATCCTCAATTTCATGTTCTTAGGTTCAATATTATAGAAAATTCAAAAAGTACCATTAGAAAAACTAAAAAGTACCAAAATTTTCTTCATATTTGTTCTCATTCACTCAGGGCCGCTTAAGTTTAATTTTTTGTTTCTAAATTCACAGTATACGAAATACAGAGGGTACGATTAAAGGAAAGAAAAAGTACCAGTAAGTCCTGCTTTTGCAGATTCTAACTCAAATATATATATATATATATATATAAAAAGGTATTGTTAGACTTCATTCTTTGGTACTATTAGAGAGAAAAAGTATACACAAGTTTCCCTGATTTCTGATTCACTCAGAACTAAGTGTGTATATTAGCTAACATTTACATCGATTAGTTTATATATTTATAATATTAGAAAGGTACCATTATAAGCAAAAAAAAAGTACCTAGTTCCACTTTCCGCCTAGAACATATTCGTTAAACTTGAATTTTCAAAACGTTTTCTACGTTTAAATTTATTGTTGCATTAAGCTGCACAAAAATTGATCTAATTCTTTTTCAGATTTATTTTCTGTGGTGTTATCTAAAAGCCTTAGTTTTATAGTTTTATTCGAACTTTATTGAAATTTATTTAACAAAATTTTTTGAAAGTGAAATTGAAATTTTTAAACAGCCTTAAAAAAAAATCAACATTTTTAACCAAGAATGGAAAGTGGTTTAAATTATCCTGCAGAAATAAAAAGTTATATTTCAGCAATTATGGTTCCAACTTAAATAAGAATACTATTTGATTTAAACATTTCTCAAAAAATTAAAAATTTGTTTGTACATTCCTTATACAAGTGGTCTGAAACACATTAATGGTCTGAGAAATTCGTAATAACTTTAACAGTTTTTAGACGATTTGTTCTCCTTATATCTTTTTGATAGATAATTATATGCAGATAGCGATTTTCTAACATTTAGTTACAAAACAAAGTATTTAATAGCAAAATTTTTCTAAAAACTGTAAAAGTTCCCTACAAACTTCAGTCCGATGCGACACGGGTTAGCGATATCCGATTTCACTAATATTTCACACAATATCTTTTTACAACCCAATGAAGGTAAAAATTCAAAAGTCGGTAAATTTTGTTGGAGTCTAATGTTACATATATCACCCAAATGGTACCAATTTGCTTCAATTAGTGCGTTTTAAAAAAATTCTAAATTTTAGTGGGATCCCAGAATAAAATAATTCATGGTCAAAAACTATAAAACAATATTTTGTGAAAAAAAAGTATTAAAAATAGATGCGATTTTTACCCGTTAAAGATTAAAATTTCAAAAAGTGCTAAACTTGTATTCGTAGATTTTTGATAAGTTACGAATATAATGTAATTTTTATTTCTACGTTTAATGGTTTAAAACTTACACAGCATGCCAAAAAAAAGTACCAAAGTAAAGTTTTTAACCATTTTCTCCCTAAAAAATTCCCCTTTTCAAAAAAATACCAAATATTAGTCTACTTATTTTTTAAATGAATAATGATAGTCATTAAAATTCTATTGTATCTATATTAGTTAAGTAGATATAAGGTTACCGAATTTACCTGTTTTGCCCTTTTTTAGCCTCTATACATCTGAATTTCTAAAAATCCGTTCTTAATAAATGTCTACGGTGAGATACGTACCTCATGCCCAAGTCTTGTACCTACTATTACTTTTGTCATTTGGGCAAAGTTAAATCAGTTAGTCATTAAGTAATGTGACTATTTTATATATTTACTTTTGGGATCAAAAAATAATAATTTTTTAATGGCACATCAACGCTATTTAGTACCAATATTAACTGGTTTTAATGAAACACAAATCTTTGAATGACTTTTAGCGAACGACCTCAGTGTTATGGAGGTTTAAGATAAAAATTTGTAAAAAATTGCCAAAATTCTATTTTCAAAAATTACTACATGCAAATAATCTACATCAATATATCTAAAATACAAATTAAAAGTAATACGATATTGTTGATGATACCGAAGATAAATGTTATACAAATTTTAATCAACAAAGTATACATAGATTTTTTGTTTTTAAATTTTATAAAATTCGTTGACATATTTTTAATATCTGACAATTAATTTTTTTTTTTTTTTAATAATATTAATAGACAAGAAATGGCCGTTTATGTTACGGTAGTTAAAATTCAGAAGTTTAAAAAATTGAAAAAATTCCACTTTAAGACCAATATCAGTAATAAATGCAAATTTATAACCTACACAGACGTGTATAAAATACAAATTAAATGGGGCACGATAAATTATATTATTGAATATAATCGCGACCACAAATCTATTTAAACCTCCCTTTAGAACATAAAGCAAAACAGCAGAGTGTACATAGAGAGATTTTTGTACCTCAACGATTTATGAAATATTAAACACACCGCGATCACAGGTAATGAATACTTTTTATGCAATTTTTTATTGAAATCTATTTTGCGGAATAGATGTACTTATCACATAAAATGTAAAAATTCTAATATAAAGTACGCAACATTTTAGATCGAAAGAGTTATATAGAGTTTGCAATTTAATATTTTATCGCGCCACAACGATTTTAAAATGTAATTTGGAAACATTTTTTGATCACGCGCTACTTTAGCTTCATTGCGAGGCACGCTTGGATACATTTACGTTTTTTCTCCCCAAATTTGTGCACCCCCTATAACGCTGCTATTGAGGGTATATTAAAGAGATGTACCTCAAACGATTTATAATTGCAAATTACATAAAACCTCCTTTATTTATTTTGCAATACTCGAAACGGCTCAAAGTTTCTAATCGAAAAAATGCAAAAAATTTATTTTTTTGAAAATTTTGATTTCATCACTTGTCCACAATATAATATGACACTGCTTGAACACAAGTACTACATGGGACTATTTCAGATCTTGAATTTTTGTTGTTATACTTTACCAAGTGTTGTTAGTATAACTGAATCAGAAATTGTTTTAAAAAATCTAAACTAAAAAAATATTTAATGTTTAAGTTCGGTTTCTTAAAGGTAAACGTAGAAAAAGAATTCTCCATATATAGATTACTATTTATATGTATGATTTTGAAAGTTCTTAAACTAGTTAGTAATTTGAAAAGCAACATAATTCAAATAGGCTACTTTATTTTAGAATCATAATAGGGAGAATTGTACCTCTCATACAAACAATGTAATAATTTTTAAATATCTGTAGAACTATTAAAATGAAAGTGTTAACATTTTGTGTAATAATAACTTTCTCATCAACTTCCCCAATTGATATGAAAATAGGTGGAGGTACAGAGGTAGTAGTAGTTCCCATAAAAAGTAAAAATTATTTATAGTGTAAATAACCATAGTCTTCAAATTGTGTGGGAATAATTTATAACTGATATGAAAATAGAACGGGCAGCTCTAAGGGAAGTGTTAGCCCACATACAAGGTAAATAATTAATTATCAAATATCTAAGAAACTGTTACAGTGCGCGTTTATAGTGGGATCAATTCTTGCCAAGTTTCATAAAAGAGGTGAAATTAGTAAGGGTAGTTTTAGACGGGGTAGTAGCCGCCATACAAAGTGAATATTTATTACTGTATATTTAGAGAAGTAGATTCATATTCAGCATGTATTAATTAGTCAGAAAAGATAAACACTTTGTTTATATTATCAAAAAAGAAAAAAAAAATAATAAGAGATGTAGAGTGGAAAAAAAAGTTTTGAAATTTGAATTATTTTGATTTTTTTAAAGGTTATATTTCAACAAAATATATTAAGTTATTCAAAAATAACTCTGGTGAAGTGTTATGGCACAAAAACACTTAAAGTTATTTTGATATATTTAAAAAAATATGTTACGTTCTGCAATCGAATATTTAATATTCTATTTAATTGTAGAAAAAAGGAAGGAAATATCTTGACAATTTTTTCTGGTAGATTTTAATTTATCTAATATAACTAAATGCCTGTTTCTCTATATCGAACGAAGAAATGTTCAACAAAATGTATGACAAACAACAAATAAATTTAAAATTTATTTATTGTTTTAAATGCCCGTAAATTGTCGAAACGAATTTTTTGTTTGACATAGAGAAACATACAGTAAAAGTAAAATAAAAAGAAAAACGATTTCGGAAAAAATAAAAAAAACGTTTTACACTGCGGCTGCTCATATTTGCACTATATTTGATCCTTTGAACTTCTCATGACTTTTGCCACAGAATCTGTAAACGCATTTTTTTCTATGTTTAAGAACCAGACCATTAATTTTGTTTTTAAGCACACGTGAAAATAATTTCATTTCAAACATCAATATTTTTCTGAAATTTTTTTATTTTTTTTTTTACTTGCATTTACACAAAATTTCACTTCAGAAATTCTTGCTTTAATTGCCTTGATTTGGTTTTGTTTTGAAGTACGAAAAAAAATAAAACGAATTTCGAGATACAGGCAAGCTTTTCCCTTTTATATTCCCTCTCGCTCTCTCTCTCACACGAATTCAGAATTTCTGCAAGAAAAATTGCCTTGTGTGAATTCAGACAATGTTAGTTATAAAATAACCACTTAAATATAATTTTGTATTTTGTTGAAATTACAAAAAATTATCGGACACCCACTTTAAAATATACCATTTATACATTACCACTTTCTGAGTCGATTTAACGATGTCCGTCGATCTGGCTGGCTGTCCATGTAAATTTGTGCGCAAAGTACAGGACGCAATTTAAAAGATATCTTAAAGAAATTTGGCCCAAAAAATTACTTTGGCATAAAGAATAATTGAATATGCTTGGTCCATTATTTCACCTGGCTCCCATGCAAATGTCCTCCCGGTATAGGGTTTTCACACTCGTAAGTACCTTAAATATAACAATATTTAAATGAAATCCAACACAAATAAGTTTTATATAATTATAAGTCAGTACGCCAATTTTCAGAAAAATCGGTTTATAATTGACCATACCTCCCATATAAACCCCTAGTATAAATTCTAAACAAATGTTAACATCAAGTTAATATTAATATATATGCAACATTCCGGGAATTAACCTAAAGTGCATAAATTTATCAATATAATGTCAACATATGTTTTAAAGAAATATATAGTTTGAGGCATTATATATTTCTTATTTATTTAAATTATTTAAATGAAACTTATTTACCTCTCGTCTTTAATAAATGTAAAATTAAACAGAAAATAATTTCTACAATGCACAAAATTTCACATGGGGATAGCAGAGGTTCTATTGGAGCTCTGAAAATTTTTAACTGCTTGTCAAATATTTGTTTCTAATACAATCTCATTTCTAATATTTTCACATCTTCTGGATAAGACCTATAAAAAACATAATTACATGTGATATTTACCTCTTATAGTCTTCAAGTTATTTATTGCACTTGAAATTTCAACTATATCTATTTGGCAAAATCTTGGTTCAGTTTTTTTTTCAATATATAGCCCAATATTTTTTATACGATTTTGTAAAGTTTTTATCCAATTAGTTAAAGAACAAAATAATCAATCGAATAAAAAAAACTTAAGTTGACTTCTCTTCCGGGTTCAAAATTAAACTACTTTGAAATTGAAAATTGCACAAATTATGAATTTGTTTTTTTTTTTTTTGCAGACACTTTACACTTTTTTTCACTAAAATAAAATTTTCTTAAGAACATATAATAATTTTATACTTTACTATCTTCACAGAGATGGCTTAAAACAAACCCAAACACCAAAGAGGGCTAAGTACTATATTTCACACTTTTCCGCCGATATCTCTTACATAGAAGCATGAACGGCCATGAAATTTTGTACAAATTGTTCAAGGGTCGATATAAACTCGGAAACCAGAAATGGGTGTGATCCGCCCACTTTATCGCCCACCTCCAATATAAGGTGAAATTTTAAATTAGGATGGCACTAAAAAGGTTGTAGATAGTGGGTATAATAAATTCGGCCAGGTCGAATATAACATTCTTACTTGTTGTTAGTTAGATCGTTATTTAAGAAACTAGATCCGATTTTAGTATTTTCATATAAAAAAGATTTTTCACTACAAATATCTTCTTTTCATGGAAAATATAAGTGATCAGAAATTATATTTTTTTCTCAATTGGTTATTTATTGAACTAGAGATGATTTTAATTTTTTTTTTTATATAAAAACCGATTTTTGAATGAATAAAGCAACTTTTCATGGATAACATAAGTGATCATATATTATCGTCCTTTTCTCAATTGGAGCGTTATTTAAGGAACTATAGCCGATTTTAGTTTTTTCAAATAAAAATCGATTTTTGATTGAAAATATTCACTTTTTATGGATTTTTTTATGCAAAATTTCGACTTTTCAAAAATTATTGCTTTTTTTCTCAATTTAAATCGTAATTAAAGAAACTAGAGCTGATTTTAAGATTTTCGCTTAAATATCGATTTTTTGTGGGAAATATAAGTGATGACAGATTATTGTCATGTTAAAGGAATTATAGCCGATTTCGTATGCAGATCGATTTCTTATGGTAATTATTGATTTTTCATTTGAAATGTAGGTGACGTATTTTTGTCTGCGAATATTTTGGCTGATGAATTATGATGTTCTGTACAAATATACATATTTATCAAATAAATCAGTAACTTTCCAAATTATATTCAAATTAAAAATACATACTACAAGTAAAATTTTATTGCCATACACCCAACATTTATGATATTGTTACTGGCAGAATGTAAAAAAATTAAAAAAAAAAAAAAATAAATAAATAAAATTTAATTTGATAGTAAAATATTGTCAAATCGAGACACAATAAAAAGTGATATTGGCATTAATACAGAGACGATACAATTACATATGAGCAAGAAAATAAGTAAAACTGAAAATAAGTCCGAAAAATATAATCGGTCATGGCCAACTATATGATACCCTACGTCATTACGTATGTACATAAAGTTTCATCAGATATCTAATATGGATCCTGGGCAAATTTTTGACCGATACTTGTGTTTCTATGAAAGGTATTTATGTATTATGTTACTTATGCATTTTATGATAATTTCCGGCAGTGAGCCTTATATGGGACCGATTCTAATAAAACTCGGTACTGTGATTTATATTTGTGCAGAATTTATCTTTGTCAAATATTAACTTGATACTAACATTTGTATGGAATTTATGCACTTTAAAGTGATTTACGGAAGAGGGGTTTATATGGAAGCTATGGTCAATTAAAAACCGATCTGCATGAAACTTAGCACATAGATTTCTACGTTTATAATACTTATATATGCTAAATTTCAATTAATTATTACTGTATTTATAGTAAATATGATCGTTAAACTTCTATTCATAGGGGACATTTGTATGAGGCTAGGTGAAATAACGGACCGATCATCACCAATTTCAATAGGCTTCATCCTTAGACAATAACGGACATGTGTGGCAAATTTCATTTAATTATTTTTAAAATTGCTACCTGCAGTTTGATTACAAGATTTACATTAACGGACGGACAGCGTTAAATCGACTCAAAAAGTGTTTCTAAGCTGATTGGTAAACATTAAGGTGGTTCTCAGACCAATATAATAAAAAACGCATAATATCCCAAGCACCTATGGTGGTGTAGGGTAAAACAAAAGCAAACCAAAATAAGGCAATCTTAACTGGGTCATATCTTTCTTACTTGTTTTTTCTTTACTTTGGTGTCTTTATAAGGAGCTCATGGAGAAATGATACAGTGTAGTAAGTACTTGCAGCACGACATGCTTTGCGGCAAGTGCAAAAAAAAAAGATATATTATATGGAAACATACAAGTTGTTAGTTTTCTTATGTTTCAACTTATTGAGTTTCAGTTTTAGTATTTCAAACATCATCTTCTGTAGTATGTAATGCCAACTTAGCCCTTTTCGGGCAAGATTTAGCCCGTCTTTAGTAATAAAATTGCGAAAAATATTTTTTTAGCACGAAACCAAAAAGCGTCCTTTTATACCCTACACAACTATAGGTGGGAAATATTTGTGGCCAATATTTGTAACACCTAAAAATATTAGTCCAAGCCCCACCTTAACGTATATCCAGTAATGTAAATCTTGCAATCAAACTGCAGGACGAAATTTTGAAGATAATTTTATGAAATTTGGTGGAAATGCCTTACATAGCCCAAGGACGAACCCAATTGATATTGGTTATAATCGGTTCATTATTTCACCTTTTGTATACATAAGTATAAACGGTCAATAATAAACCATAGATCCCATATAATCCCCTCGTCTGAAAATAACTTTAACATGTATGAATTTCATACAAATGTTAGTATCAAGTTATTATTTATATATATATATATATATATATTTATATATCACTGTATGTATATATATATATATATATATATATTTGTTAAATAATAACTTGATACTATATTTATATATATATATATATATATATATATATATATATATGGTATATAAATATATATATATATTTATATATATATATATATATATATATATATATAAACCACAGTGCAAAATTTTATGAGGATCAGTCGATAATTGACCATAGCTCCCATATAAGTCAAAATTCCGGATATCTACAGAACTATTTGCACTTAATAAAAGTATCGCTCCACAATAGACCGCAGGTTCTTTATAGTACCCCACCCCGAATTTTGATGGACATACACAATGGTGTAGGGTATAGAATATGTTACTTTTCCAAATATAGTTAAATTTATTTGAATATTAGAATCGGGTTTTTAATGGGATAATATTGATCTTGTTTAATTTTTTACTTTCTACTTTTAATTTTTTGAAAACTATCTTTACAATTAATAGTGTTTGAGTGGAAAAGCATTGAAAAAACTGATAAATTTTGATTCGAGGTTCATAATTATAACTTCATAACCAGTATTTAAATTTACACAGTTTGCTATTAATATTTTGAAATATATATGCCAAATATCTTGATTCATGGTAAAAATTATATATTTTTATACTTACCATCAAAAAATTATGGCAGGTATATTAGGTTTGTCATTAAATGTGTAATATGTCAAAATAGTCATATAAGATCCCATAAAGTATATATATCTATATCTTTATATATATATATATATATATATATATAATATATATAATATATATATATATAGATATAGATACATATATATATTCTGGGTCCTCGTGAAAATCTAAAACGATCTAACTATGTCCATCCGTCTGCCTTTTGAAAGCAGGACAGGTATTGGCATGAAATTTGGCTCAAATATTTGCCTTTTTCATAAAAAAAAAGTTATGGACTAAATACAAGAAAAACAGACTGTCCGTAGTAACTCCAATTTATAATTTTTGGTCGATATCTTTTACAAAAAAGCATGTACATCAACGAACTTTTGTACAAATAATTCAAGATCCAATGTAAATTAGGAAACAAAAAATGTGCGTGGTACGCCTACTTTACCGATCATCTCCCATATGAGATGAAATTTTTAAAAGCTGCAGATGGTGGTTAGTTTTATAGATTCAACCAACCCTAATATAACATTCTCACTTGTTCTTTTTTTTATTTTCAGACAAAGTGTTAATTTTATCCCTTGTTTTGCGTTTTTTCACAAAAATTGCCTTAAGTGTTTTAATTTGGTCCTTTTTAGCACTTATTTCAACCATTCTCCATGTTTACGTTCACAAGAGTTGGCATCACTGTCCTTCTGTGTACAGTCACATCAAGTGTGCAATAAAAGAGCATTGAAAAATATGCTGTTATACTTAAAGAAAAATAATACTTACACACATTTTTTTTTAGTTTTTCTCATTCTGCTGGAAGAAACAAGTGAAGTGTGATAAATGGTGCAGACATCGAACGGATGAAATAAAGAAAAACATTATCAACATGGTTATGTAGTTTGTTTTGTACAGTAAGACCAGAAAAAAAGTATTACGCTAAGATACCCTAAGGTAGACACAGAGGAATTAATTTATTGTGGAATAAGCAAAAGCTTCAAAAGAGTTCGCTTGTAGCATTTATTAATATAAGGCGATTCTTTACTTAGAATCTATAGGTAGATTAATATAAGTCAACTAATTTCAATAGTTTACTGAATGCAATCAATTCGTCGGAAGGTATTTCTATTTCAAAATTTACAGAATGTTTTCTTTCGTAATGAAAAGGTATTTCAAAGTCTCTTATACCCGCAGTTTTTAACAAGTTTCCATATCAACAATTCCATTTAAAAGTCGATAATAGTAACGTTTGTTTATTTTCATGTTTTAATATTACTATTAATTTTTTTTTTTTTTTTTGACGCCGTTACTAAAAATTATTCATGTTGTTTTTTTTTCTTAACTGTGTTGTGTTTTTCTTTTCAATTTGATACAAAACAATTTTTTTATCAGACTGGATTTCGCATGTTTTTTTCTGTCATGATCAACGTTTGTATGTATGATTTTGTTTTTATTTGCAGCCGGTCGCTTTCTTTTGAAAAATGCGGTCCATCCAGTCCAGTTTAAGTAGCTTATTATTTGAATGGATGCATTTTATATTTTTATTTCATTTCGTTCGAAAACAAGAGAATAATGTTTTGAATGAAGTGTGGGTTACTTTATACTTTATTTTTATTTTCTTCCACACAAACTAAAATGAAGGTGAATTTTGAATAGTTTCACTTAAATCCTTTAAATAAGCAAAGAAAACAATATCAAATACTTGGTTGTCAATTGGAGAGATGAACGCTGATAAAAATTTCTTTTAACGTTTTAATTATATATTGCATCTGCCTTTTTTTTAAGGCCTCACAATATGTATTTAAATCTTAAACTAAACACCAAAGACTAATTGATCTCTAACGAGAGCATAGCTAGGTGAATAATTGGTCCTCCTAGTAACGGAATGGAAAATCGGCTCTACGAAGCCTTGAATTTGATTGAACTTCAGTAAAAAGTCTTCCAAGAGGGTTTTGGTCTCTATGAATATTTTCATTTTCTATATCCACTATATGCACACGTCATGGTTCTAAGAATTTTTGATTGGGCTCTCTGTATAATATCGATGCTCGTATTACTGGCTGTTCCCCAAATTGGATTTAAAACGTTTTTATACAGGATGACTTCATTGGTTTCTATATGACGACGCTAAGTTAGTCGCCTATATAAATAAATACCAAGATATGTAACATAATCTGATTGAGGTATAAGTGTAACAGGAGGACAATTTCTTCTTCTGAGGGTATATGCGGGTTTTCGTGGAAACTGAGCATTGCCGTATCATCAACAAACGTAGAAACAGTCAGTTCATCCCAAATTCGATATACTTTACTCTAAATAAACGTTCAGAAAAATAGGACTCAACAATTTGTGGCTATATTGTGGTAGTAAATATTTAATTTTAGCAAAATTCTGTAAAAAAAATATCTGGTTATGGTTAAAAAATTTTGCTGTTTTGTTTTGCTAAATGACAACAATTTTTGATTATAAATTTTGACAGATTTTTCAACAAAACTACAACACTTTTTAGAAAATTCAACGAACATTAAATATTTTATAAAATACACATTAAAATACAAAAATTCTTGAAAGTGAGAGCATGAGACAGACAAGTTTTGACAGTTCATTGATACACAATTTGATGAAAGCTGCTGGCTGCTTTTCTTCCAACATATGTCAAAAAACAAAAACATATGATAATTTGTTTACCAATATAAGCAATGAAAACCAAAACATAAAATCTAGAATTCTGCGTTAATTTAGAAGAATAAATTCGTATTTTTTTTTAAGATTTAAGTTAAAAAATTAGATAAAAATTAATTTATAGTTTTTATTTGCTGTTGCAAATTATTTTGAGAGATGCCATGTTAGCGTTTTTCGTTAAAGATTTTGTGTGTTTTTTTTAGTGATTTCGTTAAATATGTAATTTTAATGAAAGGATTTTTTAATTTAATTTTATTAAAAAATATATATTATATTAATAACATTTTACTTTCATTTGGTTAATAAAAAACAATTTTCTATATTTTATTGCTTTTATAGACAAATTAGCGTTTTTTAAATATAACAACGGGACATTACTAATTGTTGTTTACAAACAGAAACCTGCAAGTGTTTGCAAAGTGTTTTTCGCGTACTTTTTTTTAATATTTTTTAATTTGAGCATAAATTTGTTTTTATTTTTTTAAAAAGCTGCTGCAAACATAGTTATTGTTAGAAATTTACTTTCCTTTGCTACCGTTGGCATACACTCTATGTTAGAAAAATAGAAAAAAATTGAACGGCTCTTGAAATAATTTAAAATTAATAAAAAAAAAAAATAATAATAAAAAAAACCATTGAAAATTTATATATTTTGTATAATTTGTTTAATTGGCAAGGGCAAGGAAGCAACATTATCTCGTAAATGATTAAACATTTTATAAAACATACAAAGAACTAAATCCTCTTATTGGTTTTTCTCACTTCAAGACCTAATTCTTAGATAACGTGAAGACAACTATTTGAACAAATTTGCAAATCAATCGTCATCCAAAATTTTTCCTATATATCTCCTAATAATTTGCTGATATGCTCCACGAAAAAGCTTTCTTGATTTGAATGAATGGACAAGAAAACACAATAACAAACATAATTTAAAAAAAATGGTTTTGTCATTTATGACAAATTATATGTAAATGACAATTATATTTTTAATTAGCATATAAAAAAAGAAATTTTTTCAATAAAGTAAAAAAACACAAAGCAATTATTTTTTTACAATTATATTTTTTCCATTCAATCATCTACTTGATTGATTTAATTGAAATATTGATTTTTTCTCAATTAACTTTTGATTCGTTCAATTAACAAGTTGTTTAAAGTCTGTATGTTTTTAAATTATTTTATTATTATTATTATTTTGTTTTTAATTAAAAAGTGTTTAAGTATTTAATTGAAAAATTGTAGTTTGTCATATTCCATAATGCGGCATATTCCCCACATAATGCCGATGATGAAGAAAGTTCTTGATGTTTCACACAATACTGTTTTATTAAATTTTAACATCTCACTGTCCCGATTGGAAAACGTGTTTTTTTTTTAATTTTTACTAATTTAACTTAAAGAAATTATTTATTAAATTCAGACTCGATTCTTTTAGGAGAAAGTATATTACTACCTTAATGAAATTGTTAAAAATATTCAATCGTAGGGATTAACTCTTCAAAAAAAAGTTAAACTAGGACTATAATTATCGATTAATTAGAAACCTTCAATTACATCAAGATTTTTTGAATAAATATCCACTTTTAAAATTTTTCAATTAACGTTGTTGTATTATATAATTTTGGAATTTAATTATGGAAATAATTTATTGTATTATTTGTTAAATGGCTGAAAATCTTTTTGACTTTTTATGTTTAAATTATTCTTTGGTTTTATATTAATATTATATTAGAGCATTTAATTATTTATTTAATTGGTTTAAAATGCTTTTGGAAAAAGAAAAAATCGATGTTTATATAATAACTTAAAAGGAAATATAAAAAAAAAACATTGACAAAATGCATATAATTTTTTTTTTACCAGCAACACATTTACATACATATTTTCTACTATTTTTCTCCTGATGATCTTTTCCATGGACATTAAGGAACTTGTGTTTATTGCAGTAAGAACATCAATAGTTATAAAATATTATGTAATATATATTTATATACATACATATTTATTATTAATTTTTCGGTGATTTTTAGTTGTTGGTATAAAGAATCCAACGATTAAAATTTATGCGTTAAAGAAGTAAACGAGCCAGAGACTTGGTCGAGTGGAATGAACAGCTATGATGCAAAAGTTAATGTATATTATTGACCAGTAAGTAAAAATGTTAAAACCATTATTTAATTGTTTCAAACTTGGTTCGCATCAAGAACGGCACATTACTAAATTAAAAAAAAAAATATTCTATAAATGTAAAATAATGACAATATTTCAGGAAAGAAAAAGCAAACATATATATGTAAATAAACAAAATCTGAAAGAAAAATAAAAATAAAAAAACCGAAAAAAAAATATATATATGTATATATTTTTCAATTAACACTTTGATTTCTACTACTTGATTAATTTAATTATAAAAATAATTTTATTTTTAATAATTCCTGATTCATTCATTCATTTATTTTTCTCAATTTATTTTTTATTTTTTATTTTTTTGTTATTTAAATTTTTAATTGGAAAAAAATATTTTTTTTTTTTTTTGATTTATTACAATTATTAGTAGTTCATATAATAATTTTGGTGAGAAGTGCAAATGTAAATAATTTTTAGATTGAATGAATTATTTTGGTTATTAAAATCATGTTTAAATTTTTTCTATTATTATCAAGATTAACATTTCTAGCTAACCTGGTGTGAAGTTGTTCACAAAATTAAATAAAACACGTCCGACTCAAATAATTTCAAAATCCAAAATCATAAAAAAATTTTATTGAAAAATTATTTAAAATTAAAATCAAAATTTGCTACATGAATTATATAAAAAATTTACAAAGTACAAAAATTAAAATTATTTCCTGCATTACCCCAAAAGTGATCAATCACCAATATAATTCACTCAATTAAACTTTGTTAATCTTGTATCTCTCACCAAAATAATTGTATTTAATATATGAATTACGTGATTATATGAATAACTGTAAAAAATGTAAAACCGAAAAATGTTTCTAATTAAAAAAATTATTAAATCAATCAGGTAGGTGATTGAATGAATTAAAAATTTAAATGTTAATTGAAAAATATAAGGTAATAATGTTTTCCGTGAGGTACCTAGTCTAATATTAAATTAGATCTATATAGGGAACTTCATTATAGGTTATTTAAAAATATTGCAAGGCTACTATTACAGAAGATAATCTAAGGCTAGTTTGGAGACGTAGAGCTTAATTGTAACAAGCTTAATTCAATAAGACAGATAAAAGTAAAAATGATTTTAATTACCAAAATGGTTCATTCAATGAAAAAAAATTTAAATTTTACACTTCTGACAAAAAAGATTATATCAATGACCACATGTGGAATATTCACTGGATTTATGTAACTTATAATTATGTCATGATCACGGCAACCAAAAATACGCAAAATCATTTTTATCCTGAGCTTAAAATGAGCCATTATTTATCCGTTTCAGACAATTTTAAGGATTTTAGCATCTATTTGTAACAGCATATTTTTGCATATTTGGGGCTTATCATATAGCATATTTTGTTATGTTTTCATAGAAATTCCTTATTTTAAAGCATATTTTTGGTAATCTAAATGGCATATTATATATTTTAGAGCATAGTTTTGCATATATTGCACTTAAGAGCATAATTTTGCATATTTTGTACCAAATATAATTTATTATATATTTTGCCATTAGCAAAATTTTCTTTTTACTGGCACATACCTTTTTCAAATTCGATTCCATAATAATTTTTATCTTATGCAAAAGAAAATAATTGTTTAGCAAATGCTAATAAACATTAAGTTATTTCCAGCAAGACTAGTAGATAAATTCAAAGTTAGCCTGTAAAAAATAATATTTTAAGAGCATATTTTTCAATTTAGGGAACAATTTTTATGCGCATATAACACTTTCTTAGAGCATCTTTTTTATTGCCCTGGTCATGATAAATAAACGTGTTATATTGACTTTAAGCTGTTCGGTCGTTGGTGGCTTACTGGCATAGTCTTGCGACTTAAGTAAACTCCACAAAAACCATCCAAGATTGTTAAATCGATGTAATTCGTTCGCTTCACCTCTAGTGGGACAATTATGTCCTTAACCCAATCATGCCTGCCCATAGATCCGCTTGTAAGATTTTGACAAAATTTTTAAAACTTTACCTGTGGGTCCGTAGTTCTTTACAGAACAAAAAAAAAAAAATTTTTTTGCCTCTTAATACACCTGAGATATGAGATGAGTATTTAAATACCCAATAGGCTTTGGTGTTATATATTTTCTTTAATACTTTGAGTTTTTTTTCTTTTTGTTTGAGTATAAATAATAAAATTATATATTTTATACTATTCAAATTACATTGATTCGATTTACGCTGTTGAAAGATCCCAAAAAGTTGTTTTCAACTAAGTTACTATTGTGTAACATTACGTCGTGAAAAGATAAATCCGGCATCGAACTCTTTCGCTTTGAAGTTTGATAATAAAAAGGGGGATTCACATTTTTTGCTTTTTGTAATTATTTTTCTTGGTAAAGATTTTAGCGAAAAAAGTGGTATTGGCCATTAATAACAAAAGCTTTCGACGTGGCTATGGTGAATGCATGGAAGGTGCACTATTTCCGGGGTAGAAGAATGTGAATCAATAATGATGAAATCAAATTACCAAAATACCTGTAAAACGCTTACTTCCGGGGCACAAATGGGACTTAAATATGACCGCATCGACCACTTAGTAGAACAGAACCGAATACGGATGCTTGAAGTGTAAGGCAAATTTGCACCTAGCTCCATGCTTCCAGGGCTACCACAATGGTGTTGCCCCAGATAAATCTAAAATTGCAAAGACAAAATAACATGTAAATTTCCTTAAAAAAATTTTAAAATATAACTTCGCTTTTTATTTCCGCTAAAATAATTTTTTTTCGAAATGATAAAATAGTTATGTAGGTATATACATTTGGAACTCATTATGGACTGTGCGTATGTAAATACCCATTTTCATTATAAAACCATGGCTGAATGAGCAGAATTTTTTTATATTTTATATTGTCCTTTATTTGATAACACTTTTTCTTAGCATTTTCCGACATAGAAAAAAATCACCATTGTACTTATGTATATGGAAACTAAACGTACACAGTTAAAAATTTTACTATTCAATCTTCACTTTTAGATAAAAATGTAAGTTGTAGTAATTATCTCTCATCTGGCCGGTGCAAGAATTTTTTTAAAGTTTTCGCTTTTATGACTATTTAAATACCCATTTGGCAGTAATGAGTTAGTTAAATTACATTATCAGTAAATTCCTTCAAAACCTTTAAACTATAAAATAATTTTATTTAGAGTTTAATTGAACATATATAATACTAGCAATGCCAGACACTATTAATTAGAGAAACAAAAAACTTTTCAACTTTATAACTTTCTTCATTAGTATTATTATTATTATTTTTATGATTAAATTAACAATTAATACAGTATCATGTTACAGACTTAACTTATCGTTCACTTACTCTTCAACACACAAAGTTCTCAACGTTGTCATTTTCTGCTAAAACAAATCAAGTTAAATAACCGCATTCAACCTCATGTTCAAATCTTCATGCCACATAACAAATACCAACAAGTAACATCAGCAAATATAAACATGTCACACTGCTGGAAAACTAGAAAAGTCGATTAGCCAAAAATGTTCGTACACAGATTCAAATGAACACAATAAATGTTTGAAAGAATTTATTTATCATTTAAACTTTGAATAGATGATGTGAGATTTTGTGTGTCTTGAGTATGTTGGAAATTTCATTTGTGGCATCCACAACAGCAGCAGTAACATCCAAAGTTTTAAAATTAGAAATAACAATTTTCACTATTTTACAATTATTTTATTTTGTCTTTTAATTATGAGTCAGTTTTATTATGGTATTTGTAGACTTTAGGGAATTAATTGTTGTAACGAAATGAAAATGCTGAAAGGAAATAGAAAAAAACAAGTTTGAAACTTATGTTCAAAAAGGCCTTAAGAGATAAAAGTGTCTACATGTCAACAAATTTTTATGATGATTATTTCACACTTTTATAAGGTTATAACAAATATTTTTTTAATATTTCAAGTTTAGTTAGAAATGCTGGAAATATTATGATCTTTTCTCCAGTTCTACAATTTTGATATGTTTTAAATTAAACATTTTAAAAGTGCATAGATTAAGCTTTATTATGATCAGTGCCACTACATTTAAAAATTTTAATAACTCCTAAAATTTTAACTCTTTTTCTCAGTTATTTATCTTACGATTTTTCCAAAAGACACAATTTTCGAATAAATTAATTACTTACACTGCAAGTTACTATCAAAGCATAATTAAAATTGTAAAAAAAGAAACAAAAAAGTATAATGAATTACAAGTCGTTCATATGATTGCAATTGATACTTAGATTAATGACACAAACAAACAAACAAACCAATAGACATTAAAATTGTAAACACAGTTAGCTTGTTTTTTTTCTTTTTTTTTTTGCTTTTGTTGAATGATGAAAAACGAATGGAAAATTAAAAAAAAAAAATGAGGCATGTGAGCGTATAAAATGAAAATAAAAAAAAAATAAAAGCCACAAATCTCCTTGAACTTGAAAAACTAGTCAGAGAGTGTAAAATCTGTGCGACTTTGACTTGGTGATACATAAAATATAAACAAGCATTTTGTGCATGTTACAGCATACGGGGTATTCTGTAGTAAAGTGATCACAATTTTTAAATTTGAGATTTGGATTTTATGCAAATATTCTGATAATCAAACCATATGCTACTTATATGCTTGCAAAAAATGTTCCACTTTAATAGCTATTATAAGTTCAAAAAATAAAATTTATAAGCAACATAAACAAATATATTTCAGCAAGAAAAAGTAAAAAAAAATGCAAAATTATCTTTTGATGGCTCTTGGATTATATATATATATATATATATATATATATATTTATATATATATATATATATGTATATAAGTACCAATTCTATATATTAAGAAGAATAATAATAAGATTCATTCAAATGCTGAGAAATTGGATGCATCACGAACATTAATCCAAGAGCCATCTAAAAGATAATTTTGCATGTCTGAAAAGCGGATTGAGTATCGCAAACGTTGATGTTACTGTCAGAGGATCCAATTTGATAATCTCAAGCGTAAAAAGTCGTATATGAAGCCCTTCAACCAGAAAAATTCACTCTAAAGCGGTATATCCTCAGCAGCAATTTAATTTTCTGTATTTTGTGAGTTCCGAAAAGTGTCATCTGTTATGAGTTGTTGAAATGATCACTGAAGATCTGCAACAAACGAAATTGATCCGTTTAAAGAGCGATAAATAAAAAACAAATAAATTCACATTTATTTATTTATTTATTTTTTCATTGTTTATTTCTATCTATATTTATTTGAGTTACTGAACTTTCAAAATACTATTTTCGATAACATTTTGGCAACTGAAAGAAAGTTGCCATTCATAGTATAAATTTACCTGAGGTTGCGTTGCCAGTAGGCAACTCAACCAAAGTTCGTTTGTCATACATAATCGACGCAAAAATTTGAAAAATAAAAGTTATTGAGCAACAGATTTTTTAGAAATAACGTAAAAAATAAAAATCAAAAATAAAAATTATAAGCAATGAAAAAGTTTTTTTATCCATTATAACTGTTACAGAAAGGTGAAAATCTATATTTGATAAAAATAACTGTTACTTAAAGATGTAAAATTTGTTACTTAATTTTTAACAGTTATGAATCAATGTTTTTACATAAATCTTGTAACAGTTATGTCTCTGGAAGAAATATATATGTTTTGTAGGTAGCTCAGAAATAAAATGCAAAAACAATGTGTTAGAATTAATTTTTGTTTTCAAAATTGATACCACTGATAAAGGACACAAAAAAAATATTTTTGGTAAATAAATAGCCCTTATTGAATATAAGCTTTCGATATGAAAAAATCACTAAAAGATTTTTTTATTCTTTTTTTTTTTTTTTTTTTTTTGGCATTAATAAATAAATTAATTTGTATTCGAGTTGCTTAAAATACTTTAACGCATAGGTTTACATCCCATACATCGATTAATGATAACTATTATATTTAATGCGGGATCCTGGGATGTCGAATTTTTTTTTCCGTTTTCTCCGAAAATCGAAAAGTAAGAGAAATTGCATGCCCTAGACAACACGGAACGTTCTAATCTTTGTGCAGAACATTTTTTCTGATTAACTTTTTGGCAGATTATATATCACATTAATAAAAATAAAAAAAAATCAGATTACACCTTTCTAAAATTATGCGTTCATGAGATATCGGCAGAAAAATATGAAACAGAGTTTTTTTTGGCCCATAATTTTTTTGTTTTGATAAATTTAACTTTTCAATATCTTCTATCAATATTATCGAAATATTTACATGCAATTTCGAAAAATTATTTTTTGCGCCACAACAATGAAGAATTATTAATACAAAATCCCACCAACTATACATATGTATGTGTTAGCAGTGTTTAAGGCCGTATAAACCATGACACTGGTGTACATTTTGTTTTGGGAAACTTTATAAGACAATAAATGAATTTTATTTTATTCGTAGTTTTTGTATCATGTAAAAAGCCTTCTTGCAATTGGATTGTGATGGCATACAAAACGAGTTAGTTTTTCCAAACCAAAAATAATATAAAGAAGAAAATATTGAAAAGCACATACATATATCACAAACAAGACAATGCGGTCTAAAAGAGGCTGTTAATAGAAATTCCTTGTTTTTTTTTTGTTTTTACAGCATTTGTTGTTGTTTTTTTTTTTTACAGCGAGGAGCAATTGCCACAAGCGGAAAGTCTAAGTTTATTAAACATTTGCAGCAGTTGTGGTTCATATAAAATCTTAATCACACTCTCGAAAATTCGCATTAGGTTTTCATATATCACGACGATGTCATCACATTTTCCACGCATAAAATCCACTTAGTTGTCGTCGTCGAAGTAGAAGACGAAGCAGTAGCAGTGGCCGTTGATGTTAGAGGTTGTAGTTTAAGCAGCAGTAGAAGACAACCGAAAAGTTAAAACAAAAGTTACCAAAAAAAAAAAAAAAACTATCAATCCATTTACAAGGATTAAAGTTTTATGCTTATCAGTGACTAAGTATAAGTATTAAAATTTTTTATCAGTGTTTGTATTAATTAAGGATAATAAATTAAACTCGACCAGTGTTAATTGTATTAAAAACATTGAAAATATTTTTCAAACATTAAAACTTAAGTGCAATAATAAAAACAAAAAATTTTAATATCCTTTTACATAAGGACTTTCTAAAACCAAAAAAGAACAACAAATAACACCAACAAATAAATTCAATTAATAAAATTCAAAAGTGAAAACAAAAATAAATATTTAATTAAATTTGCCAAAAACTAAGCTTAAGTTCGTAAAATAATCCAATGAAAGCAAAAAACTACAACATGAAAGCAACGTTTGTATTTCTATGTGCTTTTGCATTTACAATTATCCTGACAGTGCGCGCTACTCCTACCATTAGTTCTAATGAAAATACGGTAATTATTTTTTGTTTCTTTTTTTTTTGCTTCTTTTGTAGTGTAAAAAAATATTGCTAAACTCTTGCAGGCTTTTTATTCTTCGTTTAAATTAATTGAAACTGTTGTTTATCTATTCAAGGATATTTATTTTGTCCCTGAGATTTTTTTCTGTTGAATTTTTTTGATGTGCTAAAAGTATATAATTGTGTTTTACAGTTTTAGCATTTTTTTACGCATATATTTTTGTTTTAATACTTTTCTTTTCACGAGTTCACACTGACAAAGGTTAACTTTGTTAAGTTAACATGCAACAGCCATTGTATTCTTAAAGTTTTAAAAGTAAGTATTTAAGCATTTTTATATGGAAACGTTTTTAATATCACTAAATATTTGCGATTTGAAGCACGGACGCGTATAAGGTCGTATAAACCATAAAAAAAATTTTACAGGAGTAGATAAAATCGTCATAAAATAATAAAACTTAATTATTTTCTTTACTTTTTTCGACATTTGGTAAGATTTATTAATCATTTATCTGTACACAAAGTGTCGCCAAAAACTTCGATTTAAAACATGAAAAATTTTGTTGCTGAAAATATCTTAAAATGTAATAAGAACCGTTTATTTTTGTGGAACAATAGCAGTAATGAATTTTTATAAATGCTTTATATTAATCATGATTTTATTAAAATTCGGACCAATTGAGCTGTATATAGGCATAAATCAGTGTGCCAAATTTCGTGAAGATACGTAAAAAACTGACCATGGCTTTTATATTAGACTATCTTCCCAAAATCACTTTAAAGTGCATAAGTCCAATATAATTGCTAGCATAACAATAATATTTGAAGCAAATAAGTTTTACATGGGTAGAAAACCTATATATTACAAAACCATAGTTCCCATATAAAACCTATTTTCGAAAATCAAAATTATAATTAATGTAATATAAATGTAATGTCACGGTAATATTACATATACATATGTTTTACAGAAATATAATTTAAACCATCAAACCATATAATAACCAGTCGACAATTGACCATAGGTTCCATAAATGATAGAGCCTGGCCAACAACATATTTTTACTTATTTTTTCTAATAAATTTGTTGAAATTATTAACAAAATTACAACAAAAAATCATCTTATTATATTATTTAAATTGTAGATAAGAACGTTAAATTCTTACTTTGATGCATTAAAAGTCATAAGATAATATTTGTTTGCAATATGAGTAAATATGACATCAACATAAACTTCAGAATACGAAGAAGACACTTTACTTCATATTCTGAAGTTTACGGATCAGTATAATACTGGAATGCACTCTATTTATTCAAAAACACCTGAAAATCCATGAAAAATTAATGTGAAAAAATAAAACTTTCATAAAATCTAAAATCGTGTCTTTATAATAATAATTTTTTCAATGAAACTAACAGATTTTTAAAATTATTTTTGTATCAATAGATGTAAATAAGTTCTTAAGCAATATTATACAATAAAGAAAAGCATTTTGAAAATGTAGGTTTATACGCCCTTATACGCGTCCATGCTTCGTTTGTTGTATAAAATGAACAATAAAAAAGATATATAATTTAGAACGTGTAATATTGCAAACGAAAGCTGATATTAAGCAATAAATTAAAATATAAATAGAAAAATTTACTGTTCATCATTGAGACTATGTATTTGCTGATTTAAAATAATAACTACACTATTAGGACTCGTTATATTCAGAAGATAAAATCTATTGTGTAAATGTAGAGGTTTACAAACACTTGCATAGATAAGCAAAAAAAGAGCTTAAATATACTTCCAATATTTCCAGTTCATAATCTTATATGTATATACTTATTTCTGAAAATTTGAAGTTTTGTCCAAGTGTCTAAAATAAAAATATGTTTCATATTCCTGGCAGATGTACATTGGTTTCAATGGTATGAAAAATAGCGCTTAATTTAGGAAATGGTAACAATAACTTACTTTATATTTTATTTCTTTAATTTGGTCACAAACAAGTAAAAAAAGTAAATTTTGCAATTTATGATTTTTTTTTTGTTCTTAAGCTAGCGTTAAAGTTAAAGTACAAATGTCAGTTTTTAAGATAACGTAACCAGATTTTGCAAATGTGTTTATATTAATTTAGTCGCTCATTGCAGTGAAACTAATTCAATCGGTCTATTATTTTATATAACACATATGCTTGATTTTAAAAATTAGTGAGCAAAATTGTATCTAAGTAGTTTCACGTGACACCAAACATTATTATAAAAACTTAATTTTAAATGTCAATGAATCGTCACTTTTGAACCTTTTGAAACTAACGTGAGAATACATATAATTCAGAAGTGACAAATTATTTCAAAATATTGGATAATTTTTCATATGAAATATAACCTAAATTTGTATTGGAATTTTGTGGTCGATTTTTTATTATTTTTGAGTTTTATTTATTTCATTATCATTATTATTTCATTATATCAATTATAATTTTATTTCATTATTTTATATGACTATAATTTTATTTTAATGCTCAAAAACTAAAAACCTCTTCCGGAAAAAAATCAAAATTTTTATTAAAAATAAAACTTTTTTACTAAAAATCAAAATTTTTGCTAAGAATCAAATTGCTACTAATAATCATAATCTTTACTAAAAATCCAAATTATTCATTAGAACAAAACTATCAAAACTTTTACTAAAAATCAAAATTTTTACTAAGAAAATTTATTCGAAAAATCAAAGGTTTTGCTGAGATGGTGTGTTTTTTACTAAAAAAAATAATGTTATTCACAAAAATCGTAATTTTCTTAGTTTTCATTAAAAGTCGATATTTTTACCGAAATCGAAATTTTGAAATCAGATTTTAGTAAAAATTATATTTTTTTTTACTAAATACCTGATTTTTTTACGAGAGAAATATATATATATATATATATTGTAAAAAATTTGTTTTTTTGTAAAAGAATCTGATTACAAAAAATTAAAGAGGAAAATAAATTTTTTTTTTACTAAAAATCATTTTATTTATTTTATTATTTTGTGAGCAAAAAAATTAAATTCGCAAAATAATCTTATAAGTTGAACGAAAAATAAAATATCAAAAAATAATCATTATTTTTGAGCAAAAAATAAAAATCAACAAATAAGAAAAATATAGTCGGTCAAGATCGGCCATATGATATCCTAAACCATTGCGTATGTGCATCAAAATGCGGAAAGGGGTCTTATATGGGACCTATGACCAATTATGAAACGATACTTATATTAGATGTAATGCATATTTCTGCAAACATACATATGTTGTTCTTGATTTTAAATTTAATATGAGATAAGGATATATGCTTTATATAAGAGCTATGGTCAATTACTTACCGATCTTCATAAAATTTCGCAATGTAGTTTCTACTTTTCGGAATAGGGATTTATATTGGAGCTAGGGCTAATTATGGACCGATCTTCATAAAATTTGGCGCATGAATTTATAGTTTTACAAAACTTATTTCTGCTAAATTTCGTTAAAATATTTAAGGCACTTATGATCATTAAAAGCATAATATACGGGAGAATATTTGTTAGGTTAAATAATGGACCGATCGTAACCAATTTCAACAGGCTTCGTGCTTATGTTAAAATAACTATGTGTGCCAAATTTAGACTCAGAAAGTAATTGTAAACCGATTGGTATACTAATATATATATATATATATATATATATATATATATATATATATATATATATATATATATATATATATCAATAAAAATAAAAAATAATCATTATAATATAAAAAATAGTATAAACTTTAGGTTTAATGTACTTAATAAGAAATTATTTTTAGTTTTTTTTCGTAAAGATTTTTTTATAGGCACGATAAATATGAAAACCTTAATAATGCCAACATGCTGGATATAACTCGAGAACGGTTCGTCCAATTTACATAAATAAAATATAAAGACTCGCTGACTGAACTTACCTCAAAGTTGTCTTAACATCATTTTTAATCTGCTGAATAGTTTCGGAGTTTTTCAGAGAGAAATACGTGGCAAAAAAAAAAGAAAAACAAAAAACAATTTTTCAGGCAAAATAACAAATAATTTTGAAAATTAAACAAAAAATTAAAACATAGATTGCTATATTTGGGAAGCAGTCCTACAAAGTTATTAAATTGATAGGAATATAAAAAAATCCAAAAACTCCGACAAAGGGAAATTTTTTCATTCTGATCCATCTTAAGATATGCCGAAAATTTTTAGGAACGGTACCTTTAAATAAAGTAAGTTTTCATTTCAGCTCTAATATATGTACATTAAAGTGTCCCGACGAAACGCTTTTTTGATAGTTCAATATAGGAAGATACCTCAAACAATGCGTATTAATTAATTTAAAAATTTTGAAAATTGATCTTCAGTTCCCTACTTGCGATTGAGTCTCAAGTTCAGTACATTTTTGCCAAAAAAAAGTTTGAATTTTTCTAAGCGAAATAAATCTCAAAAAATTCGTAGTTTTCAGCTTGTTATGGAAAAAATTTTTAAAAATGTTTCCCATGATATTTTGTTCCTCTAAATGATTCTGATTAATAAAATTTTAGAAAATAATTTATTATGAGCCATACTTACTACAATGAAACTTATAAATATTTTACCGATGAAATGATCAAAATTATAAAATTTGTATCCATTTTGCAAAAAGAAAAATGTTAGTTTACGGAACATTTTTGCAAAAAAAAAAAAAAAATAATATTTTTCAAGATCAAAATTACTCAAAACTTTATGTTAGACAAAATATTCTGGACTCGTGACTTTCAATCGCTGGTAGGGAACTGAAGATCACTTTTAAAAATGTTTTAAACATATTTTCCATATTCAGCTCATTAATACGTACCGTAAAATTAAAAGATACTAAAATGTTTTCATTAGAAATAGTAGTCAAATTCTTCTCTATGATGACCTCTTATGTATGCAAAGGTTACAAACTACTGCTGGAGTATTTCCCAAAAACAAAGCATTATCAGCAGAGCAACCAGAAATATGCTCTAAAAAAGTGTTTTATGTTCATAAAAAATCGTCTTTAAATTAAAAATATATGCTCTTAAAATATTAGTTTTTAAGCAAAATTACGCTCTTATACCAAAATTCTTAAAATTGTCTGAAATGGTTCATTTGAAGCTTAGGAAAAAATATGATTTTGAATATTTTCGGTTTCCCTGATCATCAGTATTTAAAATAAGTATTTTTTTTTATTTTACTTTACTTTAAACTTTAACATTTTTGAACTTTTTAAACAAACTGACAAATGACAAGTTCATTATAAACAAAACAATTCTTTTTTTTTTTTTTTTTGCAGAAATTCCAAAATAATAATTTAAGAAATTGAAAAAAGTGAATGTATTTTATAAATTATAACAGACTAAGTAATAAAGAATATGTATTAATAAATATAAAGTAGCAACTTTGACACTTTGACATGACCTTAAAAATTGGTAGTTTAATATTCATTTTAGCATTTTTGTTTAAACAGGATAGTATTATAAAAGTTGTATCCCATTATCATAAAAATATATAACAATGTTGTATAATGAAATTTGTAGTCTAGGAGATGTATTTTGAAGCCCTTGTTTAAAATTTTATATTAGTCGTATATTTGTTGTTATTTTTGAGTTTTGTGTTTATATGGGTTGTATACGAAGACAAATATTACTTTGAAGGACGAAAAGTTAAGTTTGAGCATGAACTTGTACGAATATTAAAACGTGGAAGTGTTCGCCAAAACTTCTATTTTATGCAGCAATTTAGATAATCTCTGCAGTTTTCGACAAACTCTTGCAATCTTTAATTTTCTTTTAGTTAAATTTTGGTAAACCTGAGCGGAAAATAGTTTCACTAATTAACAAAGATCTAAAAACGCAAAAAAATTATATAAAACCAAAATCAAACAAGTAAATGTCATATTTAAAAAATATATCTACTGTAGTCATATTACACTATGCGACAAGTTAAGAATCATCGCGTGGACGCAGAATCATTCCATCTGCAATAGATAGTATTTGATGAGAGTAATTAACCCACCAAAGGGTTTATTACACTCACTTTGCTGGTAGGCAAAATTTTTGTTTTATGATTTTTTAAACTTTTCCATTTTTACACCAAAGTAGTCTCAAAAAAATCAAAAACAAAAAAAAAAAAAAAAAAAAAAAAAAAAATTAGAGTGTAGTTCAAGACTCAATTATTTTCGCATGAATAGAGTATTTGACGGGGAATATTTTATTAGAACTTTCAGTTCATCTATCTCTCAGTATTCTAGTCCGTTTTTAAGAAAAGATATAAAAGTCGATTAAAACTTGGGTTTAATGGGTTAAAATGTTCTATAGAAAATTTCTAGTCTACCCCTATTAAAATTCCACGAAAAAATATCTATAGAACATTTTAACCCATTAAATCCAAGTTGTAATCGACTTTTTTATTATTTCCTAAAAACTAAAAATGACACCTTATAACGAGAGATAAATGATTTGAAAGCTCTAATATAATATTCTCCATTAAAAGCTTTAAATATTTATAAGAAAATAATTGAGCTTCGAAGTATATTTGTATTATTATTTCGATTTATCTGAGATTACTTTGGTCTTAAAAATAAAAAAAGTACAAGATCAGAAATCAAGTATTTTTCCTACCACTGACAAATCATTGGGAGGGTTTATTACACCCATCAAATGCCATAAATTGTAAATTGTATAGTGTTATGTATTTAAAGATTTAAGCTAAAAATTTTAAAATAAGTTTTAATATACATATTACTGATCATTTTAGATAAAATGATTTTGATACAAAAAAGACCAGAAAAAGTGGATTTTTTACCAGTGTACTATTGAATACACATGGCTAAACATAATTTTACTAAAAATTCTATATACATGTGTAAAACTTAAAAATTCTTGTAATAAGTATGAAAATTTTGTTTGCCCTTAATTTTAAATATCTTTCTTGATTACAATATCTTCTAGTAACATGTCGGATTTAACAGCTAAACAAATTATTGAAATTCGATCGTTTGAGTGCATGCAGATGGTTGTCAAAGAAAACTGTACAAAATAATATTAGAATTTTTTTAAACTTTTGTTTGTACTTAATAGAAATTTTGATTGAGGGTAACAAAAAAACTTAATAAGAACCTAAAGAATGAGATGAAACTTGATTCAGAAAAAGGTCACACGAATGAATTCCAAGTCCAAAAATTAGAGAAGCTCCTAAGAGCTATGCCAAACATGTTCAGCCGCGTAGTGACATGTTGTGTTCATTTCAGGCTAATACAATATTTTGTATTAACATAGTAAACATAGATTATTGCTGATTTTTTCTCATGTTACAAGTTTTGTGAAACGAATAATCGAGAAAATGGTACTGAACTTATCGAACTAAAAACAATACAAGTTTATAAAACAATTTGTCTTATGATAAGTTTACTTAAAATTCGACAAGTTGTAAAAGATTTGGATCCAAGTTAAAAATGAATTTAAGAAGGCCTCAGCAGTGCTCAATTGTGATTATTAATTTTAAATTCTTATAGAGAGATACCGCAAAAAATTTCGCAAAATTGATTAATTTTTTTCAATTAATTTTTATATAAAATGATAAATCAGAAAAATCTGGGAAGAAATGCTACAAGTAATTGATATAGTTTTAATCCTGAATTATTCCGTTCATTTTTTATTAAAAAACAACATGTTATATTTTATTTGAACGCTCACTTTATATAAATATTTTACTACATTAAAAAAAATTTAAACCTAATTTTTTATTTACTAAATAAATTTAGTTTTTATTACATAGACGTTTGAGAAGATACAAATAATCATAAATATGCAATTGAATTATACTATAACGTGGTTTTGTCGTCGGCTGAGGTAGTTCCAGGGTCGAATTACGGGATCCACAAACCTTAAGTGAGAACACCATTGGTTTACCCTTTCTGGTGTTCAAATATACAGTGTATCTTTATTTAATGATTCAATGTTTTAGTTATCGATAATAAATATTAATAAATATTTCGTATTAGATAAATTACTAGCAGCACGATGATACGAAGGGATTCAGTCGGCTACTTCTCAGGTAATTCGGGTTCTATTACTGGTAAATGCCGGGTTGCTATGCAGCAGACCAGATCGTATGATGATCTTAGATATATTTTACGAATACTGATTTAAATAATACAGTTTCTTAAAACTAGGCTACAAAATTCAGACTTAATCTAAAGAGAAACAGTCAACCGAAGTTGCTGTGCCAAAATAGTCAACCGAAGTTGCTTTACCAACACAGTCAACCGAAGTTGCTGTACCAAAACAGTCAACCGAAGTTGCTGTGCAAAGTATCGCCCTGACGCTCGGACTTGATCCCAGTACAGTGGCTGATTTCACAATATCAGATATCTTGGGAATAAAGCAGATTATATTTTAAGATCAGCTGTCTTGGTTTTCTTCTATCGCTCGAATCGCAACTACTTCATCCGCCCTTAGAATACTTATGTGAAAAATTCCATAAACTGAATGAGAATTATTAATATGATGGTTTGTAGCTAAGGTAAATACGTTCATGTATTAGTGTAAAATAAGATTAATGTAGATACAGGAGAGTAAAGGAGTGTAATGTTAATGGAATACAGACGTGTAAAAGAAATTAATGAATATAAATATTATACTTATGTACAAGTTTAACTAGCTATTAAACTTTGTTACAATACATATACATATCGTCATCTGAAATGCAAAGGCGCAAATTGGCACTTCTCATAAATTTACAGAAGTAATCAAAAGGTAAATAGATTGCAAACTGTCGTTGTTATAAAAAAAAGAAAGATATAGTCGGTCAAGGCCTTCTATATGGTACCCTACACCATTATGTACGAGCATAAAAATTCGAGAAGGGGACTTATATTACACCTGTTACATGTTGTTTCTACTTACATAAAACTTATTTGTGTCGAATATTAACTTGATGCTAACATTCGTATGGGATTTATGCACGTTAAAGTGATTTTCGGAAGAGGGGTTTATATGGGAGCTATAGTTAATTGTGGTTCGATCTTCATAAAATTTGGCACAAAGATTTATACTTATACAAAACTTCTTTGCATCGAATTTCATTAAAATACTCTTCTTTTTAAGGCATTTTTGAATGTTTAAACTCTATTCCGGGGGACATTTGTATGGTGGCTAGGTGAAATAATGAATCGATCACAACCAATTTCAATAGGCTTCGTCCCTGTATCATGAAATTCCCACGTGCTAAATTTCATTAAATTATCTTTAAAATTGCGACCCGTACTTTGCTGGCCGTTCATCCCGCCAGTCCGTCAGCCCACCAGCCAGCCAGATGGACGTACGGACATCGTTAGGTCGATTTAAAAAGTGATTCTTTAAGGTGGGTTTTGGATAACTTTTTTAAAACGTTACAAACATCAGCACAAACGAATAATACCCCAATCATCTATGGTGGTGTAGGGTATACAAAATTAATTTAAAAGTTCTCGAAACTTTACTTTGATTGATGTGGCATTTTTTTTTTTTTTTTTTTTTACTTATAAATAATAAAAGTAAATTCTCGTTTCACCCTCTTGAATATCTTAAAGAAATTTTAATTCAATAGACCAATATCAATAAAAAGAAGAACTAATTTTGTCGCATTTCATGTGACGATATAGAGTAGACAAACATTATTAGCATTACTGCATTAAAATGTAAAAGTAAAATTATTTGTAAACATTTGAAATTTTACTAGGGTTATGTATACAAATTTATTGCTTAGAATAAAATGTAGTCAATGAACTTGTAAGCAATTTTCATTATGGTAATTTGTAGCTTATTAACCCTTAAAGGACAGAAAAAATATTTATTTCTTGATTACATTTAGCCTAATAGTTTTCAATATATCTACAGGGGAGAATGTTTAAGAAAACAAATTTTCGAAAAAAAAGTAAGAATAATAATAATAAATAAAACTGTTGTACAGATTCTAAGCCTAAAATACCAACTTTAAAGCACTCTTAGAAATATTGCTGTGCAGATCTTTGCAAGAAAATATAACATTTCGTAGACAAATCTTTTATATATTTCATTAAATGCCAAATTAATTAAGGGATTAAGGGATAAGATGCGCTCAAATTTTGTTCTAGATGTAACGCCGCCGTTCGAAGGTTCATTTTTAGATATTTTGGAGATAGAAAATGTGGTATATAAATTTTTATTTAAAAAATAATTATTTGTTTTTTTTTTTTGTAAAGTCTAAATTCAAGTAAACGGCATTGATTAGGGTTAATATCTGCTTACATATGTTTAACAAGGACTTTTTTTGAGTTTTGACTGTTTAAGTGGTTTCAAGACAAACACTCAAATCACATGATGAGAATAATATGGTACCTGTTATACATATACATATGTTATATATTTATTTTAAATTTTTTTTATTTTTATACTTTCTCCCTACAGATTCCCGTCATAAATCGCAATCAATTGGAGGAGGGTTTTCTACGAAAACTCAATGTAAAATGTAGTCAAAGAGATAATCATTCATGTATGATGCTAAAGTTAATTGTATACATGAATCGAATATTCAAGAAGTCGTCCATAGAAGTAAATAAAAAAGTAACAGTTACTCAAAATCGGTGAGATTAATAAGATAAAAAATAAAAAAAGATTTTCTTAAAAAAAAATATATATTAATTTTTAATATTTAGCGACATTGACGATATACCCGATGATCCAGATGACGATATTTTATTGGCCCGTTCTATAGATTCTGATGATGAAACTTTGGGTCTTATTGTTGCCAATAAGCTATGGAAATTTATAAGATCACGCACTTTACGCTATAAGTTCAGCGATAATGCAGATTTTGTTATGAATACTGAACCAAAGGGTAATTTAAATTTTGGTGTTTCTATTAGTCCTGTGGAGGCTTTGGAAGAGGGACGTGGTAAAATGAAAAATATAGGACCTCTGCTGCTAATAATGGCCGGCAAAGCAGGTCTTGTGGGTGCTATTCTACTTAAGGGTCTATTTCTATTGGCCGGCAAAGCTTTAATTGTCTCCAAAATAGCTTTATTGCTGTCGGTTATAATTGCTTTAAAGAAATTATTATCACAGAAAAAACATATAGTAGAAGTGCCTCATCACGATAGTTATTCCAGCAGTGGTTGGGCGCGTGCTCTAGATGGTTTCATAGAGGGTATGGCAGAGGTACCGGCAAAAATATTGGCAGAGGATATGGCCCATGATTTGGCGTTTAGTAGCCAAAAGCCGGAAAATTTATAATATTAATGTAAATGTTCTATGCAATTTCAATTTTCTCTATTTTTTTTTAAGTTTAATTTTTCTTTGTTAATCAATTTCTATTTATTAGTATAATTTTTTGAGCTTTTTCTCTTTCAATATTTTTGTTTGTTAATTTAAGGTCTTTGGGTAATTTATTTTTTGTATTATTTTTAAAAACATTTATCTATTGTTATTTATTTTTTATTATTGTTGTTTGTTTGTTATTTATATATTTTTTTATTGTTTTGAAACTAATTAAAAAAAACACTCATTTTTTCATTTAATATTGTGAATAAGCAACTGATCTATTCTGTTCTTCTAAGGGTCTTATTATCTTTGGAGTATTGATTTGCTTTCGATAGGTATTCATTAACTTTATTTTACTATATTTAATTTTTCCACTTATTTCTTAGGTCTAATTTGAGTAAACAATTTTTTTTTTTTTTTTTTGATACAAAGTTGTTGAAAAAGAAAAACTTTTTTTAGCAGGGCAGAATTCATACTCCGTTACTTGCAGATTATGGAAGCAATTAAATTTTCAAGGCTTTGTTGTTAGAATTAAATAAATTTTTATTAATAACTTCATGCTTGACTCTAATTTTTATTTACATATGAATGATTCATTAATATATATAAACATCATTCTGAATTTATAATACACTTGTTAAAACATTTTCTAAGAGATATATTTTAGCTAAATATATTTTAGCTTAAAGAGATGTAAAGAGAATATGTACGCTTTGCTTACAGTTTATGGAATTAATATACGATTTTATTTTTATAGAAGAGGAACCAAAATTTAAGTTTTGGAACTATATATAAATGAACCGATTTAAACAAAATCGGCTGCCATTGAGAACTCTCGTAGAACCAGAAATTAGTACAAGAGTACATTTTCATAGCTAAACATCGTCGTTATAAAAAGACAAAAGGTTCAGTTTAAAAAAAAATGTCTCTTAGATAGCTTTGAGTTGCTGTAATTTAGATCCTCTCTTTTAATTAAAAAAAAAAAAAAATACTTATGTGCTATAAATTGGTCTTCAGAACACTTCTAGGGCAAAGTACTTTTACAATCTTAAAGTATTTAAATTTTAACAACTACTTTTGGAATTTCTTGAAGTTAACTTGTATTCCAAAAGGCCTTATACATAAAATTTACAGATATCTTGTAACAATTTCTTCAATCTTTGCTATAAATTCATAACTAGCCTAAATTTCTCTTTCTAGGGCAAAGTACTTTTACAGTCTTAAAGAATTTAAATTTTACTTTTGGGATTTCTTGAAGTTAACTTACATTCCAAAAGGCCTTTCACATAAAGTTTACAAATATCTTGTAACAATTTCTTAAATCTTTTATAGCAATTTGTTCAATCTCTCGTTAGATTTTAATATAATTATTTATATATTTTCCTATATATTACTTCTTGTGTTTATAATAAAGAAAATAAAATTTTCTTTTTAGCATGGTCCGAGAATTCTTGAAACAAGCATATTTCTGAAGAATTTTACTCATCTTTTTTAACTACAAGATTACAAATATTTTATTAATAGTAACTTTTTCTGATAATAGTATATCCTTTTTCTTTTTCTATTTTGTTTGTTAATGCAATTGTAGTCCTTATTGTCTACAATATGAAGCATGTGGATTTAAATAGTTATAAACCATTAGCCTTCGCGACTTTCAAGGTTTTTTAACTACTCTTAAATAAAAATTAAACTATTTGAAAATATTTTAATTTATTATTATATTGTTTTTATTTTACTTCTATTTTTTTCATTGGTTTTTGGTTTAATAAAACAAATTCTTTTTCATTTTATAACTAAAATACTTTAATGTAATTTAATACTTATTTTCTTCTATTTATTAATTCAAACGAAAAATATAAAAAAATCGAAATGACAATATAGCATTTTATTAATTTATTTAGTATGTAATTATTTATTATTATTTTTATTATATTTATTTATCTTACTAATTTAATACTTAAAACAAATATTGTTCTTAAAACATAAAAAATAAATATTAATTATAATAAATTTTTTACAAACAGAAATTCTAAACTTTTATATAATTTCCTAGAAAAAAAATTTAAGTTTTTTTTTTTTTTTTGATTATGAACATTTTGTTGCAACTTATTTTCAATTATTATTATTATTTTTTTATACTTTTTTTAGCATTTTATGCTGGTTTATTCTTGCCTACATAATAAAATATAAAACTCTAAAAAAAAACCTACTTGTTTATTAAGCAAATTAGAAACTTTTATGAGTGTGTGTGTGTGTTTACAAAAATAAATAAAATAAAATAAATTAGATACATAATTAAAATTATTATTATTATTTTTTTGTTAATTTTTTTTAATTTTATAAAATGACTATAATTGTTTTTGTTAATTAAATATAAATAATTAATTTAATTACTTAACACCAACGAACTATTCTACATAATATCTGTTCCTTATAATCTATTCAATCAAAATCCTGTGAATCCGTTTCCTTTTTCTATTTTGTTTGTTAATGCAATTGTAGTCCTTATTGTCTATAATATGAAGCATGTGGATTTAAATAGTTATAAACCATTGGCCTTCGCGCCACATTAGCTGCTATAATATCATGAAAATAAATTTGTAATTATATTTAATGTTGTAGTAGAAATATGAGTGGGAGATTTGCTTAGGATCATGATGTGTTTAGTATTTAATATCCTTGTTTCAAATAAGTGCATTTACCATTTATAAATTTAATAAATAAAATAAACGATGTGTTTGGTGTGTTGTTGAAATAATAGTATAAACCTTTGCTATTTGATACGAATAAAAAGTTGTTTTTGTGTCGCGTTTCTAAACTTTAATTCAATTTGCATAATAATATTTGTCAGGATACATTCGTTTATAATTTTTGCAATGGCTTCTCTCTGTGTTATCCTCTCTTTTTTGGGGTTCTAAAAATTAAAATAGCATAGCTGCTAGACTTACAATTCCAAAGAAGCGTTTTCCGCAATACTTCCACTCGATCTACACCTTCGTGTAAAAAGCTATAGTTCCCGAATTCAGCTCCCAGATTTTAATAATGTTTACCAATATCAGTCTCAGTTTTATGTGGTACCGCATCAAATCCAATCTTATAAAAGTTAGATTAACAAAATCGATTGCATTTGACAACTGTAAGCTTCTAAAACCCGTAACACGATACAGTTAGGCGACATCAAACACTTAGTTAATGCAAGGGTGAGACGTAAAATTCTCGAAGGCCAAACAATAAAAACCCTGCTGATTATAGTTAAGAAATTACGGTGATGCGAGAGTTGTTCCCCAACCCAGAGCTACTTTGCGAATGTGTATTATCTCATGTGGATAATATAATGACCAGTGTTGCCAGGAGATGAGGAAAAAAGCCAAGTTGAACTTTAGAAAAGGTTAAAAAGAGTACACGCTCTAAAAAATGAGCCAGAAAAAACCTATTTTTTATTTATAAACTTATTTCTACTCGTTCTTATTTGTTTTTGAAATTTTTCTTTAAAAAATTAGAATAAATTTTTAAATAACACTCTGCAAAATGACTCAATGAAAAATCGCCCAAAAAATCCTCTATAAATTAGGGTTACTTTTTATATGAAAAAATACTCAATGGTTTGAAGTGATTTTTCGTTATTTTTGAACTATGATTCCTTTTTGATTAAGCATTGCCAAATTTTTGGTTGATTTTTCTTATTCATAAAATCTTTTTAAATTATTCTCATAAATAGTTTCTCTTGTTGATGAAATATATTAAAAAATAGTTTTAATTATCGATTTAGTAACTCCACAAAATTAGTTAAGGCATGTTTATTTGGAGAATGAAGCGCAGCAGACGAAATTTTTTATTAAATATAAATAATATCAATTTTTTGTTTGAATAAATACACAAAAATACAAGTAAGTAGTAAGTAAGTAAGTAAGTAGGAAATTATTTTCTTCTTTGATGACATACTAACATTTTAGCGTTTTTAAGGGCTAGAAGCTAAAACGAATATTTTGGGGCTAAAAGCGAAATAAAAATACTAGATTTAGCCTTAAAAACTGGCAACACTGATAATTGCAATGATAGAGATTTTCTCGACATTTATATTAAATTCCATTGAAAAGACAATAACAAATGTCCAATCCAGAATTACAAATTTGTTTTTTGTCCTTCGAGCCGGATGTATTTATTTTCTCCAAAATCCAAACAGTGTATATTCCGAAAATATTTAATATTTGTATTTCATTGGTTTTGTCTTTCCAATTGTTCGGGAACGACAATAACAAATTTTCAATCAAGAGTTATGAATGTTATTTTTGGTCCATCGAGGCGGATGTAATAACTTTCTAAATAGTAATTTATACAGTAACCTACTTAGTTAATCCGTTGTGCTTGTAAAATTGTTGATGGGAAGTTTTCATTGTGGAAACATTTTATCTTTTTTTATTTTATCATATTTATCCGTTTCAGAAAATTTCAAGAATTTTGGAATCTATTTGTTCTAGCATTTTTTTGCATATTTTGTTTATATCAGCATATTTTTGCATATTTTGTCATATTTTCATTGAAAGTCATTGTTTTGGGGCATATTTTAGCATTTTAAATAGCATATTTTTACATACTTTTTACTTAAGAGTATAATTGTGCATATTGTACACTTAAGAGAAAAAAGTGTTTGCTTGTTATGGAACCAACAGAATTGTTACATAAATTGCCATTAGCGAAATTTTCTTTCACATACGTTTTTCAGAAATAATAATTTTCAACTTATAAATTGATAGAAATTTGGTAATTTCGTGATATAAACGTTTTTAAGTGCAAAAGGAAAATATTTTTTTAGTAATTGCTAACAAAAATAAAGTAATTTTTAGCATCAGTAGTAAATAATTTAAAATTTAGACGGAAATAATGAGCATATTTTTTATTTTAAGGGCATATTTCCGATATATATACTCCAAAAAAAAACTTTCTTAGATTATATTTTTGGTTGCCCTGCTTATAATGTTTAATGTTTAATTTTAATTCTTTCAAGTTTTGTTGATAATTTTCCTATTGTTTGTATGAATGAATAAAAGATATCACATCGATATTGTTCCATAAGAAAAATGAAATGATTCACTTTCCACTTATATACTTTTTGAGAATATAGCAAACATGATTCCAAAAGGAAGCTGTAAAATTTGAAGTATTCATATTTTTGATTATGAGCATTTATTACTCTGCGAACCAAAACCTGCACGTGATCGTTGGGAAGTCCATATATAATAGTTCGGAATATATTTTAAAGTATTTTTGAAAAATATTTAGAACGAACTAAGGTCTCAGGTCTAAGACACTACGCTTTCAATAGTTGAACTTTTTCGTACTAAGTTTGGTTATGATCAGCAATTTGCTGATAATTATTTAACCAGGATATCGTTTGTTAGCGGACCATAACTTATATTTTAGGGTAATATAATTTTTGAAAAGTGATGCCATCTAAAATATTTGATTTGTATATTTTTTGTGATTCTTTCAATCTAGTAGTAGAATTTTGTGAATACTTCCATTAAAAACTTACTTAAACTCTTGGACATTTATGATTATATTTGAGTTTTAAAAATCCTCTTAAGTCCAATTTTTTTTACAAAAAATAAATTAAAAATTTCAATAAAGATATGAACCTAAATAGCATAAGTAAGAAGAAAGTAAATTTCTTTTTTTTTTTCAAAATATATCACAGTTTGTTTGTTTTTTATTTCTTGTGCAAAATTTGTGCATTATTACTAAACTAATACATATATAGAGCAGAAAACATTACTTTTTCTTTTTACGTATTTCCATACCCAAAAATTGTAATGTGTCTTTAATACTTTCTTCCCCATTAAAAACATCATCTTCCTCCTCATCGTCCTCATCGATGTCTTCACCAAAGAAATCCGACTTAAATTTTAGACGTTTTTCATTTTCGTCCACCACTACTTCAGCAGCTGCAACAGCTGCCGCTGTGATAAAATCATTATAAGATTTAAACTTACTTAAATTCATCTTGTGTTTTTCTATGAAGGAAGATAACTGTTGGTGCGGTAAATGTGCAGTTGGTGTAAAGTGTTTGAAGGGTTCTGACCAAGTGCCATATGAAAAGTGCAAGTGATGGTATTCAGTTAGGGGAAATATGAGATAAAAGTAATTATTTAATACATACTTCGACCCAGCCATGAATCTTCACGTTTAACTTTTTGTCCTAGACCTGCAGCATTTAGGGCTGCTAGAACTTGTGTATTATTTTGAATATCTGCTATACTTTGGTGAACCGAACTTTCGGCTGCTAAATGTTCATAGCCCGGGTGTCCCTGAGGAGCCTGCATGGAAGCTACAGCAGCATGTATGGGCATACCACCACCGCCATACATATCAGCGGCAGCAGCCATATCTGGAGGAGCTCCAGCCATTGAATGCATGCCATAATCCATGCTATAGGGCATCATATAGGGCGATTGCTCAGGATATTGATACATCATTCTAAAATTATGGGAATTTACAAGACAATGTTAAAAGTTTATTTAATTCGCTTGGAATCTTCTTACTTTTCCGAGGCATTTTCCATTAGCTTCTTCATTAGTACCATAGCTGCCACTACAAATGCTATTTTCGATAAGGCCAATGCTTTAAGCGTTAAAAGTCCTACTGCTTTAGCAGCCACCATGGTCCAACCAAATGTAGTCGCTGCCAAATACATGGGTATAAACATTTGCATTTGTTTCTTATCATCATTTTTGTCTTTGTGTTCTTTAATACGTTGTATAATGCCATGACCACCGCCTCCACCGCCTCCATCACCACCGCCTCCCAGACGTGCTACAAATTAAATTAATTTTTATTTCACTATCTTCATTTATCATTAATAATAGTAGTAAAAATTACACAATTCTATATTGTTTTAGTTAGTTCATGTATGCATGGGAGTTTTAATTGTGATTGATGATCATTGTATCTGCTAAAATGTCTTAATTTATGACACAAAGTCATAAATCTTGTGTGTAATATATAAGAAATAAACTTAACTATGGAAAAACTATTATTTCCAATTGCGTCAAATTTTATACATTTACTTGCACGAAAAAGAACAGAAATAAATTGATGAATACACTTACATATATAAATACATGAAATTTAACATACGAGTATAATGAATTTTTCTATCGGTATTTTTTTATATCATGATTTACAGCATGTAAGAAGAGCAATCTCTTATGAAGTTCATTGCGTAGATCAGGAGTTCCTATAATAATTCATCTTGCAGACCCTTTAAGGTTCGTTTTCCCGTGGACATATAGACATATTTAAATTATTTAATAATACAAATGCAAAATTAGTAATAAAAAAATATATTGGTATATGCATTAATTGTCATCGTATTTTAATAAAAATGAATGCTTATTTTAAGCCAAAGGTACACAAAAAAACTTGTTACCTTATATTTTTCATTTTACATCAAAATTTAGTTACTATATTCAAGCAAAAATAAATTAAAAGAAATAGTAAAAATAGAATTCAAGTAAGTTTTTTTTCTCCTTTTAATTTCTAATTCATTCAATAACCTACTTGATTGATTTAATAAATTTTATAATTGGAAACATTTTTCTGTTTTTCATTTTTTGCAGTTATTAGTGATTGATATAAACACTTTGCTGAGAGATGTAAATTAAAAAAAAAATTTTAAATTGAATGAATGATTGGTGTCTTTTTTCTGTGTATGTGCAAAATTTTATTGTAAGAAAATAATTATTTTTTCTTAAAATAAAAATTAAACAAAACTCGCGCAAACTCGGTCAAACCACAGAAAAAATAATATAAATTTTAAAACAAAATCCCTGGATGTATGGAAGGAAATTGCTCTGAATCTTTTATCAGAAAAAAAGTTGGTCCTGCAAATCAACAAAGTATAAAAAGTTCGTGAGAGAATCGATAGAAAAAATGAGGATTTCTTTATGTTTTGGCGGACTTTTTACAACATCCTGGACCGAAATTCTACATTGCAGGTGTTATGAGAAGTGTAGCAGATAAACACTATTATAAAATTAAAATTGTCCAAAAAATTGTTGTTCTTGCAAGCTATTTGTTCGTGCGGGGAGAGAAACACTTCATTCGTAACTAATGGATCCAATAAATTTTCTATATACATGAATGAGTGTCTCTCTATTTCCTCCTATTTGGACTCATTCCAACAAAAAAGTTATCGAAAATACAATAGAAGCTCTTGTGGGAGGTATTCCAGAACAGATTATATATTTTTCATTAAAAGCTAATAAAAAATGAATTTCTATTTTAAATGTAAAACTTGAATATATATTGAGAGAGATTCACCAATTGGTTATATTTTTATAAACAGAATTGTATGAGTTAAGTTTTTAGTGCGCACTCCTTATATATCATGATTGTTCCTGTTCTTAATAATAACAATATCGTTTGTGCTTTACAAAGGTATGTCTGGATTTGGAAATTTTCTGTTCGGGTAATTATGTATGAAACATGGTTAATACGATCCTACTTTTTTGATACTATTTACTATTCAAACGCACTGTAGTACTCTCGCAAATAATTTGATACTCTTATGTGATTAGTCAGTACACAACAGCCTGAAGTTCATTTTGAAATAAAACATTTTCAAATGATAATGAATTTTTGAGACAATTTGAAATATTAAATTTTTCGAATAAAATTAGGGTAAGCAAAAATTTTTCCATAGAGACCAACGATTCTGATTTACTTACATGTTTACTTGGCATTTGGAAGTTTATAAAATTTTGATGAGCAGTTATTTGACTTTATACACATTTTTTGAATTTTTTTTATGAGCTACAAGTAAATAAGATTACAAGAAAAATAAACTTCATTATAGAAAAATCTGTACTAGATATCGATTGCTTAGTTTAGGAAGAACATAACCTCAAAGACACTACTTTTCAAGAGTATGATTATGACCAGGGCAACCAAAACTATGCAAAATCATATTTTTTCCTGGGCTTCAATTGAACAAAGTGTAAGTCATTTATTCGCTTCAGACAATTTTAGGAATTTCGGCATCGATTTGTTACTACATTTATTTGGTTATTTGGATCCTAACAGCATATTTTTGTATATTTTATTATTAAGAGCATATTTTGTAATTTTTTTTCACAGAAAATCGTTATTTTAGAGCATTTTTTGGCAACTTAAATGACATATTGTATGCTTAAGAGTTTAATTTTGCATATTTCATTTTTTAGAGAAAAACTCCGCATACTTTAGACCCAATAGAATTTTTTTCATAATTTTTCATTAGTGAAATTTTATATTTCAGATTGCCTAATAACTTAATTTACTGATACAATATATTTGCTTTGAATGTCTTTAAGTGCAAAAAGAAAACATTTTTTAGCAATTGCTAATAAAAATCAAGTAATTTTTAGCATTAGTAGAGTGTACGAGTACGAATAGTTTAAAATTTAGCCAGAAAAAAAAGAATACTTTAAGAGCATATATTTTTTTTTAATTTTAAGAGCATATTTTTCGATTTTAAGATCATTTTTTATGCACAGAACATTTTTGTTAGAGCATACTTTTGGCTGCCCTGGTTATGACTAAAAATAACAAGATTTCACGAAAACAAATTTTAAAGTCGGCTATATACTTTTAATAATAATCCAAACTTAGAGGTTACCACTTTAGTATTTTTTTTAATAAAGTTAGAACTTAATGGCTCACTTTTATGAAAATTTCTTTCAATTCCAAATGAAAATTCAAAATCTAAGAGATTTGGATTTAAAAATAGAGATAAATATAAGAAGATCTTTACATAATCCTCAATAAAATACAAATAATTTTTATTAAGATTCAATTTCTTATTACTGTATTGAGATAATCAATTTTCGATAAATTAAAATTTTAGTACTCTGAGGATGGAAAAAATACTATTTGAATAATTTTTTGATACTGAAAAATATTAATATTTTCCATCCCTGGTCTCAAATCCAACAAACTATTTGAAGATTGCTGCGCAATTGACCGTAGTTTCCATATAAAGCTAAAACGCAATCAAAAATCATATAAAACAATTTTACTTTAATTCTTTACTTTAAACTAATGTTTAATTAATATTTAATATTTAATATCATTGTTATTTTTATTTGTATACAAAGTGAAGAAAAAATTATATTCCCAAAAATTTATACTGAATAACTTTATTATAAATAAGTAAATACAAAGAAAAATAGCAAAAAGAAAAAAATATATGTAAAATTTAAATACACAACAATATGTAGGTATATGCGTCTATTTTAAAGGTATCATACAAAGATTTGAATGACATGTCATTATTTTACACAGTCGAGTGAATAAAATGTCACAATCATCATCATCATTTGTTCGTTATAGGAATGTTGAAAAAAATGCTTGTTTGCAGCTTTATTTCACACATTTATTTTGCTCATAGAACCATACTCAATTGTATGTGTATGTACAGGAAGTAGGGATCGCAATTTCCCTGACTTTTTGTTTTCTAGGGATAGAGTGAATATTTTTCGAATTGCCTTGATTCTCGGAATACCGGAATAAAAATCATAATTATCATTACTTCCATTATTTGAATAATAAAACCCAAATAGGATATGAATCTAAAATTTGATCATTTGCTTAATCAACTTAATGAATACTAATATTAATAATACTAATAATACTAATATGATATGTATCTTGAGGACATCAACACAATATTCAGCAATATTGTTATTCTTATTTAATAGATATGTATCATAAAATTGTATCGTATTTGTGACAAAAAATAGAGTTATCAGCAGGGAAACCACAAATATGCTCTAAAAAGGGGTTTTATGCGCATTAAATATGCAGTAAAAAAAAAAACGATAAATATGATCTAAAAATGCGAAAATATGTACTTAAACTTTATTTTATTATTTTACACGTTATTGTTCTTCCATTTTAAACATTATTATAGTTCAGAAATTATCAAAATCATTATACGTTTTCATTAAATATATATATATATATATATATATATATATATATATATATATATATAAATAAGTTCCATTAATTTTTTTCTAAATCTTCAATATTGTTGCTACAAGTCCATCTCTTCAGCGATAAACAGCCTAACCACAAAAGCTAAAAAGTCGATTTTAATTTCAATTATTAATTTCAATTTCTCATCATAAAACATTTTTCAAACTAACTTTTAAATTAAAAAAAGCTTTTTTTATTGTTAATAATAAGCTTTAATTATGAATATTTGTTTTTATAATTTTTTTAAATTTCTTTTTGTTATTTCTATTTAATGAAATATATTTTCAAATATTTTCAATATTTCTTAAAGTACGAAAAAAAATCTATTTTAAAATAATATCGATTTTAACAAAAATAACATTTTAAATTTCTTTTGTGATTATGCTGTAAAATTTTTGGATTTTTTTATAAATTCAAATTTGAAAAACATATAAAAAAATATCCTCAAAATGTCAAAATGTGCTCTAAAAACATACTACACTATAAATACGCACTAAGGGTAAAATATGCAAAAATATGTACGCACAAATTGAGACCAAAATGCTTTTTTGTTCTAAAACGGATAAATATTTTATCGATGGTTTCATTCAACGTACAGCAAAAAAACATATTTTGTGGTTTCCTGGTTATAAATTAAAAACAAAATATCTCTGTTCCAGTACTAGTAAAATTTACAGGTTTTAGTCAGAAATTGTCAGAAAAACTATAAAATACACATAAATTCTTAGTACGGCAACGTTTTCCTGTAAATTCTGACTAAACCTTGCAAGTTTGACAAGCACTGGCACAGAGCTAATATTTACTTAGATATTGAAATTATTCAAGCATTTTTTAAGCAAGTATCGTAAATCTCATTAAAAATTAAATTTATTAAAAATTCATAAAAAACAAACAAAAAAAAAAAAAAGTAATAAAATAAATAAAATAAAAATATAAAATTTAGTAATTCTAAAAGAACTGGCTGATGATCACTTTTTCTGAGACCTTTCGGAGTGATGGTTCCATGTGCCGGTACCACATGAAACCATCTAAGTTCTTGAATTTTTTTTTGTTTTACCCACCAGTTGTTATTAACATAATTGCATCAAAAGTTATTTAAAAAAAATCAGAATTTAAAAAATAAAAAAAGGTCGGTTTCATAAAAAAGAAATTAAAAAGGAGAATTGCAAATCTCCCAGGAATCCCGGGGCGGAAAATCACGAGATGCATTCTCTAACTGTAAGATTACGTGTATGTTTTTGCCGGTATTTGTGTATACCTATACATACATACATACATACATACATACATACATACATACACACATACATCTATATGTAATGAGAGCTTATAAGCAATACAGGATGTACAATACGGAGACATATACCATACACACTTTTTTAATAAGGAAACGTTTTAGTTAATTACATATTTTACAAAAAATTAATGGAAACAATTGGTGTTCTTATAGTGTGCATTTTAATACATATATACACGCCGGTCAAAAATCCATTTTATCTTATTTTGTTATTATTTTTTTCAGAAATTAGAAAATAATAATTTAAGAAATTTAAAAAGTGTTTTATAAATTACAACAGACCAGTGTATATTAAAAAATATAATGTGACAACGTTGACACTCTGACAAGGCCTTAAAATAATATTATTTTTAAAATGTTTATTTAAATGGAGTTAGAATTATAAAAGTTATATCTCATTAACAGAAAAATATACAATAATGCTGTAAAATGGAAACTGCAGCCTAGAAGATACATCCTAAGATCTCGTTTTATTTTTCGTCGTGTATTTTTCGTTAGTTTTAAGTTTTGTAGTCATATGGGTCGTTTATCAAGATAACCTATAATTTTTCATTTCATTCATATTTCATGTAACACTTTGGATGGGCTAGCATTCCACGGCAAACTCTTTCTATCGTCAATTTCCTTTCAGTTTTCTAAACCTAAGCGGAAATTTCTTGGTCCTTACAAACAAGTAATATATATTCTAACCTATTGAATAGTTTCAATAATAATCGAAAAATTTGCAAAACAATTAAAATAAAACCAAAAGCAAACAATTAAATATCGTATTAAAAAATATATATGTATAATCTACTGTAGTAAAATTATTTATTATAGAGGTTTAAGCAAAAATACTTAAACCGATATTAATAAATATACGCTGTTACAAAATGGCACTTTTTATTTTCACCTTCCTGAAGGCATAAAAAAAATTTAGAAAATTGCGAGGGACTCGCTAAATTTTGAGATAATCTCGTAGCTATATAAATTTAAAGTTAATTTACGATTTTTAAATTGATATTTAAAACAGAAGGACGTAGCTTTTTAACTATACAATATCTATATACATTTAAATAATGAATTATTCACAATTTCTTAATTTATTTCTTTTTTCTCTTTCGAAATATTGGCGTTGATGTAAATTTCTCTGAGTTGTTTTTCTAAAAGGCTACACATATTTGTTTACAAAGATTGAAGTGCTATTTTGTTTAAAGTAAAACGAGATACCCCTATACAAAATTGCTTGAAAACTGAAAAAGTTGTCAAGCATTTTCTAATCTTTATTAATAAATTCTTCATATATTTTAAGACAAAATATTTTTTTTTTTAATTTTTACCTGGTTTTCACTTTTTGAGGATAAAATTAAAAATGTGTAGAAAGTTTTAGTAAGTTGTTATAAATAAAATCGAATAACTTCTATAGTTTTTGACCAATTTAAAAATATTAAATTTGGTTATTTTTACAGCAAAATTACCCTTAAAAGTTATTACAATGTAATAAATCGGAGTTAAACTTAAAATATTTTAGAAAAATTTAATTTCTTTTGAAGTGTTTTGAAAACTTTCTTTTAATATTTGACCAAAACAAACCAAAATCATACGGTTGAATAGCCTGTTTCTTCTACTTTCATAATAAGTTTTAAAAGGAATAATAAGCAAAAGAATAACAGAATTAGAAATACATTTATACAAAGATCTACCCAAATACATATTTTTGCGAATAATTCGAAACTTTGAGGGTCTATTGCGAATTTTTAAATCGATTTATAATGTCCTCAGAAGTCCTATAACGACAACACAGCATTTCACGAGTGATTTTTCACAGTAACAGCATGATATTAGTGTTAATTTTAGATAAAATGACTTCGACATAACCTCAAAAAGGCACTAACAACGCTGTGCCCATATGGCGTGCATTTAAGATTAGTAGATTAGCTTGGATTTAATGCATACAATGCCATTATTATTCTTGGAAACTAATACCACTCCTTAATATATTTTTATAGTTCTTCATTCGAAATTGATTTCCTTATTCATATGATTTCACACTGCTTTTAAATTTTATTATTTATGCTGTAATAAATATGAACATTTTCTTTTTGTACGAGTATGAAACTTCGGTTTTTATCATCTTATTTTATAAGAGAGTTTATGAAAACAAATTTTTTTTCTTTATTCGGTTACCATGTTGTGTATATGAAAATAACTGCTATAAGCAATATATTAAAAATATATTTATAACTTTACTTTTTTTTCTTGGTGCACAGTGGTATATTTTGGTAAAAGTAATTATATTTAGTTCAAACAAAATATAAAAAAGAGGATTTAGCTATAGAAGATAGATGTTTTTCTTTTTAACGTAATTGGGAAATCCTAACATAATTTTGTATGTTATGAATTTCATAAAAGAGCACACAAGAACGTAAAATTTTTAAACTCGTGACTTTCAATTTTCTTCATATTCACAAAATATGTTCTCTATGATAAGATTTGTCCAAAAACCGTGTTTTTTTACAAAATTGATAAAAGTATATTGTTTTACAAAACGATACTTTACGTATTTCTTATCGGCTTTTCATCATTTAAAATGCATTAGATTTCTATAGCTGCTTTATTTTATAATAAATTTATTAAATAATTTTAGTTCTTTAGTAAATGCATTTACTAAAGAAGAAAATTATTAGATACAAATGCGTTTTTTAAATTGATCTTCCCTTACGATTTAAATTTTTTTTTTTATTTCACATTAAAAATTTACTTTTTTAAATATTTTAGTGTTTCCTACGGAAAAAGTTTACAAAAATGATTCCAAAAAGTGCATTTGTATACTACAAGCATTTTTTCTTTTTTTAATTATGATATTAAAAGAGGAAATTAAATGAAATCGGACTTAAACTTCAAAAGATATGTATAATTAAAATATGGATAACTGAAATATTTTCATTTTTTATGATATTAAAAATGTGAATGAAAACGCGATTTTTTTTCTTTTTTTTTTATTAAATTTCAAAAAATAAAAATAGATACGTCAATGTGGTTTTATAAAGAATGCAAGTGCCAAATATAAACCAAATCTGAGACCTAAGGTATTTTTCATATGTGAAGTTTCATGGAATTCATGATATATATTATTGGTACATATGATTTAGTTATGTCCGTTTGTCATTCCGATTTTTCCGTCCATCGGTCTGTAGAAAATATTTTTACATAAACACTACATGAAAATGAAATACCTTATATTGGATGTAATTAAAAATATATTTACCTATACTATATCTATGTAAAGATTAAAAATTGTGAATAGTTTGCATTTTCGCATGAAGTTGAAATAGAATCAAGATTTTAAAATTCTTATATCTTTATTTATATTATAAAAATGAAATATTAGTTAAGTTAAACGGCACAACTGATTTTCAAGAAATTTTATATGCAGATATATCTCGATTGGAAGTCACACCCACATTTTATGCCTACTTTTAAAAAATACATATTTTAAAATTTTACACGTTATTAATGAAGCTATTTACATGAAATTTATATGCATAGATAGTACTTGCACTATCTGTGCATATAAAGTAAATATTCATTATGGCATATCTAAGGAGCAACTACAGTGAAAGGAACCTTTATCCTATCGTATCGCATTGGTGAAAATATGACCCATAGATTTAGGGGGAGAGGTAGCCCCATACAAAGAAAATACAAATTTTCACATTTAAAAGACTATTACAGTGAAAATCTTAAAAAAAAATTAAAAGAAATTTTCATATCAAATTTCGAATAGGGTGAATAGGCCTAGGGAGAGCAATAGCTCCAATGTAAAGTAAATATTAGTTATCGCATCAAATAGTGGAAAAAATTCTGAATTTCTAAAAAAATATTTGTAATAGATTTATGCAAGAATGAAGTTCATCATCATGTAAAGGAACTTCAAAAAATCTAATAGCGCGTTTTGGCCTACAACTCGGTTAAAACTATGTCTACTTAGTTCATTTGTTCAACACTAAAATTCTTTAAAAAATTTACGAATTTTCTGTGAAAAGTGCTTCAAAAAGTTTAAAAATCAAATATGCCTTAATTTGTTGTTGCTTTTCAGTACCTATGAAACAACAACTATAAGGGAAGCAGAAATTAAATAAATAAAAAAACGGATTCGAACCTGTTTTTTCCGAGTTTTAAAACAAAAGTTCTGAAAAAAAATTCTGATCATTTGATATAAATATAAATATATATATATATATATATATATGTATATATATATAAATTTTTCGATTTTGTTTTGCAAAAACGAAGTCGGAAGTTCGGAAAATCGAAAACTCGTTTTTTTAATATCTCTCTATTTTCGAACCTATTTTTCCCAACTGTAATCCAATGGAAAATTTGTGAGGTATCTTTACAGCAAAAGTTTATGTTAATAGTATATCTAAATACTAAAATTATAGTTTACTGTTAATTCTCTAATGATTTTTTAACATTACACAGAAACTATATTTTTATATATTTTTCAGTTAACACAGTTGTTTCATTTTACATTTATTCAAGCCAAAATAAAATAAAAGAAATAGTAAAAATAACATTCAAGTAAGATTTATTTCTCATTTAAATTTTTAATTCATTCAATTATCTACTTGATCGATTTAATAAATTTTTTATTTTACAAATTTTTCTGTTTTTCATTTTTTACTGTTATTAGTAATTGATACAAACATTTTAGTGAGAGGTGCAAGTTTAGACGATTTTTATTTGAATGAATTATTTTGATGATTGGTGACTTTTTTCTGTGTATTCAAAATGTATACAAATGAATGTCCCATTTATTATATAAAAAAAAAATAATAATAAAAAATCAAGACCTGGTAGAAAAAATTAAAGCAGATTCGTATTTAGCACGACAAATTTCATCTAGACCACCAAGTTTTATTTAAAGAAGAAAAACGATTTTTTTCTTTTTTTTTTTTTGTCTACCTGTATGTCTTCACTTAATTATGGGTACACATGGGAATTTTCATTTAATTGTGAATAAAACAAAAGTTTAAGCATCAATTTTGATGATGTATGACTTATTTTATTCGCAGCATTACTAGCCTTATATTAAAGGATAAAAAAACTGAACATTTTTGCCATTTTCATTTCTTAAAAGAACTTTTAAAAAAAACAAATTCTTCAATTTTACATGAAAAAAAAATCCGACAATAGTTTCTAAATATCCCCGAAACTATTAAGTAGATACAAAAAAATAGTTTGAAAACGATTTGAAGATTATTTTGATCCACATATTTCGGTAGATAGATGAACTAAATCGGACAAACCGTTCTCGAGTTGTGGTAATCGTTTAATTAAGGGAAAATATTAGACATGCCCATAAGAAATCATTACCTGATAGAAAAAAAAAAACTGATAGCAGATTCGTACTTAGCACGTTAAATTTCGTCTTATTCCACTTATACTTGTTTAAGGTAGAATTTTTCGTGCGACCAGTGTTATTTTCTATTATCGTTCAAACTTAGTACAGCACAACTCAGTTTTTTGTTTTTTAATTCGAAATTCATTGCAATTTAGCTTTCGATCCCTCTATATATTGATATATAGAATATTCCAGCAAAAAAAAAAAAAAAAAAACAAAAACAACGAGCAAGTGCTTCCAGTACTTCAAAAGTAAAACTAAGTGCATATTTTGCACTTTTTTGGAAGTTAATAAAAATGGCTTTAAAAAAAGTGAAAAGAAATGTATTTTAACAGGAAAAAAGGTGAGTAATTTCTAAGAAAATACAAATTTTAGAAATTGAAAAGTATTTTTATTACCTATTAACAAAGCTAAGACAATATTTTTATTAAAATTTTTTTTAAATTTTAAGAGAAGTACTTCCAAGCAATGAACAAGAAGCATAAGAGAAGTACATCCTGACAATAACAACTATGGGTTAAAAAATAAATCTGCAGTTCTTTTAAGTACTTCCTTTCAATGTTAAAATCATGACTTTTGCTTTTCTTGCCAGGATTTTTCAAATCACATCCTTGGACTCCTTGTAGATCGCGGACTCCTATTTGAGAACCGTTGCTTTAAAACAATGTTGTTATTTTTTCCCCAAAATTGACCACTGTACACTGATAGTGTTTTTTGTGCTTTAAACAAAGCTTCTCTGACACGTGTCATGCACACCATGCAACAAAGAAATTAATTTATTATTAGAGCTACACACTACCGGTGATGAAAAAATAATTTGCAACTATTACAAATAAAAATTGTGTTAATTTAAATGATGTGACAAAAACGAGTATGAAACTGGCATTTGAACAATAATAATATTGCAGATAATATTGCTAGTGACTGGGTCATAAGATTATAAATAGGCATAAATATTATTGATGTGTCTATAAATTTACCAGCAGGTAGACAATATAACTTTTTTGAACCCATATCAACAAATTACCAAAATTTAATAAAACGTATATTCTGCTTATATTAGAAATTCTACATTCCATTTAATGTATAACCTTGCTACTCAATTTAAGCATTTCTATTAAATATTTTAGTTGTTTTTAATGCAGCATTGCAACTACATACATATGAAGCATGGACGCGTATAAAAATGTTTCAAAAACGATGCTTTAACATGATATTTAAACACCAATTCATGTCCAATTTAGACGGCCTATAATGAATAGCTAACACAATCTTTCATAGCAAGTTGTTCAGCAAATAGAATCACTTTTTTCTTATTGCAACCACGTGCTAAATTCACTGATGTTACAGCAAAATTGGAACTAGTAGTTCGAGTCTATTAGCATATATATACGATGGGGATATATCAAGCATGTACGCGTATAAGGGCGTATAAACCATATAGAAAATTTTACAGGAGACAATAAAAACTTCATGAAATCATAAAACTTATTCGTTTTCTTACCTTTTTTTGTTCATATCTAGTAAGATTTATTAAGCATCTATCTGTATGCAATGTTTCATTAAAAAATTCGGAATAAAACATGCCAATTTTTACGGCTGAAAATAGTTTAAAATTGAATAAGTACTTATATCCATATATTTTTATAGAAAAAGAGTACAACCTAATAAAAATGTTTTATATAATCACGATTTCATTAAAATTGGGACCAAGTGAGCTGTATAAATGCATAAATCAGTGTGCTAAAATTCACGATAAGACCATCTTCCGAAAATAATTTTAAAGTACATAAGTCCCGTATAAATGTCAACATAGCAGTGATATTTGACGCAAATAGGTTGTATATGAGAATAAAAGGTAGTGTAAAGTTTTATCACAGTTGGTACATAATTGACCATAGCTCGGATATAAAACCAAGTTTCGGGAATCAGGCTCATAATAAATGAAATGTTTTACAGAAATATAATTTACACCATCAAATCTTCTAATAAACGGTCATAGGCCCGATGAACGACCTCCTTCACAAATATTAAAAACGCATGGTGTAGTGTATCGAATGATCAGATCTGACCAACAATATGTTCTTTACTTGTTTTTTTTTTTTTTTTAATAAATTTGCTGAAATTATTAACAAAATCTTTAACAATATGAACAAATATTCCATAAATTTGACGTGCTTTTTTTCCATTCTGTTTTAATGAATTGTATTCCTTTTATCCAAAAAAATTATTATGAAATAATAAAAATTTCATAAAATTCTGCTTAAAAGCTATTTTTTTTATTGAAATTGGCGGATATTTAAAATTATTTTTGTATAAATTGCTAACTAAAGCAATATTATAAAAAAAAACGCATTTTGAAAAAGTAGGTTTATAAAAAATAACTTTATTTACTTTTAACATATTGAGGACTTATATTCAAAAAGGGCCATCTGCAGATTTCCAAAAAAATTTTTTTTTGACATCAAACACTTTGTTTTTATGTTCTTTATCAATGGTATCAATTTTGAAAAGAAAATTTAATTCTAACAATTTTTTTTTACATTTTTATTTTTGCGCTATCTACAAGAAAAAATTTTCTTTCTGCATTTTTTTTATTTAATTTTCAAATGATTGTAATGTTTAAACTCTATAAACAGCGTTTTTGTAGGTGTTAGTAACAACTAAGTCGTTGATAAGAAATTTAATACAATTTTAGTCAGTTAAAAATTTTTTTGCATACAAATTTTGTTTTGTATTATTTATAATTTGAATTATGAACATATTACAGTTTGTTTTAGTACCCACACTTGTCTTTTTACAGCTATAACGTTTGAAAATTTTCCTGTTAACTGTCAAACTTTGCTTTTTCATTTCTTGATTTGTAAGGTATCATAAATTTAATACGTTGTCCAATTTTTAACAAAAATTTTATCTTGTGATAAATAAAAGGTCTACATATTTTATTACGCACGTTGATAATATATTATGAAAAAAGTGTTTATATACTATAACTTCGCAAATAATGGTCTTAAAAGATTTAGTTTTATGTGTGAGGTTTAGTAGACGTTTTACGACGATAAATCGTAGAAGACCGGTTTGTAAAACATTGGAAAATTAGTGAAAAAAAAAAACAGTTTTTACGCTTTTTTGAACAATTTTAGTTTTGCAGATAGCCCTTTTTATAATATAAGCCGTCGATATGTATATCGTTAATTTGCATTAAAATGAAAAAAATAAAATAAATAAAATAAAAAAAAAACATATGAGGAATTTCAAACATTTTCGAAATCCTTTGAAACCGACTTTATACTGGTTGAGTTTTAGATTTTGCTAGATCTAACACAATAATTAAAAAATCAAAAATTTTAGATCACTCACCTATAATCACTCACCTATAATCACTCACATTTAAACCTATAGAAATGATTTATTTCAGTTTTTCACTGACAATTTATATCTTTTATATTCAAACTATTAACTAGTCGAAAGATAAAAATTTATATGTTGTGTAATAAGTAACCATTTTACTATCTGGTGAAAAGTTATACGAAAAAATTAAACCAAAAATTGACAATTTTTTAATTTTGCACTTCTTTTTATTTTCTTTTGATAGAAAATCCCAGTAAAAATTTGCTTTTCTGGTAAGTTAACAGGTATATTTGGAAACAAAAATAAACTACTTACTTTTTGCCAGAATAACTAATTTTTTTTGTTCGAGTTGTCCTCAAATTAGAATGTGTACCTAAACGAAAATAAAAATAAAATAAAAAATTTTGTCGTCAGTGAGATTTCAACTTGGACATAAATTAACCATTCGTTTTTAATGACTAACGCCTTACTCAGTACACCATGTCGTACTTAATTTTCTAAGTGATAAAAACTTTAGATATTTTATTAAAAAAACACTAACATCATCAGAATGGGGTTGAACTAACAACCTTCTGGTTGTTAATCCAGCACTCTAACTAACTGATCCACGTGATTGCAGTATTATTGTGATTTTATACTATTGAGAACATATTTATATAATGTAGAGTAGGCAAATAATAATGACGCTTAATTAACATAATTAATAAGTAGTTGCCATTTTCGACATCCAAAAAGTTTTTACTAGATAATACAATTCAAGAAATCTGTATATAATTTCTACACACAATTATAATTTTTAATTTATTTTGAATTATGTATTTATGCCCAAAAATTAAATTTTTTATATTATAATTTTTATATTTCAACTTCTAAATTGTAATTTTTGTAAGCCTAAGAGCTGATTTTAAAATTTGTTTTCTATATCTTTAATCCTGATTATTGTATTCATATTTCTGTAACTCATTTTATATAAAAAATAAAATATGAATTATATCTCGTTTTTCGCTGCTGACAAATATCGCATTTACAAAAATTGTCCAAAATATCGTGTAAAAAGAATTTTTAACAAATGACACTTTCGAGTCAAAGGGGCGTTAATAAATTTTAAAATGTTATGCAGTTTTTAAAGAATCATTTTAATGGTTAATGTGAACAAAAAAAAATTAAGAAACATCATTTAAAATTTTGATGTCAAAAAAAAAAAAAAAGAAATAATTTTATTTGCTTAATACTAAAATTCAGGTGGCGTTAAAATATTTTAAGAACTTATAATTGTATGGACCAAAAAGATGTCTTTAACCCCAAAAATTTGCCCCAATTCTTTCGCATTATAATTTGAATTTTAAAATAAAAACTATTTTCGATGTAAAATTTATCAATAAATGTTTTGTGAATTTTGTGAAAATTCATTTTTTCTATGGAAAATATTCATTTTCATTCTTTTTTCTTTTTAATATTAAATGTGCAGTAATAGTTTTGACATGTATCAACTTAAAAGCCTTAAAAAAATAAATTTTTTGAGTTATGACGTTGTTACAGTAAGTAAGCTATATCATTTTTATATATATGTTATATATAACATATATATATGTTTATATATATGGTAATACACATTATATATATATATGTTAATACACATTTATTTTATGAGTAAATGTTTAAATATTGAAAACACACTTATTTTACGAGTAAATATTTACCATTAGGAATTTTTGTAGCAACAATAAATATTTTTACTGTTACTGCATAAAAAAACCGTAACCAGGAAAAATTCCTGATGAGTCAAGGAATGTCGACTTTTTTCTAGGAAATAATATTCATATCCTTGCATAACTTAATAATCGTACAGGCATTTTTTAAGCAAAACAAAGCATTTGTTAATAGTAAATTGACAAAAAACATAAATATTTCTTACTATTTTATGGAAATTTTAACTGTAAAAGAATAATAAGAAAAAAATGTAATACCAAAAAAAAAAAAATAAAAATAACAAAATCCCAAACTTTTAAGTGAAATGTCATATAAAGCAAATTTCAGAAGAATTTACATCATTATTATTTTATTACGCACATACTTTTTCTTCGTAAAAGCATCCTGTTCGCACAATTTAAAATATGTTTTTTACTTCTTAATTTTGACAGAGTTTAAATTTTTTAAAAGTAGTATCAAAAGTCGCAGGATATCAGGCAAATTTAAAACCCTATAATTTTTTGCGAGATTGGAGCACAAATATCCCTTTAACCCTAGAATACTAACGATATATTTTTATGCGTTAATATTAGCGAAACATAAATTTTATATAAAAAATTATCTACAAGAAATCTACGTAATTCTGTGGTACATTTAATAATAGATTTGTGGTCTTTTTATTAATTTTCTGTAGTGGACTTCATTCAATAATTCCTTAATAATTTATTTCTATATGTAAATCATCAATTTATTTCTTTTTTACTTGGATAAAAACATTTTGAATTTGTGTGGATTTTTGCTAGACATAAAAACGTCGATTTTATATAGAATACCACTAATTTACTACTCTTTCAATAAAGTGAATTGATTTTTTACGTTTACCGATCTTAAACCGCAAATATTTTTTTTAATTTAGATTTTTTAAATTAATTTTTGATGAAATTATGATAACAACAACTCGTGGAGTGAAACAACAAAAATTCAAGATCTGAAATGGCTTCTTGTAGTACCGGCAAATACTCAAAGTTAAAAATTCCAAAAAGTTTTTTTTTCTTTCTTTTGATTTCTGTAATCGAGGATTTTAGCATATATGTCCAGTTCCTCTAATGTAAACTACAAACACTTGTAGAAATACGTCAACTTGTTTTCAATCAATGTATCGTTGACCAGCGTTAAATTATATTGTGGACAAATAGTGAAACCAAAATTTCAAATATTTTAATTTTCTGAAGTTTTTCGATTAGAAAATTTACGCCGTTTTAAGTATTGCAAAATAAAAAAATGAAATTTTATTACTCTTATAATTAAGAATCGTTTGATATACATCTCGTTAATGAGCCCTTAATAAAAACGCTACAAGAGGTGCCCAAACTTGGAGAGAAAAAAGTGAATGGCTCCAAGAGGTGCCTTTTTCGTAGGGCACACTCACATCGTAAATTCAATGAAATTAAAGTATCGCGTGATCAAAAAAGGTTTCAAAATACATTTTAAAATCATAATGGTACAATAAAATATTAATTCGAAAAAATGTTATAACTCTTTAAAATCTGTCTAAAATTTTGCGTGCTTTATATTAGCATTTCTTTTTACATGTTATTCATTTTTAGTTAAGCGAAAAATAGGATCAACAAAAAAAAAAAGAAACTGAATAAAAAGTATTCATTACTTGAAATCGCGGTGTCTTTAATATTTCATAAATCGACGAGGTACACCCAAGGCGCTAATTGAAGTCGGTGAAAATGTATACCAATCTGCAGCTGTTATTATAGCATATATCGAAATCAAGTAACACTCAAAAATAATTACGTGTTTGAATTTAATGCAACTTTTAACATTTTTGAGGTATATTTTTGGCATTGAAAAATATATTTTATAGTTACATTATTAATATATGGAATTTTTTTTTTTTTTTGTTTATTAACATCATTTAAAGATTTTTTTTTTTTAGTGTGATGTGAAAAATACATCAGCGAAAATATCAAAAATCTATGCACACTTTGTTTTTTGATCTATGTTATAAAGGAAGGTTTAAACAAATTTGTGGTCGCGGTTATGTTCAATAATATAAAACTTTCCGAACCTCTTTTAATTTGTATTTTATATAAGTATGTGTATTTATTATTGATATCGGACTTAAAGTGGAATTTTTACAATATTTTTAAACTTCTGAATTTTAACTACCATAACATAAATGGCCATTTCTTGTCCATTAATATCATTAAAAATTTTGATTATCAAATATTAAAAATATATTAAAAAATTTTATAAAATTAAAAAACGAGAAAATCTGTGCCTACTTTGTTTGTTTAACGAAATGTTAAAAATCACTATGATCTTTGTTGCCATCAACAATAACGTATTACTTTTAATTTGAATTTTAGACATATTGATAGACATATTGATGTAGATTATATGCATGTGGTAATCTTTTAAATATTGTTGAAAATAGAATTTTGAAAATTGTTTATAGCTTTTTATCTTAAACCACCATAACACTAACGCCGTTAGCTGAAATGGTACTAAATAACGCCGTTAGCTAATGTTGGTACTAAATAACGTTAAAGTACCATTAAAAGAAAAATCTTCAAATTTTTTTGAACTCCAAAAGTAAACGAGTTAATAGAAATACCCATATATACAAGTAGAATTAAAAAAAATGTGTTATTCAATTTGTAGTACAAGGAAATGAAAAAAAAAATATATGTCATTCAATTGAATTTGAATTTTTTTGGGAATTCTATAAATTTTTCATTCATTTTTGTAATAGAATGGAATTAAAGAAAAATTTAATCATTTAAATTGAATTTTCATTCCGAAAAGAATTATTTATATAGAAAATAATTTAATGCAAAATTAAGCTCAAATAATTGAACTCACAAATTATTTTCTGAGCAATAATTTTTAGGAATGCCAAAATCAATTGTTTGAAGCTAAATTAAATTTATATGAGAATTAATTTCAAATAGAACTAATTCTTTCGAAACTCTGTCTGGTATTCACCAGAGACTTGAAATGTTTATAAAATACGACAATATGTTCTAACGTTTCATTTTTTTGCATAATGGCTAAGCATACAACACATTCCTTTACGTAGAAAGTTCTTAGTATAACGGTGATCACGGCAGCTCATAAGTTTCTTTCAATTATTACACTAATTTCATTGAAAAGTAAGAATTGACTACTACATCCATCAAATTAAAAATATATGCTATTTTAAATCACATTTCCAAATTTATATTAAAACGTATACTGTTAATGCTAACGATACGTAAAATTTACGTATAAAATTTATAACCTTAATATTAGAGGTACGTAAATTTTACGTAGCAACTTTTTAGTATTTGCATTTACCCAACACTTTTTGATTTTCGGTAATGGCAACTACTTATTAAAGTAGTATCTTGGTAATGAGGCGTCATTATTATTTGCCTACTCTGTATTACATTAATAAGTACTCAATAGTATAATAGCACAGTAATACTGCAATCACGTGGATGAGTTGGCTAGAGCGCCGGATTAACAACCAGAAGGTTGTTGGTTGAACCCCATTCTGAGGCTGTTAGTTTTTTATAACAAAATGTCTAAAAAGATATTTTAAACTAACTAGAGTTTTTGTCGCTTAGGATGCTATGTGCGAGATGGTGTACTGAGTAAGACGTTAGTCAGTAAAAACGGATGGTTAGTGTGTGTCCAAGTTCCAGTCTCACTGACGGCAAAATTTTTTTGTTTTTTTTTTATTTTTGTTTTCTTTTAGGTACATATTTTTGAGTACCCCTAGAGTCAAAAAATAACTACATGAATTTGTGGACAAGTCGAACAAAAATAACTACTTATTCAGGCAAAAAATAAGTAGTTTATTTTTGTTTCCAATTATACCTGCTAGCTTACCAGGAAAGCAAAGTTTTTGCTGGGTATATTTATATGTGAACGTCTGAAATTTTTTTTATATATGTTTAGAAACACTTGACGAAAGAAATTTTTTTAAATTTCATACCAATAGTTTTCCACACAGAAGAGTAATAAGGTTTTGAAAAAAATTTATTAGTAAAATTTACATACATTAGTACTCTAGGGTTAAACACATTTCATTCTTTCTCATCTCGATTCTTTTCTCACTTGGCTATAACAAAATTCGGCGAATATTAAAAATATATTCCAAACAATAGCAACGAAGATTCTGTAAAAATAAAATCAGTAAAAAAATAAGAAATTTCTTCATTGCTGAAATAGAGCATAAGCTCGATAATCCAGATAATTTATTGCAGACCGAAGTTTTTTTTATTGACATTTGTTACTAAAAAACTATTAGAATACATTGATTATTATATAGTAAAAGTGCCAAGTCCATACTTTTTTATCCAACACTATCAAACATTTAAAAAAATTTTCTGTTCAATAATTTTTACTTTATCAATAACATAAAATATATATAAAATATTTACGAATATTATATGAACCTAGTTTGGGTATCAAAATAAAGATAAGAGTCCCTACTATATATTAATATTTTTATTCAAATGTTCCAGCGCAAAGACTTAAGAAAATGAAAATATATATCGGTATGCAAAAATCATTCTCACACCGTTATATGGATAAAACTGGAGACCATCGATGGTAAAACTGTGTGCTCAGATTTTCTTCAGGATATCCAATTTCCTCTCAAAAGGATTTCGAAGTTTCGAAAGATGCGCAATTTTTAACAATATTATAAAATATTTACGAAGATTATATCGACCTATTATGGATATCAAATAAAAGCTACGAATCCCTGCAATATAAAAGTATTTTTTATTTAAATATTGCAGTACAAAAAGTTAAAAAAATATATTTTTGAAACTTTGTTATTATATATTTTGGTATTATATTTATTATTTATATAGAGGATATTTTCTTAATATTTTTTGTTGCAACATTTAAATAAAAAACCTTTATATATTGCAGGCATTATTAGCTTTTATTGGTATTCATATTGGGCTGATATAATTTTGGTAAATAATTTATATATTTTTAATTTGTGTATTTTTCGAAACTTTGAAGTCCTTTTAGGAGAAAATTTGACGTCCTGGAGAAAAACATAATTTTACTATATATGGGCTCTAGTTTGGTGCATATATAGATTTTTTTATGTGTGAACAAATTTTTGCGAAATTGTTGTACGGTATACCGACTTGTATGTTCTCTGTTTGTTAAAAAAAATATTGAAACAATACTTAACTGGCAACGAAGAAATTCAACAACAAACAATTCACAGCGCATAAGACCGCACTATAATTTAAATAAAAAATAACTTTTTTTTATTCAATCCGTATTATAGAGTATGTAATGAATAAGGAAATACCGTCGGGATTATCGAATGATCCGGGTAATCGAGTTTATATTGCACTATCATTTTAGCCTTTTAAGTCAGAAAAGACTATAAAAAAGGTAAAAGGAAAAAAGTATAATTTGGAGGCTAAAAACTAAAGGTTAAATTTAGCCTCAAAAATGCTAAACTGGCAACACTGTTAGTTACAAAACATAAAACTCTAATCCAAACAGCAACATGTTCCAATTAAATGTAAAACTTTTCAATTCCTTGTATTACCAGTTTATAATAAGTATTACAACTTTTCTTTTTTTCCATTAAACGTTTAACAATCTACCTGTACTACTTCTGGCTTTTTTCAATAGAGCCACTTCAATGTAATTGTCATCATCTTCAGCACGTTGCACACTAAAGACCATGGGTCCGACCGGTATACGAATGGCATTGCCACTGATGAAATCAACAAAAGTCGACATACTGCGACCAGTTTCAGCTGAATTTGAATTTAATTTTGATTTTGTTTTGTGGGTCGATGTAGCTGGTAATTTCACTAAATCCAAAAAACCAAATTTGACTGTATCACCACGACGATAAGAGCTTAAAATACCACTAGCCAAGGAATACAAACAACTGGCATTGTTGGCACATTTCCAAGAAAGTTTATCCATAAAATCCGTATTCACATGAGAGGAAGTTGTTGCAGATGATGTTGACTCTGATGTAGTTGGTGATGTTTCACCATCGCCTTTATTTGTTGTAGTTTTCAATAAATGGCTGTCATGTTTGTTTTTGTTACTATTTGTATTAACACTATTCGCACCACGTGAACGTATTTCAGCTTTAATTGGTGGCATTAGTAAACAACACAAGAATAAAGTTAACAACACTGTTAACGTTTTCAATTGTTTTGTATGGATTTTTTTATAAGCCATTTTTATTTTATTATTATTTTTTTCTATAATTTAAATACGTTTTTTTTTTACTTTATTTCGCACTTAAGGATTTCTTATTTTATACACATTTAATATCCTGGACCTGTAATGTCCAATATCTATTTGGGGGTGAAAACCGCGAACGCGTATGTTTTTCTTTTCTATTATATTTATAGTATGAGTTTATTGTGGTGGCTGTTCAATGTCGACTAATTATTGTTTCAATCTTACAACTCAGTTTTATTGTCTCTGCGGCATCCAGCAATGAAAAAAAAAAAACTAAAGGTGTAAGATAAACGTAAATTGTATATAAAAGAATGCTACAATATATATTTATATATACTTTTGTTAATGCATTATTATGATTGAATGTAATTTAGTTTTGGAAAATATGTATCTTTCTATTGCATTTTCTTATTTAAAGTCTTGCACACTATGGGCTGGAGTGTTACATAAATTAGAAAAAAAGTAACAGATAATTTAGAAAGATATTTTCTTAAAAGACAATTTTAAGTTTATATCCCTGAATGAGTAGAAGTTATGTGTAGAGCAAAAAGGTATGACATAGTGTGAAGCGTTTATAATGCCAGTCCCAGATTTTTTTCCGACATGTGATAGAAGATCTTGGATTATGTGTTCATATTATTGGTGAATATTATTAGGATATTATAGGAAGAGGTACATAAAAAAGGAAGAAGGGATCACATAGCCCTTAATACAAGTTACTCAAAAGCAGACAATTTTAGACGGAATGAATAGCATTTTTACTTTTCTACAAAAAATATTAAAAATAGAAAGAAACACGATTGTAACGTGCATCATAAATAGGACTTAATTTCCTTACTAGAATATAGTATATAATTAGGTTGGCATCGGAATATTGGTCTCCATAGAATATCTTCCTACTATTAGTTAAATCAAGCAAGCTGAACAGGGCTACAAATAGGAAACTACATGCATAGAAAAAACATGGTTACAGCATTATCACTACAACAATATTATATTCTCATTGTTAATTTTATTGAATTTTAATAACTTTTTGTTCATGATAACAATGATTTTGATTCAATTTTGTCATTTAATCTTTACACTCAATAATAAATGCAGAAATTATATGTTTTTAAATATTTTTACCAGAAACAATTTTTTTAATATGAAATATATCATTACTTCTGCAATCATTAAATATTGGCAGTCTTTTTCCTTATTCTTAAACCATATTAATATTATTATTCCTATAACAATAAAAAGTTACAAAAAATATAATACATATCCTTTTCAAAAACTTAGTGGAAAACTTCAATACTTATTTGTTTTTGTATATATAATTTTTTTTTTTAATATTTGTTATCTAACTTCAATGTAATTCTCATTTAGTTTACATATGAATAAATATAAATAGAAAGTTTGGTTATACAATATAAGAAACTTGCATTTGAACCACATATGGTGGTACAAATGAATATAACTAATAATATGCAAATGTTATTATTGTATATCTTATCGTGTATTAATTGAGAAATTATATATATATATATATATATATATATATATATAATTTTCAATAACAATTTTATGAAAATAACAATAATTTTATTAATACATGATAAGATGAAATAATAATATGATAAGATTGGATAACTATATGATAACATGAAGTAAAAATATGATAAAATGGAAACATAATCTGAAAAATGGTATAATAATATAATAAGATTGTTCAGTTATATGTAAAACTATAATCATGACATGAAAAAACAAACCATAAAATCGGATACAATATGACAAAGTAGAATCATAATAATTGTTACTTATAATCATTTCTATTTTTGGCTGTGATCATATGCTTCAGTCATAATATGTTGCTCTTAGATTAAGGTCATACAACTATAGTTTTTCTCTGCGTGTATAAAAAACCATATAATACAGAGCTTGTTCTTTTTCTTAGAAGTTTTTTATCAATCCTAGTGCTGTAAAGTGAAGGTTAGCCATGGAGGCAAAATATTGATAAAGCTCAGAAGTATGTTTTACTTCGTATCACAGACGCAATTAGTGTCTATTAGTTAGACTAAAACAAATGGTAATTTTGGGGGACATAGCATAGTTCTCTCGGATTTTACGGCTTAAGAAGTCACAATAGAAATATCTGGTTGAATCCGACCGAATGATGTGTTTTTACGGACGTATAGAAAAAGGATGTGGGAACGAGAGCTAGAGTCTTTATAATGGGGACGAATATCTTGATAATTGAATGATTTCCGGATGAATGTACTGTGTTCCAGGCTAAAATTATGACGACTGTAACAACTACGAGAAACAGTAACTCTCTACAGTTATACTCAGGTAGCTAAAGTAACTTTGAAAAAACACAGTGCATAGAAAATCTGTGATCGGGATAGCGAACCATGGAGGATTTCGCATCAATGTAATATCGAAAACATTGAAATTGCCTATCAAATTTCATGACTTTGTTTTGTGATAAAAGTATTAGTGAGAGAAATTTCGGACAATAATTGCAGGCAGAAATGAGCAAACCTGGAGAGATTGAATAGAATGCAAAGATCTTCCAATTTACTTGCAGAATTTTTAGCTGCTTAGGAACTCCTGCCTTGAGTTCCTTAGTTAGAGGTATATTTTGTCAGACAAATTTAGTGCAAAATCGTAAAATTTTTGAAAAAAAATCGATTACCAGAAATCGCTAATAAATTGTCAACATCAATAATTAGATTTTTATATATGTTAATGAACATTTTCTATGCGTTTTTTGATGATTTTTTATTTTATTTCTAATGCCTTGATTATAAAATAAACCTTGGTATGGTTTATGATGTTCTCCAAAATATTTCGGGTCTACTGATAACCGTTCGTTAGCTGGAACTTTTCTAAAATTGGTATTTTTTTAGTTTTTTTGAATTTGTTTTTGTATTTTCTCCTAACGAAATGCATACAAAATGTGGTATCATCTAAAAGGCATTTGAAAGCCGTGTCCAAGGTTGACCTTAAATATTTCACAAAATATGCTATTTTTCAAGGTTTTTATATATGCAATAGTGATGAGTGATTTCCTAAGAGGAAATTATGAAATGTTTGGAGATAGATATATTTTCAAAGAAATTTAAGTAAGAAAATTTCCAAATATTATATAAAAAAAAATGTTGCTGCATAGCTTTTTTAGTATTTTCAATACTACACCCACATTTTAATTTCGTTCAACCCATAGTGAATGATAGAGGATAACTTCTGAGGTATTAATTACCTTATACCGCACAATAAAACATTAGAAAATATAAATACAAAAAAAAAAAAAAAAAACATATCGTTTTCATTTCAATGAGTAAATATAAGTGCAAGTTTTTTTTCTATCTCCTTTCTTTCACTTTGGAGTATGTTTTTCATTTTCAAAGCTGCGTGTACTTTAAACAGCATCAATCATTGCAACAGACGCTGCTGCTGCTACTGAAGGTGATGCTAAAATTGCATGTTGCATAAAAATAAAACCACAGCAGCAATTTAAAGGCGTTTAAATTTTTAATTCGATGTAAATAAAAAAAATAATCAAATCTTTGGTCTGATGAACCCGCGCATAAACGAACATTGAAAATAATATTTATACAGTATTTATGTAGCTGAAAATTACAAATACAAGTATTTGAACAAAATTGCAAATTTTATAAATTGAAAAACGAAATTGTTAATACATGCTTTTTGTTAATTCTAGCTTTTTTCTGAACAAAAAAGTCAATAAACCATTAAAGAAATTATTTTTGAAAATAATTATCTAAAGAAATAATTTGCTGAAAGAAACTGTCAAAAATAGTTTAAAATTTTTTTTTTAAATTTAGATAACAAAAATGTTTTAGCAAATATTGGATAATTGTAGTATTTTTATGCCATTAACTGAATAACACATTTGGTTGCTTTTTAATGTGGAATATTAATTAATGACTATAAACGGTTATTTGCATATAAACAAAATCCCTTGAATTTTGTATAATCCCTGATCTAGATCTCTTTGTCCCTTATTAAAACACCTACAAAGGAATTACTTTCGAAATGCCAAGTCATAGCAATAATTCTTAGTGTTATTTTAATTTCACACCTTAATTTTAAGTTTATTTTCCAATTAAAAAGCATTTAGCATTTCTAATAATTATTTTATTAAATTAATTTTCTTTTACTTACCTTGTCAATTATACAGCAACATATTTATTATTGAGCTGAAAGAAAAGAAAAAAAAAATCGAAAGAAAAACTAATTAAAGTTCAATAATGTATGTCATGTTTAAATACCATAAATATTTAATGTTTTTTTTTTAATATGCGTTTAAGAAAAACAATGCTTACTAATCTATATTAAATTAATTTTTTCTTGTGGCTATAAGAAATACAACAAAAGTAAATTATGCTCAAAAATAATCATAAAAATTTACAACCGTAACGTTTTTGCTTTTCTTAGATACAAATAGGTGAATGAATGTATGCTGAAAATTGGTAAATAACGAATCTGTATAAAGTAGTTAATCTCAATTATATTAAAGGTGTAAGCAATTATGTTTTAGAATTTGTATTATAAATAAAAAAATATTTTCGAAGCCTCTCACTGTGGGAATTATTAGAATGCAAGCTGATCAAAAATATGAAATAGTTTAACATTTTATAAGATTTTAATTCTGAGGTAAAGCTTAGAAGTCGTAGACTATTGTGTGTAAATATTGAAAAATTCTAACCAATACAGAAACTTTTTTAAAATATTAACCAAATATATTACATTTAAAATCAAGTTTCTTTTATAAAACTACAAAATTTTCAAGGCCGTTATTTTCGCACCATAAAGGTTTTGCGAAAAATATTTTAAACCATTTTAAATGAAAAATTTTGTGTAGTTTAAAAAATAATACAATAAGGTCATAAATTCTAGTACAAATTGCATGCTAGATATTTCGGATGAAAAATTAAATTTCAATGGAATACATCTTTTGTGCTCCCTTTGCCGCCTTGCTCAATTGATAAAAGATAAAAGATCGTACTTATAATAGTCTAATTCATAGGTTAAATGAATTCCTATAATTTTCGTACACTTTAACAGACTATTTGGATGAGTTTCATCATACCAAGTATGTATTCACTATTTCCACGATTTTTAAATACAAATTTTCTTACTTTAATAATATAATGTTCTAGGAATTTTTAATTTTATCGCTGTGGAGTTTGTTGAGTTATTTCCAATTTTCATTGGAAAATTTCGTATATTATACATTCCACTCTACACCAATATACTTTATCAATTTCATAATTTTTACTTTAAGTAGAGATCTGAAAAAGCACAAAACCTACTTGCAATTGAAATATATGTAAGATAAAGTATTGAATTTTGTATTCACCGATTTAAAAATGCTATTGATTTGGATCTCTTTCGCAGAAACATCAGTACTTAAAAAATAGTTTTATTATTTAAAGAAAATAAAAGTTGGTTTATTTCCTTTAAATAAACCTGGGTTCTTTTTCTTGCAATAATAAGCAGTCAGCACAAATCGTTTTAAAAATCCAAATAAAGCTCTTTATTTACGCTTTAAAAAGATAGATGTTATATTATACAACTGGACTGCAACGACTGCCATACTTGCAACACTATGGCAACTTTACGACTTAACGTCTGACTTACGACCAACTACAACTTAACGACTACAACTATACAAATAGTAGTTACAATTTTGTTTCACAACCCAGCGGTTCGCAGAACTAGTTACGAAACGTCGAAATCGTTAGCCACTAGGAACTACCACTAGTTATTCGTCAACCCGCAATGTTTTTAACTGGTCAACTTAACACGGGGATGTCATTATATATTACACATCAACAGTGTATTCACTAGGGTATTCAAATTGTTTGACTCTTCTACTGTTCAAACAAAACGAATAATTCGAATAAGACATTTTAGTTTATTCGAATTATTCTATCACATATTTAAAATTATTCGAATTATTCATATAATTAAGAAAAAATAAATGGAGCGAAGGCCTTTGAAATTGAATATATATTAATTTGAAAACTGTTTTAAATTTCAAGTGAAAGCTGTGAAAAAAGGTTTCAATTTTCTTTATTTTCAAATTTAAAATTATGCCTTTTCCAGCAGAAAGGTTCTAATATAACAAAAGTAATTTTAAAATACTTTCACAATTTAAAACTGAGCTGGATGTTTCTTTAACAAACAAATTTTTCTCAGATATTTTCAAAACTTTTTTTTAATTAAAATAAATTTGAATTAAACGTGATAAACACTTCCATTGTCTTAGTAACAATTAAAAAAATACAATATAAAATGAATATAGAAAACATAGCTTTATACTTCACAATCATTTACAAGATTTTTTTTCTTGTTTATTTCATAACATATATTTTGTAGCTTTGAATATAATTCCAGAAATATGCTATTTATTAAGGGAAATTTCTCCAAAAAATTTCCTGGGTTTGAGTCGATGTTTATTGGGACTAATTGTAAAAAAACAACAATAACATACAAAAAGTTGGCAATTCATTGGAAATATCTTTAAAAAAAGCATTCTCAATATAAATATAAATGCGTCGTCCATTCTAGGAAAGATTTATTAAAAATGCTATTTTTTTGGCAGAAAGTTATCAGATTATCTTCATATTTAGTGCACTACAGGCTTATAGCTTTTTTCATTCAAGATATTGATTTTATTCAATATTTTCATTTTTCCACATGTCAAAAAATCGACAAAATATGTCAGACCTTAGTTATATTGGAGATTATTGCTGCGGTTGTTTTGAAGTTGCTTCAAAAATCCATCTTATGAACTTAAAACAATGTTTAAAGAAAAACAACAAATTAGAAAAATAGTATTAAAAACGCTATATTAAAAATGCTATTTTTTTTGCAGAAAGTTATCAGATTATCTTCATATTTAATGCACTACAGGCTTATAGCTTTTTTCATTCAAGATATTGAATTTATTCAATATTTTCATTTTTCCACATGTCAAAAAATCTACAAAATATGTCAGACCTTAGTTATATTGGAGATTATTGATGCGGTTGTTTTGAAGTTGCTTCGAAAATCCATCTTATGAAACTTAAACAAATGTTTAAAGAAAAACAACAAATTAGAAAAATAGTATTAAAAACCTTTAAAATTTCTATCTTTACGATGATGAACAAATTTTCTTCTTCTTTTCTTGCCTATAATTATAAAAGTTACAGCAATTTTTTGTAGGGAAAATCCCTAATGTAAAAGCTTTAATTCTGTTGGAAAATTTAAAGTTTAACTTTAATTTTAAATCAATTTCAACTAAAAACTGTTTAAACAATCAACAAATACGATAAAAAAGTTAATTTTCTTTGAACTATATCACAAAAGAAAACAATCTTAGAACGATATCGATAGATATAAACAATCCGTCCTCAAGAGGTCCTTTTTATTATAAAAAAAAAAACTGAAACCTGTCAAAAGCCCTCAGAAATTGACTTAAAAAAGAATAAAATTTAAATAGGTAGATTTAATCGATTTTGTTCTTTTATTTTTCTAAAATTTGATCAAATTTTCGTTGGCGAAATTGTCAAAAGTTAATTTATTTAAATTTAATACTAGGAAAAATTTTTATATAAATAATCAAATAAAATCAGTTCAATTGCAAAAGAATAATAAATTATTTGTTTAACATAAAATTATTATATGAATTATTCGTTATTCGAATAATTGTTCGGATAATTCGAACGAATACCCTAATATTCACTAAATTCAATGGATGTAACAAATTCATGTATATTTCTTCTGCGTTTGGCCACCAACTACATTAAATTTCAATAGTATTTGCACCAAATTGAATGGATGTGTATATTCATGTGAATTTCTCAACTCAACTAGCCACTGATTTCAATAGTAAAATCACTAAAAGAAATGGTTGTAATAAATTCATATGTTAGATCAAAATTTAAATCGATACTATAAAAAGTCTCAACGGCAATTTTACCATTACAAGGAAACTGAGAAGTGGTAGTTTCATTTATGACTTTATTTATTTATTTTTTTTTCATATCAAAACATTAACCCTTCCCTGTTATTTATTTCGCAAGCGAAATGCAGTACAGAAGGTGATCGCTTAGCAACCACTTGCATTACCAAATGTAACTATTCAGCAAAAAAAAAAAAAAGAACAAATAAAATAAAAAGATCTTAAAAAGTCATGGCTTTAACATTGTATTGTCATTGAAAAGGATTACTTAGTGCTGAAAAAAAGCTGAAGTTCTTCTTTTAACCCATGTTTGTCATTGGTAGGATTTGTTAATTGCTTTTTTTAAGTGCTGCTCTTAAATCTATATTTATACAATTTTTTTTTTAATAAAAATAGGTTTTTATCTTTGTTAATAGATAACAGAAATACTTTTCAATGTCAAAAATTTTTATTTTCTTATAAATTATTCGCCATTTTCCTGCTAAAAATACACTTACTTTCAATTTTTTGGAAGTAACTTTTATCAAGAAAAATGTCAAATACGCATTTATTTCTACTTTTAAAATAATGAAAGCGTTCTTTATTGGAATCACTTGATCGTTTTTTTTTTTTTTTTTTTTTTTTTTTGTTGCTAGGTGGTGAATCGTCTAAGTAATTACATATCTTGTGTTAAAGGGCAAAATGCCACATACGCAATAATTTACAACATTTGCATATACTATAAAACCTCCTCATAAAATTGTAAAAAAGATAATAAAAGCATTATTAAAGCGCATTTATAATATAAAACTTTTGTTCGAGATGTGCCGTCTAGAAGCAATAGAAATAGATTTTGTTGCTTCTCCGAAGCACTATGATAAGGAAGAATGTCTTTTGCACTCAATCAATAATTTACGCTATTGCTTGGAACTTGGAAGCTATGTGGAAGCTCTATACAATTAAGTAAGCAATATATTGCTTTGATCAGTTGTTATTGCATCCAAGTAAGTAACGTTTTTCTCTGGATTGTAATAAGTATTTCGCAACTTCCTCAACATTTATATCCTAACACATTACTTCTGTTGACGGGATTTAAAATTGAAATATGCCCCTTTCTTTCACGTAAAAATGTTCTTTTCTTCGTGGCGTGTGAAACTATTCCGGTTTTATAAATATACTTTCGACTTCAAAATTACTTTAAAAATAACTTTTTCATTAAAAAACAACATTACAATCCATAAAATAAAGTAGTACAAACCTATTTTTAATCTTTTTGGGGGAGAGAAAAAGTAAAATATTTAAGTAATGTGCTCTTGAATTAATTAAAACATAAAGTTAGTTTTAATGGGTTTTCGTCATTTAAAGAAGAGCTTGATATAAATTGCCACAATTAATAAAATAGTGTCACAGTTATATTAACATAAATTATTATTTTATAAATTTAGAGATAACATTTAATTTTAACGAAAATATTTTTAAATCATAAAATTAGTTAACTACCCTTGCAACATTGTATATAATATAAGTTTCTCACTACTACTTAAACAATAACTTATACAGATTATATAACACATGTTTCTTACTAATACATAATCAAGTTAACAAAAAGCAGAACTCTCTTATATAATTAATATAATTCAAAATTAAAACACCTTATCCAAATGTTTGTCTCTTTTTATATGGGAACAAATCACTATGCCCAGAAGGATCTTTCGAACAAATTTTCGAATTTTGAAGTTTAAATTTTGCAAAACTTAATATCGCATTCAATAGCTAAAGCCATGCTAAACTTCATCCTAATTTGTTCTTTGGTATCCTATTTGATGAAGTATGTGTTCGCCTCCAAGGTCAAAGGTTTTGCAATCATTAAAAAAAAACATTGCATCATCTTTTAATACAAAAAATCTATATATGGTAACATATTTCAGTTTATTTTCCCTTATATATCATACATTATCCATTTTAAAATTTAAATTTTAAAATTTATAATTTTTTAACTAAAAATATATAAATTTGAAGTTTCAAAGGGTATAAGTTGTATAGGCATAGGTTGGCTAACATAAGTTAATATGCAGGTTATAGTCATTATTATACGGACTAAAGATATAATAAAATTGTTTTACTCTGGGCTGCCCTGCTGTACAATATTTTTTGTTTTCTAATTTAGCTTCACGAAAATTTAAGAATTTTTTTAAATTAAATTTGTATACATATTTACTTTTGGTGTGATTTGATACATTATACTGCCAAATTTGCGCGTATGATATTCCAAAAATGATTTTCAATGGGGAGCCTTTTATTGAATCTAATTTTATGCCGATATTCTCTTAAATAGAAAATGTAAAAACGTATTTCGGTAAAATTTGTTATGACGATTTACTTGAGTACTCCTTGGAACAGATATTATGTGTCAAATTTTATTAAGATATCTCGCAAATTGTGACCTATAGTTTGACGAGAATGTTTACATTAATAACGGTTGGACAGACAGACTGACGGACACCGCTGAATCGCTTTTGTGAATTATTTAGAGCCATATTTAATATTTTGTTTTTGGGCGCCTTACAAAAACGCAAGTTATAATTTCAATGATCTTGTTGTATCAACATCTTATTATACTTACGGTTTAGATAATGCCGCAAAACCTTTTTTTGCCCCAATGTGCATTGTACATACAAATTTTGGACGTTTCGTCTTTTTCAGAAATATAAGTATACCTTCGTAATAATATCAACAAAGTAATTTTTCCGATTCAAAATTTTTTAACTGCTTTGGTAATAAGAAAATTTATATTGTCACCTAAAATGGAAAAGGTCGAATGAACACTTTCAAATTTTTGAGGAGAGATAAAAAACTTAATAAGCTGAAAACTATTGAGATTCTTTTATAACATCTCAAAAAAAAAAAAAAAAAAAAAAAAAAATTGAAATTAAGAGTCTACTTTAAGCAAGTTTACTTGGTTTGATGTGGAATAATGTTTGCTAACTTTTTTTTACTTGTGAATAAAATTTATTTCTTGTTAGTTCTTTTTGAATTTATTAATTAAAGTCGTTATTTTTGACAATAGAAGTCTAAAAATTTATTCTATTATTTTTTTAATACAATTTACCATTATCAATTAAAAAACAGTTTTTAATTTTGTTTTTGGTAGGTGACGATATGTACATTAGAGTGTCCTGAGAAACTGTTTTTTTTATTCAAGCGATGTGTATCAATGAGCTGAATACAGGAAAAATAATTTAAAAAAAATCGGAAAACTGTTCTCGAGTTATGGTAAAATATATTAGCGTAATCGCCTTATTAATTGGAAAATATTAGAAATGCCCATAAAAAAAATCAGGACATTAAAAAGAACTGAAAGCAGATTAAACACGAATCGGCACGTCAAATACCATATAGGGAGGATTTTTCCACCGACCAGTGAAATTGGCAAAATTTATTTATTTTTTTTATTTTTTTTTTAATTTTAGTGTGTATTAAGAAATTTGTAAACGTACTTTTTCTCTACAGATGGCTGATAATGATTTGATGAAAAACACTTTTAATTATTGTGTATACTAATGGATTAGCAAGTAAAAAATAGTTAACTATATTTTCTTGAAATTAAAAAATTAATTACGTGTTTAAAACTACTGTAGGGTGTTCAAAATTTAACGGTTCGTTAAGAAACTCAAATGTGAACTGCGTTGATTAAACGTGTTAAATTTAACACAATTGTTAAGTTTTTTATTTGTTTATTTTTTTTGCTTTATTGTGTCTGCTTTATTGGTATGTTGCATTAAATAAAATTGTAATAATATCCTTTTCATGTTATCATATTAAGTTTCATTAAAGGCGGTTAGAAAGCGCCTTTCATTATTTTATTGACAAAGAAATAAAAAATCCTCATAAGATGCAGCGAATATGTCAACTTTGTTTAATGCTTATGTGTTTTATGGTAGTGTCGTTATATAATATCCTACAAAATAATATACTTTAAAAGTCATGACCATTAAAACATTTATTTTAAAGGTTATATACTACTTCAACTTACTTTACTTTATTTATTGAATAAATCTTTCAGAAATCTGCTAGAAATTGCTTTTTCTAACAGAATAATTATTATGTTAATATTAATTAATATATGCATATTTTGATATTTTTGGTTACGGTAAAACCCTAAAAGTTGTTCAAAGAATACACATAGAAAAATAAGTAAGAAAGATAGTCGGTCAAGCCCGACCATATGATCCCCCACACCATTTTGCATGTCCATTAAAATTCGTGGAAGGGTCTTACATTCGACATGTGGATAATTGTGGACCGCTACTTTTATTAAGTGTAAAATAATATATAGGGATGCAGAATATTACGTTAATACTAACATTTATATGAATTTATGCACTTTAGGCTAATTCCTGAAAGTGGGCTTATATGGGAGCTATGGTAAATTATGGAGAGATCCTCATAAAATTTGTCAATGTGATTTCTACTTATACAAAACTTCTTTGTGTCGAATATAAACTTGATACTAATATGTGTATGTGACTTATGTACGTTTTTTCGGAAGAGGGTTTTATATGGGAGCTGTGGTTAATTATGACCAATCTTCATGAAATTTGTACAAAACTTCCTTACACCCAATTTCATTAAAATATTGCTATATTTAAGGCATTTATGATCGTTAAACTCCTATTCCCGAAGGTCATTTGTATGGATGCTAGGTGAAATAATGGACTGATCATAACCAATTTCAATAGGCTTCGTGCTTGTGCCATGAAAGTTCCATGTGCCAAATTTTATTGAATTATCATCAAAATTGCGATATGTACTCTGTACAAAAGTTTACATGGACAGCCAGCCAGCCATCCAGCCAGACGGAGGAATGGAAATCGTTAGATCGACTTAAAAAGTGATGCTGAGTCGATACTATATACTATACTTTAAGGATGATTTTTTCTGTGCGTTATAAACGTCAGCATAAACGCATAATACCCTAATCACTTATGGTGGTGTGGAGTGTAAATATCGATTGAAAACGTTTAGGATTATTAAATTATAATAGAATAAAATAACTATTTGCTGTAATTATATAAAATTACATAACTTTATAGATTTTCATCATTTATGTCAGTAATAACGTAATTATAATTGCATTTCGATGCATAAAATTATTAAATTGGTTTTACGACTGATATATACCCAAAAAAAAAAAAAAATTCTTAAATTCGGTAGAGATATACAAAATAATTTTCGCTTTTATATTTTATATTAATAACTGCAGTCAAAATTTTGTGTAGATATATAAACTGATATTTAGTCCACGAATAAATAATATAATTGTAACAATTATCAAAATTCGGTTGCAATAGTAAATACAATTTCGAAAATCTTAACTAAAAGAAATTAGGTATTCTGACCAAATAATTGTTTTTTTTTTTTTTTGAGGCTTCAAACTAAATAAAATGAATTTTTTGTTCAAGAAAGTAAAAAACTAAAAACGAAACATTTTACATCGCTGTTGAATTTGTCTTTGGATGTAAGTATTATTTTTTTATTAAGAAAACTTCAACTGAACGTTTCTTACATTCTCATTTGTAGGCACATTTCTTTAAGAAATGGTATTAAAAATTAATGGGGTTCAATGGAGAGTTAACAACATTTAAAATCAAAAGAGGAAAGATACTATTAGAGTCCATAAAACGTGAGTAATTTTTATATTATTTGTGCAAATCTACACATTATTGAAATTGTTTTTATACCCTAACCACCATATTTGGTTGGGGTATTATGCGTCTGTACTGATGTTTGTAACACATAGAAAAAGTTATCCAACACCCACCTTAAAGTATACCAATAGACTCAGAATTACTTTTTAAACCGATCTAACGATGTCTGTCCGTCCGTCCGTCTGACTGTCTGGACGGCTGGCTGGCTGCTCATGTAAACTTTGTGCACAAAGTACGAGTCGCAACTTTAAATATAATGCAACAAAATTTGGTACGTTGGACTTTTATGATACAATGACGAAGTCTATTGATATTGGTAGTGATTGGTCCATTAATACACCTAGCACCCATACAAATGTTTCCCCGGAATAGAGTTTAAACACTCAAAAATACCTTAAAAATAAAAATATTTCAATGAGATTCGGTGCAAACAAGTTCTGTACAAGTATCAATATTTGTAACAAATTTTATGAAGATCGGTCCACAATTGACAATAGCTCCCATATAAAAACCTCTTCCGAAAATCACTTTAACGTGCATAAATCCCATACCAATGTTAGTATCAAGTTAATATTCGACACAAATAAGTTTTATGTAAGTAAAAACAACGTTGCCAAATGTTATGAGAATCGGTTCATAATTTACAATAGCTCTCATATGAACCAAGTATCGCCTTAAAGTGCATAAAATCATCTAGATGTTAATATCAACGCATTATTCTGTGTTTGTTTATTTTATTTTACATTTAGTAAAATTGGCCACAGGTGTAATCTAAGTCCCCTTCCCGAATTTTTATGCTCGTACACAATGTCGTAGGGTATCATATAGTCGGTCTTGACTGACCATATCTTTCTTTCTGGTTTTTTTATTACTAAATATAATAATGATTGTATGGAACTTACTCTCATTAATTTGGAATATAAAATCGGCATTTAGTCCAGTGTAGGCAGAAAAGAATTGCCAAAATATCTGTGAGTCCAGTTTGGAAGACATTTATGTATAATTTTAATTGTATCTAAAGGATTTGTCGCATCACATGCTTCGAATCAATGAATAGGATAAAACTAGACAATATTTTGGATTGAGTATAAAGATTAAACATACGAGTAATCATATTTGTAAAACAAATTTTTTGCATTATTTTGTAAAAAAAAAAGAAATAAAAAATATAATAAAACTTATTTTTACAACCGAATTTTTCAGTTATGTCTGTAATTCCAACTATCAATAACTTAATACTTGCAAATAAATAATTTAGTTTTTCAAAACAAATTATTCAGTTATTATAAAAAACTTATGTATTAGTTGTCAAAACCGACAAAATTCGGCTGCCAAAAAAATTTGGTTGTGAGAACTAAACTATTTTCTCTGTCCACTAAAAACGTTAATAGTCTTCTTACCTACCTGTTGTGAAAGACTGCTTTAAAGCGACTGCGAGTCATTGAACTTAAGTCCATTGGTCTTGACTATAAAAGCTACATGCTCTAAAACAGTCTAGTAAAGTGAATTTGAATTGTAAAATGTAAGTGAATGTGTCTTGATAATAATGAAAGTAACCAATATGTGCTCGTCTTTCTTTTTATTTTATTAAACATAATACTTTTATTCAATTTCAATGCCGCTTGTTTCTCTAGTGGCGTGTATTTTTAGTGCATTTAAAGAGCATTTGTAAAAAATATATAAAAGTAAATTTTGTAATTCAAAACCAAATGTTTAATCTTGTGTTACGCATCAATACCCAACATAGAAAAAACAATCACAATGGCAAAGTCATCTTTAACAGCAACACAAATTGAAACTATTGCACTCAGGCATGCAGAGATATAAAAACATACACACATAAACGCAATCAAGATGTTTTTAATTTTATGAACATTAATGTGTTTCATTGTATAAGTATATGGTGACAAATAGAGCAGTATTAGAACTAAAGAAACTAAAAAAAAAATAGAGAGGAGTGGGAAAAGTGTGGAAAATAGGTTATTTTATATTGTACCAACCATAAAAACAAAATGTACTTTTTCGACCACAATGGTACCAATTTTATGTTAATATATTTTTATTACAAACATTTACATAGAAATTTAATAGATTATAAACATATTTTTATTAAATATTTCTTATTTGTTTAATATTACTTGCAATTTCTTTTCTTATAATAATATATTAGTAGAAAGCTTTCGAAAAGTATTGCAAAATAAACAGAGTTCCTAAAATAAATCTAGATATGTCTAGAAAAATAACTTAATTAGTTCATTTTTCATCAACGATATTTTGATAAAATATTGCAAAAATTTTTAAATTGCCGCCACTTAACTGTAAATAGAATTTTTAAATGTTTTTAAATTCGTCTAAAGTTTTTATTCGATTTATTTCTTGGCATATTGACAGCGGTTTAAACGAACAAAAAGCAACACTTCAGCATTTAATTTCGCCAGGCGTGAGTCACTTTCGCGAGGGGGCCCAAAATTGCAGTTTAAAATTGAAAATTTAAAGATGTTCTTGAAATTCACTTATTTGCGTTATAATTGTACATATACTACTATCTACATATCACAAAAAATGTCATCAATGTATATATTATTTTCCGAAATGTTTGTGGCGATGCATCACATTTATTATAACATTCTTGTTCTTGAAGTGGAAAGCTATTTCGTAAAATAGAAAGGTTTATCTTCACATAAATATATAAATTTTACATCATCCGATTACATTTCTAAATTTATAGATTTTATTACTTTATGAATGCACTTATTAATAAAATGGAAAGTTAGCTTATAAAGACGAGTTTTAAAAATGATTGAACATTTTGAATTCAGTCTCAAAACCACTGACCTATAATAAAAAAGAGGTTGTTATTTAAATAAAAAATATTTAGATCGTTATAGTACCACTGTACCAGCAGATATAAAAATGTTCTAAAAAAAGTACAACTGTGCCATGTTTGCCATCCATGTTATAGAGTTTAATGATCCTTGTATTTACAGACACACGTACATATGTATATATGAACTCATATATGCAAACACGTAGTATAAATACTTAACGTGACCAACTACTAAATGTTAACTACGAAAGTTGTTTTATTTATAATGCAAAAAATGTATTGAAATTAATAACACTATGCGACAAATCCGTTAGGATTTGAAGGACGAACAGTTTTATAAGTGAGTCGAATTTTAATTTTCTACGTCGTTTGGGAGCTTCAGAAAGCTCTGGGAAGAGAAAACATAGTTAGGAAATTACATGTATAGAAATCAGCGTATCGCCGTTCCCTGATAGAAAACCAAAAATCTGACTCCGGCAGGATTTGTAGGATGAATAGTTTTATAGTAAGCAGAATTTTAATTCGTCTTACTTCAGACGAATTACATATATATATATATATATATATATATATCGTACACGCAGAGAAAAACTATAGTTGCGGTGACCATAATCTTATAGCAATATATTATTATTGCACTATATTATTACTGTAAATTTTTTCGTGGTCATTAAAAATAATAAATATGAAAATTATATTACAAAACGGTCTAACTTATTATATTATGATCAGATTTTTTTCTTTATATATACAAATTTTATTACATTTTGATCTGACTTTCTGATATTATGATTCGATTTTTATTATATTATGAATCGGTTTTATTACACGTATTATACTTTTATTAACTAAATTATTTAATAGTTAATATCTCATATTCTTTAAATCACATAAAATATATTAATTCATGTATAAACAAAATGAGAATTATAATGAAGGTGGAAAACAAAAGTTAAAAACAAAATATATTCAAAACTAAACAAGTTATGAATTTTCAACCTCGTTTTTAAAAAGCATATTTATTTGTAACATTTTATTGTTTAAGAACAAGGAAAAAGGTTGATAATATTTAATGGTTGTTGAAATAATGATAAAATTTTTGTAGTCAACTATATTACAATCTTAATCGAATGTAAACATTGAATGATAAAACTGAAATAGAAACATTGTTATGATGAATAGTATTATTAATTAAAAATGAAAATTCACAACGATAACATAATATCGTTGTAATAACAATACCGTAACCATGTTTTTCCTCTGTGTATACATATATGTAAATGCATACACATACATACATATGTGTATATACATACACATATATGTATGTATATATATATATATGTATATGTATATATGTAAATCGAATCGCAACCTAATGTTATATCGAATTTATTTCCTATTACACATTTAGGAATCATCTTGTAAAATGTAAATTTTGTAAAGGTATCCGAATTATATTCTATAACAAATTAATTTTAATAACTTTTTGTGTTTGAGTTATTTGATTTACGATTTAGTTATAAAAACATTTGAACATAGTTTGGAAGAATTAAAAATCAGTTTCAAAACTGAAAATTAATAACTGATATTCAATGAATGTACCATGATAACACATATCATAAACAGATGTTGATATTTTTATGTAGGAATGTGTGAAAGAAAAGCAATTCCTAGAGTTTTGGTAAATGTCTCTGGATATATATATTAAATATTTCGACATTACCTTGTATTAAAATTAACATATCTCTATTCTGCGAAAAAAAAACTGCATTTCCACTACTAAAAGTGTATGTATGTTTTTACTTACAGATAAGTAAATACTTACATTAATAAAGTTTGTAAAGATTTTCGTTTCTGCTGGTCTTCATGACATTTCTTTATTTTTATAAATATTAGTGAAAAGTAAGTTAAATTTTTTATAAAGAAGAATTTTAAAATTTTCAATATAAATCCAAATATTCATGGTTATACTGATTGTTTAAAACAAAGAATATAAAGAAAAGAAACTCGCTTAATTTCCTACAACAACATTTCTCACTCCTCACATATAAGTTCTGTGTGAATTCAACAAACTTTTGAAAGAGAAAAACTACACAAAATATTTGTTTCCTTTAAAATTTAAGGAAAATTATACTTGTGACACATTTTTTCACTACCATACAATATTTTTTTCATGCACATTTATTGCATTTTAAATTCCGAAACACGAATATTTTTCCCAAGCCGAAAAAAAAAATAGTTTTATTTTTATTTTTAACATTCCTTTCTTCTATGTTGAAATTTAGATTGAACAAACAAAGTTACTATTTTTGATATAAAACATAAAACAGAACTTAAAATAATTTTAAATTATTTCCATATTCATCAACAAAAAGCCAAAAAATGTAACTATATTTATATTTGTGGATGTAATTCGCATCAAAAGATGAAAGTTTATAAAAATATAATCTAATAATTTTTGAATACTATTTTGAGCAATTATACGTGCTTATGAAATGTAGTGAAAGTGGTTTCAGCACTAATACGTATAAATTTGACTAACACAATTTTAAAGTATGTTTTTTTTTTTTTTGTTTTTTTTTGACAAGCCTTTCATTCTTTGTATTCTTTGGTTTAAAATATTAATGTAACAAATGACATTTTTGAATGTCCTTGAAAACAATTATAAGAATTGACCGAAAAAATAATTGAATTTATGTATATAACAGTGCACGTATTTAATTAAATTCAACAAATTTGTTGCAAACAAGTATAAATAAACATACAACGGATTAGTTTGCATCTGTTTTGACATTGTGAATGACTCAGTTACAGTTACATATTAATTAAATAAATTTTTTTTGTCGAAAGCCATATAGGACTCTTTTCTTGGAATGGTTTATGTAAGGGTTTATCAAATTGCTATAATACAATAACTTTAAGTACAAAATTTTAATTAAAATTCGTTGAAAAATTGTATAAGTAATAACATAAAACAACACTGACTGTGTAGTACGTAATTTCTCGGTCAATTAAATGCACATGATGATGGATATTTAAGCCTTAAAATCACTTTTTAATGGACTCCAATAGGAAGTTAATAAAGTTACACTACATATTGCAAAATATCTCGAGAACGAATTGTATAATTTTGTTTAAAAAATACCAGAAAATTATAACTCAAATTATCTCCAATACTGTATTAAAATAACTTTCATTACATTTTCAAAAAACCGATTTTCGAATTATTCGAAAAGTAATCTTTTAAAAACCCATTTTCGAATACGGTTTTACTTAAAGAAACCGGTTAACCGGTTTTTATTAAAAGTGCAATTATTTTTAAAATGTAATATTTTTAAAATGCAGCTAGAGGATCGTGCTCAAAATTTTTATTAGTATTATTTTTTTTTAACTGCCCAGCAAAAACTTTGCTTTCCTGGTAAGCTAGCAGGTATAATTGGAAACAAAAATAAACTACTTATTTTTTGCCTGAATAACTAGTTATTTTTGTTCGAGTTGTCCACAAAATCATGTAGTTATTTTTAGACTCTAGTGATACTCAAAAACAAAAAAACAAAACAAAAAAAAAAATATATATTTTTCCGTCAGTGAGATTTAAACTTGGACACAAATTAAAGATTCGTTTTTAATGACTAACGCCTTACCCAGTACACCATCTCGCACATAATTTTCTAAGTGACAAAACTTTTTTAGTATAAAACATCTTTTTAGAATTTTTATCATAAAAAACTAACAGCATCAGAATGGAGTTGAACCAACAACCTTCTGGTTGCTAATCCAGCGCTCTAGCCAACTCATCCATGTGATTGCAATATTACTGTGCTATTAAACTATTGAGTACGTATTTATATAATACAGAGTAGGCAAATAATAATGACGCCTCATTACCGAAAAACTACTTTAATAAGTAGTTGCCATTACCGAAAACCAAAAAGTTTTTGCTGGGTGATTTATAATAAAACTACTTCTGATCTAACTCTACTTAAATACATACCTACTCAATAAAATTATTTCTTGTGATTGACTCTTTTGATTGACTTTTTACCTAGATTTTGTTAATAAAAATTAGTTAAAATATGTACTAAAAATATCTCAGTTCTCAGAAAATTTGATGTTACTCAAATCACATGTTAGAAATTTAAAAAAAAACTAAACTTAAAGCTTTTTCAGAGTATAATATAAATGAGAAATACTTTACAATAATGAATGGCCTGATCAAGCAAATTAAAATTTGTATGGAAAGTACTCAAAAAACATTTCGTTGATGCGCTGACGAAAAGTCCTAAGTGTAATTTTCCGAAATTTGTTAATTTGACACTTTTACAGATCCTTTAGTTTAAATTTAAATATATTTTCAAATAACTGGATTAGTTCCGATAAAGTAGTTCGGAAAATCATAGGATCAGGAGGATTAGTATCCCCCATACAAGTGTAACCGGTGGAAATTGTACCCCACTTCTCTTAGTCCTATCGTATATCTTAAAAACTTTTACAGCAAAAGACTTAAAATTTTGTAGGAATAATTTCTTCATCAACCTCCATAATTTATGATAAAAATGGGACGGATAGAACCAGGAGGTGTAATATGCGCTCAGAAAGTAAATATTAGTTATCGCATAAAAAGGGGTAGCGAAGCGCAACAGGAAAAGCTAGTACTATAGAAATATTTTATTTTTGATGATTTGTTTTCTGCCTTAATTGAAATTTTATATTATTCAATATTATAAGATCTGTAGAATTTTTTTCAAAGGAATATAGTCTTTTGCTGCTGCAAAAAACCGTCGAATAATCAATCACCCTAGCTGTAACCTCATAGACTTAGAACTAAATGATCACGTGTATCTCATTTGACTGAGAAAAAAAATGTGTATCTATCGCCCTGTGTAATTGTAAAAAAATATAAAATTTGGTCACATTAAAAATCAAACATTTCGAATTGAGCTTTAGTGTTTGTAACTGTAAACATCAATGACCTAACTTGTACTAAAATTTTAAGTTTATTAGTGGTTTATAAAACGAATTTGATTAAAAAAATATTTTATAAATTAAAAACAATAACAATATTAAATTATAGAAACAAAGTGCAAGCAAATTTAAGTAATAGCTAGAATATCTCTTAGAAACTAAAATGTACAAACTTAATGGGATCAATATTTTGTTGCGTTACAAGCAAAATGAAAAACTATTGTTTAGTATAACATGCTATTACGATATTTTGTAAATGAAATCCCACTAAAAAAAAATATATATTTATAATAGTCATTGAAATACATTCTTTTATTTAACTTTGCTTTAACTTAATCATCGTAATTAAGGCATACTTTAAGGCAGTAACTTTATAAGAAGAAAACGTTATTCACCACATGATGATGGTGAAAATAACTAAAACATTAGTTGACACATGGTAATTATCTTTTAACTGCCGAAGAGTTGAAATTTTAATTTGAATATCTCTTGAAATATTTACGTGTTATTTAAATTTTTTCAACGAATTTTTAATGTTAAAAAATATAACGAGTCTTCATTCCATGATAGCGCTACAAAATTAACACACTTTATAATCAATATACAAATCCAATGTTTTGGTTGCCGCTATTTATAAAGGATAAAAAACAGATTCACAGGGCCTCAGGATTACAAATTATGTTTATTTTTTAAAGTCCATGGCATTAACATTTCTTATGTTCTTAAACTTACTATAGTATTATATCGTTATTCCAGAAAAATATGTATATCGATATAACTGATCCCACAGATCAGTTCTAGTGGTTTTAAATTCGATAAACTTGTAGGATAGATTCCATAAAATTAGACGTTTACTAATTATTTAATATTAGATGACAACTGTTTGATCAAAATCATAACAAAGATAAAAATTAAAATATTTCTAAGGTACATATATGTATGTATCTTTAAAATACATAATTCAGGTAATAAATATACTTTAAGATTTACAGTGGTGGTCAAAACATTTGCAACCAGAAATAGATTTTTAACAAATATAATTTACAGTTTAGGAAGTAATTTTCTTCTTTTTTACAAGACCTGAAATTAATAAAGTGCAAAATTTTTTTACTATAGGTTTTTTGTTGGCGTGTTTATACATTTCAATCTCATTCGATCTCATGTAAACTAGTTGGACTTTGTAAATTAGTTCTACCCCTTCCTTGATATGTAGCACACTTTCAAAAATTAAATACACAGTGATCGAATTATGATGACAAAATTTTTTGCTTTTTGGATGAGGTCTATGCGCTCCTCAAAGGAATAGAGATTGATACTTGTTGCAATTATGCGTATTTTACGCTATATCTCGTTTATGTGCCCGAAATGGTCAACGCAATAGATAGTCTCAAAGTTTGGAAAACAAGAACGATAATTTTTCTAGCTCAATAGCGTGAATTACTGGTGAACTTAGTTTTTTGTTATTTTACATACTAAAATCGAAGGAGAATTAACAATAATTTTAGTAAAAAAATTATGGGCTTTATGAAAATTACGCAAAAATTGGCAAAATTTTTTGAAATCGCGAAACCCAAAAATATGCTACAAAAATACTATCATGCATTGAAAATATCAAACCTCACTAGGATTTGATATTGCGCGAAATTTTTACCAGAATTATAATAAACTTGTAGTTTATAAAAAATTTTATATCTATGTTTAACTTAAAATCGCTATAACTGATTACACATACATTCGAATCATTATATAAATTTGACAAATGGATTTAAAAAAAACAAAAAATATTTTTTAAGGCTTAAAATCTATAATTTTTGATAATCTATATCGATCTCAGTTTCGCGAAATTTCAAAAACTTGCGTTTTTTGATGCTTTTTCACTTTCAAAAAAAAAACGTAAAAAATCTCAAAACTTTAAACAACAATATTTCTGTTGTTCTGTTGAATTTAATGATCTAAATGGCGCACAGTGGGGTAGAATCGCCAAAAATGGCGCTTAATTCAGGGAAGGTATATAGGGTTTTTTTATAATTTTATTTAATGCATCGAAAATAATAATTTTTTAATAAATTTTTTTTCTGCGTAAACTTCTGACCGTCCGGCTGTCCGCGCATCAAAAATCATAATTTCTGTAGGTCGCAGTTATAAAGGGAACTTTATGAAATTTTGTACTTGAGCCTATTTTGAGCCAATAACGTAACACAATAAAATTGGTTAAAATGTAATCATTATTTCCTTTAGACCCCATATTAAAATTTTCCCGACAATAGATCAAATGTTCATAAATATCTCAAATATATCCGTATTTAAATAAAATTCATCATAGATGAGTTTTGTCTAAGCGAAAATTATAATACCAAATTTTATAAGGATCGGCAAAAATTGTCCGTACCTCCCATACAGGAACCCCTCCCGGAAATACTTTTTCGTTCATAATTCCTATTTAAATGACCGTATAAATATAAAACTTTGTAAAATCTTAAAAATCTCATAAATATTAATCTAACAACCAAATTGCAAAAGCATCGGTCCATAAATGATCATAGCTTTCACTTTAATTCACAAATACGTTTGTGAATTAAAGTGACTTAATATGGCAAAACTTTTCTTTTCTACTTGTTTAAAGTATTTTCCAAAAATTCTATATAGGTTAAATTAATAAAATTTTTGTTTTAAATTTTTATTACTTTAATTTGATTTAGTTTTTGTTATAAAAAAACCCAGTAAAAACTTTGCATTCCTGGCATGATTGGAAACAGAAATTAACTGCCTGAATAACTAATTATTTTTGTTCGAGTTGTTCACAAATTCATTTAGTTATTTTTAGACTCTAGGGATTCTCAAAAATATGTGCCTAAACGAAAATAAAAATAAAATAAAAAACAAAAATATTTTGCCGTTAGTGAGATTTGAACTTGGACAAAAATTAATGGTTAATTTTTAATGACTAACGTCTTACTCAGTACACCATCTCGCACTTAATTTTCTAAGTGACAAAAACTTTTTAGTATAAAATATCTTTTTACACATTTTGTTATAAAAAACTAACAGCATCAGAATGGGGTTCAACCAACAACCTTCTGGTTGCTAATCCAGCGCTTTAGTCAACTCATCCACGTGATTGCAATATTACTGTTATATTATACTATTGAGTACTTATTTATGTAATACAGAGTAGGCAAATAATAATGATGCTTCATTACCGAGAAACTAGTTTAATAAGTAGTTGACATTATCAAAAACCAAAAAGTTTTTTCCTTGAAATTTTTTTTTTTTAATATTTTATTTCTTCCAATTCAAAAAAAAATCTGGAAAACTTTTTTTTTGGATGTTCATATGTGTATTAAATAAAAGTACAAAATTTTTATTTTCACTCAAGTTCGTCTAAAAGCTTTTTGAATTTCTACATACAAGTAAAAATGCACGTTTTTAGACCGATTAAAAAAATTAAAAATATTTCTACAACATTAACTTTAACAAAAAATACGTATATATGTCTAAGTACCTATGTTTAGTAACCCAATTGTAAAAAAAAAACAACTTTTTATAAAATAAAACACAAAAATATAAACTTGAAAAATTTCAATTTTTAGTTTCTACCAATGTGATAAAAAATGCAAAAAATCTGTGACTTTGACGGAGAGGGAAAAATTTAAGATTTTTTTATCATTATCTATTAGGCACAATTTCGCTTTTTCTAAAACCTATTCATATTTTTTCGTATAAAAATTCTATTTTTCTGGTATTCACAGAAAGAGATATTCCATGAAAAATTTCAATTAAATTGTTATTTCATTTTTAATTGAAATTTAACAAAAATTATTTATTAACGTAATTAACGTTTAAATTGATTTTAATATGTAGACATAATTTTTTTACAAAATAAAATTTAAAAAAATTTGAAACAGGATATAATGTTACCACAATTATGGAGGATTTCCAAACCGCTTGGACTAAAAAAAAAACAATACTGGATAATGCTGATTGCAAAGATTTCCTGAGGTGCCAAAGATGACGTAAATATCGAATTATTCGGTAAGTATAGGTTTTAAAGATTTGATAGGAATCTGTAAATTTAATTAATTTTATAATTAATTTTATAATCAAATAAATAAATCTTTTAGTTGATTTTAAATAAAATTTCTATTATAATTTTTATTGAATCGATTAAAAAAATCAATTGAAATTTAAGCGAAAATCAATTATTTTCATCCAATTAATATTATCATCTTGGCGCTTGGAGAAAAACCAATAAAAAATTTAATTAGTATAATCAATTTCATAATTGAAGTCCATTTTTATTTTTTTTTTCTATGTTCGTTTTAAAATATAAATATGATTAACAATTTAGTTAAAAAATGTTTTAGTTTAATTTTTAAAAATTTATTAAAAATAGTAAACCATTATATACTTTATATATATTATATACTAAACTAATTAATATTTCAATTTAAAGTAAACAATATAATTTTGAATACAATTTACGAAAAATTAAAATATAATAAATTCACAATTGTCAAAAATGCATCTATAAATTGCACTTTGCGTTTCACAAAAATTTGAGATTTTTATTTTAATGTAAAGATGTCATACTATCCAAATATATTAAAAAAATAAAAATTTTGAATAGCATATTTAACGAGAAATGCATTTAAAAAATTAAATTGTATCAAAGTTCGATAATTAATCTGTATCTCCTAAAATACTGGTCGCATCGGATTAAAATGTATTGGAAAATTGTAAAGCAGGACTTATGTTTTGAGAAAAATTACTTTGTAGTCACCCTACAATAAGACGATATGCAGGGTGTCAAGATTTACCACCACGAGTTTGTAAAAGTTTTAAAGAATTGTAAGTTTCATAAATCAAGTTCGATTTCAAAGATAAAGAAAACAAAACTTGTGTACCATTGTAAGTTATCTCTTAATTAATTTTTTTCTCTTTATTTTTCTTTAATTTTTGGAAATAAGTTCTGAGGTATATGAGAATTTTTTTTTTAATATGCTATAATTTCTAACACATTTCAAAATAATATGCAAAGAAATTTTTATTTTTATTATCTCAATTCGTCTAGCCGCGAAAAATGTTCAAAGTCAGCATTCTGAAATTAGCATGAAAAATGGCATTTTTTTTTACCAAAAATATAGTACAATTCTCTCACTTTTTTCTTTTAGTGTTTTTAATAAAAAAATAAAGAATTCTTTACATATTTCAAAAGAGAAGGCTTCATAAATGGTTAATAAAGAAATTTTAAATCGATTTAGATTTGCACCCTATATCCAGCATTGGTCGTAAATATTAAAGTTTATAAAAAGATTTATATTTTTCTATTAAAAAAAATTTCAGGCGAGTTTTTTTTTTCTAAATTTCTTGACATAAATTAATATATTTACATTAATTTGGTATTAAACTGCTTACCGCCCAGGCAAAAACGAAAGCAGGATTATGAAAAAAGTCAACTTAACAAATTTTTTTAAATTACATAAAAAACATATTATTACAATATTTTACCTTTAGAACTTTTACATCCTGTAGCTTATCTAGTATTATTACACGGTGACTACAAGACAATATTTCTGAAAGCTTAGGTGCTCCTCTATAACTTTTCCATGCATTTCCATTTGAGCCGAACAATAGTTTAGGAGATATAGATTTATTATAAAATTTTTGCGATTGGCCCCACTGTACATCATGAAGTATTAAACTATATACATATATATTTATTCATTTTTACAGTAAAAAACTTCTCTATTAAAAAAAAGAAAAAAAAATATTCTACACATATGTTACTTTTGGTAATAAAACTAAACGGATTTAGATAAAAGAACTTAATAAAGCGTACTAGAAAAGAAGACAAGGCATAACTTTAAGAAGAAAAATAATATATTATAAATTGAGTCAACCATTAAATTATAACTTTCACTTTCAATAAATTTGCTAGTAACATTTTTGTGTATATAGTTATATTATTTAAAAGAAATAGAAGTATGCTGGCTCAACGTTTATTTTTCTTTTTTGTGTACTTGTCCAGTGTTAAAACCAAACACCGAAAAAAAATAAATAAAATAAACCTAAATGTTTTTATATAACAAAAAGAAAACTCCCAGAATCAATAGAGTCTCAAAGACATTTTTACTTATAGTTGGTATTACATGCCATTAGATATACTTATATATTTATTGTATAGAAAAGTATTTACGTCAATGTGGTACAGTCTTTTTTTGATGAGATAAGATTTTTATTTATAGTTTGATTTTGTTTCGCCTTCAATTTTTTCTTGTTGTGTTATTTTATCATACTTATTGAGAGAGAACAGGAAGTCAATATTTATTTGAATCGTTTTTTAAAAGCTTTTTTATAAATCAGTTATATAATATTGTAGTTAGCTATTTGAGAAATTCAGTTTTCATTAAAGGAAAATTACTCAAATTAACCAACATTAGTTAAAGGCTTCAAGATTCCTAACTTTAAAAATTTTCGGTAAATTATGTTATTAAATATATTTAAAGTATTACGTATGTATTCACTTCTTAAAAATTTATAATATTTAAGTTCTTCTGTTTTTTATGTTTTGTTCTTTTGTTTTAAATTACTTTGTACTTAAACTTCCATTAAATTCAGTTACAAATAAACTCGTACAAAACTGACAAAACTGAGAGTTCCTTTAATTTTTGCTGTTCTAGGAAATATGATAGAAAATAAGAATATCTACAGAGTTACTAGATTTTTTTTCGAGTCATATGCCCAAATAACAATTTTTATCCCCAAAATTTCCCAAATAACTTTAATTTTAGAAATTAGTTTAAACTACATTAAATTTTATTTGTACTTTAATTCCTTTCTTTTGAAGATAAGCAGATTTGGGTAGGTAAATAGCCTAAATAGTCAACATTGAAAAAGAAAATTTCCTATGTTTTCAAAAAAAATTAAATTATATGGAAATCATTTTAATATTTGTATTAATAAAATTTTTAAATAAAAAAACTGAATAATAATTCTTATTACTTCTTCAAAGGTATGTTAATATGATTAATCAAGATCTACAATTTTAATTATTTTGATACACTTTCTTCAACTTTTAAACAACTAAGTATGAACGCTTTTAATTCTTGATTATTATGGCTGTAACAATAATTGCTCAAACATTACCCTCACAGCCAATCTGTACAATAATCATCTTGTAGCACAGATATGAATTTAATTATGATATTTTGTTCAATATTACAATTATTTTTTCAGTGCACTATCGCTGAAATAAATCTTTGGCCAAAATGAAAACTACATAATTTAAGTTATTTCTTTTCTTTTCAATTTTCTTAGTTTTTGGAACTGTTGTATTTTATTATATATTTTGGAGACTTTTTACAAAAATCTGCCCATTACTCCAGGGGATAGTGGTCTGCATAATAACATAATTCGTTTGATTTTACTTTTTTCTTTTTTGAAATGTAAAAATTTTATAAATTAACTAGTGCTTTTCCTTTCCATATTTGCAATATTAAAATTCATGATTAGATTCAATACATTTATTTGAGATGTGTAGTTTTTTAAGACATAAATTTTATTTTCATAGCATTTTGGAAATGGAATAACTACATAATTCAACATATTCAAGATATGTTTTAAAATTCTACTTTAGAAAAAGTGTATGTATAACTTGATGCTATGTTCACATATAGAGGTTTTTTGAAAAACGAGTAGTTTCCTCAAAAAACAAAAACAAATTGATTTGTTTTTTCGTATATTTCGAAGCCAAAAACATCTCGATTCTAGTTGTTTAATTATTTAACATACAAAAAACATACTAAATTTCCATACAGGAAAGAAATTCTTAGTACATACACAGCAAAAAAAATTCATATATTTGATTTTTTTTTTTTTTTTTTTTAAATATTTAGCTAAAAAATCATTAAAAAAATTCAAAAATTTTTTTTACATATTAAAAATATAAATAAAAATTTAAACAATTTTTTTCATTTCATAATTCATTTGAAAGAATAAAAAAAAGTTTTAATGCTTGAGAAATTATGCTTAAATATTATGAACTGAAATCAATAAAAGTAAATTTTTAAATTTATGTACAAACTTTTTTCTGTGTAGAAACTTGTTGGAAAAAGAATTTGTAAAAATTGTCAAATTTAAAAAAAAGAATTAAAAGTTATGAATGAAATTTATACTTGTTCATAAATTTTATATGTTTAAAAATTGTATTTTTTGAATTGAAAAGTGTTTGTGTGTGAAATTTTCATTTAAATCAAAAATTTGTGAAAATATTTTGCCAAACAAAAAACAGGTCAAAAGGAAAAACACAATAAAATGATATGTGAACAGTTACAATGAGTTTATTATTGTGTTTTTCAAAAGATAAGCCAAAAAGAATGTGTGTGAACATAATATGAGATATTATTTAAGCAAAATATTAATTTTATAAATATACATATCGGTTTTAAAAATATACCAAATAATTTTTGTACAAATTGCGGATATATTGTATACCTACGACCTCTAATTTCAATTTAAAACCTAAAAAACTGAAAAGTTATAAAAATCAATTATATAGATTTTCATTTTTTACACAGCAATATAGTCTTCTCTTACTAAAAACTTTATATTTATGTTTTTTTTTTTCTTAATTTTTCTTGACTTAAAAAGTGAAATCATAAAATAAAAGAAAAAACCCCAAAAATTTCAAAAAATCCCTAAAAACCTAAAAAGCATCCCCCACAAATCTGCTGATCCCCAAACCAAAATTTTCATCCCCATTTCACAAAAGAAATCTCCAATTTGGGGGACAACATTAAACATTTAGGAAATGATTTTATTAAATAAATTCTTGCATCACAATATGTGTGTACGTGTCTTTAAGATTTATTGATTTTGTTGAATGATTTTTCAAACAAGTGTTCATAAGTAGTGTTAATCTAAGAAATTCTAAAGTTCAGAAAAAAGATTAAAACAATTTTAGATAATTTAATACAATTATATTTTAAAAATTTATTTTAAAATGCGATTGAATTTTAGCTCCTCATTTGAACGTTAAAAGATAGTAATCCCTAATACCTTTTAATACGGTCAAACCAAAATATGAGGTCAATTTAAAGTTGAGAATCTTTTCGGCAGCAACTTCTTTAATTACCCATCTTAATAAATTAATTTAATTTCTCAAAATTTCCACCTTAATAAAGACATTTTACTCATATTTAACATTTCATAATGTATTTGAACATCCATCTTCTATTAACACATGACACCTTACATTCATTGCTTTTTATTTAACTTTAGTTTACTTATTTTTCTTTGGTAATAATTTCAAATTGAACAAAAGCAAAGAGATTTACATAATAATTAAAAAAAATGTATCTCAAAAGTAAAAATAACATAAAAAATTGAAGAAACAATAAATCGATGAAAGCGAAAGTTTTAAATATTTATTATTTTTTTTTTTTTTCTTTTTTTTTTTCTATGTCTCTGTTTTCCAACTCATCTAGTGTCTGCCGGCAAATAGAGATACACACTAAATATGACAAATTGTTTATTACATCGCAGTAGTAAAAATTACTATTTACACACCAACTAACAATGGAAAAAATATTACTGTTTTTAAGAAAAAAGTATCATAATAACATGAAAAGCGTTTAATAACAATTTGCATTAAATGTTGAGTGAGATCTTTGTTTTGTGAATTTGTCGTCCGCTAGTGGTACTAAAAAGCGTGAGCTACCAATAGTAGTCGACAGTTTATAGCGGTATTATGGCAACGTGAAAATCAGTCAAATTTACGTAGGGCTGTTTGCAAAACGAAGCATAGTGAAGCTGATCGTAAGATATAGATCCGATTTAAATGAATTATTTACGAAAGTTGTAGAGGAAGACCAAAGCTTATAAGAAGTTAATGTTATAATTACCTTGCTGTTGATACACAAAAAGGAAAATATTTTTCAGCAATTTCACGGCAATCATATTGTGTTTAAAATTTTTTTGTTCTATTATATTATGGTGACTGGAATAATTTATATAATTGCAGTAACCATATTATTTATAGTAATCGAACATACGTCTCTGTAACCAAATTATTTTTGGGGTAAACTTAAAATATATTTGTCACGATCATTTATATTACGCTCTTTTACCCTATTATAGACTAAGATAGGAAAGTTAAACAAAACACACGATGTGTTGCCATAACAATACTCAACTACATATTTTCTCAGCGTGTAGGCTGCCGAAGTTCAAAAATAGTTTTACGATCGAAACTTACAAATATAGACCATTTCGATAATTTTGTGAAGATTTTGAAAAAAAAATACATTAATTATAATTTAATAGATATTTACGTTTGAATTTTGTTTTTCACAAATAATCTTTGCAATGGAGAAGTAATTATATTGCAAAATAAAATGTTGAACGTTTTGCTTATTATTCGTCGTATCTTGAAAAGCTATCAAATTAAACATTTTGACGTGAGAAAAATAATAATAAAATAAAATAAATCATGGAGCCTTTTTCTTACAAATCTTTTAATTATTTCGCAGTTTTTTTACTAAAAAATTGGCAAGAATTGTTCCAGCACCAGGCGTTACAATGTGCTCCGGTTCGAAGAACTATAAGCTAGTTGTAATCGGTAATTGCCCTTATTGTCTCTGTTTGTCAAACCATTGCTTATGGACTGCATTCATGGTGACCTTTCTACTTTCCTTTTAACATAAGTATCTCCTTTTCTGAGGAATGCATCCAAATGTACAAAAGAAAATAACCCACTTTTTTCCAAACTCCAGCACTACAACGACTCTAAACATACCAGACCTTAATACCGTACGAAATCTCTTGAAAATTGTAGACCACAAAATACTTTATGAAGGTTAAAAATTGCTATGAATATTTAACTAATCGATGTCGTCACTATGGAAATAGGGCGCTGAACTTAAATATGAAATCCGATTCATAAGATTGGTTCTAGTATTTTAATTCTCGCACGTTGGCTGCACTGTGCTGTCACTCCAACTTATTTTACCAATATCTCGAAAACTAGAGCCAACTTTAAAAAACGAAGTGAAGATTCGAATCCAGCGGCCGAAATAACATTAGAAATAGTTATTCGTTGTATTGGTCCAAACCTTGTTTATCTGTGTTGTTAATTGTTGTGTCTAGAATAGTTTCCACTTAAATTTTTTTACTAGACCCCACTTTCGAAGCCGTATAAAAGATCCGTCATAGGGGTTTGCGGCTGAGAATTAAAATGTATGATTAAAAAAGTTGAGGCAGTTATTTTTAATCAAATCCTTCAAAAGTTTTAAAATATATCTCGCGCTTTACCCTTCTTAAAACAATAAAGTAAACTAGGCATTTCTTTGTGAATGATGAAATTTTTGTCCTTTCTAATAAACTATTAATCTAAAAGGATCAAAACTATGTTGGATTTTTTAAGAAAAGCATATAGTTTTTTTCTTCTTTTTTAGCTAGAATAGTCATGATTAGATCTTAAGCTTGCGCAAAATCATTTTTGGAATTGTGTAGTTAAAGATACCTTGACAGTGCTCCGTGTAGCCGGATGTTGCGTATCCGATCATAATGGATATAATTGAATATTATTTTAATTTAAATAAAACACTTCTCTTTTTAATATGCTCAATTTTGTTGAGTTTAGATAAAAATTTACTTATTTCTATACAAATTATAAAATGTTTCGGATGTAAAAACAGGAATTAACAAGTGAGAATGTTATATTCGGCTTGACCGAATCTTTTCGGCAGCAACTTCTTTAATTACCCATCTTAATAAATTAATTTAATTTCTCAAAATTTCCACCTTAATAAACACATTTTACTCATATTTAACATTTCATAATGTATTTGAACATCCATCTTCTATTAACACATGACACCTTGCATTCATCTGCAACTTCTTAAAATTTATATCATATGGGAGGTGGTAGGTAAAGTGGGAGGACCATGCCTATTATTTGTTTCCGAGTTTACATTGGAACGTTGAACTATTTATACGTTGATGTTTCATTTTATATGGGAGTTGGGCGATAAAGTGGGCGGATCATTCCCACTTTTGGATATCCAGTTTATATTGGTCTTCGAACTATCTGTACAAAATTTTGTTACATGCTTTTGTTTAACCGATTTTGTCCATTTTCAATGTTAAACAAACCTTATATTAGGTAAATATTTGATCCGGCCGCTGCTTTCAGTAGACAGATGGACAGAAATAGCTAGATCGAATTATAATCTAACCAGGACCCGGAATATATATATATTTTATGGGATTTTTAATGATTTTTTCGATATGTTATACGCGGAATGATAAACCCAATATCTCCCTCATCTTTTTGATGCTAAATATGCTACCAGTGAGCAGTACAATGTTGCTTGGCCTGTAACTTATATAAAAGTTAAAAAAAAATTTGTGCGAACTATATATTAAATATTAGAAACTGCATAACCTATTTGTGCAGGAAAATTCATCCATTGCTATAGAACTTTACCTTATTATTTTTAATCACAACTGAATAAAAGTTTCGACGGAAGACGACCTATTATATTACTGAAAAGGTATCATTTTTTAAATTGTGTTTCCAAAATTAATTTACAGACCTTAAATAAACAACATTCTACAAATTTTAGTATTACTTTCCATTTTTTGATTCCAAATAAACTTAAACTTAAGATAATATATCTTTAGAAAAATCACAACAAATTTAAAAATTTGCCGCAATTTTTATATTTGGAAATTTTGTTGTGTAGGCTTTTATATAGAAAACTTTATAAAATTAGTTTTGTTGCAAATTGAATACTTTGAAAACTAAATCAGATTTTAGAATAACCCCTTTCTTTGTTTCTTATATTCTGCAGAGCACTGTATGTAAAGAAATCTGAAAATATAAATAAATAAAAATATTACATGTTTAAACAATTTTTAAGTGTTACTTTGATCATTTATTTTCAGTCTATTATAAATTTTAGCAGTATCATAGAACAATACTTTCAAAAGTTCAAAATAAACTGAAAAACTCTTTACTATACTATAGAAAAGATATAGTTGTGGTGAAAATAATGTAAGAGAAACATATTATGATTGAAACGTATGATCACAGCGAAGAATATAAATATTTTGTCATATTGTGTCGGATTTTATCGTTTGTTTTTTCATATTATGATTCTCGTTTTACATATAATTAAATAACCTTACTACATCATTATTCCATTCTATCAGCTTATGATTGGATGTCATTATATGGTTATTCTATTTTATTATATTATTATACCACATTATGATATTATGATTCCATATTATTATGCCCCTCTTCATATTATTTTATCATGTTATCATATAATTATACACTCTTATCACATTATTATTTCATTGTGTCATATTATTATTTCATCCTACCATATATTAAAATACAGCGTATTAAAGAATTTATAAAAATTTATATAATAGAGAAAATTGTTTATTAGCAAAAAAAAAAAAAAAAAAATATATATATATATATATTTACATATTATTTGTTCATTAATTATTTTAATTTGTACCACCATATATGGTTCAAATGCAAGAAAGGTTTTAAAAAAAAGCAAATCTTATCTTATATTGCTTGAATCACCTTGTCCATTTATATTTATTCATATATAAACTAAATGAGAATTACAATGAAGTCGGAAAACATACATCAAAAACAAAATATATTTAAAAACAAGTTATAAATTTTTCCACAAAGTTTGTGAGCAGTAAAATATAAGTATTATATTTTATTGTCATGGGAATAATAATAATATGTTTTAAAAACATAATATGGTTTAAGAATAAGGAAAAAAACTGCAAATATTTAATGGTTATAGAAATAATGATATTTTTCATATTAATAAAGATTTGTGTCTGGTAAAATATTTAAAAACATACCATTTTTGCAGTCAAACATATTAAAATTTTTATTGAGTGTAAACATTAAATGACAGAATTTAAACAAAAACTTTATTATCATAAACACAGAGTTATTAAAATTCAAGAAAATAAACCATGAGAACATAATATTATTGTATTGAAAATGCTGTCACCATGTTTTTTTCTCTGCGTGTAATACTAATAATTTCCATCCTTTCACATAACTTTTCAGTTTTGGTTAAAGGTGGCTATAATCTAAAAGGCACATTGTAATATTTTTTAACATTTAACGTAAAGTTTATATATATATATATATATTATGTCACTAAATTTGTCAAAAGCAAATGACTTTCGCTTTAGTCTAGCCATATTTTCAAAATTATAAAATTTGATCCAAAACGGAAGCTCTAATAACCAAAATTAAGAAGACCTCACTTTATTGCTCACTGTAACTAATGTTACCTTTAAATATCGCCTGCTATATGAAGCTTATGAAAATCGCCCTTAGTTTGTCATACGACCTCATGCAGTTTTCTAGAATCTTAATTTTCTTTTATTTCTATGACATTAAAATACAATCAAAGTTTCTGTCATACTTAATAACTTTATGTAGGGTTTAGTATGCCCACACCGCACCAACCATCATCATTAACGTCATATTTATTTAAATAAAAATTACACTTCTTTTAACATTTTAAAAACAATGGAACGCACAAAAAATGAAAATAAACATGTAATAATGATAATAACACTGTTAACCACTCAGTAAGTGTACAAGAGGTAGTCAGTCGTATTTACTGTGGCTATGTGTGAATGTTAGGGTGTCTAGGAAAAATGTTAAAAAATATATTAATTTTAAGTTTATAAATATAGAATTTAATTACTAAGAGGTTTTCTACCACATATGTATATATTTTATTGAAGGAATATTAACATATAGTCTTATTTTTACAAATAAAATAATATTCCATATGTGAAAAGTGATAATGAATTTAATAGTAACCAATAATATGTATATAAATATAAGAGAAGCGTTTAGATCAATTGTCTATCTGTATAATTAACAGCCAAACACATTTTTTGTAATCCCTTTTAAGCCGAATCCTATTTTATATAAAATCCGATTTTAATAAAAAATATACTATTAGAAAGGTATTTTCTCATAGATATATATTAAAATCTGTTCAGTATTTTAGAAATTATAAGCGGTAAAAATTACTACTAATACATATAAAAAACTCACGTAGATGTGTATAAGCCTCAAACAAAAAAGAGTCTCATATTTTTGATTATTCTCTATTTCATTTATCATGTCCAATATTGCCAAACATAAGATTTTTGAAATGCTGTTGTTATATAATTTTTTTTTCGATTAATAGTAGTTTTCCTAACATGAATATAGCTATGCTTTTGCCCACTACATTCAAAATTTTTCTTTTTCAATATATTTCTTTTTTGTTGGTCCAAAATAAGAATCTCAGAAAAGAGCTTAAAAACTATACTCAAACTAACCTTATTGATCGAAGTAAAATGTTAAGAGTTATATACAAAATTGATGATAAAATAAGAATTTGTATGTATCAATGAAAAAAAAAAAAAAAAAAATTATAATTTGTTTCATCCAATTTAATCGAATTAATTTTACCGTTTTTTCTTATCTAGCTTTTTAAATCGTATTTTTAAGGCATAAATTTCATAAAAATTATATACTTTTTATCAAAAAAGATTTTTTTCCAAAAATAAGATTTTCTAGTTAAGATTGTAAGATTGTAACGCTGAATTCGAATTTTTTTCCACTTTTAATTGAGAAATTTGTAAGAGAGACGTGGTAAACAAAATAGAAAAGAGTACTTTGAATTGCTTTGTTGATTTTTTTTTCTGAGTCTTACCTAGTGTCTACATTAGGCAAATTTTTATCAAAACAAACGTCAAAATCAGTGCGAATGTATACAAGGTAACCTTAGTTAAACAGCTGATTATTATTTTGATTGTTACAGTTGTCAAACTGCATATATAAAAACAATAATGAATACGCCATATTGTTGTTTTTGTGAAACTGTTTCCACCTTCCACAAATTCGTGTTAAGTTTGACATTTGTCTAGATACAAAATTCTCTAATGTAGACATTATATTTAGCATTATGGAAAATAAAGTAGAAAAAGTAAACAATTTGTGTTTCTTTTTGAAAGGTGTTTTGTTTTTGATTATATGTAATAACTTATCATAAAGATAAGAGAATTATATTTTCACTTTTATATTTTTTGAGCCAAAATAACAGTTATTTGGGAATTTTTATTTTTTCGAATAAAAATAAGTTATAATGTGAGTTTTTTTTTTCAAAGAAATTTAAGTAATTTTCTTACTGTTATTGATAAATATAAATATGTCGCTAAAATGAAAAACTCGCAGAAAATAAAAGAAAATAAAAAAAGTCGAATAATAATATTAATAATAATAATAATAATAATAATAATAATAATAATAATAATAACAATAATAATAATAATAACAATAATAATAATAATAATAATAATAATAATAATAATAATAAGAAAATAGTCATAAGAAAGTCGCCAAAACGATAAAATAAAAAATATCGCCAAAGCATTGAAAAGAAAAAACGCCAAAATGAAAATAATCGACAATATGAAAAAAATCGCCAGAGCGAAACAACGCTACAATAAAAAATATCAATAAAAAGCTAAAACGACAAAAATTCCAAAATGAGAAAAATCAACAAAAAATAAAATATCACCAAAATGAAAAAAATATAAAATAAAAAAATCGCTTAAATAAAAAAGTCGACAAAAAAGCATAAATTAAAAATCTCTTAAACGAAAAGAATCGCGTAAAAGGAAAAAAATCGTAAAAACGATAGAAAATGTTGGCAGGAAACTAAGTACATATACATTAGTTTTCATAAAAGATGATACACAGCAATTTTCGGTACACCCTAATCTTATACAATGGTCAAGCAATAAATTTAAAGATGAAAAAAAAAAAAAAAATTAATGTACTTTATTTCATTTTGAAGTAAATATTATCTTTGTGCACATTATATTTTCTATCTTTACACAACAGACAAATAGTCGTGCTGGAGAAAATCATAATCAACGGAGCATGAAAGCGAAATTTATGTTTCAAATATACGAGTAGAAAATTAACTCAAGTCTAAAAATTTCTTATTTTATATTATTTTTCGCAAAAACAATTCTGAAAAATGGAGCAACAATATAATAATTTCGAAGTGTCAATTATTTTAGGTTTAAATCAATTTAAAAATATAAAATTTGGTACCATCTGATAAAAAATTAAATATTCTAAATACAAAGGAAAAATATTATTTACCTATAAACAGCTTACCTGTACAATATATACATAGTTAAGTAAGGTGCGAGGCAAATTTATAAGGTCACTTTTTTTTGTTCCTTGTACAAAAAAGTTCAATGGGTATTTCATGATTCTGCTAGCTAAAATACTTATTGCTAAAAGGTGTTGCTATAAGCACCGTTATTTATTTGAATTTGATCTTTGCATAGACAAAAACGATAAAACTGTACGTCAATGAGTCAAAATTATAAGGTCGGTTCATTTTTTCCACTAAAATCGAATTTTTGGCAATTTAGTCCTTGAACGTTTTTATTTATTGATTTATATAAGTGATTAGAAATTGAATTACTTCAACTACAGAAGTGTTCTTAGGAATTCATTCCGTCCAGCTTTAAAAATGTCTACTTTTACCTATCCCACTGAATTCTGGACAATGCACAATTAATCCTAAAATAATCTATATAAAATTACATTAACACTGAAAAAGGAAAAACTTTCAGATTGCTGCATAATATATACTCTAGGGTCCTCAAAACAGGTCACTTTTAAGTATATCTACTACCAATGGTTTCACCCTTTTTTTGCAAAAAAAAAAAAAATATGAATTTTTGAGGATATTACACTTAGCATAATAAGAAAGGAGTTTGTAACATTTTAATTAAACGGAATGCTAAACGTGGATTCAAATTATGATAAAAATATCCTAAACTCCCAGGAAATTCCCACAAATTTTTATCTTTTTAAAAATACATGGATGTCTCTATTAGTGGGATCCACTCCAAAATAGCGCCTTTCAATAAAATTAATAATCTTCAATACCACTTTTTGCCACATCTGGGTGCAAATAATGCTAAAAATATCCAACTTTTCTGCCAGAAAAGAGTAAAAACCACTGTTAGTTGACCCACAGCGGCATGATTTGATGAACCTGCAGTGGAGTGCAGCAATCTTAACGATTTCAAATTCTATTATTTATTTTGGCTAGCAGTAGCATCAAATACCCCTTGAACTTTTTAATTCTCGGAGCAAATAAAAGTGACCTTATAATTTTGCCGCGCACCTTATGTATAAACGAAAAAGAAGACAAGTAAAATTGTTTGTTTGCTTTTATTCAAATATCGTATTTAGGTAAATTTTGTCCTAGAAAATTCATATAAAGTATTTACAGGCAATATTTTCTCAAATTTCCTTTTTCATAACATATGTATTTGCGTCATAACAACTTGCTGCAAAAATGCTTCTTTACCCAACAAGAAACGAACTGAAAAGTAGCTATTTCAACCTATAATTATTAATTTTTATTCTATGATTTAAAAGGAATCCTCTTAAAATTATTTTTATATACTTTTTTAATAAAAATCTTATTTTAGGCTTGTTAGAAGATAATAAAAATTTTTAAATTAAATTATTTCATGCTAAAAATTTCAGTTTTTTAGTACTTATTAGTTGTACTTGTGAAGTTGTGATTTTTTAGAAGCACTTGCTCGTTTTTTTCTGGTTACTGAAAGGTACATATTTATTTTAAATAGAACAATTTCAATTAACAAGAAATAAAATTTGTTCTTTATTTTGTATAATGCTAATGAACTCGAACAATTCCAATAGAAGGTAAGTAATCCAAAGCCAAATTGCCTTTCATTAGTGAAGTTACGTTATACGTAATTTTTCAGTGACGATTAATTTAATTTTAATAAGTCCATACAAATTACACTCTTTAAAAAATATACAAAAATCAATTTTTTCAATGCTTGTAAAAATTTGATTCAGATCAATTTATATTTATTATAAATAGTTACTTTTCTTTCATACCGTTATAGTTTTGCTGTTTTCAAAAGTGTTGGTTTATTTGTCTTAAATAAACCGGGGGTTCTTTTACTTGCAAACAAGACATCACTACAATTTGCTTTTGAATCAAAATACAGCTCTTCATTTTCACTTTAAAAACACACACTTTACATTACATAACTGAAATGTAATTACTGTCACTACTAAGAATACTTACGACTCAAAGCTAAATTTACAATTCAACGACTGCAACTCAACTTTACCACTGACTACTCAACCGAATAACTGAACTACATCGGCTTATGTATCGACAGTTCCATGAAAGAATGCCCGAAAAAGTGCGTTTTTTACCTCGTGGCTTTTGATTTCCATAAATATTTTTATACACAAATTTCATTAAACCATTTATCTCAGTTTTCAGTTTGCCAAAATTGCGAAAACTCACAATTTTATTTTGCTTTTACACTTTCTCAAAAACCAAACAAATTTCAAAAGTATGTATCTCTGGGAAAGCTTTGCAAATTTTAATGATTTAAATGGTGTTTGAATTCTCCTTATAGTAGATTTAATACGAAGATTTCAAAGGTAGGAAAGATTTTTAAAAATTAATTTTAATGCAATTGCATTTTGCTTTAAATATGCTACTTAAAATTTTTGATTTTTTACATATTTGGAAACATTAAATTAAAAATTTTAAATTTATGGGGCGCCGTATATCTATTATATGTAATAGAACTTTTACATAAACATGTTCCAAATTCTTCATATAAAAATATTTTTTATTTTTATTTTATGAAAAAATGATTTAAATTGTTATAAAAGTTAACAAAATATAGAAAATATGCAATTTAAAATATTTATATCTCTTGAAGTTATTGATAGATTTTGTAATTTAAAAATAATATAAAAGGCTATTGTGTTCTTTTTAAGTAATTCATGTCAGGATCTATAAAATATCATTTTCGTTCAAAAATAGTTGCAAAATATAATTGCAATTTATGGATTCAGTTTTGACAATTGTGAATTCATTAAATTTGAATGTTTCTTTAGATGTATTTTAAACTGTTTTGTTTTCTATAAATTGAAATATTAATTAGTCTAGGATATAAATATTAACTATTTGTAATAAGGTTTTAAAAAGCAACCCAAATAATTTATTTAAAATAAAATATGTAAACCTACTCATATTTTGAAAATAATATCAGAAAAATAGAATTTTTATATAAAAAAATGTGAATATGTTTTAGAAAAAGTAAAATTGTGCATATTAGAAATGTGCATCCCAAAAAAAAAAAAAAAAAACTGCATGGAAATGCAGTTTTAATAAATCTATGTTATATTTGAAATGTTTGTATTAAAGCCGATATCGTCAAAATTTAAACGCCGCACAGTGGTCTCAAAACGCTTTTTTTTTGAAAAAAATTAGGTAACTTGTGAATCGTTAGAGATATCTAAATAAAATTTCACATGATCAAAGCGGAGGTGTTTTTAAGTTAACTTGGAGGAGTAAAGGTCCTTTTCGGGTCACGGGGGATATATTTGGGGTTATTTTCCAAAAAGGTAGTAATATTGTTTCACTTTTAAAATATTTCCTTTTTCTTGTTCCGGAGGCACATCAGGGGAACTTTGCATAATGGTTTCACCCCTAATGTCAAAACCGAGATGAACAAATATATATATATATATATATATATATATATTATAACTCCATCTTGGTTAAACACGCAAAAAATAGTTTCTGAATCACGCCTTTTACAACGGCTGGGAGATCACTTTAAACAAGTTTTCCCCGGACTGGGATTTTGGATATTTTGTATAAAACATTGGGAATTTTTAATTTCATGATTTTACTACAAGTTTATCTGTATTGTGTCAAAATTTCATTGGAATACCTCTATTCGTTTAAATTTTATTTAGATCTAAATATTAGCATTTATACTTAAATTCTAAATTTTATTTTTTCGGGGACATGGTGTGAATTTTTTTATATGCAATAGTTTTTTAGTAAAATTTAAGAAAAATTTATTTAAAAATTAATAAGAAGACCTTAAGAACTAATCTGCAAAAATCTAAAACAAAAATTGGCTTAGATCTTTAAAATTGAAGTCCGTATATTTAAAAAAAAAAAACTTTAATTTTAGAATTTTGCCAGAATTTATGCCGATTTTTATTTTAGACTTTTACAGATTATTTTTTAAGGTTTTCTCAGTAATTTGTAAATAAATTTCTCATAAATTTTACTAAAAAATATTGCGTTTAAAAAAAATGTTTCTTAAAATACTTTTTATTGGGTCAAAAAAGGCAAGATAAATGTAAGTAAATTTTTAGAAATACCGAAATGAATGTTTGGAATACAGCTTATGTTAATAAATTATGTATATGTATAAATATTAACTACAACACTTAAAATAAGACTGAGCTTTGTAATTAAAAGAATTCTGTTTGTAATAATAAACTTAATCGAACAGTATCCAATATATTTTGCTGGGTAGTTTATTGGCAACAATAATGTTAAATTTGCAAAATACACTCAATGAATGGGTTTTACAAGTTTTGTTTATAGGTATTTTAGGTTATGCATACATTTCCCACAAGTATGAGAACTCAGACAGTACTTCCAGTTAATTAATAGAATTTTCAATCTACCTTTCAATACTAGTAATTGCATGTCTTTGAAAACGTACAAATACTCTAATATCCTTGTAAAACATGAAACACTGATTTAGTTTTCTACCAACTTATTTTTCAATTTACCTAAAATGAAAACTAATAAATTATTATCCTTGGAAACTCCAGATGATCTACAGATTTGTATATTGATGAAATATCCAACATTAAATATTTATAAATATGACCAAAATATTCATGTAATAAAAAAAAAATCTGTTACTAAAATGTCAAAAGACAATTGAATTGTCATTTATGTTGGTTATTTAAGGTTATTATTTTTTTCCTTCAACATAGATATTTATATGTGTTGATTTAGATAAAATTTAGAGAAAATAAAATAAATTATGAAACAGAGGCTGCTAAAAGTTTATGCACAGATTTAGAAAGAAAATAACATTATTTATATGTCCGTAATATATTTTATTTAGTATGAAATAATAAAGGAGTCAACCATCAACATGTATTTAAAAGTGTTTAATTCCCTATTCAACCTTTAATGTGAGATTGAAGGAGACAAAATATAAAAAGAACGCTATTATGAATTTTATTACGGAAAATATCAGATCAGTAAACTTTTCATGATATACTTTGCGAATACATATATAATAGATAAAGTTCAACGTTTATGTAAAAATGTTAATAAAAATTGCAATATAAAACAAGTGTAAACATTATATTCGGCTTAGCCGAATCTACATACCCGTCATTTGATTATTTTTAAAATTAAAAAAAAAAACAGGTGAGAATATTATATTAGACTTGGTTGAATCTATATAACTATCCACCATATGCAGGTTTTTAAAATTTCATCTTATATGGAAGGTGTGCGGTAAAATAGGAGTTCTACGTCCATTTTTGGTCTCCAAGTTTACATTGGTACTTAAACTGTTTGTGAAAAATATCGTTGATTTACATGCTTTTTTGTAAAAGATATCAGCCGAAAAGTATAAACTGGAGTTACGACTGATACTCTGTTTTTCTATTATTTGGTTCATAACTTTTTTGTTTATGAACCGATTTTGCTCATTTTAATACCAAATAAACCTTGTGTAGGACAAATATTTGAACCAAATTTTGCCCCCTAATATGTCTACCCCAAGCTCCATCTCTTATGATCAGGGCAACTAAAAATATGCTTAAAATGTTTTTTACACGCATAAAAAATGATCTTTAAATTGAAAACTATAACAATGAAATTCAAAAATATGTTCTTAAAATTCTTTTTTCTTTTTTAAATTTGAAATTATCAACTATTCATGCTAAAACTAACTTGACTTTTATTAGTAATTGCTAATATATATATATATATATATATATATATATTATCAGAAAATTACAAAATTTCTACCAATTTATAAGATGCAAATTTTTTGGGAATCGGATTTGAAAAATGTATGTGACAGTAACACAGAGAAAAAAATTCATATATTTGAAAATGTTTTTCATAAATATTATGAATCGAACATGATTTTTTTTCAAAAACATAAAAAATTAAATTTTGTTCATAGATCTTATTAAATTGTTCATAATGAAAATTTTAGTAATTAAAAAAAAAAAAAATTTTTAAATCTTTTGTTCAGTTTTAATAGATTTGATTGCAAATGTTAAATGAAAATAGTTATACATGAAAATAATAACAACAAACGCCTTAAAATGGTATAATTCCAAGGGAAATCAGTTAAAAAATAATGTTTGGAAATTTGCATAATTTCGCCCGCATTCTGCAGCACATCATTTTGTTAAAAAACGCTTCTCTTCTGTTCTGTAGCTAAAAGTTATTAAAAACCTAAAATTTTCCGAAGAAAATTTCAAACCTTTTTTTACAAATTGAAAATATAAATATTAATTTAAACCATTTATTTTAAGTTTTCTTGACTTTTGATTCATTTCAGAAAATGTAAAAAAGTGTTAATATTTAAGACATTATTCTTAAATATTATGAACAAAAATCTATCTATGAAAAAATCTTCTATGAAAAAAGAAAATTTCATTATTGACTAAGTGTATAAAAAACTCTATTGGGTGCAAAATAACAGAAATTTGTCTCTTTAAGTTTATAATAGGCAAAATGAAACTCTTATAAAATATGTAAAAATGTGCCGTTTAAATCGATTTAATATTTTCTAAAATAAGGATTTTCTATGAAAATATGACAAAATATGCTACTAAGTCCAAAATATGCAAACTTATGCTGTAACAAGTCGATGGTAAATTCTTAAAATTGCGTGAAACGGATAAATAACTAACAGTTTGGTTCATTTGAAAATATGATTTTGCACATTTTTTGTTGTCCTCCTTATGACCTTTGACCTGATCGAGTCAATGTACTTGGGAAGAAAAAAAATTATAATCTCCTTCCATGTATTATAATATGAAAAATATGAGTGAATGAAATTAACATCAAACAATTTGTATGAACTTAATATTTTTATAACTAAGAAAAAATAAAATAAATTAAAATAAAATTTTGTGCTCAATTCTATTTATAGACCCACTTACTAAACCCAAACTTTTGTATAATTTTCATACTTGTCCGTCAAATCACTTTTCTGTCTTTCTTTCATTTCACATTTCTTTTTTTGCTCTCGGTCTTTTAACTTTATCATTATATATTGAGACATTTCAATTTAAGATGCGTGAGCAACTGACCATGAAAATTTAAAGTTACTTAAAACAATTGAAATGAAAAATTTCATCTACTACAGAAAAAGAAAAAAGACAGTAGCAGAATAAAAAGTAAAACAATCATTAAACCAAAGAAAATTGTAACAAATAATTATACATATGACTGTAATTTTTTGTTTTTAACAATAAAAGAAAAAAAGAAGGTTGATAGAAATGTGGTCTTTCTTTTAATTTTGTGGGTTGCTAGGACAGTACATTATATTTATGATTTCCATTCACAAAATAATGGTATAAATTAGATATGGATTAAAATAAATGAAATTAGTTGACAATTGTTTAAAGAACTCGTAACACGAACTACACAAGCCAAACAACTGGCTGGTGGTCAAGGTTTATATTAAACGTCGAATGTGAAAAATAATATTAAAATATTAAATATGTTTAAACAAAGTGCTTTAATTATCCTAATATTTCACATCCTTATAAAATGTTGCCAATCATCTTTACCCGAGGATATTGCTAATATATCAACTGAATGCTTAACAAATTCTTTGGAAACTTCGCTTTACTGTCGTGGATCACGAGCTGTAAATAATATTATCAATAATCTAAGTAAAACCGATAAACCAATTGTCATTGTACGTGGCTTAGAAATTGTACCATCAAGTGGTCATAATAATGATAATAATACCATCACGGATAATGATAATAAAAACAACAATAATATTGTGGGAGAAGATGACATTGACGACACCATCATTGGACGCTTCTCTCGCTATTTGCGTACACATGAATTGAATATTAAATTTTCCGATTTAATGTCATCAGACGAAAACGAACGTTATTTAACACGTGATCCGGAGCAGAGTGGAATGCAAATGAATCTGTTGGATGGTAAGTACCAGAGTGATAACGAACGATAAACAAACATATAAACGTCTGATTTATGAGACGTGTTATCATGTATTCGCGTTTACAACAATCAAAAGTAAAATATTATTATAATTTTGCCTACAAATGTCGTGTTTGTTTGACAAATTTCTTGTGACTTACCATGATTAAGTATTTAACGTGAAAAAATATTTAATGTATGTGTGTTAAAATGCCTTATAAAAAAAAAAAAAAAAAAAAAAAAAAAATAGAAATGAAAATAGAAATAGAAATTATTAAGTTCTTATATGATTTCCAAATGTTTCAATTTACGTGAGCTGAACTATTTTTAAAACACGTCTAAAATACGCATTTATTTCAATAGTACTATAAAAATCTTCGTTATAAGAAAACTAAATGTACATATAAACACAACAAGCCTGTTCCGCTAATTTCCATACAAATTTGTATAAAAAAATATGCAATGAGGCTCGGTTTAAAAATTAATTTTAAGTTCTTTACGGCTTTTTGTTTTCATTTTCTCAAAAAAAATATTACCATATTTTTAAAAATTTATATAAATTTCGTTTAAAGTACAAAAAAAGAAATTAAAAGAAAATAAATAAATTGTTTATTTCCGTTGCCGTTACCGTTGCCAGTTTAGCACTTTTTAAGGCTAAATCGAACCTTTTTATTTTGCTGTTAGCTTAAAAATTTTCATTGTATTTTCATATATATTTAAACATAAAAAAAGCTAGAAGCTAAAACGAATATATATATATATAGGCCCTATTATATATATATTTATTTGGGTTATACATATTTTATATAAGGAATGACCCAATGTTTTAACGTGATTCTTCAAATTTTTTTTTATTATAATTCCTTTCTGATTTATCATTTTCATGTTGGGTGATTTTTCGCTTTTATAAGAATTTTTTAAAATTATATTCATAAACATTTTCTGTGGTTAATAAAGTTTATTAAAAAATAATTACATATAATAATTGATTAAGCGCAAAAAATTAGTTAGGATATATATATGTAACCCACAGTATTGAGCTGAAAGCACTTAGGAATATGAATGATTCATGATTCACTTCGCCCAATTGGGTGAGTCATTCGGTAATGAAATACACAACTCTACGAAGAAGGATTGATTCGAGATTGTATGCTGTTATTCTTAATTACGCAATAATTCCAAACTAAAGGTATTTTTGTAGATCTTTCAATAGAAGCCCCGCAATTCTCAAAAAAGTTTTCAAAAATTTCCCAAAATGGGGATTTTTATTTATTTCTTTTTTTTAAGTTATATCTTTCCAACCGATATCGTTAAACAAAAATTTCTATTACCAAAAAAAAAAAAATAATAATAATAAAAACATATTACTTCTTTAAAAAAATAATTTACGACTTCAGAATAGGAAATTTGCGGAAAAAATAGATATATTCGGTATTTCATTTAAATCAGACCTCGAGGGAATCTATCTTTTAATTTTTTTCCTTTAAAATATTTTGAATTTAGTTATATTTGAGGAAAATATAGATGCTGTATATTTAACTTAAAAAATGTTTATATAACAAAAAAAAAAAATCGACTTTTATCAAAGTTCAAATTCAAACGGATGTAACTTTTTATTCCTCAAAAATTTTTTTCAAAATTCCTACTGTGTACGAATCTAATAAAATAAAAAAATAGTTTAAAAAAGTCGGGTGAAATTTGGATCCGCTATAGCGTGAAAACTTCACTTATGTACGTTAAAAAATGAAAGTTTTTGTCTTTGAAGCCCAATGTCTTGTAAACTAAGAGAAATTAGATATGCATATGACCAGCAGAATTTCTTATATAAAAATCTTTCAAATCGGTTCAGATATAACGAATCAGGATTGTTTTTAAAAATATTCATACCCAAAGTGCCCAATTTTGGGTCCTGTGGTCCTGCCCCGGAGGTCTATATAGTTGGAACTCAAAATTTGAACTCGCCTACACCTCTACTATCACTATATAATTTTTCATTTAAATCAGACCAGCCGTTGGGAAACTATATAATTATTTCCATTTTATAACACACTGTGCGACACACAATGACTAAGTGATCAGAAAGCAATAACTTTTGAACATTTTTGTTCGTGATTTTCTTTATGTTATTGTGCGCTGTTGGCGATAGCTAAACCAGCACTATAACGCTTACATATATTTATACTTAGAATTCTAAAATTATATCAAAATTTTAAAGTGTGTGTTACAAAATAAAAAAAAAAATGAATATACTTGAAATGTAACATAGCGTAGTTTGTAGTATAGATCTTGTATAGATATTCATTTTTAGAATTTTCTATATACTCCTAAAATCAGGAGTACTTTGGAAAAAAACGATTTTTTAAATTTAGCAGCTTTAATTTTTTTTCTCGAATATCTATTATCCAATCTATGTTTTTTAAATGGCATTAATACAATAATAATAATAATAAAATATAATACTATAATAATAAAAGATAAAATGAGCCATCATTTGATACAATCGGACTAGAATTGTTCTATACTTTTTTTGAATCTGTTGCTTACGTGTAGTTTGATGTTGTCATGTTTATGATGCAAACTAATGGCAACAACAAAAAGACGTAAAATAACTGCACTCTATGAGCTTTTCAACTTTGAAAAAAAATCATATATTCTACAATTACCACCTAATTTCGTTAAGCGATAGCTTATTTTATTGCTAATAAAATATAGTATCAGGAAAAAATATGAGAAAAATATATTTTCTAATAAAGTCAATATTTTCTAAAACTGTAAAATCCAAAAAATATGAATAAAAAATAAGAAATTGAAATGTATACTTCTTAGAAAGGCTAAGGTAATTTCTTTCTAATGCCGTTTAAAAAACCTAAATTAGTTAATAAGTATTCGAGAAAATTTATTTTTTTGGTTATAACTCTTAATTTTGGGGGTATATCAAAAATTCTAAAAATGGTATAATAATATGCTCACCCATATCTACAAACCTAGCGTCGTAAACGCTGTTATAGATGTGGTTCCAGTATCCGGTTCGAAGGACCATAAATAAGTTTGCAATAATAAATTGCCTTGCTGTCTCTATTTGGCGATACTAAAGCAGAGTATGTGGACTATAATTAGGCACCAGAAGAATGGTATACGTATTTTCTGTGACGCTACACACTTCATCAGCATTCGTGGTGTCTTGTCCATTTTGCTTTCGTTAAAACATAAACAGTATCATTTTGATGATTGGAGCAAGATCAAACAAAAAAAAATTAAAATAAGCAATTTCATAATTAAAATCCATTTTTATTTTTTTTTTTTTCTGTATTGATTTCAATTTGTTTTTTCTCAAAATTAATTTATTTTTCCTAATATCAATTTGAATTTTCTCAATTTGAAATTTCTTACTATAGTCCGGAAATATAAGGGTTCCAGTAAGAGTACTGTTTTTATTATTAATTACTGATTAATTCACACGGCTTTCTGCTATTAATAGGAACTATCAATAAAAATACAATGATTAATAAAAATTAAACGAATAGGGATATTTTAATATAATTTTGAGCTTATGTAGATCAAATATACTTCAAATAATCAACTAAAAATGATCCTAGCTTTATTAACTAAAATGTCAAAAATACCAATTCGGGACAAATAAATATATTTAAAATTTTAATTCGGTGTTTCGTTTTGAATTTGGATATCGCCTTAAATTACTTGATTTTCATCCTACATGTATTCCATAAATGTATACTGATATAATAGAATTAACAATACATTGATACTTCTGGTAATTAATGTTTTCCGAAATGCAATGTAAAAGAATTTAACTCCAACGCGCGGTTATATTATGAAAAATATTCTTCAATTTGTATTTCACTTTTAATCTTGTTTTACGCCAACAATCTTAAAACTGCATGTATATACATTTTTTATTAGCTTATCCTCTTAATACATAATATTCACAGTTAAAAAATAAGAAGTAAAAAATAAAGAAAATAAATGTATTTTATAATAAATTTTGTTCTTTCCAATTTTTATTTCTTCCTTATTTACATGCTCTTAACAAACAACAACAATGATGACAATATATAATTGAAATGAAAATCCAACTTAAACAGAAGCACGTAAAAAAGATAAAGGCAACGGCATGATTATGGCACTTGGTTTAATGATGTCGAAAATGATGGCTGTTATGGGTCTTGGTGGTATTGGAGCCTTGGCTATGAAAGCATTGGGTGTAGCAATGACTGCACTTATGATGGCCGCAATGGTTGGTGTAAAATCGTTAGCAAATCAGGGTCACGAGTCATCGCATAGTGTTCAATATGTAACAGCGGACGGACACCATCATAGAAGGCGAAGACGTCGTAGCAGCAGTAATAAAAATATTGTTACTGGGTTGCAATCAACTTTGCCTCCAACTAGTGAGGTAAAAATGGAATTACCATCTTTGGTTTATAGAGGATGGCAAAAATAATTAAAAAATCAAAGGAAATCATGTTAAAATGTTATTTTATATGTTTATTTATTTTTAAGATAATTAGAAAGTTTTATTTATTTATATATTTATTTATTTATTGAAAGTAGAAAGTAAAGAAAAAAATATGAACAAATTTTTGTTGAATATCTTTTTAAGCAAAAATTTTGCTTTCCTGGAAAGCTAGCAGGTATAATTGGAAACAAAAACAAACTACTTATTTTTTGCCTGAATAACTAATTATTTTTATTCGAGTTGTCCAAAAATTCATGTAGTTATTTTTAGACTCTAGGGGTGCTCAAAAATATGTACCTAAACGAAAATAAAAATAAAAAAACAAAAATATATTGCCGTCAGTGAGATCTGAACTTGGATACAAATTAACCATTTGTCTTTAATAATTAACTAATATCATCTCGCACTTCATTTTCTAGGTGACAAAAACTTTTTTAGCATAAAATGTCTTTTTAGACATTTTGTTAAAAAAAAAAAACTAACAGCATCAGAATGGGGTTGAATCAACAACCTTCTGTGAAAATTTACTATAATTTTTATTATTACTAAAAGAATTGAAAACCGTAGTAAATGTTATTTAATTTTGCTTAATTTTTTTATGCTTAAGACAATTTAAAAAGTTTAGAAAAATATTTGTTTATATACATATAGGCAATTTTCTTTTTATGTTTACCTTTAAGAAATTGACCTTAAACCTCAAATATTTTTTTAATTAACTTTTGGTGCAATTATGTTAATAACACCTCGTGGAGTAAAATAACAAAAATTCAAGATCTGAAAAGGTACCGGAAAATACTCAAAGTTAACAAAATCTAAAAAAAAGTTTTTAAAAGTAATAGGTTTCTTTTGATTCCTGTAATCGCAGATTTTAGCATATTTGTTCAATTCCTCTAATGTAAACTACAAACAATATGTCCTTGACCAGTGTTAAATTACATTGCGGACAAATTGTGAAACCAAATTTTTCAAAATTAAAATTTTTGTGAAGTTTTTTGATTATAAAATTTGCGCCGTTTCAAATAATGTAAAATAAATAATAGAGGTTTATTTCTCTTGTAATTAAAAATCGTTTAAAGTACATCTCGTTAATGTGCCCTCAATAGCACCGTTATAAGGGGTGACCAAACTTGGAGAGAAAAAACGTGAATGGCTCTAAGAGCGATTCGCGAGGAAAACTCACAGCGTAATTTCAATGAAGTTAAAGTATAGCGTGATCAATAAATGTTTACAAATAACATTTTAAAATCGTTAAGGCGCTATAAAATATTAAATTGCAAAAACTTTATAACTCTTTAAAATCAATCTAAAATTTTGCGTACTTTATACTAACATTTTTCTTTTTTACATTTTATTTGAAATTATATTTATAATAAGTACATCTATTCAGTTTTAGTTAAGCGAAAAATAGGATTCAACAAAAAAATTTCATAAAAAGTGTTCGTGACCTGAAATCGCGGTGTTGTTAATATTTCATAAATGGTGGAGGTGTAAACGTAAGGTGCAAATTAAAATCGGTGGAAATGTATACCATTCTTATATCGAAATCTAGTGTCACTCAAAAATAATTACTCGTTTGATTTTAATGCAACCTTTAGCGTTTTTGGGTGTGTATTTTTTCATTGAAAAATTTATTTCATATTTATATAATAAATATATACAACTTTTATTTTTTAACATCATTTAAAGATTTATTTGTGGCTGGATGTGAAAAATACATCACCGAATTAAATGCAATTAAAAAAAAAGGTGGTTTAAACAGATTTGTGGTCGCGATTATGTTCAATAATATAAAACTTACCGAACCTCCTTTAATTTGTATTTTGTATACCTCTGTGTAGGTTACATATGCGCATTTATTACCGATATAGCACTTAAAATGTAATTTTTACAATATTTTTAATCTTTTGAATTTTAAATGCCATAACATAAACGGTAATGTCTTGCCCGTTAATATTATTTAGAAAAAATTTTTTTTGATTGTCAAATATTAAAAATATATCAAAAAATTTTATAGAGTTAAAAAACCAGAAAAATCTATGCATAATTTTTGGATTAAAAATTTTTAACGAAATGCTAAAAAATCGTTGTTATCATTATTGTATTTGGTATCATCAACAATATCGTATTACTTTTAATTTGTATTTTAGACATATTGATGTGGATTTTATACGTGAGGTAATTTTTTAAATGTTGTTGTAAATACAATTTTGGCAATATAACTTTTAACTTTTATCTTAAACCTCTATAACACTAACGCTGACGCTAACAGATTTGTGTTTCATTAAGCCCTAAAAGAAAACGAGTTTGATGAAAAGGTTAAATATGTAAATTTACATACCAGCGATAATATATATCAAAAATAATCTGCATTTTTATTAAAAATTCAAATGCAAGCAAAATGTATATATATATATATATATATATATATATATATATATATATATATATATATATACATATATATTAATATATAATATAATTCTTCATTTCACCAGATGTAAAGCAACTGGTTAAAATTCATGAAAAAAAAAAAAAAATAAAAACAATTTGTGCGCTAAATATTTTTATCTGTTACATGTTTAATTTCACTTCTATTGTGTGATGAACACATAACACAAATTTTCATTTCTATAGGTTTTTTCATTTTGTTCATCATAGAAAAAAAAAAATATGCAAATTCTAAACAAAATTTTTATGAGAGCATTTATTTTAAACACCTACTAGATGATGAAATGAAACTAGCAAAAAAGAAAGATATGGGGCAGGCAAAAATACTACCAGAGCCGCACTTGTCTTTTTCATCTGTTAACAGTTGGAACGAACTTATCTTTAATATTTTGGTAAATTTATGAATTTTGTTTTTTATGTATATATTTTGAAACAAAAAGCTGTCAAAGAAAATTAAAAATGCATAAAATTCAAGAAACAAAAAGCAGAAAAGATCATAAGAAAACAGTGAAAGTGCATAATATTTAATCGGTTTAAATATAAGAAATTTAAAATGATTTGCTGTTTATTTTTCTTTTATAATTATTTTTATACTTTACATTTTTTCAACAATACAAAAGAAATTAAAAGCGAACGACTATGACAAGATGGATGGCTGTAGCCATGGAAGAAACAACATAAGTTGCTAATGAAAATAGAAATGAACAAAGAGATTCTTATAAAAAAATAAAATAATACTAATGATAATTCCAAAGGATATTTTAAGCCTCAGACGGATAGAAAACCTAACGAACTGCTATATTTTTCGATTACATTGCACAGTGGGGAGAAACGCCAAAAATGGTACTTAATTCAAGAAAGAATATGCCACAATATATTTTTGTTGTAATAATTAAGTTATTAGTAAGTCGAGTAAATACTTTCCGTAATTAATGATGTCTTTTTTTAGCCTAAATCACTGTCCGTCCAACTGTCTGTGCATCAGTAATCAAAATTTGAAATAATCTTTAGTTCGCCCTTTTTAATAACAATTTATAATATAATATAATATAATATAATATAATGTAATATAATATAATATAATATAATATAATATAATATAATATAATATAATATAATATAATATAATATAATATAATATAATATAATATAATATAATATAATATAATATAATATAATATAATATAATATAATATAATATAATAATGTTGTCTTTAAAGAAAATGTTGTGTTAGAGTAAAATATCTCCCAACGGAGTATTTTTTTTTTTTTTTTTTTATGATAGTGAGTATTTTCAGAGCTCAACTTATTTAATATTCATTTCCACAAATTTATCGTAGGTGTTATTTGTGAATAAAATTTATTAATTTTTAGATAAAAATATTACGGTTTTCTATTTATACCAAGTTAAATGAATTTTGATATAGTTTTGTATTTGATTGAACAAAATTAATTAAAAAATAAAGTATTTTATTTAATCGAAAGTGAAACATACATATATTAAAAAAAAAAAACGTAACCAAATTTGTTGATATTTGAATAATCTAACCTTGAATAATGTTCATATGTATTCGTTTTAATACAAAAAATTTCAACTAGTATTTAGGATTTTTATTTGAAAATAATATATTCAAATAGAAAAATTTAAAATAAATATTTTGATATTTTTATAAAAAAAAAACTCAAAGAAATAAAATTATTCATTCACAAGAGGTTTCAATAAAAATAATTTTTAATTATTTAAGTTAAAAAGATTGTATCAGAAGTTTATTCAGTTAATTGTGTTCCTTGTAGTTTCTTAGGCTGTTTAAAAAATCTATACAGGGTCGAATAAATAACGCGACCAATAGTCATCGAAATAAGCTTATTTAAACGTATTAAATAACGGCAGTATTAAAAAAGACAAACAAATTTAAAATTATTTAAACAAATTTATGTTGAAAAAAAAAAAAATAATAATAAATGATTCAAATCAGATTTTATTTTATTTTTAAAATAGGAAATAAAATAAATAATAATTGCATTCAAGCTAAAGAAAGAAAATTTATTTTCAAATTAGTTAAAGACTTTGGAATTTGATTTAAATTTTATAAAATTATATTCAAATACTGCTGTTGAAATACTTTCTAATCTGACTTGTTAACAAATGGAATAAATATTTAAATAATTTTGTTCCAAATTAAGTTCAAGTAACTGAAAATTGTACTATAAAAAGTTAAAAGAATTCGAAACTTTTTTATTTTTAAAATATAAATTGAAATAATTTATTTTCAACAAATATTTTGAATTAAAATATTCACAATGAACAGCTATGAAATCTGTAATAAAATTAAAGTATCTAATTAAAGTATCTAAAATTTTAATATGACAAAAATAAATTTGATTTAAAATTTCATGTAAAACAACTTGTAAGTAAATTCGTTAAACCGTTGATAAATAAATGCATAGATATCTGAGAGGAAAAAACCTAATTCAATAGTCAAAATTCTAATTCATGCAACATTAATGTTCCTCTCATATAACGTTCTATTTGTGGTTTTCCCCTCTTAAGGCTAAGTTTAGCCTTTTATTTTAATTTTAGCTTTTAATAATTTTATTTTTACAGAATCATCCATTTGAGCATTTTTGTGTATTAATTCGCACAAATTAATCTAGATTACTTATATCTAACAATATTAATTTTCTAAATCAAATATAACGTATTTAATCATATAGACTTATTTAACCAATTAGTATATTTATTTTTAATTATTTTTAATAATTAATTTCTTTAACCATAGAAATAAATAAAAAAAAAAAATAATAATAAAAATAAAAAATAAAAAAACAAAAACGAAAAGTCACTTAAAATTTTTGAAAATTACAAATCAAAAAGGAATTATAATTCAAAATATTAGGTCATTTTACGTATGAAATATAACACAAATTTGTACGGGATTTTTGTGGACGATTTTTCATTGGGTCATTTTCTATGTTTATTTATAAATTTGTTACAATATCTTTTTTAAAAAAAAGGTATCAAAGACTAATGAGAACGAGAAAAAATAAATTTTTGTGTTAAAAAAATATATTAGCTTTTTTCGGGCATTACACAATTTAGCCTCTTTTTTCTCACCTCCTGGCAACACTGCTTGCAAATACCATGATTAGGGTGATTTTAAATATGTTTTTCCGGGTTGGAATTTAACTATTTTGGTACAAAATGGTGGGTGTCTATCTATACTGTGTCAAAATCAAAAAAATCACAACTCGTTTTAATTTTATTTAGGTACAAATATTAATATTATTTCTAAAAATATAATCAAAATTTAAATCTTATGTGTTTCAGGTCATGGTCTGAAGAAATTTGTTTTTTCTTTTATCATAGTGCTTAATTTACTCATCCTTTAGTTAGATAGATAGATAGATAAGAAATTAAAGTTATGTATCATTGTTTAGGAAATTTTGTCCTACTTACAAATAAGTATATATTAAAAAATTTATAATAAGTAAATTTTCTGAAGAGTTTTTGCTAAAAGATACCGAAAAAGGACTGAGTCGAGATTTTGTACTATTATTCATTTTTAACTATGCAATCAAATTTTTGTTAACAGATATTTTTTAATAAAATTTAAGAAAAACTAAACTTTTTGATGCTGAATCCGAAACTAAAGTTATTTATTCAGATTCAGATTATTCAGATTTATCAATGCAATTCTCAAAAAACTTTAAAAAATTTCAAAAATGGGATTTTTTTACTTTTTTGCTTTATTGTCTCAACCGATATCGAAGAGCAAAATTTTATACTATTAGGAAATTAAAAACATACAAGGTCATACAAAAAATAATAAATTTTTCTGATTCCAGCTTTCCGATTTGAGAAATTAAGGCGAAAATTTAAAATTTATGAAAAAATAATTTTAGTTCGGGAGACCCTATTCCTCGCAGGAATAATATTTTTAAAATTTTTTTCCTTCACACTATTTCGTATTAAATTGTCTTCAAGCCAAAAATTAACCCCATATATGTCACTTAGAAAAATTTACGTATAAATGAAAAAGAATGTGACTACTTTTCTGGCAAAGAAAAACGGGCAAAAATCGAGTTTTGTTATTTGCTATTAATAAGATAAAAATTATCTAAACATTTAGATAGGCTATGTAGGGAAAAGTCTTCACTACGGTACGTCCTAAAGTAAAAATTTTAATTTTGACGCTAAATATCTCGTAAACTAAAAGAGATAATCTACTCTTACGATTTGTAGATCTCGAGCAGCAGAATCCTTTCATATGAAAATCTTTCAAATTGGTTCACATATAACGAATTAGGATCGATTTACATATTTGTTATTCCCGAGATGTCCAAAATTGGAACCTTGTAGACCCGCCCCCGGCAGGTCTACATCGTTCAAGCTCAAAATTTACACTCGCCTATACTTGCACTCTCACTTTGTGAAATTTCATTGAGATCGGACCAGCCGTTCGAAAAATGCAGATTTATTTTTATTTCATTTTTAAAGTTGACACTGTGCGACATTCCTAATTTCATATTTCTAATGTTAGGTAACGCGATATTGAAGCCAAATAAGTATGTAAGGTAGTCATAAAATATAAACAAGAAACGTTATCAATTTCACCGAATTTAACCATAGTATAACCATTTATACATTCACATAATTGCATGCATTCCCTACAGTTCTGATAGTGGTCACTTATCCTCTTTTTGATATCCTACACTTATATCTGGTTATCTGCATGGCCGTAATTGATACATGTATAACTTTCGTGGTATATTTAATACTTTTGTTTTTAGTGCAAAACAAGTTAAAATCAAGTGGCTACTTAATTTTAACTTAAAGATTATCTCTTTGTAAACTTTGGAAAATACCTTTTAGATTAACAAAGTTAAATCTTGCAGGGTTATTACACAACCATCTATAGATCTTTTTATTATTATATTAGTCTTTTTCTTTTAAATGACAACCAACTATATATCGAAAAGTACCGAAAACTAAATCTTAAAACAAGAAGCCCTTCTTTGATATTGAGTTAGTAAAGTTTTAGTCAGAGACAACCAGTTTTTTTCTTTTTTTTTTTTTTAAGTGTAAATCAGAAGAAATTAACTTAAAAAAAAACTAAGTTAAAGATATTACGAAAATATTGCAACATCAATCTGTCTGGAATGTGGAATAAATTTCATTCATGACTGAATTTTATAATATTTATTTCAGAGAGAAAAACAAGTTTTGTAAACAAAGTAAAGTGTATGAATAAAAAGAAATAACAAAGAAAGCTGTCAATTTTAAGAATTTAAAATGGGGTCCTTTAGTCGATTGTCATTTAAATTAAAAATAATATACGATTCTCATTATATACCTTCTGTATTTGTTTTTTGTTTTAAGTTTCCTTGAATGCAAGCCTGTTGTTTTAATAAGATGTTTTTGTTTTTAAAGCAAATCCTGTTAAGATTTTATTTTAAATATCTTATTATGACTTTTGCCGCCAATGGTTGGATACATATTGGCAGATACATGTTCGAGTTTTTTCAACTAAATTTCTTATTTTCATTTCAATAATTTGCATAAAAATAACATATTACGTCCCAGAGCAGACAGAAATCAGTCTCCAAGTGTTATGAAGTTTTTTTCACGTTCATCATCAAGCAAAAATATTAATCATTACAAACAGTATGATTTCGTAGTGTAGTAAAAATAAGAAAAGAAATAAAAAATACAAAAATTAAGGTATGACCATATAAAGAATTTTAGGTATTTGGGTTAAATGTAAATTAACATCTTAATAAGGTTTCATTAAATGAAATTTCGTAAAAAAAAATCGATGCCAATAAAAACAAATTTGGTTGTATAAGGTGTGATCATAATTTAATCATCAAATTGTTGTAGTCGGCGTTGTAGTTATTGTGGTTGTTTTGTTTATGGAAAGTGAAATTTCTTTACAGTAGAAATTTAAAAATCCAACGCAACGTAATCACCACGATAATATTTAGAGTAAAAATTATTATCATAACAATGGAAAATGATAATAGAAAATAATGAATTTAAAAATGATTTATTCTGTATAAAATATTTCTTTCATTGAATATTAATTAATGGCTGATTGAATTTATTAATAATTAAATATATAAATAAAATAATTGTTAGGCTAAAGTAATTAAAGTTAATTAAATGTTTTTTATTTATTAGCATTTTAAGCTATTTATTGATAATGAAATAAAATGCTAATTTTTAAAAGAGTAAATATTGTGGTTAAAAAAATTTATCTGCCGCTGAACACCAATTCGTTTGCTTTATTATAGTATAAATGAACCATTGATATAGGAGTAAATTCAATTAACGTAATATGTCTTATATAAATATAAATTATAAATTATTGATACACCAGGCTTTAACTGCAATCATGGAAACGCAAAATATTTCTTAAATATGTTTAATTGGAAGAAAACAAATATTTTCGAACAAAAAATGCAATTTTTTAACTCATTACCTGCGATTTTGATAAAATTCGATATACACACTCATTATGTGAATATAAAATTTGAAGTTCTTTAAAATATTTAAATTCGTTGTAGTTAATTTTTAACTTTTTTCAGATTTCTTTTTTTTTTAAACATGAAATCTAAGTCCTGCTATCTTCGATTTAAACAATTTTGACTCAAATCATTTTTCCGATTTAAACAAACTTTACCTCAAATTGATGACTAATAAATGTAGTTCTAATTTTTTTTTTATGCAAAAAATTCCATTTTTGTAAAAAGGATTATGAAATCAATATTCGTCCGTTATCAAGGATATTTACAAAAAGCATATCTTAAATTTTGTGGTGGGGGGATGCTGAGAAAATTAAAATTATTTTATTTTATTAATATCAAAAATTTAACAAAAAAATTATATAATATAGATAATACAAATTAAAAAATGATCCATGAAAGCCGGATTCATGGAGAAAAATCGGCGATTTCTAACTGAGATTTTCGATTAAGGACGAATGTATGAGATATTCCAAGGAACTTATCTATGAGTTTCTGTTTCAGTTTTGCAAAATCGTAAAATTTCTTGATTTTTCTTTATTTAATTATATTTTGAATAATTTTAAAATTCATAAAAGTATGAACTTTAAACAGAAATATATCGGAGACCACTTAAAGGATTGAAGCATTACAATTAAATTGTATTGTTGTCATTTATATTAAAATATTTGGAAAATTATATATATATATATATATATATATATATATATATATATTATATATATTTATTAGGGTGATCGATTATTCGACTTTTTGGAGAAACCGGTTTTCGAATAGTTCGAATAGTTGGTATTTTTTAAATTCAGAAAAAACCGATTAAACGGTTTTTCTATAAGAAAAACCAACTATTATACGTATTTTACTTTTTTTAAACCAACAATTTATTCAACTTTCTTCTCAAGAATTATAATAAAATAATATTGTATAGGTACATGAAATTAAAACCTTAAAAAATTCATTTCAATAAAAAAAATAAATAAATAAAGAAATATATCAATATCATTAAAATAGGATAATAACCTATATTGCTTATATTATGTATTAAATACTGTAGTATTTTGTTTAAAATGATCTCTTAGAAATAAAATACAATATAAATTCTTTGGAGAGTATCTGTTCTTTTCCTTAGTTTTTATAAAACTACATATAGAAAACGATCTTTTACGTAACGTGCTAGTTATATGTGAACCGATTTGAAAGATTTTCATATGAAAGGATTCTGCTGTTCGAGATCTAAAAATCGTAAGAGTAGATGATCTCTTTTACAGTAAATAAAGTATTATATAATTTATGAAGTCTTTCAGACTTTTCATTTGTGTTTGTCTAAATATTAAATACTTCCAAATTCCCGGAATAATCTATTGTTACATCGTCTTCTTCATTGGAACAACAATCCTTCTCTTCGCCGATTAAGTGACCATATAATTTACAGGCAAATTCCTTGGTTTCGGAATATTTGTGAAAATGATCGCTTTTGAGTTTCTGTATTTAAATATAACAATAATTTTTTAAAACTTTTATGTGACGTTCGTTAATTCGCTTTTTCAAACATTCAAGTAAACCTTCTGCCAATGGGTTTTCAATTTTTGAAAGGCTTTGAAAGAGAAATATAAAAATCCCTTCAGTTTCTAGAAGGGTAGTTGACTTCTTAGATAACTATTTAACTGCAATTTCTAAAGGCTTCAGAATATTATTTAATTCTCTCAATATTTCAATCTCCTTTTCATTAAAAGGTAACTGTCCCAAATCTAAAAGTGCATGATTTACACACTCATAAATTCTTAAGAATTGAGAAATCATTTTCGCCATGGAATGCCAACGGTGCATCACATCGTGAATTAGTTTAAGTTCCCTCTTTTCCTGTTTCTTAACGTAAGCCTGTAGCTTTTTCTATTTGTCGGGCGATTTATTAAAGGTTTTAACACATGATCTAAGTCGGTCTATAATTGATTTTTAAACAAACATTATCGCCTAAATCAAAAATATTGTTTTCTTCGTCATCTTCTAAATTATTAAATAAAATGCAATGGGAGAATAACAAAAATACAGAAAATTAAATAAATCGAAAAAAAAAACGATTTTTTGATTAAAAAAACTGATTATTTGACATTCGAAAATATGACATTTTGAAAAAATCTAGCCAGGAAAAACCTGTTTTAAAATCGGTTGAAAAAGCGCATCGATCACCCTAATATTTATTTTTATACATATATTTTTTTTTTCATTACAATGGATATATAGATTTTGGTACCATGCTCATTTATTATGTACGATATTGATTTAAAAAAATCTAATCACATTTATACAAAACAAAAATACATCAAAAAATATTAAAATGTTACTGCAATAAATGATTTTTTTTTTAATAAATGCTAATTTTATAAGCATTTTCTCATGATCCCACGCTGTTGTTGCCAACACTTTATATGATTTTTTAAATATCCTTGATACAAAGATGAATATTGATTTCATTATCCTTTTTCAAAAATGCAAATTTTTACAAAAAGATTTAGAATCTAGATTTATTAGGCATTCGTTTGAGCCAATTTTTTTTTTTTTTAAATCGGACAAAGAGGTTCGAACATATATGGATTTAAATTTCATGTATTTTAAACAAATTTCGGAAAAAAATCAACTTCGAATCACAATATAAAATAAACTACGCATAATTTGGAAATTTTTAAGAACTTAAAATTTTGTATTGACGTAAAGAGTGCGTATACCGAATTTCATTGAAATTGGAGATGGTGGGATTCGTTGGATGTACGAAAATTTTAGTGTTTCCCAATTATCACTTTTTTTTTAATTTAATATTAACATATAATTAAAAGACTAATTGAATCAATCATTTTCTAATTGGTTATAATTATTTTAAAAATTAAATTTCTTGCACTCTTTAAGGCACAATTAATGAATTAATATCTTTAAAACTCTGTCAAGCTGTAAAGTGAATAATCTTTCAAACATCATTAACAAGTCATTCACAATTTATTGCTGCCGTGTTTCGTATAACATTTCAACAAGCACTTAAATAGTTTAGTTATAGTCATAGCTGCTGCATTGGTAATAAAAGTTTCAGTCACAAATTATTTTTTTTTTTTATTAAATTATTTTATTTATACACAGAAAAAATTATTACATTATATTTTTCAATTAACAAAAATGTTTCATTTTACATTAACATTTAATTAATATATTCAAGCAAAAATAAACGAAACGAAATGGTAAAAATAAGATTCAAATAAGATTTTTTCTCATTTCAATTTTTAATTCATTCAACTATCTACTTGATTGGTTTGATTAATTTTTTAATTGGAAACATTTTTCTATTTTTTTTTTTTTTTTAATTTTTACAGCTATTGGTAATTGATACAATTATTTTGGTGAGAGGTGCAAATTTAAACAATTTTTAATTAAATGAATTATTTTGGTGATTGGTGATTTTTTATATTGCTCTATTTTTATTTACTATTTTTTTTTTTAATAAAAATTAATTACAAATTTTGCTCACTTTTATTAAAAATGTTTGTTTTTGAAGCTTCTTTATATTTTTCTTTCCAAAACCTTCAATAATGTATTTGGTTCGTTGTTGGCTCTTCTTCAGTTACAAAAAAAAAAAAAAAAACAATAAAAAATATATATATTTTTGAAAGACTGTTATGAAAAGGGAAAGTTATGGTGAAGATCATCATCATAATGATTATGATGATTATAACGAATCATTATAATGATGTTAACGAAAATGTTTTTGTTTTAGTATTTCAGAATTAGTAACAGTGTTAAATAGCAGAAGACAAAAAAAAAAGAGTTTTCTGATGAAACCAACAAATAATACAAAGTGCGAAAAATATTTATTAATTAAGACAACGGACCCAACACATTTATTATTAAATTAAATTACTTTTTCTATTTTATGTTTAACATTTTGTTTCGCTCATAATTATTATATCATAATAATTATATAACCATATATTAAAGTATAAAAGAATCATATAAAAATTTGACTGTAGTAATATTGTATTATAAAAAAGCTGGTTTATGCCAAAATGTCACATTAACAAATTTTATAATGGAGTTATAATTTTATCTTTTTAATTACTATTTAGGGATATAGTTATACTCTACCTAAAGCGATAGGTATCGAGGTATTGACGTAGAGTTTATAAGATTTAAAAGAGTACCTTCAAAGTATCATAAAAGAAAATCATATATGCCAAAATGTCACATTAAAAAATTTTACAATGGAGTTCTAAGATTTCCTAATTGCTAGCATAGAACAATGCTTGTTGAAATTGGTTATGATCGGTTCGTTATTTCGCTTAGCCCCATAAAAATGTCCCCCAGAATATGTGTTTAACGATCATAAATGCCTTAAACATAACAATATTTAATTAAAATTTAGTATTTACAGGTCATATATAAGAAGTAATCAATGTGCCAAATTTCATAAAGATCGGTATGTAATTGACCTTCTTTCGAAAATCACTTTAATGTGCATAAATTCCATACAAAAGTTGCTATCAAGTTAGTATTTAATACAAATAAATTTAACATAAGTAATAATCGCACCGTCAAATTTTGTCACAAACTGTCCATAATTAACCATTGGTCCCGTATAAGGTTCACTTCCAGGGATCTCCCTAAAAGGCATAAATAACATAATATAATGCATACATATGTTTTATAGAACTATATAAAACTCTTAATACATGTATGAGTTAATAAGACCCTCCCCGAACTTTGATATATTATGAATGGTGTAGGGTATCATATAGTCGGGCTTGAACGAACTATCCTATTGAAACTCGGAAGAAACTGATTAAAAAAATACCGGAGATATTTAAAAAACAGACTTTTCAAATCGGTTTTTGGATTTTTGGAAACCGCTATATTAGCTAGTGACTTCGTTTTTGTAAAACAAAATCGGAAATTTTTTCTGAATTTTTCTGCTAAAGAAATAAATTCAGTCGGTCCATAAGTAACAGAGATATCGGCCAAAACGCATTTTTGACCAATATCCAAGTTTTAAATAAGCTACGGACTTGTTTTTTATATAAATCAATCACAAATATTTTTCTCGAATTTCGGTTTTTTGAATCAACCAAACCGGTTCATAAACAACCCAGTTATTAGCAAATCCGTTTTTTTTTTATTTAATGTCTGCTTCCCTTATAGTTGTTGTTTTCATGCGTACTGAAAAATAACAACAATAAACTAAGGCATATTTGGTTTTTTTAAACTTTTTGAACACCTATGTAAGCTGGAGACTTCGTTCTTTCACAAAAAAAAAAAAAAAAAATCGGAAATTTTTTTAAAGTATTAACTGAGTTATAGGTCAAAATGCGTTACTTTTTTAAGCTTCTATGTAATATAGAATAGGACCTCATTCTTGCATAAATCTATCACATATATTTTCCTCGAAATTCGGTTTCCTAAAACAGTCAAATCCGTACATAAATTTCCCCCATATCTTTTTTTAAATTAAATATTGTCTTACATTTAAAAAACATATTTTCTGCATCAAAGTGATAATATCTTCCTTTTGTAAAATTCCAAGGTATTCAATTTATTATTTACTATCTTTTACCGGAGCGCTTGGCTTCCCTTTTTGATGCTGTAACTAATATCTACTTTATATCGGAGCTACTTCACCCTATTCGAAATTTGATATAAAAATTACTTTTAAAACTTTTTAAGACTTTCACTGTAATATTCCTTTAGATGAGAAAATTTGTATATTTTTTGTATGGGGGCTACATCTCTCCCTGGACCTATCCTTCCTATTTTCATTTCATCAATGTGATATGATAAGGTGAATGTTGTCACGAAATTCTAAAGGCTTTCGCTGTAATAGTTCCTTACATATGCCATAATGAATATTTGCATTATAATGGGGGTAATACTCCCTCTGAAAAATAAAAAATAATAAAATATCACATTTATCATATTTGAATTTAGGGACACATTGGATGATTCTGTGGAAATTTTAAGCAAATGGGTTCAATCGTTTTAGAGTTATAAAAGAGTTATAAAGTTGACGTAAAATATGGGCATAACATCCGATGAAGATCCAACATAACATATAACATTCTACAATGCAATCACTATCTGTGCGTTAAATTTCATGTAAATAGCTTCATTAATAACGTGCAAAATTTAACAAATTTTATTTTTTTAAATAGGCATTAAATATGGATGTGACGTACAATCGAGATCTGACATAGCCTGCCACCACCCCCAGCAATGGTACTGTGTGTCAAATTTCGTGAAAATCGATTGAGCCATTTAGGCGTGATTGATACACAAACAAATAAACTGACATTTCATTTTCATAATATATATAGGGATTTATAAAATCTTGATTCTATTTCAACTTTATATGAAAATGTAAATTATTTAAAGTTTTTAATGTTTACGTAGATATACAAATGTAGAATATTAGTAATTACATCCAATATAATGTATTTAATTTTCATATAATACATTTCAGCACGGGTGAAGGGTACATAAGATTCGGCACAGGCGAATATAGCATTCTAACTTGTTTTTTTGATTTCATTTAACTGTTTGTAACAAGTTGAATTTTATTTACATTAAAAACTGAAACCATGAAACAAACCCAGACAAGACCTTAATTTTTTATATATTTTTATTTGTTTTCTAACACATTTTTATGTATCTCAAACATTTTATGGTTCTTCATTTACGAGCAAGTAAAATGCCAGAGAAAACCGAACAGAAAACCAAAAGAGTTTTATTTTCCATTATACAACTACAAAGTTTTATTATTGGCTGAAAAATTTTTCAAGAACAATATAATTAAATTTTATTTGCAAATTCTTCCGCCCCCAATAAAAATAATAACATTCACTTGTTATTTGGCTTAACAATCACTTAATTTTTTTCGGTTATACCTCAACACAATTTTAGTATTTATTACCAGAGGGGCAGAAAATCAAGCATAAAAAGGTTTACTTTTTTATGGATAATTGTTGAAAGAAATGAAACTGCGTATTGAATTGGCCTAAGGCACAATTATTAATTAAGTTACATTGAAGAAAAGTAACGTAACCAATTTGGGTTTGGAGAGGAAAAACAACTTCTTTAAACTTCTTGATAATTAAAAAAACAAGGGTTTTATAAAAACAATTGTAAGTTTTATTAAATTCTTTAATGAATTTAAAAAAAAATAAGTAAAGTTTATATACAGTAAGTTCATATAGCGCAACACTGTTTTAAGTTACATTAAGTTTAGAAATTGTAGATTATTAATATAGATATAAACCTTAAAAAAAACCCGATTGAAAAAAAATTGCTCAAAGGCACCCGTACTACTCGTATAATTGCTTTTATTTTCAATGAAACTTTTTAATAATACATTCTTAACCTTAGGTTTTTGACAACGGAGCTTCATATTTAAAATTATTTAAAAAATTTGCAAATTAGAGGCGCACAATTTTTAAAGCTACATAGCTCCGCCTTTTTAAAATTAAACCAGCTAGATTTAGTTCAAAAATATTTCGATTTTGTCCAACTCACAGTGTCACATTTATTCAAATCAGAACGACAAAAATACGAAAATAAAAGCTTATTTAATGAAGTATTTTTTTTCACATTTATTAGTAAACATATCATATATTATGGGAAGAAAACACTTAGAATATTGGAAAGTGTCTATAGCGCGAATTATGGATTTTCAAAGTTGCAACTTTTAAAAATATTTTAATTTTATTTAAAATTTTTGTGAAAAAGTATATTAACTTTAACTGCATATATCTCAATAAATACTATATATACTGATATGATTTTTTGCTATGTAATGATAAATGTATGCAGTTTATTCTACTATAATTCGTTAGATTAAAAGATCAATATTGAAACTCTTTTTTTATTTTAAAGAAATCCTAATATAAAAAAAAAAAATTCTTTTTTTTTTTGAAATTTCTATTTTTAATGGACTATATATAAAAAGTTCCAACGAGTTCCAACTTAATAATACGAGTGGTATATAAAAGAATTATATTTGAGAATATTTGCTGCAACTTTTTGCGATCTTTTGAAATATTGCAAAAAAAAAAAAATGTGGTATTATCAATTTGTTAAGAATTACTTTAAATTTTTAAGGTATCGACTAAAATTTTTTTATGCATATATTACACTGATATTGGTGTGATTAGATCCTGCCATGCCTACCATTAAAGTATTCTTTATTTTAATAAAATTTATAAAAATATCATACAGAAAAAATATTTTTTTCAGTATGGGAGTGGCAGTGATTATGTGATATTTAGATGGAATATTGACGGATTTATCTAATAAAAAAATATAAAATTTCAGTCCAATATCTCCAAAGTTGGTTTTTTGTCGTTCTATAACTACCAACTGTAATTTTTAAATTGATATTCTATGAATAGCAGAATACTTTCTGGATTAAAATATTATACTTTTTGGTCACTGACCTAAAAGTATAGCTATTACAGAAACCTCAAAGCTGTCAACAGGTGCGTTCTTTTAATTTCTCAGTAAAATCCAGTAAATTTAAGATTTTACTCTCAAAAAAATTGTAAACGAAAACGGACGCGAAGGAAAAATTTGTAAAATCCAGTAAAATAACTACGATAGATGATTGCATACAAATAAAGATAAACAACAACAATAATTATCAGGGTTTTAGTGAATAAAAACTTAATTTTTCCTTTTGTTACAAATGCATTTACTATTTTTAAATGCTTTTTATCAAATTTGAATGAAAAAATACATTTTTATAGTTTTTCGAATATTTTCATTTCAAATGTGAACATGTTTACCTTCTTTTTTTTTGTTTACTTTATGCAACATGATCGTACTGGGTTTTAAAGCAAAAATAAAACCAGGAAAATTTTTAAATATTCAGTTATAAACTGTCACTTTTCTCTCTCAATTTTTGCTCTCTTTACTGAATTTTTGATATGCAAATGCAAATCCAGTAAAAGTTTTTACTGGACAGTACAAATTTTTGGGTTAACGAACGGACTTAATGTAATCTTATACTTATTATGAAAACAGTACTACTACTTACTACATATTCAAATATTGAAATGAGTTATAATATCTTCCGGTATAAAATGTTAGAACCATCGAATACAACTAGACGTTTATGTGAGAGGCACTTCAAACTAAATTTTCAAAAAAATTTATTTTTACAGGTATTTTTGTTGTAGCATGAATTAGGCTTTTGACAACTGAAATAGGTTTTTGCCTCTCACATAAACTTCTAGTTGTATTCTATGATTAGGACCTTCTGTTTTATTACTTAAGAAACATTTGTGGAATTTTAAAAATAAAAAAAAAATATGTAAAAAAATAAAACTTGTAATTTAATTACAAATTTAAAAAATAACACCAACGAAAGTATTTGAAGCTATTATTGTAAGTAATTCCAAAAACTGATATAATTATATAATATTGCAAGCAAAATGTCAAAATAATTCTAGAAATCAATCTTTTTTAAGAACTTTACTATATACCAAATAATGAAATATTTCTTTCCTATTAATGTAATATGGTGAAATTCCTAAGAGAACATACAGATATTAATATGTGTTATAGACCAGTATGTCAATTATCTACAGGAAGCTCAAAGATGTATGTATTGCAAAATTAAATATTATTTATTGTTATTGTTAAATTAAAAACAAGTAAGAAAGATATAGTCAGTCAAGCTCGACCATATGATACTCTACACCATTGTGTATATGCATCAAAATTCGTGGAGGGATATTACATTAGACCTGTGCAAAATAAAATATACGAATACAGAATATTACGTGAATTTCTTCACTTTGGGGTGATTCTCGAATATGGGCTTATATGAGAACTATGGTAAATTATAAATATTTGTGTAGAATATTAACTTGATACCAACATTTGTGGTTGATTTATGTATGTTAAAATGATTCTCGGAAGAGGGGTTTATATAAGAGCCTTTCTAAATTTATGAAATTTAGCAGAAAGATTGATATTTATACTGAACTTCCTTACACCGAATTTCATTAAAATATTACTATATTTAAGGCACTTGTGTTCGATAAATTCCTATACCGGTAGGACATGCGTAGAGGGTCTACATGAAATTATGAACCGATTATAATCAATTTCATTAAGCTTCATCATTATGCCAAAATAATTATTTGTGTCAAATTTTATCAAGATGTCTTTAAAATTGCGGCCTGTATTTTGTTCACAAGGTTTACATGGACAGACAGCCAACTAGACGGACGGACATCGTTAAACCGACTCAGAAAGTGATTCTGAGTCGAACGGTGTAATACTTTAAGGTCGAATCCGAAAAAAATTTTTTTTTTTTGCTTTACAAACATCAGCACAAACGCATAATATCGCAAACACCTATGGTAGTGTGTAGGGTATAATAATAAATACGAGTAATAAATGGTAATAAGTGTTTGTGCAGAATAATGTACGAGTACATTCCAAAAATGTTAAGAAAGGAAAAACAACACAAAAAGAAGAACGAACTTTCACTTGGTAGCAATGGATTTGATGCTATTGCTATTGTTAATGGATGGTTGAATGTCTGAAGGTTGGTTAAATGGTTGGAACTGCAGCAGCTTCTGTAGTTTATTTATTTGCTACCAAAGTTGTAAATACTAAAGAAAAAAAAAAAAAAAAAATACTCTAATGAAATGTTGTTAATTTTACACGTTCGTGTTAGAGATGAACAATATAGATAAACAAAAAAATTATAAACGCAAATAAATAAAAATAAAAACATGAAAATAATAATAAAATATAGTATTGAATGTATAGCTACGCTATTTATGAAAACTTTGCCACTGTAGGAAAAAAAATATCTATTTATTATACATTTAACACTATGTACTGAGAGATTTCATCAAGAAAAAAAAAATAATAATAAATAGATGGTCAAATGACTTCAATATGAAAAAAAGAAGAAAAAAGTTAAACAAATTTAATTGGATTTATTCAAAATTCAAATTTATTATTAAAATATTTTGAGAATTTATGTTAATTTTCACTTTTTATTTTATACGTTTCTCATTTTTTTGTCCCATCTTGATTTTGTAAATAATGTAGGAGGTTTAAAGGGTTTTTGTATTCAATTTTTTTTTTTTTAATAGATCTATTTACTACACGGGTCGGCAAAATTTTTTTCCGTTCTCCTTCAGCCAAAAATATGTAGACTAGATAGAATTTGACCTGCTAAATACGAGTCTGTTTTTCCATCAGGTCGTGATTTTTTTATAGGCATGCCTAACATCTCCGCCTTAATAAGGCGAATTCACGAGTATATTTTACCACAACTCGAGAATGGGTTATCCGTGAGTTAGTGTTCGAAAAAACACTTTTTTATGCAAATTGAAAATTTTGTTTTTCTTGAAAATTTCTTTTAAGAAATGAAACGGGCAGAAATGTGAAATTTTCAATCCATTGGTTGGTATTACTATGTGTCATCAAAATTAATATATAAACCTTGATTTTATTTACAGTTAAGTGAAAATACATACAATTAAATGGAGACAAATGGTATGTCTAATATATCCCCATTCCGATGTAGACAGTTTATACACCAAAAGATGCAGAAGAAAATTGTATTCAAGCCATCTTAACATTTTTTTACAAGCTCAATGTAAATAAAATACATAAATACAGAACATCTAGATGATTTTATGCACTTTAGGGCGATTCCTGGAAGTAGGTTTATATGGGTAAATTATTGACCGATTTTCATAAAATTTGGCAATGCTGTTTCTACTTACATAAAACTTTTTTGTGTCGAATATTAACTTGATGCTAACATTTATATGCGATTTATGCACGTTAAAGTGATTTTCGAAAGAGGGGTTTATATAGGAGCTACGGTCAATTGTGGATCGATCTTCATAAAATTTGGGACAAAAATTGACACTTGTACAAAGTCTTTTTGCAACGAATTTCACTGAAATATTCTTATTTTTAAGGCACTTTTGATTGTTTAAACTCTATTCCGGGGGAACGTTTGTATGGGTGCTATAAATTTTATTGAATTACTTTGTACACAAGATTTACATGAACAACCATACTTCAAAATGGTTTTAAAGATGCGAATTTTTGTGAATAATTCGATGAGTAGAGGTTTTTATATGTTTGTTAATCATACGAGTGTTATTGTAGATGCTGCGGCCATTGGATGAGGAAGTTAGCACCGTTTATTGTGTGCTTGGCTACTCTTTCAATTAAAAGCACACATTTACACCACATTCTTCACTTAGTGTACTCTTTCCATAGAGAATGATATTTTGCAAAATCAAATTATAAGTAAATATGAGGCGCCATATCAGAAATAATGAGTTTTGTTCTTCGGATCCTTATATTTCTTAGTTTAGTATTTAAACTATGTATTAATATAATTTTACTATAAATTTGATTAATACATGTTGTTCACCAATAAACTTCTTAGTTCCAAGATAATAATTTTTATTGTATTTTATTTTCTATGTAGTTTTAAATATTCAATTAAGCTTTTAATTGTAACAATTAATGTCCTGATTAATTTTAAGAAAAATTTCAATCAAAAATGTTATTGATTTGATTAAAGAAATTAATTAAAATTTATCCAAACATCAATTATTTCCAATTAATTAGTATTATCACTTTGATGTTTGGAGCAAAATCAAACAAAAATTTAATTGATATAAGCAATTTCGTAGTCAAAATTGATTTTAAATTGTTAAATTATATTTTTGTTTTTTCTGTGTATTTTGCTTAATAAAGAAAATTTTTTTCTTGCCCACTTGTCTATCTTCACTTGATTGTAGGTATACAGCTGTAAATAAAATCAATATTTGTGTATTAATTTTGATGACGAGGTAAACCACAAATATAATCTAAAAAAGGGTTTTATGCGCATTAAATAAAAAAAGGAAAAATATGTTTTAGAAACATGAAAATATGCACTTAGAAATCAAAACTCTGTGATTTTTGAACAAAAATTATGTTTTTCACTAAAACTAAATTTTTTATTAATATTATGATGTTATAAAATAAGACATAATTAAAATTTATTAACTGTGTCGAAATTTGATTCACGAGTTTTTATTATATCGCATAAAAACGTTAATGATCTTCTATTTGCTTACCTATATAAATCTAGACATTGTTAGTTCAGAAATGACCACAATTATCATATACTTTCATTTAAAAAATATGTTATTTTTACAACATTAACTGACGCTATTCGGGCAAGTTTAAAAGCTAATATGTCCCCTATATTACATTTCAGAAATAGATTAAATGAAGTTCAATTAAAAATGGTTCAATATTGTCGAGCTCCTCAGCGATAAAATGGTGTCCATTAAAATTTAATTTTAAATACTAAATCTTTTTGGATTTCTTATTATTCTTATAATCAAATTTTAAAAACATCTCATGAGGTAAAAAAAAAATTATTCTCAAAATGTCAAAATATACTCTAAAAGGGTTAAATATGCTCCAAAAATAACAAAGTATGCTATAAGTAAGTGCACTAAAAATAACTAAATGCAAACATATGCTGTTAGGGGTAAAATTGATTATTGATAGCTTCATTTAACGTCTAGGCAAAAGCGTGCAGCTGCGTATTTGTGGTTTCCCTGTTGTTGACGAGTGGTTTATTTTGCGTTTTTGACGTTTTCACATTTTAAAAGAACTTTGAAGAAAAAAATTTTCAATTTTTCAAGAAAAAAATTTTTTTGGACACTAATTTCCAAATAACTTTGAAAAATATTGAACATATAGACAAAATTTTTGTATAAATCGTATACACCCTTTTTGAGTTATGGTGAAATATACTCGTGTATATTATTAAGGGCAAAACATTAGACATGCGAATTGAAAAAATCCGGACCCGTTAGAAAAAAACTGAAAACAGATTCGTATTTAGCATATCAAATTCTATATTGTCCAACTATTCGTCTTTAGGGTAGGATCTTTTTGCCGACCAGTGTTATCAGAGAAATTTTTGTCAAAAGTCTCAAAAGAAAGTTAATTTGTTCATTTGATATTTATTTAATTTTACTCTTTTAACAATTTGTTGCTTTTACTTTAAATTCCCAAGAAGAAAAAAAAATTAAAATTATTTTAAGTATTGTAATTAACTCAAACCAGATTTAAAATTACAATTTTTGGCTTGAGAAAGTATTTACATTAAAAAAATATACATCGACAATTCCATGAAAGAACGCTAAAAAATTGACCTAGTGTTTTTCGATTTTCATAAAATTTTGCACGCAAAAAATTCATGGATATCTATATCGATTTCAGTTTCGTGAAATTTTTATATCGTTTATTCACTTTCTAAAAAAAACTCAAAAGTGTATAACTTTATACCACGTTTACACCACAATAAAAATAATTGGTTTTTGTGAAAACTAAATTTAAAAGATCAATTCGTTTACATATTTTTAGCAATATTTTAATTTAAATTTAACAATTTTTTTAAAACAAATGACTTCATTCAAAAAATTATAGAATTTTTCTATCCTATTTGATAGTTTACAATTGTGAAATCAGTTAAACAGGATGTTTCATAAATAGATATTTTAGCAATTTCTATGTAGTTTTTCATAAAAACTTGTTAAAAATGGTTTTTGATTTGTATGGAAAAACTAAAAATTTGCTTGCAGTTTTTCAATGAAAAACCGCATGAAGCCAAAAACAAATAGTTTTTGTTTGGTGTAAATTGCATATTAAATAACAATATTTCTGGGAAGAATTGAATTGTGATTACATTAGCTTCAATACAAATATTTTACAAATGAAAAAGATTTGTGAGAAATGAGTTTTTATAAAATTGAATTTTTTAAATGAATTTTTCGTTGAATATACTATTTCAGATTTCTGATTTTTTATCATATTTAGAAAATAGGGAATCTTTACATTAAAATTAAAATCTCAAGTTTTTGTGACACACACATCTACTATACACAATTTTGCTTTTTCTAAAACCTATTCACATTTTCTCACATAAAATCTCTATTTTACTGGTATTATTTTTAAAATATGAATAATTTAATAATTTTAATTTTCATATACAAAAACATATATCAAATATTTTAAAATGTTTTCTAAGCAAAAATATTCATTTCTTGACATTTTAGTATAAAGTGAAAAAAAATTTAAACAAACTACTACAATTAAAAAATATAATTAATTTGCTCCAATTTAGAAATCGTTTTGCCAATAAATGGCAAAGGTAAGTGTGCGAATTTTATTGATATACTTTCAATTTTTTTATATTTTAACAGAATTTGTTAAATGAATTTAACTAGTTTTAGAAATAGAAGACAAGAAGAGGTTCCAATACCGAAAATTCTAAGTGGAGGTAAAATCCTTTTAAATTAACTTTTTTTGAATATTTAACGGATGAAAATATGTTTAAGACAAGTCTACAAGAGGTGCAATCGTGAAGACATTTTAAGAAAAATGTAATACCTAAATGCCATCTAAAGGGACAAGTTCACTGCTATTTCGACAAAATAAATGTAGGTAGTTTTGGTTTAATGTAAGTGTTAAATAAATTAATTTAATGTATATTACACTTTCATTTTAGCATTTTTAATAAAAAAAAACAAACAAACAAAAAATGGTTTCATTATCATTCACAATAGAGTTTCGGATCCAAATCATATCGCTTATTTGCTACAACAACGTCATAACTCAAAAAATCATTTTTTTCAGGAGATGCACTTTCAGTTTTTAAGTTGTTCTATATTTTTCATAAATTTTGAATGCAAATTATATTATGGTGAAATTTAATCACTTTTCTAGGAAACCTTAAAATGTTGACTAACACACCCACTACAGCGGACGCATAAATAAAATATTACGTTGCTGCAAGAAATATACAACAAATTATGAAATTTGGATCAAATGCTTTATCGCTATCCTGTGTGAAATATAAAAAATTTGTACACAATACTTTGTCAGTTAATAAAACATATGCATTAGTGATGCTAACTCGAAATTTGCATTTTTTGAGTTATGACGTTGTTGCAGCAAATGAGCGATATATGATATACCATATATACGTACATATATAATTATATTTGATCATAGGTTTACATATTTTATTAAAAAAAATTATTGGATTACTTTTCAAAAATTTATTAAAAATAATAAATATTTATGATCTAGATAAATTAATATTGCAGTTTATAGCAAAAACAATAATTTTAAATACGCTTAAAGAAAAATTCAAATTTAATGAATTTACAATTGTCAAAAATACATCTATAAATTGCATTTTTTAACAAAAATAATATTTAGGAAATGCTGACTGAACTACTCAAAAAAATGATACTCCACATTTTTTTTTTAATTTTATTATACGTAGTAAATTTGCTCTTCCCAAAAATTTTTATTTGATTGTAAAGATTCCATACTTTTTTTTAAATTTTGTCGATATATTTTAAACGCACAAAAATGAGTTTTAATTAATGAAACTAAAGGTATTATGAATAATTCGTAAACCAAAAGGTAGTGAACAAAAATGAAATAAATATTATTTCAAATTATCATTTTCATTCTAATTATCATTAATTTGTCATTTGTTAAAATGTTTGAGAATTTTAATAGACATTTTGTGACATGTAGCTGGCAGCCTTAGGGACTTTTTGTAAATATATACGTTATTCCAAAACATTATTCCATTACTTATCTTAATATAGCAAAAAAATCACATATGCTCTCAGTAAGCAAATAAAAGAAAATATGAAAAACAAACCCCTGTTGGAAATTTTTCATAAGTAGAAATTGTTGACAACTAAATGAAAACAAAATATATCATGAAAAATCTTAAGATACTAGAAAATACTTATGATGCTTTAAGTTGTCTTCTGAGGATATATTTAAGTTATAATTGGAGACCTTCAACATTGAATCACATTGTCCTTTAGTCAATACTTTTTCCAATTTCCACCTCTATCCGAAAGCATAAAAAAACGTCTAATTAATAACACTCTTGACAAAACTTCTAATATATTTAAAAACTAAATTGTATCATGCGAATTTACATTAATAGGAAATTTAAATTAAAAATTAATAAGATAACAACAAAAAGACTTTCATTTTTGCCACTAATTTGAAAATTGCTTTCTCAAAAACTTTAAATTCATTAAAGAAACGTTTCTTTCCGAAGAAACAAAAATAAAGACTATTTATCACACATTATTTGTTGCTAAGAAGTATAAAAATATTTAAATTAACTTTAATCGTAATAAAAAAACGTCATTATTTGCTGCTTAGAAAAACGTAAATATAATAATTTTCATCTTCATTACTCGACAACACACAAAAGAATACAATACATCATCATCTATTGAAATTCAATCAATCATTTAGTCACTTGACTCTTTCTCTTCCTTTAACTCATTAAAACAGCACATTTAAGCAGACTTGTTTCAGATACCGTACAAAAGAAAAAAATGAAAAATATGCATATGAATATTAGTAACAAAAGAGTATTCCACTATGTATGCCAATGATGAAAGTGTTACGCAATGCAAAGAAAACATAAATTTCATTGGAAGAAATTAAAATACTCGAACAAAGAAACAACCAACAGCAACGTCAACAACAAAATAATGACAACAAAAAACTTGTTGCTGCTCTTCTTACAGATGTGAATATACATAAACACATATACACAGCTGCGGTCAATAAAATAGCACCACATAATATATTTTATTTCAAAAGAAGTATTATACCAAAAACTGTTAGATTTATTTCCGACCTTTTTTTATGAAAATATACCTTATGCACTAAATTGACAATAATTAAAGTAATAAATGAAAATTTTACATAACTTTTGTGAAAACGTTATAAAATATTTGTAATGATATGAAAATGGTCAATTCAAAAAAGGCACCAATTCGTTAAAATAAATTTTAAATTATTAAGAAAAATAATGAAATTAATGAACACTATTATGTTTTATGTCTAAGTTAGTATTTTATTAATGAAAAAAAAAAAATTATTTCGATCTATCTCCCGAAATTTTACCATTTTTTTGAAATCTTAGCTTAAAATCTTATGCAAAATACTATCACACATTAGTCAAAATACCTTTTGTTATGTATTTTCTGTTCCGACAACAATTTGCTTTAATTCTGACCACATGATTTAAATAATATTATCATCTGGACAAGGACCTTGCTGATTCAAAACCGCATTTATGCCAATCAGTTTATGTGTTTCGGATTATTGGGACCTAAGGACTTCGCACGAAATAATCCGTACACACTTTCAGGCTTATAACTTTTAATATACGTGAAAAAAGTTGAGCACAGTTAACTTATTTACATTTGTTACTATTCTCAATAACCAGGGGCTAAATTTTGTTGTAATAACGCGCCATTAGTTTTTCTTAAAACTAAAATTTAAAAAAAAAATTCATGCAAACGCATAATTCAAATTTGTAAGCAAAACACATGTCGACCATATGAAACAATTGCTACAAGTGCAGGTAAGTTATGAAATTCAGTTTTTTGACTCATAAAAAATACGAAGTGTTCACGGCCATCGAAATAAAACCTGATAACCGAAGAAAAAGTTTATTTACAAACGCTGTTGTCAGATGTGATGACTTATAGTCATTTTGACGATTTTTGGATCCAAAAATGGCCTGTTGACGTTTCGACGATTTTTGTTCCAAATTTGACGACTTTTTATAAAAGGAGATTCGGAACAATCTTCAAAATTTTTTATATATATTTTTCTTTAAAAGTAAATTAGTCGATACAAATATATTATCAATTTAAATAAAAATCTTCTTAAATTTGTCAATGTAAATGTTTTAGTTATTAGGAAAGATTTATGGGAACCAATATAATATTATATCCCAATCAATTATGTGTGACTTTATTATGAAGTGGTGAATAACATTTTACAAATGTTCGAAACCCTTTTGCCATTTTTACAAAACTTTAATTTCATAATCAAGGCATTAGAAATACTTAAAAAACAGTACTTGGATACTTAGATATTTTTGAGGAATTGATTCATTTATCATTCAAATAAATTTCATATATCATACATAAGCTCAAGAAGAGGATATTCATCATTTTTATGTATATATCATCAGACATAGAAAATGTTCACACCTAATTTTTCAGGTTGACGATTTTTTGATGATTAAATGATTTTGATTGACTTTTTTTCTCAAAATTTGACGATTTTTCAGCAAATTTATCTGGGAACCATGTTTACAGACTGTTTGATTGCTGAAAAAATAATACGAATTTTAAAAGAAAATTCTCTGAATGGATGTAGAAATCTTTTATCAGAAAAGTTAAAAAAGCTAGCCTGAAGGCACATGAAGTAAAAAAGTTCCCAATAGAAACGCTGTAAGCAAATGAGTGCCACCAGAAGTGATTCCTTTTTGTCATTAAAAAATACAACGAATTCTAAGTTGCCTTATCTTTCTTCTCATTATTACCATAAAAAAGTAATTGAGTGGTATCAGAAAAGTTGTGTTGCTATGTGCCAAAGATGGTCAATCTTTTGTGCACCGAGTCCAGAATTCAGTCCATTTTAAATGTATTGGGTTATAGTAAAAAGGTGTTTTAAAAACTGATTAAAAAATAGCATAAAGTTTGAAACAAAAGGATGCATTCCAACAAAAAAGTAACCGAAAATATAACTAAGCTTTTATTTAGGGTGTTCCAGAAAATATTAAATATCTTATTGAAAACGAAAAATAAACTTTTCTTTTAAATTTAAAACTACAATGTAATACTCTTTAACAACAGAGTAACTCCATTTTAAATTCAAAAATTTTGTCCTCCCTGAAATTTTCTCTGTGACAGGTATACCGATAAGGCTTCTTAATGAAAAAATATAAAAAAATTAAAGATGGACTTTTTTAGATACACATTATTAAAGAAAATTTGAACAAAAAATATGTTAATAAAAATATTTTCAAAATTTTTAAGTGGCATCTTAAAATACAAGCTTTGACAAATCCACTGCAAAAAAATTATGTATTTTGAGATCTTTTATATGACAAAAGTTATGGACATTTAAGTAAATATATTAATTACCTTCAAAGCTATAGAAAAATTCATTTTACATGCCTCTATATCCTCTTCTACACATGCACAAAATTTTATTTAAATGGGTAACCAATTATCAAAAACTGAATTATATACACTCATTTTTTCGTGCGCAGTTTTTATATTAACGTATTTCTTTCGAAACTTATAAAATTATGATTCTATCCATAAATATATATACATAGGAATACATCACAGCTTTTCTTCACGGTATAGTAATAGAATCATGATATTCTAGAACAACTGTCAAAGCTTTGTTTTTTTTTAATTTGTTTACATTATCCTTCTTACAAATCACTGACTTATTTGACCAAGAAATATATTGCCATCTAATTTTTAGAAAATGAACAAAGGCCTTTGTAAATTTTACCTTTGTAAAAACATGTGGTATGTTAAAGGTGGTAGACTTCTAGTATAAATTTTTCATTCTAGGAATTGTGAAAAAATAAATATAACATTTTTTGTAACAGTACTAAGCCTGAAACCATAAAAGTTCAAATGGTTTATCAGCACCAACGACATTCAGTCTTTTTTTTTTTTTGGAACGCAATGTCTTTTCTGATCAACAAGTCAATAAAATTCCTAAATTCAGCATTCAACATTATATTCAGAAATATTCTTATATAACAATGAAGTCCACATTATTCATATCGACATTACATAGCCTATTTCAACCAATAAATAAGAAAATGATGAGCATTGGTGGGAAGGGGGTTGATTTTTTTCATTTTGTAAAATTCGAAATTATGATCACGATTTGAAATCGTGCGTAAAAATAAATTTTCTGTTCAACCAATAAATATGAAGATGATTTCATATTGCACAGACGCGTATCCTTCCTAAGCATTGAGGGGAAATACAAACAAAAATATAAATTTATGGATGGTAAAATAAAAAGGATTTGAGGGAATATGATATGATTTAAGATGTAATTTTATTTTATTGTTATCCTCTAAAGAATTCAAAATAAAATTACTTTTTATTTATTTTATTTTTATTAATATTATATAATACAATAAATGAGACTATATATTATAATATAACATAAAATTAATATACAAAAGAATGCTATGTAAAGCTATGAAAATTTAAAATAAAATTTTAAATTTTAAATAAAATTTTTAATTTTCATTCATATTTCGCTCGAATACAGACAAAAATTTTCAAGAGAGCAAAAAAATTTACTTTTAGTATGAAAGTCATATAAAATTACATAATAATCCTTTTGATAACAAGAACTAATGCAGTTATTTGAAAAAGGATTAAAATTTAAAACGGGTCTCAATAAATTTTTCAGATGGATGTAATAATATAATTTTGGGAAAATTACACTAAAAGACTTGACTTTAATATGGCGCTATAAAAATATTGTTGAAATTATCTTGAGAAAATGTTAAATTTTTAATAATTTTAAGTTACAAAATTATGCATATTTTCAATCAATTTTGTTCAAAAATTTTAATTTCTTGAAAAAATATAATTTTTGTAAATTTATAGTTAATTATTTAATGTATAACTATTTTTGTTTAGAAAAATAAAATCGTAAAAAAAAATATTTCACCCCCCCCCCCCCCCTCCACCTTAGATCCGCCCCAGTTATTGTAGCAAATATGCTATAAATTGATCTAGTTAGATTGTCATTTGAAATGATTTTATTACAAAAGAAACTCAGATATTAAATTTTGTTTGATAATTTCTAATGACGTTGCTATTATTTTGACTGCATTATATCAGAGCTTTTTTCAAAAATCAGTTAATGTTTTATGAAATGTGAATATTTCTCAGAAAAAGGAAGACATATAGAGACACAGTGCTTCAAATAACAATTTTATAAAGTATTTGAAGAGAAAATATCTGTAAATAAAAATATAACTAGCGTTAAGTGAAGGTAGATGTGTATATCCGACACATGTGTATGTTATGTTAATAATCATATAGTATGTTATCAGAGTATTTTGCAAATTAGAAATTAAACTGCTAAAAGATAAAAGCTTTCAAATTGAAAACAAATAATATTCGAATATTTATTATAAATTAATCATAATTTTATAAGATATCTTACTTTTCTGTTCTTTTACAATAACAATAAAAAACAAGTAAGAAAGCTATTGTCTGTCAAGTCCGACTATATGATATCCTATACCATTATTTATATGCGTAAAAGCGATTTCGTAGGAGTGTCTGATATGCAACCTGCAGTCAAATGCGGACCAATTCTTGGAAATTTTGGAAGTGTGATTTATACACTTATAAGACTTATTTGTGTCAAATATTATTTTACACAAATAAGTATATGGGATTTATTTACCAGTGTTGACAGGAGGTAAGAAAAGAGAAGTTAAATTGAACCTTAAAATAGGTCAAATATTTTTTTTATTATTTAAAACTCGTTCTCACTATTTTTTAATATTTTTTTGTACAGATATTGTAATAAATTTATAAATTAAACATGGAAAGGATGAAAGCAAAATGATCCAATGAGAAATCCCCTAAAATACTCCCAACAAATTTGGGTTATATTTCATATAACCCAATATTTTTAAGTAATTTTTCATAATTCTTAAATTCAAAACAAAAATTTGATTAAACATTTACAAATTTCTGGTTGATATCTTACTTTTATAAGAATTTTCTTATAATTATATTCATATGTAGTTTATATGTTTAATAAAGTACATTAAAAAAAATTATAAAAACCGATACAGTAAGTCCATAAAATTAGAGTAGCTATTTTTGATTTGGAGAAGGAAGTGGAGCAGGAGAAATTTTTTGTTAAATATAAATATCTCGATTTTTGTGCGATCAAATGCACAATAATGCTTAAATATTAGGATATTCAAATTGTTCGGTTTTTCTATTGCGCGAACAAAACGAATAATTCGAGTAAGGTATTTTTTCGAATTATTCAATCACGTATTTAAAATTGTTCGAGTTATTCAAATAATAAAAAAAAAATAAAGTAAAAAATTTATGATTTTGTAAGTTTCTTTAAAAGTTTGATTGAAAAAAAAAAATAAATAAATAACAGTGCATTTAAAAAGTTGGCAGTTTATTGGAAATGTCTTTAAAAAAGCATCCTCAATATAAATGTAAATATGTATATCGTCCATTCTAGGAAAGATTTAAGCAAATGAAACTTTTTGACAGGAAGTCATCAGATTATTTACATGTTTGGAGTATTACATTTAAGCCTTTTTCAGTCAAGATATTATTTCTTGTATATATATATATATATATATATATATATATATATATATATATATATATATATATATATAGACAAGAAAGGACTGTTAAATGGACCAATGCTTTTTACCAAAATTACTTAACATTTCTTTTCTAGACAAGAACTTCTGAGGGAAAAACTTTTCGCACACAAACTAAAAATTACCAATTTTTTTATATCTATTAGAGAAACAACTGTTTTCGGGAAAAATATACCAGCGAAAACCGCATGTCTATTTCTTGTATTGAGCACATCAATATGTACCATTTGAGTGGCATTCCTACATCAGAATCACAAAAATGCAGTTTCCTGGAGCACTCTTATGTCCAATTTACCCTTGGCTTCTAAAACGATTTGAATTTGATCTCATTATAAAATGGAATTTTGATTTTTAAAACAAATAATGTGTAATTATTTAAATATAAAGTTTTGATAGGAAATTTGTGTGAGTAAAAAACGAGGCGCTCTTTTCAATTGAACGCATATTTACGAAAATCCATTTAATTATAATATAAACGTATATGAGTTAGAGATCTAGTCTGTGGAGTTATTGTGTATTTCGATTCGAAAAGAAAATATTTCGAAATTGAATTTAAAATATAATAATTTTCAAAAGCGTTTTCTTGCTCTTCGAATTGCACAATAACTCTCTCTCTGTATGAAAGACTAGGTAAAATAATGAACCGATCATATCATGTATAGCCGTATAAAAAAATAATCTCACACATCAAATTTAAAAATTGAGACTTGTATTTGGCATCCAACAAACTTTAAGTTTTTGACCTACAAACATAAATCGTTTGCTGCTTTACGCTATTATTGTATTTTATTTGGTTGATATTTTTGTTTAAGGATTATCCGGTTTCCTTTTATTACAAGTGCGGATATTTGTTCCTCCATAATCAGTACAAATTTGCAAACACCATACATACATATGAATACATAAAAAAAAAGATTTTTGACAAATTAAGAAAATATATTTTTTTAATATTATACAAGATATATATATATATATATATATAAATATATATATATATATATATATATATATATATATATATATATATAACTAACATGAGTTTTAAAGCTTAGTTTGTTGAGACTCCTAAACACGAAACTTAAGACTATGAAAATTATGCCCTAAAAACTTTAACTTAGTTTCCTCTCATTCCAATTCACCTAACAGCAAAGGGCTTTACTATATTTCAAAATTTCATAACAAGTTTTTTTTTACTGATTTGACCACTTACCGCTTCTTTAAATAAACCATATAAAGCCAATATTATTTCTGTACGTTAAATATACAAAAATCATTAAAAGCAGTGATGAAATTTATATGTAAATAGTATCTAAAAAATAAAACAAAGCCCTAAGCGGTGAAATGTGGTCTTAATGTAGTAACACCAGCAACAACTTGCACATTGAAAAAATCCACAGAAACAACAAAAATATAAAATCACATTTCACTTTAATGTAAGCAAAATTAAAAAAAAAAAGATATAAAAACCTCAATCTTAGGGAATTTTAGTTACTTAACCAACTTCCAAAACCCAAAAATACTTACCATATATATATATATACATACATATATACATATATACCCACAACAAATACATAGTTTCCATCAAAACCGTTAAAACCAAAGTAATTTCCTTTAATTCAATATCATACAACACTGATGCAATAATCAATACCAGCACACAGAATCCAATATACTCGCGTATCATTAAATTCACAATATAAGATTTTATATCGTCATTCATTCATAAATATTTTGCAACAATTTTTGGTAAGAAAGTTGTTGTTGTCGTATTTTTTAATACAACATATTGTTTTCTCAATTATTAAGATTTTTTTTCATCAACACACCTTGATTATTTATTATATATGTAGATGGTATTTTGTGATTAAACTACATTTATAAAGAAAAAATACACTAATGGTCTTAGTATTAAGATCATTATACATTTTGCAGGATTTTCTTACAGATTGATAAGTAAACTTTCCGATAGAATATCGAGATCTACATTTTAAAAATTATTTTTTAGATGAAAAATCTAAAATTCAGAATCATTTACATTAGCTGTCAAAATTTCATCGACGTATCAAGTTTACCGTTTCAGATTTATAACGAAAACAATTTCATCTTAATCGACATTTTTCATATCTGTAACAATGTGTAAACCCAAAAATGTTTTCTCCTATCAAGTGTTGTGTTCTACACTTAAGACATTTTCACGGTTATGGTTCGATATAGTCTTAAGTTTTTCCAAAACAAATTTTAAAGTAAATGTTAATGATAATTATCTTATTAAATAGAGATTTCAATCTAAAATCCATAATATATTTAATTAATCTTTCATACCCTATCATAGTTATAAATATATTAATACTGTAGTACTTCTAAAATTATGACATGAAGTGTATTTCTTATACACATGTCGGTGAGTATTTTTTTTTTTCTTTATAATTTTATGTTAAAAGCGTGTTTCTGTCAAGATTGGAAACTGATACCGTTATAAATACCTATACCGATTAAATGCCGTTTAAAATGAGTTACCATAATCAAAATCATTACCGAAATTATTTTTCAAAAATACCGGTTTTCAAATACCGTTTCCCTTAATACCGGTATATACCGGTATTTTAGTTTCGGTATTTTAAAATATACTATTTCCACGGCTGCCAGATTTCACGCTTTATTGTCATCTAACAATTTTTTTTTCAAAAATTGTAAAATGGCGATTTGACTATTTTTCTTCCAAAATTGACAATTTTTTGCAATTTTTAAAATATGTAAATTTTAGAATTATTTAATTTAATAAATCAATAAAAAAACTAAAATTTATGAAATAACCCCTTTATGAGTATTAGCTCTGTTGAAGTACGAGTCAGATTTATAGATTTTAGCCAAAATTTATTAGACAAACAATAAAATAAAAAAAGATTAAGTACAGGAACACTTCCTGACTAAAAACTGTAATTCAGACTAATATTGGAACAGAATTATTAAAAAGTAAATTTTAGTTGTTTATGAGTTTGTGACGCAATCAAATCTAAACTGCTATAAAGATTTTAGTCAAACTTTCATCACAGAAAAAACGAGTGTTAGCTCGAACCAAATTTTCGAAAGACATTTTTCAAAATCTGATGAATTATTCAAAATGAATCATTCTAAAAATTCTTAACACAAATCAATAATGTGGTAGAGAAATTTGTATCGCAACTAATTTTATGTAATTCACATTTGTTGAATTTAGGGTTTTTGACTTCCCGACCTTTTTCAATTCCTGGAAATAAGGATTTTATTTAAGCTATTCCCGGGAATTCCCGGGTATTTGGGAAAAATATAATATTGTTTAAATGCATCAAAAAATTATATTTTACATATAATTTGCACGCAAATATTTGATTCAATTTTTAAAATAAAAATATATGTTTAAAGACGATTTTTTGTTAAAATATTCTACTAAAATATTGTAAATAGGTATTGAAGATAGTTTTAATAAGGATCATACCTACACCCATTTTTAAAAAAGCTAAAATTGTTTTATTGTTTAAGTATCATGTAATTCAGCATCGATAAATAAAAACTTTGGATATAGATTTGTTGGACCCAGAAAATATGGCAATAAAAATGTAACGAATCAGCTGAGACGTTTTGTTTATGAGAGATATATACGGGTACTGATAAACGTAAATGTAACGTATTGGCCTAATTAAATTAAGCCGCTCTAATATTGACAGCTTTTTATTTCAATACACTAAATCTCCGTAAAAAATCTCTGTAAAAAGTTAATTAATTGGACATATTGTTTTGCATTTTTTGTCACATAATAAATTATTAAAATTATTTAAATAAAGCGTAAAGTTAAATCAATAATTTATAATTATAAAAATTTAAATTATAAAATTATAATTATAAAAACCTTGTTTTGTACACAAATCGCTAAACTAAAAATTAATAAATCTAGCGATTTTTAAATTGCAAGAGGTTTACTGGAAATGTGTTTAATTAATTGATGTTGATATGTACAAAACAACAAAGTACTTGTTACATTTACGTTTTTTGAATAACTATAACGGAACGTAAGTGCCGTTTATATTTTTCACATTTTCACATTTACATTTACGGTAGACTAATGGAGCCTTGAGCAATTACTCCAAAACATATGTTTGGAGTGGATATAGATTTGTTGGACCAAGAAAATATGGCAATAAATATGTAACGAATCAGCTGAGACGATTTACTTATGAGAGATATATACGGGTACTGATAAACGTAAATGTAACGTATTGGCCTAATTAAATTAAGCCGCTCTAAGGTGACGTAATGCAAATATTTTGTTTAATTTCTACGTTTTATCTGATGTAAGAGACACGTACGGATGTTGGTCTTATACTTAGTCAATATTGTTGGGCTTATACTATAATAATTTCTAATTTTCGAGATCCAGTGGCTGTGAAACAAATTTGGATTTTTCAAATATTTAAGAAATGTTATTAGTTCAATATCTCTTAGTTCGGAAATTCTTTTTTCTAAATAAATATTATTTGATGTTTAAAGTTGTTTACATTAAACTGGATGCAAAGCAATATAATCATTAAACCATATATTTGCTTGATCATGATCAATCAACGATTTTTTGTAGAATTTTTGCCCTTTGAAAATGGCCAAAGTGCACATTTTCTCTAGTTTTTAATTCCCGAGATTCCCTACACAAAATTAGGAAAAACGGGAAGTGAAAAATGGGCAAAAATTCAGGAAATTTCGTTCTGAGATTTCTGGGGGGACCTTAGTTGTGCTAGATATAGTATGTGTGTTCGACGAACTTGCGAAGTTACCCAAAGTCACCCAAACGTGCTCAAAACAGAAAGACCTCATTCAGAAATGTTTTTGGGTGACAATTTATTTATTTATTTTTCTTTGCGTTCAGCAGCTTTTAAGAAATTTTTATGATTTGAGAGAGTAAACTTGAGAATACCCTCATTTGTCCGAACTTTCCCAAAACTTAGTCGGACATAGGGAGTGTACAGAGAAATAAAAATTATGCATTTCGTCACTGTTTTATGGGACAATGACATTTAATTTTGATCTTTTTTTGAACAACTTTAATGCATAAACTACTTATATTAGGTTTAAAAACTATTACGTTATTCTAGTTTCTCTTCCTATATCATTATCAGGGTTTTTGTTGTTTGAAATTCGAGAATTTTGTGATTTATTCTCACATTGGCTAAGTTTTTATTTTTCGGGGCTTTTCATTTGTCACATACAATCGATTTTTACTTTTACATTAAATTACTATTTGAGTACGATATAAAACTCAAAGTATTGATGTCGGTGGATACCATAAAACTCGGGGAGCTGAATTCGGAAACTTTAACTTTCTATACGAAAGTATTGACTGCGTAGATAACTTGTGAAGGAGGCCTCCTCTAAAATGAACGATCTGGTAATATATTTGGCCATTTAAACTATTAGAGAAAAATTATAAAGTCTTGTTTAGTTTATTTGAATTGAAACTTGGGCCGAAGGTATATGGTATTAAATTTCATGCATGCATATAAAAAATGAGAAAAAGTGAATTCTAAATCGCCACAAAAACCAAACTGCAAAGAATATTCATGTTTTAAAGTGATATAAAATATAAAAATATGCAATTCAGAGTTTTATTTAATGAAGTTACTATGTGTTTAGTAATAACGGTATATACCGGCATTTTAGTTTCGGTAGCGGTATACCGATAACGAAAATACCGTTGCTGAAATAAAAATAAATTTAATACCGCTTCCGTAACGAATAACGGTATCGTTTCGGTTTCCAACCTTGAATTTTTCAAAAAATATTTCAATCGTTATAACTTGTTTTAAGGATTTTGCAGTTATAACATGACGTTAATATTACTGGTGTAATAATGCAAATAAACAGAATATTTTATAAAAAAACATAAATTCACATTTATAAGTTTGTAAGTGAGTCAAAGAAATTGGTGGTAAAATGAAAAAGGGTCTTTTATATTATACACTAAAATGTACTTAAATAACAAAACTTTAAAATAAGTTTTTTTTTATGAAATACTTTTTTTTTCTTTTTTTGGAAATACCACTGCAATTTCCCCAATATTGCATACAGAGGTTTAACAAAAGTTTAGTTTCCAAAACTCTTAGAAATGAATATTAATTTATTTATACCCAACAACACCATAGGTGGTTAGAGTATTATGAGAAACGGAATCAGATTCACTTTCTGAATCGCTTTGAAGATGTAAAGAAATTTGACACGAATTTCTATTAACCAATTTAGGTTTTTTAAACTGCATTGGAAAGAAAAGACCCTTTCTAAAAAGTATATACACATTTATATTCATAGCAAAAAGGTATAAGATATTAAAGACATAAATTTATTTTATTATTTTTTGTTCTTATTTTTGAAACTTTTCAGCTATTAGGAATGAGCTACCACTTGATAAAATCGGAGGAGACTTATTGACTTTTATAATTGTAATTTATAAGCTAGCCTGGTTTTTAATTATAGTATAGTGTTTTAATAAATTATAGTATTAGGAAAATATAAGAATAAAAATATTTTTAATGAAGTGTGGCTGAAAAGTTCATAAAATAAGAATAAAAAAACTTACATCGGATAACAGGTATTCGAGATAAAAAAAAAAAAAATTAAAGCCGCGAAGTCCGAAAAATCGGTTTTTTTGGATTTAAATCCTGATTTTGGTGGTATATCGAAAATGCTAAAAATGGTATAATAATCCACTCAACCATAACTATAAACTACACTATGTTATATCTCAAGGGTTTTCAACTTTTCTAATTTTGTAGCACCGGTAATTTTAATACAAGGAAGTTCAGTTCATTATTTCAACTAGCCCGCATTTAAGATTCCTCACGGAAAATAAATGCCATGAATATAGCAATATGTTTTATACACAGAGTGGTCAACTCTTTATTTTTAGAGCTTTTTTAAAATTTTGACGCCTTTTTTGGTGCTTTTAAAAGTTTTCGGTGACAACAAATTTCAAAATTTTAATAGTTCACAAATTATTTTTACTACCAACAACTATTTATATTAAACGAAAAACAATTAAGAAAAATTTTCAAAGAAAAAAAACTAAAAATTACTCAGTATATATTTTTTATTAATTTTTATTTAATTACACTGTGCTCGAAAATGGGACTTATCTTTTTTTAACATTTCGACGATGCTGAATTTAAATGTTAACCATTTTTAAAAGTTAGCGCCCGTTTTAGAGATATTTTCTTCCTAAATTAAGATTCTATTGAAGTATTGTATTTGAATTCTTAATATCAAATATATTTCAAATGCTAAATTACAAAACTTTAAACTAACAAAAAATTTTACTACAATTCCATTAGTAAGTTAAATAGTATTACCAATGAAGAATTTTTCAAACAAAAATATATATATGCATTAAAATTTTTACTGAAATTGATTTAATTTATTATTGGAATATATATTCAATCGATTCAATGTTTAATATACATAAATGATGTCCTTTTCATTTATTATTTTCTATTATTTTTGCTACTTGTATAATTAAGTTTAAACATAAATATCGCGAATACGAGCGCTAACCTCGAAAAACGGCTGCCACCTTTGAATTCAGCGTACTCGAATTAGCTTTACCAGTGGGGTGCCCAGCTTGTTAAAATTTGCGACTAGCCCAGTGTGATTTTTAATTGAATTCCCTAATTTATGCTATCGAATTTAAACTCCTTTTAAAGTTACCGATGTAAGAACAATGCTTTCCATAAATGAATATTTCCGCAGAGGTTTTAGTTAGACTACTCACTTAATGCTCCGTTATCTGATATAAAATTAAAAAAATGTACATCAAGTTTTGATTTATAGAACAAATGCAATTCGACGTTGAAAAATATAATAAAGAAAATATTTCTGTGTTTTTTCTTTTTTTTCTTTTTTTTTTTTGAAAAACTACGCGTCTTTTTTTGCGTAACTTTGATGTCTTTTAAGAATTTAAAGACGACAACACTGTTTATACAAGTATAAATGTTTGTGCTATATGTCATGAAGATCTGTTTACAATTGATTACAGCTACCATAGAAACCTCTCCTCTAAAAATCACTTTAATGTGCATAAATTCCATACAAATGTTATTATCAAGTTATACAACCACAGTGCCAAATTTTATGAGGATTAATCCATATTAATCAAAGCTCCCATATATGGCCCACTTCCGGGAATCATACTAAAGTCCATAAATCACATATAGATTTTAATATGAACATAATATAATGTAAATATATATTACACTTAATGCAAGTATCGGCCCACAATTATCCACAGGTCCCATAATAGACCCCTCCCCTAATTTTGATACACATATGTATGTGTGGTCGGTTTTGAACGACAATATCTTTCTTACTTGTTGTGGAAAGTTTAAGAGCAAATATTGATATGATAAAAAGCGAAATTCATATATTCATATCTTACATCAAATTTATAAAAACTTTATTTTTTATTTCTTTGTTTTTCTACAAAACATAAACTGGGCTATCTAATGGGGTATTTATTCGAATAATGTTTGTTCGAATTATTCAAAAAATTTATTACGAATAATTATTCAAAGAATTTAAAAATGGTGTTTATTATTATTATTATTATTATCATTATTATTTTAGAATTTTTATAGAAAAATTTATTTCTGTGTGTTAAATTTAAACAAATGCAGCTTTTACAATTTTGGTAATGTCAACGACAAAATAGCTTCTTACAAATCAAATTTTTTTAAAATCGATTTAAATTGTTATTATTTTTTTTTTTTTTTTTAATATTTTTAAAAGTCATCCGTACAAAATTATCAGATTTTAGATGAAAGACGAGTCGATTTACAATTTCCTAATATAAACATACCTATTTGTACATCTACGGACTTTTGACAAAATAACTTAACTTGAATTTTCAAATTTTTCAGGAGAGCTAAAAAACTGTTTAAAAAATAAACAATTTTTATGGAAATATTAATTTTTTTGTCAACTATATCTCCAAAACTTATAGTCGTAGCGATTAGAGGAAACGATATAAAGATGCATTGTTAATTTAATGATTAAATAATTTGAAAATTGTCCTATGTCGAGTTAAGATATTTTGTCAAAATTCCAGAGATTTATATTTTTAACAAAAGAAATTGATCTGTAGTGAATTTATAATCCATATATATGAAACATGAATGCGTAAAGGATGTATAAACCTATTTTTTAAAAATGCGTTTTTTTTTTGCATAATATTGCTTTACTAAATAATTTACACCTCTTTATATAAAAATAATTTTAAATATTTGCAAATTTCACTGAAAGAAATAACTTTAAAAGCAGTATTTTATAAAATTTGTATTATTTCATACTAATTTTTTTTCTTAGATTTTCAGGTGATTTTGAATAAAAGTAGTAGAATCCATTATTCGAATGAAACATAAACTTCAGAATAGAAAGAAAGCATATCAAATTTATGCAATATTTACTTATATTGCTAAAGATTGTATTATATTGCAAGTTTTAATGCATCAAACTAAGAACAAGTAAAAGGGCGTATGTCCATCCTTTAAATAATATAATAAGATGATATTTTGGTGTGATTTTGTTAATACTTTTAGCAAATTTATACGAAAAAGAATTAAACAATATGTAATAGTTCAAATTCGATCATTTGATACCCTACACTTTTCATTTTTAATATTTTCGGAGAAAGTCTTTCATGAGAACCACGCCCAGGGGCTTAGAATCATGTTTCATCGGCCAAAACTCTGTAACCTTTAAATTGAAAGAGATATTTTAAATTTTTTTTTATGGAGAGATGTTTTCTTGACTTTTTCCCCAGTTTTAATTTTATCAAAATCGGTTCAGCAGTTGTTGAGAAATTTAAGGCTAAAGTTGAACTTCTAATTTTTGTTATAGCATTTAATATGAAAATGCAGATTTTTTGTTTTCTGAATCAGCTTTACTTTTAAAAAAAAGTTATAAGAAGATTAAAAAAACATTTTATTAATAACCAGGATAATTTTGTGAACAGGTTCCCAATTTATCAATTCTAGAACAAGTTTCACTACAACCGGTTCTTAAAGAACCGGTACCACTAAAATCGGTTGCTTTTGGACAAAAAAAAAATACGATTTTTTTATTGTTTATTATGTTTTTTATTTAAATAGCGATAAGAACAAAAATTTTTATTTTTTGTAATAACTAAAAGTTTTTTAATGTTTATTTTATTTTTTCTACTTAAATTACAGTAAAAGAAAATTATATTTATTATTCATTCAGTTGGAAAATAGCCTGCAAATACTCCATATTTAGTTCTACTTTCCATTGACTTCGAATGCTAGAGATGAGCGGATCTGACGTTGCCAGTAATGTATTAAATATTACTTCTTCTGTTGTAGAATTTCGTGATAGTTTTCTGGTATTGTGCACTCTATAAAATCTGTAATCCTTATTCCTTATTTCCTGGGTTTATTCTGATAGATTTCTAAGTGATACTAAATGATGTTTAATGATTCCATGATAAAGAATTTTGTGAACTGTTGTAGATATATTTCTCCTTGGATATTTGGTTGTATATATTCATCTATTATCGTTAGCACTAATTGGTAGCTTACTTCAATTGTCTGGCCGTCAATCTATAATTAGAATGGCTGTAGAGTTGCAATTTGTGCTGACTTCACTGACTTCTATTCTAATGGCATCATGAGTTTCCTTTTTTTTATTCAAATTTAATTGGTCTACAGTATTTCGTAGAAGATGGTATTTGATTTTTCCAAATATCCTTTGTTCCAAATTCTTTATCAGTAATGGTACAAATGACACCATGAACATATCTATGTCTGAAGTATATTCACATACATATTGCTTGTATTGTTTTTGTCTAGAAGAACCATCACATTCCCATTTGCAAAAGAGAGTTAATTTTGCAGTTTCCATATTTCTTCAAATCATTTACATTAAATGATAGTAGCAAGCATTGAGCTGTTTGATTAAGTAACTTCTTAGCAACAGTTTTGTGATGATATAATAAATAGATATTTGTGCCTTTTTCAATCGCACCCAATCTGAGCTGAGTATATTACTATTTTGTTAACTTCAAATTCAAAAATAATGATAATCTTCGTTTGTTCCATCCAACTTTTTTTGTAGCGCTTTGTTAAGGTTTTTGACGAAATCAGTTATTTTATTTTCCAAGTCCAATTGTATTTCGGTGTTGCATGAATATAAATTTACTTTTCTTTGAACGTAACTTAGAACAACTTACCGCTTTTTGTTTTTAAAATACACTTTGGATAATTCAACAATCAAATTTTGAAATTTGTTTGCTATTGCTTAGATATACTATAGTAACTGAGTTTATATTCGAAATCCTCTGGTTTTTATCATTTTCTTACATTACGTTATATTAGTATAATGATGGCTAAAAATAGATTTTGTTCCTCTAGACCATATCGTGCATTTTTGTGAATTTTTATGTCTCTCGGCAGAACCAAGGTATTGATATTACACCCATAGTTTGTTGAGGAAGTTTGCTTAGAATTCTTCTTAGATTAAGTTTTAGTTATTTGCCTTTTGACAAAAACAATTGATCCACCCTAATGTACATATATATATATATATATATATTTTAAGATTTCAATTTGGATATTTCCTTTTATGAATTTTTTTTTTTTTTATGAAATTTTAAACATTGCTCTACACCTTGGAGTGTATTTTTTGAAAAGAAAGAAATTACGTGTCTTTTACATATCTAAAGCAAAACGAACAAAAAATGGAAAAAATAAATCCAAAGTACTTAACCTATCCCAAATAAATATTAGATATGCTTACAACTTTCTGGTATTTAATGACTCTGACTGCTGTTGTTACAGCTATTGTTGAATTTTTGTTTTTCTATTCATCTCAGTTCAATACGATTTGGTTTTGGTAAATGAATGAGTATGTTGCCTCAAATTATTAAACCAGAGACTTGTGACACATTAGTAAACAATTTAAGCAAAAGTGCAAATAATTCGTCAGTCATTAAAGTGAAATGAAAGAGAAATTACAAAATAAACAAACAAAAGAAAACCAAAAAAAGAAAACGATTAGAAATAAAAATTTATAGAGTGACTAAAAATTTAGATTACAAGTAATATAATGGCTGCGTTCTGAAATTGAAATCGATTAAAGATGAAATTGTGTGAATTGAATTTCCAAAGTTCAATTACTTGAAATTCACCAAACATTTTTGCGTTTTTAACATATTATATATTAAAGATAAAAGTAAGTTGATGTATAATGAATACAAAATTGAATAATTTTCTTTATTTTAAACTTAGAATATATTTAAAAATCTATCAATACAACTTTCATTCGATTTCGATTTTTAATATTTAACAGTGATTTAGATAAAAAAACCAAAACCTGCAAGTAATGACACACTGAAAAGTCAAGTTAAAGAAAATTTAATTACCAATATATTACACTATTATTCTAAATAGAAATAAGATCAATAAGCCAGAAATTACAGGTTTTAATAATTTTTAACTTAAAAATATATATCAATTGATTTATGTAGATTATATTAATTTTCATACTGTAGTTTCATTCACATTCATCATTCACATGGTTTAAGTTTATAAATATTACAGATTGTAAATAAAAATCAATACATAGTTCATCATACTACGAGCTCAGTTATAAGATGCAGCAGGTATGTATGATAAAGCACCTAACATGAACGTCATGAACTTTATCATATATATAAATTGAAAATCATGATCATAATGATTATTATGAAAACTTTATTAGGAAATTGTTTGTCATTGCTTTGGTAGATTAAAAAAGACGTACACATGATAATAATCATTAAGAAATCTGCAAATATTTAAAAATTGTCCACTTTTTTCTTATATAAAAAGAGTTAAAATAAATAAAAATAATAAAGATAATATAATGGATTAATATGAAGATAAAATGATGCTCCATCCCATAAAGTATTTAGGAGTAGTAATTTTTTTTACCAGCAAGCTTAATATGAAAAGTGGCACTGTCTTAGTTGAATCGTTATAGATTTCCAAGAATTAATTTTTCTATTGTGGTCCATGAGTAAAATAACCATAAATGACTTAAAATAAAAAGATAACTGAATTAGTATATATAACTCTGCAGCTAGAAGATGGCTGACATAAATTATGTAGATCTTCAAAGTACAGAAAAATAAGGACCCTTGGTATTAAAATCTATTTTCTCCCTTCTTTGCAATAGTTACAGAAAGTAAGACAAAAACTCATAAATTTTCTCTTTAACGAGACTTTTTAATATTTAACAGTGATGGGAATTGATAACATTTTTCATTATCAAATAAATTTTCAAATGGTACTTTTTTTCACCCTCAGAGTACTAAAATTAAAACTTTTGACATGTATTTATTTTTTGTATTTTTTAAATCTAAAATGAAGGATTAAATGTAGTAAATCATTAAATTATCTTATTCAGGGTGAATAATATAATATAATATTAAGATCTTTAAATAGATCTTCATATTAAAGAGAATGAAATCTTCAACTATTTTTAATATCCTTAAAAGCAAGCAGTTTAGTTATACACAGAAAAAAGTTTGTACATAAATATAAAAATTTACTTTCATTGATTTCTGTTCATAATATTTAAGCATAATTTTTTAAGCATTAATACTTTTTTTATAGTTTTTTAAATGAATCAAAAGTCAAAAAAAAAAAAATTAAAAAATTGTTTAAATTTTCATTTATATTTTCAATTTAAAAAAAAATGTTTGAAATTTTTATCGAAAATTTTTAAGTTTTTTATGACAAAACAGAAGCGCTTTTTATCAAAATGATGTGCTGCAGAATGCGAGCAAAGTTATGCAAATTTCTAAACATTATTTTTTAACAGATTTTCCTTCGAATTTTGCCATTTTAAGCCATTTGTTTATAATATTTTCATGTATAACTATTTTCAATTACCATTTGCAATCAAATCTAATAAAACTAAATCAAAGATTTAACAAAATTTTTAATTTGCAAAATTCCTAAAATCTTCATTATAAATAATTTAATAATATCTCTGAACAAAATTTTATGTTTGATTTATACAATTTATGAAAAAAATGTCAAATATATGAATTTTTTTCTGTGTAGTTTTATTAAAAAAATAATATATTGCATAAAAAAAATATTAAATAATTAATAAATTTTAATTTGCTTTTTATTCAAATTTAATAAATTTAATGATTGGATATAATTTACAACTAAAGAAGTAATGATGAAAATTTCTCATTTCAAAATTTAAATCAAAAATGGAAACATTTAGGAAAAAATCATATAAATCTAAAATTTTTTACGTTGACCAATTTTGGCTTAAATGGCCTAGGAGAACTTAATAGAGGATAGAGAATTTATGGGTTTTAAGGGGTATGTATGTACATTTAACATTTTTTATACAAATGTTGTTAAATTTTCTGTTGTTAATATAGATGTTACAGTTATGCATCGTAATACACCTTGGTACCTTGGTACTTTTGAATATTAAATAGTATCAAAAAAGCACGGTCGTATCAATTTTTCCAGCGCTGTTTAAGAATGTCAAATATTTCTCTATCTCTTTCACACCCGGCATTAATTGAACATCAGAGTGTCGTATATGTAACTACCAGTAAATATTATTAAGGTTTGCGAATAGTAACGGGAAGAAAAAAATTGTGCAATAGCATCAAATGTATCTCTCAATATAAAACTTTAAATATGCATATGTTAAGCCTTTTATCTAAATAAAATAAAATTTTCCTGTTGCTATTATAACTTTGTTATAATTTAATTGTACACCAATAAAGCTTGTATTGTCAGCCATTTAAGTTAAGATTTTTTAACAATTACCTAAACACACTCTAATTAAACAAACAATGTGTAATGTGATATTACACAATTTCCGCTTTATTATTGTTTTTTATTTATTTCTATATCTGATATCTATACTAGACAAATTTTAATCAAGACAAACGTCAAAATTAGTGCGAATATATACAAAGTAACCTCAGTTAAACAGCTAATTATAATTTTTGATTGTTACAGCTGTAAAACTGCATATATAAAAAACTGCATATATAAAAAAATGTTGTTTTTGTGCAACTGTTGTCATCATCAATAAATTCTTGACAAAAAATTTTCTAGTATAGACACTGCGTTATAAATATCACAACAATAGCACATACTCAAATAGTGACATAACATCATCATAAAAAAATGTTACATGTTGAACTCCAAACCATCCAAAAATACACGTTAACTCGAGAAAAAACAACAAAAAAATAAAAAAAACCAGATCTAAATACATAAATTTTAATATAACCAACACATAAATATTATTAAAGCCGGTATAAACAGATACATTTACAATATAACTAAAAAAAAGTATCAACTCGAATTTAATACAAATAAACTTTCTTTTAGACCATAAAGGTAATTGTTGTATAAAAAAATTTTGACGACAGAAATCATCAGGGTAAATAAGAGAAAACCACACACATGTATATGAGAAATATACGCAGCATCAAAAGACAATTCCAATATATGCGAAATGTATAAATTTTACGTGGTATTCGGTAATTGTAGGATTCGGTACACAAAAGTTAACTGTACTAACATGCAAATTCTGTGTTCACCACAGAAAATCGTTTAATCCGCTGTGTTTACTTTGGCTACGAGTGTTTAAAATGTTAAATGTTAGTAAAACGCCCGTATTGCCCGAAAACTTTTGAACCCTGATGCTAAGTTCTCAAAAATAATATGCTAGAATCTGCTAAATTAAACATCTTTCTTGAATCGGAAGAAAATGAAATAAAATCAAATGATTTTTTCAAAAATTTGCGACCAAGAAAGAAAGAAGAAATTTACAAATAGATATCCCGGACAAATGAAATCTCATAAATATCTATTAAAATTAATAGCTGGAATGCTACTGTTTTCAGAGTGGAAAATGGCACTATTGCAACAACATTAATTGATTTCGGTTCAAAATAGGAATTATATAGTACTTTTTGTTTCAGAGACCAGAAAAACTGTGAATCAAAAAGTACTAATCAACGACATTATGTAAAATAAAAATAATCTTGAACTCTTGAAGAAAAATTAAAAAGTTTCTGGGAATATAAGGTGGAAAAAATTTGAAATCTCTATATTTCCTTTCATTCTGGTAATGCACTGTACAACTTTGTTTGATCCCGTTTGACCAAAGACAAGAAATTATTGAATGTTTGAAAAAACGAGTAATTTTCGAAACAAATGTGTTCGAGAAATTATTGCAACTAGTATCGCAACTTACTCGATAATTTCTCGATAGCAGAGATTCGAGTTATTTTCGAAAATTCTGAAAATATCGATTACCGCAATAGGCGTTGCCAGTTTAGCCTTTTTAAGGCTAATTCTAGCTTTTTAATTGTGAACTTAGCCTCAAAAGTTTTGTTTTAGCTTCTAGCTTTTTTGTAGCCGAAGATGTTATTATTTCAACAAAGAAGAAAATAATTTTTTATTTGCTATTAATAATTTTATTTTTACAGAATCATCCATCCATTTATGCATTTTTGTGTATTCGCACAAAAATTCAATATTATTTATATTTAATAAAAAAATTTCGTCTACGGCGCTTCATTTTCCAAATTAAATATATAAACACAACAAATCCGGATTCAGCCCGCATTGTAAAATTAAACAAAAACTTGGACGGCAACTGAAATTAACAATTTTTATTTATTTTCTTTTCATTTCTTTTTCTTATTTCAAACTTTTTTCAATTTTGTTTACAAAATTCATATAAATTTTTTAAAATATGGTAATCTTTTTTGTGAGAAAATAAAAGCAGCTAAAAATCCGGAGAGAATTTCAAATAAAATTTATTTTTTAACCGAGCCACATTGCACATTTCTCATAAAAATTTGTATGAAAATTAATTGTGTTTATATATTAAAAGTGTTTTAACGATTATTATAATTATTTTTTAATATATTTCATTAACAATAGAAAAATAGTTTAAAAAAATCTTATTAATGCGAGAAATCACCCAAAAATTTGGTAATGATTAATCAGAAGAAATTATAGTTCAAAAATGACGGAAAATCATTTTAAAACATTGGCTAATTTTTCAGATGAAATATAACCCAAATTTGTATGGGAGTTTTTTGGGGCGGTTTTTCATTGAGTCGTTTTACTGGGTGTTATTTATAAATTTATTAGAATTTCTTTAGAAAAATATTAAAAACAAATTAGAAGGAGAAAAAATAAGTTTCTAAATTTTTTAGAAAATTTTTAGCTTTCTTTTCTGGTCAAAAAGCATTTAGCCTTTTTTGACCTTTTTAAAAGTTCAATTTAACCTCTTTTTTTATCATCACCTGGCAACACTGATCGCAATGGTCAATTTTTTTTATAAAAATCTCGAAAGTAGGTGTTTCCAGAAATTATCTATTCTTTATATTTTTTTTGTTACTTTAATCAAAAGCATATTTTCTGGATTATGCATGTCATTCTTAAACCACAGTTCATATCCATCAGTTAGAATTTTCTTCTTTAATGTTTATTAATTTAATTTCAAGAACTTTTTTTGTAAAAAAAAAAAAAAATAATATTCTAGTTTCAGAAAAATGGTAAGTAACTTTTTTAGAGATATTTGCAAAATAGAATATTTATTTATATAAACTAATTCATTTTTTTTTTTTGTTTCGCAAATTAATTTAGTAAACTTTGACTTAGCAAATGTGGATTTGAACAACAGACAAACCAATATTATCGAAGTGAAACATTTTCGATGACTTCCTCTGGGATCATCAAAATGTAGCGCTGCTTTAGTTGTCATAGGATGTTAAAGTTTTTAATTGTTTATATTGTTAATTAACTTTAAAATATAATTTAAGTTTATTTTATTTATACTTGATATATACTTAAGTGCAAAATAAAACATAACTTTAAAAATGAAATCAGCTTTTAATTTTAAATTAGGAATAAAATTAATATGAAACAAAGTAGAATACTACCGTTTTCGAATTATTAGCCATATCGATATCGAACAATTATCAATCTCTCTCGATATTGATCACGAATCTCTACCGAAAATTTTCACGTTTCACTATCAATATCGCTAATGATTCGTTATAGTTATCGAAGGTTTTGTTAGAGAAATGTTCGCCAATTATTCGACGGTAATATCACTATCGAACTTTGTAGTCAAGCGGGTTAAAGCCACAGTGTCATCAACTATTTGTAACCAAAACGTGCCGGGAATAATCGAAAATGATCCAAAAAACGCTAAACTTTCCTTAAATGAAATGCACATACTCGTTAAATAAAAATCAGCTTTTTATTAAGATTAGCAAAAAAAATAATAATAAATATTTATTGTTTTTTAAGATTTTTTAACTTTGGCACAAACGATGAATTATATTTAAAATAAAATTAAAAAGATGATGTTTTAACTAAACAAGTAAGTGGTTAAATTTCCCACATGTTCATTAGAGTGAGATTACGATGTAGGAACACCACTCAAAAGATGCATATTTATGTGCTGAATATAGGAAAAATACAAAAAAAAAATAATAAAAATTGGCCCTCAGTTCCTTACCAGCGATTGAAAAACCACGCGTCTCATACATTTAGGCCAAAAAGGTTGTTGTTTTTTTTTTTTTTTTTTTTTTTTTTAAATGAGTTACAATTATTTTGAGCTTGTTATAAAACAAATTTTAATATCTTTCCCCATAAGATTTTGGTCCTCTAGAGGACTCTTTAGCGCATTTTTTGTTAACTAGTTTTTTTTAAAACTACTTTAAGATGGACCATAATTATTACAAAACAACTTTTCAATATTTTACTAACAAAAGGAACAAAAGTATGAAATTTTATATATCGACAATTCAATGAAAGAATATTTCAATTGACACAGTTGTTTCATTTTGCATCTAAATTTAATAAATATAGTAATATAAATATAAAATAAAAATAAAATTTAAATAATATTTTATTTCTCACTTAAATTTTTAATACATTCAATCATCTACTTGATTGATTTGAGCAATTTTTTAATTGGAAAAATTTTTCTGTTTTTAATTTTTTTCAGTTTTTACTAATTATTATTCTCCTTAACTACATGATATTTTTTGCCGCAATAGCGTATTTAATTTTTCTTTAAATGAAAACTGAAAAAAAATCATGCAAACACATAATATAAAGTTATAATCAGAACACATGTCGATCATATAAAACAATTGCTAGGAATGTAGGTGAACCGGGAAATACAGTTTCTTGAGTTACAAAAAAAAAAAAAAAAAAATACAAAGAGTTCACGATCACCGAAAGGAACTCTGATAACTGAAGAAAAAATTGATTTATGGACTATAGGATCTCAGACAAAATAATACGTATATTAAGGGAAAATCTCTACATTTCTGGATGACATGCGACTCCTTTATTAAAGTGCTCAATATTTTTTATCATAAAAGTTTAGAAAAGCTAGCCTGAAGACCGACAAGGTAAAAAGAAGTTGTTAGTAGGAACTTTAGAGAAAATGTGGAAACAAAGAGTGGATGAAAATTTTTGAGATTAATTTTCTTAAAAAAACTGAGTGCGTCTAAAGGACAGGAATTCCATATCACAGATACTATCGAAAATGTAGCAGATAAATATCGTGTAAAAAAACAATGTTGTGGAACGAATTTTTGATCTGGCAAGCCACTTGTACGTGAAGGGAATAATCACTTTTAATCATAACATAGAAATGTCCGCAAGTGAATTCTCCCGGAAAAGATTCCTTTTTATCATTAGAAAATAAAACGAATGCTAATTTTTCTGGCCTCAACTCGCATCTCATCATTACAACAAAGAACTTGTTGAGTGGTATCAAACAAATTTCAACCCATTTGAAATGTATTGGCTCAAAGTAAAAAAATATTTAGAGAAAACTTAAAGCTGAGTAAAAAATAGAATAAAGTTTAAAAAGTAAATTCATTAAAACGAAAAAGTAGCCGAAAACACAATAAAGATTTTATTCAGTGTATTGCAGAAAATTTTAAATATTATATTAAAAACTAATGAACAATAAACTTTTCTTTTAAATTTAAAACTAGAATATAACCCATTTGTTTAATTTCATTTCTATAAGCTGAATTGTATGCATTCATTTTTTCGTGCGCAGTTCTTATTTAATGGAGACAGTTAAAAATTTATTTTGTAACATTCAACAAAGGTTTCGGATAATAAAAGAAATTAAAAATAATTCCAAACGTATATATTCTCTTCATTCTCTAAAAAAAATATTTTTTACAGACCATGTAAATCCTCATAAGATTGAATAAATTTGACTTTATTCAGTTAACAAATTATCCTTTGTTCTGAACTTCATAAAACTTCAATAAATATTGAACACATCGTTGAATGTATATAATGTTTTACTGTAAAACTATTTATATGAATTTCTAAATAATATAGTTGATTGTAGGAAAAACGAACCAAAAGCTCTGAATCCTTGAAACTTATTAAATAAAAAACATCTTACATATTTTTCTTAACACAGACATTTACTTTCTTTTAAAAACTTCAACTTAATACTACGTTTACACCAAACAAAAACTATTCATTTTTGGCTTCATTCGCTTTTGATTGAAGAACTACATGAATTTCTTTAGTTTTTCCATACAAATCAGAAACCATTTTTATCTAGTTCTTTATTAAAAACCATATAAAAATAGTTAAAATAACTATTTATGGTGCAGCCTGTTCAGTTGATTTTAGAACATTGAGCTTTTGTATATAATGAACAAAGGGAAATTGTAAATTTTGTGAATAAATTATGTTTAAATTGTTGTAAAAGAACATTATTAACAACAAAAGTAAAACAAATTGTGTTTTAATAAAAATTAAAAAAAAAATAAAAAAAGTTTATCAACAAAAAACCACACAGAGAGAAAAACAAGTATGTAAATGGTATAGTTTTTTAAATTTAGTTTTCACAAAAACCAATTACTTTTTGTTTGGTGTAAATGGTATATAAAATTAAATTATTTATTATAATTTAAAACAATTCTTATAAAGTTTGAAATAAAAAATACAAAAAAAAAAATTAAAATAAAAAATACAAAAAAAAACTAAATAGTGTATCAACAACGATGCTACCTGCAAAATAAAACGTTATGTCGCTTGGCTTGTTTTAATAGACTGACATGGAATGGTTAACAAAAATCACATGACACTTTTGAGTCATGAAATAAATTCCCTTCAGTTTTGAAAAGAAATTAAAGTAAAACGGCAACGTAAAACGTTAAAAATAAACAAAACATAAATAAATTATGAAGAAAATCGATGATGCTGTAAGAGAGTACATAAATGTTTTTTGAATACACAAAACTATTTGGAGAAATCTGACGAAAAAAGGCCTTGAAATATGAAGATACATAACAAAAGCAAGAAAAAGCAACAGTCAACGGTGAAAAAAATCTCTATAATTTTTATCCGTTTAAATATTTAAAAACAAAACAAAAGACCAAAATTTATATAATACCATTTTTGTCAGCTTCTTCTTCATCTTTTTAAAACACTGATGATCAACTTTTTAGAGAAACTTTCTTAAACAGAAAAATTGAATAAAGAAGCAACAAGAAAAAGTCAATAAGAGTGAATTTCCGTTACCAAAATAAATATAAATGTAAACAAAAAAAAAAATAATAATAATATATATAAACAGAACAACAACAAAATGCCGAGTGTAACAAAAATCGAAATCAAAAACTTGGCTTTTAATAAAACCTTACGTTAGGTTATGATTATGACAATGAAACGTCGTCAGAGACAACTATGACGCTCGACGTCGTTCGAAACGTGGGTAAAGCGCCGACGCATATTTGCCGAATTTACAGCTAACAACAAAATACAAGCTATAAAATGTTGAGTTCTCCCAAAAAAAAGCACATTGGGTTTAGAAGCTAAGTAAGTGAACAAAAAAATTTTGGTGTTTTATATTAATACCAATTAAATGATTTAGAAATAATGAAAGTAGGAAATTGTTTGTGGAAGCTAAATTCACCTCCTGGAAACACTGCATATATATATATATATATATATATATATATATATATATATATATATATATAATAAATTTTTCTCGTTCTTATTATTTTTCCATATGTTTTTCTGCCAGACAAATAACCCAATAAAAAAATCACCCAAAAAATTTCAATACATATTTGGGTTATATTTCATATGAAAAATATTCAATATTTTGAATGGCTTTTCTGTCATTTTTGGACTAAATTTACATTTTGATTAAGCATTTCCAAATTTTTTCGTGATTTTTCACATTTTTCTATATTATAGAATAAACACTTTCTATGGTAAATAAAGTATATTAGAAAAGAATTATAATAATCGATATAGTAAGTCAATAAAATTTGTTAAGGATTTTTGATTTGGAGAAATTTTTTGTCGAATATAAATAATCTACTCTTTTTGTGTGAATAAATACACAAAAATGCTTGTTTAGATGCTATCACAAGATTTGTATGCATACTTACAAAAGCAGTATCATCAGCAAAAGCTGGTGTATTAGTCATGGGGCTCGTAGACATATCTGCCGTATATAGTATACAAAGAAGAGGCCCCAAAAAAAATTCTCTGAGGTACACCTGCGGAAATTTGTCTTCTTGAAGAAATCACATCTTTTGATCTAATTTGAAAAGATCTATTTAGTATATAGTTTTGTAGTAACTTATGAACGTTCTGTAATAGTAACGTGGTCATTTTATGTATTAGTCCGTTCTGCCAGACTTTATCTCAAGCTTAAGAAATGTCAATATATAACGCAGAGCAATGCTGCTTGCTCTCGAAATTTCTTCTGAGGAGAGTTGTAATTCTTGTTGAATAGTACCATCCTTTCTTATAATACCAAACTGATGGTTAGGCATATTGTTATTATTATTATTATTATTATTGTTATTATTATTATTATTATTATTATTATTATTATTATTATTATTATTATTGTTATTATTATTATTATTGTTATTATTATTATTATTATTATTATTATTGTTATTATTATTATTGTTATTATTATTATTATTATTATTATTATTATTATTATTATTAAGGTGTAATATTAGCCTCTTATTGAAGGAAATTCTTAAACAATTTGGAAAAAATTTATAGTAAGCTTATTGAACTGTAAGACGTTACTTGAGCTACGGGTTTGGGTATCATTACTATTTCTTTTGAAAAGTATCAAACACGTTATAATAATAAAATAAATCTCAGAGCCGAGTTTGGCAAGAAACTAGCAATTGTACTGGTAATTTTGTAAGTTCCAGGAGATATTCCTGCCTTAAGACTTTTTACTGTTTATTTCCGGCAGAGAGCCGGAACTTTAGTGGATTGGGAATAAGGACTAAGAGCTGAGCCTGTTCATTTGGCGTAAAAATATTTTCTAAATGACTGGCGAAAGCTTCATTATAACTTTTTGCCCATTGTCTGTTATAACTTTTGCCCATTGTCTGTTTTATAGGCGCATGGAAGATTCATATGTAATAGCGCATTACATTATTTTCTTAGTAGAGTCTAAGATTTGCAGATACGTTTTTAGTTTGGATTCTTTTTAATACTTCAGTGCGAAGCGTAATTTTCTGAGATATTGATGGCTGGTGATCGAGAATTTTTCCATTGACGCCTTAGATTTATTTCTTGCCTATTAGGAGATGTAACATTTGAAGAACATTTAATTAATCTTGGTCTTCAATAATAGATACTATAGCAGCATTGTTCAGGATTATCGTGAAAATATTAACTGTGGATTGCATTTCGTTTTCGCTTTTCTATTAAGTGTGAGCTTATGTACATTTTATATTTTAAATAGTTTTTTTTTTTTTTTTTTTTTTTTTGTTTGGAAAACAAGAGCTTTGGGATTCTAAGTGCCTTGGACTATTAATTAGTGTCAGGATCGCAGGTTTATGATCTACGAGAGATCCAATGGGTGTAATAAGGCAAAAGCACCAAAATGTGTACTTATAGTCTCCTGCTGCTATAAATTTTAAGCTTAAGGTTAAAAAATAATCAAGAAACTGATCTCGATTTTAGAAGACAATATATTGAGAACGTAGAATTAAGACAACATACATCAATTCTACAATTCATCACTTGATAATCAAATTTCAGTAACGTGCCTTCATTTAATTATTATAAGTTTGTTAAAAAATGTAAATGATTCACAATTTTCCACAAAAAAAGTAAAAGAAAAAAAAAACAAATAACGAACTTACGAAATACTTTAAAGACCCAATTTAGGCCCAATGTGCAATGTTTAAAGTTCACTGATGATGATCATAATAATTAAAAGAGAGTTTACGAAATGGTGAGTAAAGAAATGCGGGAAGAAATGACAACAATAAATTAAAGCGAACTCTTTCTAGCTAACAACTTTATAAGCGTACAAGAGCATTCATTTCGGAATAAATGTGAGTGTGTGTGTGTAAGTAAAACGTTTTTACTTTTAACCAAATTCTTTGAGCCAATTCACTGTGATGTTACTGCAATCGTTTTTGTATATTTGTACGAATATTTACATTGATCTTTTGTTAACATGACGGGGATTATGAACAGATTTGTGTGCTGTCGTTATTGACACTCTTTTTTGGGATTTTGTTGAGCATTTTACCAGGTTAATGTGAGAGTGCGTATTTTTTGTGTAAGTAGGGAGGGTAAAAGAGGGGTAAGATCTGTGTATGTGTGTTTTTTTTCGTACATTTCTTACTAATGACATATAGTAGGTTGTACATGATTTTTGCCGTTGTTGTTGGTTTTAATATTATTACAATACCTTTAAACATTTTACTTCATGATCAAGAGCAATATCTACCACGAATGCTGCTGCTGATAATGATAATAATAATAATGATGATCATGGGCAATGGCAATGCAAGCAGCAGTAACAATTGGTTTATCATTGGTTGCTGTATTTTTGTTGGTTTTAGTTTATAGGTTTTGCATAATTATATGAATTTTGTTGATTGTGGAAGACTGCTTAAAAACAGCCTGACATCGTCGAAAAATTATCAAACCTCAGCTTGTTCCATTCGAATGAACACATAGTGATTTCGGTGGTGTTTCAAAAAATAAAAAATATATAAATTTCGGTTATTAAATTTAAATTTTCAATAAAAAACACAAAATACATACAAAATGAAATTCTTTGTTGCTACAACTTGTGTGCTTTTATTAGCTAATGGCATCCTTGCCAATCCCGCCGCCACTAAGGATAACGGTGGTGAACAACCTAGTACTTTTGCTCACTGCTTGGAATCTGATTCAATTTCGTGTTTACAATTAACGGTACGGATTACTTAATATATAAATTGAAAAAAAAAAAACAAAAAACATGAAAAACCCTAAAGGATTATATAATTTACAAAAAGAAACAATTTACACCAACAAGAAAGTGAAAACTTTATAAAAGTTGAGAAAAAATTAAAAAGACTTAAAGTGAATTAAAACTAAAAGAACTTTTATTTAAAAAAATTTTAATTTAAAATAAAAAAATAAAATTTTGAGCTAAAAGAAAAACCGTAAACACCAATAAGAAAAGCAAAAACTATAAAAACTGCATAAATTTAAAATAAACAAGTGCTATTGAATAATACAAAGTTAAGTAACAAGGATTAAATTTCCAATGACCAAGACCCACACATAATACGTATAGCCAGCGGCCTTAAAAATAAAAGTGAAACTTCTCTGTGGATTATATCATTTTATTGATTAAGAAAAAGTGAATTAAAAAAAAAACAAATACAAGTTTTAAAAATTACTCAAAATATTTCGTAATAATTTCAGTTCAATTACAATTACGTATTAATAAAATACTTATATAATTTTTTTGCAAAATTTAAACGCATCTTCTTTAAGGAATTTTAGATATTTAAATGTGTTTATTTTAATTCACTTAAATTAATAAAATGTTAATAATCTTGATATGTAACTTAAATATTTCATAACAAGTGCTTTTGTATTTCAAATAAAGAAATATTGAAAATAATTCCCAAAAATCTTGAAAATTAAAAGATGTTACCTAGAGGTGTTTCCCAAAAAAACATTTTTAAGTTTTTTTTTATTAAAAATTACTAATTCCTACAAATATATCTGAAATCTCCTCAAAAATATAGTTATCAAGAACGTCTAAATAAAAAAATATATAAATCCCAATTAATTTTCATAAATCCCCCAAAATATATTTTACTAAAATTTTTTTCTTTTTAAAATTGGAAGCACAACAACTAAATTTGTTGAGAAATATTTTAGCATAACATTCTTGCATATTATTAAACTCAAGTTTCTTAAAAACCTAAATTTTTTATTATTTCTTCTTTAGAAATTCATCATAACAAAAACTGCTTCAAAATCCTAACATTACCCGAAAAATATTATTTCCCAAATGAGTTTAACTAAAAATCCTTAAATATCAACTTTGACAAATTATAAATTTGTGAAGTTTACGGTCATTGGTTAAAATGCGAATTTCAAAATATTTTCGAAACTTATTCGTTTAATCCTTTATCTTCACATTTTCTCTCAAAGTTTATAAAATTTTACCTGTCTTTTCTTGTAAAATTTAATAATATATTTTTTTTTTAATTAATAATCATCTATTTTTGGCTTCCTCCCATCCTTAGCTCTTCCGCAAAGCCAGATCAATTTTCGAAAATCCCCAAATTGAATTGTTCGGTGGTGTGTCTTTGATTAAAGCTAACGAAGGTCGTCAAGGTAAATCTCTGGATGAAAGTGCTCTTGCCGTTGAAACTGCTCCCAGCGTTGAAGCCCGTAACTCTGAAATCGGCAACTATATGTTGACCAATGCCAAGAATTTCTTTGCTGAACGCTCATTGAACTTTAACTTTGCTAATGCTGCCCGCTCTGTAGCCCGTGCCATTCCCGATGACATCAAGGCTGATTTACGTGAATTGGTTGTTGAATCCCGTACCAAGAAGAAGAAGTTGATCAAGAAATTGTTACCTATCTTGTTGGGTGTTGGTGCTAAGGTTGCTGTTTTGGTTATTGGTTCCATCTTCGGTTTGTTGTTCTTGGCCAAGAAGGCTCTCATTGTCTCCGTTATTGCCTTCTTCTTGGCCTTGGCTGCCGGTGCTAGCAGTGGCTTGAGCCATATCGGTGGTGGATCTGGTGGTCTTTTGGGCGGTCTCGGTGGTTTGTTCGGTGGCAAGAGCTCTGGTGCTGCTTCCGCTGGTATTAGCTCTGGTGGCTGGTCATCCGGTGGTGGTGCTGGCAGTGGTGGTTGGTCTTCTGGCAGCTCCGGCTGGGATTCCCACGGTGCCTACAGTTCACCAGTCGCCCAAACTATTGCTTACAATGGCTACAAACAAGCCAGACGATAAGCCGTTTCAGAGACTTGTTTCTATTAAATAAGTTTCTTTTAGGGTAATAATTATTTAATTTTGAACAAATTGAAACACAAAGCAACAAACATATCTAGGAATCTTTACGAAAATTTTAAAAAACAGAACGAAATAATTTATTTAATTATTATAATTTATTTTTATTTATTTAATTTATTATTATTTTAATTTATTGGAACAAAACAATTAAAGAAAAAACCTAAAAAGTGCCTCTATTCAAGAAAAAAAAAAAAATATGAGAATTTGTTAAAAACATATCTACAATTGTTAGGTTTTCAAGTTAAAAATCTTAAGTAAAATAATATATTTCCTAATGATTTAAAATTCTCAGACACAATTATGTTAGATTAAGCTTTTTAAAGATTTATTATATATTTGCAAAATAGTTATTTTTATTTTCAAAAATTTTTTTAATTATTTAATATAATTTTTCTTTAATTTACTTACAGCAGAATAACTAAAACAAATTCACAAAATGCATGAATACTAGTCAAACATAATGTGTATTGAAAATCTTAAATCATCTATTACTAATTCTAAAACTATCACCATCCTTCTATCAATATTCTAACTCTATCTATTCTATCTCTATCGTTTCTATTTCTATCTTGTATATTCTAACTCTTTACTATTTCTTTAAATTTTACTCTAATTTCTTTAACTATACCATAAAAAAAACTGTCTATCTTTCTATATAACCATTTGAAAACATCTACAAAAGAAAAAAAAAAAATACAAACTCATGACTTTTTCCGAAAAAAAAATACACACACACAAAATCTCTTTATTTCTTTTCATCTTTTCAATATTTAACAAAAAATAAAAAAAAACTTTTTCTAAACTTTACTAAATTCATTAACACTTTTCTAAATATTGCACCGTCATTTCTTCACCAGCAGCAGCAACTTTCTTTTCATTCCATTTTTATAGAAAAGCTTAGAAAATCTTAAACACAACCATCATTATAAATATAAATTGTCATTTAGATGTGTAATTATTTTCTATACAAAACGCAGCAGCAGAAAAAAAAGAAATATAAAATTAGCAACTAACATTTCATCAACACCTTCCAGTAAATCTTTTCATCTGTTTCTTAATTTCTTTATTTTTCCTCATATACAAATGTCATCTAATATTTTACTACCTCTCTTTCACTGTCTCTCTTTTTTTATTTTCACTTCCTTTTTGCTTACCGCCATTACATCTGCATATTATTTTCATTAAACTATCATCACTTTTTATGTCACCTTAAAAAACATTAATTTCAACCTACGCTCTTCTCTTCAGCACACACTCAAACTCACTTAAATACCTTTACAATCTGACTGTTCTCTACCACAAAAAAAAACTTTTTCATTTAACTTTTTTTTTTCTTTATTTTTATAAATTTTATCTAATTTGCATTTTCTTTTATACTTATTCTTTACTTCCTTTATCATTTCCAAAGCCGCTGTTGTTCACTTTTTTCACTAATTTCATTTCATAATTTTCATACAAACAATATTTTAATTTCTTTTTTCACAAAATTGTTTGAAATTCTTTGTGTCAGTTCCCTGGGTATCTGACTATATTCTCTTTCTCTGTCCCATGGCCACTTGCAGCTCTTTAACACTTGAAAACCTATTTGTCATATTTTTTTGTTTTATGTGAATATACGAATAAAAAACGAATTACTTTGCATTTTAATTACTTTGTTGTGTTTTATTTTTCGCTAAAGGGAAGGGAACAACGATCAAGAATTATGGCCATAAAATAGTAAATATTCAAATTCATTAACTGAGAGTGTAGCCAAGAGATTTTATGAGAACCTGCCCACTGGGCAGGTTAATAAAATATTTTAAATTGCCTACACTTAAACGGTACGTGATTTTGGGAATGTCAGTCATCAAGTTTGGAATAACATAAATACATATTTTTGTTAAAAAAAAAAACATTTAGTAAACCTTCAGCAATGTTTTTAATATGTAACGAAGAATAAGCTTTCACAATGTTGTATGCAGTGATGGAGAAATTTAATTACAGTAGTAGCCATTAAATCAGATATTTGTTTTAATGGCTACACAGCAAAAAACAAAAAAACGAGCAAGTGCTTCCAAAAAATAAATTTTTCAACACTTCAAAAATAGAACTAAGTGCATAGTTTGTACTTTTTGGAAGTTGAAGTAAATAACATCCTACCAATGTCAACCATAGGTTAAAAACATAATTTCTGCAGCTCTTTTCCAGCACTAAGTACTTCCTTCCAATGTTAACACAATGTAAAAATCACGACTTTTTCTACTCTTTTTCAGTTCTTTTTTTGCTGGGTGAGGATATATAAAACTTTAACAAAAAAGTTATTGTTTGACGGTAATGAACTAAGAACTTCCAAAATGTTCCTTTAGAATCAATTTTTATTTAACAATTTTTATTCAGACAGCCTGATACTGCACCATCGATATAGATTACTGTAAAAATATTTCAAATTGAATAAGTTTCAAATTGATTTTTTTATTGGAGTGCTATGAATATTAATAAAGTATGATGCGACATAAAATGGATCTTTCGAATCGGATTCTGGTTCACCTAGTGCTGCTAATGCAGCATCTCAAATTTATACCAGCCTTCATGTTTAGGTTTTATCGAAACCTAAGTAAAAAAGTAATTACCGATTGCGCATTTTCTTTTGCGACTTTCTGAAGTTTTTGTTCTATATAATATCTCGCAATTGACCGATGTCCATTTCCAAGCCATTTCTCAAATTCTTCCGGATCTATGCAGCAGACTTATTGATAATAGGTCCACTCGATTCCATATCTATTCTTATTCGCACTGAGTGGACACAACACCGCTTCAGAAGGAACTGTTACATTTTGCTAATTCCTTGCCTTTTTAGAAAGTAAATGGTCTTGTTTTCACTAATATTGTATATATTTTATTTAAGTCCAACTTAGCTTCTGCACTAACTTTCAAGAAATAAATGTGGAGAAAAACTTTTCAACTATTAAACCTTTCCACGGAAAAGTCTCTACTTTGATAACTACAATGATGCATATCTTATTAATGGTATCCAAACGCTCAATGGCCTTAGAATAGTTTGACACTACTACCCAATAAACAAGTACATATAATGAAAATTTATATTAATAATTTTCTTTGAAAGACGAATAGCTTAAATATCAATTGTAATATTAGTGAAACTGATCATATAATAATTTATTGTCTATGCTATCGCTTGAAATGTAATGGCTATGGGGCTAATAATTCAGATGCACTCGACGGTCTATAAAAATTCCTACATTAAATATCGTTTTACCAAGTAAACAAAAACTTCATATTTATTGAAATTAAAAACTTGTTCGTCTATTATTCTGAAATTTATTCATTGGCAAAGTCATAAAACTGTATTGATCCTTATCTTTGATCATCTAACCAATACTACCCTTCCCACTTCCCACATTACCCACGCTCCTGCATTTAAACAATTAAAAGAATGTCATTTCAAATTAAAAGCTTTTACTTTTCTTTAAATTGTTAGCGGCACATTATAAAAAATTTTGAACATTTAATTTATACAAACAACTTTGTATACAAAAAGGCGTTTATGCCGTTTAATATTTTGTTTATCACTGCCTGTGTGTGCGTGTGCTTTACACACAATATTCTGACCCAGTTTCTGTTTTGAGACGCAAACAAAACAACGTAAATGTGTTAAAACGTTTTATTAATGTACTTAAGCATGATTAAACTATCAAATAAAAAACATATGGAGAAGCAGTTCCAAAATTCTGCTCAACTTGAAATGTTCAGCTGTCAACAAAAACAAAAGACATCAGTTAGATAACGCAACCAGAGAGGTAGCAGCAGAAACATCACAAGTAGCAACACACAGCATCTAAGTAATTAATTTTTTAAGAAACAAAAACATTTAACAAGAGTAAACGAATGTGGGGATTCGATTTTTTTTTTTTGTTTATTTTTATGATTTAAATGACGGTTTATGAATCGTTAATATTTTATTTAACAAAAAAAATCATGTGTCGTATTCAATTTACAGAGTTAATGGTTACATAGACGTTGAGAAAAATAGCAGAGATTACTAACGAGTAAAGAAAACATAAAAAAGAAATGATGGGGGAAAGATCTTTGTGAGTCCCAAACAGTGTTGACAGTTTAGCCTTTTTAAAGCTAAATCTAGCATTTTTATTTTGCTTTTAGCCTCAAAATTTTCGTTTTAGCTTCTAGCCTTTTTTTTTTTTTTTGGTTGTAAAAATTGCCTCAAAAAGGCTAAATTGTTAGTATTGCAATAACGAAAAAAAAAAATTTCTTATTTTCTATTACTAATTTTATTTTACAGGATCATTTATTTAAGCATTTATGTATATCTATTCGCACAAAAAAATCTATATTATTTATATTTAACAAAAATTTTCTCCTGCGGCCCCTTCACTATCCAAATCAAGAACAACCAATATATAATAAAACTAATAACTAATTTGATAGAATTGCTAAATCGGTTATTAACAAATTTTCACAAATTCTTATAAAAGACAAAATCACCCAAAAACTTAAAATGCTTAATTAAAATTTCGAAAAATCGCTTCAAAACGGTAGGAAATTTTTTATATGAAACATAGCCCAAATTTGTATAGGAATTTGAATGAGCGATTTTTATTTGTGTCATTTTACTGTGCTGCGATATGTTTTATTTATATATTTTTTTTAAAGATATAAAAAAACAATGAGAACGAGAAAAATAGGTTTTTAAATTAAAGAAAAAATTGTAACTTTTTTCTGACCTTATTTCTTGGGACATTTAGCTTTTTTTGACCTCTTTTAAAGTTGAATTTAGCCTCTTTTTTTCTCGGCTTGTGGCAACACTGGTCTCAGGTTCTGATTTTGTTAAATAAATTTTCTATTTTCTCAACTGTACCGATTAAGCCGATTTTAATTAGAAGACTTCTTAAAAAAAACAATAAAGAATCTTAGTGAATTTCATTCAATTGGGATAAATTAGAATTAGAACTTCATATGGACCTACTTGATTAGGACTTAATTAATTTTTTTTAGTGTTGCATGAAATAATAATAATATGGTGGAAGGTATAAAAAATTATATAATTATGCAACACTGCTTGTTTCTTGTCCACAACTGCTTGTGAGGTAATGTTACATTTTTATTTTCTTCTCTAAATACTTTGCCTCTCTGTTATTTTTCTTTCTTTAAGGTGAGTAAACTTATATTTATATTTATACGTTAGTTTTTTATTAAAGGTGAAAATGTTGATGAATTTATGTTTTTGCTGTCCCCTACACAACATTTTTGGTCCAGGGGACTAAAGGTTAATAATGTTTATATTTTCAGCAAAAACATTTATATACTTTTACTTAAATATATGATTTACGAAAAATTAAAAAAAATTGAAAATTTTAAGAAAAAATATTTAAAAAATTTTTATACTTCTGACACGAACTTCGATTTGTGTTTTTATTAACTAATATTTATGCAATCACTCTGTTCGCGTTAATACTTGTAGAGGATTAAAGTTAAAATTTTCAAAAAAAAAAAAAAAAAAATCTTAAGAATAGAGATATTGTTTTATTGAACCTTAAACACCACAATTTCATAGAATTTCTTAAGTGTTACCAGCAAAAGTCAAACCATCACTGAATCTTTAATACTTATCTAGGTACACTGAAAAGAAAAATTTTTAATTTTAATTTTGCAGGATTCCGTAAATAGCAAAAAAAAAAAAAAACAAAATTATTGGTTAAAAATGTCAAAAAATTAATTGTAATAAAAGATGTATTTTGGGATATTTTGTCGAAAAAATTTAATGCTGATATTCATTTAATTACTGGTCTGAAAAACATAGTCATTAAAACCTTACTATTTATAAAAAATCCTTACAAAATCGTAATTTTAGTTTTTTGAAAAGTGAATTTGCGCAAAATTTTAAATTATAGCATAACAAACTTCCAACTAATTGGTGTAAATATTAGTAAAATGTACTTTTTTCGACTAATGACAAATACCGCTTTTATACAAATTGCCCAAACTATCTCTTGAAGAAAGTTTCTTAATAAATGACACCTCCGAGTCAAATGGGCGTTAAAAATTTAAAGCGCAAAAATTTTATGCAATTTTTAAAATTTTCACCATTTTTATACGCTACACTACCATACCAGAGTAATTATATGTTTGTCGGACACCCACCTTAAAGTATACCGGTCGCCTCAGAATCACTTTCTGATGTCCCTCTATCCGGACAACCAGCCGGCTGTCTGTTCATGTAAACAAAGTACAGGTTGCAATTTTAAAGATATCTTGATAAAATTTGGCACGAATAATTATTTTAAGGACATAACCTATTAAAATTGGTTATGATCGGTCCAATATTTCACCTAGCCCCCATACGAATATTGTTCCTGAAAAGTGGTTTAACGATTATAAATACCTTGTATATAACAATATTTTAAATAAATTTGACGCAAAGAAGTTTTGTATAAGTATCAATTTTTACGCCATGAAGATCGGTCCATAATTAACCATAGCTTCTTCTACTTCAACGTGCATAAATCCCATACAAATGTTAGTATCAAGTTAATATTCGACACAATTAAGTTTTATATAAATAGAAATCACAGTTCCTAATTTTATGAGGATCGGTCCATAATTTACCATAGCTGTCATATAAATCCTACTTCTGGGAATCAACTCCTGGGAATCCCATAAAAATTTTAGTAGCAACATAATATAATGCAAATATGTGTTTTATAAAAATATGCGATAAAATTGGACACAGGTCCCATAAAAAATCTTCTCTGAATTTTTATGCACATACCCAATGGTGTAGGGTATTATGTGGTCATGCTTGACCTACTATACCTTTCTTATTGGTTTTAATATAAGATATGACTTTGGATTATCAAGAGTATCTGTAAATAATAAAATTGATAAAATGAAAAACAAATTAAGGAAACATCATTTATACCGGCTACAGCGGCATTCATCTCCAAACACATTTCGCTAGCTGACAACTACTGCGAAGTGTAAATTACGATAATATCGATGTCAAATACTAAAATGCAGTGCTTGAAGTTTTTTGTCCGAATCGATTTAAAAAACTAGTTTTTATTATCAGGACAATATGGGTAATAAGGTAGTGCTATGTTATTTTGAGGTTCAAAATTTATGTTAGATATAGATTATAATAAGACCAAGGCAAACTTGTTAGTGTGTAGTCTGCTACGATTCTATATAATTTAAGACTTGACGATTCCATTTAGTTTAAAGATCGTTTAGTAATTTTTAAAATTCACTTTTTTTTTCTTCTTATCACTTCATATACAAATAGTTTCTACAATTTAATTCCTTTGCTATATAGGGGTAATGCAGTGTCGCTCTTCAACCACCTTTACCACAACCATTTACATATCTTTAAGAGTTAATATTTTTTCGTAAATCAATTTTATTAATATGCAATATATGTGTGTTGTTATGTGTTGTTATTATTTGTAGATAATCAATTCAATAACTTTTTTCACAGACACATATTCACCACACAAACCATTTGTGAAACAACAACAAAACCGAACCTACAAATTATGGATGGATGCTGTGTTTTCGAAGAGAGATAAAAAAAAGCGAAAGTTATTTTGTTCAGACCGGGTCAATATGCCCTTAAAATATCAAAAATGATGTCTTTTTGTTTGCTTTTTTTATTTTTTTATTTTGTAATACAAAGTTTTCCCTTTTAACAAAGTTGTTTGTCTTATAAGTATTTATTTATTATTGCGTATTAGCATTTTAATGCTTTTCTATTTTTAGAATTATAAAGAGAAATTATTGGTAAATGTTTCCAGTATTGAAATGCGTAAAAAATGACTTGAAATAGTTTAAATTATCCCATGTGAATAATATATCGAGAGCCTACATATATTCAAAACCCTCTATCTCAAAAAACACAAATTTTCAGGGGAGCAAAAAACCTGTTAATTTCTCTTATTTTTCAAGTATTCAAAAAAAAAAACATTTTTTACAATATTTATTTAAAATCATGACTAAATCTTATATATAATTTGTTTTTAACAATTTGCAATATTTTATTAATATTAATACTCAATGTGTATAAATAACTATGTATATAGAGAGTTTTGGATTGTAAGAAATACATTTAATTGCAATTGAAATTAGTTTAATAATTTGAAAAGCAACATAATTCAAATATGCTACATTAATTTGGGATCAGAGTAGAGGGAACAAACAAAATAAAAACAAAGATATATAAAGATTTGGACTTGAGCAATCAAAAGGTTATTTAGGACGCAAAATTCGTATCTTCAATAATTTTTTCAAACTTGGATTTAGTTCTCCAGACATCAACAAAAATATTTTTTTACTATATTTAAGATCTGATAACCAATTTATTCAATAAAAAGTGATAAATTAGAATTAAAGGTTTGTCAAATGTTATCGTTCTTAATATTTGGGATTTGTTTCATTTATTAGAGTTTAATTGTCTAGCTGAAAAAAATCCAAAAAAATATTTTAGAATTTAATAATAAGACATTCAGCATTGTAGATATGTTTAGCATTTTATACCCTTCACCACAGATTTAAAGAGTATATGTATAAGTTTGTCATTCCATTTGTAATTCCCACAATTTTTGTCGGAGCGCAAGAAAAGTTTATATTTACTGGATCCTTATAAGAAATGATATGGACGAATTCCATTGGATGAAATGGCATTTATGAAGCCCACCGATAACTGCCATATATAATGCATATAAGTATAACAAACGATCGGAAATCCTTTGCTATTGAATTTCCGCTGAAGAAATGAACTCTTAAAAACTTTGTTCTTCAAACATTTTTTTTAAGAATTTTTGTGTTGAATAAATGAACTAAGTAGATTTTTTATTAGATTCTTGGAAGCTCCTATCTTAGCTATGAACCTCATTTTAATTTTTTTTTTTTAATTTCGGTTTTTTCAATCAGTCAAATCGGTTTTTAAATTTTCCACCATATTCTTTCTTCATTTAATATTGACTTACATTTAAAACAAATATTTGTTCTGCACGGAAGTGATTACATCTTCCTTATATATGTGTGAACTTTTGTATAATTCCAAAATATTAAATTTGTTATTTACTAGCTTTTACTGGAGCCCTTCGCTACCCTATTTAATGTGATAACTGAATCTATTCACCTTATTCGAAATTTGATATGAAAATTACTTTTTACTATTACTATTTGTTTAAGACTTCCACTGTATAGTCCTTTAGATGAGAAATTTTATATTTTCTTTGTATGGGGGCTACACCTTCCCCTGGACCTATCCGTCCTATTTTCATTTCATCAATGTGATATGATAGAGCAAAGGTTCCCACGAAATTTGAGGGCTTTCGCTGTAATAGTTCCTTAGATATGCCATAATGTACATTTGCATTCCGATTTTAAGCTAGTCGGTTCACCGTTTGAGAGTTTTAAAAATGTAGGTGTAAAATATAGGCATGGCATCAGATCAAGATCCATCATAACCTACAACATTCTACAGTGCAAGCACTATATGTGCGTCACATTTAATATCAATAGCTTCATTAGTAACGTGTAAAATTGAAAAATTCATTTTTTAAAAGTAAGCATAAAATGTGGATGTGACGTTCTATAGCCTATAGCCATGTCTGGTACTGGTATTATCTGTATGTCAAACTTCTGACCGATACAAACAAACTTACACCTCATTTCTCTTATATATATATATATATATAAAGATATAAGAATTTATAAATTCTTGATTTTATTACAACTTTATATGAAAAAAACAAAGTAAACTTAAACATTTTTATTATAACCAGTCAAAGCTATGTTGCCATAGATTAATAAAAAACATAAATAATTTATGCACAAAATGCCATAATTAATATTTCTTCATGTGTTTCAATAAATATATGTACTATTATAATCTTAAGGAGATTAATATCTAAAAGAGGGTGATTTTAGTCCTTTATTAATCCAATTCAGGTAAAATATTAAGAATAGATTTTATAATTATCCCTCCGTTGGCGGTTTATTGGATGTTAAACATTTTTCATTAGTTTGACACATATACCTTCTTTGATCCTTTTCCTTTGCGGCTAAGTGCTTTGGAAAAGTTCTTGATAAGGCAAAGTTCTATGTGAAGATATGACTTTAAAGTATTCTGTGAGCTTAGAAGTTGATTTTGTTTTCCGTCATAAATTATTTCATGAAATCAAATAAATCGTTGATAACATAACTGAAGTATATGTTTACATTTTTCACCACTGCAACCATGATGCGATCAACTCTGCCAACTGTGTTAGCAAATTCAAACCACTAATTAAGTCATTCAGTTCAGTTACTCGTAGTGAAACATATAAACCAGGGTAATGAATTTATTCACCTCTAAGCATTTAACAATAATTTGCTCATTTTCCCGCACGCAAAAAAAAATGGCTACAACATTGTCACTACAATAATATTATGTTCTCATTGTTAATTTTCATTAATTTCAATAATACTATGTTCACGATAACAATGTTTTTGTTCTAGTTTTATTATTCAATGTTTAGATTCAATCAAAATTTGAATATAGTTGACTATAAAAATTTTATGTTTTGAATTTTTGTACCAGAAACAAAATTTTATTAATATAAAAAATATTTCTGTAACCATTAAATATTATTAATGTTTTTCCTTGTTATTAAATCATATTTTGTTTTCAAATCATATTAACATTATTATTCCCATAAAAATAAATTATTAAAAATAAATGTGATTTTTAATATATGGTTGAAATATTGATAACTTATTTGTTTTTGAGTATATTTTGTTGTTAACGTTTATTATCCACTGTCATTATAATTCTCATTATATTTATACATGAATTAATATAAGTAGACAAGGTTTTGTTATATTTGGTGTGATTCATTATTTGGAACCAAATGTAATGGAATGTAAAGATGGAACAATATAATAATATGGTATAATATTATGTAAAACTCGAACCATAACATGAAAAAATGAACCATAAAATCGGAAACAATATGATAAAATGGAATCATAATAATTATTATTTGTAATCATATCTATTTTTAGCTGTGTGTTCCAATCATAATATGTTATCTTAGATTATGGTCACCGCATCCAACATTAAGAATGTAATTGAAATCAATTTTTTAGCGACGTCAACACAAAAAAGTCGGCATCCCCAATTACATTAAAATTAGTCCCCATCTGCTCAGGACCAAAAGTTGTCTCAAATTTGTAAACTTGTGTAATTATCGCATATCTTAAGAACTATTACAACAAAAGTCTTAAAATTTCTTTCTATCATATGTATTTCGTTTTTTTTTTTTAGCTGATTTGAATAAAGGAATTTATCCGGCAACAACCAAATTCGATGTAAATAATACACAAATGTAGTATGTTCAAAGCAGCTTAAGAAAATATCAAGAAACAATATTAAGAAGGAATGCTTAACTATTCAATAGGTATTATTGTTTCACAAAAACAAACATCCTTCATTATTTCTATTTCATACATACTTCAGTAAACGAAACATGAAAGAATAGAAAAATAAACATCTTTCATTCGTTTCTACTCCACACATACTTCAATAAGTAAAATATGAAAGAAAAGAAAGAAATCTTTCAGACAATTTTACATTACAGTGAAAGTCTCGAGACTTTTGTGGATATATTTTCTTTTCAAGATCAATAATTAAGATAAAAATTGGCAGGGTAGGTTCAGAAGAGGTAGTAACCGCTATACAAATTGACCATTTATTAGTGTATATCTAAAGCTAGGTTCAGACGATTTGTTGAATCAGCATATTGGTGCTGAAAAATTTTTTACCAGTGCCAACATGTCATATAAACTCAAAACAAATGTATGTTAAGACTATTTGCAAGATTTTCACAATACGAAAAATTTGTTAGCATATAGAATGAATATTCCAATAGTTTTTTTTTTATACCCTACACCTCCGAAGGTGTTTTATGCGTTTGTCTTGATATTTATAGCCCACACAAAACCCCTATCTTAAAGTATACCATTCGACTCAGAATCACTTTCTAAATCGTTATAATTATGTCCGTCTTTCTGACTGGCTGTTCACCTAAATCTTGTGAATAAAGTACACGTCGCAATTTTAAAGTTATTTTGATGAAATTTGTAGTAAGGATCGGTCCATTATTTCACCAAGTGGCCATACAAATATCCTACCGGAATAAAATCCTATTCCACTCGTAAATGTCTCAATTATATCAACACTTTAATAAAATAAGGAAAAAATATAGTTTATATATTCATAAATCATTATGCCAAATTTTACGAAGGTCGGTTTATAAATGACCATAAATTACACTTCCAATGAATGAAAGTGAAAACATAAGATGTAGGATGTAATATGTAATATGTAGGTCCTCGATATAATTGATCAGCACAGCAATTTCGTAATTTTTTTCATTAACTAACGAACATTTCGGTTCTTTTAACGATTTTGCTATTCTCTACTTACTATAAGTTAACGATTTTTTCGTCAGTATATTTTAACGCCAAATATCGATAGAAATTATTTAAAACACATTATTTAAAAAAAAAAAATTTTATTTAAAAATAAAACTGTTTTCTTGAGAAAATGTGCAAAATGTGAGCAGATTATCTACCAGCAGCATGCCAATATGAGTATACATATGAATGGTATGCTGTTGGAAATATTTGGGAAATTAATTTTGTGTTAAATGTTTATTATTTTATTTATCTTAAAATTATAAATATCAACAATGTTAAACTTATTTTTAAAAATACCTAAGAATTTTTTCACTCAAAAAAAAAAAAACCACCAAAAATTTTTCATCAAATATTCTTTTTTTTTTTTGTACAAAAAATTAACTAAAATACAAATTTTTTCTAAAAATATAAACTTTCACAAAAAGTTCTAATTTTGACTAAAAATTTAAATTTTTACTAAAAATCTAAATTTAAAAAAATCCATTTTTCAAAAATATGTGTATCCCAATTTTCTGAAAAAGCATTTATTTTTACTAAAAATCCAAATTTTCAAAAAATTTATAAATTTTTGTTTAAAATTCAATTTTTTTTTAAACTCAAATTTTCAGCAAAATTCAGTATTTTTCACAAAAAAAGCAAAACTTTTCATTAAGAACTGAAAAAAATAAAAAATAAAAATAAAAGATAAGAATAAAAAATAAATACTATAATATAATATAATATAATATAATATAATATAATATAATATAATATAATATAATATAATATAATATAATATAATATAATATAATATAATATAATATAATATAATATAAAATAATAATTATAATAATAATAATAATAATAATAATAATAACAATAATAATAATAATAACAATAATAATAATAACAATAACAATAATAAATAATCTGAAAATTCTCTCAATTCATTAAAAATTTGCGATAAACGAAAACTCAGTAAAATCTTTTACGTAAACGAACGCACTTATTCATTATATTTTTCTAACTAATAGTGTTATCAAAATTAAAAAAATGGCACTTAAGATCCAAAATCAGCTTTTTTGTAATATATTTTCAAAAAATCATCAACGATATTATTATCGTAATGATTTTAAGAGAACTTTTTTTTACTATGATATTAATAAATGCATCCTGGAATGGATATCTCCGTAAGCATTAATAATATCACCAGAATTCATTAGGAAACACGTTTTCCGAATAGTAGTTACACGCAGAGAAAAAAATATTTTGATAGTGACTATAATCTAAGAGCAACATATATATATATATATATATATATATATATATATATATATATATATATATATATATATATAAATAAATATATATATATATTTTTTTTTAATTCATTTTATTGTTTTATAACAATAAATTCTTAATTATAACCTTCTAAGCCTTTGGCTTGACAGCAGGATAAGTAAGTTAAAAATTAATATAAAAACTTATTTAATGGATTATAAAAATAAAAATGTTTGCATTATCAAATTATTGGTACCGTCTTTGGTATTAATAATACTTATAGGGATTTTGTTCATTATAGTTGGTAAAGTGACGTTTAGCGTTTTTCTTCCATATTCATTGTAGAATCGTTGTATGCATGATCTATTTCTTTCAGGAATTCGCTGTTGTTGAAAAAATCGTTTGCCATTACTGTGTTGAATATGCTTTTTACACTTGGAACTTTTAATTCTTTTGCTATGTTATTGCTATTTACAGTGTTTAGATTTGCTGTTGTTGAGTTACTTCTGTTGCTCTGTTGGTTATTCAACGAGTTGTTCACTGTTGTGCGATCTAATACATAGGTGTGGGGTTGTTGAGTTGCTGAAGTTTGGTTAATTAAAATGTGATAATGTTATGTGGTTATGGTTTGTATTATAAAATGCGTTGTTAGAGCTGTTTATGTTGTGATTATTATGACGTGTGTTTGTAAACCCATAATTGTTTTTTGGGTTATTTATAGTGGTGTTATATATAATGGTGTTTGTTGCAATACGACGACTCTTCCAAAGTAGTTTTAGAATTAGATTTTGCGACTTGTGCAGAGTTTTACAATGTGTAGCACTTCCCCAAGCAGCAATTCCATGTCTTATATAGGATTCTGCAAGGGAGAAGTATGCTTGCCTAAGTACTCTATACGTCGAACAGTTGCTAAGGTAATACAGCATATATGATGATTTGCGAAGCTTCTTTATTACGCTTTCAATATGTGTTTTCCACTTAAAATTGGAGACAGCTAAAAATAGATATAGAAATAAATGTTATGATTACATTTAGTGATATTGTGTCCGATTTTATGGTTCGTTTTTTTATGTTATGGTTCGAGTTTTTCATATTATTATACCACCTTACTACATTATTATTACATGCTGTTAGATTATGATTTTATTATTATATTATTATTCTTATTATTATTATTATTATTATTATTAAATCTTATCATGTTATTATCTCTTTTTACCATATTATTATTCGATTTTATCATATTATTATCGCATCTTATTATATTACTATCAAATCTTATCATATTATGTGTTTATTAATCATAAAAATTATTTACATATTATTTGTTCATTAATTAACTTTATTTATTTCTTCTATAAGGAAAGCTTCACGAAATTTTCCAATTGCACAAATTTAGTTTTTAGCCAATTCAAAAGTACATTACTTAAATCTTCACTGTGTCGTTATAGACCGAAGATGTATTGAAAAAACGAAATAATTTCACCTGCCACGATAATCAGAAGAATGCTACGTGCAAGAAATGATCATATTTAAAATTTTGGTCTCTTCAACAGAAGTGATGAAATTTTGAAAGTCGTAAAAAACTTGTTCCAAATGTTAGCAAATATTTGCATGATCTATGTCCGTCAATAATATAATTTTTATACATAGTACTTAATTTTATTAAATGGAGAAAAAGTTACGAAAATGCTGTTAAAAACATAAAATTATACATGTTATGTGGAGCATTGAAAAGTTACGAGAAATGTAAAAAACGAAAAGTTTATTGAACATTAATCTCATATCTAAGACATAAACCTTATGTTAAACTTTTTTAAAAGAGGCGACCTCTATTATTAATCACCTCCAACTAAAATAAGTTATTGAAGCACCAAACCTTATTGTAGATTGTAGCAGTATGCAATTCAAATATTATTTCTTAGAATCTAGTTTTACATATTTATCAATAGAATTTTTTATTTCACAATATATATATATATTCTAGAAGCATTGAAATATATCGTTTTTTTATTTGATATTCATTTAATTTTAATTTCTTAAAAATACCATAAGGTATTTTACAACAGTACGTGGAGAAAAAATATGGTTGCCGAGACAATAAATTAAAAGCGACGTATTATGATTAGATTATATGTTTGCCATATAAATTCTAATGGTCATAACTAATAATAAATATGACTTATAATTATAAAATGGTCTAACTTCCGATCCTTCATTTTTCATTTATTATTTATTTGATTCATTATATATTATTAATTAAACTGAATATTATTAATTAAATAGTTTATTAATCAATAAATATCTCACTGTTTGAATTACCCCGAATATGACATGTCTATTTATATTTATTCATATATAAACTAAGTGAGAATTATAATGAAAATGAGAAACAAACATTAAAAAACAAAATATATATAAAAACAAACAAGTTATGTATTTTTAATCATATTTGTAAAAAGCATACGTACTACAGTTATTTGTAAAATTTTAATGCTATGGGAATAATAATATTCATATGTTTAAAAAAAAAATATGGTTTAAGAAAAGAGAAAATTTTTTCTAACGCATAAAGTTACATTTTGCATAATATATTTTTTTTTTTTTTTTGGTGAAAATATTAAAATTTTTATTGAATACAGACATTAAATGATAAAACTTAATCAAAGTCATTATTATGAACACAGTATTAATTATTATTTTATAACTTTTACTTTAGTTTTTATATTCAAATTAATTTCCTTAATCTTACAATAAGAGAAATTAATGAGATCATGAATGATCTTGAGTGTGTCAAGAAATAATATACCGACCGACTGCATAAAAGGAATTGTTATTAAAATATACACGCAGAGAAGAAATATGGTTTTGGTAACCATAATCTAAGAGCATCATATCATGATTGGATTATGTAGTTGCTGTAAACATTTTTATAGTTATAAATAGTAAATAATATCATTATAATCGTAAAATGGTCAAACTTTATTATATTGTGAACCGATTTTTTCCATTGTATTTAAATGTTTAATAATTTTATGATCTGGTTTTATTTTCTCATATTATGGTTCGATTTTTATCATATTATGATTAGGTTTAATTATAGCATCATAAAGTAAATTATGATAATTTATTATTTTCAAAATTACTCATAACATGCCTAAAATTTATCTTATTATGATCAAACATTGTTTTTTTTTTTATTAATTAAGAAAAATAATTGCAAAATGAAAGCGTACCCTTAGTCTAGAAAAACCCCTAAAGGGGTTTTCAAATTTAGTTCGAATTCGGTTTTATGGCCTCTTGAAGTTCGAATTTATTGAGCCCTTTTTTCAATATGATTGGAAGTAAAACATATGTTTTTGTTCTTTTATAGACTACTAGCATTATCATACAAGATTTTTGAGGGAAGCCACTTCCTTTCTATGCCTATTTTTGTCATAATATTATTTACTTTATTTGACCTTTTGTCTAACTAATGAACCGATTAAAAAGAAACGTAGCATGTATATATATGTATAGCCTTGAAAGCAGTAATGTCACGCTCACTTTTTTAATAAAACAAATTTCATAAACATTTTGATGACAGTGGTAGAATAATATCACAGTGGGCAAAAAAGTGGCGTGACACCCATATTAATGAAATTCTATAATATACAATATTTTCTATTCCTTATGATTCTTAGTAGCATCAAGAAAGAAACAAAATTGGTTTTACTGAAGGTCGGCTAAAAATTGGGGGTGCCATCTAACTTATATGTTAGTTCATAGTTTTCTCCAAAAAATACTTGATATATGTGCAAAATTTCATTTGAACTTTCAAAAAAATAATTGTTTACAAAAAGCGGGCATGGTATTTTTTATTAATTTTATATCCTATATTTCCTTTCGGATTATGCACGATATATATATATATATATATATATATATGTGCAAAATAAATCGTTAAATCGGTTGAATAATATGACTACTCATATATTGCATTTAATCTTATTATTAAAAGTGGGCGTAAAAAGGCAGGGGCAGTAAATAAAAATCTTACATAATATCTAAGAGGGAGGAGCTTTGTACTCTATAAAATAGGGGTTCTCACAAGTTCTTACTTAAAAATCAAAAATTTTATTAAAAATCAGATTTTTTACTAAAAGTTAAAATTTTTAAGTTGATTTTTTTTTTGTAAAAAATTTTGTTTAAAATTTGATTTTTGTAAAAAATTTCGACTTAATGAAAATCTGATTTTTGTAAGAAAATTATAATTTTAATAAAAAATTTAATTTTTAGTAAAATTAAAAAAAAATAGATTTTTAGTAAAAATTTAGATTTTTAGTAAAAATTTTGATTTTTAATAAAAATTTGGATTTTTACTGATCATTTCGGAACAATTTAAATTTGATTTTATGACCAAAAAAATAAAAATCAAAAACAATCATTAAAACGAGTGAAAAAAATAATCAAAAATAATCATTAAAATTTATTTTTTTAATAAAGATCATTTCGGATTTCGATAGAACTTGTTCTGCGGATTCCTTGTATCTGATTTTTTTTTTTTAATTCATGAATAATGATTACTTTCTGTCCTTGCTTGTGGGTTGCATTTGAGAACCGTTGCTATAAAGCAATAAGTACCGATAAATGCATTGATATTTACTGATCTTATTTTATTTTATTTTATTTTATTTTTAATTTACACACATAATGAAAAATGTCCTCCAAAATATTCCACAAAATCAAAATTCGAATTAACTTTGCAAAACCCTTCGGCGATTTTATTAATCTGAAAATTAGTCGCATAGTGTAATACAAATATATTTTTTATTAACTAAATGATTTAATAGACAACGCGGTTCTACAGTAAAAAAACACTTGGAATGTAACATAATGTAGTTTGTAGATATGTATTAGATGATTATTATACCATTTTTTGAATTTTCGATATACCTTCGAAATCGGGGTGAGGTCAAAAAAATAAATCGATTTTTATCTGGAATTTCTGTTAACCAATTAAGGTTTTTTTGAACTGCATTAAAAAGACAAGAAATTACCCTTTTTGAAAAGTATATACACATTTATATTGATAGCAAACTATATAAGAAATTAAAGACAAAAATTAAATTTTTTATATTTTATTCGTTTTTTTTTTTATTTACAGCCATTTTTAACCTAAACTTTATTATAAAGCATATTTTTTTCATACTTTTAATTTATTCTATATTTTATTGAAAATAAAATGAGCTATAGTTTGATAAAATCAGAAGAGAAATGTAAAAAGATATCATTTTCTAAAAAAATAAAACTCATAAAATCGTGTTATTTTACTTGTATTTTGTTGTCGACATTATTTGTGATACCAAAATTAACAATAACAAAATACACGTAAAATAAAAAATTTTTGTGAATTTTACAACTGAAAAAAATCTAAAAAACGATAGCTGATTTTATTCCTAATAAAATATATAATCAGGAAAAATATTGTGTCTTTAATATCTTTCAGATTGAAAGGATGAGGTCTTTTGTTTCTAATGTAGTTTAAAAAATCTCAAATGGTTAAAAGGTATTCAGGATAAAAATTTTTAAAGCTTTGAAGTCCGAAAAATCGATATCAAAAATTCTAAAAATGGTATTATAACTTACTTACCCATACCTACAAACTACACTATCTTACATTCCAAGTGTATTCAACTTTTTTTATTTTGTGGCATTGTGTAACTAATACCTAAATATTGTTTGAACCACCCCGAATATAACCCGTTTAATTATATTTGTTAATTTATAAACTAAATGAGAATTAAAGTGAAGCTGAAAAACAAGCGTTCTAAACAAAATATGTTTAAAAACAAACAAATTATTATTTTTCGTTAACAATAATATCTGTGGCAAAAAGGAAAAACTACATAATTGATTTTTACTACTTTTCAGGAGAGTCGTAGGTATTTAATTTACCATATATATTATGTTGTCTATCGAAAAATATAACAAAAAAGCAAAAGTGTTGTTTTTCCCTTTATGAAATATTTTGTATTATTAATATCTCAAGTAATACATTACATTTTCAAAATGGAATTTTAAAATATATTTTGAATATGTTGAATTATATAGTACTGTAATACTATGAATATAAAATTTATGTCTTAAGAACTATATATTTCAAATAAGTATATTTAACATAATTTTAATATAGGAAATATGGAAAAAAAAACTAATTTATATGATTTTTACATTTTGAAAAAAAAAATAAAATCAAACGAATTATACATTCCACATTTTTTTGACCACAGATATCTTTACTTGTAAAAAGCTAACATATTAAATATATTTGAAACATTTTATGGTTATAGAAATAAAAATGTTTTTGCATCGTTTTTATAATTTGTTTTTTGGTAAAAGTATAATACGTTTCAGTCAACCATATTAAAATATACAACTGGAGTAACCATAACATAGTAAAATTTAAACATAAGTATTATTATCATGAACAAAATATTATTGAAAGTAACTATAAATTATTTCCGAACGTTTTTGCAAAAATAATATTCTTACCGTAACAATACCGCACTTATGTTTTTTCTCCGCGTGTAATGACCCAATATTAACTTGTGAAATTTCTAACTGGGTGTTAACATACACTGCAATTAATTTATTTAATTCTAAAATATGATGAAAAAAGTGTACCAAAATATACAAAGTTCAAAAGGTCATAAAAGCGATATTTGTTCTTTGCTAAATTTTTGCTGGAAACCATGATCGAAAAATTGTCACACATTTTTATTCTAAATGTACATAATATATCGTATTATGTATCAAAAAGTAATAGAGTCTTACGTTATGTGACTATCAGATCGATTTTAATATGATTGTGCTTGACAAATCAAGCGAAAAATAATGTTATATATGGAAATTCAAAATTTTTCAATTAGAAAACAATATATTTAATGGTTAAAATAAAATCAAAACTTCATTTATTAATTTTGTTCTGCAATGAAGAAACTAAGAATTTTCGTTTTATTTGCCATATTTATGGTTATAGCAACTTGCGCTAAAAAAGTAAGTTACTTTAAAATACAAGTTTCTTATTATTCCTATTATTCTATATCAAAATGGTTTCTCTTCAATGCAGCTTACAGGTGAAGATTTTAAAGATTCTGTTGATTTATTACTCTATGCTTTGGATCAATTAAGTACTAAAAATAATATTACCCTTACGTAAGTTTAAAAATATTTTACAAAATTCTGTTTTATTATTAAAAAATATAATTTTCTATAGAGCTGGCGATATAAACTCAGCATCTTCATTGCTTGACCGTGATGGGTATCAATATGAGGCAGTGCTATTAGATGATAAAAACAAGGAACACAACTGTATTATAGAAATTGCATCGATTGGTAATAAAGACTCTAAAATACAGATTAAATGCTCAGTTATGCACGATATTGAAGCGATCTTTAATTAGTTGTAAATAACACAAATATTATTATTAAATAATTGCGTATTATTGGCTTACAAGAAGTGTTGTATTATTTCAATTTAATTTGTTTATAATGAATAATTTATGAAATTAATAAAGACCTCATCAGGGGCTTATGAAATTGGTTTTTGTTTTTATGTAAATTGGGATAATTTCAGAAGGTTCTTGATTGTTTTCAATTCGTAAGGTGAACAAAAAATTGTGAAATTTAATTATTAATTTTATTTCAAAATATTTATGTTCGCACTTCAAACAACCGCCGTGCACCCTTGTGGATTAGATACCATGAATGCTGGTAAAGTGTGCTCAAAAAAACCCATATTTCATTCTCCCGATGTCTAATTGTATTCCACAAACTTTGGTTTTATTCCACTAAACAGAGACAACAACAATGGAAATTTCCAATTACATTTTATTTAGGGCATTTGGAACAAGACAGAAGTAATAACGCCATCAACGCATATATAGTACCTAAGCCAATATCCAGTATCTGGTTCGGTAAAGTCGCAATTGGTAATTACCACTAATGTCTCTGTTTTGCGGTCTCAAATCAGAGTTTGTGGTTTTCATATCATCAACATTCTTGGTGTCTTTCCCATTTGAGTTTCGTTGAAATCTACACATTTATAACTTGCATTGGCCTAGAAGAGGAAGACATAGAACTATAGCTAAACAGAGGATAATAATGATAAAAAATACTAATAAAATATATTGTTTTTTTTTTTTTGGTTCCGTATGTGTACATTTAGAATAATAGCATTATAAACAATTTGGTATAACTAATTAAAATGTTTTCTTTAAATTGACATTTTATGGTGTAGTTAACAATCCACATATATATCAAAAGATTATGGTATTTACCTATACAGTTTTTGATAAGACTTTCAGACGTTCAGAAATTTTAGAATCTACAAAATGTTTAAAATTGCTACCTTTCTTGTAATTTCGGTACTTTTGTTAAGAGTAAACACTCTAAGAGTAAGAAACTTACAAGATATAAGCAAAATAATCCTTTCTCCTTATGCTTTTTTATTAATTTTTTTTCTTCGTCTTTTCAGTTATACGGTAATAGATTAAAGAAAGCTGAGGAACTTTTAAATAGGATTTTATCCAGAATAATTCATGAAGATGGGCCTATTTATTCGTAAGTTTTTTTTTACAAACAAATTTTTATTAAACGAAATTATACTATTAATTTTTTTCACGTTTTAAGACAACATGGTGTTGATGCCGCTTATAAATTCGTTCCAAATATTATTTATACATTTGATACTATTCTTGAGGATTGGAGAAATGACGAGAAGCGATGTCTGGTAGCACTGTCATATGCTTATACTGCTGTAAATGTTTTAACAACTATAAAATGTGAGAATGAAGATGAGGTCTCCAGGAAAATTATAAATCAGAAAATATTTGTGCCAGAGGATTTGAAACATCAACAACAGGAAAATGAATAAGTTGTGTCTTAAATGTAAAATTTTAATAAGTTCTTTTGCTCATAATTTTGAATTTATGTAAAGTCTTTTAAAAATTTACGAATTAATTGTTTTTATTGATCAAAATGATCAGCCAACTTTCGGTACAAGTGATGAAATATGACAGAATGTTAAAGAATTTTCAGTTTAGCACTTGATAAATAAATAGGACAGAAATTTTCATGCAATATAACATCGAAAATTTTCCTTCGATTATAATATGCACTGCAAAAAAAAAAAATGCATCAAAAATATGCAATAAAATAGAAAAAGTATGATTAGGAAAAAATATGTTTATTAATAAAGTGTGGGTGAAAAATTGATATAAATTCCAAAAACTATGAATAAAAAATTATTGTTTTGTATTTAATATCTTTCACAGTTTTAATGAATATAAATGTGTATATACTTTTTAAAAAGAGTAAAATCTTTTCTTTCCAGTGCCGTTTAAAAAGCTTAACTTGGTTAACAGGTATAAAAATTGTCCGATTTTGGAGCTATATCGAAAATTCTAAAAATATATAATGTATAATAATATAATCACCCATGTCTATAAACTACATTAGTTACATTCCAAGTATTTCTTGCACTTTAGCATCATACTAAAAAAGTCGAAAAATTGCTGCTTTTTTAATTAATTAATTTTTTTTTTTTTTTTTCAAAAAGGTGGACTGATTTTTTCACTTTTTTCTTAAAATTGAATTTAAAAAATTTCACATTTCTCAAAAGACAATGGATAACAAAAAAATTTCTATTTGATTGAGAATTATACCCAGCATTGGTCGAAAATGGTGAAATTTAAAAGAAAAATAATAAAGATCATCGGGCTAAAAAAAGTCACGCGAGATTTTTTAAATCTAAACCATAATTTTAATAACTACATATATATGAATTGACAGTACACTATCAACGACTACTTTTTTCGTGATCCAAAAATAATTCTAAATCTAAAACAAATTTTTCATAAAAATTATAAATGCTATTTTTTTTTTGTTAAAAATATAAGAACAATATAAAATGGTATGTTTTCTTTAAAGTTCCCTCTTTCGCCATAAACATACACAAATGAAAAGTATTTTTATTTGAATAAATTTTATCAAAATTGTTTAAGAATAAATGACTCAATAGTCATTCCATTTAAAACCAATACCATAAATTTCAATTTTGGACCCTGCCTCTTCGACTTTAATGATATTAGGTAAAATCATTATACTTGTCAAAGACTGACACAAAATTTCAGATAAATTCATCTAGTGGTTCGCGAAATATAAAGATTTGAAGGTGTAAAATAGCTATGAGAATGTACAAAGTTGTATACACAAAATTACAAATATCTTTCAAGTATTTATGGTACAAGATTCATTGGTGTCATATTTAATTGTTTGCTTTTGGCTTTATTTTAATTATTTTGCAAGTTTTTAGATTTTTGCTGATTAGTGAAACTATACATAATATTTCCACCTACTTATTCGTGAAAACCAAGAAATTTCCGCTTAGGTTCAGCAAAATTTAACTGAAAGAAAGTGAATGATCGCAAGAGTTTGCTGAAAGTTGTTACATAAAATAAACATTTTGGTCCACATTTTCGTGTTTTTAGATTCGTGAAAGTTTATGCCCAAACATAACATTTCATCCTTCAAATTTATAGGTTACCTTGATAAACAACTCGTATGATAACAAAACACAAACATAACGACAAATACATAAATACAAAATTTAAAATAAGGATCTTAAAATACATCTTCTAGACTGCAATTTATATTATACAGTATTATTACATATTTTCCTGATATTGTGATACAAAAATTTTTTGGTTTTCGGTAATGGCAACTAATTATTAAAGTAGTTTGTCGGTAATGAGACGTCATTATTATTTGCCTACTCTATATTACATAAATAAGTACTCAATAGAATAATAGCACAGTAATATAGCAATCACGTGGAAGAGTTGGCTAGAGTGTTGGATTAACAACCAGAAGGTTGTTGGTTCAACATCATTCTGATGCTGTTAGTTTGTTATAACAAAATGTATAAAAAGATATTTTATACTAAAAAAGTTTTTGTCACTTAGAAAATTAAATAAGAGATGGTGTACTGAGTAATACGTTAGTCATTAAAAATGAATGGTTAATTTGTGTCCAAGTTCAAATCTCACTGACGGCAAAATTTTTTTGTTTTATTTTCTTTTATGTACATATTTTTGAGTACTCGAACAAAAATAACTAGTTATTCAGGAAAAAAATAAGTAGTTTATTTTTGATTCCAATTACCAGGAAAGCAAAGTTTTTGCTGGAATAATATTAAACTACCAATTTTATTGGCGTTCATCAGCGTTGCCACATTTAAATTTTTAATATATGTTTTTGATTACTTGGTCTATTATAATTTATAAGATAATATTCACTATTTGCAATTTCTTAAATTATTATTTTGGAATTTCAGCAAAAAAAAAAAAAAAAAAAAAAAAAAAAAAAACATTGAATTTTTGACCAGTGTGATATGTGCAAAATATTAGTTATATCTAATGTTTTGCACAGTATTGCCTAAAATCGCTGTTTAGGCAATTTGTACTCGATATACTCGTACATATGTAATAGTAGCCGTAAAACAAAATATTGGAATAAAACTTGATTACCATTACGAATTAATTTCTCTTTATAATTGTCTCTAAATGGTAAATTTACAAATTACATATAAAATAACGTTGCTTTCCTATTTTATATACGATCATTTATTCAACTTTAAAGTTTTTTCAAAAAATTTTAAGAAAAGAAAAATTTACAGATTTTCTACAAAATGAGTAGAATATTATTTATAATTTTCCTCATTACGCTCCTGCTATGCGTTGAAATCAAAGGAAAGGTAAGTTGACATATTTTAAATTTTAAGAAATTTTAATTAGATTTATCCAAGAAAATCTATAAAATTGTTTTATTTTGTTTTATTTTTTTTACTTGTTTGCATTTAAATTGCAAGTTAAATATTTTCAAAAATTATCGAATTTATTCTTTTAATATTTAAAGAGAAATTGCGCACACAAATCTTGCAATTTTTTTTTATAAAATGAATAATTAAAATTAATTTTCTTCCTATTTATTTCTTTTTATTTTTTTATGTATGTACAAGTGAAAAAGTTTAAAATTTTTTAAAATTTATCTGTAAACGTTAGAAGCAAAACAGAGCTATTTTTGAATATAATGAAAATTTTAATTTATCCGTAGTTAATAAACTTTCACTGAATTATTTAAATAGTTATATGGTGAAGATCTAGAAGATGCCGTAGATATTCTAGACAATGCCTTATCACAATTACGTAAGAAAGATGGTCCTTATTTCACGTAAGTTTTTCTTTTTTTTTTTTTTTAAGTAATATTAAATTTGTTTGCTTTTATAACAATTTATTTATTTTAAAGACTACGTGGTGTACAAGCAGCTTATAAATTTGCCCGACATATTATTTATACATTTGATGCGCAACTTTTGGATCCTAAGGGTAAACTCGATTATTGTGTAGTCGAGTATTCAGTAGATGTAATTCAAAGGCAAACCTCTTTAGTCGCAATAACCTGTGGTGGTGTAGAAAAACATAGACAACTTTTAACACAGAAAATTCCATTTGATGATATATAAATAATAACTATTAATATATAATGCAGACACTTGTTTTGAATTATTATTCAAAGGGATTTGATATTTTGAGAAATTCTAATCATCAAAGCTGTTACTTACAATTATCATAGTTTCCATATTAAAAAGTTTTGAAACTTACCTGCAAAAACAAAAAAAGGAAAAGTTAAAAAATATTTGATAAATAACTTCTACAAAAATATAAAATACTGATAACGTAAAAACCAAAAAATAAAATTAATTGACCAATGTTTTAATGATTGCATATAAAAAATCTACTAGATATATTAAGAAGATAAAAATAATAAAGCAAATTACCCCTATAAGATCTGACGAATGGTTCTGGCTGGACCCATAACGAAGAAATATTTGCACGTTAAAAAACATTGAACATTTTATTTAGAGTTTTTCACAGGGAATCTCGGGATGAGAATTCCCGGGAATTTCGCAAAATTTTCAGCCTTGTAATCCCGGGAAATCCCGGGATACATACATTTTTAAAGCACCAGTGAAAATGTGGGCCTAAAAGTATCCTAACTATTAACTGTATATGGATTTTTATGAGATAAATTACAAAATGTTAACTTATAAAACCATGCAATTTAAAAAGGGTCCAATTGTCCAATAACAATAAATCAATTTTTGAGCTCAGGTATTCCTTAGCTATATATTAATACTGTAGCATAATAACAAAAGGAACTTAATTATATTTTTATATTGGAAAAAACATTAAACCTAGAAAGAATAGCACTTCAGAAATTTGTAAAATTTTTTGAGGCTCTTATAACAACAACATTATTTTCGTTAAATTATTGAGGAAAGTTTCACCTACAGGGCTACATGAAAACCAAACTAATGATTCGACTTTCGGATGAGTTGCTATGTAATAAAACATGTTCATTTAATATTTCAATTAGATTAACGTTTTATGGTTAATTAGTTTATTTAAAAATTTTTTATCCTTCATTTAACTGAATTACCTTATAAATATTTTAAAATTTTTAATTATTTATTTTTGACGGGAATTCCCGAGATCCCGGGAAATTTAAAATTCATTCCCGATTTCCCGGGAGCGGATAAAGACCGCCAAAAAACTCAAATGTTCATCATTTAGGGTGATTCCCGAAAGTGGGCTAATATTGGAGCTATGGTAAATTATGGAACGATTCTCATAAAATTTGTCACTATGATTTCTACTTATATAAAACTTATTTGTGTCGAATATAAACCTGATAATAACATGTGTATATCATTTATGCACGTTAAAGTGATTTTGGAAGAGGGTTCAATTATGGACCGATCTTCATAAAATTTGGCACAAAGACTGATACTTATACAAAACTTCCTCACACCGAATTACATCGAAATATTGCTATATCTAACGCAATTAAGATCGTTAAATCCCTATTCCGGGAGGAAATTTTTGTATGGGGGCTAGGTGAAATAATGGACATATCATAACCAATTTCAGTAGGTTTCGTCCTTGTGTCATGAAAGTCGTACTTCCCAAATTTCATTGAATTATCTTCAAAATTGCGAGCTGTACTTTGTGCACAATGTTTACATGGACAGTCAGCCAGCCGTCCAGCCAGCCAGACAGACGGACAGACATCGTTAGATCGACTCAAAAAATGATTCTGAGTCGATTAATATACTTTAAGGTGGGTTTTGGATATTTTTTCTGTACGGTACAAACATCAGTACAAACGCATAATACCCCAAACACCTATGGTGGTGTGGAGTATAAAAACTAGCAAGTGCTTCCAAAAAAGAACTCTTGAACCACTTCAAAAGTAGATCTAAGTGCAATTTATTCGAAAAAGTGAAAATAAATGTATTTTCTAAGAAAAAAAAAATTTCACAAATCGAAGAGTATTTTTATTATCTATTAACAAAGCTTTTTAGCTTTTATTTATTTATTTTTTATAAAAAAATTTTATAAATATAGTTTTAAAAGAAGTACATCAAAAGCAATGAAAAAGATGCATAAAAGAAGAACATCTTACCAATGACAACCATGAGTTAGAAATATAATTTCTTTTTCAAGTTTTTTTTCAGCACTAGGTAGACCTTTCTAACAACACAATATTCAAATCATGACTTTTTCAGCTCTTTTTCAGTTCCTTCTTTTGCTGGGTAATGAACGGTGTCTCTAGCAATAGTCGTAAAAAATATCAAAATAAAATTTAATAGCCATTACGAATTAATTTCTGATTCAAATTATCTCTAAATGGTATACTTACAAATAACATATAAAATAGTATTACTTTCCTATTTTATATGCGATAATTTATTCCATCTTAAAGTTTTTATTATAAATAGTTTTATAAATTTTATAAAAAATGAAGAAATTATTAATTCGTATCTTCCTTATTGTAGTCCTATTATATATTGGAATCAAAGCCGGAAAGGTAAGTTAATTTATATTTAATGGGGAGATAAATTTTAGGAATTTTAAATGTGATTTATAGAATACAATATATAAGTTAACGTTTTTTACTTTAGTGTTCTATTTATATTTAAATTTTGGGCCACTCATAATACAGGGCGACAAATTTTTTTTTTCGGAACGGAAGTTTTCAGTCCATTAAGATACATGTGACCATGGTTATAAGCAATGTTGCCAGTTTAGCTTTTTAGGACTAAATCTAGCCTTTTCATTTTGCTTTTAACCTCAAAATTTTCATTTTAGCTTCTAGCTTTTTTTTCTAACCTTTTCTGATTTTTAAAACTACCTTAAAAAGGCTAAAATTTTAGTATTTGTGCAAAGAAAAACATTATTTCCTATTTCATTTTAATAATTTTATTTTTACAAAATCATCCATTTAAGCATTTTTGTATATTATTATCACAAAAAATCGAGATTATTTATATTTAACAAAAATTCATTTTCTAAATTAAATATAACTTAATTCATTATATCAATTAGTATAATTATTTTTTAATAAACTTCTTTAACCATGGAAACTATTTATGAATATAATTTATAAAAAAGAAAAGTCATCCAAAAATTTGGAAATTACGTATTAAAAAGGAAGTAAAATTCAAAATTACGACAAATCACTTCAAAACATTGAGTCATTTTACATACGAAATATAACCCAGATTTGTATGGAAATTTTGAGGACGATTTTTCATTGGATCATTTTGCCGGCAGCCGTTCTATGTTTTGCTTATAAATTTATTACAATATTTTTAAAAAAATACCAAAGACTAATGAGAACGAGAAAAAATAAATTTTAAAATTAAAATAATATTAGCTTTTTTCTACTCTTATTTTTTGCATTTAGATTTTTTTTACCTTTTTAAAATACATCTTAATCTCTTTTTTCTTACCTCCTGGCAACACTGTTTATAAGCCTGTAAATCACTTTTTTACAATATATGATATATTTCCTTAACGAAATATCTCATTTGGTTTAGTAAAATACAAAACAAATCAATATCGTATTTTCTCTAAGTTACAGTTAAATCATTTTTTAATCTGTTCAATAGTTTTGGAGATATTAAACAAATTTTATAATAAGAAAATATGTCTTACAAAATTTAAAAAATTTCTTCTTCAAAAAATCCAGAAAAATCAAAAATGTCAGGATCCAAAATTTCTCTTTTATAATAAAGCAGAATATATTACATTTATCGATCCATATGGGGTCCATTAATGTCAATTTTATGCACAATTTAGTGATAGTATCGACATTTATCCATTGATTCCAATCTACGAAAGTATTGAGCACATTGAAAAAAGATCATTAGAATTTTTCAGACAATTCTTTCTCGAGATATGTTCCTCATATATGTTTCAATCAGGGCTGCCAGATTAAATTCACAAAAAAATCATCAATTTCACAATAAAAAATACAAAAATCGTCAATTTAGTTTTTAAAAATCGTAAAAAAATTGGATATATAAAATTTCAAGTTTTTATTAAATGACAGTGAACGAAAAAATAAAATTGAAATTAAAGATTAAAATAGTATTTATGAAAAATTTAATGCGTAAATAAATAAAAAATGCTACGAGTATATTTTATTTTTCATATTTGGTTTTTAGTCGTTTGCAAAATAAATTAAGAAATAATTTCTAAAGCATGTAGCCAATTTGAATTAAAGAATTAAATGATTAAATATATTTTGTTAAGCTTAAATTGTTTAATTTATTGTAGTTTTTTTTTTATTTAATTAATGACTAAAACATCAAATTTCATTAGATTTTAAACAAGTTAATAAAACACATTTTTGCTGTATTGAAAGTTTCACTAAAATCTTTCAAGCAGTTTAGGTATGATTGCGTTACAAACAAATAACAAATAAAATTGACAGTTCTGTTCCAGTATTAGCCTCAATTACAATCTTTATTCAGAAAGTGTTTCTGTACTTAAAATTTTTTTGTATTTTGTTATTTGTCTGCCAAATTTTGACAAAAATCTATAAATGTGACTTGTACTTGAACAGAAACCTTCATAAAGTGGATTATTTAAAAAGGTACATTCAATTTATTGAATTATTTTTTAAATTGATTTATAAATTGACATATTTTAAAAAATGCAAAAAAAATCGTAAATTTCAGAAGAAAAAATCGTATTTTACAAATTTAGAGACAAAAATCGTCAAATGACGACAAATTATCAAATGTGGCAGCCGTTGTTACAACCTCATTAATTTCCTATATAGCGATTTATGTCAAGAACTACAATTCAAAAGCAGGCCACAAATTATACTTTATTTATTATAAAATAAAATATAATGAAAACTTTGATTATCTCTAGCTATACGGTGAAGATTTAGAAGATGCCGTTGATATTCTAAACGATGCTTTGTCACAATTACGCAGGAAAGATGGTCCTTATTTTACGTAAGTTTTTTTTTAGTAATATTTGATTTTATTTTTTTTATAATAATTTAATTTATTTATTTTAAAGACTTCGTGGAGTACAAGCTGCTTTTAAATTTGCAACAAGTGTAATTTATACCTTTGATGCGCAACTTTTAGATCCTTTTGGTAAACTTGATTATTGTATAGTCGAGTTTTCAGCAAATTTAATTAGTACAAAAAATTCTTTAATTGTAATTAGCTGTGGTGGTGAGGAAAAAGTTAGACAAGTGTTGGTTGAGAAAATTGAAATAGGTGATTTATAAATAATAAATGTAATATCCTTATGTATTTAATTTATAAATAATAACTGTATTCTAAAACACACAGTATCTTTTTTATTAATATACAAAGGAATTGGATTTTAGGTAAATGAAAGAATCTATGTGGAACAGAGATAAGAAAACCATTGATTTTATGTCCTACCTTTTAAAAGCTCTACAATTCTCCTACAGAAAATGCCATTTCTAGATCTTTCTGAGTTTAACTGTTATTAATTGTAGATTTTAACACAATTAAAATAAATTGTCGAAAACTATAACTTTTAACACTAAGTATACAAATATAGTAAATACAGTCGAACACGGTTATAATGAACTATCGCTATAGCGAACACTTTTCTTCGATCTCACTGATTTTACCAATATTTTCAAATATATAACGAGCACGGTTATAGCGAAGTTTTTTTTTATAACGAATACATTTTTATGGCTCAAGGAAGAATATTGCACTTTTCAAAATGTTTTAAAAGCGTAAAAACTAACAGAAATAAGGTTTATTTATGTCAATTTAAATTATTGGACAAATAGAAATAATTTTCTTTAATTTCAGTTGAAATTAAATATTATTTTATTACACTATGCAACAAATTGAGAATCATTACATGGGGGCGGAATAGAATTTGATGAGTGTAATAAATCCTCCAAAGGATTTTTCGCTGGTAGACAAAATTCTTGCTTCATGACCTTTTAAACTTTTCTCTTTTTGCACCAAAGTAGTCTGAGATAAATCGAACAAAATAATATAAATATAGCACGAAGCTCAATTATTTTCGCATAAATAGTTAGATCATTTAACGGGGAATATTTTATTAGAACTTTCAATTCATCTATCTTTCATTATGAGGGGTCATTTGTAGTCCGTTTTTAAGCAAAGATATAAAAGTCGATTATAACTTGGGCTTAATAGGTTAAAGTGTTCTGCAGAAATTCACTAGGGGATACTGAAGTTTTAAAGTTCATCCGGTGTAGCATTTAACAAAAAAAAAAAAAAAAAATGAACAAATTATTCCTAAATTTGTTAACGATTTCAACAAAACTTTGGATTTTATGTTACATTCCATTGTATAGTTTAAGGCGTTAACAAAAAATTGTAGGAAAAATTGATAATTTTCGGATACATGATAAGTTATCGGATAAATAAAAGAGGAATTATACATTTATAGTTGTTGACTTTTCTAACCGTTTTAATAGCTAAAAATAAATATGAAATTATACGAGTATTTAAAAACTAAATATCAGTAAATCATTATTCTTCAAACAGTAAAGATGCTAAAACATGCCAATTTCAAAACCTCGGTAATAAAAGAAAAGTTGGCAATAGTATAGAAAATATAATTAATCTCAATTTGCCACATGTGAAATGACTGATGAATGTAAAAAAAAAAATCTTCCTGATGTATTAAAATTATCAATATTTAAAAATCATAAACACAAACCATTCTTAAGGGAAAGAAACAAATATTAGTATCGTAATAAAAAACGTGTGTTATTGTTAATAAACACACTTTTTTGGAATTTTATGGATATAACGAACTACGTTTATAATGAACTATATTTATCAATACCTTGAGTTCGTTATAAACGTATTCGACTGTACAAACAGTACTGCATCAAATTGTTTTTAAACCACAGACCAACAAAACAAAAGCCACTTTATACCATTTTACTCAAATGAAACCTCAAAAGTTAATAAAAAAAACTAAAACAAAATGGCACAAAAGAGCTTTTTTTGCACACAAAAGTATGCCACAGTTATTTTATGTTTTTGAAACAACTTAAAAAACAAAAACAGATAAAATGTGGTTAAAATAAAAGTACAACAAAAACCTCTACGGAAACATAAACATTAACAAAAAATCTTCTCAATTGTAAACGTTTTGACCATAAAGTATTTTTAGTTTACTAAACCCCTAAAGTAGACTTTATTTATTTTTAATTTTCATTCCATTAATACACATTACACAGTGTCACATTGGATAGTTTTAGAACGGAAAAAATCCAGTTTTGGAGATATTGGACTGAAATTTTATATTCAGTTAGCAGACAAAACATTCCCACTAGAATCACTTTATTATAATAAAGAATATTTTTAAAGGTAGGCGTGGCAGGATCTAATCACACCAATCTTGGTGAAATATTTGTATAAAAAATTTTTTAGTCCATACCTTAAAATTTTTAAAGAATTCTTAGCGAATTACTCATATGCTACCTGATATTTTAAAAGATTGTAAAAAATATTTTAAAATATCGCAGCCATTATTCATAAATATAATTTTATGGATATTCCATACACCAATCGTATTTTAAATTGTAACTCGTTGAAACTTTTTAGTTCTAATGCATTAAAAATATAGAATTTCTATATATATATATATATATATATATATATATATATATATATATATATATATATATATATAAATCAATATATATATATATATATATATATATATCTATATATATATATATATATATATATATATATATATATATATATACAAATCATAATATATTTTTTTAATATTTAATATAATAATAAATGTATCCAAATTGTTCTAATATAATTTGTGAGGTAAAAAGATATATATATATATATATATATATATATAAATAAATATATATATACAAATCATAATATATATATATTATACAGCATTGAATCTTTTTACCTCACAAATTATATTAGAACAATTTGGATACATTTGTTATTATATTAAATATTAAAAAAAATCATTTCAATATCTGCAGTATTTACGCAGATATATGAAGTTAAAGAAATATATTTTTCTTTATAAAAATTTTATATAAAATTAAAATATTTCTAAAAGTAGCAGTTTTGAAAATATATTATTCGCGCTATAAACACTTTCTAATTTTTTAATTCTTTTTTCGATAACATACGGTTTGTTTTCTAGTAAATGCGAAAAAAATTTATTAATAAGCTTTTATTTTCGTATTCTTGTCATGCAGCTTTAAATAAACTTCACACTGTGCAACGTAGACCATGCAGCTTCACACTGTGCGATGTAGACAATTTTATTTATTTCCGAATGGAAATTAATAATAAATTTAGGTTTTATTTCATTTTAAAGATATTTATAATTGTGAAAAATTGTTCTTCCTATTAAAATTTTATTTATTGGTTATTTCCTAACAAATGAATCAATTGATTTTAAATTCTTTAAAACTAAAAGTGAAAACATGTGCATTAATTCATGTGGTTTGTAAAAATAAAATTTTATTTTTAATATGTTTTTTTTACTAGCATAAAAATGTTTTTCTAATTCATAACACGTTGTTTGTAAACGAAACCAAAAAAAGAAGGTTATTTCTGTAAACTAAACAGTAACAGAAGAAAACACTTTAAACAGAAACTGAAGCCAAGTCAAAATCTAATAAAATCACAATGCTTTTGAAGTTCATAGTCTGGTCAATACCATCAATATCAATTATAGGCGAATTTAAATAGAAAACATGGATTACATACATACATACATTCACTCAGTTGCAAAAATATTGAACCACCTTGTATTTTACCCTAATTATCAATTTGTTGATTATATTATTCAAAAAATATTTCTATACTTTTTACTTTTTTTTTTTTACATTTAGAATAATTGACAATAAGTTACCAAACAAAATGTTAGAATTTTTTCATTCATGTTAGATTATATAGATTTCTATATTTCAAAACTTTAATATAGTATATAGTATATAGTATATAGTATATAGTATATAGTATATAGTATATAGTATATAGTATATAGTATATAGTATATAGTATATAGTATATAGTATATAGTATATAGTATATAGTATATAGTATATAGTATATAGTATATAGTATATAGTATATAGTATATAGTATATAGTATATAGTATATAGTATATAGTATATAGTATATAGTATATAGTATATAGTATATAGTATATAGTATATAGTATATAGTATATAGTATATAGTATATACAATAGTATATACAATAGTATATATCCGGTTATTAGGATTAATGCATAAAACCTGATAAATCTTCCGAACAAAAAGTACTAGATAACTTTAAAGCATAAAATTAAATAGATATGACCACATTTAAATAAAAACACTGAAGTATTCTAATTCTAATACGTTTTTTTTTTTAATACGTTTTACTTCCTGAAAATGGTATTATAATTTCATGTTATGTCACTTTCCTCCAACCTTGTTTCTAAAGCTGGATAAAATCAAATAATTTTTATTAACACCTGGAAATTACATAAATTTGGAAAAAAAAAATATTAAATTTTCATTAATGGCTTCGTTATAGGAAAATTTAGGAATATTCATACTTTGAACCATAAACATGCATAAAATCTATTATTTGTTGGAAAATTTCAAAAATCTGCATCTATTTATACAAATATTTCAAATACCTATAAAACCCTAAAAAGACTTTAAGAATATAACTATAAAATAGCTTCTTATCAACTTGGCATTAAACCAAGACTTAAGGAATTATGGCTGAAGAATATGATGAAAGCTAATCGGAAAAAAAAGAAATTTAAATTACCGGTAGAAGTGCATAAATTATTCTAAAATATTCTGGAAAATGGTAATTTTTTCAAGTGGGTCCAAATCTAACATTTGCGTTACAGGTAGTCGACTTCGTCGCAAATTCAAAATAAGTGCCAGAAAATCAAATGGCACTGTAAAACGTGGTGATAGTACTTTTGGATATATGGTGGCATCCGGAGTTAGGAAACTGGTATTTGTTGCTGAAACTATGGAGATATATCATTATTTTAGGTATTTTGTAAAAAAAAAAAAAAATCTGACAGAGGGCGGCAATAGACTAGATCAAAATGAAACACAATTATAACAACGGGACTATAATTCGACCTGTACCTGGCATGTGGTAAAGCATTAGTAGTTATAAAATATAAACAAACAACTTAATACAGTTCTATAATCACGTGATATATATCGTATTAAATATCTTTGGGATTCTCTTGATCGTGCGATTAGAAACTGGGTTCTAATTACCAAAAAAAAAAAGAGCTAAAAAGGGGTATTCAGCGTTATCGTTTGACGAATTTAGTCGCCAATTGCCCCTTTTTCAATCACATGGCCACTTTTTTTGGACCCTTTTTTAAATGACGAGAAACTAAGTTATTTGAAACATCTCAACACATTATATATTAATTCCAACGAATAAATTATTTTGAGATTATTTCACAATATAGCGATGTAAAAAAATACCTCGACTAATTTATAAATGTACTGAGACCGTTAAAAATTAAAGCTAATGATAAAGTTTATTAGCAACTATTTAAAACATCAAAAGGCTAATCTTTTGAAGCGGATTATGAATACTTTTATCCTAATTTATGTTTCTACTTTGGCCCATAGCTGTACCTAGGCGGAAAGTCTATTTTATGAATTATCACTAATGAAAAATAAATTGTTCAACAGACTTAAAATCAACACTTGTGAATCCATGCTTTCAGTCCTAAATTTGTTAGACGGGGATTTGTAAGACTAGAGTCCGAGTGAAGACTTCGTATAAAAATACAAAAGCTTAATTAATAAAAGAGAATTTTCTGTTATGTTATTTTATGAAAAATAAAAAAGATTATAAATTAATTATTTTACTACTAATAAAACTAGATTTAGTAGTTTTTATTAATATACAATATTTTTTGTTTTTGTTTTTATCAAATAAACAAATTTTGGGGATCTGTTTAGGTAATGAAACTGTTGGTCCATTTTTATCAAAAAAATCCTTCTTTATGGCGACTTTATTTTTTGAAATCCCCTTTTTTGGTGACTTTTTAAAAATTATCAATGTTATCGATGAGGGTATTACAGATAAAAGATCCAAAATTACGGCGGTTTTGACCCGAAACTCATCTGGAAGAAGTTGTTCCACTTAAGGAAGTTATTCCACTTAAGGAAACCCAATTTTTATTAATTAAACGAAAATTTTATCCGGTTTCATTTTAAATACACACTGGATTTATACTTTTGTGGCGTCTTTTTTATTTTGACTTAGTCAATTTAAATATATTTAAATATATTTATTAAAAGCAACGAAACTTTTCTGCTAAATATTAAATAATATTTACATTACATACAATTTAATTAAAAATATTTTTTTTTTCATTTTTTTTTTTTTGGTATGGATTGATTTCATATCAAAACGGACAAAAAACAGGCATTTGATATCTCTAATTTCATTAAAATTCGCTACAGATATTACAAGTGCTAAATTATAAGCTTTCAGATTGAAGACCCTCACCGGTCCAAAAATACGATGTTTTAAAAGTAAAATACTTTATTGCTCATAACTACTAAACTATACATTGTAAAATTCTAATTTCTATTTCATTTAATAGTAAAAGATATTGTCTTTAAAATGACATGTATAAAATTTATTGATTTCGAAAGTTCAAAGGTCAAAATCGATAATATAAAGATCAAAGCTGAATATCTCAAAAAACGGTACTTTAAAATTATTAAAATAATTATGCATTGATAATTTAACTCTATTCAATACTTGTGCCAAAATTCAAGTTGGACACTCTTTTGGTTTAGGAGCCATGAAGCAAAATATGGTAAAAAGCAAATTTTTTGTATGTAAAATTTTAAATATTTGCAAAAATTTATTTCAAAATATGTTACTTTCTCAGATCATATTAAAAAAAAAAAATTGTATATACAAAATTTGAATTTAGTTTATATTTTGTTACATAACTTCCAAACTGAAAGGGTGTCCAATATGAAATTTTGCACTAGTAAAAGAAAATGAGTTAAAAATATAATTTTTTTATGAATTTAATTTTTACCTTTAAACATTCCAATTAAATTAACTTACTACATGTAATTCTGAAGGAAATGTCTTTATCTTTAAATGAACTAAAATTAAAATTTCTCTGTGTATATGTCAGAAGTTATTAGTAATTAGATTTAATCTTTCCATAACTTTTAAACTAGAGTGTTCACCTTGTAATTTTACATGCGTAGAGAGAAGAGTTATATCAAAATTATAAAATTTTTAATGTATTTTAAAAATACAGTTTTTTGAGATATAATGGTTTGATTTTCACATATGTCTAACTTTGACCTTTGAACTTTTGATGTAAAAAAAACTTTTTACATATAACTTATAAAACATATATACATAATAATAGGTTATTAGCAATTGGACAAGTACACCTTAGTAAAGTTTTTAATTTTTTGTCGTGTTTTAAATTATGATATTTTTGGACCGGAAAGGGACACTAGTCTAAAAATCAATGATTTGAGAAACACTACCAACAGCCAATATCTGTTGTGAATTTCATTGATAGCGGATATGTCGGATATCCGTTTCGACATAGAATCACTGTATGTTTCATTTAATGTTATTTAAAGAGTTCAAGGGTGGATAAATATTTCTGCGACTGAGTGTAACAAAGAATTAGTACCCTTCGTTATCTTCAAGTCAGCAGGATATTGAAATAATATTGTATATTTTTTTCAAAACAAGTTCAATAAATTTTAAAATACACAAAACAATTGACATAAAACTTTATAACACAGTTGTGAGTATGATCAAAAGACCAATATATCAACTGCCAAAGAAACTACGCAGGTGAAGTAAGTGTAAACGCATAGAAAAATATAGGTTTAGTGACCATAATAATCTAAGAACAAAACATTGTGATTGGAATATATGATTACAATGAAAAATATAAATGATTATAAGTAATAATTATTATGTCATTGTCATATTGTGCCCGATTTTATGGTTTGTTTTTTCATGTTATGGTTCTAGTTTTACATATAATTGAACAATCTTACTACATCATTATCTCATTTTATTAGATCATGATTTGATGTTATAAAATTATTATTCTACCTTATTATATTATACCAAATTGTCATATTATGATTACATTTCATTATATTATTATCCTATGTTATCATATAGTTATCCAATCTTATTATATTATTATTTCATTTTGTCACATTATTATTTCATCTTATCATATATAAAGTAAAACGTATTAAGAAAAAGTTATTATTTTTAATTGAAAATAGGAGAGAAAAAAAAATAAATAATTACTTTTTATTTGTTCATTAATTATATTCATTTGCACCTCTATATGTGGTTCAAATGCAAGATATGATTTTTTAACTAAACCCTTTAATAGTAGTTAATCAATGTCTTATATTGCTTGAATCACACGGAATATAACCAAACCTTGTCTATTTATATCTATTCATATATAAACTAAATGAGAATTACATTGAAGTTGAAAAGCAAACATTAGAAATAAAATATATTTAAAAATAAACAAAAATAAACAATTTTTTCACTAAGTTTGTAAAATATTTTATTGTCATGGGGATAGTATTAATATGGTTTAAAAACCGAATAATTTTTAAGAGCAATGAAAAACACTGCCAATATTTATTGGTTGTAGAAGTAATGTTATTTTTCTTCTTAATAAAATTTTGTTTCTGGTAAAAATATTTAAAAACGTATAATTTTTTCAATCAACCATATTAAATTAACCAAAAAATTAATAAGTACCCAGCAAATGATTTTAAAATTATGTTGTTATTGGAAAGAAGTACATAGTGCTGAAGTTCTTTTTTTAATCCTTTGCTGTAATCGGTAGGATGTTCTTCTTTTATGCTTCCTGTTCATTGCTTTTGAAGTACTTCTATTAAAACTATATTTATACAATTTTTTAATAAAAATATGGTTTTAGTTTTTTTAATAGATAATATAAACACTTTTCAATTTGAGAAATTTTTATTTTCTTAGTATTTATTTACATTTTTTGTTTAAGTACAAATGAACATTTTGGAAGCAATTTTGATTAACTTCCAAAAAAGTGCAAAATATGCGTTTAATTCTACTTTTGTAGTGGTGAAAAAGTTTTTTTTTTGGAAGCACTTACTTTTTTTTTGCTGGGTAATGAATATTAAAAAAAAAACAGCTCATATTTTATTTGTATCGAATGGATATTTTTTTACTGTACAACTTCTTAACACTTTCCTGATACAAAAAAATAAAAAAATAATAAAGTGAAGAAAATTATTAATTGAGTTGTTACTCGTAGTTGTCACTCTCAGTTTCAGGGTTATTGAAACTTTGTGATTATTTTTGTAATTTACAAACGTTGTTTAAGTTTTTTTTTTAGTTTATTTTCTTTTTTTGTTTTTATTATAACTTACCACTAGTTTGATTTTATTGAATTTGTTATCACATTGGAAACATGTATACAATTTTCAATTTAAAATCAAATGCGCTGTTGGTGTTGGATATTTTTAATGATCTAATATTGAAAAACTAAACAATTCGGGTCGAAATGTATAAACTTTAGATAATTTACATTGATCGTTTTTCATTCGATTCATATTTCATTTCAAATTCACATCCAATTATTAATAAAATTTCGTTTTTACATTAATCTATTCGGTAGTTATCGCTACATGTTGTATTCAATTATTAAGAAGGAAAATTTAAGTTACCATCCATTTGATACTGTTACAAAAACAAGTTTCATTGTTAAATGCACAAATACATGTACATATGTGCACGATTGTTTTCATTCATTCATGCATGAATTCATTCATTTGACTTTATTTGGCGAGTTTGTCGACAATACCCCTTAAAACAATGCGTGTGAAAGTGTTGCTGCATATTTGTTTAAAAAGTCATCTTATTTGTCTTTTCATTTCAGCTGCAGCTACTGTTGCCTCTTTTTCGAGTTTTAAGCTTAACTCTTAAAGTTATTTTTCACTTTTTCTTCTTGTTAACTGTATGCTGCTTGCTGCTTTTAAAGAAAAATGTTTTCAAATGTTTGGAAATGAACTGCTGGAAACAAATAAAGTTTTCATTAAAATTTACTCGTTTATTTTGTGAAAATTGCATCAGAAAATGCTTTAAATAAAGCGCGGTAAAAGTAAGTTTGTAATAAAATTTATTTCTCAAAATGGAAGCAGTTGTTTTGTCTTTTTGAAAGGTAAACTTTACTTGAATTGGTAAGAAAATTAATTTTAGAGATGAAGCATTTAAATTAAATGAAGTAAAAATTATGTAGTTTAATATAAAATTAAAAGTGAGCATGAATAATCTTAAGGAAAAAATGTACATTTAAATTACCAGGTAATCTAAAGCGTAAAGGAAGGAAATGAAAAGAACTAGTTTGCAAATAATAAAGAGTAATTTTAAGGTAAAATTGGCACTTAAGTGTCTGCTGGCCACAAGTGTTGCCAATTTAATATTTTCATTTTGCATTTAGTCTTGAAATCTTCGTTCTTTTGTCGCTTCTAACTTTTGTCTAGCCTTTTTTATTTTTAAAATTGCCTTAAAAAGTCGAAAACGTTAGTATTTTAACAACTAAGAAAATAATTTCTTATCTGCTATTACTGATTTTGAGTCAACAGAATCATTAGTTAAAGAAAAATTATTCGTCCAAAAAATTGCGCGATTTAAAAAAAAAAAAAATTAGAAAAACCAATTTTATAGCATTACTAAATCGAATATTATACTAATTTTTTAATATAATTCACTAACCATGGAAACTATTTATACATTTAATTTAAAACCTTAACCATATTTGTTTAGATATTTCAAATATATTGTTTATGATTGTTATGTAAATTGTTTTCAATATTTTTTTTTTAAATTTTATTATTGATTCATACGAAGGTAGAATTATTGAAACTGTATCACAGATTTACTTAGATCTTCATAGTCTAATTAATAATGAAATAAAATTTCTGGAAAAGAGGTTAAAAAAAACCTTGTAAAAATTAAAAAAAAACACAAGTTAGAAAGATATGTGTCGAATTTCATTTAAATATTGCTATATTTAAGACATTTGTAATCGTTAAAGCCCTATTACGGGAGGAAATTTGTATCAGGGCTAGGTGGAATAATGGGCCGATCATAACTAATATCTTTAAAATGTTACCTGTACTTTGTTCATAAGGTTTTCACGTACAGCCAGCCAGCCAACCAGCCAAACGGACATCGTTAAATCGACTCAGAAACTGATTCTGAACCGATTGCTGTACTTAAAGATAGGTCTATGACTAACATTTTTGTGCATTGCAAACATTAGCACAAACACATAATACTCCAATCACCTATGGTGGTGTAATGTATAAATATAAAAGCGAAATGTCTTTCAAAAATGTTGAACTTCACCACCATAAGTAGTTGGGAAAAAAAAATCATTTAACACCCACCTTAAAGTATATCAATTTACTCAGAGTCACATTTTGAGTCGATCTAACGATGTCTGTCTGTCCGTCCGTCTGGATAGACGGCTGGCCGTCCATGTAAACCTTGTGCACAAAGTACAGGTCGCAATTTTGAAAATAATTCAATGAAATTTGGCACGTAGGACTTTCATGATACAAGGACAAAGCGTATTGAAATTAGTTATGATAGGTCCATTATTTAACGATCGTAAATGCGTCAGATATAACAATATTTCGATGTAATTCGGTAGAAAGAAGTTTCGAACAAGTATCAATCTTTGTGCCAAATTTCATGAGGATCGGTCCATAATTGACATTAGCTCCCATATAAAACCCTCTTCCGAAAATCACTTTAATGTGCATAAATCATATACACATATTAATTGCAAGTTTGTATTCGGTCCACAATTGTCCACATGTCTAATATAAGAATCCTCTACGAAATGGTGTGGGGTATCATATGGTCGGGCTGTGCCGAGCATATCTTTCTTACTTCTTATATATATATATATATATATATATATATATATATATATATATATGTATATATATATGTATATTAAAGTCCATCGATTTGTATCAAGACAAAAAATATTGCAAATGTACCCCTTTAAAATATTTCGGTCCAATTATTTCGTTGTCATGACCATATTTAAAATACCTCCAAATATATGGGTTTCGATAAACAGTGTACACAATTTTTAACGTAATCAGCAAAATTGTTTTTTTTTTAATTAGTTTTCACTATCGAGAAATGAAGATTTTAGGAAAATTTACCATAATGTTTTGAAATACCATTTTATTAAAGTTTGAACATTTTAGACATTATTCATAGCAATTTAGATTTTAAACCATCATTGGAATGGTCTTATTCAGTATTCATTTAACTTTTTAGTAATAAAATAATATTTTGGGATTAGCGGTATATTTTAAGTCAATTTTTATGGCAAATAAAAAAATAAATGTTACAAAAAGCATAAGTTTGTCAAAAAATTATAAATTCGTATAAAATAGCGTCTAAACTTCGAAGACTTTCTTTTATTCGATTACACAGGTCAACAAAATCGCTAAAAATTTTTATGTAGGGAATAATTCTATAAAATTATTATTCTTTAGCCTTAATATAGTGTAAAAAGTAAAATCACGTCATATTTTTAGTCCATTGAGGACCAAAGAAAATTTGCTTCCTTAAACAGTTTTTTGGGTTATAAAATTATCTAGGTAATAGGTAGAGGAAATTGTCACTTATGTTTTATAGTCAAGACATGGGGTTACAAAAATACAGTAATAGTGAAGTCTCTAACTTGTGACAGGTAGCAAATAAAAATCTTTAAAGTTGTAAAAGTCAAGAATTTTTCATTAACCCTAATAAGACCATTGGAAAATAAGTGGTAAGTAGTGGGTGTAGAGGGGAAATTTGTAATATGATATAATAAACTAAAGACCGTAGATCTCAAAAATGGTAAAGTTTTTGAAATCTATCTCACAGAAAATGCGTAGTCATCAAAAGTTAAAAAAAATAATCTAAATTTAAATAACAAAGTCAACAAAAAATTAGAATAATTCCGCTTAGTTTTTACTCTTTAGACTAAATATGTTATAGAAAGTTAAATGAAACATTTCCATAACGTTACAATTTTAAGAGATATAATGTTTTTATTCTCATCTTCATTGAAAAATGTATGGATATTTTTCTTTTCTGAAATAAGGATTTAAGAAGGTACTATTTTTAATTTTCTCTCATACTAAGAAGCAGCAATAGTCTGTCAGCATAGTAGAACATACTCTCTTAATATAATCTCTCAATAACAGCTTTTTGGTGAAAAAGCTTTCCATGTTCTTCGCTTCTTGCTCATACTTTCGGGGATTTTAAGAATCTTAAAAACTTTTAGGGGCTATATAGGGCAAATTAGAGATATCTCTACCTATTACCCAGAAATTTATGTAACCTAAAAATGTCTTAGAGGTTCATACTTTCTTTGGTCGTCAATGGGTTAAAAGTATGACGTGATTGAAATGTTTCATTTAATTTTCTATACTATATTTAGTCTAAGGAGTAACAGTTAAGCGAATTATTCACAGTGTAATTTTTTTCTAATTTTTTGTTGACTTTGTTATTTAATTTTAGATTTTTATTTTTTTCAAAATTTTGGTGTCTACGTATTTTCTCTCAACGCGATTTTAAAAATGTTACCATTTTTGAACTTTATGGTTATGTTTTAGTTATATCAAATACAAGTTACCCCCTCCCCCCAAAATTCACTCCTTACACCCATAATTTCTATAGGTATCTGTCTTGTAAAATATCTACTAGGTATCATTACCTAGTCGGTAAAATAACACTCGTTTCTAATCTATACCTTTTCGCTAAAATTACCAAATATTTTTACACCATAGATAACTATACACTAATAGATTTGTTGAAATTATGGGCATTAGACCTCATTTTTCCATGAGTTTATCAGGGTTAATGGAGAAATTCTTGATTTTTACAATTTTAAAGACCTCTGTGGGCTATATGTGACAAATTAGAGACTTGAGTAGTACCACATTTTTGTAGCCTGTGTCTGGGCTATTAAAACATGAGTTACTAACTTCCTCTACCTATTACCTGGAAAATTGTATAAACTAAAAACTCCTCAGGGAAGCATATTTTCTTTGGTCCTCAATTGGTTAAAAATGTGGAGTGATGGGGAAAAACCGAAGTGTTCCTGGTGATTGGAATGACTGTACCTACAATATCAGCATCATATTTTTTAAAATATTTTTTAGTGCTGACCTGTTGATTTAATATTTTATGAACCAAATGTATAAAAATTGCTTTTAAAGGGGTTAATTGTCGATAATTTTCAATAGTATCGGAATAGACCTTTCCAAAGGTACCTTAAAACCAGTTATATGTATGTTGAAAAATGTCCGAAATATGTGACAAAAAATTTTAATATTATACTATTGAAGGAAATCTGTATTTTTAGAGGTGTTAAAAAAAAACATTCAAACGTAATATTTTGATAATCTTATAAGAACATATTAATCTTCCTTTCTATAGGGGTAAATTTGCAACTTTCTTCCTAAAGGCACTTTAATATATATAATTTTTTTTTTGCTTTAATTTTAATGGAATTTAGCAATAATGGCATTTTTTTACCTTTTTTAAATTTCAATTTAGCATTTTTATTTATATTAGAGCAGAAACGCAGAAATGAATATAATTTGCTCTGGAAGCGAGAACTAAGAAGTCAATATGATCATATTTTAAAGCGGGGATGAAGACGCCAACATCAATGGCTCTGGTAGCGTGAACAGAGAAGCTGATATCTCTAGATTTGCTGGCGAGAACAAAAAATCAATATATATATCTTGCGTTGTTAATAGAGTTTATAAAGCTTATTTGAACTATTCCAAATTTATAACTTGCTGGAGGTGTATTTCTTTTTTTAAAACATTTTGTTTGTGTTGGTAGTTTCGTTGCATTTAGCTAACATTACACATTAATAATAATTTATCATCAGGATTTCCTCTCTCCCGACTAATAACTATTTAATACTGTGGACAACGTTTTATCATTGTTTTTATTTCCGACATTGGTTTGGCATCCACTTCATGGCTAATATGCTTTTGAGACCCGGCAAAGATTCTGTATTAAATTTTCTCCAAACATTTTGAATCACATTATTATTATTGTTATTATTATTATTATTATTATTGTTTTTAAAAAGACTAATCTTCAATTATTCCTAATTTAAACACAATCTCTATTTAGGTCCAGATATACATATTTTCTTTTAAAATAGTGTATAAAATACACTATTTGCATTTTTAACAAAAAGTAATGTTTCGAAAAATCACATTTTTAAACATACGAGTATTTTTTATGCACTTATTTTAAATGCATTTAAGACACATTAAGGTTCTAACTGTGTCAAAAAATATCATATCAGGTTCGAAGAACCAAACTGTTTAATAATTTTCAAATACGAGTGTTTATAAGGAGAAAACAAAATTATTCGAAAAAAAAAAACACAATATTGCACACCCATTATGTCAATACAAAATTTGAAGTTCTCAAAATTTTCAAAATTTTAACACACGAAATTTAAATCCACATGTCTTTGGACCTATTTGTCCGATTTAAGCAAACTTTAAACTTAATAAATCTAATTTCTAATTATTTCTGTTAAAACGCAATTTTTGAAAAGAAAAGGATAATGAACTCAATATTCCATGTATCAAAAATATTTCAAAAAAATTAATTTTTATAATTCTTCTTTAAAATGTTTTAAAATGTTTTCTTTAAAATGTTAGTATTGGCACATGTAAAAAATTTATAATGGAATCTTGAGGGAATACTAAGAAAATTAATATTTAGTAAAAAAAAAAAAAATAATTTATTTCAGTAAAATCTGTTAAATCGGGCAAAAAGGCCCGAAGATATGTGAATTTAAATTTTATGTATTTTAAAAAAATCTCTGAAAAAGTGAATTTTTAACCGATAAAAACTAAACTACAACGAATTTGAAAATTTAGAAGAACTTCAAATTTTGTATTGACATAATGAGTAAGTGTACCGAATTTCGACAAAATCGGTGATGATGAGGTCCGTCGTGTGTTCGAAAGTTTTTGTTTTCATCATATAATGGACTTTCTTTGAATGCATATAAAGCACAATAAGTATTGTAGACTCAAATCAGTTAAGATATTATTATTAACCGATTTCACTTAAGAAGTAGAATGTACTAATCCAGCAAAACATATTGCTATTTAAAAAGCTTTCAGAATTTTCTTTAAATAAAATAATTTTTCATAATTTATTTCAAAATCAAAATTTATATTTATCTTAATAGCCATAAGGCTCTCTTATCCACAAAAAATATATAACATGAAAAAATGGTGAAATTGCAAAGAAAATTTTATATTACAACCCTTTAATTTATTTAAAATTACATAAACACAAATAAAATTTATGTAGACTTTTTACAACATTTTTTACAGCAAATAATAAAAAAAATATACAAGTAGACAGACAAGCCGACAGTTAAGGTAACAAAAAATTAAAAAAAAATGTATAAAAGATTGACCATAAGAAGGCATACAACAGCATGTTGGTTGGTAACTTTAAACTGGATAGAAAGTGAAATTTTATTTCAATTTCATTGGAAATATCAAGAAACGACTACAACAACAACTGTTGAACCTGTTGAAATGAAAAACCAGATTACGGAAAGGCAAAATAGAAAAAAAGCTCAACAGACGACTCCAACAATATTTAAGATACTTTTGAACCGAAACAAACATCTTTGTATCAAACCAACCAAATATAAGAAGAAACCTAAACTTAAGAAAAGACAACCTTAAACTTGATATTTCTTGCAAAATATTTATAATCAAGAGAAAAAAATAAAAATGTATTAAATGAAAAACAGCGACAACATAAAGTAAAGAAATACAAAAACCTTTAGACATTGTCTAGAGAGGCATAACGGTATTTAAATTTATTACCATTTTTGAAGTTGAACACATAGTACAGCAAGCAGAAATAGATGTAAGAAATATTTTTAAAGCCAAACTGACAAAAAAAACATAAAAAAAAAATAATATTAAGATTTACAAATTTAATTTGTAATGTCTGTGTTAGTATGATCATAAATTTAATCTCCTGTTACACAGTTTTGATTTCGTATAAATGTTCAGTTTTTCTTTAAAGTTGCTGACTATTGTTCACTCTATAGGTGAACTATATGGAATAGTCATTAGAGAGACAGACAACAGATAGGATTGAGCAATTAGAAGAACATATAGTGTTATTTTTGTGTGTGCCGAATAGTGAAGAACAGTTGTTCGACAAAGAATAAGATTTTTGGTTTAAAACCCATTTTTTTAATTATTTTTTTTATAAGAAAAATGTTTTTGATTAAATCCTTTTTGAATAGAGTCAATTCGCATATTTACTAATCGTCTGTTGTTGGGTAACACTGCTATCAATCTAGATATGACTTTCTGCTTATGGTTCAGAAGTTATGTAAAACGATGATTATTATAATTACTCAAAATTTGGTTGAAACTTCAGTTCTCAGCGGTATTGCGATGGTGACCGCTGAAATATTTAAATTTAAATTTAAAATGCCTTTAAAATAAAATCTTTCATACAAATTTTGTCTCTAAAATGTACTTTAAATTTAAAATTGTTTTGTGAATTTTCTGTTGTAAATCTTGTCATTTTATATTGATGATTCCCGTAATGAAATTGCAATTGAACTATAAAATAATTTTTTTCTTAATGTTCCAATATTAAATAAATAAATAAATACGGGGGTAAAACTTGGATAAGCATCATAGTCTTAAAATCCCTTATTTTCATTGACTTAATAAAATATATGAAGTTCTATACGATTTAAGTATTAGAAAGTGAAGACTGTATTTCTGTCTGAAACATGCGAGTCAAAAAATAACATATAAATTAAAAAAAAAAATAATTTAATTACTAATTTCTAATCGCTTTATTCTTAAATCATCGAAATGCGTAGTTTCAACAAAAACATGATAACACAAAAAATATAATGTTTGATTACCAATACCAAATATAAATATGCGTACATATGTATAACATTTTTAATATTATTTCGCAAATATTTATGTCTGCTTACTATATGGTATTTAAGTGGTTTGTGCAGGAATGTCCATAAAAAAATACATTTACTAACACAATTATCAACTCAATTACTTTTGACAATTGAGTGATGTACTTCTGAATGAAATTATTCCTAACAATCTCTTGAGATAATTATCAAGAAAGTGCCGTTATTTTATTTTTAATTTCCCCAATAGAGTAAGCAAAGTGTCTGTCGGTATATGGCAACACAAAGTTCCAAATCCTACAAACTCTTACCGCAAACGATCTTTGCATTATTAATGAATAATAATGAGAGTATAGTAGGGTATGTGATCTGAAAGATCTGTCTATCGGTAAAGAGTGTCTATCGGTATATGGCAACACAAAGTTCCAAATCCTACAAACTCTTACCGCAAACGATCTTTGCATTATTAATGAATGATAATAATGGGGATAGTAGCAAAGTGTCTGTCGGTATATGGCAACACAAAGTTCCAAATCCTACAAACTCTTACCGCAAACGATCTTTGCATTATTAATGAATAATAATGAGAGTATAGTAGGGTATGTGATCTGAAAGATCTGTCTATCGGTAAAGAGTGTCTATCGGTATATGGCAACACAAAGTTCCAAATCCTACAAACTCTTACCGCAAACGATCTTTGCATTATTAATGAATGATAATAATGGGGATAGTAGGGTATGTGATCTGGAAGATCTTCCAAAATCAAATCTTGATATCAAATAATTTGATAAGCCATTTTGAAAAACTTTGTAAAACAACATCATTATTCGTAGTTTTAAAAAGTATTTAAAAAAGTCCATGACATGAGCAGAAACGTGGTCACGTGGCTTAAGTTTATACACATATCTTATAATTCTATTGAAATATTTCTTTCAATTTTGTTGATGATTTTTATAAATATGTTATTTTATCGTTTTAGTAATAGTTTTGTGATATCAAAATAAAGAAAGGTAATCATTGAGCTTCCTAATTCACTTAAAATAGTAAATACTTCCTACACAGTTTTTCCGCTTGCAAAGATTTTAGTATTAATTGAAAGCACTTAAATGGACACTTATAAAAATGCAAATAATTTTTTATAAAAGTACCTTTAACATAATTTTTTAAATATTTTGTCATTTCTCCCATATCATAATCTTTTTTTTTTGCGAAAGGGTTTTTGTGGTATGTCCAAAAGTTGCTTCGCTTACATAATTTTTTCCTTTTTACCCAAATTTTTAATAATAACAATTTCTTTTAATATGAGTTTCTTAGAGAAGTACGTTTTTCAAAGGCCTATAACTTCGAAAATATTCAATTGCACTCAAAAAATTTTGCATCAGTATATTCAGTGCATATGTGTTGGAGTATTTTTTTTCTATGCGTTACAAACATCAGCACAAACGTATAATACCCCAACCACCTATGTGTGGTGGTGTAGGTTATAAAAATGCAGCTTTAACATGCGTCAGACAAGTTGGTTCATTCGCCGACTTGGACATAAACGCGTTTACAGTAACGACAAATAAAATTACAGCTAAAATACAATGATAAAGATTGATTTATACGTTTATAATCAGTGTTGCCAGGAGGCGAGAAAAAAAGATAATAAATTGTAATTTAAAAAAGATCAGAAAAAGTTAAATGCCCTAAAAAATAAGGCCAGAAGAAAGCTAATATTTTGTATTTAAACTCATTTTTTTGTTCTCATTAGTTTTTAATATCTTTATAAACATTATAATTAATTTTTAAATAAAACATAAAACTACTGTTAGCAAAATGACCCAATGAAAAATCGCCCACAAAATTTCCAAATAAATTTCGATTATATTTCATATGAAAAATGTCAAAATGTTTTGAAGTTATCCATTATTTTTGAATCATGATTCCTTTTGGGTTAATAATTTTAGATTTTTTTTGCGAATTAATACACATTAATTCTTAAATGGATGATTCTGTGAAAATAAAATTAGTAAAAGCATATAAAAAATATTCTTCTTCTTTGTTGAAATACTAAAATTTTAGCTTTTTTAAGGCAATTTTCAAAAATCAGTAAATCCTAGAAAAAGCTAAAAGCTTAAGGCTACAAGAAACAAAACAAGATTTAGCCTTCAAAAAGCTGGCAACACTAAAAATTTTGTACATTTGGATGGAAAAGATGGGTGGGTGTATTGGAAATTATTTGTAATGAAGTATTAAATGATGAAGTGAGACTAAGTTGTAGGACCAGTATGTACAGATTGATATTGTGTTTTGATCGGTAAATACATTTATTCTATATATTGATATTTTGTACACAAATAATGATTTTAAAGCATACTATATGTATGTATAATATAATTAAATAAAAAATTAAATTAAATTAAAATAAATAAAAAATAAAGATGCCTTCTAGAATTTAAGATCCTTATCAATTTATGCATCAATTTACGATTTCTAAATTCAAGGCAGAGATTTTAATTAAATATAAAATTTATGGTAGTTGTTTTCATCTTTAACTGTTTAACCAAAACACAACTGACTGATGATGGCCACTTAGTGAAAGTGTTTTCATGTACGAGCAGCGAATACTATTTTTTTTTCTCTCTGGTTAGCTGGGGCTTTGACTATATTAAGCTTATCAAATTATATTTAAAAAAGATTTTTATAAGTCCATTAAAGACAAATATCTACAAAAATTTAAATCTTTCTAAGAAAATAAAATTAGAAAAGGGCATAAAAAATTTTTGATCGAAATTAAAAGATACACATAACTCTTTCTCATTTCCCAACATCGTGGGAATAAATTTCCTTTCATTTAAATTTCAATATACTATGAAACTTTTTATTTGTTAATTAAGATTATTCTTTATTTCTTTTATAATTTTCTTTTGTTACCGTTCAATGTTGTTTTTTGAACTTAACCGACATTAAATATCAATTTAGTAAATATTGTTAAATCCCTTGTTGTTATTTTGTTTGACTTTTACTTTCATTGAAAAAATCTTGGGAGATTCAAGTATTATTACACAATCTTTGTTGGGGCTTTTTTTTCTTTCTTTGTTTGCTGTAACCAAAAAAATAAATATAAGAAAGAAATAAAAAATAAAATAAAAATAAATATACGAGGGCGGATCAATAAGGCCGTGACTTTTCGAACTTCCCTTGTAGTTATATGAAATGCAACACTATTCCCATCAAGTAACACCTGTTAATAATATAATAAACATTATTTTTTGCGAAAAAACCCGTCAATCAAACCAAGGAAAAGCTCGATAAATACTATAGCTCGATAAATCTATAGGGACTCTGCACCATCGTTTCAATGGTAAAAAAGTGATTTACTGACTTTCGCTGTGGTCGCATAAGTACAAATGACGCTGAACGTTCTGGACGGCCAATTGAGATCAGTACACCCGAAAATGTCGAAAAAACTCCACGATATGGTGTTGGCCGACCGAAGATGCCATAGGCATTTCATATGGCAGTGTGGTTTCGATTTTAAATGATCAGCTGTTCAGCTGATCAGGGTTTAGGAAAGTTGTCTGCAAAATGGGTGCCGCGTTTGCTCTCAATTGACCATAAACACGTGTGCAGTCAATGGCAAAACTCTATGAATTGGGCTATGAATTGGTATCTCATCCGCCATATTCTCCGGATTTAGCCCCTAGTGACTATTTCCTATTTCCAAACCTAAAGAAATGGATCGGTGGAAAGAGATTCAGCTCCAACGATGAAATTATTGACCAAACAAATGACTATTTTAAGGACCTTGAAAAAGCCTATTTTTTACGCAAAGTAAATGACGACACTAGCTCAAAATTTGACAGTAGTCTATTAACAGGTGGTACTTGATGGGAATAGTGTTGCATTTCATATAACTACGAGGGAAGTTCGAAAAGTCACGGACTTATTGATCCGCCCTCGTAATCTAACCACAATCAAGAAAAAAATATAAACCTATGCTACAGTAATGTTTACGTTAAAGGCTGAGTTGGACAACTGTAATGACTAAACATACAGCGCATTTTCGGAGAAAACAAAAATAAAAAACACCTGCGAAAAGATTTTATAGTAAGAGTTTGGAAATTTTTGCACGTGAATATTTCAATGAGGTAAAAAAACTTGGTTTGTGTTTTTATTTTTTTATTTTGTAATTGTTTTTAATTATATTATAGAATGTGTAAAGTGTACAGTAGTGAATAATGATGAAAACATTTTAATCTAATGGCGTTTTGTTTTCCAACTAAAATGTTGCCTTTATTTTACCATTACCCTCTTTTGTGTTCTGTTTTGAAAAAAATGTAATAGTATAACTGGGTCAGATGTTCTTTTCTAATAATGTTGCCTTTAAATTAAAAAAATATGTTACAAGTTTTATCCTCATATTAAATAGATGCTTTGTTAACAGCAAACTCGAAAATTTTTTGTTAAAAGATTTTGTGTTTAGTATTTATTGCTTAAATATTTATGTTCCACCAAATTATGAAAATTTCTCCAAAAACCACAAGTATCTCCAAAAAATCAAAATTTCACTAATTATTAGAAATTTCACCAAAAATCCAAGATTTTACAAAAAATCAAAATTTCACCAATAATCTAAATTTCACCAAAAATTCCATATTTCACCAAAAACTTAAATTATCACCAAAAATTATAAATTAAAAAAAATCGCCAAAAAATACAAAAAACTTCAAAAAAAAAAAAATAGAAATTTTGCCAATAATTAGAAATTTCTTAAAATATCATCAAATATTTCACCAAAAATTAAAAAAAAAATCAAATTTTGCCAAAAATCCTAAATTTTACCACAAATGTCTTATAAATTCTTTAAAAAATGACACAATTGTATCACAAAAAGGGTACCATTTTATGAAGGCGAGAACACTTCTTTAGGTAATTATGTAACAAGGTTACATCTTTCTCCAGAAAAGAAAAAATAAATGTAAAATAAACATGGAATATCCACAGCAAAGATTCAAGAATGGTTGTCTCTGTTTAAGTTTGTGGATTTTAATTAGAAACTAGCAGTCCGGAATACGTATTTTCTGCGCTGCGACACATTTCATGAGCATTCTTGGTGTCTTCTTTGGTTTTGTTAAAATTTAAACTGGTTTGTTTAGGAATCTTTTTAGAAAATCCATTTCATCTACGTTGCAGATTTAAGTTTATGTTCAGGCTAGGATTACTAATTTCCCGAACTTTTTCTGTTCCTGGGAATTAAAATATATATTTCGTGGCTCTCTGAAATTCCCGGGAATTTTAGTAGAATAATATAATTAAAATTAAATATTATTACTGCATTTCGGTGTAAAGTCATTTTGGAACGAATTAAAATCTTATAGTTAATTGAATAAAATATTCGAAAAATTTAACACAGTCTTAATCATTTCATTAGCTAGTTATAGATCACTACTTTTAAGGAATTGAAGATTTCATTCAATTTCACCTTAACTTGAATTTAGTTTTCAAAGTAGGACCGAAATTATATAGATTTTCGTATTTTAAGTAATTGTTGTTTATAATTTATCATACATATCTGTAGGATTATATTTAATTAACAATAAGTAACAACAATTTTAATTTCAGTATTCTAAACGTGAATATATAATTTAATTTTTTTATATCAATTTTGTACTTTAAACAAAGAATACAAAGAATGGAAGGCCTGTCGAAAAAACCTTACTTAGTTGTCCATTAAAGCATAACATTAAGAATGTGTTAGTAGATGCTTTTCTACTTAAATTGTAGATGACCTAGGAATTTACATGTACAGTTTCTCAAGTCGACTTTTTTTTTAGATCAAAATTAGGTACATATATTTAGCTTTTGTAAAATTATCTAGTTCATATAACTGAACATTTAAGAGTATCAAAATGGAAAATTTTGCTAGATAGGTGAAAAAAATTTCTATAGTCATTTGAGCCGGATGTCGGCAGGCACAGATGCATCCGCATCTATAAAAAAAAAACACAATTACCAAGCACATTCCTTAATTCCAAATATATAATGGCAAATTTTACCTAGGTCTAATTCTCAGAAGATGTCATTCGTAAATAATATTAAATTCTGAAATTTGTTATTTTCTATTAGAGTAAGTATTTATCACAATCTCCTCTCTCGTTCTATTTTACTTCATAAAATGTGTCTTAAGCTGCGGCAAGTACTTTTTAACCGGTATTCGTCGACAATTTGGAAATTTAAAAGCAAACCATCCAGAAATCGTATGTTAAGAATATCACTATTCATGTTTAAGCCTGTATTCCTTGTTCATGGAGAATAATTTTGTCAATTGGACATCGCCAAAAATATGGGTATCCCTTTCGGAAATATTCAGTCATAAATTCTAAGTTGCAGTTAAAAAATATACTTGATATCGACTTATTTTAATTTATTTATAGTTCTTTTTTCACAGCGATAGCCATGGCATCACGAAGTTCTAAACAGTTCCAGTTCCTTTAAGATTAAATTTTGATATATTTCCTATATTTAAGTATATCTTCGAGTTATAAAAGCATAATGTAAATTTTATAAGAACTCGTAATAATGTCGTCAATATATTATATTGAAATGTAAAAGATTTGACTCATATAAAATTTAAACAAAACGTTTCATTGTACAACATTTTAAAATATTTTGATATATTCAATAAAGACAATAAGTTGGCACGAAACAGCTCTTGCAGTTTTCAATATATGGACGGATAATAAATAAAAGATAAATTATTGTAAGTATATTAAATAAATTTAAATATTTATCTAAAAATAGAACAAAACTAAATATGTAAATCCAACAGGCCAACTAATTTTATTAAACATTCCATAAACCATTATAAAAAGCATTCGTTAAAGGGCATTTCCAAGATTATTAAGCATATATATGTTCCTCTAAGTGCATCGATTTATATGAGGATAAAAAATGTTGCAAATTAAAAATTCATATGTTACAAACAAATCCCAAAAAATATTTCGGTTCAATTATTTCGCTCCCGTGAGTTGAATTATTTTAAAAATACTTCCAAAATATAGCTTTCGATAAACAGTGTACGCAATTTTAATACATGTGTTTAACACATAATGCGCAAAAAATTTTTTTAAATAGTTTTTATTCTCGCGAAATTAGGATTTTAGTAAGATTTCTATAAATTTGTTTAAATACTATTTTGTTCAAGTTTAAATATGTCGGATATTTTCCATCGTAATTTATTCAATATTTTTGATACATGTAATATTTTAGGATCGTCGGTCCGTAATAGGTTGTAATTTTTTATGGCAAATATAAATTTATCAAATATATATATATATATATATACATATATATATATATATATATATATATATATATATATATATATATAATACGTGTTATTTTAATACGAGTATATGACAAAATAATAATATGATAAAATGGAATCATAATATGACAATGTGGTATAATAATGTAATAATATAATAGAATAATATTATAATAACATCAATTCGTAATCTGATAGAATGGGATAATGATATTGTAAGATTGTTCAATTATATGTAAAACTAGAATCATAACATGAAAAAACAAAACATAGTTATAATCATATCTATTTTTCGCTGTGATCATATGTTTCAATCAAAATATGTTTCTCCTAGATTATGGTCACTACAATTATATTTTTTCTCTGCGTGTAGCAACTAACTTTCAAAGGTTTTCTTCTATTCGATTATTACCGTAGTTTTAAACAAAATTTATCATATTTTTCATAAATTAATTGATAATTGATCATTTAACCTTTTGGGAACCAAATGTATAAAATTAACCTTTTGCTTTTAAAGGTTTTTATTACCTGTAAGTATCACAATAGGCTTTTTCCAATGGTATCTTAAAACCCAATATGTATTGAAAACTTTTCAAAATACATGTTTAAATAAAGAAAATATCACAAAGAATTTAAATATTATTATTTAAATGCACATTCCAAGTGATAGTGTGTCTCTATTAAATTTTGAAGTTAATTTTCTTGTAACGTAAATTTTGACAATTCTATTGACAGAAATATGTATTTTTAGAGGTTTTTTTTTTTAATAGATCAGATCACGGAAATGAAAACATTCAGTTTTAATATTTTGGGAATCACATAAAAACATAATAATCTTCATCCTGGAGGTGCACATCTTTTTTTCGTGAGGCACTTTAATGTTTATATGTGCTGGGATGGTTTGACATGTTGAAGAAATCACCGTCAAAATTTATCACAACTGAATGAAGAATGTCATCGCCTAAAATACAAAAGGCCGTAACCACATCTTTTAATATTTTACAGCAGAAGCAAAAAACATAATGAAAATCCAAAAGGTCATAAACACAATTTTTAGTTTTTCGCTTTAAAATTAAGTAATTAAATTAAAATTTTTAATCGTTCACTTAAAGCAAAAACAGATAAATGGAATAAATTTTCGTTTATGAAGTTACGGCCTTTTGATTTTTGCAACTGTTGATGTCATTTTTGAAGACATTAATATGAATTTATTTGTGTAGATACAGGTTGGGTCAGTACATTATAATATAATAAAATAAAAACATTTGATTTTTCAGTGGTTACGGCCTTTTGTATTTTAGATGACGATATGTAAATGTGTAAAAATAAATTTGTATATTTTTCTTAACACAATGTATGTAAATGTTTGACATATACATAAATACATATGCATGTATGTATGTATGAATGAATGTATGTATGTACGTATGTATGCATGAATTTGTGATGCATGTGTTTTGTTTCTCTTTGTTTTTATACCAAAAAAAAAAATAAAAGATAATAAAGCTAAAATCATTACTTTTTTATTTTATAAACTTGTTTGGGTTTTTTCTGATCTTTGTTTATCTTAAAAGTTTTACATAAATAAAGTAAAAACTCTCACTTTTGCAGCATTCAGGCGTATATACGAATGCTGCATGCGCACAGTATGAGCAGCAGTCACTCAATGACGTCTATTTATGAGTTTTAATGAACACCCTACATTTAAATTAAGCGGTAAGATGACTTGACAAAAACTTACAACAACAGAACAAAATGATTGACTTATTTATACAAATAAATGTAAAAAAAATATAACATGTGGTTCATTTAAATTTAAAAGCCTTGTGAACATTTCTCGTAACATCTTTTATTTCCGAAGACGCCTTAGTAGTTGAAATTTATAGCTTTCTGGAACTTGCATTCTTTTTTGTCACAAGCGTTGATGAGCTTTATCCTTTAAAAATCTATAATTATGTAAAGAGACCATATACAAATTATTTATTATATAATGGTACTTTATAAGACAAATAATTTTTAAGTAAAATTTTCTAAAACGAAGTCCTATCGACTCCACTAGATAGATATCACGAAATAGCTTATTTTAAAAGTCTATGGCTCTTTGAACCTATTTTTTTGTATTATTACCTTTGAAGTTCAAAGTTAACTCACACATATATTTCTTGATTTGCTTCATTATAATTACGGTTGCTTTTATTAATTTTTTGTTTAACATTCTATTCGAATAGACAATGATAAATAATTAAGATGTAAGTTAATGATTAAGCTCTTGTTTAGTAGATTTGTATGTGTTCATGGTGTGATGATAATTTTGTTTGTTTCTTATTCACTTTAGATTAAATGAGGTGTAAAAAGTTAAGATTGTTTGTGAGCAAACGCACAGCGTTCCCAAAACGATTTTATTTTTATGAAATAATTCCGTAACTTCTAAGCCGTTGGAGATATCTGAGCTAAATTTGACATGGCCAGAGCTGAGGTGTTTTTGAGTTAATTTGATGGAGAAAAAATTCCAAACGGATAACGGGGTTAAGGAGTAGACCTCCAAAGTCCGTATGTATTTTTGTTTTTTAATTCGCCAAAAATTCATTTATGACTTGGACCTAAAAAATTTTACATATAGATAGTCCTTGTAAATATCTACAAAAAATATGCAAGTATAGTTTATATCTTTCACTTTAAGAGATATTCAGCTCGAAGCAAATTTTACCCTCATTTTAGAAATCGTTTTTCAAACTGCGGGGCTTAATTTGGGCCCTAAAATTTTTTTAAAACATCCACTAGATAATTAGAAAAAAACTAGGAAATTAAAAAAACTCAAATTTTTTGTAACATACTACCCAAAATACCAGTCAGAAGAAAACTTGTTTCAAAAATTCACTTTTTTCTTTAAAATGATCTGAACCCCCCTTGTAAACGGCGTGGCTCAAAAAATATTTTTTGTGCGCTTAATCAACATTTTTAAATGAGGTACATGGGGGGTAAATAGCCGATATATTTTTTATTGATCTCGGCTATGGTAATGGAGAATTTTATTAAAAAAAATTTCAAAACTTTTTAAAAATTGACAAAGTTTGGATAAGGCTTGTGGAAAACCATTGCTCAATGCGCCTCCGATTTTTCTATACACGAATATACGTTAAGATTTCTTTTAAAACCATTACAAAGATTCTGAAGTTTATTTAGAATTTTAAATGAAATTTAATGGATATTTTCAACAACTCTTAGTTTTTAAGGCCCCAAGTAAACAAAGCTTTAAAATACGATGCCGAAAATGAAGTTAAAATTTGCTTAGACCTGAATATCTCTTAAATTGAAAGAGATAACCTACACATGTAAGCATATTTCTTGTAGACATTTATATGAACTATCGAAATGTAAAATTTTAACAAATACCAGAAGTGACCAACTTTTGAGGTCTGTACTCTACCGCCGTGATCCGCTTGGGACCTGTGCTCCTCAAAACAACTTGAAAACACCTCAACTCTGACCATGTGCAATTTTATTTAGATAGTTCCAACGGTTCACAATTATTTCCAAAAAAAGCGTTTTGGAACCACTGTGAGACGTTTGACACATTTTATTAAAATATATTTGAAATAAATAAATAAATAATTAAATAAGTAAATAAATAAATAAAGATTGTCATTTCCTTAAACTTAAAGAGCTTAAACCTTTTTTTTTAATCGAATTTTATTTGAAGGAAACATTTTATTGCTTACTTTATTACTAATAATTTATAAGTAATCTTTTGTTGTTTCTAATAATATTAATTTAAATTTCTATAATTACAATTCATTCCAGTATTTCTCCAGGCATATACACGTCTATTATTATTATTATTAATTTTACGCTATAATCTTTAAAATTGTATGAATTCATTACACATTTCTTAACAAAATATTATGATAGCAAAAAAATCTTAAGTATGCATTATTAAAATTACAGTTGATGATATGTTTCTAAATATATAAATGCAAAAAGGAAAATAAATGAATTTCATTTTTTACTTTTGGAATGTCTGAATTTATAAATAATAAAATTATAATAAAATTATAAAAATAAAAAAAATGTTTTGCAAATAAATATCTAAATAACTAGGTATTTTTAAGGAATGAAAGTAAACGATCATCATTATAATCTTCATCATATTGAAAGTCTTAAATTTATACAATATTTATGTGAGTGTAAATATACATACGTTTATAATTAATATGTCGGTATTTATAAATAAACAGGTGTGAATTGTTAAAAGAACTACATATGTATTTATGTATTAAATATGAAAAATTAAATGAACTCTATGGTATAATAAATATGTTTATTTTTAGCAGTGTGAAGTGATTATTTGCATTGTTTTTGGTAGAGTTTTATAAATTATATTTCTTTTTTAAAGGTTAACAAAATCTCCAACAATCTGATTTCTACCAGTATTTCGTTCATACCAGATAAGTAAATATGTTAAGGTTTCAACAAAACCCAAGTGAAAATGATAACATGAATGCTGTTGAAGGGTATGGAGGTACGGAGAGGGTCCTTCAAATCCGATGCTGTAGCCATAACTGTAACCTCAGTGTTGACGGATATATTTTTTAAAAAATCCCGGAAAATTTTCGGGAATTTAAATTTAACGTTTTACATAAAAATTAAAATTCAAAAGGTTATTTTGAAATTTTTGAAATCACAGGAGGTAAGAGAAAACATATTTAAAAGATGATATATTTACCATTAGACTAATATTTCTTATAAAATACGAATGTTTTTTTTATTAACCTTTAGAGTAATGAACTATATATATATATATATATATATATATATATATATATATATATATATATATATATATATATATATATATATATATATATATTAAATAAAATTGCACGAATATATCAAATTATAAATATAAATTACTTAAATTTCTAAAATTTCTATCATGAATTAAATGAAACATCAAATATGAAATGACCATAGGTCTTCTGAATTAGTTCATATTTGACATACACATACATCATACTGCCACAAAAACATAACTTTTCTAAATTTTATAAATGACAAAAAATTCGTTATTTTATTCACAATTCAAATTCCGTTTGCATTGATTTTGACGGCATTCCAATGCAGGTGCATTTTTTCGATTTTTTTGAAAACATTCTTCCCCTTTGATTTTTTATCTTTTTAAATTAACTTAAAAATTGGTGGATTGACTGAATAATTCAGTTTAAGTTTTTAAATGACGGAAAATTCTAGTGCTTTTAGTAGACTTTTATAAAAAATCCCAACAAATTTTTCCATATTAAATTTAATTTAAGGCATTGAAATCAGTGTTATCGCTGGTCGACTTTAGTCGTAATTTGCCCCTTTTTCAACTCCATTGCCACTTTTTATAAAATCTAATAATACTACATTATTTTTTGGTCTAATTTTTTATCACATACTTAAAATAATGAATAAAACAATATAAATGTCATTTTTCTGATACACATTTCATATGCCTTTCGTACTTATAAAATAGCATTAATTTAAACTAGATATTTATTAATGTAAACTTAGATTTTTCGGCAAAAAGTTTTTGAATTTATAAAAATTTTGGATAAAATTTTAAGTTCAACATTTTGACGATGTCAGTTAAATGATTAATTGGATTCTTAGGTTTATACTGATAAGATGATTATAAGTTTTCTTGGAATTATAAAATATTTTTGCTCCAATTATTTTCCTTAAGGAAACTCAAATTTCGTAAACAATATATGTTGTCACACATCTGTACATATTAAGCTTTAAGCATTTTTTGTCTTCTAATGTGTTTTCTCAACGTCCTTCTGATCTTAGCATTGGAATTATCTACCTATATCCCGTTGAATTATATTGTTGAAATAATTAAATTTACGTTCTACCTTCCTAACATCTTTTTGTCCATTATTATATTTGATTTCCAGCCACAATTTTATTGCGTCATAATTATCCTGCTTACAGTAGAAGTTGGAACGTAATTAATTTTAAAATATTTTTGGTGACCATTGTCTACTCCATATGTTGAAGCATAATGATTACAATTATTCACATGAATTATGGGCTCTAATGAATATTTCATTTCTCATAGACACCGCACAGTGGGGCCTTTTGAAAAATAAATAGTAATAAATCTGGATCTTTTAAATGGTTGGAACGATTTTGATGAAACTTGGAACATCAATAGAGGAGAAGTAAATTTTTCAGACTATTATTTGTTGGAGTAGATAACTCAAGTCTTCACTTTTTTGCGTTTTCTGCATTATATCTTAAAAAAAAATTAAAATTTTTTTAAAGAATATGTTGAAAAACATCATAATTTCCTAAATTATGCTAAATTTTTTTTGTTATCTCAATTCGATAAGAAGAAAAAAAAAAGTTATTATATTATTATAATTTATATATTTAATTTTTTTTAATTTCAATATTTTCTGATATTTTCTGAAAGACTATACCTCTTAAAAAAGCTTGTAAGTGTAATTTTTGTAAAATTTTGAACGTGCACTCTATATTCAGCATTAATACATTTTGAGAAAAAATTTAACGTCCTAGAGAAAAACTCAGTACGTAGTTTTATTATGTATGAGCTCTAGTTTGATACAAGTATCGACTTTTCATGTGTGAACAAATTTTTGGGGAAATTGTCACACAGTGTAATAATAATTAATAAGTATTTATTATTAAAAATATTTACATTATTTATACAAATGCATATTTTGTTTACAAATTTAAAGTGTTAAAATAATGCCCCTTTTTTTCTAAAAAGTACGCTTTTTCTGGTACTTTTTTAAAAATTCTCAACGTTAACTCTAATTGAAATAATCCCACATTAGGTTTATTTATAGATTTGGGTTTAGCTATATATGAAGCTTTAAATACAATCCAGCTTAGCGGTAGTTTTTTATAAACTCCCAATTAACTTTATTTATAGATCTTTATGTAACCCTATACTGGCTTTAAAGAAAGCTTTTAATATAATTTTAGTTTCTCGAAATTCCTAAAATAGTCACAAAGTATCTTTATTCGTATATCTTTATATCGTACTATTAATTTAAGGTATTTATGTAAACCCAGATGTTCAACAGTATGACCATGGTTCGCTTAAGGTCATAGGTCTTTATATACTTAGTTCTAATGAGCTTTTGTCGAAGGTATTCTTTATCGAAAGGATGGAGTAGATAATATTAGATTTGTCCAGGAGTAATTTCATTGTAAAAACATTTTTTTTTTTTTTGGTCAGGGAGTTTTTTTTCTCTAAAAAGGAAGGCAAAATGATTAATCCATTTTCACGCCCATAACTCTTAGTACCATAATTATATTGAAGTTTGCATCACCAGAATTAAAGATAACATAAAAAAATAGTGTTAGATATATATTAATATTGAATAAAGTTGCATAATGTGTGAAGTATGTCTAACTTAATGACAACGCAGCTTCGTTGCATAGCGTGAATCTAAGAGGTCATCTAGATATATATATGCTAGGATAATTCTAGCATATATATTATTTTGAACAATGAAATAGATCCACACACACACATTCACAGCATTCAATTTTGACCAAAAAAATGTATTATCAACGATTGATAGCTTTCGCTCAGTTAAATGAATAATTTTTTTTGATTTAAATCTTGCAAATCTGACTAGTACTAGAACAAAGCAAATACTTATCCCAGAAGAATTTTTTTTCACATTATCGAAAATTTTGTAACAACTACTAAGAAATGCAAACAAACAAATTTATAATTTTATTTCAATTCAATATAGTGATTATAGAAACTATTTTAACTATTTTAATATTATCTAAATAATTGTTTTCAGTGAAAGTTTAAAACATTTTCAATTTCATAGCACAAAAAAAACTTTTACTTGTTAAAAAAAAAAAAATAATTAAAATACCAAAAGATCAAAAGGCACAAAATACTATCCAGATAATTCAGTAGTGTTAAAATTTATCTGCCATAAATACAATTTTGTTTTTAACGGAAAACATCGTTTTTAATTAATTACAAAACAATTACGAAAAAAGACAAAATGAAAATGTTGGAAAGAGGATAAAATAATACTTGTACATTAGAGTGTCTCAAAGAAAAAATTTTGTAGGAGGATCCCTCATATGATGCATATTAATGAGCATAATACGTAAAAAATATTTCAAAAATTTTTTAAATTGATCTTTAGTTCCCTACCAGCGACAAAAAAGTTTTGAGTTTTGACTCGAAATGGGTGTTAAAAAACTGATAATTTTTAGCAGGTTATGAGAAAATTATTTAAAAAAATTCGCACAAATGTTAGTCCATAAACGTTCTTTAGTACATCATGAAACAGAAGTTCGGGTTTTTTTCAAAATTGATAAAAATTTCATAATTTTGCTCCTTTTATTGGTCAAGTATTGAAAATTTGTTCACCAAAATGCACTAAAAACTTCTCTAGCGGAACCAAATCCCATAGGGAAAAACTATAAAATATTTTTTCCATAACAAGCTGAAAATTACGAATTTTTTGAGACCTATTTCGCGAAAAAACTCGAAACTTTTTTTTGGCCAAAATGTACCAGAACTGAAGATACATTTTAAAAATTTTTTTAATATTTTTTCCGTATTCAGATCTCTATCTATCAGACACTCTATTGTACATTAATACCAACAGCAACAACTGCACTATGCACAGTGTGAGATTTTCGTATTCTGAGTGATCAAAAGTCTATATTTTTGTAATTAAAAAAGCTATATTGATGAAATTTGGCACAAGCCATTTTCGTAACACTATGTTAGTTTCATGAATAAATGGGTATGATAAGTAGCCACGCCTACTTTTCATATAATTCAATGAAATTTTGTTAAGAATGTGTGCGTATGTATGTATATTTACAATCCTTATTTCTTGTCTCCTCTGCTTCTTCGGATAACTGGTCAATAGGTACAATATATTTTTCGATGATATCTTTCCCGTGAAATAAAATTTTCTATAGTGTAGCTGGCGTATAAAACCGAGAGTTTCCAAATAACGTGAAAATACTTTACTAGTTCTACATCTAGGCAAATAATTTCTTCAGTCAGGTTTTTGAATATCCTCTAGTAACCACGTTACATTTCGAAACCTCTCTCGAATATACTTTCTTCGCTTTGTTAGCCTGATAGTTGTGTTCTATACGCAACATATTTTGGTCAAATCTCCTTTCCGTAACTATGTTTACATTATTGCTTGGGATGATGTATATATAGGCCTTACCATCAGGGTTGTCAGATTTGGCGATTTTTCGCCAAATGTGGCGATTTGTTTGGCTAATTTTTAAAATTTTATTAAACAGGCAATTGTAGAGAAAAACTATTAAATTTTCTTACTAGAAATCGACTATTTTTAATATTTGCCTATCTAACAAAATGAATAATATTAATTTATAAATAGCTTAAACTTAGTTTACGAAATTTGCTAATGATTACGATGTTTGATAATTTGCTTCTTTCAAATATATTAAGGATATTAATAATTTCAGTCACAATAAAATAAAATTTCATGAATAAATTAATTCTTTGAAACAATTTATAAATTTAATAGAACCAATGTTTGTAATTAATGTTAGAATTATTATTTTAAAAAAATATAATAAAGTACAATAAATTTGATGTTTTAAAGTTGATGACCTAAAAAGGGGCTATATGTCAGAAAAGTGTATTTTAAGTTGTATATTTTTATTCAATTACAGAAAAAAATGAGATTTTCCTAAAAAATAGTTTAGGAAAATTAAGTTTTTAGCTTAAATTTAATAATTTACTCCCGCGGTGTATGAAAAATCAAATGTTATCTCTAAAATGTATTTTAAATTTATAATTGGTTTGTGAATATGAGCGTTAATTTTCGAATTTAACCAATATAAACAATTAAGATCCCATTGAAGTGTATAATAATGAATTTTTATTATCAAATATATTTTAAACTGGCAAACAAATATTACTATAATTCTGTAAGCAAGTTAAATTGTGAGCAACTTTTCAAACAAAAATATAAAAGCATTTAAAATCGGTTTAAAACTGATTTAATTTATGATTGTAGTATATATTCAATCGATTTATTGTTTAATATACATAAATAATGTTCCTTTAAATTCTAATTTTGAATTAATTCGCTACTTCCAATAACTAAGTTTAAACCCAGATATCATAAATACAAGCGTTTACTTCAAAAAAACCTCTGTCACCATTGAATTCAGAGTACTCAAATTATCTTTACTAGTAGGGTGCCTAGTTTACTAAAATTTGCAACTAGCACAGTGTTATTATTAGCTATTGCAATTATTGTTGGTTTTTTTAAAGCTGAATTTTCATTTACAAATTATATGAAATTTTAAGTACTAAAAATTGTACGACACTTGGCGATTTTTGGCGATTTCTGATTAACAATTTGGCGACAGAGGCTCAAAAAAATCTGACAACCCTGCTTACCATCTGTCATGTATGTAATAAGGCTCGCAAAAACAGAAAGTTGTTTGTCTTCGATTGTTACATATGTTGGCATAAGAAACATAATTTAATTTTCGATATTTTTAAAATCAAATCTTTGCTCTCTTTAATAGGGCGTCAATACCGTGTTTACGAGGGTGCTGAATTTTTCAAAATTATATTTTTTGGTTATTGTTCGTATTTTTAATAGACATTTCAAACTTTGATCAGAAATATTGTTTTGAGAAAATTTTTGTTTATAATGGTTATTAGATGTGCCATCACAATACAATTTTACCAAAAAAGTCACTTGATTAAAAGCAATGTATCTTTTAATGCCAAACAAAGTCTTAAAACTGTATGACCAATCAATGATTGAACATTGATTTCTGCAAATGACTCTATTACATTTATTTTTTTCTGGATAACATAATTTTTTAGAAATTTTTATAGATTCATAAGAAAGATAAAATTTTGAATTTAGTATGTGGATATGTGATCTCTTAACAATTGATAGTCATGTGTATATAAACCCATACCTAATATATTAGCTAGCGCTTGATCGGCGGAAAGGCTCAAGGATTTATTTGAGCTCATTGTACTTTTTTGAACGCATTTGCATTTCGGCTTACAGCATTTCCTGATACTTTTTAGCAGTTTTCAGAAGATCTCTAACTTTACTTTTTTTATACAACTTCGAAATATTTACTAGGCCTTCCACAACATTGATAAATCAATCCCTTTAATCAACCAATTTGTACATATCTAGGTTTTATTCTTTTCGATAGCAGCCATCTTGAATTGATTTTATTATTTTGTTTGAGAATTATTTTTTTGATTCAATATTAATAGTTTTGTTTGAAGTTGTGCTAATATTTCCAGAAATAAACTCAATAACACTTAAACTTTCTTGTAATTTGATGCAAGCAACCAAACATCAAAAATTTGTTGCTGAGAAATATGTTGACACATGTGAATAGAAAAGGAGTAAAATTTTGTATGGAGTAAAATTTTATTACTGATTTTGGAAAAATACATATCATGGATTACAACAGTATGATTTAGCTAATGGGACTTTGTGGTACTTTTTAGTTTTTGTTCAATAAAAATTAATATAAAAGCAAAAAAATTACAGAAAATTGAAGACTGAAAAATCCACAAGATTTTTTTCTTGATAAGCTTTTTTTCAAATTATTATTATTTTTTATGAGAGACAATACATCAATCTTTAAACTAAAAAAGATTCACAAAGATCTTGCTTAACATAAAAAAGTTACAAACATTCAAAATTGAACATCTCACCAAAAAATACTTCGTATAATATTTGCCTTCAACTACAGTGCTACTAAAGGTGCCGTTACTTAATAACGGTTAACATTTTTTTAGTCATTTTTTATTTTATTTTCAGTATCTAAATTGAATCAGTATTACTAAATTTTTTTCAAAGCTTCAAAAAAATTTTAGTGATTTTGATAATCTAAATTATTAAAATCACACACTGTGCTATGGGTAAAGCAAAAAGTTACAACCGAAAATATTGTTATCATTTATATGAGAATGAAATGACTGAGAAAAATCATTTTTCTCTGTCATATTTGAGTTCATAACATTTTATTAATGCCAAAATCATGTGCCCGCCAAAATTGATGCAACATTATTTAATTTCCATTTCCCTTATTTTTAATAACTTTTCATCATTCTTATTAACGGTCTTCCAACACGTATCATGCTACAAAGTTACACATTCAACATAAAACTAACAGAAGAAATTGCCACACCAAATAATACCCAATATGCGCTTACAACGAATTTTCGCTTTCACTTTAGTCAGAAAAGAAGATGTGGTGATGGAAAAAGATCATAAAAATTAAAAAGGAAACACCTACTTGGAAAGAATTTTCATTAAATAATAATTTATGAGAAAGAAAAAAGTGAATCAAAAGTGGAAAAATGTGTAATACGAAGAAATGATTTTTACAAATGATGTGTACAAAAATATCTGCTTAAAATTAAGATTTTGCTTTCATTTCATAAATACTGCAGTAGACAAGATATTGAGCAAATAAAATAAAATGTAAACGATACGGAAAAAAACAACTTTATTAAAATTTAACATTTTGTTAAAATTTGTTTGGTTGCTGTTGGAAATAAAGGATATTGGCTAATTGAGGAGTAAATATCGAATTCCCTTTAAAACTAATGAGAAAAGTTTTCATTTATTAATTGTACACAGGGTCATGACGACAGACATTGATACGATTGAGACATTAATATAGAACAAGGGTTTCCAAATGAGGGTCTGCAGTCTAAAATAGTAAATTCATTTGTTTTTTTTTTTAGAATAAGAGGGGGAATAAGAGTTCGAAGCCGCTCAAAGAACCAATTGAGGTATTAAAATTTCTTATAAAGTCACTAAGTTCTTGTGTATATTGTCTAGTACCCGTGAGAGTTTCCCGAGGAATAGAAGACTGATTTAGAAGTTTTGTTTTTAAGAAAAGCGATGCCGAATGCCATCGTATTTTGGTGCTTTAGTTAAAACAAATTTGCGTGTGTAGTTTAGACGAATTAAAAGTATTTGGAAATGAAGAATTTGAAACATCGATCGATCTTAACTCATGCCAAATGCAAGAAATGGTTTTATAATAATTGCAAGTAGATCAAGCAACAATTTACTGGTTTTAAAAGCACTTGAATGTGTCCAAAAGTGTCGAACTGTTAAGAGCGACGAAAAGGTTAAACCACTATGATAATTGAAATCCCAACCAGGAAAATCCACACCAAAGCCAAGTAAACAAGGCAACCAAGTAAGGTTCTGTATTCAAATACAGAGCATGCAAATGCAAATATTTTTCTGCTCATTTTGTATTATTAAAGAATTCAAATATACCCCCGTCGGAAAATGAAAAATTCCTGAAAGGGTTCGCGAGAACCCCTGACATATAGAACTATCTCAGAGTTACAATTTAGTACGTTCAGTGGTAGATTTATTATTTGAAAAGGTTAAAATGCATTGATAATTTGTAAAAATATGCTAAATGCTTTTTAGCATTTTTTTAAGGTATTTTTTAATTCAATACTTTTTGATTTTTTTTTAATTTGACTGTATTAGTCAGTTATGTTATTAAAACAATTAAAACTGACCAGTATTACAAATAATTCTAAAGAAAAATTGTTTTTAAATTATTATTTATAATAGAAACAAGGACAAAGAATATGATTTTTTTACAAAACAATTTAGCATTATCTTTTGTTGCTGTAGAACAATTTAGCATAATTTTTTGATGTTTCAGCACTTTATCAATTATACCTTCTGGCAACACTGAACCATCTGTATAAAAAAAAGATTATCATATTATTTATAGAGAATTCTTCGATATGTGCCAAAAATTTAAACAATTTTAATAGACGTCCTATGATAAGTCCAAGAACCCTTTTAAAACAGCAATTCAATTGACTCACAGCGCACAAATAGTCCTCTCTAACTCTATTTTGTTTGTATTTTTTTTCTTTTTTTAACATCATTATTTTTAAAGTTAAAAAGATATCATTGTATATTATTTTTCTGAAAATTAGCGAAATCTTATCGTAATATTTTTTTCAAATAAATTTCAAATAACTTATTCCACTTTAAAAAAGAAAAAGTATATTTTAGCCTCCGTTGGCCTCTTAGCGACCATATGCATTTGATGCTCTGATATTTTTGGGGTTTAAGCGCATACACTTGTTTTCCTAATATGAAAATTATTTTACTATTTTTTTATGAATTTTTCAAACTTGCAGCGTAATATTACCATGATAGTAGCATTTATATAGCTTTTATGCATGTTATTATTGCTCTCAGATTAAGCTATTACATGAAGGCGACGGTCAGTTAAAGACAGATCACCATTAAATTTGTCAATAGGCTTTCGACTTTCGTTAAAGTTAAAGCGATTTTCAGAAGTGAGCTTATATGAGAGCTATGCTAAATTATTAGTCGATCTTCATGAAATTTGGCACACCTGTATGAGCTTAATTTAAACCATCTAAGAGCTTAAAATCATATTTCAGAAGAACGTTAATGTATGGTGGATACTAATGAATTTCAGCCCACTTCGTCCTTATACCAAAGTAAATATACGTGCCAAATTAAAAATTTTTACCTATACAAGGTTTACATCGACAGACAGCTAGCCAGATGTAAGGACAGACAAACGTTATCTCGACTCAAGAAGTAATTTTAAACTGAACGTTACACTTTGAGGTGAGTGTTGCATAAATTTATTTATGCGTTACAAACATTAGCATAAATACATATTACCCCAATCTCCTATGGTGTAGTAAATTATAGAAATTTCCATTGATAAAACATATTTTATATATTTTGTTTTTAAAATTTGCAAAAAAAAATGCATTATGTGAATTTTTTTAACGATACCAAACACTAATACTAAAACTTGCTAGTTTAGTTAATCCCAAGTTTTGATCAGGGCAACCCCAATGTGCAGTGTAATAAATTAGATCACAATTTAGTTTTACAATTGCAATATGTTTTATTATAACGACCATTCTTAAATTAATGTTTATGTAACTCCTTCGAGAAAATAATAAATAAATAATAAATCTGACCATTAGCAAAAACTCTAAAAATTTACGATCATATATTGTATTTCCCATATTACGTTTGCCCTGCTCATGACCATAATCAACATTCAGCCCATAACTACAACTTTTCTCCATAAGAGTTATATTTTCTGTTTTTGTCTAGTTAATGACATTTAAAAACATTTTTCATACAAGTATTAGTACATGTAACAAGCTGGTTGTAAGTTTATGTACGTATATACGTATGTAAATAATAATATGTACATATCGGAGGGTCATTGACCACATTTAGTATGTTGTAAAATTCATTAACAGCAAAAATAACAATGATAATGATCCATAACCAGCACAAGAAATAACCAAAACAAAAATTTTTTTCAATGACTTTGATTTTATTTTGTGTAAATGTTTTTTTGCTTGTTAAGGTGATGGAGTAGAGTACATTGAATACACACTTCCATATAAATAATAGTGTTTCAAACATTGAACAATACAAGAGTGTTTTCATATGTATGTATATATATAGTTGAATTATCTTTATTACACTTATGTACCCCTACCACTTCTTATTCATTGGCTACACACAACCGACAAAAAGACCAGACCAAACCGACCGTCATACAGTGGCCCAAACGATTTATTATTATTATTTTTGGAAATAATTTCATATTCATATTCAGAACTAAGGTGTTTTTGAGTGGATTTGATGGAGGGCCTAGCGGTAGACTTCCAAAGTTGATTAAGTTTAAATCGCCAAAATTTCATTTATGATTTGAATGTAAAAAAAAGTTACATATAGAGAGTCCTTATAAATCTCTACTCGATAATAAACATGGTAGGTTATCTCTTTTACTTTAAGAGATATTTAGATGAAAGCATATTTTTTTATTTTTATTTTTTTATTTTACTTTCATTTTTGGCCCGGTTTTTTTTAACTTGGAGTCTTAATTTGAGCCCTACAATTATTTGAAAATATTCATTATATTTCTTACAAAATTCTAAACAATATTGCTACAATATATCTATCCGATAAAAAAAAATATATTAATCTGAATTTGAAACTTTAAAAAAATTTCATATTTTTGGGGTTGTTTTCCAAAAATGTGGTAATATTCTTCAACTTCTAAAATACTTTTTTGTTCCGAGCCCTATACAAACTTTGTCAATTTTGAAAAAGTTTTATAGTTTTTGTTTTTGTAAAACTCTCAAATGTCAAGCTTAGATCAACAAAAAAATATACCTGCTATACCTGCACCCCCATATGTTAGTTAAGCACTTAAAATATATTTTCTGAGCTGCGCCAACTGTTGTAAAGCTAGTTGACGAAAAAAGTAAAATTTTGAAACAAATTTCCTCCGGACTGAGATCTTGGATACTCTGGTACAAAAAGGGCGGAGTTTTCTTAATTCTCCGATTTTACAATAAGTATTTGTCTAAAAGTTTATTGGAATACCTCCACTCATCTAAATTTTATTTAGGTCCAAATATTAATATTATTTCTCACAAATATACTTTAAATCTACATTTTTAATTTTTTAGGTCATAGTCTGAAGATATTTGATTGACTGCATTTTTACTACTTATGATTCTCTATGTTTATATGTTATGTAATTTTTAGCACTTTTCCCATGTATTTATGAAAAATTTAAACATAGCACTACCAGCAATGCAATGTTAACTTCTTCTGTTACCTTTACGTATATTTTTTGAGTGTCTGACCAACATATGGAGCTATATAGCCAATATGTTTTTTTATCTCGGCTTTGACATGTGAGAATTTTACAAAAAAACAAAAAATTCAAAAACTTTTTCAATATTGACAAAGTTTGGATAGGATAGCGCTTACGATTTTACCTTACACGTATCTACGTTACGATTTCTTTTAAAAGCATTAAAAAATGCTATAGTTCGGAATAAAGAAAGTATTTTAGAAGTTGAAGAATATTACCACCTTTTTGGAAAGTAACTTCAAAAATATTAATTTTTTTTTGATAGACATAATAGTATGACCCCTGCAGTACTATTATTTAGAATTTTGTAAGAAATCTAGTGGTTATTTCCAAAATATAAATTAAGCCCCACACATTGAAAAAAATTAAAAAAAAATTAGGCTAAAAATTATTGTAAAATTTACTTCAACCTAGATATACCTTAAACTAAAAGAGATAACCTACACATGTAATGGTTTTTGTAGAGGTTTATAAGGGTTACCAATATGTATTTTTTTACATTAATGTCATAAATGAATTTTGGCTAATTAAGAAAAAAATCATACTCGAGGTGACCAACTTTGTATGTCTACACTCTACCCACATTACCCGTTGCGGGCCTGGGCTCCTTCAAATCATCTCGAAAACACTTCAGCTCTGATCGTTTTGTTCAGATGTCTCTAACGGTTCACCAGTAAGAGAATTATTTCCAAAAAAAAAAATGTTTTTTTATGACCACTGTGCGACACTCATAATAATGAAAAAAAAATATAAATTAAATTTTTTAAAAAATAAAACTAAAAAATATAAAAAATATCACTATTTCAGTGAAAGTTTGACCGTGTGAATTGCATAAAGACAACTTGCAACTACAACTTTAGCATTAAGAGAAAAATGTAAAAAAAATCTAGTTTTTTCTTTATAAATTGTAAACAAAAAAGCCTTTATGCGGATTTGCCATATAAAGAAAAAATTCAAATAAATACTTGGTAGATATCAAGCAAATGCATTTAAGTGACATTTAACAGTTTATAACTGAATATTGTTAGCATTTGTTGAAATAAATTCCAATTAAAAAGATTTGCAAGAATTTGTAAGACAAGCATTTGTTTTCAAATTTTAACATGAAGAGGATACAGTTAAAAGCCAATAAGATTTGAAACTTTTTAAAATCTTTAAAATCTACTCCTTATTGAGGAACATTGAGCTGACTAATTAATAATATGGTTTCATTTAATTTCTTTAAAATAATTAGTAAAGCGCATGGTGGATAGAGTGTACAATAAATGCAAAATTGTAACACGGTATAAATAAGTCTCAATATTTTTGAGATTCTAAATGTAATAACAAAAAAAAAAAAAAAATTAAATAATAAACTTCTACATTTTTTCGTCACTGCATATTTCTAAACTTTATCCAACAATCAGGTTTAAAGAATTTAAATATAAAATAAAAACCCGTCTTTGCGGTTAAACATTTGGAAATGGTTTGATAATCATTTCAGAACATTAGAAGTCCATTAATATAAATATAATTTTAAATTTTATTGTAATTATTAAAATATATAAACAAATATTTCCGCTTTTTACAATTCTCAATTTGTTTAATGTTAATGTTCAAAATGTAAAATCTTTATGTATTTCGTGTTGTTTTTGATACCCATATGAAAGGGTTTTTTTTCAGAAAATTGCCTCGTGTGACGAAATTTACCAGTAGACTGTCTCAATTTTTTACAAAACCTTTAAAAATATCGAAATGTCGAAATCAACAACCAAATTTTTACAGGTTCAAAAATTTAACTTTTCTTCCAAAATTTATCATTTACGACCACTCCTGGATGTTCATAATTTTCCAAAATTGCACTTACACGTTTTCTTAGGACTTTTACAAAATGTCAAAAAATTTTGAATTTCATTTACAAGTTAAAAAATAAAATATATAAATTTTACTTTTTTGCACTTTTTGAGCCCCGTTGCATAATTTTTATATTAAACATTTATTTTCTAGTTATCGATTTGAGACAATTAAAGAATTTTTGTTCATAGCCTAATTGGAAAAATTTTGGAGAATTTCACCATATTAAAAAAAATAAAACTTTTATATTAGTAGTTGTTATAGGGCAAAATCGCAAAAAATCAATGCAAAAAATGTGAAATTCAATTTTTAAAGTCAAATATCTTTTATACCATAAGAGATAATTTTGTATAGTAAGCATTTTTTTCTTTATATTGATTAGAAAAATTCACAAATGTAAAAATATTTGAAATCGGTTCATATATTTGTAAAAGTTACAAGCTCCGTTGTGTTTTTCACTCTCGGGGTGGTCAAAAGTCCCCTCTATGATAATAAAATTATTATTTTTTTCAATATTTCGTATTAGCCTGGAAAACATACGTTATATATACCGAATAATCGAGAAAATGGTTCTAAATACTATTGAACTAAAAAACAATACAAATCTGCAAAATAATTTGCCGTAATGCGAATTTCTCAAAAAAGCCGAACAAACTCGAATAATCGTAACAAAGAGTGCCATAGAAAGACATTGATGACACTTGTGGCATGAAAAGGTGTTTTTAACATTTTGTAGTCGGATTTAAAATTTTGTAGTTACAATAGAAGCACTCAGAAATGGTAATGTTATTTTCAATTGGAATCAAGTTAAAAATGTATATAAGAAGACCTCAGCATTTAAATTCTTATAGAGAGATATCGCCAAAAATTTCGCAAAAGTACTTTAAATTTTTTTCTAAAAGCCAGACCAAAAAAATCTTGTTAGCAATTATTTTTTTTTTTTTTTTATAAAATGATACATCAGAAAAATCTGTAGAAGAAATGCTACAATTCGTTGTTTTTGTTTTTAATTCTAGGTTATTCCGTTCATCTTTTATTTAAAAAAACAAGTAGGAAAGATATAGTCGGTCAAACCCGACCATATGATACCCCACATTATTGTGTATGTCCATTAAAATTCGTCTTATATTAGACATCTGGATAATTGCGGACCGATACTTTTACTAAGTGTAAAATAAAATATACGAATACAGAATACTACGTTAATATTAATATTTATATGAATTTATGCACTTTAGGCAGGCTCCAGAAAGTGAGTTTATATGAGAGCTATGGTAAATTATGGAGCGATCGTCATAAAATTTGTCACTGTGATTTCTATTCATACAAAACTTGATACTAACATGTATAGGTGAAATATGCACGTTAAAATGATTTACAGAAGAGGATTTTATATGGGGCTATGGTCAATTATGGAACGATCTTCAGGAAATTTGGCACTTACATAAAACTTCCTTACATCTAATTACATTAATATATTGCTCTATTTAAGGCACTTTTAATCGTTAAACCCCTACTCCGGGCGGACATTTCTATGGGAGTAAGGTGAAATAATGGACCGATTATAACCAATTTCAGTAGGTTTCGTCCTTGTATCTTGAAAGTCCTACGTGCCAAATTTTATTATGTTCAAAATTGCTACCTGAACTTTGTGCACAAGATTTACATGGACGGCCAACCGTACAGCCAGCCAACCAGCTAGCCAGACGGACGGACGGATATCGTTAGATCGATTCAAAAAGTGATTCTTTGACAATTGATATACTTTAAGGTGGGTGTTGAATGATTTTTTTCTGTGCGTTGCAAACATCAGTACAAACGCATAATAATAATGCATATTATGTTTTATTTAAACGCATACCTTATAAAGGACGCTTACTGGTGGTAACTAGTGGATAGACCTCTGAAACGATCGTTAAATCCATACTTTTCTATGATATTGCAAGTCACTTGTCAGATCGGTAGCAGGTGCTCTATGACCGACAACATCTAAGTTGATTTTCACAATATGAATTGGTTACCAGTTGATATGATACTGAAATATTAGCACTCAATCTAATAGTCGGAGTCGGAGATTATAAATAAGTTGCAGACACTGATGCCAGAAAATGGTGTTTAAAATTGGCGGAGGTTTCTAAATGGAAAACTAAGGGTTTAAAGTCTCTTTTAGACTAACTAACATATTTATGTATGCCCTGTATTACCGGAGCAAATATCCGCTTTTGAACGGTTTTGACACTGGTCGAAATATTATTAAAGTTATCAGAAAAATGGATACAGAACGAACATGTTACTTGCGTGTTAGAGAACTAAAATTTATAATAAAAGCCCTATAGGAATTCATGCAAGTAGGATACAAATATTTAACTACTATTCTAAGAATGAGACAGATGGGATATTTCATAATGAAATAACTTTCAAATAATATAACATCTAACGAAATTTTGTTGGGAGTTATTACGTTTCTTTTTATAATTAGGAATTATTTCGTTTCGTTTGGGACTTTTTCATTTCTGTTGGGATTTTTGGTTTTTCTGCATAGCCTTACTTCGTTGCGAGTTTTTTCATTAAATTTGGTACTTATTTTTATATTTTCGTAAAATTCTCAAATGTTGGGAATTATTTTATTTTTCCTTTCGGAAGTTATTTCATTTCTTAAATGTGAAAACTTTAGATTTTTGCTGGGACTTATGCCATTGGAAGTTGTTTCATTGGGAATTTTGTTCACTAGGGAGTTATTTTACGGTATCCTAAAATTTTTATAAAAAAGTACGCACAATAACATAAACCTAATTCAAAAGTAGAGCTTTTTTGAAGGTTGTAAAGAAGAAGAAATGACAATCTAAATTTGATCTCGCTGGGCACAACAAACTATGTCTGTCATATTATAAATTCATTTATTCCATCACTCATCGCGGATTTGTTAGACAAATGCTGTTAGTATCTGTGGCCTGCTGCATTTTGAAAAAAAAAAGAATTTTACTGTCTTAAACTAATATTATTATTATTTTCATTCTAATTAAAATTCTTCAAATATCATTTTGTTTCACGTTACAGTCAGCTCAATGTCATGTTAAAAATGTTCCGACTATGTTAAGCTTTTTTTCATTTTAATATTTTTGCCATTTAAAATTTTGGACATTCAGCATAAAAAAGAAATGTTGTAAAAATAGATTTCATGAATAAATTTGCTATTCAAATAACTTTTCCTTTTACGCTGTACTTATAAATATGTATTATAATTTTGAGTTCATTGTTATTTAGCTTTTTGGCTTTTGCATGGTAGTTGAGATCTTTAAAATATAAACATGTAGGGAATAGCAAATTAATTATAGTTGAACAACAACGAATTACAATTTTCCACTATCATTCATAAACACAATTCCTCTCTTAGCATTTTAATGCTAAGATATATTGTGTGATTTTTATTTAGTGAATTACATACATATGTATGTTATTACAAGCAATTGTTTTTTTTTTTTTTTTTTTTTTTTTTGATTGCATACAAAAAGTAGCTTTCATTTTGATTGTTACAGTTTTTTTCAAGTTTGTTTTCCTTTGTTTTTGGTTCATATTATTGTCTAAAATTTGTTCCTAAATGAACTGATACATATGTATATATGTATATATATATATATGTATATATGTATATATATATGTATGTGTATATCCGGTAGATATACTTTTAATGTTCAAACATATAAATGCCTTTATCATGAGTAGAACTATGTGTATAAACTTTTTATATCTTTCTGTTTAACTTTTCTTTTAATAGTAAATTTTACTTTCAAGGTAAGTAAAAGTTATTTTCAATACTTGAGCCTGTTTCTTTCTACTTCTGTGTAGTTGTAATTTCGTAATGTACGAAATGCACGAATTTCAACTTGAATAAAATTTGAGATTTTATTTTATGTAACTGACCGTCTTACTTCAGACTAATTTAAATGCATCATTGGTTACAGCCACATATTTAACTCTTTTTTCATGCAATTTGTATTTTAGTAAATTTTTTTTCTGTTTTTGAGTAAGGGACCATGGGAACAAGACAAAATATACGTAATAATTGTAATGTTTTGCATAATAAAATTTGGACATATGGGTGTAATTTCAAGAGCATTACGTTAAAGATTTCTGGGAACTAAAATTGTGTGAAATTTTATACTGAGGGCCATTATCAAAAATTTTTGTTGAAATATATATATATATATATATATATATATATATATAAAATTCTCGTGTCACGGTGTTTGTAATTGAATTTGTATTTGTATTTGTTAGGTACGAGAATAGGTCGTAAAGTACCCTAGAGGGCGTAAAGGGGTGAAAGCTCCTCCTCCCTATATCTTCTTAACTAATCAACTGATTTTTTTGATTTTGGCAGGCAAATAGTGTAACATCTGTAAAGTTCTATAAATTCTATTATTTAGGGAGTAATATAGGGCAAAAGGAATAAAAGCTCTTCTTAACTAATCAAACGATTTTTTTTGAAATTTGGCATTCAAATAGTGTAACATCTGGCAGGAACTATTATTTAGAGCTTGAAATAGGGCCTATATCTTTTTAACTCATCAAACGGTTTTCTTAAAATTTGGTATGCAGACACTGTAAGATCTGAAAGGAACTTAAAGATATACATTTTTTGGAAATTCCAATATTTGGGGCGTAAAATAGGGCAATGCGGGTAAATATTTCCCCTACCTATGTCTTCTTAATTAATTATCCGTTGATAGTTTCAAATCTTGAAGGAATTAGAGGCAATAAATTTCAACATTTAGGGTGTAAAATAACTTGCAATACATTTGTTTTTTTTTTTTTTTTTTTTAACCAAAATATTTACTAGAAATAGTTATATGGGAAAACAACGCTTGCTGGGTAAGCTATACATATATATATATATATATATATATATATATATATATATATATATATATATAGCAATTTTAAAATTTAGTTTTGGAAAAAAATGTATAACTTGAATTTTGAAAATAACATCATTACCAGGGGCAGGAAGTCCGTGCATTTAAAAAATGTGTTTAGGCGCTTAAAAAATGCACTAAGAATATTAAACTATGCCCTAAAAGCAAATAAAATATGCACTTATTTCTTAACTTTTATTACAAAGAAACATAAATTTTTTATTCAGTATCATATTAAATTAAAAATAAATATACTGTAAAGTCCTTAGACAGTTGCTGTACATAGAAAATTACCGTTCGACATCAACAGATGTGATGGATGCAAAAACTGTACTGGCAACACTTCTTTCTATGGGTGTGGTGTTAATAATAGATTGATTTTTCGAAGATGATAGGTGATGTTGAAAGTAGGCAGTGTAGATTTTACTTGACGAATGTTGAAATATCCGAATTCGTAATATACATATGATAACCTCGCTATTGAATTTTACAGGATAAAGTTCCTAGGGGAAGCCTAGAGCCTTCAAAAGATGTATTTATTTTCTCACTAATTATGATAATTTGATTTATTCTTAGGATCATCTAGACATGGCGAACGTATAAGCTTGCACGAAAGATCATTTAGGTCGCAATCTGGTGTTTAGTGTTGCCAAAAGTTTGAGCGCTTTTCCCACCAGATTGTATTTGAAAAATCTCTAGATCCCAACTAAACTTTATTATTAAATATTTCTTATTAAAGGAGCTAGTTATTTTTTTAATTTTAAACATGTTAAAAATTAATATCTATGCCTTCAAAATCTTCATTTTAAAAACTTGAATGTGTTCCAGTCATCAAATCAAATTTGAAAATTTGTAGTCTATTTTTTTAATATTACTATATTACTATAAATCTTTAAAAATTTTGTTTTCTGTAAGTTTGTACTGCAAAACGTCAAACCAAGAGGCTTATTGTATATTTCGATTGTATTTTAAATGCATTTCAAAAATGTCTTCTTTCGAATCGAATTACACAATAGTTCTCCAGGGTTTAAAAAATTTTTGCATGAGATGATTTAAAACATTTTAATTTTTATATCTTTTTTATAGAAAAACTACTTTTTTAGATAAATTAGTTACTTGTAGAAGTAAAAAATATCTTTAAAATTTCCTATTTATGTTTCAAACCCATGTTTTTACAATAAAAGAAAAGTCGCTTAAACCCGCAATTTAAATAAATGTTGTTTATGTAAAGTACCCGCTAGGGACAAAAAAAAAAAGACCGCCACATCTAGCGGGAAAACCGCCGTTTTGACAACACTGGTGATGTGCCTCTCTCGTATATATCGACAAGATGATTTAATATAGTAAACCTCGAATGTAGCCATCTCACGTTATTATCGATGGGGCTACTGCATATCATATATTTTGTGTTAAACTATAGTTTTAACACTTTTACTTGTTTTACCTACACACATACAATGTACATTTAATAAATATTTATTTGGAAAAAATAACAGTTAATAGAAAATTTACACTTGATAATCATTTAATCAAATAGCATCACACTTCCGTTAGTATGTATGTATTTTAAAATATTATTCATTTCTTTTTGTAATCTGATTTTTATATGAGAAAACCAATTAAAATTAAAATAAAATAGTTAAATTTAACTTTTTATAATTCAATTAATTTTATTTTACTTTTTTTTCGCTTTTATTTAAACACTTTTTCTTTAAGCATTAAAACTTTTTTAATTTTCCAATTAACCTACATTATGTTTAAACTTTTGTTATTGCAACCAGAGAAAAAAAACTATTTAATTTAGAGAACTTTTGGTTTTCGTTCATATGTACATGTGCTATTTGTTGTTATTGTTACTAAAAATTATAATTTTGTATATATATATATATATATATATATATATATATATATATATATATTATAATATACATATATATATATATATATATATATATATATATATATGAAAAACATAGACTGTTGTGGCTGCAATGATTTTTACAACTTTCGCTAAAACAATAAACGTGTCTTACAAATGTCTGGCTAGTTGACTGGATGACTGGCTATTTATGCGTCCATCACTTCAGTTATTTTTGCTGTCAGTCTTTCTGTCTGGCTTTTCGTCATACCCACTGTTTTTGCGTTATGTGTGTGAATTAAAAAAGGGCTTATATGCTCATACTCGTAATATGAATAAAATTTAAACTGGTTCTTATTTAAAGTCCACTTTATAGAAACTAAAACTACTACAAAAATGTATAAAACAAGAGCTCAAAAGAAAAGTCAAATATTTTTTATTTATTTTTTATTTTACAGTTATGCCTTGTGTGTGCAATGTTTTTAGTACACTTGAAGAAATTATAGGATAGAATTCAATTTGAAAATAAATTAAGAAAAAACCCTTCATTTAATATTGTTTTTAAATTTTTAAAATCATTTTGTCAATTTTCTTATTGCGAATACTGTATTCGAAAAGATTTGACATCTGAGTTGACTTCTTTAAAAGGAGTCTTTGAATTTATGAAAGGCGTAATTAGATATTTTTAAGTGTTCATTGTGGCTGTGTAGAATAACCTGTTATTCGTTAATCGATAATTTTCTTCAGTTTTTTTACATTACATAAATGTTTTACGTTGTAGCGATAGCAATTTTAGCAGTTTCATACAATAATAATTAATTAAAATATATTTATGAATATTTCCCCATAATCATTTTCCTTATTTGTATCATTCTCTCATAATATTACTCAAAATGATACACATTTTACATTTTATTATTTATATATTACATCTTAAACAACAGTATTCTTTCGCTAAGTGTATTAATTCAACATTAATATGTATCTGTATCGTTACATAGTGTCTATACTAGACAATTTTTATCAAGACAAACGCCAAAATTAAAGCGAATTTATGGAAAGTGGCAACAGTTGTACAAAAACAACAATAAGGCGAATTCATTAATATTTTGTTTTTATGTACGCAGTTTGACAGCTGTAACAATAAAAAATAATAATCAGTTGTTTAACTGAGGTTATCTTATATAGATTCGTCCTGATTTTGACGTTTGTCTTGATAAAAATTTGTCTAGTATAGACACGACGTTACACATCCATAATTCACATCATCTATATTATAATGTGATCAAAGTTTTATACGACGATGTTTTTGTTATTGTTCTTTTTAGTATCCGTAATTATCGTCATCTTCATCAACATCATTATAAAGAGCAACATTAACATTTATGAGTATCTTCAATTCACTCATTCATTCCATTCAATTATTATCGTATGGTTGGAAACACGTAATCAGAAATTTCTTATAAAGTGAAATTTCTTTAATTTAATTTGATTTCATTTTATAAATTTTTAATAATAAAAAAATTTTATCACAGATTTTAATTTATTTATTTTTATTAAATCTTTAAAGTTTTCATTTGATGTAAGTAGTAATAAGTAATAAAAGTAATGAAAAAGAAGTTTGAGTTATTTAAATTTTTATTAAATAAAAATATTGTTACTTATGCAAATATACTTATACTTGTAATTAAGTTTATTACTAACAATAATAATAGTAATTTACTGCCAAATATATCCATGAACCAGTGTTACCAAAACATAAGTAAAAAGTGTTAGAATTTACAAAGAAAAATGCTAGGAAATGCTAAATAAGGTGTTAGAAAAAAGTGCTAAGAACAAAAATTTTGTATATTAGTAAAAAAAAAATATTATATATATATCATTTATTTTCAGTTTTAAAATTAAAAGAACAATAAAGAAAATAATAAAAACACATTCTGAAATTGATTGTTTGAAATTAAAAATTAAAAAGTTAAAGTCAAACAAAATTTAAGAGGGGAGTTTTCAAAATTCTAGTTTTACCATAAGTTATCTAAATATGTTTTGTCTGAATTATAGTGTTATATGTTATTCCAAATAACACATGGTTTAACATTATGACGAAGTAAAATGCCATACTTTTACCGAAATTTTGATTTATAAAAGCTGATTTATCATTAAAAACCATATACAATATAAGTCCGGAAATCCGGATAATTTATTGCAAATCCCAATCCTACGATTATTATCTGGATTATCGTGGTTTTTTTCTGGTTCACTATAAAAATATATTTAAAGCATGTACACGAAAAATTTTTACATTCTTAGATGTAAATACTTGAGTAAAAAAGTTGTATACTTTTATATAACTATAGACTTTAAAAAATACATTTTCAGTGTGTTTTACAGTTTTTAATCTGAACCATTTTCACTTTTCGTAGCCAAATCTAATTGAATTATCGATCTGTGTATTATTTAGTATTTTAATTAATAGATTATGACATTGTCTTTCCTTTATTGTATCATTTGCTAAACTAATTTTTTTCCAATTTGAAGTTGTTCAAAAAAAAAAAAAAAAAAAAAAAAAAATTTCCCAAAATTAATTTCGTGTTGTATTCCAATTTTTAAGTTTATGACTAAGCGGAAAAGATATAACATGTTTATAATTTTCGGACTTCAGAGATTCAGAAAAATATCGAATTTGTATAATATTGCTTACAGCAACTGAAATATTTACGTTTTAAAATGAAAAACATTTTCGTTTAAACACTTCTTAAAGAAATTTGTCCAACATTTTTTTCTGATAGTTTACAAATTTTTGATTTGTTGACCGTTCTCTCGAAACTTAAAATGTAAATGCATATATTACATTATCCAATTATTTGTGTTTTCGTATTAGTCGGTTTATTCGACAAACAATTAATCAAGACTAAAAGTTGATCGTTTAATAAGCGAATAAAATTAATTATGGTATTTAATCTATTGAAATAATTACTATGATATGTAATACAGATCATCTTCTTTCACAAAGGGTTCGTCTTATCACTTCCTTCGCCTATTTTTTGACCTAATACTACAAAATATTCTCCCATTCAGCTTTATTTAGTAAATCAGTCTTTTTAATGTCTTGTTCATGATTTCATGCAAAATTACTATCAACATCTAAATTATTTTGTTATATATACCAACAATTCATTGAATATCTTTTTAATAACAACTTTGGATGCTGCTTCTATGCATTACTTCTTAAGCACAAGAAAACGTATGCTTATTGATACTTGGGAATTAGTGAAAAAGTACATTCCAAAAATTACTTTTATTTTTTTTTTTTTTTGCTGAGTATAAGAGACACTTTAAAAACAGGTGTTTTATAACACTATAAAACTAAATTTCGGTTAAACGGTTATTCGACACAAATTATTCGGTTTATCGAACAGTTAATCGTCCAAAATTAATGGGATAAATGAATGACGGTTAATCGATTTTATACCCTAGTATATATGCTCTCTAGACTTTACAGAATCATAAACTTTTGAGTTTTTTTCCAATAGAATATCTTCCTGGAAGAAATTTACGCCATATCTTCTTTTTATTATTTGAACGAAAATCATCAAGGCAATATTTTTCTAATATTGCGTTTTTATCAGTTTAAAGTAAATTACGCAATAAGCAAAAAAAAAAAAACATATATATTGTTTGTCTTTTAGCAGATAATGGATATTTTATGAGATCGTTTCAGTTTTCGTGCTTTATGATGTTAAGATTTATTTGCATGCATTCCGCACAGTGTGTAAAAAATTTCTTTATTATATTATTTCAAGATTTATTTAGTGATCATTTTTCTATATATTTATTACATCTTCCAGCAGATTATTTGACGGAAACTTCCTTTTTTCTTCAAGTTGTCAAAAATAAAACTCTGTTTCTTCGGTTGCGAAAAAAAGCTTTTATATATTGAAAAGATACGCTCGATATCGACAGGAGTTTAAAGAAGACAATTCAATTGGTGTGTATTCATTTTGCATTAGGTTTTCTTTATTTGAATTGAAATTAAATATATTTTTCATTTCATAAAAGCCGTTATATTTTTTTTAACACACTCTTAATTTTATTTTAATTTGTTAAGATATGCAATCTTCAACCATATTAATTCTATTAACAGCATTATCAATTAATTTTATTTGAGCATTTAGTGAGTTGGATCCTTGTAATTGTGTGATGGTTTTACTAATAAATGTGTAGCTCAAACTACTTAATAGTTTTATTTTCCATTATATTTTCCACCCTGATTAAAATATGTTGCATAATATTATACAGCCTCTAATCAAGTTCTCCATCTGGTGATTATTAGCTGCGGTGGAAGAGGTACACTTAGAAACTCTTCTTTAAAAATAGCAATCCTGAATGGAGATTTTAAAAATCTTTTTTCCATTTAAAATTAACATATCTACATCTTCAAAGTGTGATATTACATCTTCAACAACGCGATGTAAACCGTATGCAAAACAAGCAACATGAATAAGTTTTGGGTAAAACACTTTTAGATTTCCTGCGGCCTTAACCATAAAAGGTGCCGCATCAGACTAAAACATCTTTTCCCTTTTCATTCGTAGTTCCCTTTTCATTCGTATAGTTTCTTAAAAAAAAATTCTGAAATCATCGTTGCGCAATTTGTTTAATGGAATATCTGTTGAGTTTGGGGGAAATGAAAAGATATAGAATAGATATTTAATAGTTTTAGAACGATTTTGGTTCAATTGAAGAATATTATATATTTTGTATGCCAGGGAAAGGATTATAATAGTTTTGAAATAAATTCTGAATCGGTGTTTGTTTAACTTTTGACTCATTAGAATACATTTTCTTAATGTCTAATTATTTTAGCGCTTCACATAAAGCCAGGCCAAATTTTTTATACGCATCAGATTTCGTACACAACGTTTATGAATTTGTTTCTTTCAACCGATCGCATAATCCTTATGTTTTTTGGTATTTCGGTGTTGTTCGATTAAAAATTTTCTTTCAAAATTAGGAGATTTATTGCAAGTTTTACAAAAAAGAATTTGTCTATCTGATTTGAAAACATCTTTTTATTCATCAACATATTTGTTGAGAATAGAAGACTGTGTTGGCTTTACTTTTGGCATATTCCCTGGAAACAAATTTTATTAAATACTCTCGAAATTCTATAATTGAGGTGTATGAGCATACAAATTTATTAATTCCAACTTTTTTTCTAAATTATTGTTTTCAACTCTTGAAATTTTTTATTTTTGAAAACCTTAAAACGATACTTCAAGAATAACGTTTGATGGAAATATGGTGGTAATTTAAATTTACGATATCGATTCAGTTGCGTTTACAACTAAATTGCAAACTACTTATATTTAAAAATTCATAAGTTAATTTATCGTTATTATTTCTTATAACTAAAAAATTTTAGTTTACTTAACAGATAAAATTTTATTTGACAGTTAACTGTTTGTAATTGTATGGTTTTTTATAAAGTTTATTTTGCTAAACACACTCTTTAAAAAACGCATTAGTTACCATCACTGAAAACACCACATTTTAGCTGTCGCTTTAATTTGTAGGTTTTTAAAATTATTAGTTTCGTTAATAAAAATTGCGTCCATTTTATTTTTTTATGACATTTATTAACTAATTAAAGACAATTTTATAATCATGCTAGTTTTTGGGAAACATTTCTTTTTTTGACATAATAAAACATAAATGTTTAATTGCAGCGAGCTTCACATAATGTTATTATAAAGTGACCGCATATCTACAAAAATAATTGCTTGTATTGTGTTAGTGTAAAATCAATGTCAAAATGCTATGAACAAAAAATTAGAAAATGAAGAAGAGTAATAAATGTGATAAAAAATATTACATATAAATACAAAAACAACTTGAAGGTTTCACGCGGCATGTACATGAAAAAATTGTTAATCAGCTGGGCTTATGAAGTCACTTTCTTATTAGACTATGCGAGTTTCATAAGAAAGTAGGAGTACTTTATTAGCAGCGTGCAAAGTAATTTCTAAATAAAAATGCTGGTAATTTATTAAATTTACGACTCACATATGATAGGCATACATTTCGGTTGCGTTTGAAATTTTAAATATTATTTGAAAATTATCTCACCGTTTCTTTTAGAGAGTAAGATTTAACTTGACAAAATTCAAACTTCCGAAATTTCAAACTTTATTACAAAAATGTGGTTCAGTTATGATAGAGGACTTCAGTCTGTTTTTTAGAATTTATTTAGAATTTAGTTTAAATATGGAACAACTTTGAATTATGCCCTAAACCACAACTCAGGTGGGAGATGTTCCTCGATTATCTTGACCGCAAAACACTCTCAGTAATTTATTGACAGACTCCATTTATAACTGGAAATTAGTTTATTTGATCACTGCCGTTACGATATCGTTTTCTCAAACATCCTACCATATCAAGTACTTGAAGGGATATAAACAAATAATTTATTGATTATAAAGTTATAAAGTTATTAAAAACGGAATTATGGTAGTTAATTGTATTTAGAAAAAATTATTTAATGTATAAAGCACATTCTAGCTAATACACACTTTAGTCCTTAAAGTCTTTATTAAAAAAATTTTATTCAAAAAACTTTTTAAAGTCTACATTAAGTCATACAATGATTTTTGTTTATGTAGGCAACGCTTCTCAGTTTCTCTTTCATTTTGATTGTCAGTGTTGTGAGTAATTACAATAAATTATTCGTTAACTGTTATATTCCATTATTATTTTTAACCCTAGTCGAGCAGAGGAACATTAAGCAACATTAAAAGACGGTATAGGTACAATTGTGCCTTCGTAAAATTCCCCTTGTAAATTAAATTTTCGCATTATAAGCTAAGTAGACTGATTCATAGTAAATTTGTAAGTGCTTTAAATAGTAGCTTATTCGCTAAACAGACTCTTTTATTTGGATTCTTTTGTACAAATTTTTGATTTGTTAATGTTTCCCAAAACTGAAAAACTGAATCCAAGGGCTAATTTAGGGAAAGACAGCTCTTGAAAATAGTTATACTTGTCATTAATCGATAAATCATTATTCCATTATTTGGAATAAAATTTCATTCAAAGAAGGTCAATAAAAATATTTTTTTCATATATTTTGTTCATTCATATGTAATGAGAATTTGTAGAGCTTCAATAATATAACTACAGTTATTTCCTCCTTTTACGAAATATATAAAGGTACAATTGTTCCTGTGCAGTCTTTTAAGGATGCAAAATATAAGAGATGCTATTATTTAGGAAAGATGTCTAGATTTCTAAATTTTTAAATAACCTTATTTAAAAGTTTTGAGATGTCAGAAAATTTCAAGTGTCTAATGATGATAGAAAAAAAGATATTACGATATGAAACTGAAAAAGTTACAATTGTGCCTGGTGCGCCCGACTAGCGTTAATGTTCTAGTCAAAGAGTAACAAGAGAACTAATTGTGAAAAACATAACTCCTGCTCAACCTCGGGATTTTATGAAGGGAAACGAATTTATAGCTTCGACTTCGTTTCTTGTACATACTGTTAAAGTCATCGATAATCACATTTATTCTACACGAGTTATTGGCGGTTAAGTGTCACAAAAAATAGCTTTTTTATATATTTCGTTAATTATGCATTGAACTTGTTTCGATGATATTACAAAAAAAAGCACTCATTTAAAAAATCAAAACCTTTTGTGAGTATCGGAAATTTATGCTTTTCAGAAAAAAGTACTACCATAAAAGTTCTTTTTAAAAAGGAAGATGGGACCAAAAATTTCAAATTTACTTTCAAACAAATCAATTTAAATTTTTTCAAAAAGAAATTAAGAAGTAGAGAGTATCCAAAACTGAAAACCGGTTTCCGATTATTTTTTTCTAATTTTCAGTTTTGTTCGAAACCGGTTATTTGAAAAGAGCAATTTATTTAACTTCTTACGTAATTCTACTCAGAAAAATTGTCCAAAAAAGGAAAAAGAATAATAAAAATTGCATGACTAAAAATAGAAGTTTCATATAATCTGAACAATTCTCTTTAAATAGTTGAAATTAATTTATTTATTGATTGTGCACGAAAAACTTCATGCCTTAAAATTTTTGCTTTATGTACATTGAAAATGAAAAAAAAAAATTTTTTTTCATTATTAAACATGATGTATATATACCAAAGGAGCCCAATCAACCAAATTGCGAAAACTCCCATCAGTTAAAAGGTATTGGACCTTATTCAATAAATATTTAAAGGATACTAAATACATTCCAGCAAATAAATTGCTTAATACAAAAAGTTTTGCAAAAAGTTTACAAGTTTTATTAAAATCCAATAATAAAATAAATTATTATTTCAAACTGAAAAAATTCTTTCATAAAAAATAAACCATCTATTGGTATAATTTTTATAACCAGAATTTTATGCATTAATTTTTTTGTGCTCACTTTTTAGTATTTCAATCACAAAATATATTTTGTTTTTCAAATACCAAGATTAGTAATAAAATATTAAAGAAAGGTAATTTGCAGACTGCAGAAAAAAATTTTTGTGATAGATTTATGCAAAAGCAAAATTTAAGAAAACTTACACCGAAAAGGGGTTTCTCCGTTTTTTTTTTTTTAATTCGACCTTGTTTACTTTTATTAGATTTTTTCAAAACATATTTTTCTTCATATACCAATGTATCTATATGAGGAGAAATTAAATGCATTTAATATTGAAATACGCGTATTTTTATAAGCTTTCTAAAGATATATAATACTTTATACTTCTATTAACTATCAACGAAATAACTTAAGTTTTAATGAAATACTTACAAAATTTATCCTAAGAAGTGTATTTGTTTACAATTTGTTACACACAGAGAATAATTTCTTGCTATTAATCATATAAAATAATCGCTCTCTGTATGTTACTTAATAGGTATAATTATAAACAAATACACTTCTTAGGATAAATTTTGTGGTTATATTCCTAATTATTTTTACTATTTATTAGTAAAAATTCAAATATCCAAATTTTTTGTGAAAAATTGCAAAACTTTAGACTCATTTGAATATGGTCTAAAATTTTTGTTATGTTATTAAATGCGCGTCTTAAAGGTCTTTCTCACGATACCAAATTGCCAAAGGAACTATGGCAAAAATATGAAAAAAAAAAAATTTAAAAACTCGAAAAGGGACCTTCTTTAGTTTTAATCTAGTTCATGAAAGGATAACGTCAGAATAAAAATTTTGAAAAACGGTATATTAGAATAAAGTAAATTTTCATTTGAGCTGGGAACAACGATATTTTATTTTTTCTGGGCACCCTGTGCTATGTATCTAATGATGGACTCATGGAGGCTTACGAAGTGGTAAGATATCATACTCCTAGGATTTATCTTATTTAAATATAAACCTGGAGACTTGAAATTGAAATCATTGGAATATTATAACTGTTCCCACGGCAGTTAGGAGTAAGTTTAACTTTACGCTAACGCAGTAGCGTGTTAAATGCTAGTGACTTATAATATTTGATAATAAAATTATATATATTTTTTTATTTCCAAGGATTAGCATATCAAGACTCTGTTGTAGTTTGGAATTACTTACTGTACATACAAAAAGTTCATAAAATAATTTTGTCCAATAAAATTTCAATTTCGAACCACAGTGTGCTTGAAGCAGTTATTAATGATATGATCATGGTTTTATCTTATTCGAAGGTAAGATAAAAAACTTTACTAGTATTTTGCATTCAGGAATACCGAGTTTAAGAGGGAAAATTATGTGAAACTCTTTAATTGAATTTTAATATTCTTTGAAGATAATAGTCCAAGTAATCTATAGACTAGAATTTTTAAAACAAGTCACTTTGCATAAAAATGACAAATCACTCAAGAGCTTATGAATACAATAAATCACCCTTTTTAAATATAGAAAAAGCAACTCTGATTACTTACTACTGAAATTTACCAAAAAGAAAATTAGTTTAAGATAAAAAATATATTACAAACTTTTCTATAAAACTTAACAACAAAATATATGTTTATATATTTAAATCAATTTCTTATAAAACAAAACCTTTTTTGATTATCACATAAATACCATCTAATTATTAACTAATTACGTTCATACGCATGTATTTCTATTTAATTCTATGAATGGATTTAGTAAATTTGTTTATAAATATCTAACTAATTCTTGTGTAACTTTCTTACATTTTAATTAAGTTAATTGCATAAATTATAACCATTTTATTTATACTAGTAAATATTCCATACAAATGTTTCGTTTATTGATTTTATATAACAACTTTACACAGAAAAAAGTTTGTGCATAAATATAAGAATTTAATTTCATTGATTTTAGTTCATAATATTTAAGAATAATAATAATAAATATTAACACTTTTTTATATTTTTTGAAATGATTAAAAAGTCAAGAAGACTTAAACAAATTGTTTAAATTTTCATTTATATTTTCAATTTGTAAATGTATGTTTGAAATTTTCTTTAGAGAATTTTCGGTTTTTAATGATTTTTAGACACATATTGGAAGCAGAAGAACACTTTTTATTACAATGATGCGTGGGTTATAGAATGGCAGCATATTAACGCAAATTTCTAACATTATTTTTAATAGATTTTTATTGGGAAATTGCCATTTGAAGGAATTGATTGCTAATATTTTTCATGCATAAGTAGTTTTATTTAGACTTTCAATCAAATCTAATAAAACTAAATTAAAATTTCAGCAACGTTTTTGCAAAATTTCGTAAAATTGTCATTAAGTACAATTTAATAATATATATGAACAAAATTTTATTTTTTATGAAAAAGTTTGAGAAAAAAAAGTCATTTTCGATTCACAATATTTATGAAAAAAAATTTCAAATATATGATTTTTTTCTCTGTGTACGTCGAGCCTATATTAGACACATTTTAATCAAGAAAAACCTGAAATTTTTGTTTGAATTACAAATAATTTGTTATCTTTATCACTTATAGGAGAAAATGTATATTATAATAAACCATGTAAAAAGTACCAACAAAAATCAAAATGGCGTCCATTATCAAGACAAATTTGTCAGTACTCGAGCGTTGACAATTTGGATTTAATGCTGTAATACGAACGTGGATCAATAAGTCCGTGACTTTTTGAATGAAAGAGATTTTTTTGCAAAACAAAAATTTATTTTTCAACATAATCTCCTTTTAACTGAATACACTTAGTCCAACGTTTCTCCAATTTTTGTATCTCTTCCAAAAAATAGGATTTTTCGAGGTCCTTAAAATAGGCATTTGTTTGGTCAATAATTTCATCGTTGGAGCTGAATCTCTTTCCACCGAGCCATTTCTTTAAGTTTCGAAATAGGAAGTAGTCACTAGGGGCTAAATCCGGAGAATATGGCGGATGAGGTACCAATTCGTAGCCCAATTCATAGAGTTTTGCCATTGAGACTGCACACGTGTGCACCCGTGCATTATATTGATGAAAAAGAACTTTTTTCTTGCCCATATAGGGTCGTTTTCGCTGTTTATTGTTTTTCCCTTTTGAAGGTAATCGATGTGGATTATCCCGCGTGCATCCCAAAAAACTGTTGCCATCCCCTTATTACGACAAACTTACCTTGGCCTTCTTCGGCCGGAGAAATCCATTTTTTAGACTGCTGCTTGGTTTCCGGAGTACAGTAATGGATCCATGTTTCATCCACAGTTACAAAACGCCGCAAAAACTCATTCTGATTGCAGTTAAACAACTCCAAACAATACTTTGAAGTTGTCACACGTTTATGTTTATGGTCAATTGAGAGTAAACGTGGCACCCATCTTGCGGAAAACTTTCTTTAACCCAGCTGATCATTTAAAATCGAAACCACACTGCCATATGAAATGCCTATGGCATCAACAATCTCACGCACTTTTACTCTTCGGTCGGTCAACACCATATCGTGGATTTTTCGACATATTCGGGTGTACTGACCTCAATTGGCCGTCCAGAACGTTCAGTGTCATTTGTACTTGTGCGACCACTTTTTTACCATTGAAATCGATGGTACAGAGTCCCCATAGTATTTATCGAGCTTTTCCTTGGTTTGATTGACGGTTTTTTTCGAAAAAAAATAATGTTTAATGAGCACTCGAAATTCACTTTTTTCCATTTTTAGAAAAATACACTAGGTTGTATGTTTTGAACAGCTGTTAAACGCAAAGTAAATGACGACACTTGCTCAAAATTTCACAGCAGTCTATTAACAGGTGGTACTTAATGGGTATAGTGTTGCATTTCCTATAACTACTAGGGAAGTTCGAAAAGTCACGGAAATATTGATCCGCCCTCGTAATACTGACAAATTCAGTCTAAACTAAGCAAATATTTATCCTGATAAAATTTTGACATTTGTCTTGATAAAAATTTCTCTATTATAGACTCGACGTTATGTACCTGGCTAAAAAAAAAAAATATATAGCAATAATAAAGATAAATGAAAAAAATACATAATTTTCTTTTCATCATAGATTTAACACTTCATAAGTACGATGTACGAGTTGTAAGTATTGCATTTATTTGTAGTTAATTGCTAAAGTATTATACAATAAATATTAAATATATATATTTAATAAGAAAACGTGCAAGTACAATTAACTAAGCGTGATACAACAATTACGACTATTAACATTAAAATCATTGTTATTTAGTATTACGATACGTATTAACTCATCTAATATATTTGTTAAGATGCGAGTAATATTGTTATTTTATTTAAAATTTAAAATAAATAAAAATTTTAAATCATTTATACATATTTAAAGGAAAATTTAATTGTTTAACCCATTAACGCCTACTCTTGTATATATGCAGTGTTGCCAGTTTAGCATTTTTAAGGCTGAATCTAGCAATTCGGTTTTGCTTTTAGCCTCAAGATTATTGTTTTAGTTGGTAGTTCAACAACAAAGAAAATCATTTCTTATTGTCTATTACTAATTTTATTTTTGCAGAATCATTCATTTAAGCATTTCTGTGTATTTATTCACGCAAAAAAATCTGTATTATTTATATTTAAAAAACATTTTCGCCTGCGGTTTTCCATTATCCAAATCGAGGAAAACTAATATAATATCATTAACCATTATAAACATAATTTTAACAAATTCTTATAAAAGAGAAAAATCAACAAAAAACTTAAAAGTTCTTAATGAAAAATTAATTATTGTTTAAAAATTTCGAAAAATCACTTAACTAATGTTTTATTAGGTAGTTTTTCATGTGAAATATAATTATCATTTAGGTAATTTTACTTTTTTATTTATAAATTTGTAACAATATTTTAAAAAAATATAAAAACTAATGAACACGAGAAAAAACTTTTTAAATTGAAGAAAAAAAATTTAGCTCTTTTCTGCTCTTATTTTCTGGGACATTTAGTCCTTTTTGACCTTTTATAAAGTTGAATTTAGCCTTTTTCCTCAGCTTCTAGCAACACTGTAACGTGACGAAGTCTAAGTTATAAATTAAATTGTCAAAAACGGAATAATATAAATTTCAATTTTGTTATGAATTGTGTAATTCATTATTCGTCCTGCATACTGAAATGATTTTAACTTTCACTCTTGTTGTTGTGACAATGAGTAATTTTGTATAGCTTATTATTCGAAATCTTGAAAAAATTCGATTTTAACGGCAGGAAGGTTGTAAAAAGGCTTATTATTTATATTCAACTTGTTTCAGAAAAAAGTGATCATATACTATACTAAAATAAAACCGATCATGTTTTTTATTTAAATGTTTAAAAATGTATCCGATGAAAACTAGAAATTTGAGAAAGAAGGTGATATGTACTTGTAGCACTGGGTTACTCTCAGTACTTTTTGACCTCCTCCCCTACCACCCTCTCCTACTATTTTCAGTATAAAAAAAGACTAAATGACAACATTTTTCACGCAAATTGTCTACAGATAGCAAAATCAATTTTAATTTTCATTTTCGCGAAGTTGCGAAAATTCGTGATTTTATTTCGCTTTTTCTCATTCTAAAAACCTAAAAAATCTCAAAGTATATATCTTTATATAATAATATTTCTGAAAAGGCTTTGGGGAACTGAATGATCTAAACGGCATTTGAGTTGCGATTATATCAGCTTCAATGTAAATATTTCACAAACAAAATTAATTTTTGAAAAATGCACTTTAATGCAATTGCATTTTTTAAATGCATTTATCGTTGATTATGAAATTTCGGATTTTTTAATGTTTAAATATATTTGGAAAGTATAGAATCTTTATATTAAAATAAAAATCTAAAATTTTTGTGACTCACACACTATGCACAATTTCGCTTTTTCTAAAACCTATTCATACTTTTTCTTATAAAAATTCTATAATTTTGGTATTATTTTTAAGATACGAGTAGATTTACATATTTTATTGAAAAATTTATTAAGTTACTTTTTAAAAATTTATTCAAAATAGTAAAGTTTTATGTACTACACTAATTAATATTCCAATTTATAGTAAACAAAATTTTAAATAAACAAAAGAAAAATTTAAATTTAATGAATTTAAAATTATCAAAAATGCAACTATAAAGTGCATTAGTATTTTAAAAATATTTTTGAACGAAAATGATATTTTGAAGATGCTGAATAAATTACTCAAAACAAAGACAGTAAGTTGCCTTTTGTATGCTTTCTAAATAACACAAATTCATCCATAACTTCAAGAGATGAGAATATTTAAATTTGCACACTTTCTATATTTCGTTAACTACAAAGTTAGATATTTTTTTAATAATAAAAAATATTATTTTTATATGAAAAAATTGGAACATGATTTGTGCGCGTCCCAAATAAAAATTTCCATTCTTTCCAAATATTTAAAAAAATAAAAAATTTTAAATAGCGTATTTAGCGAAAAATGTATATAAAAAATTCAATTTCATTAAATTGCATTTTTAAAAAATTTTTCTTATTTTTTAAATGTTCGTCTTAAAGCCGACATAAGCAAAATTTAAGTCATTTAAATTTACAAAGCTTTCCCTGAGATATTACCATTTGAAGTTACATGCTTTAGATTTTATTTTTTGGTTTTTGAGAAATTGAAAAAGCGAATTAAAATCGGAAATTTAGCAATTTCGCGAAAATGAAAACTGGAATCGATAAATGGTTTAATGGAATTTGTGTTTACAATTTTTTGGGGAATTTGAAAGACTCCAGGTTAAAAAATTCCCTTTTTCGGGCGATCTTTCATGGGACTGACGATATACTATTTGAGTATAATAACATTATAATTTGATTAAAAGAGTGGCTACAGATCTATCTTTGTTAATTATTTGCAGTTTAATGAAGATTGTGAACGTGAATAAATAGGGGGCCTGCGGGAAATTATTTACGCAGCCTGGTCAGATTTCTTTTTGTAAATCCTTATTCTCGTGTCACTTATCAGCATGAAAACAGATGATAAGAAAGATGCGATCCTAGATCAAGCATTGGAAAGCATTTCCGGAAACCAATTGTAGCTATTTGGTTCCACTCATGAATTTAGAAAAGATTTTTAACGATTTTGTACTAATATGGAGCGATTTATGAAATATTTCGAGCATTTTTTTTAAATGCAAATTTTTTAAATTTTTGCTTCTATGACGCATGTGATTTATATAGAAAATACAAGGGCCAAAAATATGTTGATAGGTAGCGGATTATAACTGCCTTACCAAACCACATATAAAAAAAATTTTTCACTTCAATGGGTTTATATACCTAAGTTAGCATGTTGTTCGAAATTTCAAAACCTTTACCTCGGCTAGATCACCGTGGGCATTAATGGGTTAAATAAAAGTATATTTAAACGGTGAATATATATTTTCCTTTTAAGGTGTTGGCAGGCGTATTCATGCTCTAAATGATTTAATAATGATGATGCTGTTACTTTTGATGATTACTTTGCAAAAAATAAATAAATGAAAATATGAAACAATGAAGAAAAAAATCAAGAAAATCTGACAAAATATAACAAACAAAAACAATCAAGTACAATAATATTTTGAAATTTTTCATTATCAGCAGCTTACGTTTCCTGTATTATAGGTTACAGATGTGTTGAAAATTTCCTTGAAAGTCTTTATAAGGATAACTTTAATGGTGAGTGTTTTCTAATGCCCTGAAAATTTAGTTAAAATCAAAGCTCTTAATAGCTAAAAACTAAAATCTAAAATTAAAATAGTACACATGTGTCGTGAATGTAAATCCTTGTCTTATCTTTAAATAAGATCCCTTTGAACATCAATTCTTATCACACACAAAAGTGTGAAAGATGAGGGTTGATTTGAAAGCGTGGATAGCGTTACCGTTGAGATTTTTTGAAAAGTGTCCACAAAAGGGGATTTTAAAAGATGAATTCGTCAAAAAAGGGGCCAACTGCTTCAATACCTAAAAATTCCATAAAAATTGTTTATTTCATAAAAACAGAAACAAAAAATATTGTATTTTAAGAATGATTAATAAACTCAATATTTTTTTTTATAATAATTTTTATTATTGCAAAAATAAAAACTTATTCACAAAAATAGTTAACATAAAATTCTCTTTTAATTAATTAAACTTCTGTATTTTTTACGAAGTCTTACAAATTCAATTCTAACAATTTTAGGAGTTCTATGCTTTGACTTTCACAAGAGTCGACCTTATGTCTGTAGGACAATTTATTTTTCACCAGTTATAATTTAGAAAAAAGATGTTCGGCCGATGCACTGCTATGTTTCATAGTAAAAATATAAATTAGGATATAAGTATTCATCAAATCTATTTTGATATTTTAAATAGATGTTCATAAACTTTATCATTAGCTTTAGTTTTTAACAGTTTCTTCAGTTCATTTATAAATACTAAAGGGTATTTTTCTACATCATTATACTGTGTAACAATTTCAAAAATAGTTAATTTCTTCGTTGGAATCAATATATAATAGGTCGAAATATTTCAAACAACTTTAATCTATATCGATTTTTGTAAAAATCTATTTTAATAGATTAAATACTATAATTATTCTATATGTATTACTAAGACTGTTCAGTTAATCGAATACTTTGATATTAATCGGTTATTAACCGGTCAATTTTTAACCTCGAATATATATGAAAACCCGAGTCGAAACAATAGATTATCGTGAGAATTAAACAGTTTACCATAAGAGATTTGAACATATATTTTGCTGTTTTTTGAACTATAATTTCGCAGATAATATTAAATAAATTATAATTTTTCTCATTCTTAAGAAAATACATACATTTCATTTATTAAGCATTAATTTCATACTATTCGGTTTTTGTAAACTTTAAGCATTCTGAAGAAGCTAAAACGAACTTTAAAAAAGGTCAGAAAAGGCAAAATGTCAAAAAAAAAGGCTAAAAAAGCTAATATATGTATATATATACAGAAGCTCTTAAACAGAATATCCGATTGAAAATTACATGAAAACACAAAACATTTCCTAAAAAGCGAATGTTTAACTCTGTTTTCGATGGTAAATTTTGAAGTGATATTCGATTTACATTTAATTTAAGCACGGTGCTCGAAGATTTTAGTATGGTAATTAGTTACTTCACAGTTTACATGGTAATGATGCACAGTGTAGTGTTTTCATATAATTAGCAGCTAAGAATAGAAGGACTTGCCGTAGATGGGTGAAATTTGGTGTACATGTTCGAAATTTGATAAAAGCTGGACCGAGGACATGCTCACCTCTCAAAGAAATTGTTTGATATTTTAATTTTTATTTCCAAATATAATATTAGATATAATATTTTTAATAAAAATATTAATTCAATAATTTTAAATATATATATATATATATTAATTTTTATTTTTTTGTTCCAGACTATACCGAGGTTAAAAAAAAAAATAAAAAATAACCCCACATGTTGGTTAAGCTCACCAAAAATATTTTCTGAGCCACGCCTATAGCCAAGTCAATTTTTGAAACAAGTTCTCCCCGGACTGGGATTTTGGGTTGTAAGGTACAAAAAAATGGGAGTTTTTAATTTCCTGATTTTAGGATAAGTTTTTCCATTTTCTGGCTAAAATTCATTGGAATACCTCTACTTATTTAAATTTTATTTATTTCTAAATATTAAAGTTATTTCTCAAAAAATGGGTAATATACAAATTTTTATTTTTTTGTTCGTCTTATGGTCTAAAGAAATTTCACTGCATTTAATTTATTTTCACTAACTATGATTCTCCATGTTATAAAGTTTCTTATGATACTGAATACTTTATTAAAATATTTACACTTTTGTTTAAAACTAATGAAAACTTTGTCTTCTTATTTATTTTTTTTTTTTTATCACTTTTTCCATGATTTTATGAAAAATGTAAATACAGCACGAGTAGCAATGCAAAGTTAACTTCTTTTGTTCTCTTTACATTTCGCTTGCACTTGTAACTTGTTTTACATTTTTCATAGAAAAATATGCAAAACTGCAAGTAATCCAATAAAATTTTGGCACAATAGAGACAAACTTAATGTTCAAAAATCAGGGAATTCAAAATGTTCCACTTTTTCGTACCAAATTACCAAAATACCATCCCGAAGAAAAATTGTTTCAAAAATTTATTTTTTTCATAAAAATGATCATTCAGAAGTTGTAAAAGGTGTGGCTCAGAAAGTAACTTTTGTGTGTTTAACCAACATATCGTTCCTGACTGAATTATCTATGTAATTTTCAATAATTTTTCAAGAAAGCTAAAAAACCGTGCAAATTCGGTGTTTTTTTGGTAAAATTTTTACAAAATTTGTCTGTTTATTAAAAGGCTTAATAACGCAATTAATATATATTATGAAAAATAACCAAATTTTTGGCGCGTTTTGGAGAAAATCAATGGAAACTTAATGTAGGTAATTTTGTAGAACAATTTTTATTAGGATATGTTACTTACTGCTTTTCTGTTTGTAAGTTCTTAAGTTTTATTAGATAGAAGTTTGCACTATAGAAGGAGGTATTATTTGTAATATCTTGGCCAAATTTCAACCTCTTAAGGTGATTGGAACAGTCTGCTAAATGGTAATATTTTAATGTTCACAGAAGAAATCTTCAAAAAAATAAAAAAATTCTCCACGGTATTATTGCTACATATATCAAATAATAGCCAAATAAAAGTTAATGAAACAGTAATTCAGGATTTTAAATAAAAAGATTTTCATGAAGAAAAAATTAACAATTTGCTAAAAATTCGTTAACCTAATAAAGTACATCAATTTATGTGAAGACAAAAAATTTTGCAAACTTTCCCCTCTAAAAGAAAAGACTGATGTGTCATAAACTAATCACCAAAATATGATCAATTATTTTGCTTTCGTGAGGTATTTTAAATAGCTTTAAAAATATGATTTTCGATCAACAATGTGCGCAACTTTTAATTTTTGATCAAAACAATTACAAAATATATAAAAATATACAATATATATAAAATATATTTTTATATATGTTTATATATATATATATATATATATATATAAATATATATATATATATATATATATATATATATATATATATATAAATATATATATATATATATATATATATATATATATTTAAATAACCCCAAAAGTGTGAAATTTTTTTAAAGTTAAAATTTCAGATAATAATTTGTTATCGAATTGATATATTTATGTGATTTTTGCAACAGTATATTTAGAATTTTGTGAGAAATTTAGTGCATATTCCCAAATTTTAGGGCCCAAATTAATGCCCCAACTTTAAAAGAACTTAAAAAAAACGAGGTCAAAAATGAAAGTAAAATTTGCTTCGAGCTGAATATCTTTTAAACTGAAAGAGATAACATACACATGTAAGCATATTTTTTGTAGATATTTACAAGGACAACCTATATGTTTTTTTTTATATTCAAGTTATAAATTAATTTTTGGAAAATTAAAAAAAAAAAATACATATCCGAAGTGATCAATTTTGGAGATCAACCCTCTACCCAGCTCAGCAGCTAGAGACTTGAACCCCTACGAATCAATTAGAAAACACCTCAGCTTTGACCGTGTGAAATTTTATTTAGATATCTACAACGCTTCACAAGTTACAAAATTATTTATTATATATTTGGCTAAAGGTGCAGAACCACTCATTTTATATAAATATTTTTTGAGGTATAATAAAAAAAATTATTATATTATTATTTTGAAAAAGATATTTGCATAAATACAGAATAATGCAATACATTATTCTGAATTGAAAAATTAATTTAGCCGCAAATTATTATTATTATTATTATTATTATTATTATTTTTATTATTATTATTATGATTTTTTTTTGTAACGAATTATTACTTCTGTAGCATATTAAACAAACTTTTTTTATTCTTTCCAATATTGAATCTAGTTTTTCAATTTCTATTTGTTCAAGTTATCTTTTAGATTTGCCCTCCAAAAATTTTATTACTTCTATATACACTTATGTATATAAATTAAGGATTGGGGTATGGAAATTCCCGGGTTTTTTTAATTTTCCCTGTAAAACGGAAAATTAAAAATTCTCGTAGTTTTAAAATTCTATAGCAAACATTTTGCTTTTTTTAAACTTTATATCAATCAAAGATTGACGTTGCTCTAAATATGTTACTTGCAACAGTTTAGCAGTTTCAGAGGAACGTTAATGTTGCATGAATTATGTTTTTGACTATCTATGTATTTGTTTATCTATAGTTTAATGAATTTACTTTCACATTAAATTTTAAATGAACTTTATTTTTGCAATGGTCAAATTTTAGATAATTTAGTTTTATTATATATTACGTTTATACGCACGATTATTGAAAATAAAAATAATTTGCAAATAAACAACTCACTGTTTATACGCAAACTGCATAAAGAAATATATTTTCTTCTTTGTTGTGCCAAAAGGAAAGAATACAACTATTGTCATAGAAAATTCTGCGAACGTAAAAGAAAGTGGCAACGCCGTGCGCTTTGTTTTCAATTAGTTTCACTAATCACGATTAGTTTTCGTGAGTTACTAATTTGCAAATGAAATATTAACTCATCGTTTATACAGCAAAATTTTCATATCGCAATATTTTTAATTGCGAGTAAGAGGTGCGTATAAACGTAATAATTGATTTGTTCAAATGAATATTAATTAAGTTGAACTTCGAAAATACTCACTATTATAAAAAGAAAAATTTCATCCTAACACAACATTTTCTTTTCAAACAGTAAATAATAGGTGTTAATGTTAATGTTATAACTTCAAACTAAAAAAACTAATCTCACGTTATATTCATACATATATGAGATTATTTCCATCAGATTTCTGAACACTATAATTGATCCAAGAAACCAAATTTTAGTATGTTCAGATTTATGTTTAATTTAGTATGAATTAGTAAAAAAAATAATGTAAGTTAGAGAAATAAAGTGGAAATAAACGACTAGCTATTTATAATGTACTGTATATTTTTAAAAAGTTTTAGCATAAAAACACAATAACGTTAAAACCTTAGACACAATTTTTAACATAAATTACGAAAGGTATTAATTTTATTTGTATAAAATATTTTAAAAAATTTTAAGCTTAGAAATGGCATTACTCTTTTATATTTTTCATTTTTCGTTGACTCAGTATGATTTATAATGTTTTGTTTTATTTCATTTAATACAAAAATAATTTTCTTTATAAAAAATCATGGCCTTTTTTCTTATAACTAAAGTTTTAAAACACTGATTTTTTTCGTTCCCGTTTCCCGGAAAAGAAATATTGCGGGAAACCGCAAACCCTATTGCAATTTGAATGAATTAGCCAAATAACAAAAATGACTTTACACTGAAAATGTGATAAAACTTACAGAAAGGGCAGGACATTGAAAAGGGTACTATATTTTTAAATTTCCAGACTTGTGGTAATAATATATTAAAATACAAAAAATTTATAGTTTAGTATAGTTTTTATAATTTTTCTTTTAATCTCTCCCTAAATTTTAAAGTTATGTTATGTTAGTTATTTATTTATTTTTTATTTTTTTGTTTTTGTTTAGGTTATATCAATGATAAAATACACACAACAAATAAATCATGAAAAAAATCATATTACCATAATTTAATAGTATGTAATTTATAAAAAATTAAACAATCAAGCAGAAGATTTTTACAAAATTAATTCATTTTTCTACCTGTACTTTTGAAGGTTTTTTTCATTGCATTTTCCATAATTATTAAAAACTTTCAGTTTTGAAGGTATATAACTTTTTTAAAAATAAAAATTTTTAAATATAATTTTTTAGTATTGCCACCTAAAATGTCCCTAATTGAAGCGCATTAAAAAAATTTGAAAATTGTGAAAATAATTTTTTGATTTTTGGCCGAACTCACCACATAGTGTGGCGTGTCCTCATTTTTTATGATAGACAACACTATATACATAAATAACGCTCAACCTAGTGCTATCGTTTTTCTTTCACAGAATCTGTAATAATATATATATATATATATATATATTTTACACACCCATGTTCAAATCCCAGTGATGGCAAGCTTTGTTTTAGTTTTTCTTCTTCTGTCCTTTTGTATGTTACGGTCGTTAATTTTCGAACAATGCGAACAAGAATAAGCAGTTGTCGGCCAAAAAATCCAATATTATTCGTAATATAAGTAAACTTTTTGCTGGGAAGTTATAGCGCTCGACCCAAAATTACCGAAATATGAAGAGATGTGTCGATAAATCTACAAAAAAAAAAAAAAAAAAACAACTAGATCTTTGAATTTCGAATATCCTTGTGGTCATTCAACCAGAGTTATCAACAGCATCAAAAGTCAGTCTGAGATGTACATTAGTATAATAAGTTCTCAATATTATATCCTACAATAAGGGGAAGGTACGTTAAACAATGTTTCATCTTTAGTTGTTATAACAAGTCCCCTTATGTCAATCAAACTACAAAGAAAAGTAGCCGCCTAAAATAAATTTCATGATAAAAATTACATAATATTTGCCGTAATATTTTAGGAATTTTTAATAACTACAACATGCTATTTTGCCATATTTGCCATATGTATGTAGGTCATCTTATCATCGATCTTGACCATCGACAATTTCTAACAAAATTTCGTTTGATTGAATTTAGCAATGTTAAGGTAATAGATATTTTATTTATTATTTTTTTATATTAGTAAATATTCATCTATAATGAATTAGATAATGTTTAAACATTTAACTTAGCGTAAACAAAAGAAAAAGTAGCACAATCAATAAAAAAGGTTGATAATTATTAAGAAAAAATGTTCAATACACTCCCTAAATGCATGGATAAAGAAAACGCGCCAACACCAAGTAACTCACACGGACGTGTGTGTGCATTAGACTGCTCCAAAAAAAGTTGACTACCACTAGGATTGTTCTTTTTTATGCAAAAATATAGTTTGCAAAATATTAGATTTATTGGATGTCGCTAACACGTGCCGCATAGACCCTGAAGTTTGTGGGGTGTATTTCTATGCGAAAATTTTGACTTTTGTACAGAAAAATTTTAAATTTTTTTAGAAATGTTGAAATAAAATGCTGTTTTAAATCAAATTTGAACCATAATTACTGCAAAAAATAAAGCTTTGAATCCGGCAGGATAATATAATCCCCTTTTCGTACTTTATTAAAAACGTTGATTTTTATTACGGGTATTTCAAATCACCAATTTCATTTCTTGCAAAATTTTATTAAACAAATTCCAAAAAAGTTAGGAAAAAGCTATGCTGTTTTATAGACAACACCATAAAAAGTAAAAATAAAAAATAATTAGCTCGATATCGATTATAAATTTTCTGTACCTTAGATTTGAATTTTGCGAATTTCGGCAAAATGGCAGTTTTTGGTTATTTTTATTTTGTTGTAGCCGTTTTTGTTTTTTATTTTTATTTATTTATCATTATTATTATTTTTTTTTTTGACAGTATACAGATTATGATATTTAAATTCAAAAACATACATTTAACCCTTAACTGAAATTGGTATTAACATTTTTGGAAACACCCTCCTTTCTTTAATATGTGCAAAGTAAATTTTATTAACTAATATCATGGACAAAGGAAATGATACTTAAATCGTTTCACTATGTAAAGTTATTCTAACAAAACTAAATTTATTATATTTGAAATCCATATAAAAATAAATATTTTTAATTTTTATTTCTGATAAAATACTCAAATATTCCAAAATTTTACATTGGAGCTTCTTGCTTTAAGGGTTAACATTGTTGAAGTGCGTTAAAAATTTCGAAATATATTTTTTACAATCTATATTATCTTGTTATATTTTAGTTTTTAATAATATGTGTACTAGTAAAAAAATTGACTCCACAACACAAAAATCACCAAAAAATATCTTTTTGCCGAAATCCGCAAAATTCAAATATAAGGTACGGCAAATTTATAAGAGATATCGACCTAATTCTTTTTTATTTTTACTTTATATGTTGTTGTCTATACAACGGTATAGTTTTTTCCTAACTTTTTTGGAATTTGTTTAACAAAATTTTGCAAGAAATTAAATTGTTGATTTGAAATACCCGTAATAAATATCAACGTTTTTAATAAAGCATGGAAAGGGGATAATATTATCCTACAGGATTCAAAGCTTTTTTGGCAGTAATTATGGTTCAAATTCGATTTAAAATAGCATTTTATTTTAACATTTCTAAAAAAATTAAAAATTTTTCTGTACAAAAGTCAAAATTCAAATTCTAATATTTTGCATAAAAAAGAACGATAGGGGTAGTTATTTTATAAGATATATCGAATTTGTTTTTACTTTCTGTGTTGTTGACTATAAAACGGTATAGTTTTTTTTTAACTTTTTTGGAATTTGTTTAACAAAATTTTGGAAGAAATGAAGTTGGTGATTTGAAATACCCACAAAAAATCAACATTTTAATAGATCATGAAAAGGGAATTATATTACCTGCAGGATTCAAAGATTTTTTTTAGTAATCCTGGCTCAAATTTGACTTAAAATGGCATTTTATTTTAACATATTTAAAAAGTTAATAAGTATTCAAAAACATGTTAATGGTATGGGGAATTTCTAACAACTTTAATATTTTCTACTCGATGTTAACTCTATTTATCTTGTTTGATAGATAATTACGCCTACATTACGGTTCCTTTATATTCAATTGCAAAACAGAGTTGATAATAGCGAATTAAAAAAAAAACTATAAAAAAGTCATTATTTTTCCATATAATAAATGCATTCTACAAACTTCAAGGTCGATGCGGCACGTGTTAGTGACATCCCATCACTCTAATATTTTGCACAGTATTTTTACACAAAAAAATCCTAGGGCAAGTTATGGTGTAAGTTCGAAAGTCGGCTTTTTTGGAGCAGTCTAGTGTACATACAGATTCAGAGTTATAAAATAAATTCATGATGAAAGTGAAAGTTCATCTTTCGTCTTTATTTTTATTTATTTTTAAAATTTTTAAATTTTACAGATGCCAATTCACAAGTGTTTGTGAGTAAGTTTCGGCTTGATGACGGTAAGTATTCGTTTGTGTGGAAGTGAGTGAATGTGTTTGCATGTGATGATATTTAAGTTATTTTTTACATACTTAAGTATTTCATGTTAATGTTTTTTCTTTTCTTTTTGTTGGGAGCGTTGTGTGGGCTTATGTGAAGATAATTGTCAACCATATGTTAGCTTTGCTTGACTTTAAAGGCCTAATATTACATAATTTTAGAAGTTAAATTTAAAATAAAAATAAAAAGACAAAAAATTTTTTTATTTTTTTGGAGATGCTCAAATAAAAAAAAACAAGTTCAAATTGTTTCATAATACTTTATAAGAAATACAACTTTAAATATAAATTTAATGACAATATTGTAAATAATAAACAGAAAAAAAAGAAACGTCATTAAACAAACCCCGATTTTTATCAAAGTTTTTTTTTTTTATAATACTCGCAGTTAAATATGTGCATGTATGTAAATGCAATTTTGAATAAATATCATGTCGTAAATAAAATGAAAGTGTGTTATAGATGTAAATATTCAACTGTTTTACATAGAAAATATTTTTAAATTCTTTTAGAAATATGATCTAACATGTGTTTTAGACTACACTTTTATTCGATGAAATTAAACAATGAAGAGAAAGTTGCTTCAATGACCTCTAAGAGCTACATCGTGATTAAAATAGTTTTTAGATTTTATAAAATTAAACAGAACTTTTTTTTATCAAAATATTTATATATATATATATATATATATATATATATATATAGGATTAAAAATGTAATATAGGATTTAAAATGTAATTAAATAAAATTTGCAATTACATTTGATTGTAATTGAAAAATTTTAATTACAATTACTTGTAATTATAATTGAAACTAAATGAAATTTACTTTAATTTCTAGAGTTGCGTATTACACGGACCATAAAATAGGGTTGGGAAATGTCAATTACATTTTCAATTACTTTAAAGTTAACTACAATTGATAAGTTTCAATTATAATTACAAGTAATTGTAATTAAAAATTTTCAATTACAATCAAATGTAATTACAAATATTATTTAATTATATTTTAAATCCTCTAAAAGAAAATCATATCAAAACGTTATTAAGAAAATTTTATGTACAATTTTTATTTGAAGTATTTTAACATATTTTTAATATCATAGATTCGTTATTTCTTAAAATAACTTATTCATTGTAAATGTAATTTTTAATTGTATGTATATGTAATAGAGATTACGGACTGTAATCACTAACCCCAAACCTTCCATACAAAACTAAAAATTTTAATTAATTAAATATATTAGCAAATAAACCAATTTGTTAGCTTATATCCCAACTAATATAAGAAATAAGCAATAGTTGTAAAATTTTCTAATTTCTTAACACTAGCTGAAATGATTTATGAAAAAGCTAAAATAAATTTGCAAATAACATGAATGACAATAAATACCTAAAAAAATAATCAATTAATTTGCATACCTTGAGCTCATGTAAATGATGAGCCTTTTAACAAGCGTTTGACAAATGATTGGTTGTCATATTTCATTCACTTCATACACTTAGTGAAGAAACAATGACAAAACCTGAAGCAAAAATTAGCTTGAAAATATTTTGTTAGTGACATTATTTATTTGATTGTTAATAACTTTCTACAAAATTGAAGTGTCAAACATACAAATAAACTACCAGAAGTCATAAAACTTTTACAAAATAAAAATAATCCACAAAAGAAAAAAATATAATTGACAAAAAGATCCGAATAATAAAAAAAAAAAAAAAACAAAACAAAACAAAATAAATACTAAATCCAATCATAACAAGTTGTAAAAAATACGATAAAACGAAAAATATTAAACTGAGTCTAAAGCTTGTATTATTGTAAGATTATACTTAAGTTTGTTTCTCTTTCTCTCATTTATTAGACATTCGGTCTATTTATTTGACTGTGTGTCTGTCTGCCTTTTCGCTTAGTCAGTTCAAGATGCTGATGATGGTAAATGAAAACAATAATCTTCATGACAATGACCACAACAAGTCAGTGAACGTGTGGAAGTGTTAAGGAAAAAAAAAAAACAAACAAAAAAAAAAACACGATTGAAATTAAATATACATATATAAAAATAATAGAAAAAAAAACGTAAAAAAAACTCCTCGTATTCCGAACTGGTATGGTGGAAGTGGCAGAAGTTTTATATCAAAAATTTTATTCGTGCGGACTAACAGACAATGAACAGAATTAATGAAAATGAACAAATGGAAAATTTCACTTTACACTAGCAGCAAATAAACGAGCAGCTATTGATAAATTATTCGAAATTGAATTTTGTTTAGAAGTTAATATTTTCCAAAAGTAAACATAAAGATACACAAAACGGAAATTTTTGTTATAAAAGGTGCTTATTTAAAGGAATGCATTAATTTTTGGCAAAAATACAAGTTTCCTGTTAAAAGATTTGCTTGAATGAATGTAAATTCTGATTAAACAATGTCATGTACCGTATAAAACCCGAACAATCCTTTACTTATTTACACTTGAAACTATCACGTTATAAAGATATTGGTTTGGAAGCCGTAAAGACCTAAATTTTAACATTATAAAGACCTGCGATTGGAGATCATAAAGATCCAAGATTGAATAATATAAGAACTTACAATTTTAATTTACAAAAGATCCAGGATCTACACATTATCTACCTGTATCTTAATTCATAAAGATCTAAGATTGCATATTATAGAGAACTGTAATTTTAACATATTCAAAATAGAATATAATATCTGATCTGCTATCAGATATTTTAATTAAAATTAGCACTCAGATATCATAAAAGTATATGTCTTGAAATCTTATTTACTCAAGATTTTCTACAAAAGCAATAACTGAAAATAAATTTTGACTTCAATAATACCAATACCTGAAGAATAATTTGGTATACCTTAACTCTATCGAAAAATCTTGGATTGGAGTTGAGTTGAATTTAGGCTACATTAAGAGCTGAAACTTAGTTAATAATAAAACAAAAAATAATTACGACTGAAACGAAATTTTGTATTCTTAAAGACAAAGACTAATTTGATATTACTAAATAGCAAACGATTGAAGCTTTATTCCCATCCACATTGGCGATTGTAACTTTTTTCACATGTTGTGAATCGGATACTGATTAATGTTTTGCAGCCACATCTACAACATAAAAATTGACTGATATTGAATGATATTGTAGTTTGCATATTCCACTTTAGTGCCTCCAATTAGAGATAAAAAACTAATTTCCAATTGCGACTTTTTCTTGAGTACGTATGTATTCATACGTACACTCCATTCTGCTGAAATAACTACACACAGTGGGACCAATCGCAAAATTGTTGGTAATAAATTTGTATCTCCTAAATAATACAAAGTCAAAGTTGACCACCTGGAGTATGTAAAAGTTTCAAAAATCGTAACTTCTACCAATGAAGTCCGATTTCAATGATTTTTATATTTCTGTAAAGTGCTTGGCGAGAAAAGAAAAAACGCATTTACTCACATATTTTATAATTAAATACACAATTTTCGACCAATGCTGTATGTAGGGTGCAAATCTAAATCAATTTAAAATTTTTTTATTAACCATTTATGAAAAAATTATTATATTAACAAAACATCTAAAATGGTTCAGAAAGAATTAGATCTAATTCAAGAATGGTTGTTAAAGTGGAATATTAAAGTCAATGATCAAAAATCCGTTAAGAAAAAATGATTGCCCACCTTTATTTATAAATAGATCTCCAATTCCAATAAGCAATAATGTGATATACTTAGGACTCCACCTTGACAGAAGACTAACTTGGAAAAAAATATGTACAATGAAACATGAACAACTAAACATCAAAACAAAAAAAATTTACTGGTTATTAGGACCGTCATCAGAACTAAATTCAGAAAATAAAATTTTATTATATAAAAGTATCCTGAAGTCTATTTGGACTTATAGCATTCAACTATGGGGAACCACAAGTCATTCGTATATTGAGATATTGCAAAGATATCAGTCAAAAATCTTACGTTTAATTACAAATGCTACATGATTTGTTAAAAATATTAACATCCATAAAGATTTCAAAATTGCAATGGTCAAAGAAGCAATTGCGCGTTATATTGACAGATATCTCAACCGTCTCAGTAACCATTCAAATGTGTTAGCTATTAACTTACTAAATGATAGTAATGAATTACGTAGATTAAAACGATTTCATGTACTTGACCTCCCTCATAGAAAATGAAAATGTAAATATGTATGTTAATTCTACAAATTATGTAAATGTATTAATACTACAAATAATGTAATTTTTTTTTTATTGAGTTTATAGAGGCTCAATATCTTAAGTTAAGCTTTAAATTTTTACATATTAAATGATTTGCTTATTATTTTAAATTGTAAAATAGATTGCAAATAAAGAAGTGCTGTTAAAAAAAAAAAAATATTAACAAAACAAACAAGGAATTGTACTATGTTTTTTTTAATATCTATTTTTCTTACTAATTTGTCACAGCAAGACGAATTCGGAGAATCAAAAAGTTTTTTCAGCATATTAGCATATGTGCGAATACGTAACATACAAATATACTGGCACGCATGGCGTAACCAGTACAAGGTGTCATTATAAGCTCCGGTATTTATTTTTGCATAATTTTTTAGTGTAGGACTGAAATGTTTCTTTTTATGTTTGGTTTGTTTATAAACAAAAGTAATTTTTTTTGGTGGTGAAATTTGTATTTTTAATAAGAAAAAAGTGCTGTATAGAAATATTTAAATTATATCAATTCACAATTTTCGACCAATACTGTATATAGGATGCAAATCTAAATCAATTCAAAATTTCCTTATTAACCATTTATGAAGCCTTGTCTTGTAAAATATGTAAAGAAAAAAATCTTTTTTAACAAAACTTTGAGAAAAAATCGAAAGAATTGTACTATGTTTTTGTAAAAAAATTTACATTTTTCAGCATATTATTTTGGAAATGTTAGAAATGAAGGAATATTAAAAAAAATCCCCTATATACAACAGGACTATTTTTTTAATTTAATAGTCAATGAAATTACAATTTCTTGCAGGCTAGCATATATGTTATTCTTAAAGCTATTTACAATAAAATATTTTTCATAATCATTCAATAACAAAAACTTATTATTTAACTAAGTTAAAAATACTCCTCTTAATGCGGATTAGATTCAATGAGAAATCAATATATGGATAAAAACTGTTTAACGTCTCATGGGATCAAAGTTGGCATAATTGGTTCGAAAATATTTGATTTTTAAAGGAGTATAGTTTTTAGTTGGTCGATTTGGGATTACGAATTCGATCTTACGAAGCAGGAACTCAGAATTAATTGAACCATTTACTAAATTAATTATAAATGAAATATTCATATATTTTCTTCTACTTTCAAGAGTAGGGAGATCAATAAGCTGTAATCGAATTTCATATTATGGTAAATTAATATTAGAATTCCATGGAAGATTACGAAGTTAGTATCGAGGAAAAAATCAAAAATTCAAAATTCAAGCGTAAATATCTTTTTAACTCTCACAGTTAGAAAGATATTATCATAGGGAAGTAAGCATTTAAGGAAAAAAATTTTTTATCTCTCCAAGCACTTTACAGAAATACTATAATCTTTGAAATCGATCTTGATTTGTAGAAGTTACGATTTTTTTAAACTTTTACATACTCGAGGTTGTCAACTTTGACACTCTGTAGCCTATCTTGGATTATTATAGGGTGACTCCAAAATGATTTTTCTGAAAGTTTAGGTCCTCCACTACAACTCTCCGATATATTTCAATTCAATTTTACCAGTAGTTTAATACCAAATTTTTGAGATCGGCCAGATAGTGTCACAGTTGAAAAACTTTGCTTTGGTACAGCAAAACGTATGCAAAGTGGATTCAATTATTACAACTTATTTATGGTCCTTCTAACCAGATACTGTGGTCAGCTTTTATACTTCCAAAAAGAAACACTATGATAAATTACCGACTGCAACTTGTTTAAAATCCCAAGATTGAAGAATAATTAACAAATACGATTGGAGTTTAGTTTTTAATAGAAACCTACTAGAGTGATCGATTATTCGGCTTTTTGGAGAAACCATTTTTCGAATAGTTTAGTATTAAAAAAAAATCCAATTACATTTTTTCGAAATTCCGAAAAAACCGTTTAACCGGAATGGGGGTACCCTTCCCCTAGTAGTCTATTTTACTTTCGGGGCTCAAAGTATAATGTGAAAATTTCAAGAAAACCGGTCCAGTGGCTTAGCTCTCTATAACGTTCAAACGGAAAACAGTTACAATCAAAAGTATTTAAGAAGATGAACCAAAATATTAACATGATTATTGAATATTTATAAATTAAACAGAACTTCTTTATTAAGGATAGTAAAAAAGTAATTGTAGCAAAATCGTGGTACCTACAATCGAAGTATTAGTCAACTTAATATGTGAATTTGTAAAATAAATTCAACAAATTTGGCAAACATAATCATAATTTCTAATTTCGAAGTATTAAAAAAATTGGTTCCATTAGGATATTTTAAACTACAACCATCTTTTTAGTTACAATAACCACTAGTTTAGTACAGAAATTCGGTTAAAACATAAATAATTCCATTTGGAGCTCACAACCGACTTAATATCTGGATAGTGAATTTTTTGACACTTCTGAATTTAAACTAATTAAAAAATTGTGCATTAAATCAACACCAGCCGACAATCTTAAGTGACCGTAGAAGGACTTTTTTAAGCCTGTCTGATGTACATATTATAGAAACATTGAATTATATCAACAGAGTTATTTTTAAAAACAGTTCCTACCATTATATTATTCGGAAATTGTAATCGAATTTTAAGATAGTGCTTGAAACCAAAAAAATCGATTGGCAATAAATTCGGTTACCACAACTAATCTGTTTTCTTTGTGTACATATGCGTGCATATGTACTGGTGCATATTCCTATAAACGCATTTAAAATTTAAATTTTACTTAACCAAAAATAATGTTGTATTGTTACAATAACTTGCTATATATCTGTACCTTTTTATGTAAGAAATATTTGGAAGAAACCAAGATGTAAGCCAATGTTAAAAATCGTTTAAAATTTGCGCGCAAATACATAAAATGGACAGAAGAGTGGAATAAATTTAGACAGTTCCAATTCATATTTTTGCTATTGACATGATTTGAGATCGAACGAAATTCGTATGTCGAAACGCAATTTCGGTGGAAGCAGTGTTATGGTTTGGATAGCCTTTTCTGTTGCAAATCAAAAATATGTTTTGCACCAACTAAAATGAACAGTGCAATTTATAATGAACTGTTGGAAGATACTCTCATTTATGAATGAAAAAATTACTGAAGATTGCATATTCCAACAGGATAATGCTACAATCGATGTCTCGAACCAATCTTAATCGTGGTTTAATGAACACAGTATTCCACTATTGGACTTGGAGAATCTGTTGGGGTACTTGACCCATAAAGTTTCCACAAGAAATGCACAGAATAATGACAATAACGTAGTTAAAGCTAAAAATTAAGCAAGCCTGGGAATAAATTGATAGTGATTTTCTTCAAAAATTAGTCGAATCAATGCCAGACCAAATTTTTAAAGTTATTCAAAACAAAGGTTCATCAACACGTTATTAATAATGCCAAATTGGTTCATTAGTTTAAGTGAGTGTATAAGAGAATGCCATCAAAATGATATTAAACTACCAAAATTACAATGAAATAAATCTAGTGTTCATTTTAAATTTTTTTTTACTAATTTTTTAAATGAAGTCAATAAATAATTAAGAAATAAATTTGTAGCACCTTTTATTTTTTAGCCCCATTTTTGGTAAGTTGATTAAAAAAATGGATGTGCGTTTTTAGGAATATGCACCAGTGTAGATAAACAGAAACTATGGCTTAATATGGATAAGGCGCGTCTCAATTTTTTGAAATCGATTTTGCATTTAGACTTCATTTAAATACAACTCATTTAAAAAATTGAGTAAGCTATCATTACAAATATTAAATTAAAAAAATATTTAAATTGTTTGTAAAAATGTGTTGCAGGTGTTACAAGAGAAAAACGAATTCCATTAATATAAGTATTTCACCCAAGACAATTATAACTTAATTATTTGCTTAAACTTATAGAATTAATTTCAATTTAACTCTATACATAACAAGAAATTAGACTTTATGAATTTTATATTCCTAAATTTCTAGTCAAATATTTATATTTCGTACATTTTTTAATAAAAAGTAATTTTCAAAACCGATTTTTTGTGTTTAAAAAAACCCATCTATTCGATAATTGAAAAATGAACATTTTGAAAAAAACGACAGTATTTCAACGGAAAAAACCTTTTTTTAAACCGGTTGGAAAACCATGTCGATTACCCTAAAACCCACAATTAAAAAAACTAAAACTTGGTTCATAGTGTAAGAACATTAGAATAAAGTGAATTTTTAACCAATTTCTGACTTTTCTTTAAATAATACATCCACCAAACCTATGACCAAATTAACTATGGAAGGCCATAGTTGATGCAATATATTCCTTAAAATATCTCGTGATAAAAGTATACATCCCAACTAACCACTTTACATCCATAATTGGCAACAATGTATGAACCATGAAAATTTTCTATTTGATTCGTATTCCAACTAAATAAAAATTAATTAAAAATCAACACAAATATTTAACTCTTTTTTTATTTTTAATATTTTACATTTTTATGCCATACGCAACGCAACACATCTCACAAATATGTACGAGTTTCATATGTGTGCATGAATAATTTTTTTTCTGCTTTTTTAAGAAATTCATGAATATGAATTTCAACGAAAAATGAAAAAAAACTAAGCCAACAGGTTAACAGAGAAAAAGTTTGAAAAAATATCTATAAAATAACGACGAAAAAAAATCTTTACATGATGATGCATAAAAAGACAACGGTATTTTACACATTATTAGATATTCGTATTAGATATTTTAGTATTTTTATTTTACTTTATTTATAATTTTTTTTCACTTTGTTTATAAACTTTTTTTTGTTGTTATTTTGTATGTTAGACACGCTTTGGCAAAGAGTATACTAGTATGTGTGTAAGTAATATTTACTATTGTGGCATTAAACTTTTATACCATGATGATCACACGTTTGGCACATTGGTAAAAAAAAAAAAAAAATACTCGCGTATCTAACAACGACAACAGTGAATGAATGAATGCAAAATGCATTCATTTTGAAATATGTTTAGGCATTTATAAAATTGGTATAGTGAAGCTGGGTAAGCAGTTTCAGATTGTTCTCTTGCAATAAATTTTATTACTAATCAAATGTAAAATATGATTAGTTCGATTTTTTTATTTAAGCCGGAAAAAATAAAATAAAATAAAAAAACTTACATTTAAATCTGCTGTTGCCCTGCATGTACTGCTTTACTTGACCCTTAATGAACGTGTAAGTTTTGCTTCTGTTTAAGGGATTAGTTTTTTTTTTTTTTTTTCTTCTAAACCAATCAAGTTGTATTTGCGTAGGTTTGTTTGAAGAAAAATAGAAATATTATGTAATAACTTAGGCGAGTAAAAGAAAATAAAGGGAAGTAAAGAAAATGCAAACGAAGCGAAATTACTTAGAACTATTAGAGGTTAGCATTGCATTCTCGGTGAGATGTTTGAGATAAGAGATACAAAATATATATTTGAAATGGTAGAAATTGAAAATGTATATTTTTTTTTTGTTTTGGAATACAAAAGGTATTATATGGTTAATAAACTGCATTAAAATAAAATTAAAATATTTTATATTTATATACTTATGTCTCTAGTGCAATTAAATGAATGATTATGAAAATTTGTTTTCTTTTAACAAATCTTCTTCTCTATCCATATATTTTGCCAGACGGGAACCAATTTGGTGTAAAATTAATTTACATATATGTAGTTATTATAGTTAAGTCCTAAATTTGGAAAATCGTAAAATTATTATAATGAAAAAAGGCTTTCATACATATTATTTTGAAATAATTGGAAATCATGTAACATTTTTGAAATACTTGTTTGCTTCTTCATTTTAGAATCATAAAATTCGATCTTCATTTATAGAAGTTACAAGCTTCTTCTATTAAGCTCGAGACGGTCAACTTTGACACCCTACAGTTCATCTCGTATTGTAATAGATTGTTTACACAATTATTCTTGTGGAAAATTGTGTACTCCTTTGAAATTTAACTAAAATTTTTTCGGATTTTTTTTTTTGTTGGCACATTGACATCGTTTTCAACGAACAAAAAACAATACTTCAACGTTTAAATTCCGTTAGCGTGAATCACTTTCGCGAGGGGGCGCAGAAGTTATCGCAGATTAAAGTTGAAAATTTAAAAAAAAAATTCTCCAAATTTCAAAAATTCACCTATTCATATTATAATTGCATATATTCATAAATCTTGCGAAAAACTATTACCACATGAAAATTACTGACAGAAAAATTATTATTATTATTTTAAAATAATTATTGCACAATTTGTTAAATAATAAAAGGGATATCAGGCGTAAATTTTTTAAAATATATATTTTGTTGATTTCAAGATTTTTTATTTAATATCGAAAAAATTAAATTAATATCATTAACGGTTTAAAAATTACTGGGGTTTAAATCAAATTATATAAATTAATTATATTTAATAACTTAAATATAATTATTATTTTTTCTACTGGATTATGACATGTTTTTTATCCCTGTTAGCATTTGGTCGTGGTTTTTTAAAATTATAAATTTGATTTAGAAAACTAACTTGCCAATGAAAAAACTCCTGTAGAATTTTTACTCTATTATATTTTTAGCATTTTGAACATTCAGTAACTTTTTTTAGATCTTTTATTTTTTTTATTTTTAAAACTATTTTCGTTTTAAACTATAAAAGATAATATGAAACTTTTTAGATCACTCAATAATCTGTTTTAAAAAAGATTTTATAACATCATCATTTTTGAGATTAAGAAATTTTATTTTTGTGTATAAATTCTACAAACATCGTAACTTTTTTGAGCGCCCTTGATTTCAGAATAAATTTTGAAAAAACAATGTTATTAAGTTATATTTTGATTGTTTTTATGCAGGGCCTTGGATGTGACCAAGCAAAATGAGTTTTCCGCCAAATTTGATTTATTTTGACAGATTAAAAAATTATCATTAAAATAAACTGCAGCAAGTCTCCCAATGTGCAATATATATAATTCTAAAACTGTTTTTGGCAATCAAAATTGCTGAAGTAAAATCTTAAATTTTTGATAAATTTTCGCCATTTTTTCAATTAAATATTTTTATGTGCCCCTCGACCATAACATGGTAAAGCCAAAAGAAAAACAAAAAAAAAATTCAATTCACGCAGGCAACTGATTTACTGAAAGTTGTCTGAGAGTTATTTTTTCAAGATTTGGCGAGCCCAAACTCTGTTATTCAATGGATATGTCACAAACAAAGCCGAAATACCTCGTATTTAAATATATAACATCATATTGAATCTTCATGGAGGGGCGCACAAACAGTGACCAAAAAATATAAAAATAGCTAAAATTTAGATTTCAAAATATGCTATCGTATAACTTTTTATTGAATAGCGATAAAATCATAACGTGTAAAGTGATGTTGTTCCTCTATATCCGCAAAGCACTTCTCTTATATAACTCTAACACTAAAAATTTTAACTTGTGAGGAAATAAATCAAAAATTTGAAAAAAAACCTGACTCGTTTCAATCACATTTTTCTAATTTTTTAACTTTAAAGAACTGTAACTAAAAACCATAAAGACCATAGACTTTAAAACTTAGCAATTTGATTGCTTATAGCGTTACGAATAAAAATTGCTAGCTGTTTTATCAATAACATAATCGTGTTTAAAATTAAAATTTTTGTTTTTTGCCATATATATATATATATATATATATATATATATATATATATATATATTCAACATAGAAGTGTGAGTGATTTTAATGGGAATGTGTTGGGCCTTGTCTATTAAAAGAATATAAAATTTCAGTCCAATATATCTAATACTGGATTCTTTAGTTCTACAACTTCCAAATATGACACTGTGCTCTATACCAGCTTAAGATGATATCTTCGGTTTAGACGAGTAGCCTCCTTTTGAGCTACAATTACTCAAATACGCTCTTATTATATATGTTGATGTAGAAAGGTATTTTCTATGTATAAACATTTTTTACGCCAAAACAGACAATCGTTTACATTTAACAACTTTGTAAAAAATATGTTTGTTTATGTAAATAAAAGACTATTTTACTACGTTTGTTTCAAACTCAGTATCTCGAATAAAGTTTTAAAAAATTAAATCTAATAGAGCATAAATATCATAAACTTAAGAAATATAAGTGAAAATAAATGAATATATATTTTTTTTTTCTAATTTTTAAGGTATATTTTGTATTTTGAGAAAAAAATATTGCATAAATTGGTTTAATCAATTTGTTAATTTGTTTTAAATTTAAAGTTAATAAAAATTATTTAGTAATTAAATAAACTTTCTAATTGGTTTTAATTTTATCTGAAAACAGTCGACAGTTCTTTAAAAAAAATAAAGAAAAATATTTTAAAACAAAATAAATATAATTTTGTAAATAAATAGTCAATTTCAAACCGCTTGACCTTTTTGTGAGCTATTTAAAGAAAAACTAGTGTCGTGTATTGACTTAAGAATGATTTGATATTAGATATGTACACGATTTTAAGATTTGACAAGATTACTAATCATTCCGGTGTTATTGTATTAGGATGTTCCCAAAAAGGACCAGGTTTGCATCAGCATGCTGCTTTTTGGATGAAATTTATATGTAAAGAGTAAGTTCATCTTGATTACTTTTACCATTTCTTCAGACAGGTATATCATCCCCTAGGTTGTAAAGAGTACCTCAATGATAATTATATTCACTTTTTGGAGCGTACCGCCGATATGATGACCGATTACTATTATTAAAAGTTTTCCCGGAAATTTAGTATAAGTAAGAAATAAACATATTTAAAACATATTTCCGCATATACACCACATACATCCATTATGCTGCATACATTATACATGTTAAATTCATTACATAAAATACATTACATTCACTTTATGTATATTGTAATTGTAAAACAGTTTTTATTTTAACAATTTGTAATAAAGCAATAAATAGTTTTGATAAAATTAGTCTATTATTATTAAGAGAAGCATTTATGAGTAATCGTACAGATTTAATTAATTTTAGAATCAGATCAATAAATATTCTGGTTAGTTTTAAACGAAAATTCAATTATATTTCTTATTGGATTAATTAAAAAAAAAAAAAAAAATTGAAACTTTAATGAAAAGCAATTATTTCAGTTAATTAATAGTATAATTTTGGTGATTGGAGCAAAGTCAAACAAAAATTTAATTAATGTTAGCATTTTCGTAATTAAAATCCATTTTTATTTTTTTTCTGTATAACCTTATGTAATTATAAAAACATAACAGATTTTATAAACAGAAGAAGAAAGAAAATAGTGTAAGTAGAGGAATAAGAAGAGTTCATTCAATTCACATAATAAAGCCTACAATATTTTTTAGTTTGCTCCTTTTTATGTACAATACCCAGTTCGATGCGCACCATCTAATTCAGTAGTATTGCAACCGTGGACAGTGGAAAATTATGTGTTCTACCACTTACAGTTCCCTAATATCCTAGCATAATATAAAAAACCGGTGTGGCATTGTCCGATCTACTTAACGTCGATATGATCGAACAGTGTCCCGTGATAATACCCATTACAATTCTTAAACTTCTTCTGTTCATGTTACTGTGCATAGACCAGTCTATAAAGCCCTTGATATCTTGCAAACTGTTTTACTTTTGATACATGGTCAGTTTTGTTCACGATCCACTACTTTAATACCTTCAAGTTCGTGTTAAAATAACAATAGGTATTTGCTTAAAAACTTTAGTAAATATATCTCTATTTAAAAACTTTGGAAAAATGTATTTAATATCTTTAAATCGCATCTAATATTAAGGATTACATTAATTGCATATAAAAGAATATGGTTTCTAATTTTCGTCTTTATTAAAGTTACGAAGCGGGCTAAGAATTTTTTGACCTAAGCATTTAGTACTCTTTTTTAATTCAATGATTTTTTTATAAACATTTAATTTCAACATTTGAACTTTGTCCTTATTTTGAAGAATACTAGAAAATGCTAAACTTATATTATTAAAAACTGCTAAATAATATGCCAAATGCAGCTAAATCGGAGTAAGTTACGCGTTCATATTATTCAGATTACGAAGATGATCGGCTATTTACACATGACACGAAGTTCATAACAAACAACGTCTGAGCAAAAAAATTTTATACAGTTACTTGTTAGCTTTCAACATGGCGGGTATGTAGCGCATGTTTTTCAAAAATTAGTACTCTGAAAATATTTAACAATCTTTAATGTATGTATCACTGATGTGTTTTATGGCACAATTGTTGCATTTTTGGCAATATCGGATCCAGTGGCACTTTTCAAACTTTTTTGTACTAATTTAAATTTATTGTTTCACTAAAAAATACAAGTTTAATATGAATGACTTTAAGACAATTATTACAATGAAATAAGAGTTCACATAAGTAATACTTATAATTTGCAATAAGTGTATTTTATTTTAATATTGGACCAAATTTTATAAACTTGCAAGGCGTAAGATGTGAGATATGAATATTAAAAAACTAATTTCGTAACACGAAATTTCGCTTGAATTTCAAATCTTATACAGAACATCAAGACGAAATTATTCTAAGTATTTATATTAAGGTGGTCCAAAACTCCTCTTTCATAAATTTTAAATGTGAAATGCTTTTTGGTTTTTTTCTCATACAATGTTGGATTATGTTGTGTACGCTAATTTCAATTTACTATCGTTTTTTTCACTTAATTTTGAATTTTTGTCTATAATTTTTGTTAGATTGTCTTTCGATTTTAATTTGGTTTAATTCTCTAAAAATTATAATTGACCCCATTCAACCCTTCTTGGTACATTTTCGATCCTAACTTAATACTAAATAAAAATTTTAAAATCCCATCACTGGTATGTATTAATGAATGTATGAATGCCTATTTTATGGACCAAAATGTATTTTTGGTCGTTCTTTCGAATAATATTATACACATGACATTTTTTATATATTTTATTATTATTATTATTTTTTTTTAAATAAAATTTTATTTTTTAACTTTTTCATTTCACAAATAAATAAATAAAGTCTTCAATACAATTTATTTATTTAAAAATTCAAATAATTCTTTATAAATTCAATCATACATTTATACTAGTCAGTTAAAAAAATAACACATAAATATTCGCAGAACACAATAAAAGTTTATGACGGTTTATGACGTATACATTTATCCTCATAAAAAGTAAAAACTCACAAATACATCTACGTAAAAGTGAGCTCTCAATCTGCCTGGGGCTGCTTTAGACTGATAAATTAAATTTATATTTTTTAGAAATGTCATAGTTTTTAAAATACATAAAGTATTTTGTTATAATTTTAAAAGCCACATAATCGGTAATAGTCAGGGATGCAACTTTTATCTTTAATTGTTCATATTCAGGTTTTCTATAATATTTATCAGCTCATGTAAAGTAGTACGCTCTCTTTTTTTGTAAAACCAAAGCGATACAAAAAAAAAAGGCCAAGTGTTAAATCAGGCCACCAATGAGATCACCAGTGTTGTCAGTCTAGCCTTTTTAATGTCAAATCTAGCTTTTTTTGTTTTAGCCTCAAAATGTTCGTTTTAGTTTCTAGCTTTTTTAGCCTTTCTTGATTCTTAAAATTGCTTTAAAAGGGCTAAAATGTTAATTTTTCAACAATGAAGATAAATATTTTCTTATTTTTTTATTATTAATTTTATTTTTTAAATTATCGCCCGCGGCGCTTCACTCTAACTTAACTTATTTTATGATAGTAAATTCATTGATTATTATAATGATTTTTTCTAATATATTTCTATTCTATTCTATTCTATTCTATTCTATTCTATTCTATTCTATTCTATTCTAATCCATTATGTTTATGAATATAATTAAAAAACAAAAAAGTTCTTATAAAAGTGAAATATCACCCAAAAATTCAGAGATGTTTTATTAAAAAAATTATAGTCTAAAAATGACGAAAAATCACTTCAAAACATTGAGTAATTTTTTATATGAACGAAATTATAATTTTGGATGATTTTTTATTTGGTCATTTTGCAGGCAGCCGTTCTATGTTTTATTTATCAATTTATTACAATATCTTTGAAAAGATATCAAAAACTAATGAGAGCGAGAAAAAAATTGAGTTTTTAAATTTAAAAAAAAACTTTTTTCTGACCTTAATTGATGGGGCATTAAGCATTTTTTGACCTTGTTTAAAGTTCAATTTAGCCTCTTTTTTTCTTACCTCCTGGCAACACTGGAGATCAAGGTGATATGGTGTAATTCTTAAACCGGTTAATACTGTACGTTTTTAGGACTATGTGAAAAATAAATACAATGACAAAATTTTGTTTTTCACACTAGACTTTCGTCTTTATCAAAGATATTTTATTTAGAAATTTCTAAAATACATACTAGTGGTCTCCACTGACCAGTATTATAAAACAGTTGCAGCATTTGTTTTGATAGTACAATCGTACTGTTGCCAAACACTTTTGTTAAAATTAAAATAAAAATAAAAATATCACATTCAAAAACTTTCAACATTTTCACATTTTGATTTCATTCATAAAGAGAAGCCTATGGCAGACGATTAATGGCAAAGAAAATGCATCTTAACAAAATAAAATTTGAAAATTTGTTAAAATCAAATAAATGTATTCAAATCAACATTTGTTATAACTATTTACAATATGACAGGTCTTTAAGCAAATCGCTAAAGATGTTGAAGAAATATTTATTTGGTAGACAGTCAGGCAGTGAACATAAAAAAATTATGAGATAAACTAAATTAATATTTAAAATTTAAACCTTATTTTCTTCTGTTTCAACTTTATCACCAAACAAAATCAATTCATTACAAATCTAACATAAATATTTTTATTTCTACCTTTCTCAACTACAAAAAATTGTTTAAAGTGTTTTAGTGGCTGATGACCGACCGGTTTCTATATCGTTTCTTTTTTATTTTTCATTTCCATTTGTAGGTATTATGGTCTTCATTCCTATGCGATGCCAATGATCATGGTCGTCATTGGTTTTGTCTCATGATTTTTATTTTATTTTTTTTATTATTGGTGTTGTTGTCTTCAAACAGATGCTATGATCTGGTTAAACACGCATCTTGTAAAAATAACAAAAAAATTAAAATAAAAAACAGGCAAACTGCCAAGTAACAACCGAAACGCAAGACGCAGAAGTGATAGCATTTAGTTAAATATGTAACTTTCCCTTTTTATTGAAATTGAAATTCGAATATGAAAATGAATGTATGAGTATGAATATACAAACAATCCAATGAAAATAAAATATTTATAAAAACAAAAGCATATTGCTAAAAATATCATCATCATAATATTGATTTGAATTTTGATCCAAAACTAAATAAACATTCAATACACACACTTTAAGTCTCTGGATAATAGATAAATAGATGTATGGATGGTTATTTAATAATATAACGTTTTATTAAAATGTAAATCAATTTAAATAATTTTGTATAAACTTTTGTAAAATTTTATAAAAGATTTAAGATTTCTTTATAAAATGGCCTACGTAGAGATTTTCATTTCCGTTTTCATGTTTAGCAACCGTTTCCTTTAAATTCATTTATACATGTTGATGATCTTAATACATACTACATACTTTGGTGTTAGATGCTTATATCAATTAGCCAACCATATATGCTTGAATATGTTTTTACAAAAATTTTTCATGTAGAAGCCACTCCCAAAAAAAAAAGGAAATTTCATACATCAAATATAAATGCAAATAAGTGGACTTAGGTGAATTTCTTATACTCTACAGTTGTAAATTAGTTACTATATTTAATTTGTAAGCTGATTTGCTGAAATATTTTTACAGTAAGATATACAGTTATTTGAATTTTTATTATTTCATTTTTAAACTAAAATTATCATACCAAAAAATAACGCTCTGGAGTTCAAATATAAAAAAATTTAATACTTGCAGTCAGGGCTAAAATATTTTGTTCTATAAATCTTCCTTTTGTCTTCCACAGCCAGAAATATTTTTTAAAAAATGCATTTTGTTTTATTTTTTTCTTTTTCTTAAGCATGTGCAAGACAAACCTGCATTAAAAAAAGGAGAAAACAAACAAATTTATGAGAAATTATTACACAGAAAAAAACCGACAAAATATAAAAAATCTCACAGCACAGTTATACAAAATAAATAATATCAACAAAATGAATGAACGGAAAACTTAAATAATCATTAAATATGACCCAAAAAAAAAAAAAAAAAAAAAAAAAAAACATAAATCGTCAAAAAACTGCACCCCTTCGAAATACAGAAATTTCTGTAATTACTTTATTTTCATTTTAAAGAAAACCAAAGTCTGTACATATAATTTTTGAAAGAAACAGCCAAATGAAAGAAAAAGACTTAAATTGCATTTCTTGTTTTTAAAAATTTCTTTATAAAAAGTGAAAAGAAGAGATTAAAGTAAAAGGGAGAAAAATTAACAAGTGCAAAAATTATAATTAAATTTAAAGCTAAATCTGTATATGCAAGAATAAGTAGGCAAGTATATGATAATAAAATTATTAAAAATATAATAAGGTCTGAGTAGAGTAAAATTAGAGTACACTTTTTTCATGATGTACAAATTACAAATTAATTTAATATTATTTTTAATTTTAAATAAATAAATAAATAAATAAAATATATATATAAATGATCAGCTTCACGATTATTCGATATCTTAAACATATTTTTAATTTTAAATAGATATAAAAATAAAAAAATAAAATAACATAAAAATGATCAGCCTCACGATTATTCGATATCCTAAACATATATTACCTTTAACATAAAATACCTCTGAATTCTAGCTGAACATAATTAAAACAATTTTTACTTTCAGAATGCAATAAAATTATTTTTCTTTTCCGGTATTCAATTACTGAATTAACGAGTTTTTTGGTTATATTTGTTCAAATCACAACTTATTGCATGAGTGATAAGTCAACTGTTTTAGAAATGTTATTGATAACACAGTGCATTTAGAAATAATTGCCTGAATAATTCCATTGCAAAATGCAAGCGTACCAGTATTCCAACAAAACTCCAGAGTGTTTTTCACAGTTAGTTCAAATTTCGATTTTATGGCCTCTGGAAGTTCGAATTTATTTGGATTCCTCTTTTTATTACGATTGGAAATAATAATCATTTGAATTACTTAATTTAAATGTTATTATATTTTGTTGCTTCATACACTAGTGCATTTTCCTATAAACGCACAGCAATTTTTTTTACTCAACTTACCAAAAATGGAGCTAAAAAATAATTTAGATGCTACAAATTAATTTCTTTTAATTACTTATTGACTTCATTTAAAATATTTATAACAAAAAACTTAAAATGTACATTAAATTTTTTTTCATTGTAATTTTAGTATTTTAATGCCATTTTCTATCACATTTGCTATATACGCACTTAAACTAATGAATCAATTTAATATTATTAATAATGTGTTCATGAACCTTTGTTTTATATAACTTCAGAATTCTGTTAATTTTTGAAGAAAATCTCTGTCAATTTCTTCCCAGGCTTGCTTAATTTTTAGTTTTAACTCCGTTATTGTGATTTTGCTTTCATTCTGTGCATTCCTTTCATAAACTTTACGTTCCTTGTACCCTCACAGATACTCCATTGGATTTAAATCCGGACTGCAAGCCGGATAGTCCAATAGTGGAATACTATGTTTAGATTGGTTCGAGATGTTGGAATATGCAATCTTCATCCATTTTGTCATTTATAAATGAAAACATATTTTAGATTTTCCTACCCAAATCATAACACGAATCGGGACCGTCCAAATTGAATTTCTTTTCATCAGAAAAGATTACATCATTCCACTCATCTGCCCATTTCATGTATTTGTATTTGGTTAAGAGAAACGAATATAACCCAAAGAAAAATAAAAATTTTAAATGTGTTTATAGGAATATACACCAGTGTAGACTATTAGAATTATAATACTAGATTTTTGCTGAATACCACTCCCTTTCAAGCCTTTTTTTGTCATAATGTTGTTTACTTTATTTGACTTGATCTTATACATAAACTACTGAACCGATTAAACTGAAACATGGAACATATGCATATCCTTGAAGGAGTACTGACTGGATGGGACGCCCACTTTTTTAAAGAAAGGTTTACTTTTTTCGTAGTAATCAAATTTCAAATTTCACAGACAGTGCTAAAATAAAAGTGGGAGAAAAAGAGGCGTGGCACCCGTACATATTAAATTTTATAATATAAAATATTTTCTATTCGTTGTGTATGCAAAATTTTATTTGAATTGTCTTAGTAGCATTAAAAAATGTAGCAAAATTTATTTTTACTGAAAGTGGGCGTGTCCTTCAACTAATATTTAGGCCTATATTTTTCTCCAAAAAATACTTATATATGTGCTAAATTTAAAATTAAAAGAAAAAATAATTATTGTTTACAAAATGTGTGCTTGCTATTTTTGTTAATTTTAATTAAATCTTATATAATATCTAAGAAAAGCTTTTCACTCTATAAAACAGTAAATAACTATAAATACATTGAAATTTACTGATTAAAGTAATTTTTCATTACACATAAAATTCATAAAATCGAAATCCGAACTAACTTTGAAAAATCTTTTGGAGATTTAAATAATCTGACGGTATAATTTCATTTACAGTTGGAATCATTGAGGCAATATGTGATGACTCCAAATTTGTCCCATAGTGTAATTTCTAAGTAAACATTTGCTACAATACATGATATTTCAACCTACGTTTATAAGCTATTTAATGGGTCATTGTTGTTCACAGGAATAAAAGTGACGCATATACAGCGGTGTTCATGATTTTGACCTACCCACGGTATAATTTCTTTACCTGAATTTTCGCTTTCTAGAAAAAAGTTTTCAATTCTTAGACTACTTCAACATTTTTTGTCCATAATGTACTAAGTTCATTGCAGCTATGGTTCGAACTATTATAGTGATTCTGTGCATGAAACGTCATTTATAAAAACATACTAAGAGGCAACAAGTGAGCTCACTTAAAAAAAAAAATGCATTTATAATTTAAAATACTTTTATGAATTAAACTAAAGTGAAATAGAACCACTTTAGTGCCACCGTTTGGCGTAGAATTTGGTAAATTTTGCATAAATTTGCACATTATTATTAAATATATTAACCACGAAAAATTCGAATAAAACTATTACGAAAATCGGCTAAAATGTCAAGAATAGAAGTTCTCATAAGCTCTTGCTTCACGACTAGGGTTTGGGGTTTCTGGCAAAATTTCTTTTCCAGGAAACGGGAAACAATTTCCCTGGCATTCCCGGGATTCCCGGGTATTTTTTAAAACTTTAGTTATAAGCAAAATGACCATAATATCTTATAAAGAAAATTATTTTCATTTATTTATTTATTTGAATTAACGAAAAATAGAATAATATAAAAGTATAACACCATTCCTATGTTTAAAAAATTTTCAAATATTTTATACATATAAAATTAGTACTTTTCGCAATTTATGTTAAAAAAAAACTGTACCTCAGGTTTTTACGATGTTGTGTTTTTTATGCTAAAACTTCTTAAAAGTATACAGTAATCTATTAGATAAATTTCATTATAAATAGCTGACCGTTTATTTCCACTTTATTTCTTATTAAATACCCTTCCCCCCTTTTCTGTGAAAGATCAAATCAAATTAAGCATAAATGTATATAAAGTATCATTTGGAGGAAACTATGGGCTACAATCTAAGTAAGGGTAAAACGGCCAGTTTTAAGCCTATTTTCAGTAAAAAGTAATTTTACTGCTTTCTTTATGCTACCAAAGAAATTCACGTAAAATTACCCATACACAAGGAGCGGAAAATATTATAGGTTATATTTAATCTTAATCCTTTTCTCGTCTATTTTAATTATATTGTAATATGTTTTTTTACTATTATCAGCAAGATTTTAATGAAATTTTAAATATAGTATGTCTTCTACCTAAGATTGTAAAATTTCAGGATAGACACTTATTTAGTTTGGAGGTTATGGACCAAAATAAAAACTAATTACTAATAGATTCTAAATTTTAATTTTAGTATCATTTTAAAGACAGAGATATTGCCTTCAAAATTATATATAGTAAGTTCTTTTAATTCGAAAGTTCAAAGTTCAAAATTAGGCTTATAAAAATTAAACCATTATATCACCAAAATCTATATTTTAAAATTCTTAAAAATATTATATAATGTTAACACAACCCTTCTCCATAGTTGTAAAAAATTTTATCTTGAACACTCCTTTAGTTTAGAAGTTATTTTACAAAATATAAACTAAAGTCAAATTTTGTATATTAAATATATATTTTTTTAAATAAGCTCTCATAAAAAAAGCAATACCTTGAAATTAATTTTTTTAAATTTAAAACAAAAACTTGAACTTTGGCACGGGTATAGAATAAAGCTAAATGATCAATATATGATTGTCTTTAAGAATTTTATAATACCGTTTTTTTAATATTCAGCTTAGATCTTTATATCATCTATTTTGACCATTGAACTTTCGTAGTAAATAAATTTTATACATGTCCTTTCAAAGTCAATAACTTTTTTTATAAAATGAAAAAAAAAAATTGAAATACAACGGATAATTTAGAAGTTATGAGCAATAAAATATATACACTTTTGGTTAAATTCACTTTTGGAACGTGTCTTCAATTTGAAAATTTGTGATTTGAGCAACACTTGCAATAGGTAATATTTGTAGCGAATTTCATTGAAATCGGAGATATCAAATCGGAAAATATCTGTTTTTTTTTGTCGGTTTTTATATGGAAACACTCTTCTCTAGAACAATAACTACGCACAACATTTGAATTAAATATTTTAAATGTCTTTTTTATATCCAATGATATTGAAAAAAAAGTCGAACTTCAAGAGGTTATAAAACCAAAATTCGTACTTTGAAAAACCCTTTGGCTATTTTGTTAGAATACTGGTTCGCTATCATTTTTCATTGGATTTATTGAGGCAATTTCTTTCTGTTGCAATGTGTGATTGGAACATTCAAAGTTTCTCAAAGAGAGGAGTTCATGACCCATATAAAAGATATTAGTAAAAAATATCAGAAAATTAAAAGATTTTCATATACAGAAGTATACAGCATTTATTGATTTTACTAGATTATTGACCCTTTTGTTTGTACTTGAGCTTTTCTGACATCCTGTTAATTTTTATGAACACTTTTAATGACAAAAATAATACCGAGTGAACTTCTCAATTTCGAAATTTTTATCATCTATAAAGTTAATGACAATTTTTCCGAACAGATACATACATGATATCTCATGTATCATGAATATATATAAGTAAAAAAATTAAAATTGGCCCAAAGTTTTAAAATTCGAAATAGTTTAGTTGTGCTATAATTTTGCTATTTTTAACACATTATATTAACGGAAGATTGACGTTACTCTAAACATGTTACTTACAAGAGTTTAACACAGGAACGTTTAACAGGGGAACGTTAATGTTGAACTTTATTTTTGTCATGTTAAAATTTTAAATACTTTAGCTATTATAGATTTATTGAAATGAATATTAAATAAGTTGAATTTAGAAAATACTCACTATTTAAAAAAAAAATCATAGTTAGGAGATTTTTCATTCTAACACAACACTTTCTTTAGAAACAGGATCTATTATCTGAGCAATCGATATGTAAATATTAGATGTAAATGTTATAACTTCAAAATACTTATAAAAAAAAATAATCTCATCTTGTATTCATACATATATAAGATTATTTTAATCAGATTTCTGAACACTATGATTAATCCGAAAAACATTGTTGCGAACCAATTTTTAGTATTTTCCAGACTTATGTTTAATTTAGTAAGAATTAGTAGAAAACAATAATGTAAGTTAGAGAAATAAAGTGAAAATAAACGGCAAACTATTTATAATTAAATTTATCCAATAAATTACTGTATATTTTAAAAAGTTTTAGCATAAAAAACACAATAACGTAAAAACCTGAGATACAATTTTTAACATAAATTACGTAAGGTACTAATTTTATTTGTATAAAATATTTAAAAATTTTTAAACTTAGAAATAGCGTTATACTTTAATATTATTTCATCTTTCGTTAATTCAGTATGATTTATAATGTTTCGTTTTATTTTATTTAATAAATATAATTTTCTTTATAAGAAATCATGGCCTTTTTTATAACTAAAGTTTTAAAAAATTCGTGGGAAATAGATTTTTTTTGTTTCCGTTTCCCGGGAAAGAAATATTACGAGAAACTCTAAACCCTAACCGGGTGTCATTTTTTATATCATTTTTATTTCAAACAGAAAAAGGTTTTACAAAGTTTAATTTCAAAAACTTAACAATTACAAAAAAATTAATATATTAAAAGGTATTTTAAATTAAATATTGAATCCTATGCCTTTTCGTATATTTATCATTTCTTAAAATATAATTGTGCCAATTATGGTCAATTTCGTGCAGTCCATGTAATGTGCCTTAGCAAAGTCTGCTCTGAAAAAGTGTCCCGTTTTCAACTATCAACGATATTTGACTTCAATTTATGGTCGCCCTCAATTATAATTATTGCCGTTCCTATACCTGTATATGCACGATTTTTACAAATTTCAACTTGCTATATAAAACCACAAAATCAAAAATAGCAACTTTTGTGTAATTTTTTTTTCGTTAAATTTATTTTTAATGTTCCATAGATTTTATTGTGTAAAATAAAAAAAACAGCAGTAATGTGAATATGCTCGCAAAAAGCCAAAAAATTTTTAAAAATAAAAAAATATTGTCATCAAAATTTTGCTACTGTTGAAAGTCTGCAGAAAAACAAAGAAGATGCCGAATTAATCCACAAAGTCCGATTAGTTTTTATAAGATCTAATGAGTACAAAAAGTATAAATTCGCGGACAAAAAATATTTAAGAATGGGAAAAAGTTCAGTAATTTTCAACCCTTTTATTAAGTTTTTGAACTTTGAACAACCATCATGATTATAAAATAATACCTATAGTGCTGAAATTTTACATTCTGTTTTAAGTTTCAAGTCTTGTGAGTTAAGATCTGAAACCCATTTGTTTTAAATTTTATTGCCACAAAACTTATTAAAGATTAAAATCAGTCAGTTTTAACATTTTTGATAATGGCCCATATATTCGTGACAATTTTTAAATTTAGAAAAGTGTCAAATTTATATAATATCGCAAATTTAAAATCATTTTTATTTTCAGCCATTTGGTGTTATGAAAATATCTGTAATAAAATTTGAAAATTTTACTGAACTAAAAGCTCTCATAGTGTCCATATTACTATTCATATAAAATTTCTTAAGGCCTTGTTTTTTAAAACAAAACGTTGTTAAATTTGAATTTTATATGAAGAATACAATACTGGTAAATTTTTGGAAATTTGAATTTTTTCTCCAAAAAAGATCTTGCATTTGAAAACGTTTCGTTTTACAAAATGTGTGTTTTAATACACGTAGAAAAAACATCACCTTTAATTATAAAAAATATCAGATACCAGAAATATCAAAATTTGTTAAGATGGTTAGACATAACTAGTCTAAATCGCAAATTAAAAGGATGCACCCAGGCCTTAATTCAAAAGGTATCTTAGACATCCGGCTTTTGTTTCAAGGAAATTTTTAATGTTTAATATATAAATTTTATAGCTAGAAGTCTTTGAATAATTTATATCAAATATACCAAACAAGTCACTTTAAAAAGGAAACATTAAAAAAATGGAAAATTAAAATAATAATTCCAACCTCTCCGATATCCACACAATATTATATGCAGATGCATTAGCTACTAGACGATGCGAGTTTTCCAATTCCCAACATTTTGGTTTAACATATTAGCCGAAATGAAAATGATCATAGTTAGAAAAGATGATTTTTCAGCCAAATTTGATGTCCAACTCCGCCAATATTACTAACCTGACTGATTTCACTCCTTATATTTCATTTATTATTAAGAAAAACAAATTGGTCGCGTTGGTTTCTTTCTAGTGAAAAGAAAAAATATGCACAGAGCAGATAAAAAAGGAAGATATAAACATTTAAGGAAGATTAAATGGTCAAAAGATTTTATGTTTTTAAATACACACATATAGTTATAATAACTGTAACAACGACAACGACGAAAAACAATTACAGTTACAATATATAAAAATAAAATTAAAAATAACCAATTGAAAGTTGTTAATGTAACATGAACTTGTTGCAACGAATTATGAGCAATTACAATAACAACGTCAAAAGAAATGAAAACAACAAACAAATTTTTAGCGAAAGCATTTTTTTTCTACTGCTGTGTTTAAGCTGACTTAACCAAAGAGAAGAGTATTTTAAACAGGTTTTATTTTGGCAAAAACTTTATAATAAAAAAATATAAATAAATGGAAAAAGTTTTTTTGTTTTTGTTTTTGTAATTTATGAGCAAACAGAAGAGACAAGAAGAGTTTCTAGCTTAAGTAAAACAAAAGACTTAAGACACAAACTTGCTCTACTACAACTACTGTTTGTTCGACATACAAATATGTACATTGGATGGTATGTATGTTTGTTTGTTTCTTTGTTTGACTGAATGATGACTGTTTACTACGTTGTAACATGACTTAAGTTAGCTGGCTGGCTGACTGGCTGGGTTGAAAATGAATGAATATATGAATGAAAAAGAAGAAATGTTGTTGAGCAAGTCGTTTTTTTATTTCTATTTGCTTGCAGCATATAGCTGTTGCTTTGTTTTAGCCAGCTTCATCGTTTATGAGCCATAGAGACAACGTATGGCTTGAATGTTTTACTGCTGCTTATGTTGTCTTTGGTTTTTGTATATAAATTGTTAAGACCATGGGGAAATTGTATCATTTCATCCTTACTCGTTCAAACGTTAACACAAGCGTTTCGGCCAAATCTTTACAAAAAATATTAAAATAACCAAAAAACGAACGGTGGTGTTTTAACGTAATATTTACGGTATAAACTCATTTATTAGAAAAATAAAAAACGAAATAATTTATTTAAGAGAAATTATAAAATACTAAAGTGTTGTGTATTGTTATTAAAACAAGGACTTTAATGAATATTTAAAGAACTTAAAAATAAACGAAAAAGAAAATACCAAAAAAAAAAAAAAATTAATTAATTTAGATTAAAAAAAATAATAATAAAAAACAAAAATGGCTCATAAATTTGTTGCAATCAGTGTTGTGTGTTTAATTTCTCTCGCTGCCGCCTTACCTGCCGAGGAAACACGCGGTCATGCCCGCAATGCTGTGGGATCCGACAATGACATTATGGATAGTATATATAGTGATTGTCTACGTAAGGATTCAGTGTCATGTGTAAAATATAAGCTCTTCAATTTTGTGGATAAAGTCTTGGGAGCACGCGATCAATTTGCCTTGACCGAAGGCGTAACCGTTGTACGTTCTCCCGATGCGCCTGCCCAAGAAGCTGCCCGTGCCATTTCTGGTGATGAATCTTTCGAATCTTTGGCCATGAATCGTATTGCTGGTTTCTTGAACTCCCACACTATTAAGGTGGAATTGAAGGGTGCCGATATTGTACAAGCTGTCAGCTCTACTGGTCGTGCTTTAGAAGATGTTTCCGAGTCTTTGTTCGGCAACGATGATCCCAATGCTCCTGAAGAAAGTCGTGGCAAAAAGAAGAAGGCTGCCAAAATCTTGGGCCCCATCATTGCCTTGATTGCCTTGAAGGCTGCCGCCCTCTTGCCTTTAATTTTGGGTGCTATTGCTTTAATTGCCGGCAAGGCCTTGTTGATCGGTAAAATCGCCTTGGTTCTTTCTGCTGTCATTGGTTTGAAGAAATTGTTGTCTCAAGAGAAACACGTTACCTACGAAGTTGTTGCCCATCCTCATCACAGTGCCAGCCACTCAGTCAGCCATGACTCTTATGGCAGTGGCTACAGCGCCGATGTTGGTTCATCAGGATCATACGGCAGTTCGGGTCATGGTGGTTGGGGCCGTTCTTTAGATGCTCAAGATTTGGCCTACAATGCCCAAAAGCCCAAGGCTTAAGTTTAACTACCCTCAAAATACTGTTACCAACTATAAAAATTTTACATTAACTAGAACTACATCTACTATAAACGCAACATTACTTTACAACCCAACGACTGTTAAAATAGTTAAATCATATGTGAATTCTAACAATTTACGCCTTTACCGACGACGACTTTTAATGACCTGAGTTATTCGGGGGTTTTTTAAGGGGGGCTTAACTAAGTAACACAGTTTATTACAAAAGGGTTTATTTTATTTAAAAACAATCTTAAGAGCTTTAAGTTTTCCTTTTTTGAAGTAGAAAACTTTTAGAGTCTTTTTTGTCAACCCTGTGCTATAAATTTTGCGAAATGTTGTTTTGCTAGACTCCTTTTATCCCTAAAACGAGACATTTTATTTCTTACTAAGTTTAATATAACGAAAACTATTTAACTTCTTTTTGTTAATTAATTTATTTAATTTATTTTTAATAATTTATTTAATTTATTTCCTTTTGAGTTTTTCTTTGCATTATCATTTTTTATAATTTTAAAACTAATGAGGTCCAAGGATCTCCAAAAAATCAAAAAAAAAAAAATCAATAATGAGCAACGAAACGAAAGTAGTAAAAAAAATCAAAAACATATAACATTAAATACAGATAAGTGTGTGCCTTTGTTTATACATACTATACCGATATATAATATTTATATAACAGTTTTTATGTATTATATAATAGCGCATATTAAGTAATATATAAAAGCATATAGAAAACCAATGGCTTTTCTACTTAGGAGGAGGCCAACCCACAAAAACAAAAAAGCAACAAGTCGATTAATATCTAATAAATAATATGTAATTGCACCAGTTTTATAAAGCAAAAAAAAAATACTCAACAAAACCAAGAGAAATATATTTTCTCAATACTTAGTCTATTTTAAAATCTATAACTTTCTCTTTTTCTCTAAAAAAAACTTTCTCTTTTATACTTTACTAAAATTTCTCTATATCCTTTTTTCTGTTACTTTTGCTCTTCTTCTATTACATTTACTATTCTTGCCTTTTTCTTTTCTCTTATTTCTTAAATTTTATTTCATCTTTTATTTATTTAATAACTTACTCTTTTCTGTATGCTCTTCATTTTCATCTAGTCTATTTTTCATTACTTTCTCATTTGTCATCATTCTGTTGTTCACTGTACAAAAATCTATTTAACTTTATAAAGTCTTGTTCTATTTTTTGTTTAATTCTAGTCTTAAATATATAACAACATTGTTTTTTTATAAACTTCCATAGCTTTATTATGTAACTGTTATTCATCTATTTGCTTAACTCTCATTTGCTATTTTGTATCTATCTCTTACTGTAACTGTTTTACTTTTCAATTTTATACTATTTTCATTTTCTCTTTAATCATTTTATTTTTCTCTAGATTTTATTTCTCTTCACATCTCACATGTCATCTATTATTTAGTTTTGTTTTTAGACAACAAAACGCCATAACTTGCCATAGTTTTTCATCGTCTAAAAAAACTAAACTCTTAACTCTCTCTATCACTATTGCTATCTCTTATGGAAAACTTTCTTAATTTTAAACTTTACTCTTAAGCTTAAACTATTGCTTTATTTTATCTTAACTATCACAACTTTACTTTATATTCTCTCTTCTAAAGCTTTTATTTTCTCTTTTCTAAACTTCAAATCTCTTTTGCTATCCTTAACTTTATCTCTTCTATTTTCACTTTCTTCTAAATTTCTCTTGATACTTTCTCTTAAGTATAACTTTACTATTCTATCCTTTTAAACTATACTTTTTTTCTCTTATTTCCCTATTTATCTTCACACTTTTTCTATCTTTCTCTTTTAACTTGACACCGTTTCCAATAGCCGCACAAATACAAAATAAAAATTGTATCAATATTTGTTTTAAAATAGTTGTAATAATTTATTTATTTATTATTATTTTATTATGTTTTTATTTTAATAGTATTAAATGTTAAATTATAACAATATCACACTTTCTTACACAAATTATTTATTGACCTACACGCTGTAACAAAACAACAAACATAATTTTAATATAAATCCGAAAAAACAATAGTAATACTTAAGTTATAAATTATTGTCATAAACAAAGCATTTCATTACAAAAATGAAAAAAATCACAAAAAAAAATCGAAGAAAAAATTTTATAAAAAATAAATAAAGTAATTTATTGAAAAAAAAAAAATGAAGTGTTTTATTCTAGTCGAAAGCAGGATTTAAAATAAAAAGAAAAAAACTTGAAGCAGAATTTCAAGCCAAAATTTCACATTTCCATGTTTTGAAAAATAAAATATTTGCTGATTTAACTTTGCGATAACTTTTCAAATAATTTGAGGCTCTTTAAAGTTTTTTTAATATAAAAAAAATATATTTTCCTGCAAAAATTCCTATTAACTCTTAAATGAAAAACAAAAAAAAAAAAAAACTAACTAATTAAAAATATTTATAAAACTAAAAAATATTGTAAAAATTTTCCACTATCCCATATTTAATTTCTAAAACTTTCGCAAAAAATTTCTTTTGAAGTTGTGGAAAAAAAAACTATTAATTTTTTGCATCTCTTTTGACATCACCTTGACAAACATTAGCAACAACATTATCATGATCATCAAAAATAATGATGACAGTGAAAGTGCTTTCAACTTTTCAAATAAACAGACACTTTAAACAAAACTAGAAATAAAAATACCCTAATAAAAATAAACAAAAAGCGACATATTAAAGACTCTTAAACCGGTGTTAAACCTCACCTCATGACTCCACATAAACGAGCCTCAAGCCCCAAAACACACTTCTAATGTAACAATTAAAAGATGATCTCTGGTGTTTGGAAATAGTCAAGTCAATTATTGAAAAGTGTGCAAGTCATCTTACAAACAAACAAGCAAACAAATATAGTAATTTATTGAATAAAATATTTTATCTTTTTTATACTTATTTTTTCCAAATCATATCTTGTATTGGATAATATTAAATAGATTTTTGTGTTATTTCCATTTATCTTTTATTTTAGTTTTAAGATTTTATTATTATTGTTTTTTTCTGTTAGAAATGAAAAGAAACCATGTCAAATGTTTAAGAAAGTTTAGTATAATAGACTTAAAAAAAATAAAAAGCATCATTATTATTGTTATAAACCGTTTAAAATTATTTAAAAAATAGTTAAGTGCTATTTGTGAAGTTTTAGTTAGTAATTTATTATTTAAAGCTTTAAATAACTATACAGTTTTAATTTTTGGGATTTCTTTTTTTTAGGCTTATGTTGTAAGCAAAATAAACATGATCTGTCCTATTAAATTTATTCATATAGACTTATGGAGACTTCGTTATAGTAGATAAAAAATTTAGGCATTGTGTTTTTAATTTTGTTAATAGTTACTTTCAATGAACAATTCACATAATATTAATAATTCATTTTATAACACATAAAAAGTAGTTTTTAATCTATAAACTAAAGAATTGATTACAAAAATCTAAAATCATTTTAAATTCATTATATATAGATTTTAAAGCGAAAGTAACAAATATATGTAATCAGTGACTTTTTTTTGAAAATATGCGTCTAATGAATGCCTTTAAAAATTAAAAATACAAACTAAAAATAGGCATTTATTATTAAAAAAAAAACATCAACATATCCATGAAAGAAATATCGAAAAGAGAAATTTTTTGACCTGATGCCTAAATATTTTCATACAAATTTCTATACATAAGCTCAATTGATCCATTTATCGACTTCCGTTTAAAATTTCGCTTTATAAATTTGTAAATTAAAATATTTGAAAAGCATATTCAACTAAAAATATATTTTCTACTTCATATGAAAACTGTTATAAAATTTTAAACATTCAAATCCACAAAGGCTACCTAGATATATTATTGCTGTAAGTCACACATTTTAGAGAATTTCAAGTTTTTTTTAGAAAGTGAAAGAGAAATTTCGCGAAATCTAAAACGATATATGAGTACAAAATTTTATAAAAATTGAAAGACACTCAGTAAATTTTAATTCTTTCATGGAATTGTCGATATTTACTAAATCATAAGAAAAGCAAACATCATTCTATGGAAAACTTAACCATAAAATCATTATCCAACTTTTCCATAAACTGTAAACGTTATGCACAAAGTACAGGTCGCAATTTTGAAGATAATTCAATGAAATTTGGCACATAGGTCACTCATGACACAAGGACGAAGCATATTGAAATTGGTTATGATTAATCCATTATTTCACCTAGCCCCCATTCCTCCCGGAATAGGGGTTTAACGATCATAAATGCCTTAAATATTAGCAATATTTTAATGAAATTCAATATGAGGAAGATTTGTATAAGTATCAATCTTTACGCAAAATTTCATGGAGATCGGTCCACAATTGACTATAGCTCTCATATAAAACCCTCTTCCGAAAATCACTTTAACGCGCATAAATCACATACACATGTTTGTATCAGGTTTATATTCGACACAAATAAGTTTTATATAATTTACCATATAAGTCCACTTTTGGGAATCATATAAATATTCTATATTCGTATATTTTATTTTACACTTAATAAAAGTATCGGTCCACAATTTTCTACATGTCTAATATAAAACCCCTCCACAAATTTTGATGGACATGCACAATGGTTTAGGGCATCATATGGTCGGGCTTGATCGACTATATCTTACTTAATTTAATGGTTCTTGCTATCTTTATCCAAAAACATAAAAATAATTTGTTATTATTTGTTTCAAAGAAACGTCCGACGAGAGCAAGGCATCACATAAGTCCAAATTAAAATGATTTGTTGCTTAAAAAATATTAAATATGGAAATTAATATGCATTATTGATTTAATTTTTCATAATAAAGTGTGATTCACAGAGAAAATTACTTTCAAATACATACATATTAACCTACATATTAACCCAAAAATCCAAAAACAAATTTTTAAATAAAAAATATCTGCAACACAATCCTAAAAGTAAAATAATACGAAAGTGATTCGAATTCGTATTACTTAGAAGAAAAATTTTATTGCCACAATAATCATATTCGTATAGCAGAAGTGCGTCACAGGTGATACATCTAAGCAAAAAGAAATCAACACGCCTGGAAGATTGTTAGATAATCATCTAGGTGAAAAAAAGAAGATACCGCCAGATAATCTTCTTCCATATGATCTCAATGGGATATCATCAATTTATTGCGGAGGTGATAATCACTTTACTGAAAAACGGACGATATTTTGAGGATAAAAATAATAAAAAAAATTAAAATTTTATATATTTGTTGTGGTTTAATGCCTAATTTTCTCTCCTTAAACTGATAAAAAATATAGAATATAGAAAAAATATTGCTTTGATTACTTTCGTTCAAATAATAAAAAGAAGATATTGCATAAATTTCTTCTAGGAACATATCTTCCAAATATTTGTAGGAAAATATTTAATTTTAATTTCTTAAGCTCAAATTTGTATATTGAATTTTTCTATAGAGTGATTTCATATGAGCAATTTGATTTGACATTTCCGATTTCAATGAAACTCACTACAAACATTGGCTATTGGAAGTGTTTTCAAATCATAAACTGGACCTTTTCGGTCCAGTAATATAACGTTTTGGAAAACGAAAAAATGCTAAAAATTTCAAAAAGGTGTACATGTTTAACTGTTAAAAACGTCTAAACTATGCACACATCATATATCTCTAGTTTTAGTTTTATATTAAAGACAAAAATATCACTTTTATAGCGATATGTACAAAGCTTATCTAAAAGTGCAAAAAGTCAACATTCATTAAGTTTAGAAGTTATGAAGCAAAATGTGGTAAAAAGTAAAATTTAAAAAAAAAAATTATAAACATTAACTTTAATTTTAAAAAGATTACTGCATACAATTAAGCTTATAAAAATGAAACCAATGGGTTGGTTTTGTTAAATATCGTTATATTCTAGTTTAAAATTTTAAAGAAAAATCAACTTTTTATTAGTTTTTAATAAAATATTTAATATTAAAAACTAATTAATATTTAATATTTTTTGGAATACTTTAAATCAAAAAATTTATTGTGTTTTCGGTTGCTTTTTAATTTTAAACTCTTTTAAACTTTTAATTTTTTTTTATATTTTATTCGGTTTTAAGTGTCCTTTAAATATTTTTTTTCTACTCGTATAACCCAATAAAGTTAAAATGAACTGAGTTTTAGACAGTTTAGTGAATTGTCCTCTTTTGGTAAAGAGCAGCACCATCTGTTTGATATCACTGTGTAATATTTTAGTTGTAATAATGAGAATAAAGATTAAGCCAGAAAAATTAGAATTCGTTGTGTTTACTAATGATAGGAAGAAATCTTTTCTGACCGCACACATTTGTGTTCATTTCTCTGTTAAAAGTTTTATTTGTTATGAATTACCGCACCAAAAATTTTAATTTGTTTTACACGATATTTATTTAATACAATTAACGTAATATAAGTGGTATGAAATTCCTGACCAGGATGTTGAAAAATGTTCGTGAGTACGTATTTCATATTGTAGATGCATTCATGTCAATAATTTTCGTTCTCTCCTTTGACTCCACATTTTATTTAGCGTTTCTATTAGGAACTTTTTTATTTTGTACGTCTTCAAGCTACTAATTTTCAACTTTTCTGATAAAAGATATATGGCAATTCACATTCCACCTAGAGCAATTTTTATTTTATTTTTTAATTCGTATTATTTTTTCTGCGATCCTACAATCTGTAAATCAACTTTTCCGATTATTAGGATTCGTTTCGCTGGTCATGGTCTTGTATTTTTTTGTGACTCAAAAAACTAAATTTTCCAAATCACCTGCACTCCTAGCAATTGCTTTATATGGTCTACATCTATTTAGATTATAAATTTGAATTGTGTGTTTGCATGAATTTTTTTAAATTTTCATTTTAAGAAAAACTACTTACGCTACAAAATTCAGCAAATAGTTACTGAAAGTAATAGCAAATATGAATATTTTTATTTTCACTTATAATAAAATTTATAAGCCTTAAGGTGTGCACGGATTTTTTCGTACGCAGTCCTTAAATGAAATTTTATATACAATATTTGACTTTAGAATGCATTTTGCTACATAACTTCTAAACTAAAGAATCGTCCAAGATGAAATTTTGCATAAATATGTAAAGGAGTTATGCTAACATCATATAATATTTAAGAACTTTAAAATGATCATTTTTGGATATACGAGATAATGATTTAATTTTTATAATTTTATTTTGGACCCTTATACTTTCAACATAAATTACTTACTTCATATCATTTTAAAGGCAATATCCTTATCTTTAAAATTATACTAAAATAAAAATTTCAAAAGTTATTACTAAATAAATAATACTTTGGTCGCTAGTTTCTAAACAAAATGAGTGTCCAGCTTGAAATTTCATTGTATTTTTTATAAATAAGAAAAACTTTAAATTTGCATAAAATTACTAAATAAAAATTTAAAAATTGCAATCTCCATCTCGACTTAGGTTGCTTTCAAAATACTCATATACTCAAATTACTCATATAATTGTTTAGGTAACAGCTGGAGCAAATATGTCAATTATGTTTTGTAGTGCAGAAATAGTGCTATAGCATTAACAATTAGGTCCCCATTTTGCCACATTTAATACCTAGAAAAAAATTTCCTTTTAACCCGCACAAAACCATGACAAAATGAGGGGCAAAGAAATTTTCATTTCAGATTCGTAATCAACAATTTCGAAAACCACTAATATGAAATTTTATATTACGAATTTTCAGTATTTTATTATTAGCTCAAAGCCTCAACAGATTTTTGGTTTGAAATATACGAAAACTGGCACTCAATTCAAATATAAAAAAAATAATAATAAAACTATATAAAATTCTACTCTATAATGTTTTAAATTAAATATTCTATGATTTATAAATAAAAAAAAATCTTTTTTGCCGATATCTCGATATATATTTTTTTTAATCTGCATTTCAGAGAAAATTTTTTTTTATTTTTATTAATATATTACTGGGATGCTTTAGATCCTTTAGAATATTGATATCAAGATATGGCTTCCGTATTTTTTACTAGAGTTTTCTTAAACTTTTGTATAAAGTTGGAAGATATTGGAAGAACACTAGTCCCTATAGCATTAGATCGATAATTGAAAAATTAAATTTTTGTCATAAATTGCATTAGATGTAATTGCATTATTTTTTACAATTGTACATTTTTTATAAAATTTCTTCAACAAAAACTTTTTAAAAAGATATTTTATTAAAATTTGGTAATTTTACTAATTATTCATATATCACTTTATTAGGATACATATTTTATAAATTTTTTATCAAAAAATCTAAAAATTTGGTTTAACAAATATCTATGCTTTATATGGGAAATTTGTTGGTATTTAAAAAAAAAAATAATAATAATAATAATAATAATAAAATAAAACCCAAAGCTTCTCGTTATAAATGAACTGTAATTGAAATGTTTAGTCAATGTATCAAGTTTGACATTTATTTAAAAAAAAAAAAATCAAAAATGCCCCGAAAAATGCATTTGCATTATATATGCATTTCTTAAAAAATTATTTCTTTTTTTTAATTATAATATTAAAAGAAGAATTAATTGCCTTTCTACTGACTTCCAAATCAATGAAATCACTCTTAAACTTCAAAAGATCTGTATAATTTTACATAAAAAAGTGAAATATTTTAAAAAATATGCAAGTGCCAAATATGAAACAAATGTGAGACCTAAAGTATTTTTCATATGTGATATCTCATGGAATTCATGATTGAATGACAAACTGACTGATTCAATATCGCCCAGCCCAAACCAAAAAAGGTAAGAGACTTGAGCTTTAGATTCGTCCCCCAATATAGACATCCACTAAGGACGGATTTTTAGAATCTCGAATTTTTAGGATGTAAAAACGGTACTTCATATCACCTAAACTAAATACAAAACAAATTTAAATTATTCACTTAAAAAATAAGCTGACAGTTGTCTGTTACTTTTTTCAAATTCAGCCAGTAAACATAGAAATAAAATGTTCATCATATTCGAAACTCATCGAAAAACGACAAATACAAGTTTGATACCTTTTGGAAATTCGAACATTTAGGAGAAAAATCATACCTGTTTCTTGGCACTTTTTTCATATATTTTCTTTTCTATTTATTAAGTATATTATTATTATATTTTGTTATGGAGTCACACTAAAATTTTGAAATTTTTTCGAATACAATCCATGAAGGAAAAAGGTACCCAAAAGGATTAAAAATGGGAATGGGGGAAAAGTACATTTTGTTCAAACACATTGAGCCAATTTTTATAAAATTTGAAGGATTGGTTAGTTCATTTAGTTACACAAAATAAGCTAACGGAGAGTTATTTGGAACCAGGGTACCAAGATGTAGTTTGGTACTTTTTTAAAAAACATTTTTTTTTAAGTGATTGAAGGCAAAATCTGTGTTATTTGAGACATTTCAAATTTAAACATAGTGAGCATTTTGAACATTCATGTTTAACAGGTTTGTTATAAGTGGAAAATGAAACTAGGTACTTTTTTGCTTATAATGATACTTTTCTAATGTTTTCAATTAATAAACTTATATGTGTAAAAGTTAGCTAATATGGTGCTGAGTTTATTAGAAATTACTAACTTAATGGTTAATTCTTTCCCTCTAAAGGTACCAAAGAAGGAATTTTTAAGTTTTTTATATGTATTTTTGAGTTAGAATCCACAAATGGACTTTCTGGTACTTTTTGTCTCTTTAATGATTTCGTATAATATGAACTTAGAAACATGAAATTAAACTTACACGTCCCTGAGTGAATGAATACAAATATGAAGGAATGTTTTGGTACTTTTTTGAATTTTCTCTAATATTGAACCCAAACGAAAAGAAGAAAATTAAAGATACCTGGTCCCATGTGGGTACTAATTTACTAGGGGGAATTTTGGCGAACTTTTTCTTTCTTCTACTATATGAATTTTCTATAATATTGAAGGTAGAATCATGAAATCTATATGAAATTTTGATCATAGATACATTTCCCGATAAATAAAAGGAATTTTTGTAAATTCAAATTTTTAGGGGACAAAATGAAGTAAAAACGGGTAAATTTGGTAACTTTGTAGGAGTATATTCTATATGAGATAGAAAATATATTTTATTAAAATCTTTCTCTACTTAAGAAATGAGCACATAGGTTTTTGGTACTCTTTAGAAATTGGAACATTTAAAGTAAAAACTGTATTTTGGTACTCTAAACCAATAAAGATGAGAATAAAATTTTTATCGTATGCTATTTTTATCAAAGACACGTATTTTTGATTTTATTTTATTTTTTTTTTTTTTTCGGAAATTCCAAAAAGGTTAAAATGTACTTTTTATATCTTGCAAGACATGACACGTTTAGGAGACGAAATGGGATAAATTCAGTGTGGAGATGAGATAAAAATAGGAAGCGTAGGTTTAGGAGTAGCCTTTTGTTCTTGGGGGAATTAAAGATCCCACACAGAGTATCTAATGAACTAAAAGATTGATAAATTTAAAAATTACTATCATATCAACTTGTGTAATGTATACAACAAAACGGACAGCGAAGCGCACCAGGTACATATATAAAATATATAAGAGTTCGTAAGTTAGATGTATGTATATAAATTGAAACAAATTGTTGGCACCCTAATACCACAAACTGTTCTAAATTTTACTGTCTGTTAAATATTTTGTTCTTTTTTTTCTTTGCAGCCAGCATTAGAAGATGTTGCATTTTTGAATTTAATAAAATTAATTTTTTATTATTTTATTTAATTTCCCACTTTTACACTTCGTTAATTTTGGTTTATGCATATTATTTTCTTTGCAATTTAACTTTTTTCCGCTCTGTAGGAAATTATTTTATTTAAATGTTTTTTTTTTTATTGTTTAAATATTGTGGTGGAAAATTTGAATAAAATAATAATATTATTTGTTTTTGCTCATAATTAATAGTTAATTACACATTTCAGTGGATTCGTTATGACAATATTATATTGAATTAAAATTGATATCAAACCACAGGGCTACAAAAAATGTTTTTATTATCTTTGAATATCATTAAATAAATTCTGAATAATAATTTCCTGGCTATGATTAAAAATATTTTTTAAATAACTTTTTAACGCGAGTAACTTAAAAAATTAGACTTCATTATATCATTGATCAAAATTGATTTATAATAAATCTCATTCAACAGAATCAGTGTTGTCCTGTGTAATTATAAATAAAAAAAAAACTTATTAAATGAGAAATTGAAATTGAATCCTTTGTATTTTAATATTGGATTTCTGGTTAATACAAATTAAAACTTAAAATAATTTCCCATTCCTGACGAATGGATTTCTACAATTATGATGTTATTCTAAGGAAATACAATCATTACGAAAATGTATCCAATACTGTAGCAAAAGAATTTCAAGAGACAACATATAAGTAAGTAATATTTGACGTAGGCAAAATGTATGCATCAGGTAGTTTGTGAGGTATTATTAAGTAGCTGACATTTTTTCATTTTATACTTTCAAATATAACATGACTACAACTTCAGTTTTTATTTATAACTTTTTTTGTTTTTTTTTTTTTATTTTTATATATAAATATATATATATATATTTATTTTTTTTTTTTTGTAATTTGTTCTCCTGACATAGTTTTTTCCTACTTGTCTATAATCTACTTCACTTCCCTCACGTTCTGGTTATTGATAAAAGTAGCATTGTGTGTAGTTTAATTTTATTTCTGTGAAAATGAAACTCCACAATGTGTAGCAATATTGCATGTTATAAGGAAGTAGCCATAGTAACTAGTTTCAATTGTTGCTACAGTTGATTTTGATGGGATTTCAATGTTAAAAGAAAAAAATAATTGATGATATATGTTGCATGTAGTTTTGCATTGAATTGTGTTGTCAGTGACAGTGAAATTGTTGGCATTCATTTGAAATTTACTTTTTAAACTTGAAAAACAATATAATAAAAGTATAATTATTTTACATACGAAAATAATTTTTGCAAATATTTTTTTTTAAGTGATATTTTTTCATATTCCTATTTTGAGATAAATTAATAAAACATTTAAAACAATCTATCTTCTTCTAATAAATAATATTTTAAAATTAAATCAATGCTGTTGAACCGCAATCTATGCAGTGCTGAAACATTTTAATATCAACCGGTAATTTTTGTTTAGAATACAACTAATTGCTCCATAAATCATTATCTATGTATCTATTCAATTCTTAAAGAAAAAAAAAAAAAAAAAAACTTGTTTCGTTTTAAATTTCCTTTAATATTTAATAATTATAAATTACTTCTTTTCATTTATTTTATTTTAATAGAGCATGTCTTTAAATAATCATGTCAATTCTTATTTATTATTTCTTTTTCAATTTTCTAAAGTTTCATTTCTTTTGTCTTTCAAGTTTACATCTTTATTTTCTCATTGTCACAATGCAATTTAACTTTATTTCTACAGCAATTTTCTTATTTTCGTTGTTATTTTTACTTCTTTTGTTCTTCTTCTATTCAAGTCAATTTGTATTTGATATAATCTTTTTTTTTTTTTTGCCACTGACTTGAAACACATGCTACTTTGCAATTTTCCTACTATATATATATTTTTTTTAATATTCATCTATTGCTTTGTTCTTAATTGACACAGTAACTTTTGCATTCCAAAATTTTATGAAAATGACTTTTTCTGTGTCTACTTTTGTTTTGTATCTTTTCCTTTTTCTTTCTAATGCAATTGTTTCTATAGAGATTTTCAATTTATTTATTTATTGAATTTTTAATCATTGTTAAGAATCAGTATTTGTTCTGTCAATATATATGTATGTATGTAAGTATGTATGTGTGTGTATGTGCGTATGTATGTATGTATGTATAAGTAAGTAGACTTTTTTTGGTGATTTGTTGTAATAAAAAAAATGAAATTAACAGTTGTTATAGGCAGGGTTGTCAGATTTTTTTGAGCCTTTGAAATCGCAAAAATTCGCCAAATTAAAATTTTATTTGTTTTTTTTTTTTTAAAGAAATACTAAAAAATTAACTAAAAAGTTAAGTGTCGTACAATTTTTAGTGAAAATTGCAGTAGCTAATAATGACACTGCACTAGTTGCAAATTTGAATCAACTGGGCGCCTTACTGATAAAACTAATTCGAGTACGCTTAATTCAATGGTGACAGCCGTACTCGCAATATTTTTGTTTAAACTTAATTATGGAAGTAGCGAACTAATTAAAAATATAATTTATGTATATTAAACAACAAATCGATTGAATATATACCCCAATCATAAATTAAATAAGTTTTAGAACAATTTAAAATTTTTTTATATTCGTGTTTGAAAAGTTGCTCATAGGTAATAATAGTTAGCCTGCTTACAGAATTATTATTTTGTTTTTTACCATTTAAAATTTTTCATAATAATTTAAAATATATTTGATAATAATTAAAAATTAATTGTTTATATTCATTAAATTCAAAAATTAACCGTTGTGTTCACAAACCAATTTTAAATTTAAAATACATTTTATAGACAAAATTTGTATGAAAACTTTGATTTAAAATGCATTTTTAATTTAAAAGTTGTTTGTTAATACTGTGTGTTTGTTAAAACTGTTCATTTTCGGGAACAGTGTAATTGAACAAAAAAAAAAAAAAAAAAAAAAAAAAACCATAAAATACACTTTTCTGATATATAGCCTCTTTTTAAGTAATCAACTTTTAAAATTTATTTGACTATTATATTTTTTAAAAGAATAATTCTAACATTATATAACAACATTGGTCCTATTAAACTTATAAATTGTTTCAAAGAATTAATTTATTCATGAACGTTTATTTCATATATATATATATATATATATATATATATATATATATATATATTTGGATAAAATTTAATTTAAATAAAATACTAAAAATAGTCGATCTCTAGTAAGAAAATTTAATAGTTTTTCCCCACAACTGCCTATTTAATAAAATTTTAAAAATTAGCCAAATAAATCGCCACCATGATTTATATCGCCAAAAAATTCGCCATGTCGCCAAATGGAAAATTCAGTCGCCAAAAACAATTAAAAATCGCCACGTTTGGCGAAAAATCGTCAAATTTGACAGCACTGGTTACAGGTGGAAACGTTTGTGTTTGGTTTCTAATTCTACTTTTATCTATTTCTTTAGAATAAGAATATTAATTATGAAAAAGTTAAAAAATTCAAAATTAACTATTTGCTGAACAAGTATGATAACAATGTACAACAAAAATCAAAAATTTGTTTCACACAAGATAAATTTCTTATATATTTGAAAATATACTTTAAGTTCACACTACGGTAATATTTGACGATTTTTAGAAATATTTCCTTTGCGTAATATAAACACGAAATATTTTTACGATTCAAACAAAATAACAGCTGATTTTGAACAAACAAACTAAAAATGCCGCTAGTTATAAAATATTTGACACTCTTTTCAACGAAATTTTGTTTGATCTTACAAAATAAATGTAAGATCGAACAGCGGCAAATAACAGCTGATGCGGTGGATGGCTTGAGTTGAAGAAATTATTGTTTTTATGTATACAAACTTTAAATTGACAAAAAAGAAGTGATCGATTTATATTTTATCTATTAAAATATAACTTTTTAAATAAAACTTTCAATATATTAATATTTTTTATTCTTTAACCATAACACTTGTTATTTTTAATAAGCGGAAAGTTACTTTTAATACAGCTGAAAGTGACGTGTAAAGAAAACAGTATTGTTTTGTGAAGACAAAGCTGTTTTGCTGTATTGTTCTTGTGTATAAACGTAAATTATATATAAAAAATTTTATATATATATTTTTTAAAGTAATTTTTATTAATGTGCTTATTAAATCTTACAATTAATCGACTGGTAACAGTTCTCATTTGCTTTGTTATCTAAATATGGAAATTTCATTAATATTTGAATTTAAAATAAATAGAATTTTCGCTTTACATTAAATAAAAACGCTACAAATATTACCTTGGCATCTACATATTCCGAAATTTTCTCAGTAAATTATCTAAATTGATTACAATAAAATAAAAGTTATAATTTTCTTATAAATTCATTTAATAATTGATGTCAAATAACTTTACGCTAGTTGTGCATTTAATCAGATAATTTTAAGTAAATAATTTGCACCTAATCTGAACGGGCTTAAAATATTCTATCCCTTTTCGTATTTTACGATATATAATAACTGTTTCAACAAACAAATTAAAGAGCGTAATGTGAAAAAAATATCAACCCTATATTTAGTCGTAAAAATTACGGGAAAATACGATTAAATACTACAGTTCAAATATTTGGATAATCTGAACTTAGCTTTAATATAGTATAATTGGATTTTAAGTTTTTCATTTTGTGTTCGTTTTTCCTTTTTAAAGAACTTTAATGTTCTAAAGTATGATCGCGATTTTTACAACTATATAATTAATATTATACAATGATATGTATATCAAATGAAAGAGAAGAGTTTTGGCATTATAACGTATAACTGTAATAATCCAAATAAAAGTTGCAAAAAATGTCCTTTAAATATTTCATCCTTTAATATCCTTAAAAGTTTCCAAAAAATAATTTCCAAAATAATATATGTTAGAGATGCTAATATCCACACACAGAGAAAAAATAGGGTTAGTGTATTTTCACTACAACAATATTATGTTAATTTTAATTAATTTGAATAGTGGTGTGTTCATGATAATAATGTTTTTGTTTAAGTTTTGTTATTTAATGTTTGCATTAAAAAAAAATTTAATACAGTTGATTACAAAAATTGTATTTTATTTATCTTTTTTTTAATATTTTTATCAGAAATAAAATTTTATTAATATGAAAAATATCATTACTTCTACAACCATAAAATATTTGCAGTCGTTTTCTTTGTTCTTAAACTATATTTTGTTTTAAAACTATATTAATATTATTATTTCCATAACAATAATATGTTACAAATTACTATAATATGTATGATTAAAAGATGCATAACTTGTTTTTTTAACTATATTTGGTCTTTAATATTTGTTTTGCATCTTCATTATAATTCTCATTTAGTTTATATATGAATAAATATATATAGACAATGTTTTGTCATATTCGGGCTGATTCAAACAATAAGATATTTATTAACTAATAAATTATTTAGTTATTAATAAATATCTATACTCTCATGTGCAATATTCAAAAAAAAAATAAATAATAAATATTTGAACATAATAAGATATATTCGAAAAATATTGAACAATTTTTCTGAAATATATTTAATAAAACCGAATCAAAATATAATAGAATCGGATATAATATGAAAAAATCAGATCACAATTTGATAAAACGGAATCATAATATGATAAAATTTTTAAATACAGTATTAAAAAAAGTCGGAACAAAATATGATAAAGTTAGACCATTTTATAATTATAATTGTCACATTTATTATTATTTATGACCATAAAAAATTTTTATTGCAAAAATGTAATCTAATCATAATATGTTGCTCTTAGATTATGGTCTGCGCAACCATATTATTTTTATGGTTTTTACATTATTACTTTAATCCATACAACGGTTTAAAAATGGTTCGTAAGAACAAATATAGAAATTTAATTTTCAGTTTAGTGAGATATCAAGCATGTAATTTTTGAAATGAATCTTATATAGTAACTATGTTCAATTATGAACCAAGCCTCTTACAATTTCATAATGTCATTTATAGTTATAAAAATTTTAATTGACTACTTAAATATATGTAGTCCCAAGTGAGTGAGAATTCACAAGAGGGGAATTTGTGATACTTTTTGAATGTTTTGTAATAATTGACTCAGAAGCATGAAATTAAAGATACATGATCCTAAGTAGATACCAATTTACAAGGGGACTTTGTGGTACTTTTGTGTTCATCTAATGATACTTTTTGAATTTTCTATAATATGAACCTAGAAACATTAAATTAAAAATATATGGACCCAAATGAATGAGAATGTACAAGAGGGTACTTTTTTGTTCTTCTAATGGTACTTTTTAAAATTTTTAAAGATACATGATCCTATGTGTACAAGAATTTTGTTCTTCTAATGGTACCTTTTGAATTTTCTGTAATATTGAACGTAAAAACATGAAACTAAACACAAATGGTCCTATGTGGGTAAGATTTCATGAACTTGGATTTTGCGGTAATTTTTCGTTTTCTGATGGTATTTTTTAACTTTCTATAATATTGAACCAAAAAACATGAAATTAAAAATGCATGGTTCTAAGTGAATGAGAATCCATAAAAGAGATTTTATGGTAATTTTTCGTTATTCTAATATTATTCTACGAATTTGTTATAATAATTAACCTAAAAACATTCAATTAAGGATATATGGATCTATGGGAGTGAGAATCCACAATCTATGTTAACCACATTCTCTTCTACTAAAAAATAATATAAATAATTTAGTAGTTTTATAAAATTCTTACGTTTAGGATGTAAACAACTGGTACTTTATTGATATCTGAAGAATATTCTAAACCAAAAATATAGAAATAAATTTAAAATAGCATTATTTATTTTTCAAAAATGTATCAAACATGATTTTTGAAAATTCTATTATTTATTTTACTTTTATTTTGGTACTTTTTACTAACATATTTAAAAAGTTTATTGTTCTTAATGCTGGCACAATGTCCCATAGAAATTGTATTGTAGATATCTCTCGTATAAATTTTCAGAAATTTAAAGTCTTTGGGGGTAAAAGCGTTTAAAAAATATAATTCTTATATCTCCTAGACTGCGAAATTTAAGAACAAAATTTAATTTAATTTAAAATTAAATTTAGTTTAAAATTTTATGAAATGCTTCGGTAGTTTTTTGGTACCCGGTATTATTTAAAGATAAACTCATAAAGGTATACGAAGTGGTACGATATCTCGCTCCTTGGATGTTCCTTATTTAACTATAAACCTGGTGGCATGAAATTGGAATTAGTAAAAGGTACGGTTGAGATGTTTGTTATTCATTTTCTGAAGACACCAATATTATAACTGTTCCCACATTAGTTAGGAGTTTAATTTGATTGGTTTTTATACTTTTAGTGTCACATTTTGTTTTTTCTAAATAAAAAAGCTTCCAATTTTTTATCTGGTCTATACTAAACATATTTGTATACAAAGTTTTGTTTCTTATATTTTTATTTGGTGCTCACTTTTTGCGGAAAAAATAAAAAATGTATGGATAGTTTTTTAATTATTCAAAACTCTCTATTTCGAGAAATGCAACCTTTCTTTTATTTTTGTATTAAAAAAATCGTTTACAATATATAAAATTTTACATAAAATTTGTTTTTAAAATTTTCAAATATTCGCAATTTCAAAGGCAGATAGAGGGTAATTTAAACACGCTATTTTATTTTGCGATCGGAGCAAAGAAAATGGTATCGCCCATATAAACAAAATAATAAATATTTATTATTATTTATCGCTTAAATGAAAAAGCTATTACAGCAAAAGTTTTAAAATTGTGCAGCAAAAATTTCCTTATCAAGATTCATAACTGATATGAAAATATGGCTGACAGCTTTAAAGGAAGTTCAACCGATTTATTTATTTATTTTATAATTTACATTTATGTATAAATTAATTAGAATTGGTATATGTTATATTTAAATTGGCTTTGCACTAAAAAAATAAAAATAAAACATTCTTTTTGTAAGATAGAGGGATACAAACACGTTGATAAAATTGGAAAACTGTGTATTTTCGTCTGAAATTTTTTTCATAGTTAAGTGTTGTTATAGGGAATATAATGACATCAAAAACACAGTTTCAAGAAATTCTGAGAAAGAGGGTTTTGAATATAAGCTCACGTTATGTTGTTTAAAAATTAGCTTTAAGTATTTAAACAAAACATAACAAGTGCAAGCGATCGAAGAGCCTATTTCTTTCACTTTCCAAAGAAGTTTAAAAAGAAAAAATCAACAAAAGAATAACAGTATTAGGAATATAGTATGTTAAAATTGAGGTTTTTCAATTACTATAACATACTTTAAGGTGTTTTGTTTTAAACAGGCGTCAAAACAAACTTAAGATACGAACCCATGATTTAATTTATTTTATACAGTACAAATTTCATACACTTTTTTGACACTTTTTAAGTATTAAGGAATTTTAAAGCATTTTTATTTCAGGCGAAAGTACATACAATGATTTTGTGTGTAATATTTAGAAGTTAAATTTAATATTACATCTATACAGTGTGTAAAATAAAATAATGGAAGGAATAAAAATAATCTACAAGAACAAATATGACTATTTCAATATTGTCAGAATCAATATTAACAAAATATGTTATACATTTTTGTTTTTAATATGCTATTAGATTCCACTGACCAGGGTTGAAATTTTGAAACTCATACATTATTTTTTTTTTTTTTAATTTCAAGAGCTTAAATTGTCAATATAATCACTCGAGAAATAACATAGCGTACTGATAGGCCTTCTTGATGACATCATAAATCAGTTTTAAATATTTCCAATACACCCTTTAAGTACACAAAAAAAGTCACCAATCACCAAAATAATTCATTCAGTTAAAAGTTGTTTAAATTTGCATCTCTCATCAAAATTATTATATCAATTACTAATAACTCTAAAAATTAAAAATAGAAAAATTTTATCAAATAAATACTAGATTTATGCATAGATGATTGAATGCATTAAAAATTTAACTATTTTTGCTATTTCTTTTATATTATTTTAGGTTAAATATATTAATTAAATTTTGAACTGAAATGAAGCAACTGTGTTAATTGAAAAATATAAGGTAATACTTTTGTTATTATTTTTATTTTTTTAATAATGAGGAATAGAAAAATCATTTCAAATTTTTAAACAACGTTTAAAAAAATATTTCCACAATTTTTTTTAGTTAACTGCATTGCTTATGCATTGATGCAATAATTTAAAAGACATTGTTATTGTAAATAAAGATTTAGTTATTAAAAATTAAAAAAAAAAAAATTAAAGTATTTCTCATTCTTGCTCCAAAAAGTATGCAGCCGATGAGGTATCAAATAAAATGCTTTGTCTGAAAATAGGAGAATTTTATAGGAGATTGAAATCTCGTTTTATTCTAAACAAAATGGGTTTTAAAATTTTGTACACTAGAGTGTCTCATTGAAAAAAAAAAAAAAAAACAAAAAAAAAATGTTGAAATACCACCAAAACAATGCGTATTGATAAGCTGAATATTGTAAAACTAACACAAACATTTTAAAAATTCATCTTCAGTTCCCTAGCAGAGGTCAAAAAACGCCTAAAATATTATACAATAAGAAAAAAAGTTTTAAGTTTTCTACCGAGATGGGTATCAAAAACCTCGTAATTTTGAACCAGTTATGACATTTTTTTCCCAAAAATTTCAGTCCATAAGCGGTCATTTTATTATAAAGGTTTTTCCATTCAAAAAATTGTATGGATAAAATTCAATTTTTGGCCAATTTTTATCTTTTAAAAATTTTGATTTGACTGCATTTTTGATTAATATATTAAGCTGTATAACGCATCACCACTGTCTTAAAAAGAAATATAGAGGTATATTACCCAATAAAGATATATCTTCTAAATTACTTCAGTATCTGAAGATAACGACAGACTGATTTGGAACGATAACAAAAAAAAAAAAAAAAGTGAAAATGTTAAAATTAAAAATCTCCAGATAATTTTAAATTAAAATCGATTAATAAGTTTTGGGCCAGTTTAAGCAGAGGAGAGTTTGTAGAACCCTATCGATAAAATTTCAAGGTAAATATAATAACCGATTAAAAAGTTCGGAAAGTTCCAACATCGAGATTTTATGTTCAGAAGTGTTTCAAAACTGCAAAAAAGAATCCATATATTGGACATATATAAACAAACATAGTAAATTATCATTCGAAAGAATAATATAAGACTTATGTTAATTTTTGGAGAAATTCTAACATTTTTACTTTTGTTGCATTTTTTCCCCATACGTTAGATAAAATATTCAATTTAACCTCTAGTTATTACGCACAAAATCATTATGAAGTAATTTTTAATTTACTACCAACAATTTATGCTTTAAAATTCTTTAAACCTTAGTGTTAGAAAATTTCCACGAAATTTGTACTGTATAAAAAATTCAATCATGGATTCGTGTCTTAACTCTTTTGTTTTGTCACCTGTTTAAAGAGAAGCTCCTAAAAGTATGTTATAGTAATTGCAGAAGCTACTTTTTTAAATACTCTTTCTCTCGCTTTATTTCGTACACACACACTCTCTTATTCAAATTTTTACCTCTATACACGCACACAAATAAATAAAACACTTGAAAAATATTTATGTGAGTAAATCAACAAAATAAACGTGCATAAATGTATTTAAAACTTAAATGGCTTTGAATTTAACACTTGTTCGTTGTATCAACCAACAAACTACTTAATAAATAATTACAGGTGTGAGCATTTTTATGCGCATTTGTTTGTGTACGAGTATTTAAACTTTTAACTATTAATCAACTTTCATTTTCATTAACAATCAAACAAATAAGAAACATAAAACGTTTCAATTGCACAAGCGTAGAAAAAAACGCTATATTATCACAGTTAAATCTAACAGTTGTAATGTGCAAAACTATTTTTAAATCCTTTTTAATTTAATAAGAAAATTTTAAGTGAAATTTTCGTCTAAACAGATTTCAATTAGTTCTACTCTAATTAAAATTTCACCTACAACGAAGTTTTCTTATTTATTTTTAAGTTTTAAACTAGAACAAACTTTTCTTTGTCTAGAAAATAAAAAATATTTATACACATATAATTTTTAACTATAATAAATATTGTAGTTATTTTATTTTATTTTTTCTGCTGATATGCAGAGTTTCTTATGTATCTTAAAAAACAATAACGATAAACGTTTTAAAAACACGCAATTATGATGAATTTGTTTAAAGTTTCTCAAATCTCCAGTAGCATTGGCATCAGACATGAAAATTCAATAGATTGGAACCGAGAAAAGAAAATATGTATACACATACATCCTCATACGCTTCAAGTATACAGAAAAAGTGCATAATTATAAACCAAAAGAAAGAAAAAAATAATGATCATAAAAATATAGAAACTTATAAAAGAAAAATTAACAAAAAATAATATAAATAATTTGATAACATATATACACCTACATTTATATAAAAATTTGTATGCATTTTTTAATATGTGTATTTCTCTTTGGTTCTTAATGGATACGAGGGATTTGAAATTAGCTGAGAGTGCATAAATGTGTGTTTATGACTACATATATATATATATATATATATATATATATATTAAGTATTTATAACTTAAAAATTTAATTTTTATTAACTGCAGAAGAAAAAAATAATTTACACTGTGAAAAATTAAATAACAAATTGGATGATTATTAAAAGGCTTCGGCCGGATTGATTTAAATACTATTGCTTATATTGAAGCCTGCTATTTCTAAAATTGAATTCAAATGTTCACTTGAAGTTGTATACCACGCGTGAAATTCAATGATCAACTCAGTTTAAGATCCAAATAATTCATATGCATATGGATAGTTGAAAAACTCAATTGACGACCCATAATCCTTTCACCTAAGTTTTGTTCTAAATTGTGTATCGCAGCTTATATCTTAAGCAAGTATGGTAGAACAGTAAAAAATTAATTGATGATAAAATCTATAGGAGAAAATTAATAATTCCGTGATTTTTTAAACTTCCCTCATAGTTAATTACCATCAGTAAGCACACGTCTGTCTAATTTTGAACGAGCTTTGTACGAGCACCAGTATTGCCATTATAGCATTTTTCTGCTAGATTTAGCAGAATGTTTTAGGAAATTGCATATTTGTTTTTCAAAATTTCTGCTAAATGCTTTTTAGCGTAATCGAATAACTAAAAGCAATTTTTTAACATAATTTTTAACATATAAAAACTTTGTGATAAAAAAACTTCATTAGATATTTTACTGGAAAACCTAGAAAAGCGAAAAAGAAAGTGGGGTCTTTAGCAAAACAAATGGTAATAAGTCTGGATCTTTTAAACTACTGAACCGATCTTGATAAAACTTGAAATATCGACATAGGAGGAACTAAGATTTCAAAACATTGTTGGCAGGAATGTGTAACTGAAGCAAAAATGTTGCTACAGTGTATCAATTTTGACCACCTTGTAAGTGAGTGTGACAAAACATATCGTTCACAAATGTAAATTAAATAATTTAAAAATCTTTACATTTTTTGAATTCTACTAAAGAAAATTAAGAAAAAACATGTTTGCTATATTATCTCTTATTGTTTAAAAGATATTTAACTTCAAAAAAAGTATTTTTGCATTTTTCCATTATAATAAATTTTAAAATAAAAATTTATTTTTTTTAATATAGTAAAATTCTCTATATGTTTTAAATTAAGTGTAATTTTGAAAAATTTTGAAAGTGTCCACTATACTCAGCAGTAATTTAAATTGATAAATTTTTCAAAAAAAAAAAAAAAACAAAAAAACAAAAAACTTTAAACTTTTAATTCTATAAAAATTTTTTTTGGTGGTTTTGGCACAGAGAACATAATATTGTGACTACAACAACATTATGATCTCATTATTAATTTTCATTAATTTTAATAATACTTTGTTCATAATAAGAAGGTTTTTGTTTCAGTTTTATCATTCAATAAAAGTTTTAATATGGTTGCCTACAAAAATCTTATGCTTTTGAATATATTTTACCAGAAATTAATATTAAAAAATATCACTATTTCTACAACCCTTAAACATTGCTAATATTTTTTCTTGTTCTTATCTTGTTTTTAAACAATTTTAATATAATTATTCTCAACTTCAAACTTTTAATTCTGTAAATGAAAAAAATGTTTGATGATTTTGGCACTGAAAACATAATATTGTCACTACTACAATATTATGTTCTTATTGTTAATTTTCATTAATTTTAATAATACATGATAAGAAGGTTTTTGTTTCAGTTTTATCATTCATATTTACATTCAATAAAAGTTTTAATGAAATTGCCTAAAAAAATGTTATGTTTTCGAACATTTTCACCAGAAACAAAATTTTATTAATATTAAAAAATATCATTATTTCTACAACCATTAAATATTATTCTTAGACAATATCTTGTTTTTAAACAATATTAATGTTATTATTCCCATAATAATAAAATGTTACAAATAATTACAATACGTATGGTTTTTTACAAATATGATTGAAAAAGACATAACTTGTTTGTTTTTTAATATATTTTGTTTTTAAGGTTTATTTTCCAACTTCATTATAATTCTCATTTAGTTTATTCATGAATAAATATAAGTAGAAAAGGTTTTGTTATATTTGGTGTCATTCAAGCAGTATAAGATAAAGATTAACTATTATTAGTTAATAAAAAGTATCTTGTATTATCTTGCACAACATATGTAAATAAAATAAATAAAATTAATTAATGAACAAATAATGATTGATCATATTAAGATTAATATGAAACATGTTATGAATAATTTTAAACACGTTATAACATTTTTTATGATAAATAATATAATGAAGCCGAATCATAATATGAGAAAATCAGAGCATTATTTTATAGAACTGAATCATAACATTATATAATACTAGCGAACCAGGCAAACGTTGTTTTGCCATATAACTTATTTCTAGTGAATATTTTGGTTCTTAATTAAAAAATAACGAATGTATTGTAATTGTGTGGGGATAGGTGGGTGTGCTTTTACCCTTTTTGCTTTATTTTACGCCCTAATTGTTGGAATTTCCAAAAATGTATATCTTTAAGTTCCTTTCATATGTTACAGTGCCTGCTTGCCAAATTTTAATTGATTAGTTAAGAAGATATAGGGAAAAGGAGCTCTTACCCCTCTTGCCCTATTTTCCGTACTAAATAATAAAAATTGTAGGCTATAGTTCCTTGTAGATACACTATTTGCTTGCTAAATTTCAGGAAAATCGGTTTGTTAGTTAAGAAAATATAGGCCTATTTTACGCCCTCTAGCGATATGAAATATACTTTACGAACTATTGTAATACCTAACAAATACACGTATAAAATTTCATAAAAATCGGTCAAGCTGTTTCGGAGGAGTTCAATTACAAACACCGTGACAGGAGAATTTTATATATAGATAGAATTTAAATAGAAGATAGAAAAACTGAGATCACGGTATGAAAAGTTAGATTATTTTATGATTATACTGTTTATATTTATTGTTTATGACCATATAGTCCAATTATAAAATGTTGCTCTTCGATTATGGGTCCGCAACCATATTTTTTTCTGCGTGTATACATATATAAAACGACAATTTTTTATTTGGAACACTTCGAGTAAATTAACTTCAAATATACAATACATTGCAAATCGCCAAGTCTATAATTTTTCATAGACTTTTGATAGACTTTTGGAGTTATTGACTAACATTTCTACCTTATATTTCCAGAAACTTTTTAGTTTTTTGGCAATAGTTCAAGATTATACAATTTTCTTATTCTAGTAAGAGTGGATAGTTTATATTTTGAACCGAAATCAGTTAATATTGTCATAATAGTGCTATTTTTCTGGCGAAAGCAGTAACATAGTGCCTACTGTTTTCATAGATTTTTTTTGTTATATCATTTATCTACTATATATTTGTTTGTTAATAGAATATTCTTAGTCGTTTTCTTCCGCACCTACAAAGATTTTTGATTTAGCAGATTTTAGCATGCTATTCTGACAACTCTGTTAGGCACTAAATTTGGGTTTGGCAGTTATATGAAGAGGACTAACATTTTTTTTAAATGTTGAAAAGTAAAAGAATGCTTTAGACAGACATGAAGTGAAATTGTGCATGATTGCTGCCAACATAGTCATATCACATAATTCCTTTATACACAAGGTTTTTAAAGATAAAAATAATTTGCAAATAATCAACTTACTGTTGGTACGAAATATTGTGTAAAGAAATATATTTACTTATTAGGTGTGTCGGATGTGAAAAATACATCTAAAATTATATGAGTGTAAAAAGAAGTTTCAACTCTTTACGCTTTATTTGCAAATTGTTTCACTAATCACAATTTGTTTTCGCAAGTTATTTTTTGCAAATAAAATATTAACTCACTGTTTATGCGGTTATATTTTCATTTTATAATATTTTTAATTGGTGCGTATAAACGTAGTAACATATCCCGTAAATGAGCATAAACGAAATTGTGTGACAAATTTGATATTGTACAACCTTGATACGGATAAGTTTTTACACCATATACAATGAATGAAAATTGGATCTATTACAATATACCTGTGTTCAAGAAAAAGTGTAAACAATGGATTACTCTGTGCGAACCTCCAAAAAAGGTTTGAAAAGTAACGTATACATTTGAAAAAAATGAAGAAAACATAAAACTAATTGGGCTAGGAACTGATATTCAAGATATTCTTCAAATTTAACCCTCAGTGACAATTTAAGCTTCCGTGAGAGCATTGTAAGTAAAGAAGCATTTTTTTAATTACTTCCAAAAAACGTGATTCTTAAATGCAGTATTATAGAAAGGGAATAAACAGTAAATGTGGATATGCATATGCTACTGTCTTTCTGGGCCTATTATTTAAAATAAATACTATCTGTGTTGCCCGGTCTACTCCAAAACTCAAACATAATAGGCAATGCACAGAAAGATAGATAAAAAATTTAATATGCCTATAAGGCCATATAACTCTTTTTAATGTATGTTTTATTGGGTCGTTTTAGAGGTATCAAAGTTATGAGTTTTTTACATTTTGTTTGAATTTTCTAAGTTAACATCTTTGTTTTTAAAATTAAAAAAACATCATAGCGTGTAATATTTTTATTTTTTATTTCGATATGTTTTAAATGTCATAGTATTATTTTAAGTTGAGATTATTAAAATATTAATAATATTAAAACAGTCGATAAAAAATATTTTGTTGTCCTTTTAAATCGATCTAACGATGTCCATCCGTCCGGCTGACTAGCTGCCCATATAAACCTTGTACACAAAGTACAGGTCGCAATTTTAAAGACAATTCAATGAAAATTGGCACGCTGGATTTCCATGATACAAGGACGAAACTTATTGAAATTGCTTGCGATCGTTTACTTCACCTGGCCCCCATACAAATGTCCCCCCGGAATAAAGTTTAAACACTCAAAAAAAATAATAATATCTTAATGAAATTCACTGAAAAAAGTTCTGTACAAGTATCAATCTTTGTACCGAATTTTATATAGATCGGTCCATAACTGGCCACAGCTGCCATATAAATCTCTCTTCCGAAAATTACTTTAACGTGCATAAATCCCATACAAATGTTAGTATCAAATTAATATTCGACACAATTAAGTGTTACGTAAGTAAAGACAACATTGCCAAATTTTATGAGAATTGGTCCATAATTTACCAAAGCTCTCATATAAAACTACTTCAAGGAATCGCCCAAAAGATGTTCGTATCAACGCATTACTCTGTTTTTTGTATATTTTATTTTACATTTAGTAAAATTGGCCATAGGTGTAATATAAGTTCCCTTCCCGAATTTTTATGTTCTTACACAATGATGTAGGGTATAATATAGTCGGTCTTGATCGACTATATCTTTCTTTCTCGTTTCCTATAGGGTTTCGATTTTTTTTATGAGCATGTCCAATATTTTCCATTAGTAAGGCAATTACATGAGTATATTTTACCATAACTCAAGAACCGTTGATACGATTTAGAAAAATGAAAATTGCCTTTAATTAACAAAAAAGTTTTGCCCCTTTTTGCTCCATACAAGTGTACAATTATTTTTCTAACAATATGAAATTTGAATTTTTAATAAATTTTTCAAATTTGTATGCAAAATATCATAAATGTATTTATTCTATATAGCTTTTGTGCATGTTATTGTAACTCTCGGATGGGCCCATTACAAGAATGTGATGATCAGTTAAAAACCGATCATCATGAAATTTGTGAATATGCTTTCGACTTTCGTTAAAGTTTTAGTGGTAAACTTATATGGAAACTATGGTAAATTATGGACCGATCTTCGCGAAAGTAAGCGTACTTATTTACTTTTATAAAATCTTATTTTTGCTGAGATTTATTTATATCATGAGTAATTTACGGCATTTGTGACCTTAAATCCCCATTTCAGAAGAAAATTTGGGGGATAGGAAATGCAATTGACCGATCCTAACAAATTTCTATCATCTTCGTCCATATACTAAAGTTTACATGGACATCAGATCGATGTCCATGTTCAGAAGGTGACTTTAAGGTGAGTGTTGGTCTGATATATTTATGCGTTATAAATATCAGTACAAACGCATATTACCCCAACCACCTATGGTGTAGTATTTTATAAAAATTGTCATTCATACAATGTAAAATATTTTATTTTTCAAATTTGCAAATAAAAATTGTTTTAAGTGCAAACTTCTTTTTCATAATTTGATGTCTAAAAGTCTTGCTATTTTCAACGATACCAAAGACTCATATTAAACTTGCTAGCTTGGTTAATACCATTAACTAAGTTATCACAATGCACAATGTGCATTTATCACATTACATACTCCATATTTTTGAGATAAATCTTTAGATTAAATTAAATTCACTTGATAGTAAAATATTACATTTGTTTCAAATTCAAACATGTCGATATGCATCTTGAAGATGAATAGGATCAGTAAGAAAGATTTTCCTAATTAAAGAAAAAATAATATTTCACATTTTCTTTTCTTTCAGTGTAATTTTATAAGTACTAAGTGATTTAGAGTAAAACAAACAATTAGTTTTTAGTTAATTTTCTTTTCTTGTTACTTTTTTTTTACACGAAATGCACTTCATAAAAAAGAAAAAAAAAACACCAAATTATAGTTAATTTATCAGATGATGATTTTGGTTATTACCTTTTGTTTTTCTTAATTTATCTTACAATAAGTAAAGTCTAGTGCTTTTTCAAAGCTGCAACAATTATTGAGACATAAAAATGCAAAAAGCGAAAAAACGCATTCGATTGAAAGAAAAACTGAAAGAAAATTCATGAAAATTAGCCAGATATAATATAATATTTTTAAGTAGTATAAAAAACACGAACAATTAAAATACAAGATCAGTTTAAAAGAAAACGCCGTACAAGTGAAAGAAATTTTTTTATTAAAAAAAAACCTCAAATAGGGAGCAAAGCAATAATTTGACAGCATCCACAAGTTAACAAGGCAAAGGATATATAACGATTTGATTTTAAAATAACACTATATTTTTTATTAAATAAATGATCCATTAGGGATCATTTAGAATTTGTTGAATCATTGCTTAAAAGTATTTAGTTGAATATTGCGGTGCTAAAGAAAAACTCTCAACCACAATATGCTGAAATACGTGTGGCATGTGGCAGTGATAACAGTAGTATTCTGCTGGTTACAAACAGCAACAGCACGTAGTGCCACAAATTCAAATACGAATAATTATCAACGTGCAAACAGTGTTACTGAAGACACTGAAAATTCCCAACAGCATCAAATGACCACCAGCTCCAGCACGAGTCCATCAAATGTCTGGAAAGATTTATCAATGGTTTACCGGCTGTATCAACAATGTTCGGCAGAAAATTTGTCAATCTGTCTTAAGGTCAAATTGTTGACGGGTATGGAAAAGTTTTTCCGTTCGGCCAAGAAAGTGAAAATTATGGAGGGCATACAATTTGTTAAAGCAGATGATATAGAAGTACCGGCCAAAGCGGTATTAAGTGAACAAGAGTTGGAAGCTAATTTACCGAGGGCTTTGGAAGCCAAAGAACAGGTTTTGACCAATATGATTTTTAAGAATTTAGCTGGTTTCCTGCAGCATCATACATTACAGGTTAATTTTTTTTTTATATAAATTTGAATATTTTTTATCAAGAGTTTTTTCTTCTAATTTCAGATAAAATTCCCTGATATACGTCCTGATGACTCCTTAAATGCCAATACAGTGGAGGGCCGTAAAAAGAAGGATAAGAAGGGTGGCGGTGCTTATATAATGATTCCTTTGCTTTTGGGTGGCACCTTTGTGCCCATTGCCTACGGTGCTTTAGCCATGTTAGCGGGCAAAGCTTTAATTGTCTCTAAGTTAGCTTTAGTCTTGGCCTCCATTATAGGTATTAAAAAATTATTAAGTGGTGGCGGCAAAGAATCTTCCCACGAAGTAGTCGTATCTTCTGGTGGCCATTCCGGATGGGGTCGTGACTTTGATTTAGCCTACAGTGGTTGGAAGCCAAAAGATGCGAAAAAGACTACTTAAGAATTTTTGTTTAAATATGGTTTGTAAAATTAGCTAACAGTCATTTAAGAGTAGGCGACATTCCAGGAGAAATATTTTTGACTTTAAGTAATGAAAGAGGCAAATGAGTTGTAAAAAATTTGAAAAACAAAAATATTTTTGTAAAAAATGTAAAAAAAAATATTGTGAATGGATGAACTTACTTGTTTACAAATTAAAAACAAATTGTGTGTGTTTTATATAGATTTTAAGTAAAACGTTAATTTATTTTATTTAGTTTTAAGCAGAGTATTTAATAAAGAAAAGAAAATGTTACAAAACAATTGTGTTTAATTTATAAATAAAATACAATTGGTACATCTTTGAAATTTTTTCAAGAAATTTGTTAAAGCTAAGTTCACACTACACTAATATTTGACGGTTTTTGTAAATATGTATTTGCAAAAATGTGAACACGAAATATTTCGAAATATATTCAAACAAGATAACAGCTGATTTTAGGACAAACAAAACTATTTGCCCTTAACTAAAGATAACGCTAATGTGAATATTGTGTGAACACAAGTTGTGAAATATTTGCCAATATTTTCAGCGAATTTTTCGAAATATTTCGAAATATACTCAAACTTGATAACAGCTGATTTTGGTCAAACAAAACTACGAGTATTTGCCCTTAACTAAAAATGCATCTAGTGTTAACATTGTGTGAACACAAGTTGTGAAATATTTACCACTATTTTGAGCGATTTTTTGGAAATATATCGAAATATATTCAAACTAGATAACAGCTGATTTTGGACAAACAAAACTACTAGTATTTGCCCTTAACTAAAAATGCCTCTAGTGTTAACATTATTTGAACACAAGTTGTGAAATATTTGCCACTATTTTGAGCGAATTTTTATTTGATTTTACAAAATATATGTAAAGCTAAGTTCACATTACCCTCATATTTGACGACTTTTGCAAAACATTTGATTCGACTAATGTGGACACCAAATATTTTTACAATAAACGGTTGGTTTTGGTCAAACAAAAATATTTGCTTGAGGCAAAATGTGATAAGTGTGAACATTGTGTGAATATAAGATGCAAAATATTTGCCATTATTTTGGGAGAATTTTTGCTTGATCTTACAAAAGAAATGTAAAATCAAACAGGGGCGTTGAAAAGGTTGTTATTTTTATGTATTTAAACTTCAAATCGAAAAACAGAAATGAGTAATTTATATTTTATCTATTTTGCTACAGTTTTTTTTAATAAATAAAGCATATTTATATTTTTTATTAAAAACATAATATTGCCTGTTATGGTTTTTACAGCCCATCTACACGTAACAGAATAAGTAAGATTTTCTGTCAGATAGTATCACATTCGGTCTCTGAGAGAATTTTCTTACTTGTGGATTCAAATATTAGTATTATAAGCGGTAACAACACTGCTTATAATACTAATAACTTTGGTTCTAACGAAAGTTTTGGAAAAAATAACCAAACTAGGAAAAAAAAGCCAAATTCTAAAAATTGAAAAAAATAATTATAATCTTGTTATATGTATTCATGTTTTAAATATTTTGCATACTAATCATAAACTTTAGTTAGTCTGAAATTTAACTGTTTAAAACAATGTTTATCAAAATGTGGTCCCTGATCCAATTTTGTAGGAAATCGGAATTTAAAGTTTAATAATTAGTATTTAATTATTCTCACGTCCTTATGATATAATGTCGAAAACAAACCAGATTGTAATAAATTTAGAATTGCAGAACAGCTGGATCGAGCAGTAATAGAAAATAAGGTTGGCTTTTACAATTATGTGTTCATAGAAAAAGAATGCAAACAAGAGTTATGAAAAAGATATTTAATTGGGAGGTTTGGTGAAAAAGTTTAATATCAATCGTTTATGTGCCAAAACACTCACATGTATTAAATTTTAATAAGTTAATTTAAAAATTGTATACAAAATTATGGTCCAATTGAAAATACATCGGAATTGATAAAAAAATTTTATTGCAGTTATTTTTAAAGTAATATGGTACCCTTTTTAAATTTTTGTTATTTATTTTTATTGTCTTGAGCAGTTTTAGTAATTAAACAAGGTACATTTTTTATTCGCTACAGCACGATATTGGGGATAAATGTTCTTGTTGAATATTATTCTGAAGTTCAAATATCTTCAATAAATATCGTATTTCTACAGAATTCTGCACAAATAAAACATTTTTAATCCTAAGATATGGCATTCAGTTACAAAAGGATCGCTTTAAAATTAATTGTAGCTTCTATGTAGGGTCTTCTTCCGAAAATCAGTTAAAAGTACTTAAATCCCACATAAATGTTCTTATGTTCATATAATGCTCTCTCACAGGTATGTATTACTTTAAGTATTTAAAAAAAACATTTTATAAAAAAGTGCGAATTGCTTAAATAAAAAGGACATGTTTACTCTGTAATTGATTAAAAATAATGATATCTCCTGGGGTAAACACAGGTTTACAACTGAGATAAACGCTGACATAATACGTGAGATAACGTCGGCAGAGGAGCGAGACTATTTTTTTTGTGTTATGTTAAATCTTAAATAAGGGTTCACGTATTCTAATAAATCCTATTAGAAATCATTATTTTCAATTAGTCACAGAGTAAACATGTCCCTTTTATTTAAGCATTTCGCACTTTTTTAGAGCAATTTGTATAACAATGTTTTTTAACATGTAAAACAAATCCTAAAAGGAAACAATTTTTTTAGTAATTTCCAAAATACACATGCACATACACAAACAAACTTTCGTATATGTATATTTTTTGACAGTTCACCTTATAAGATGGTTGTGTATAGAAATCTTATCACAATAGTCTCATAATATATCTTATAATACTAATATTTGAATCCACACTTGAAATAATTCTCTCAGAGACCGAATTGGACACTCTGATACAAAAATCTTACATATTATGTTACGTCTAGACGGGCTATTATGAAGCAGAAAGTGGTGCACAAAAACTAGAGGGCGAAATCGAGTTAAAATTGTCGGCCGTTACGGATTAGCACAAATAGTTCGGTGAGAGCTGAATGAGGGCATACATTCTATTTTATATTCTTCATTAATTTTTTTTTTTTTTTAATAAAATTAACAAAAAACAATATAAATTTTATTCAGTTTTTAGCTTAAAAATAATTAATTCAGTCGTTAAAAGCTTTATTACAAATAAAATCAGCCTTCATTTTATTAAAAGTTCTTAAATTTTTTCTTCAAAAATAATAAATAACTTGAATTTTGTTTTTAACTTAAAATATAATATAATAGTTATCATTTCTCATTTATTATCCAAATAATTTACTTTATTTTAAATTTTGTAACTATTTGTCTAAAATAAACAGCATTTTTAACTTATATAAAATAAAAACGCTACAAAATTGATCTTGATATCCACATTGTCCGAAATTCTCTTTAAAAATTGTTATAAATCAATAAAAGTAAAATAAAAAATATTATTTTGTTATAAATTAATTTAATAATTGACGTCAAATAAATATATGATAGTTGTATGTTTAATCAAATAATTTTGAGTAAATAATTTTCATCTAATCTGAGCAGGCTTAAAATTTTTTTCCCTTTCTCGTATTTTACGATATTTGATAGCGAAAAACGTCAAATAAATGCACGTAATGTGAACAGAAAATGAACTTTATATTTCGTTGCAAAAATTGCGGGAAAACACGACGAAATAATTTGTGTCAAATATTTGGCTAATGTGAATTTAGCTTAAGATCAAACAGCGCAAACAACAGTTGATGCGTTGGACGCCTTGAGTTGAATTATTATTTTTATGTACACAAACTTTAAATTAACAGAAAAGAAGTGATCAATTTATATTTTATCTATTAAAATATAATTTTTTTAACTAAAACTTTCAATGTGTTAATATTTTTTATTTTCAGTTTATAATGCTAATAATTGTTTTTGGTTATTACAGCTGCTGATCTGTATACGTAAAAAAACATTAATAAATTCGGATTATTGTTGTTTGGTATAATTTATTTGGTATAGTTATAGCAAAAATGTTAAATGCATATATTTTTTAAAGTAATTTTTATTAATGTGCGTATTAAATCTTACAATTTATTTTGTAAATATTTTTAGTTTGTAAATTTTAAAAATATTTGTATTTAAAATAAATAACATTTTCGCTTTACATTAAATAAAACTGGTACAAACATTACCTTGACATCCGCATATTCCGAAATTCTCTCAGAAAATTGTTCTAAATTGATTAAAACAAAATAAAAAATAAAAGTTTTCTATAAATTCATTTAATAATACAGGTCAACAAAATCGCAAAAAAATATATTTATATAGTGTAGAAAGTTTAATGAAACTTTCGTCACACTTTTAACCCACAACGTCACAATTTTAAGCCACTGTGGACCAAGAAAATATGCTTCTCAGTGAAGTTTTTAGTTTATATAATTTTCTAATCAATAGGTAGAGCACACTATTCACTCATGTTTTATAGACAAGAAATGGCGGTACAAAAATGTAGTATAAATCAAGTCTCCAAATGGCCACATGTAGCCTCCAGAAGTCTTTAAAGTTGTAAATATTAATAGTTTCTCAATTAACACTTTTAAAACCATGGACCAATGAGCTGTATTTGATATAACTAACACATGACTATAGATCTCAAAAATTATAAAACTTTTAAAATCGCTCTGACAGAAAATGCGTAAACACCAAAAGTTTGAAAAAAATTAATAAACATCCAAATTTAAATAACAAAGTGAACAAAAAATTAGACAAAAATTACATCGTGAATAAGTTCGCTTAATTCTTATTACTTAGACTAAATAAAAAACACTTTTAACCCAGGGAAGCATATTTCCTATGGTCGTCAATGGGTTAAAATTATGACGTGATGGGGAAATATCGAAATGTTCCTGGTGATTGTTATGAGTATACCCACAATATCTGCAATATATTTCTTCCCGATACTTTTTTAGTGTTGACCTGTGTAATATATGTCAAATAAATTTATAGTATTATTCAAATATTTTTCCATTTCTCGTATTTTACGATATTTGATAGTTGTTTTATCAAACAAAAAACGTCAAATAAATGAACGTAATGTGAACAAATAATCAACTCTTTATTTAGTCGCAGAAATTGCAGGAAAACACGATAAAATATTTTGTGTCAAATATTTACGTAATCTGAACAGCTTAAGTACGTATTATCGAAGTTTCATTTTGGAAATTATATATATATTGCAAAAACTAATAAATAATTAAAATCAATATTTATAAATAAAAGACCAATCACTAACTAAATTTCCAGCTTAGTAAACAACCCGTTAAAATATTTTCATATTGGTGATAGTTTTAGTTACAAATATCACCAATATGGACAGTCAAGGTCTGTCCATTATTTTATAAGGTGTTTAAAATATTTTATGATTTCATGCGTAAATATTTCGAAAAAAATTCCTTTCCTAACTTTATAACCCAAAACTAAATTTACACACCTTAAATTTAATGTTTTTTCGCTTCTTTTAATTTCTTCAAACAAACATTAAATATTTTTTTAAAGAAAGTAACAATATACACGAGTTCATACGTCTAAGTAGCGGTAGCAACAGCAGTAATAACAACAATTTGTATTAAAAAGTGACAACTTCTTTTTGCAATAAATACATAAACACATGAGTATTTTTTTTTTCTATGAAAATCGAAAAAATTTTTTTTATTGCATGATTATAATTTCAATTTGTTGCGGTTGTATGCAAAGCAAATATTTAACCAAAAATTGAAAATATAGAAATATTTATGTATATGTAAGTAGTTGGGTTGTTTGTTGTATGTGTATAAACACGTACAAAAATATTCATCAAATACAAATAGAAAAAGATAAAATACAGTCAGTCATATACCTTGAAATGCATGAATATGAAGAGAAAAAAACATAAAATAAACGTTAACTGAATTTATTACAATTACCAAATACGTGCGTGCTAAAAAGTTAAAACAAAAAATTGTGGATTACAATATGTTTAGGGAATAAACGAATAGTGCGGTCACTATTGTAAAGGTATTTGAATAAGAAAAATGTATTCAGAAAATATTATGATTTTGGATTTATTTAGAATTATTTCAAAAGTACTTCTATATATTTCCAATAGGTGATGTATATAGTAAATTTTAGTATTTTGATATTAATTAATATTTTTTTCCAATTTATTTTTACTCCAATATTTAAATATTCGTTAATTCAACACCCTACCCTCCTTAGTGGTAGGGTATTAAATGTTAGTGGTATAAACAGCAGCAATATGTAAATAGTAATAAATTCGCTTTCTTTAACAAAAGGTGGAAAAAATATATATCTGTTTCTTATAAAAAAAAAATAATAATGGACATTTTGAAATTACTAATGTATGGCAATCAAACAAAATCTAGGGAATTTATGTTAAATTTTCTTATTAATAGATACAAATTAAAATTCTAAGAATTTAACTAATGCAAGACAAAGTTTGAATAATGTTATTTCTTTTCGACGAGAAATGCATTAAAACTTTCAGCAGAATATTATAACAGGACGTTTCAGATACGAATATTATAACAGGACGTTTTCTGCAGACAGACAGCGATACAGACATACAAGCATACTACGTTTATGCGCAAAGTTTTTGCATTGCATAAATAATTTTATTCACTTATTAGTCGTGCCGGTAAAAAGAAGTGTCAACGAAGTACGCTTTATTTACAAATAGTTTCACTAATCAGTATTTATTCCCTGCACTATAATAGGTTGGCGTTTGTGCTGATGTTTATAACACACAGAAAAAATCTTCGGACCCCCACCTTAATGTATACCGTTCGACTCATAACCACTTTCTGAGTCGATGTCCTCAAATATGTCTAGCGGGCTGGCGGTATGTACCATGTAAACCTTGTGAACAAAGTATATATTTATAAAATATCTTGATGAAATTTGTCACGAATAATTATTTTGGCACAAGGACGAAGTCTATTGAAATTAGGTATGATAGGTCCATTATTTCACCTAGCCGCTATACAAATGTCCTCCCAGAAAAACAATCATAAATGTCTTAAATATGTCAACATTTTAATGAAATTAGTTTCAAAAAAGTCTTTTATAATTGTCATTCTTCGTGCTAAATGCCATGAAAATTGGTCCATAATTAATTATAGTTCCCATAAAAATCCCTTCTTCCGAAAATCACTTTAACGTGCATAACTCCCATACAAATTTTTGTATTTTTGTTTATATAAGTAGAAATCACAGTGCCAAATTTTATGAGTATCAGTCCATAATTTAGCTTAGCAACCCACATAAGATCACTTAGGGGAATTTTATGCATATTTTCTTTTACACTTGGTAAAAGTATCGGTCCAGGTATAATATAAGACCCCTGCACGAATTTTGATGCACATACGCAATGGTATATAGTATCATATGGTCAGGCTTGAAAGGCTATATCTTTCTTACTTGTTTTTTTTTGAGTTAGTTTTTTTGTAGATAAAAAATTAGTTCATTTTTATTTGCAAATAAGTATAAAACGTATAAACGTAGTACAGTGGTTAAAAATATACTTTTTTGGTAATAATTTTCTAACTTGTGATTCGTTAAAGGTATCAGAATAAAATTTGACAAGGTCAGGTATTTTAGATATGATTTGGAGGAGCACAGATCCCTAGCTGGTTAGAGGGTTAGAGGATAGAGTTCCAAATTTGGTCACTGCGGCTATGTAATTTTTTGTATTTGAATTTCCCTCATTTTTGGATTAATTTAATTTGGATGCTAAATAATATAATTGTAATTAATAAAAATAAATTTCTTCAGACCATAACCTAAAAAATTTTAAATTAAAACTTAGATTTTATTAATTTTATACTTTCATTATTATTATTATTTTATTATTATTATTATGTTTTTCTTTTTTTTAAATGATGGTAATATTAGAATTGAAGTAAAATTTAAACGGATAAATTTATCCTATTTAAATTTTGACATAATATAGATAAATTTGTCTTAAAATTAGAGAATTAAAAAAACACTTTTTTGTACCAAAATATCCATAATGTTGTAATTTTTGGTCTACAATTACTTTTTGATTAAGAATTTAAATATGTTTGGGTGCTTTTCACTTTTATAAGAATATTTTGTATTAAAAAAATAATAATAATTACTACAATAACCGATTTAGTAAGTCCATAAAATTAGTTGTTATTTTTGATTTAGAGAATGAAGTGCCGCAGGCGAAAGTTTTTGTTAAATATAAATAATCTCGATTTTTTGTGCGAATAAATATACGATTCTATAAAATAATATTAGTAACAGCAAATAAGAAATTATTTATTGTTGAAATAATATTTTAGCCTAGAAAAAAAGTTAGTTGCTAAGACGAAATTTTTGATAATAATATCAAAGTAGTATTAGTTGCTAAATTTTTTAACTTTCAAACATTAATCTATTGGACTTGAGTTTTGCATCTAGATACTCAAAACACAAAATTTGCAACAATTTAAATTTATTTTTCAATGAAAAATTAATATATTGAAGAAATATTTGATTATTATAAAAATTTATTTATTATAATATTACAATCATCATATTTTTCTGATGATTTTATTATCGAGCAAAATTATTTGGAATATCAAAGGCATAGAAACACGAACCATCTAACTAAATTTCCATGCTCTAATGTATAAAATACTACTTAAAATTTATGTTCTCAACTTGTTTTTCCATTTGTTTTTAACAAGACCCATAAAGCTAAATAAATGCTCCACTTCAACATTATAGAAGGGTAAAACTAATAAAAATATTAGTCCATCAAATTTTTTAAATTTTAAACCTGTGTCCAAAAAGATGTTGTGCTCGTGTTGCTATCCCAATTGCGTTAGTTTTCCCATTTCATTTGTATATATTATGAATTCAATATCTGTATCATTTATTTTGATTTCTCTTAAAAGTGAACATACATATACATATATATTTTTTTTGGTAATCGATTTACTGCTTCTGTAACTAGTTCTTTTGTAAAATGTATACATGTAGAACGTATTATAAGTTCATCATTATCAGAAATAATTTTAATAAATTTTTCTCTAACGTATATTTTATTTGTAATTGATTGTACATGGTAGAATAAATCAATTAAAATTTTTTAAAGGTTCGCTTTTGATTGCCTAAAAACTTTGTTTAAAATTTGTAATTCTTCTAAAATATTTTTTAGGAAATATGATAACAAAAATTATTTTTCATTCTGATAAAGCTTGTGCAAAATTTTTGCTGTATAACATTTTTCATGTGTATATACAATACCGAAATATGTCTTATCTATTGTCTACATTAGGCAAATTTTTATCAAAACAAACATCAAAGTCAGTGCGAATATATACAAGGTAACCTTAGCTAAACAGCTGATTATTATTTTGGTTATTCCAGCCCGTCTAGACGTAACATAATATGTAATATTTTTGTGTCAGAGAGTGTCAAATTAGCTCTCTGAGAGAATTATTTCACGTGTAGATTCAAATATTAGTATTATAAGATGTATTATGAGACTGTTGTGATGAGATGTCTCTACACAACCATCTTATAAGATGAACTATCAAAAAAATACACATACACGAAACTTTGTTTGTGTGTGTGCATGTGTATTTTGGAAATTACTAAAAAGGCAGTAATTTTTGTAAAATTGTTTCCTTTTAGTTTTTGTTTTATATGTTAAAAATTGTGCTAAAAAAGTGCGATTTTTTTAAATAAAAAGTACATGTTTACTCTGTGACTGATTGAAAATAATGATATCTTATAGGATTTATTAGAATACGCGTACCCCTTATTTAAGATTTAATATAATATAAACAAAATAGTTACTATCCTCTGCCGGCGTTATCTCACATATTATATCAGCGTTAATCTCAGTTGTAGACCTGGGGTTACAGTTGTCAAACTGCATATATAAAAAACAATAACGAATACGCCATATTGTTGTTTTTGTGCAACTGTTGCCTCTTTCCACAAATTCGTGTTAAGTTTGACGTTTGTCTTGATAAAAAATTGTCTAATGTAGACACTATGATAAGTTCTAGCTATTACAAACATATTTTTTTTTTTTTGTGGTTTCTATGGACGTCCAACGAATTGGGAATGCTTTGGTTATTTTTAATAGATCAATACCATAGCTTTGTAAATATTTTTATGCATATATTGTCTCTTTGAAATTTAGAAACGAAATAATAAAACTAAAAAATAAAAAAATAGGTATACCAAAAAAATTGAAAAAAAAGAAAAGATAAGATTTTCGCATTTGAAAACATCTATTTATGCCGTTTAAATTGAGCAGAAGTATTTTTTTAGGTTTCTTAAGATAAAACAGGATCCTTAAAAAAAATTTGAAAAATATGGGAAATATAAAATGTGTAGTTCAAAGGCAAAAATGTACTTAATTAAGAAAAGGGTTGTACATGAAAATAAGTTTTTTAAAGTCAAATATGAGAAATACGCTGTAACAAATAGATTCCAAAATTCTTTAAATTGTTCATGAGGGTTAAATAAGTGAAATTGTTTATTTGCAGTTGTCCTGGTTATTTTATTTTAAAGATATATTGTTAAATTTCATTATAAATATTAGAAACAAAGAACCAATTAAATTCAATGAGTAGCCATGAAATATTGTAATATTTATATGGGTCATTATACATTTTTTTTTATGGCACATTAAAATCCATTTGTTTAAATATGAAATGTTTTGAAAGCATATAGAATCATTTTGCGTTAATCATTTATAGCGGTTTTTAGTTAAACATATAAAAATGTTTTAAAAACTAGAAGTTTATATAGAATTCTGATAAAAATTATGCGCAGTATCAAAACCAACTGAGATATTCAAATAAAATTTAAGATATTTTCAATATTTGTGTAGCAAACTTTAGGGTTTCCTACACTGAAAAAGTAATTTCAATGAATGAAGTACTTTAAATGATATTCGTTGATTTTTTTACGTATGAATTCGTTGTTTCAAAGAAAATATTCATTGAAATTCAATTAAATGCACTTATGAACAGTACATTGATCCCATCCGTTAAATTTAATCCGTAATAAAATAAATAAATCAATTCTTTGATTGAATGTATCAGTTCATTGATTTAAAGAACACACTTATATTTTTAATAATAAATTAACATTTTCGTTAAATTTAGTGAATTTGTACGTTCATTCAATGAACTGCTACCTTGATTTAGAAGAACAAAAATAAACAAAACATAAAATATAGTACACATGAAGTGATTCAACGTACAATTCGTTGATTTAAAGTAATAATACTTTTATTTAAGAAAGAAGAAGATTTATTCAACGAACATGTATTTTGAATCAAAAAAATAGTTCATTAACTTATGTTAAATTCAGTGTACTCATTCATTGTTTGCTAACGGGAAATATAGCAAAAGAAAAATTTAAAAGAAAAAGAAAACAGTTTGCATTTATCATTTAACAAGAATTGTCCTATTTTAAAGTGATGTGTTAATAATAAAAACAAAAATAATAAGTCAGTAATTAAGACTTAAATATGTCAGAAAACTTTAATATTGTAACGGTGCCAATCAAAAATTGTGAAACTAAAACATTTAAGAGAAATACAGAATTATTGTAAAACATACATATTCAGACAGGAGAAATCTGGTACCAGTAATGAACACACCGTATTAAAAGAATTACTTGGAATATTTGCTGGATTTCATAAAACGTAAGTTTAATAATGTTTATTGGTTAATGTTTATTTTCTTTATATTTATGTAGATAAAACAATTACGATGCAGGAAAGAGTAATATGTTATTGGCCTCAAGTACGAGGTTTTCAAAAGCTGTTATTAATACAAAAATCGGGATTGATCGTCAAGATGAACATTTCTTGAAAATAAGGGAGTTTCTACAGCCAGAAAATAATGTGAAAAATAAATAATTTGAACTAGTCTCAATTTTTTTTTATTAAAAAATCATTGTTAGACAATAATTTAATATATTTATTTATTATTTTTTTATTTATTATTTTTTTTTTTTGTTTCATTCAAGACAATTCTGCTGCCATACTAATGGGTATTTACATGGATTTTCCATACGATCATTAAGCAATACTCTCAGGGTACTGAAATCAGTTGAAATTTGTTCTGTTTATTTAGATTATTTACTAAAATTTACTATAAATATTGTATTATATTTAAAGTATCTACATTAATTATGTATAGAGAATTATATTTATTTCATGCCTATATTAACTGAATATAATATAATTTAATTTTTAACAAAATAGTTACCAAAAGTACAATATAGGCCTAATATTGAAGCACATTTTCAACGTATAGGTTCATTAGGTCAACGTACAAGTTCATTGAAATCAAGTTTAAGTCAACGTAACCGTTCATTGAAATATTAAAATTTTCAATGTATAGTTTCATTGGAACAACGTACAGTTTCATTAAAATAAAAGTACTGCTTCTTTAGTTCAACGTACAGTTCATTGTTATTTTTTATTTAGTTCAACGAACATGTTCATTAAAACTAAACACAAATAAGTTGAATCAATGAACTCTTACGTTGAATTTTAATTGTTAATATATGGCACGACATTGTTTCAACGTATCTGCACATTCGATCAAAATTAGAGAACAAATTCATTGAATCAACGAATTCATTGAAATCTACAAAATTTTCTTTATACTAAAAATCTTGCGTAAAACTGAGTTCGAATCTAAGTTATTTCTCCATATATTATACGAAAATATATTTTATTAGAGTTTATTAGAAACAAATGCTATTTAATATTGCTATGCCTTTTTAACCCAAGTACATTTCTTTTTGGTCCATAAAACTTTTTTCTTTCGAAATTTGTTGATGCGCCTCTACAATTACGGTCAATATTGTGCTGTCTATGCAATGTGCCTTAGCAAAATTGCTTTGACAAAATTGTCTCATTTTCAACTATCAACGAGACTTGACTTAAATTTATGGTCCCGATCAATTGTGTTTATCGCCATTCATATATCCATATATATAAGATTTTTACAAGATGCAATTTGCTGTGTAAAATACAAAAGCAAAAAATGCAATTTTTGCATAATTTTCAAAATCGCTATAAAATTATTTTTTATTAAATTTATTTTTAATGCTCTTTCGATTTTATTGTGTAAATTAACAAGAAAAAAAACTAAGTTCACGTAATAATCTAGATATTCCATTAGAATTTAATTTTCGCTTTTGTGTTTCAAAATTTGAAATTACATATTGCGTTGAATATTTTGGCTACGTCAACGAGATATAACGCAAAGTACGCGTAATTACAACAAGTATCAACCCAATGATTCAAAATTTGTATTTCCCCTCAACGCAATACGAAAAAGAATGAGAAAAAATACGTAATTTTAGGCCCTTTTTCTAAGTTTTTGAACTTTGAACATCTATCATAATTATAAAATTAAACTAAAATTTTTTGCACTCGATTAGTTCGATGTCTTTTGAGTTCAGATCTGTAACTCGTTTGTTTCAAACGTGGTCTATTCGGTCGAATATTATCCAATAATGAATGCTGGGTCTCAAAATGGGTGATGGTGTTGCGAATAGTACACTCAGTAGGCCGATTATGTTGACCATAAGTTAAGCGAAGTGCACGAAACCCATTCCTCACAGAACGTGAATTTTCGTAATAAAGTTGAACGATTTGTAAACGTTGTTCGGGCGTAAGTCTTTCCATTATGAAATGCCAAACAATACTAAACAAAAATAACATGACAGCATGACACGACTCACACGTGATCTGTCAAAAAAAGGCTATTGAAAAAAGTATCTCTACTTGAATCACCCTTTATTGCCATTCTTTTTTTTTTTTTTTTTGATAATAGCCCATATTTTTCTCTTATTTGGATTGATTGTATTAGATTTCATTTAAAAAACATAAAGTTTTGTTTGATTTATATCCAAATAAACTACAAATTAACACCATCCTCCTTTTATATTTAACATTGTACATCTCAAATTTAAATTATTGTATCAGTTTCAACATCAATAATTGTTGCATTTTCTGTCTTAGTTGATCATTCAGTAACATTCATTAATCTTTGAAGTCTCGTATTACTTTGATGACTATTTGTTTTTTTTTTTTTTTTTCTTTTGTGTGTTTTGTTTATTTTAATAAAATAATCATAAAATGAAACAAAGGTCTTTAAGTAAAAGTAATTTTTGTTTTTAAACGTAAAATATACTCAACAACTTGTTGAACATAATATTAATGTCCGTACCGTCGTTGTTTTTGTCGTTTGGTACGAGTATTTAACAGTTTCACTTTTTTGTGCACTTTTTTGTTTATACAAATTGTTAACAATTTAGTAAAAATAATACATAAAAAGAAAAAATACATAAATAAAATAATCTATTAGGTAGGCAGACAAAAGAAGCAAGTCAGATAATGGATTGAGCTTTAAAATCAATTAACCCTTGTTAGTATTTTTTGCTTACTAGAAAATGTTATTTTTTTTACGACAAAATGTGACAAATTATCAGATGCTTTAAGAGATGTTTGAACATTTCATTTTTTCTTAATGGCCATTATTACTTTTTATATATTTCATAATTATTTAATTATGATAAAACAAGTCATAATTATGCGAATCTTTTTCAAGTGTGTGTCCTCATCATTAACATACAGTTGATATAAATACATGGTATTTACACTTGTACCAGAGATGGAAAAGTTGATACTATAGTACATTTTTTTTTTTTTTTTTTTTTTTTGATACTATTTATTATTCAAAAGTATCGAAGTATTCCCTTGAGTCATTTGATATTGTCGAACGATTAGCTTGATATTCCATAAATCGAATTAAAAATATTTAAATGAAAATATATTTTGGAGATGTATAATTTTAAAATAGCAAGCTATGCTTTTCTTAGTATATTTGATTTTGATTTACAATTAATATTCAGAAGTAATAATGGTATTGTAATGAACACTAACTCTGATTAAATGCTGGTTGTTCGAGTTGACAAATAATTTTATAAGTTTATATTGCAAACAAACTACATTATAGAAACACTTGAGTTATAGGTTTAATTTGTACTATTATTAACTCTAAAGTATATGTACACATTACAAGTTTCCATGCTGTGCTAATCAAATTGAAGCGAAAATGTTCCGAATTTTAAAGACATCAGATAATGAATTATATTTTAACAAAACTAAAGCTGAAATTTTCGATTTTAATGAATTGATCTTGGGTAACTTTTTTCTTCATAAGTTTATTTCCATAACAGGGCCTAATTTTATTAAGATCTTCATATTTTAAAATAATATTTAACCTAAATAAAATCGTTTAATGATTTGGTATCATATTTAATCCTTCGTTTTAGATATACAAATTACATTCTTTGGGTTTTGTACCAAATAAAAAATAAATAACTGTCAAAAATTTTAACTTTAGTACTCTGAGAGTGAAAAAAAGTACTATTTAAAATTTATTTTGATAAAGAAAAATATTTTCATTTTCCATCCCTGATTTATACTTAATGCTTGCCATACATTGAGATTCCCTATGTAAAGGAAAATAATGTTAATAAATTAAATTATGTCATTGTATGAAGTGCTTTTACTGTTGCGTGTTTATTTAGCGATTATCATTGCCATAATTTTGTTATGTGTCTCAAGTGTAAAGAAATTCGCATAGCTTATATTTTATTTAGCTTACAAAAGTGAATTACATGAGTATCATCCTCATTACTACATACAGTGAAATGTATAACGTAAATGATGTTAAATAGAAGTTCTTCTTAGAAATTAATCTGCAGAGTAAGGGGAGAATATTTAAAGTACATTTTAAATTTTACTCGTATGCCCATGTTATAATTTTACCAGGTGATGACAAAATTTTATAAATCTTAATTCGACGTCTAAGGTGTTATAATCTAAATTGTTCTCCAAAGTCTTCTTTTTTTTCAATAAGTAACATTTTTTCAATACAACTTGAATTGAAAAATAAAACTTTCACTTACTTTCAATACCCTTCAAGAAATTGGAAAAAAAATCTTAAAATCTTTATAATAGAAATGCGTGAAAGTATTTGCTTTTTGATTATTTTCTTTTTATATATTTTTTGTTGGCAAAAATAAAATATAAATTAATTAAAGTAAAATTTCCTCCCATAGACAACACGTACCATTTGCACTCGTACCAACAAATTATAAGTAACTAAAAAGAAACAGAAAAAAATTTCCCATAGACCTCAATCAAAAAGTAATTCATCACCTAAAATACTTGATGTGCATACACAATTAAATATTCTTTGTCTTTTTTTACAATTTCTGAGCGTTTATGGTTGTTACTTCAAGTCGCTAACAGTAATTTAGTAAAAAACGAAAAACATTAAATTTATTTAACTTGTGTCTCATATTAACATATATATAACAACAAAAGACTAAAAACATAAAGAACATTAAATATTAAAAAATATGCGTATAATACGATGCACATCAGACAAAATGTGTGTTCCTTTTTTCCTTTCCTAGCGAGCTTAAAACAAAAGAAACAAATTGATAAAAAGGCCCATGTTAGGGCACATTCGTTTTCTGAAAAATGTATGGAGCTACTATATTTTTAGAAGAAGTGGTAATAATAATAGCAACAAATATATACTGAACAAGTAAGAAAAATATAGTCGGTCAAGCATACTCCACTAATTTTGATGGACATACACACCATTGTGTATGTCCATCAAAATTAGTGGAGGGCTCTTATATTAGACATGTGAACAATTGTGGACCGGTGCTTTTACTAAGTGGAAAATAAAATATACGAATACAAATAATAAAGTGGGCTTATATGGGAGCTATGGTAAATTATGGAGCGATCCTCATAAAATTTGTCACTGTGATTTCTACTTATATAAAACTTATTTGTGTCGAAAATAAACTTGATACTAAACTTGTATTTGATTTATGTACGTTAAAATGATTTTCGAAAGACAGCCAGCCGTCCAGCCAGCCAGAAGGACGGACGGACATCGTTAGATCGACTCAAAAAGTGATTCTGAGTCGATTGGCATACTTTAAAGTAGGTGTTCAATGATTTTTTTCTGTGCGTTACAAACATCAGCACAAACATATAGTGCCCTAACCACCTATGGTGGTGTAGGGTATAATAAACATTATATTAAATATTAGAAAGATTTTTTTTATTAATTTGTATTTAGCATGCCTGTTGTTGTAATATTGGAAACCATAGCGTAATAAAAAAGTGACCTCGTAAGCTCAGAAGATTTACAATTTTTTCATCAAATTGTTTTTTTATTTACTCTTCTTCATTTTCTCATTTTTTGTTCAAAGCATTTTGATATTATGTGCATTAGTTTTTCATTAACGAAATAAAAGCAATTGTTGTTTTTCGAAGATGAGCGGTCACTATATAATTCCATTATGATAGAAACAGTCAAATCTCTGCCATTTTTAACCAACAACAAATTTATTATGGTATAAGCAAACGACGAATTCAATAATTTTAGGGCGAACTTACCCTAAATTGACAATATTGTTTCCAGTTGTAGGTGACATCAATATACTAACAGTGGGATCATTTCAAAATAGTAATAAATCTGCAGTTTCTAAGCAGATAGCCCGGTTTTTGGTGAAAGCAGAGATAGAATCGAATTTAAGTTTTGATTTAGTACTATATAAATTTAATGAGGGATAGTCCCAAAGTTATACACCTTGAACCGATTTAAAAGATTTTCGCAAGAAAAATTTGTTTATGTGACAAATTGTATTGTGATACTAATTCGTATGGAAAGTAAGTAAAATAATGGGCAGATTTTTAGCAATTGGCTTCATCGCTAGATTATACAAGTTCCAAATTTCCAAATTGCGTTACATTACGTACAAACGGACAAAGTTAAATCGATTCAGCTGCTGACTAAAGCCGATTATTATATTTTAAGTTAGTTTTTATCAGCATGAGTAGCATGCTGCATCCAGTTGTGAGGATTTTAAAGAAATAATACTTATATTATTTCTTTAACATCTTCACAACAAGAAACTGAACTATTAATGATATTCATCAAGGCTAAAAACCGTTAATATTTATTTTCTTCACCACTTGTAATCATACATATCCTTAGATAAAAGAAATTCTTAAGGCAATATGTAAAAATTGTCTGCCCGTTTTTTTTTTTCTTTTAGATGTTTCCAAGTATCCACTTAATATAAAAACAAAGTTAAATCAAAATTTTATTTTTTTTTATTTTATTTATTTTACTATTTTCCGTTTTTAATAATTTTTTATTATTATTATTTTTTATTATTATTAATTTTTTATTATTATTATTATTATCTTTTTCGGTTTAGAACCCATCTGATTATTATAAAGCCACGAAGTTTAACAGATATTAGGCATCCAATGACAGGTTCCATTGTTAATATTCATTGTCGTTTCCTTTACACTAAATATTTTTGGGCCTATAAGTGATAACCAGCATCAGCTTTTCCCTTATTTTTTTAAACCATTGTCCCTATGTTCGCCATAGTAACAGCATGTAATTTATACTTTATTTTTCTTGAAAAAATATTGCAAAAGACTGAAGACATGTTATGTTTTAAAAACATGTCTCTACTTGAAAATAAAACAAAAAAAAAAAAATATTTACATACACAGAATAAAGTATTCCTTTCGGTTTTCCTTTTTTAACATTTCCTGATTTTATCATTTTTTATTTATTTTATTTTTTACTATGCAACACATATACTATTACATGCGAACAAATATACATATACAAATCCCAAAGTTTAAAAGGACATGTACATTTTTGTCTATAAACCCTTAAAACATTTGGAAGATAAATTTGTTGGCAGTCTTCCAGACGTCACTTCTTATTGACTTCAAGATGATTGTGTGGAGAAATTTACAAAAACCAAATACATGAGCTATTGCTTATTAATCTTCCTTATGTCACTTCTTAGTGACTTCTATATGATTACCAAAAGTGTGTACGAAATTTTATAGTCTTTTCATCTACCAAAGGTATACTTTGTAGTCACATCTAGAAGATAATATGACAACAAATCCAATTTAACAAAAACAAAATACATTACTATTGCGCATTAATCTTCTTGACGTATGCAAGGAAGATTGTCTCAACAAAATACAGAAGTAGATAATATCATGAAGATTGGCTGTAGTATTAAATATGAGAAAAAAAAATTCGTGATAATTAAATGTTTTTTGTAATCAACAAAGGATATTTTAAAAAAGTAAGTAAATCTTATTACTGCCTTATTCATATAAAAATGTTTAAACTGATCAAAATTTAATAGACAAAATTTACATACGAATTTGATTAATATAAAGTTTATAAATTCAAAATATTTATTAAGAATAAAAGACACTTAACATAGAATACAACTAGAAGTTTATGCGAAAGACACTTCAAACTAAATTTTCAAAAAAATACATTTTTTTTTTCAAAATACAAAAACAATATATATGTTACTACATATATTTTGTGGTTGCATTAGAATTAGGTTTTTGACAATTGAATCAGTTTTTTTTTTCTCACATAAATATCTACTTATTAATCTATGGTAATCAAACTTTCAATTAGTATAATCGAGCTTTTCTCACAAATTTAATTTATTTTAAGAAAAACTCCACCAAAAAAGTTTGTTTAAAAAAGTCCAAAAGTCTTGCAGTCTTTGCATAGAGTGTAATCTGAATATAATTTACTTTTAAAAATTGTTATTCATCTTCCTTTCTTCTTTTAAAAGTACCGGAATTCACCAGAAGTTTCTCGTGAGGATTTCATTTGGAGTCCTATAAATATAAAATTAATTTTTATGCAAATTGCTTCTTTTGTAATGTGAAATAAAAATAAAAAATCCTTGATGATAAAATTTAACATGCCAAAAATTAAATAATAAAAATTATACTGGGAATACTGTGAATGACAAATAACATAAAAAATTGGAAAAATTGAATTACAAACTAATTTCAAACATTTTAAGCGTATTAAACAGACTTAAATGGAAGCTACTTATATACTTATGTGATGATAATGTAAATACGTAATATTTGCTGAAAATATATTTTTCCCATAATCACAGTGTTAACTTTCTTATATGTTATAATGCTGAGTTGTATGTTTAAGTGATTATAATTTTAATTTTAAGCCATCGTATAAATTTAATTATAATCCTAATATATGGGCCATTATCAAAAATATCTAACCCGGCTAAAACTGACTTTAACCTTTAATAAGCTTTATGGTATTACTATTTTAAACAAGCAAAAGATCTAAACTCACAAGTCATGAAATTAGGCTTTGGGAAACGGGAAAAATTAACTTATATTATATTGAAATTTTATTTTATTATTATTTGTTATTATTGAAAATTTTAATAAAGTAAAATTTTTATGCACAAGACAAAAATAGCCCCATATTATTGAAGTAAAACACTAAAATATTTCAGATAACGCATAATAACTTGGCAGAAATGGTGAAAATGTTTAGGAAAAGACCTCGTTCATGTTTTAAGTCGTCGTAGCAAATGCTATTATCGAAACTCTTGATAAGTATTTTCAAAGATATTGTCATAGAAAATAAAATAAATAATTATTTTTTCATATATAGAGAAAAAATTATTTAAAATATATCCAGAACAATTGTTCAATTATACTGAAGAACAAAAGTAAACTTTTTAATGTAATAGAGCAAGCAAAGCAAGATCAAATCCTATAAAAACCCCAATGTCTGTTGACTTATTAAAAGAAATATTTTTATGATATTTTAGCGAATAAAAGCAAAATGGTTTTAAAACCCAATCTTTAAACACATAATTTATTACATGAGGTCGCAGTGCTGGCGAAACATCACATGTGATTTATTCCTTCTGATTTATTAGAAGTTACAGATTTATTTCCAAAAAAAATTCGATTCCGCTCCACTGTGCATTCTTCTATAGTTTTTGTTCACGCATTTATAATTCGGACTTTGGACCTTCTTTATTATCTTGCAGACTTTCAACATTTACATACATGGTAGACGAATTTTAATATTAAATATTTTTAATTTTTTTCTTTTTTTTATTTATTATTATTATTATTATTATTATTATTATTGGTGGAATTTATGCGTCCCTCAATGGAATACAAATAATAAAAGACGATGGATACTTGTAGTGACTATGCATATTTTGCGCTATAACTAGTTCATTTACTCTTAATAGTCAATGGGGTAGACAGTCACAAATATCGGAAAACAGGAGCGAAAATTTCGGAAAAATCTGCAAATTTATGTGGAATAGGATGAATTACTGCGTGTTTATTCAAAATAGATTTAATATAAACTTTGCTACCTAAATTTTAGCTTTAAGCATATAAACAATAATAATTGAAAAAGAAGAATACGAAATAATTGTAAAAAAGTTGTATAGTAAATCATTCGCCTTACTTAATAAAATATAGGGAAAATAAGTCATAGATTCCATTTCCCAAAAAGTGAGTTAAATGTTTACAGAGAACATCACTGTGGGACGCTGAAGAGGGCTAATGACGGTCGTGGCTAAGTAGAAAATGCATTCCATTCTGCCGAGTGTCCAATAAAATTTTACATGTATTCTTCTACAATTATTCAATGAACTTAAGCCCGAATACAAAAATTCTAAAAAATTTACGGACTTTTTGCAAATTTCGCAAAAATTGCAATTTTTCTTTTTGAATTTTTATATAGATATAACCATATATATATAGATATAACCATAAGTTTAAGCTGAAAACGGAACACTTTTGTGAAAACACATTTTACTAAGGCACCAGAATTATACATAAACTTTAAGTAAGTAAAATTTCTTATATGCTCAACATATTCTACATGCATCAAGTCACTTTATATTTATACAAATGTACTTTAATGTGCCATCAAGAAAAAAAAAACTAAAGTTTTTATAATAGCCCTTATATTTAAATGTGTTATTAATTATACCCTACACCAATAATTATGCATTTATGCTATTATTAAAAATGATCGGAAAAAAACTCCCACTCTTTAATATCAACCGATTTAAAATCAGTTTCTCAGTTAATTTAACTATGTCCGTCCATCCGTCTGCCTGATAGTCCTTATAAACCTTATGCAAATATTAATCTGATACAAATATTAACAAATTTTATTTAACACAAGTAAATGTTATATATGTAAGCAAAAATTACTGTATCAGCATTCGCAAATATTAGTTTATAATATGGCTGTGGGTTACATATACATAAGTCCTTTTTTTCATTAAATAAAATAAATAAATTACCAAAACATTTATAAATTTTATATAAATATACAAAATTCTATATAGTGTTCGACTATATAGAACTTGACCAACTAAAACTCTTTTAATTGGTTTTCCTTTTCATCTGTTTCACCGATTGCTCTATGTGGCAATGACCACTTTTGCTTTTCTTTAATCTTTAATAGTTTTTTTCCCAGAAATATTAAATATAATAGCAATGATATTATATAAATATGTGTCTATTAGGGTGCTTCAAAATAAAAAGTATCGATGTTGCCAGCTCAAATAAAAATTTACTTCATTCCAAGATACCGTTTCTCACAATTTTTAACCTGACATTATCCTTTCGTAAGCAAATTCAAAATTAAAAAAAGTACTTTTTTTGGGTCTTTTGGGTCCGAAATTTTGCATTTTTTAACAAAAAAATTTAGATATTTGAATTTTTTATACATACAAATTTAAAAAGATAAGACAAAAACAGTGCTAAATAATCATTTTTAAAATGCTACCTTATTTCAATTTTGTTCGTTTTTATTTTTGTTGTCATTAAATGCGTTTCTTGAAGGCCTTTCCTTCGATACCAAATTTTCATATTGTTCCTTTGGAACAAAATATAAAAAAAAATCCGAAAAACCCGAAAAATTACCTTTTTTCATTTTGATCTTTTGAGCTCACGAAAGTATAATGTCATAATGAACATTTTTAGAAACGGAAGTAGATTTTCATTTGAGCTGTAAAAATCGATATTATATAAACGGGGCCACCCTAGTGTCTATACAAAATATGCATACAACCAAATGTAACAATAGTTTTTAATCTTAAAAATACTAAGTACTAATTTAACAAACTAGAAACTTTCTTTTGTAAAAAAATTAACTTCCTAGCACAAGAATTAATTTTTTCCTTAAGAAAATAACAACAGATGTTCGTTTATAGTACATTCTAAGTATAATTCGTGACAAACTTTTATACCCGGGTGTAAAAGGAAAAAAACTTTTTGCAAAAGTAATAATTTCGCTTGCATAGTGTCTACATTAGACAATTTTTTATAAAGACAAACGTCAGAATTAACTCAAATTTATGGAAAGTGGCAACAGTTGCACAAAAACAACAATAAGGCGAAATCATGAATGTTTTTTATATATGCAGTTTGACAGCTGTAACGACCAAAATTAAAAATCAGCTGTTTAACTCAGGTTACCTTGTATAAATTCTTACTAATTTTGACGTTTGTTTTGATAAAAATTTGTCTAGTATAGACACTACATTAAGCTAAAAAGAAAATAATAAAAATAACAACAACGTGGATGACAACAGAAAAAAACATAATCCATGGTTCATGAAAATAAAAGCCAAACTAAATTTCTTTCATTACGTGACTGTATTTTGTATGCAATAGAGCTTTTAAGGAAATTAGATTATTTCGCTTGAAAATGGCACATTACCAACACCAAGAGCTAAAACGACGATTGTCGCCAGTAATAACTGCTATAATAAATATCTAATGTCATTTTTATTTTTGCTTTTTCTACTGCTTTGCGTATAAAAATATATTTTAAAATGAAAAGAAAATAAAAAAGTCAAAGCGAATTTTTTACTATTCTATTCTATTTCGTTATTTTATTTTATGCATTTTTACCCCCAAAGCCATATTATTACGATATTTGTCTCCAATTTAATATCCGCTTTATTTCTGGTGAAATATATTTCGTTTATTTATTTTTCATTACAGAGTTTTTATTTATAAATCAAATGAAAAAAAAAAGTATTTCCGGCTTCAAGTTGTGTAATTGTACTTACCACGAATTTTTGATAATGAAAGCCTGTAAAGACAAAAATATAATATTTATATAATATAATATGAATAACAATTTTTTTTTAAAGAAATGACATAATTAAAAAGGACATTTGTTGTATTGTTGAAGAAAAGATAAGTAAAGAAGATATTATAAAATGGATTAACATTTTTTTTTACAAAATGTTTGTGTATTTATTACAATTTATGTATAAGATATTTTGAAAATTATTTATTTCATTAAATTTCATGTTATTATACCCTTCATCACAGGTGTAAAGGGTATATATATATACATATATATATATATATATATATATATATATATACATATATATATATATATATATATATATATATATATATATATATATATATATATATACCCGTTCGTTTATCGGTTGAAATAGCGTTTATGAAGCCCACCAATAACTGCCATATATAACATATATACATATATCAAACGATCGGAAATCCTTTCGAGAATTTTGCGAAAACACTGTTATCGATTTTCTGAAGCCCCTATATTATCTAGGGACTTCGTTAAAAAAAATCGGAAGTTTTTACCTTAATTTTTTGGCTGAAGAAATTAACTAAATCGGTCCATTAATAATCAAGATATCAAACAAAACAACTTTTTGAAGCCCATATTTAATCTACGAATTTCTTTTAGATAGGTCACAAATATTTTTGTATAATTTTGGTTTTTTAAATCGCTCAAATTGGTTCATAAATACTCGAGTTATATGCCAAAAACTGACAAAAATATACACAAGCATAGCAATGACTATTAGTGTTGTTGTTGTTTTTTGTATAAGCAACAAGTTTAGTTGACAACAGCAGCATTAGAATGATTATCGGTGTGTTATTTTTTTGTGAATGCAGTCAGCAGTGATTCCAGTTTAGCCTTTTTAAGGCTAAATCTAGCTTTTCTATTTTGCTTTTATCAATAAAATTTTCATTTTAGCTTCTATCCTTTTTTTACTCTCAACGCAGCCTTAAAAATTGTTAAAGTGTTATTATTTCAAAAAAGAAGAAAATAATTACTTATTTGCCGTTACTCATTTTATTATTACAGAAATATCTATTTATGCATTTTTGTGTATTTGTTCGCACAAAAAATCTAAATTATTTATATTTAATAAAACATTTCGCCTGCAGCACTTCATTCTCCAAATTAAAAGTGCTTTAATAAATTTCGTAGAGTTACTAAGTCAATTATTGTAATTATTTTTTAATATACTTCATAAACAATAGAAAATGTTTATGAAAATAAATTAAAAAATCGTATTAATGCGAATAATCAGCCAAAAGTTTTAAAATGTTTAATCAAAAAGGAATTATAGTTAAAAATTATTATATTTTATATAAAAACTTTGTATGGGAATTTTAGTTATGTAACTTATAAGCTGTTTTTTTTTTTTTTTTTTTTTTGTGAGTAAGGAAGTGATGCTTGTGGAACAAATATAAATATTTATTGTCTTTTTTATTTAAACTAAAATATTAAAGCGTACTATTATTTTTTCTTTGTTTGTAAAGAGTGGTGAAGGGTGTAAAAGATTCGGCATAGCCGAATATAGTGCTCCAACTTGTTTTTACTAGTTTTTGCCATGAGATTTTTTTTTAAATTTTTCATGTTACGCATTCAAAAATTACAAATTACGCACTTGAAGTGTTAATGTTATTTTCTCAGCATCCCCTCATGATCCTACTCTAATTTTTTTTTGTATTACAAATACTTTAAGAAACATTAACAAAAAAAAAAAAAAATAATAATTATAAAAATCTAAGATATGATTTTTTAAATATCCTTGATACAAGGACGAATATTGATTTTAATATCATTTTACTTTCAAAAATGTAAATGTAAAATATTTAGAAACTCGAAGCGTTCCAGATACAAAATTGTTGTAATATAATTCAAAGGAAATTGCATCTACTATAAAATAATGGTATCATTTTACAGCAGATGAAAATGTACGATGTATAAAATATTTTGCAGAATAACTTTGACCACGTTATAAAGTAATTAAGGAACAATTCAGAATTGGATTTTTTTCAGATAACTGGCTCGTGTGACTGAATTTACCAATGGCTTGTAACAATTTTCAAAAACATAATATTCTATTTAATTTAATTCGAAAAAGTTCCAAGACCACCAATAAATTCTTTTACAGAGTCAAAAATTTTAAATTTTGTTAAAAGATTTATCAATTCCGCCTACTACTGCGTGTAGTGGGCACGTTGAAAATTTTCCAAAATTGCACTTAATTTAAAAACATAGAATTTTTATTTTAAAATTTAGAAGGGAAAAACGCAAAAAGTCAAGGCCAAAAATGAAAAATTAAATTTTTTGAGTTAAATATATTTTAAACAATAAGAGATAATACAATATAAACAGATTGTAAACATTTTAAATTATTTTATATCACATTTATAAAAGTTACCACCTCCGATATATTTTTCAAACTCGAAGTGGTCAAATTTAACTCACTGTAGCACCGTTTTTGCTTCAGTCACACTCCATCTAACAATATTTTTAAATTCTAGCTCCTCCTCTATCGATGTTCCACGTTTTATCAAGATCGGCAAAAGTCCCCACTGCACGAAGAGAAAAAACATGGTTACGGCATTGTCAGTACAATAATATTATGTTCTCATTGTTAATTTCCATTAATTTTAATAATGTTATGTTCATGTCAACAATGTTTTTTTAATACAAAAATATCACTATATCTACAACCATTAAATATTTCTAATTTTTTTCCTTGTTCTTAAACCATATTTTGTTTTCAAACAATATTAATATTATTATTCCCATAACATTAAAATGTTACAAATAAATATGGTTTAAAAAAAAATGTTTGAAAAAATCATAACTTGTCTATTTTTGCATTTATTTTGATCTTAACGTTTATTTTCTATCTTCATTATAATTCTCATTTATACATAAATTCACAATAGTGGACGAAGTTTTGTTATATTTGGTGTAATTTAAATAATATATTGATTAAATGCTATCAAAGGGTTTATTTAATAGAAAAATAAAATTAAATAATTAATGACCAAATAATATGCAAATAATCTTACGATTGAATAATGAATAATAAACACTTTTATCTATTATTTTGATACAAACATAATGCAATGGAATAATAATATGATAAAATGAAATCATAAGATGATAATATTGGATAATAATATGATAACATGGTATCATAACAATTATGATTTATAATCATATATATTTTTAGCAGTGACCATATGTTTCAATCATAATATGTTGCTCTTAGATTATGGTCACTACAAATATATTTTTTCTCAGCATGTGCATAGTTTGATATAGGTTATATTTTTATTTTAGACAAATCTTCTTTTTCTGATCTATATTTTTAAGTAAATTATCTAATAAAGTTTTTTGCCACAAAGTTTTCTTGTGTTGAAAATTATGCTAAAGTTATGACATTGTTGCAGCAAATGAGAGATATATAGTTTCACAAAAATATTCATCCAAAAATTATCTCTATAAAGAGAAAGCTCTAATACTATTTTAAAGCAAATAAATTAAATATTTTGAATGATAAAACGTCTTTTTTTTTTTTGTTGAGCGGAGATTTTTTGAGGAAACTTTTTTTAAATTTTTGGGTTGGCCAAAAAAAGTATCTGTGTTTCATTGTTTCTAAGTATTGTGCATAAAAAATGGTAAAAAATTAAGTAGTTTTTATAATTATATTTGGCGGTATTGGGTTTTGAAATGTAGAAGTATACAATGCTAGTTTGTGTTTAAAAAAAATAAAATAAAAAGCTGCGCTTATGTTGCGTCTTTTCTAGAAATTTTAATTTTTATTCTGAAGACAATAGCTTAGCAAAATCAGTGTACAAATGAGTGTTCTTTGGGTTAGTAGTAAAGAAAATATAAAGTAAGTTATTTTTATCATTTCTTGAAATTCAAATAAATTCCTTATAAAATAGCTGCATAAGAAAATGGACACAATAAAATATCATTCATTCATATCGTGTAACAACATTCAAGTAGCAATAGCAATAGTTACATCGAGTCTACACTTGACAAATTTTTATCAAGACAAACGTCAAAATCAGGGCATATCTATACAATGTTATCTCAGTTCAACAGCTGATAATTGTTTTCGGTTATTACAGCTGTCAAACTGCATATGTAAAACACATTGAATTCGCCTTATTCTTGTTTTTGTACAACTGTTACCACCTACCATAAATTCGCATTGATTTTGGTATTTGTCTTGATAAAAATTTCTAGTATAGACGCTACGTTAATATAAGAACAATTGTCAGTTTATTATTTGTTTAATATCGACAATTCGATTAAAATGCTTTTTTAAGAAATCTTTATTATTTGTGAAATATTCGTATTGAAGCCGACATAAGTACAATTCAAAAGCCGTTTACATCATACACATAAGATGCTTTAATCATTTATGAGTTTGATTGAACTACATATTCTGTTATACTTGGATCAAAATACCACAGCGGGACACTAATTTTTCTCTCCCAAAAATTTGAGCCAGAATAACAGCGCACGACGCAGCGCGCTAATTCAGTGACGTAAACTTTTAAGAAATGTGGTAGATTATGCGCCAAATTAAAGCAAATATGGTCCTACGATCAAACTATTTAAATTCTACATAATTACTAAAGTTCACTCTAAAAATATTTTACGTTATACCAAAAAATTATAGTTTGAAACTATTAAAAATACTTAGATTTGAAAAATAAATAAAAAAATACGACCTTTCTATTTATAATAATTATGATATTGTTTTTTATTTTTTATTCAAATAAATAATTATTTTTAATATTATTATTAAAGTAAATAGCTTAAAATGTGCAGTAGTTCTATATCTTTAAAATTTTCTGTTTAATAAAATTCTTATAAGCTTCGATTACGATTTTATTTTTTAGATTATGCAACACTTTACACTTTTTTGTTCACAAAAAATCAAGAGAATATAAAAAGTCGCTCTAAAAATGAAAATGACGTGTTCTCTGTTTTTCTGGACCGACACTTATTATATAATAGTATTCTGAATGTGATAAAAAGTGTTTTAAGATGTGAAACTGTAAGTAAATTGAAATAAAAATTAAAATCTTATCATCGTTTTAAAAAAACGTCATTAAGTCACTACTATAAACTAATATTATTCTTAAATATTACACCGTACAATAGCATTTTTTATACACGAATGATACCATGTATACACTAATAAAGAGACATTTTTTTATTTTTTATATGTTACTTGCTTAATAGAGCCGATGAAGAAATAGAATATGATTTATAAATTGCAGTAAAATTTTATTTTTAAAACTTCTCGGTCCTTTACAATCGAAGATGTCCTTAAAATATTGTTTTCTTAAATATTCTAGAAAATTACGTACAAATTATATTTGTTTTAAAACATCGTATTCAAATTTTTTAATCCCACATTTTGGCCTTTTACCTTTAAAAGTTCATATATTAAAAATTTTAAAAGTGTGAGGTCAGTGTTTATGTATATTTTGAAATAAATTTGACAATTTTAAATATTATTTAATAGAAGCCTATAAAAAATCGGTCCATATTTTATCTAGGCCCCATATAAATGTCTCAAGGAAAAATGTTTTAGGTATCGTAATTGTCTTAAATGTGCACATATTTATAGTAGACGAAAATCGGAAAAGATAAATTTTTTATTGGCATTAGTCATACAATCAAATATATATATATATATATATATATATATATATATATATATATATATATATATATATATTAAATATATATTTAATTATAAACGGACGAAAATTATGGAAATTACAAACGGAGTAACATACTTATATATACCCTTTATACATGTGGTGAAGAATAGAAAATTTTCAAACTATTACTGAAATAAGTGAGTTTTTTTGGTATATGTTAATTCTCCCCATACCCTCATAGTCCAACCCTAAGGTTTTTAAATGTTGTTGCTAACACTTTAAGGAACATTTAACAAAAAAATTATAAATGACAAAAATTGATTCCCCTAACCTTTTTTTATTAAGCAACACTTTGAGCTAAAGTTTGTTTAAATCGGACAAATTGGTCCGAATGTATGTGGATTTAAGTTTCATGTATTTAAAAAATAATCTTTTTAAAAAGGGAATTTTTAATCGGGATTAAAACTCAACTACAACGAATTTGAAAAATTTTAAGAACTTTAAATTTTGTATTGACTTAATGAGTGTGTATCAAATTTTATCAAAATCGTCAGTAGTGAGGTCAAAAAATATTGTTTTTGTTCGAAAATGTTTATTTTTTCCTTTACTCCTAGTCTATATGTAGATATTTTTATGTCAGCAATTGCCAAATTCTATGTGTCTCTCTTTAAGGTGCTACGCGTGAAGTAATAAGAAATCTATTGTGCCATTTATTTCGCAATAAATATTCAAACACAAAGTTGAGCGATGACGTTTAACATAAGCAGCTGCCAAATTTATTGTTCTTTTCCAATATTTTGCTCTTAAAAAAATAAAAACGGAAAAAATACAATTTTCAGTAAAAAAGGCAATTTAAAATTTTAATTTCTCATGTACGTGTTCGCCACCCCTTAACATAAAGTTGGAAATAAAAATTTGTTTCCGTTTTTCTGACGACTTTATTTTTTATGTTAGGAAATAAAAATTTCTTCGTGGAAACGTAGAGATAGAAGAAAATGGGTAAAATTAAAATATCAGTAATTTAATTTTAATTTGTAAAGGCATATAGAAATTTGTGCATCTCTAAAAACAAAGATTTTATGCTATGCTACCAAACAGCAAAGGTTACATTTTTAGTCATAAAATCCGTCAATCTCTTTTTTAATACGAGTTAACCATCACATTTCTGCCACAGAAGCAATAATATAACGACTGTCAAGCACAATGTAAATATTGCAACAATATCAAATATTTCACTGAAATTTATTTCTTGACATTGCACAGCTGGTGATTTTGTAAGAAAAAAATTTTAAAATGTTGGAAAGGGTCTAAAGGAAATGGCATATTTTTGTAGTTAAAATTAAAATCAAATATTTCTATATTAATGATTGACTAATTTGAAATTGTACTATCTATATACTACGCTTAAATGAATTGTTAATATTAAATAAAATAAAATGTATTTAGTTAAATATTTAATTTAAACATTTAATAACTATGTATTATAAGATATAAAATTAAAGTGAAATTTTATATTGAAAGCCATTCCGTCAACAGACCATCATACATGCATACAAAATACTATTTATTGGATATCACTGTTAAACTAGTTAATTTTCTATTTTACTCTAATTTAATATTTAACACATTCAGCCAGTTAGCTAGTCCGTCATTCATTCATTCATTTAAACATTCAATTATTTATTCTCTTCTTTAGGTATTTATAAGTTCAGTTAGTTTTGACTGGTAGTTAAACATAAATATACGTAAAATTGTGTCTATTTTTGCCCGTATTAATTTTTTAAATATATTTTATAAGTATAAATATTTTTTTATTTTATTTTTCTTTTTGTTTTATTATTATTTTCATTATTTATAACAACCATATCGACAAACTGTCAATACTATGTAAAATTGACGCGTCTTCATAAGTTTCTAAAAAAATGTGCGACGCATATAATTAATATTAGGATGGTACATAACATGCTGTTACAAAATGGCACTTTTTATTTTCACTTGGAAAACGATCTAATGTGGGTTGTAGACGTTCTTGGGAACATCACAAAACAATTTTAAAAATCACTTAAATTTCTAGATATTGCGAAAATCGCGTTTTTGGAGTAGTTCCTGCACTATAAATGCCATAGCTTCATAAATTTTAAGTCAATTTAAGAGGTTCAAATTGATTTTTTTACCATATTTTATACAAACTCAAATTAAATAATTATTATTTTTTCCTTTTTCTTTTTCGAAATTTTGATTTTGAATTAGGTTTTAATATTTTTTTCTAAAAGACTGCACGTATTTGTTTACAAACTTTGAAATAATATTTTGTTTAGAATAAATTAAGATACGCATATTTAAAATTGCTAAAAACTCAAAAAGTTATTAAAGTTTATTCATACATTTTATTTCATATATTTTAAGACAAAATATTTTTTATATTTTTTACTTGGTTTTTACTTTTTGAGGTATAAATTTGTATGGAAAGTTTTAGTAAGTTGCTGCATATAAAATCGAATAACTTTTACAGTTTTTGTTCAATTTATATATTATATTTGGTTATGTTCACAACAAAAATGCCCTTAAAAACTATTGCATTGTTGGAAAATTTGTTATTAATATTTGACCAAAACAAACCAAATGCATACGGTTGAAAAGCCAGTTTCTTCTACTTTCCAAAGAAGCTTAAAAAGGAAATATAAACAAAAGAATAACATAATTACAAATACATTTATACAAGAACTTATCCAAAAACAGTTTTTTGCGAATAACTCGAAATTTTGAGGCAAATTTTTAAAACTTATTTATGATGTCCTCAAGAATGATATTAGGTTATTTCTGTAGTGAGTTTTTCCACTATAACAGCGTATAATTATTATAAGATTATAAAATTAAATCTTTTATGTATATATTAAGCTAATGCTATATTATAGAAGAAAGGAGCATTGAGAATCTTTGACGCCAATGAGTAGAGTTAATCATGACAATATTCTACGTCCCCCGATACCTGTAAGGTCTGACCCAAAATAGCTGTATTTTATTATATTTATTATTTCTCATTGTTGAAATTTTGAACTACTGCAAAAGTTTCTAAAATGTATTGACACTTCCGAGTTATTTATTTTTTCTTTAGTTACATTGTATTACAAAATAAAAAAAAGTTGGATATACTTTTAAAATGATTTACTGTAGGTTATAGACCTAGTTGGGTAGATCAATTTGCCATTTTCAGAAATTTAAATACACCCTCGAAATTTAAAGTTCTCGACAAAAAGCTATTTTTTCAGACTTCAGGGGTTAAAAAGAATTAAGAAAGTAATTTTTGCACCGATTTTAAATTTTTCAACAGCTTTGGAAAGCCAAAGGTAATTATTATTTTTTTAGTTTTTGATTTTAGCCTTAAAGATATTTTATTTTATTATTATTAATCTATTTGCATAAATATAAAGTGACTCAAATGCATGTAGAATCAGTTCACGTTAATCATTTTGTGCAGGTCGCGCTAAATTGAACATATGAACATTTTTGAAAACTAGAAGTTTATATATAATATTGTATGATATTTTCAATGTTTGATGGTATTAGTGTAGCATAATTTAGGGTATCTTAGCAATATTTAAAAAAATATATACCAAAAAGAAAAAAAATTTTTTAAATTTTTGCGAAAAATGGGGTTCGAATTATAAAAAACGCGATTTTTTAAATTTTTTGCGAAAAATCAGGTTCGAATTAGAGATTCCAAAAACCGACTTCTTGTCCGTTTTTTGAGCTTTGAAAAAACCGTTTAACCGGTTTTCAATCATTTAAATTTTTTGAAAAGAAAATATTATTTTTTTTTGTAATTTTTTAAACGAAAGCCTAAATTTATACGTGCATAAGTGTTTTATTCTCCAAAATAATTATTAATTTTTTTTTTTCAAAACTAAAACTTTTTATTCTCATTATAACTTTAGAGAAATTATTTTTTATTCTTTTTTTATTTGAAATTATTCTTATTTATTTTATTTATCTTATATAATAAATTTTTTTTAATATTTTATTCTTTATCCTGGTATTAGAAAATATAATATATTTTTTGTGTTTTAAATACACGAAAAAACTAGAGCATAAAATTATGGTTATAAAAATTATACAAATAGAACCATCTATTGGTATATTTTTCATGAATGAAAGTTTGAAATTTTAAATAATTTTTTATTTGATTTAATGAAACCTGTAAGCGTTCTGGCAAAATGTTTACTGTGTATTTGGCAACTTTTTTGCTGTAATGTATGTACTTCTAAGCTTTTGGTATCCTTTAAATATTTGTTGAATAAAGCCCAAAATATTTTAACTGATCGGAATTTGAGGCAATTTGGTTTATGGTTCTCATTTGGTACCTACACTACATCATGATTAATAATGATAAATATTTTTCATTTTTAATGTATACATATACATATAACAAAAGCTATAAAGCAAAAATGTAAACGTTAAATATTTTAATTATTTAAAGAGAATTTTTATTGCATTTAGCAAGTTACATGAAACTTCTTATTTTTAGTCATATAATTTTTCTCTTTTGAGCTTTTTTTTCTAAGTAAAATTAAATAAAAAGTGTTAAAAAAACAGGCTAGCCGCCTTTAAAATAATGGTTTTGAAAAAACGGAAAATTAGAAAAAAAAAAACGGAAAGCGTCTGTAAGAAACCTGAAACCGGTTAAGAAAGAGTGCAATTTTTCTGTAATTTTCAAAAAGTCCATACATTTCTTGTAAAAAGACTAGGTCATTTTAAAATTATATATGTATTTTCACTGTCACACAGTGTTATTAATTGCGTACAGGATTTTATAAAAAAACAGTGTCATAAATAGGGACTACCCTACCTCTCTTCAATCACAATGTTCCGAAAAATATTTTGAAAAAGGAAATATACTTATAAACGAAAAGTTGTTTTTGCAATGACGAAACACATAAAATTACTACACCCAATATTTAAAACATTTAATAGGAATACATATACATACATAAATATAATAAATAGAATGTACTACTTGTACAAAACCCATATGCGAAGTACGTGAATACCTGAAGACAAAATATGATATTGAAGTAGATAATACCAGTTACTGCGGTACGTATATAGGTATGAATGCATATTAATATATCACGTGTTTACAATACTTAATCATGTGCGTCAACAATTTACGCTTGGATTTTGCCATTTGGCTTTATGACAGTTTTATCTACTTTTTCCATCTCATGAAGGCGGTATTATCGAATTTAATAAATGGTATGTAACATATGTACATATGAATTATTTTTAAATCTAAGCTTGTATTGATAAAAGAAAATAACACAATATAGACCTACATAACATGAAATAAATTTTACCTTTAATCTAATAATAATAACCCAAAACAAAGTTGATAAACTAAAGACTACTTCATCATGTATTATATATTGTCCATATTTTTACTAATAGCTTATGTCATTTGAAAAAAAATACTAATGCGAATGTCGTAAACATTTTTAAAAATTTGTTCTTATAACAACTATAAAATTCGACCATTATCCACTTGTATATATATTTCTATAGCATACATTGTGGCGTTACATTTCATTTCCATCACTCAATTTTAAATATATTTAATGACTGATTGACTACTCCTCATAACGTCATGATTTTCTTTTACACTTTAACATTGGCAGTATAATTTGTTTTTGCATCCAACTATTGATTGATTGAACAACAAACAAACTTACTCAGAAAATATTTGAAGAGTATGAGCAATAATAAAGAAATCCAATTAAATATACTCATTTTAAGTATAAATGGATATAAAATGTTTTTGAATAAGTTTTTTTTTATTTATTTTATCTTTATAGATTGATTTAATTTTCTGGGAAAACTGTTGAAAATAGATAATTACACTGTGCTAGTCACAAATTTTAACAAGCTGGTCACTCCACTGGTGCTAATTCGATTACGCCGAATTGGCATTTGTTTTTCGAAGTTAGCGCTCGTATTAAAATATATTAAATATTTATTATTAAGACAAATAATAGAAAATTAGAAATAAAGGGAACATTATTTTATAAATTAAGCAATAAATCTATTGAATATATATTCATAATCAAAAATCGTAAATTAAATAAATTTTAGACGTTTTATATTTTGGTTTGAAAAGTTGGTAACACTAGATAGTTTGCTTACTGAATTGTAGTAATATTTTTTTGCTGCTTTAAAGTTTAATAATTTCGCGTTTAAAGTATATTTGATGATAAGAATTCATGATCCTATACTTCATTATTTTATTTAAATTTAACGACTAAATTATTAAATTTAAGCAAAAAACTTAATTATCCTAACTCCTCCCTAAGCCTTTTAAAATGGTTAACACCACTAAATTCAGTGTCGTCGACTTAGCTTTCCTCAATGCGTGTCTTGTTAAAAAATATATCCAATTTTCGAGCACAGTGATATTGTTAACTTATATTTTAAAAATTCTTTATTTATAAATTTAAAAAGATATTTATTTTAATATGTGCCCACTCTCCCTTTAGAATTACCTAAATTAGAATTATTAATATTTATTGCATACGCCCCACTGTACTCGGACATATGTACATAAAACCGTAATTGTAAATTTAAAATTTAATCCAAAATCAATAATTTTTTTTTTATATCGCTTTAATACACACAATGAAAGTTGTAGAGAATAGTAGAAATGAGCAATAAAATATTGCTCTTCACTACTGTTGTGAATAGTAAGCGGAAAACATACTTATTTAACATAACAAACAAGCAAACATATTTGTATTTAGTGTTGTTAGTGAATTGTCAAACTATTTTAAAGTGTTTTGATATTGGCTAAGGGAAAAATTATTTTTTTTTCAATACTATAAGATTTTTTGTTTTTTTTTAATTCAGAAAAAGTTTTCACGAAGTACTGCTTTTGTTGGAATGCAATAGTACTTGACTATGAATTCATAAGTGATGCCACAAGGTAAGGTAATGTAAAAAAAAAAAACATTCAGTGCAATAATCATTGTGCAATAATCGAAACTTTCGTGTGCCAAAGTCTTGAGACATGAAAAACCAGCTGCGTTTTTATTATAAATTTTATTACTAAATATTCTCCAGGTAGTAAAAGCTGCTTGTTATTTACTTAATGAGTAATAAATTATATAAAACCAGTTCCTCTACACCGAATATTTTAAGAGTGAATATTCACTAAGCGTATATTTGGATTATTTTCAAGAAGTAATTCAAATTTGCATGAAAGTAATCAGCCACTACACGAAACTCAAAGCAACCAAAAACATGAAATACAAATTTTGTCCTGGGCTTTAAATGAACCAAACTGTTAGTTATTTATCCGCTTCACACTATAATAAAATTTTTGACATTGATTTGTCACAGCACATTTTTGAATATTTTAGACTTAATAGTATATTTTTGCATATTTTGGGCATAGCAGCATATTTTGTCATATTTTTATAGAAAATCCTTATTTTAGAACATACTTTAGCAATTTCAATGCCATATTTTTGCATATTTTATAATAAGAGTATAATTTTGAATATATTACATTAAAGAACATATTTTGCATATTTTATATTTAAGGGAAATTTTTTGAATATTTTGTACCCAATAGCATTTTTACTAATCTGCCATTAGTAAAATTTTTGTTTTATTTTATTTATTTTAATATACAGTAACATACGGTTTTCAAATCCTATTTCCTAATAACTATCATTTTATAAATTGATAGAAATTTGGTAATTTCGGGATGCAATTTATGATTTGATAGAAAAAAATTTAACATATAAATATTCCTTGTAAATTCCTAATTTAGTCATAAATTGTTTTTAAAAAATTCACCAGATTCCTTACAAAATTCTAAATAATATTGCTGCAATAATAGTGTAAATATAGAAAAGAAAAAAAGATATATTAAATAGATGTTGGAACTTTAAAAAAAATTCATATTTTTTGGGTTCTTTTCGAAAGAAATCTTAGCGCAAATGCTTGTATAGTAAACCTGGAGGAGCTTGAGGCAAAGGGAGACCATTGCCATAAACGCATTCTGGTTTACTTTACACGCATCTATATTAAGATTCCTTTTGAAAACATTAAGAAAATTAGAACAAAAAATAAATTTTACAAGTAAAAGAATATTGCCAACTGTTTTGAAAAAAAGTTCAACCTCAGATTAATTTAACTTCCTACCGATTCTACATATTTATATGGTTCTTGCAGCAATATTATATAAAATTTTGTAATAAATCCAATGAATATTAAAATTTAGGGCAAGTATGGTTACAATATTATTACTACAACAATATTATGTTCCTATTGTTAATTTTCTTGAATTTCAATAACATTGATAACAGTGTTTTTGTTTAAATTTTGTCATTTAATATTTACACTCAATAAAAAATTTAATAAGATTGACTACAAAAATTATATGTTTTTAAATATTTTTACCAGAAAAAAAAATTCATTGATATGAAAAATATTATTATTTCTACAACCATTAAATATTTGTAGTATTTTTCCTTGTTCTTAAATCATAATCTGTTTTTAAACCATATTTATATTATTATTTTAATGACAATTAAGTGTTTCAAATAAATATAATACTTATCCTTTTCACAAACTTAGGGGAATAATTCATATCTTGTTAGTTTTTAAATATATTTTATTCTTCATATTTATTTTTCAATTTCATTGTAATTCTCATTTAGTTTACATATGAATAAATATAAATAGACAAGGTTTGGTTATGCTCGGTGTGATTCAAGCAGTGTAAGATATTGATTAATTAAAGGCTTTAGTTAAAAAAGCAGTTGTGCCACATACGGTTGCATAAATGAACATAATTAATGAACAAATAATATGTAATTTTTTTTTAGCTTTTTACTCTATTATTTTCAATAAAAAATTTATAAAAATAAATTTTTATTAATACGTTTTGTTTTAATATGAATGTGTAAATATATTTTTTAATATCAAACTCAAAATTACGAAACCGGGATTGAAAATTGCTTATTTTATTTTGCACCAACCATAAAAATAAAATATACTTTTTCATACCAATTTTTTTAAATACTAAAATTTACACTTAAATTCAATACATTATAAACTTATTGTTTTATATTAAACAATTTTATTATAAATATTACGTGCATATTTAAAATTTCAGTAACAACTTGTTTTAGTTCAAAAGATCTTATGTTTGAATTCGGCACAGTAGAAAAATTAAGCATATTTCTTTCTTTTGTTATAATTATATTTTGGTAGGAAGCGTTCGTTAATGACAGAATTCGTAAAAAACTCTGAGATATCCGGAAACAAAAGTTAATTTTTCTTCTACGATATAGAAAATTGTAAATTTTTTAGTCTTTGTTCCTTCACATCGCACAGTGTCACATTTGGCAGTTTTAGAACGGTAAAAATCCAGTCATGGAGATACTGGATTAAAGTTTTATATTCTGTCATAAGACAAGGTTAGAAACATTCCCACTAAAAATGAGCGGATAGAATCACTGCCACTCCCTTAAAAAAATTATTCTATTTTTTTCGTTTGAATTTCAAACACATTTATATAAATTTTCTTAAAAAAAAGAAATACTTTAAAGGTAACTGGGGTAAGATCTAAACACGCCTATCATAATGTGCTATTTGCATAACGAATTTTAAGCAATTATCTTAAAATTTGCAATTAATTCTTAACAAATTGCTAATAGGACGTAACGTAGATATATTTTTCTTAATATTTTAAAAGACCGCAAAAAGTCGCAGCCAATATTCTCAAACATAATTTCATGGATATTCTTTTAAATGTCAATCGTATTTTTAGAAATCGATGGAACTTTTTAGTTCTAGTCCTTTAAAAATATAATTTTCCAAATATATACATATATTTTTTGATATTAGTACCTTCTTTAAATTAAAAAGAAATAGTTTCAGTATTGAATTTTTACCTAAAGTATAATAATAAAATAATTCTGATACATTTATTATTATATACTAAAACATTCATCTCAATATCAAGCAGAACTTACTGAGATACATGCAATTAAAGTTAACATATTTTTTCACAGACATTTTTAACAAAACTAAAGTAATTTTACAAATAGCACTTTAAAAATCCATAATTTCACAATACATATGTATATAATATGAATTAGAATATAAATAAAGAACATAAAATTACTTTTTTTTACTAAGCTTTTATTTTTATCATTCTAATTTGATTAAACGTAACACTGTGTGTCGTCTACTAAAATTTATTATTTTGCCAATAAGTATTTTTGCTGGAATTCAAGTTGAAACAAAATGTATTTCTAGCCTTGAATCCAGTGCCAAGCATTAAAATAAACTTGTGTTAGACTTAAATTTAATAGTGTTCTCCAGTAAAAAGGAAATTTAAATTCACTTTTACTTGCTTTTTTTAAATTTTTTCAATCATATTTCAATTTTAAAGTATTTTTATATTTGAATTTTTGTTGGATTCCAGCAGAATTTTCCAAGGCTTGAATTTTAGAAATTTGTGTGCTTATTGGGGTTTTTATTTGAAAAAAAAGAAAAATATGAAAGATAAACAACTAAATAAGTTTCTCTCAAAATTATATTTTCCGGAAGCCAATGTATAAACAATTCATTTTAGTTTATCAATGTTCTCCTTCCATTTTAAAATAATGCGAAATTGTTTCTATAATTTCTTTAGATTTTTTTTAATTTCTGTCAATTTACTGCTAATATTACTTTTTATACATACAACTAAATACATACCACAAAATATGTCATCAAATTTATGGTGATATATGCACATGAAGTGGCGAGCTATTTGGTAAAATAAATGGGCTTGTCGACATACACACATACATACATAGGTACATAGTACATACATACATACATACATACATAAATAAATACATTCATAAATACATACATACATAAATACATACATACACACATACATACGCACATGCATACATAGATACATACATACACACATACATACATACATACATACATACATATATACATACATACATACATGTATTTGTACATTAACCTATTACGTTTCGAGATTCATATCAACATATTTACAATATGTAAAAGTTAACTTATAAAGGTGATTTTAGGTACTAACGAATTTTCTGGATTCAGTCTAAAAATCTCTGTTCTATAATTTAAAAAGTTAATTTTTTTATTTAAATAAAAAATAAATAATATCTTATCAGATTGTATGAAATGAGTAGTGCTAGTACCACGGTATCAACAATTGCACCGTGCTTGCCATCCGTGTTATGGAATTTCAATAAAAATTCAAAAAGTCCCCAAGAAATTTTACGTTTCTCCTACCCAATCAAATAGTTTTATTCAAACACTTGAATGAAAAAGTGCAACTTATTCAAATTCTATACTTTAACTTCGAAAAAAGCCATAAACAAACAAAAACTAAAAATATTTACAAATTAAATAAATATATTAAAACTACACACTAACATTGCTATCCAAAATATATAATGAAATTACAACAATAATTAATACTATTAATATTTGTTACTACAACAATTTAAATTGTACATACTAGTAAATATGTAAATAATGAGTATGTTGTTGCAAATACAATAACAATAACAAAAAAAAAAAAACTAAACAAAAATAAAAGTATCTGTTAAATAAAAAGCAAAAGGAGAAGTAAAACTACTTAACAGAGTCACAACAAGCAAAAATAACAGCCAGTATTTTTACCACTATCACGGCTGCTACAAACAAGCCGTGATAGTTGCTTTCTCAACAAAAACAACAGCAATTGCTTGTACAACTCGTACATCGATTTAAACTTAAAGCTTATTTTACATAGTAAGATATTTTTTTTTTTTAATTATTAAAATTGTCTGTCTGCATATACGTATGACAAGAAAATAGCAGCAACAATTTATATTATTTTGTTTTTGGTTTTATACATTTTGCTCAACTTGACTCTTGGTTGGCTCTGTGGCTGCGACATTGACTTTGGCTCTTGTGTTGTGCATGCGCTTTTGCTGTATGTGTGTTTTATTTGTGTTTTGTTTTTGTAGTGCGTATAACGATTTTAGTTGTAAGTCGGGAATAAAACTCGATCAACGAGCGTCTTCTAGTCACAGTTTACCGGTTGCCTTCTGACCGATCAATCGATCGTTTTGAAGTGGTCTGACTATTCAAGTGGAATTAAAAATAAAATAAGAAAATAAACAAAATAATATAAAACCAAAGAAAAAAAAGGATATTTTGTGGATTAATAACTTAATTACAATAATAATAAAAATTTAAATCATGTTTAAGTTTGTGTGTTTATTCGCCCTAGTGGCAACTTCTGCCGCAGCCAGCCATCAAGCCACTGAGGCTGATAGTCTCTTGACAAGTGCCTTAAGAATGGTCAAAGACTGTGGTGATCGTTCAGTGGTTTTATGTTTAAAGGTAAGAGGGAGAGAGTGTTATACAACAATCAGAAAGAAAGAAAAAAATAATAATAAAAAATAAAAATAAATAAATAATTTTATAACAAAATAAACAAAAAGTCATAAATCTAAATACAAAACCAATGAAAAGAAAAATATAAAAATAAGGACAATTGTGCAAATGAAACAAGTGCTTGAAACCATGTTGCTCATCATCAGGATAATAGTGTCATATTTCTATTTGGCTGTTGCTTTTTTATATTCTGGTGTTAATTTATTTTAAAACTTTCTAGACAACTTTCCAAGAATGTTTTTAAATGAAGAATTTTATATTCGTCAAAGAAATTGTAAAAAAAGAAAAACAACAACAACGTGTTTTTGGAAAATTTATACATTTATTTAAATGACATTTTCGGATTAAACAACTAAACGTAATATGCATATAAAATAGTCAATTGCCAACATGATGTATTACAAGTTTTGTATGTTGATGAACTTCAAAATGAATAATCTAAATGGAAAATAATTTAAACGTTTTAGCAATATTTTAGATTGCTAGAAAATAAGTTAAAACACATCTAACCAAAATATTAAATGAATAATAGTTAGTTTTCAATAATAAATACAAAATTGATATTCAAATGGAGAATGTACTTGTGCTGTAATTTCTCTGAATCATTTTGATTTTTAGCTTATCTTAAAACAAGGAATTGGAATCTAAACTGAACTTTAAATTACTCTTGCAAAAATTTCGCATTTTTGCCCTTTTAATACCAATCTCTGTGTAATTTTCTAAAAAGGGCATCATTTATTTTTCTACATATGACTCAAATTTATATGAGAAACCATATTAGAAAAACATATTTTATTTAACTTTATATTGTTCCTATTTTTTTTTTTTATTTGGTCACAAAGAAGGTTGCATTTTGATAGGGTTGTACTATTATAATTGTGTGAAAACCAATTCATACGAAATTAATAAACTATTTTAAATTTTTCGCTTATATACCTACAGCAGTCGCTATTTAAAGGTTGCAAAACTTAAAAATTTGTATGAAACATTAAAATTTTATGCTTAATGTCATAATTTTCCGAAATATTTTGAGAATTTGATTATATTAAATTATAAATTATTTAAACTGTTTTTATTTTGTTTGCATATCCAACATGTAAGCATCTTTAAAATTTTGTAAATAATATGTAGGATATATTTTTATAAAAATTTTGACATAATGTAATATATGTAGATAATTCAAATGATTTTTAGAATTTTGTGGACATTCGATATACTGAAAAAATTATGTAAATTACTTCACAATTTATCACTAATAAAAACTTAAAGTATAAAATTTATTTGAATGACTTTATTAATTTATTTACATGTCTGACATGGTGTAAAAATTATAATTATAAAAATTATAACATTAAAATAATTCAGTTGATTTAAATATTGTTAGAAACTCATGTAATTATTAAAAAGTGTAAATCTTGTTAAATATAAATTAAACAAAATCTATTCTTGATATTGCGTCAAAATTATGGTAATAATTGCACAAAAATATTTGACGTGTTGAAGGTCCAATAACTGCAGAATTGATCGCTAATAAAAACTAAATTCTTTAAAATTTATATAAACGGATTTTTCGAGCTTTCTACATATATGACGTAGTGTAAAAATTATGTAAAATATTATAAAATTTTAAATTAGTAGTACCTGTCATCATTAAAGATATTAATTGGGTCAAATATTAAGGCATAAAAATTTTTTTAAATGGCTTTTTAAAATTTTACATATCATACATGATTAAAAAGTTATAAAATGTAAAATCTAAAGTACCTAATAACTTTTAAATTACTTAGGTCCGTTATTATAACTTTCCAATAACTAAAACTGGGATGTTACCGGACATAATAACTGTTTTTGGTTATATAAGGACAAAAAATCTAAGGTTTGTGCATATTTTCTACTTTGCAAAAGGACTAAATAGAAACATTTTTATTCCGGTGTAGTTTTTATTAATTTTTCTGTCTTACTATATTTATATATTTTCCGGCGCACTGTGGTCCCGAAACGATGTTTTTGGAAATAATTCTGTAATTTGTGAATCGTTTCAGATATCTAAACAAAATTTGACGCGATCAGAGCTGAGGTATTTTCGAGTTGATGTGGATGAGCACAGATCCTTTCCGGGTCACTGTACTAGAGGGTAGACCTACAAAATTGTTCACCTTGGGTATATCATTTTTTAAAAATTCGCCAAAAATGTATTTATGGCTTGAATGTAAAAACAATTTTCAAATAGGTAGTCCTTATAAATCTCTACAAAAAGCATGCTTACGCATGTAGATTTAAGAGATATTTAGGTCGAAGTAAATTTTAATCTCATTTTCGGCCTAATTTGTTTAAGTTTTTTTTTAACTTGTGGGCTTTAATTTGGACTCTAAAATTTTAAAAATATCCTCGAGATTTCTCACAAAATTCTAAATAGTATTGCTGCAAGAATCATAAAAATATATCTATCTAATAAAAAGTTATATTAATGTGAAGTTGAAGCTTTCATATTTTTGGGGTTATTTTCAAAAAAGGTGGTAATATTCATCAATTTCTAAAATATTTTGTTTATTCCGGACTATAGAATTTTTGTGATGTTTTCAAAAGAAATCTTAACGTAAATGCGTGTAAAGCAGCTCTTTGGGTATTTGGTACGAAAAACTGGGAGTTTTTTAACTTTATTTAGGTCCAAATGTTAACATTATTTCTCAAAAATATAATTAAAACATTATTTTAGGTATAGTAGATATAATCAAGAAATTTTTGGGCTCAAATTGAGGCCCCAAAGTTAAAAAACTAGTAAACTAGGTAAAATTTACTTCGACCTGAATATCTCTTAACCCAAAAAAAGAGATAACTTACACATGTATGCATGTTTTTATAGAGTCATAAATGGATTTTTGGCTATTTTTTAAAAAATTATATACCCGAGGTGACCAACTTTGGAGGTCTACCGTCTACCTCTGTGACCGGCTAGGGTCCTGTGATTTTCCATATCAACTCGAAAGCACGTTAGCTCTGACCATTTTTTGCAGAATTATTTCCAAAAAAAATTTTTTGGGACCACAGAATATCTGACCTTTTACTTTTATCGTAAGGTTTATGCATTTAGAGCTGCCTTATAAAATAAATTAATAAATAAGTTAATTAATAAATAAATAAATACATATTTGTTCCGATGTAGTTTTCAGTAATTTTTCTGCCTATATTATATGACTTTCAAATAGTTTTAACTCATTTATTTTGAAAATTTCTTTGTTTTTTTTTTTTTTTTTTATATTGCCGTTACAAAAGTAATCGGTTTTTACTTTTACCTTGCCGTATTATCAAAATTATAAAATTTTCTTTAAAACCAAGTTGAAATAACCAAAAAAGATAAAGTTTACTTTATTGCTCACTGTAGCTTATCTTACTTTTTAGAATTTCTTACATATTTTACATAGTGTAAAAATTAGGTAAAATTTTGCAGAAATTCCTAACAAGTTCAAAATGTATTGAAATATATGTAACATAAACACATTAGATGTTATTCACACCATGTAAACAATGTAATTTATGTAAAGTAATCAAAACATTAATACTTAAAAAGAGTTTTAACAGATTTTTTCAATTTTTTTTTTACATATTTGATATTATGCAAAAATTATGTTAATAATACAAAAATAAAATTAATTTGTATTATTTATGAAATTAGGTCAAACAATTAATAAAATGTATTATAAATAGAATTGGTAATATTGTTTACATGATATAAAATATGAAAATTTTCTGATATTTTCTTAATTATATAATTTAGCACTTAATGCTAGCATTTAAATGCAATTTCAATTAACGTTAAATGTTGTCAATAATATTATCATAACAGACAAATTAAGCTTAGAATGAATGAAAATAATTAATTTATAAGAAATTCGTTTAACATAAATTTGTTAAATCCAAATGCTTTTTCAAGAATTAACTGCTAAAGTATTATTTTGTATTTATTATTATTTTTTTCAAATAATATAAAAATAAGTATAAGTATTTAATTTATTTATTTTGCTAGGAAATAAAATACAAAGCAATAGAATACAGTTAGAAGTTTATGCGAGAGACACTTATAACTAAATAAAAAAAAAAAAAAAAAATACACAAAAACACAATATATGTGACTAAAATAATAAAAATAAAATTCTTGTTGCATGAATTAGGTTTTTGACAAATGAATCAGGTTTTTTTCTCTCACATAAATATCTAGTTATTAATCTATGTACAAAGCATACATTTTAATGACAAATGTCAATATTAAAAAATCTAATTAAATTTATGCTTTTTTTTAAGTTTTAATATATTTAAAGCAGTTACTTGTATCAATAAGCATTTCACATTAAAACTGCATAATATATGAAATGCCTTTTTCATGAATTTTATTAAAATACCATTTAATATGAAAACAAAATTCTCATATTGATGGACAATGCTAGTTAATGTTCAAGGACTTAATTAAATCGATATTTTTAATTATTTAACTTTAACTTAAAAACATTTTTACTGAAATAAATATTAAATGTTTGTAATAACAATTTTCCTTTTTAATAGGAACGTGCTCTTCATTATTTCGATAGCGAGAACGGTGATGTTAAATTGACTGATGGTATTTCTCTAGTGAAAACTGATGATATTCCCGTTGGACGTTCGCTCAATGAAATAGTTTTGCCCGAAGAAAATGAAGCACGTGAAAATGAAGTTGATTCTTTGTTGGTTGAACGTATTGCTCGTTTCTTTGGCACCCACACTTTGCAATTCAAAGTTCCTAAGGATTCCATCCAGGATATGCAACGTGCCTTAGAAGAATGTAAGTATATGCACATAACAACATGTGTTATTAATAAAATGAAAATTTATAATACTCTTGAGCCACGAATTTAAAAACAAGACATTATAAAACAGGAAGTAAATTTAAAAGCAAGTTGTTAAGGCCCCATGAAATATTTATGAAGATTTTTTTTTATAATTTTCTCACAAGTAGACACTTAGTAGCAGGAAGATATAATCTTAGAGAGTGTTAAAAAGAGAAGCAGAAAAATTTTACATTTTTATTTTGGCGCTGTGACCATGACAATATTAATGTAGGTTATGGCAAAAAATCCTGTTTTTATTTATATTTTTTACTCGTTTTAACCAGCTTTGATATATGTTACGATTAAAGCCTGATTTTTATTTCTTTTTGCAAACATCTTGTGTGATGCTAGATGTTCCAGTAACGCAGCTGCTTGTTGTTGTATAAATTTTGAGGTCAGTGTAACGGATAAATTAATTTCTTTGCTTTCATCTAAACAAGTCACATATTTTCTAAAATAATAGAAAGAAAAACAAACTTCTATTGGAGACATAAATGAAACGCTTTCATCTGCTGAGATTTAATTTCTAATTAGTTATTTCCAATTAAATAAAAATATTTTAGTCTAGAAACTAAAATGACATGATTTAGACACGTTAAATGTTTAACGTGGAAAATGTTCATCTACATGTTGTGGAAAAATGTTCATCTACATGTTGTTTACATATTTTTCATTTTATTTTACAATATGTTTATATTTATATTCACCCAAAAACAAATTAGCATATAAATTATGTTGGCTTTATGTTGATTTTAAAAATATTACGTTTGGTATTTTATTAAGATTTTCTAACTGTCTTTAGGCGAACGAGAAAAATTTACATTTTATTTAAGCAATATTTTTTATAATTTTAACGGACAATTTTTAGGTATTTTCAGCATATTTTGCTATTTTTTATTCAAGATAAATTATAGATGCAAAGGAGATATTAAACAAAAAATAATACAAAAAGCTTTAGTGTAAAAAATATAAAAAAATATTGAGTATTGCATATTTATTGCTGAAGTTAAGTTTTCAACTTGAAAATAATTAATTACCTTTTTAATAAGTTATGTTATGTAAAGCATGTATATGAACAAAAATGAAAGTAAAAAATAACAAAAAAAAAAAAAGGAAAAAAGAAAAAGATGCAAAGAAAATTTTACTTTCATCTATTCTTTTCAGTTCTTTTTACATGGTGTAAACATTGCTGTAGAAAAGTTTTACATTTATATTAATAATTTTCACATTATGTAAATATTATGTTAAATCAGGAGCTTGGAAATAAATATTTTAATAAAGTTGATAATTAAAGTTTTCGTAACAAAAACTGTTTATACAAATAATTTAACATTCCGCATATATAATACATAACGTTATATAAAATATAATATGCAACATCATTTGTAACTTTTTTACATTGTTGATACATGTTATAACATGATTGATATCATGTAAAAGCTTTCTAAAATGTTAAACATTTTGTAATCTTTCTAATCTGAAAATTTTATTTATTTATATATTTTTTTTATTTTTTACATTATGTAAATTATGTAAAGAATTTCATATTGAAAGTAAATAATATTGGTAGAGGCAGAAATTACTTTTCAAAGCATTTTAGAACTGAATAACATATTTCATATCATGTAAAAGTCAAGTTATATAAAAAATAAAATCAATATATATAGTAGCTAATGTTTTTTACATATTTGATAATATGTAATTATCACATAAGATGTTAAGCAAATCATGGTGACGCTAAAAGTTAATATACAAATTTAAAAAACATGATGAAATATACATTTTTATTATTATTTATGTATATTAAATCTTATTTGTATTATCTTAAATAACAACTTTTTTTCTCACAAAATTCAAACATTTTGTATTTCTTACTTACAATCTATTTCAAAAGTATTGATTTCCATTATTCCTCCTATTCTTTTAATTTGAATCTCATATATTATATTAATATAACACTAGTTTAATTAAAATCAATTCTCAGAATTGTGCTCGATTCTATAGTATGTAATTTAAGATTTTGCTTTAAGACAGCATAACAAAGTATCAAACTTTATCTACAAATTTAATAAGTAAACTACTTAAGGATTGAACCTCAAATATAAAGGCACTTACTTGAGCTTTTAATTAAGTTTCATGTGTATAATGCCCTAAAGGATAAAAGAAAACAATGTGTGAGTAACAATTAAAAAAAAAAAAAATTGTATGTAGGGTAATCTATAGCGTACATAGATCTTAAAGTCTTCCAAACATTTGTAGCAAAAATATCAGAAAAAAAATTTAATTGTTTCTTTTTTTACAAACTAATAAACATTCTGGAAGTTTTGAAAAAAGTTTATTTAATTTATTACTTTGAAATAAGGACAAAATAAAAAAGTTAAAAAGAAAAACTTTTGCAATAATATGATAAAATTTTATGATAATATTAAAAATAGTAAAATAAAATTTTAACAATGTAATAAATAAACAACAAAGTTTATTAATAAATAGGTCATATTTAGAAAATATTTCCTTTTTTCATGGCACATTAAAATCCATTTCTATAAATATAAAGTGACTCGATTGCATGCAGAATCAGTTCGCGTTAATCACTCCGTCCAGGGGGTGCGAAAGTTTTAGAGGTTTTAAGTTGAACATATATGTATAATTCTGATAAAAATTAGGTATATTATCAAAACCTACTGATTTATTCAAATAAAATTTATGATATTTTCAACATTTTTTAAAAAATTTTTTAAACCTTAAATCGCGTTTTTTAATAAGTATACGAAAAATGGAATTCGAATCTAAATAATTTCTCATTACTCATTTTCACAAAGTCCGTAAAATTATTTTAATGTGTACAATAAAAAACTAAGTTTACGCAGTAATCTATTCTATATGAAACTGTGAATGTGCCTCGCGAAAAACTGACTTTTTGAAAAATTTTCTCTCTTGTTTTCCAAACTTTAGGACCATCTACCGCCTTGACTATTTCGGGTACATTAATCAGATATCTATAGTGTAACTTACGCTTAATTACAGCATGTATCAATCCCTATTTCAAAATTTGTATTCCGTTGAGAGACGCACATACCACGCCCAAAGAGAGCAAAAAATTAAAAAAATTAAAAAATGTTATCAAAATTCGAATACACTGTAGGTGACTACTGAAAGTCTGCAGAACAACAAAGAAGGCATAGAATTTATCCCCAAAATCCGATTAGTTTACATAAGATCGAATGAGATTAAAAAGTCTTGTGACATTTCTCTATTCGTTTCAAGTCTTGTGAGTGCAGATCTGTAAGCCGTTTGTTTAAAGTAGTACTAGAAAACTTAATAGGGATTAAATTCAGTTTCAGCCAGGTTAAAATTTTTTTATAATGCTTTAAGTTGAGAGTTTAAAAATCTAGTTAAATTTATTTAAATCAAATAGATACTAAGGTGATCGATTATTCGACTTTTTGGAGAACCCGATTTTCGAATAGTTGGAATTTTGAAAAAACCGGTTACTGTTTTTAAAATTCCAAAAAACCGATTAGGCGGTTTTTTGCAGAAGTAAATATTTCAATCAAAACACTATATTTCTCAAAAAAAAATCAACAAATCTTATAATATTGAGGTTAAAATTTATTATATATAATTATTTTACGAGACAAATTTTAATTAAGCTAAGAAACTAATTATCAAAAAAGACATTAAGTTTTATATAATTATTAAGAAATTTTGGCTTTAAATGGAAAAATCGTGTCTCAATATTTTCGAATTCGGTTTTGCAGGTAGACCTTTTGCAAATATTACTCCTTTAAAAAATTAAGTAATGTGTTATTACAAATATTGCATTAAGAAAACCCTAAAATATTTAATTTTTTTTTTTTTTTTGTAAGAATGTTACAAGAGAAAAAAAACTAATTCCATTGATATGCATATTTCATCCAATATAATTTTACTTTAATATTTCTTAAGCTATATTTCTAAAACATAACAAAAAATTAGCTTTATGAATAATAATCAGTTAACAAAATTTTCCTAAATGTCTATTCAAATATTAGTACAGTGCAAGCTCGATTTTCGCGTCTAATTAAAAACCAGACCTGTCGCGTAAACTGAATTTTCGCGATAACAGAACCCAAAAATTTTATTGAAAAATTTTATATAATTTTTAAAATTAGAATTGTTCTTATTGATATTTTAAATATTTTTCAAGAAATTGAAGATTTTGAGTTGCTTTTTTTACCAAATTATTTTTTAAAATAACGGTTGAATCACGTAGTTCATATAGGGCTGTTGTCGGCTTATCATTTTCCAAATCCCATTGTATGCATATGTCCACTTTAATTTTTCTTTCTTCATGACTACTATCGATTGTTTTTAAACCCGGTTTTTTGTGTTTCAAACATTCGAAAAATTAACATTTTGAAAAATCGACAGTATTTAAACCGAAAAAAAACGGTTTTAAAACTGGTTGGAAAACCATACCGATCACCCTAATGGATAGAAACCCTTATTATATATAAAACTCAATGTTAACAAAAGTTTCATATCTCCCTCAACTCCTTCATTATCTTTGAACTCAAACAATTAGCTATAAAATTCTGCTAACCATATATGCAAATGTTAGAAATTATGCTTATTTTTTATATTAACTATTAACAGCAATTTTTATTATTAAAATGATTATGCTGGCAGCTATTTTTTTTCATTTTTTCTTATTTTGCTTTTAATATATATAAAACTTTCTCAGCTAAATATAGAGTTTAAATTTAAATTGTAGTTTTTTTTTATTATTATTATTAGTTATGTTTACTTAAATGAATAACAGTTTTTAGAAACTATTTGCAACCATAATAAAAATGAATAATGCCAATATTTATAGTAATCAATTGTATACTTAGATGGATAAATGATAGTTTGGCTTAAAACGCTACTTAAATGAATGAATAAACGTTTCAATGACTGAATGAGGGCTACTATAGTCTGGCTATTGCCATACGGTATTGAATCATTTATTGCAACAATTTATTTTCATTTCACTTTATTGACTTATAAAATAGAAAACGCACTCAATAAGTATTGTGAAGATGATGTACTTAAAGTTTATAGATAATCGTAAATATATAATAAATAGTTTAGAAGAAAGATGTATTAAAAAAGTAACTGCTTCTTTTTAAATAAAGAGAACTTAAAAATTTAATTAAGAGTAAAAAATAAAATATTTATCTATTTTACGTAGTGATGTTAAAACTTTTGCAATATTTTTTTATAATACAAAATTATTGATTACTTGTTTCGCCACCGGTAGTCTAGCTGGTAGTCTTTTAGCCTAAAAATAAAGTAATTAACGATATTTTTAAGACTTCTTTGCTAGTAATTGAATTTTAAATTAATTTAATAAACTGTACTGCATATTGTGATATTAAAGTTTTTGCTATATACATATTGTAGAAAACTAAATTGTCAACCACTTCAAATGTCACCGATAGTCTAGTTGGTAGTGTTTTACTCTGTATGGCGCAATATCTCACTATGAATATGAAGTAATTAAAGATATTTTTCAGGATATATACATTTTTACAAAAATAATTTATTAATTACTTACAATAACCCCTGGGTTAGTATCTCACTAACAGGTTAATAGTAACTTTCATATAATCGTTTAATATTTAGCTATCAGTTCTTGGAAAATCTAATTTAATTCTTCATTCAAATATTAGGTATTAATTATACTTTACTTTCTTATTATGTATTAATTACTTACGTCCACCCCCCGTAGTTTACTTACTTTAATTCTGAGTTACTAACTCAATAAGCAGTTAATAATTACTTTCATATAATCGTTTAATATCTAACTACACTTATTTGTCTATTGGGTATCAGTTCTTGGAAAGTCTAATTTACTTCTTCATCGAACATCAAGTATTCATTATTCTTTACTTTCTTATCACTATTTTGCCTATAAATAATGTGTGCCAATTATAAACTTGTATGGCATTCTTAATTATGATAGTAACGAATTTAATATGAGTTAATGAAATGTAGGTTATATTTTGCGTATATGGACGTCTATTTATTTCTTTTATTTAGTGTTAATATTTTAAAATATATTAATAATTGGAAAGTGAGTTAAATTTTAATGGCATTCGGATAAGAAAAATTATAATAATTCTTAGCGAATTAAAGAAATTATTTTACAAGCACTTGATTCAGTCTTTTAATTTCTGTACTTACTTTTTAGCTGACTCTAAGTTAAGTGTAAAATTACCAAAAAAGTTTTGAGAATCCACAATATACCTATATTATTTCTATTTAATTTGTACTATAATTTAATAATACTTTTCAAGTTACTCTTTACCCATTACGCTTCGCTCTTTGGTTTAAATTAACAATTTATGGTATTTGAAAGGTTGTAATTTTTATTCATTTTTCTCATATATAAAAAAAAGAAAAAAAAATATTAAATTCTAACCAACCCATTAAAATTATTGCCATTATTGCCTATTTTATTTTTAACCGCACAACGAACATGAAATAATTTCTGTAAATTTTGAAATTTTTCTATATTTTTTTATAACAATAATCAGCCACGTTTTACTCATTTGTCATTTTTTTATATATTTTATTTGTAGCTCGCGGCAAGAAGAAGGAAAAGAAGAAGTACTTGATGCCCTTGTTGTTGCTTTTCAAATTGAAAATGGCTGCTTTATTACCCTTGGCCATTGGTTTCTTGGCTTTGCTGTCCTTCAAGGCTTTAGTCATCGGTAAGATTGCTTTGCTCTTGGCGTCCATTATTGGCTTAAAGAAATTGTTGGAAAAGAAGGAAAACTATGAAGTGGTCTCTCATCCTCATGCTGCTCACTACGATGAACACAGTTACGGACGTGCGCTACGTGATGCTCAAAATTTAGCCTATAATGCCTACAAGAAATAGAATGGTTTTGTTCGTACGTCAAACCCAATTTAAATCTATTAAAATTTTCCAAATACCATCTAAACAAAGAATATTGTATTGCTATGATATTCTTTGTTTGGTTTGCTAATCAAAGTTGATTTAATGTTAATAATTTATATATATATTTTCATATATATATTTATTTGATTTTACGTTAATATCTAAGAGCCTCTGGGAGTGCAATACATCCTGATTTAATTTATTTAATATTTTTTTTTAATGTATTTATTTTATTTATTAATTTATTTAGAAGAATGAAAAGAAATATGTAAGAAAAAAAAACATGTAATTTATTTATTTATTGCAAAACAAAAGAAACAATTACAAAATGAAAATTATTTTCAAAAATGCCATGAGTTTTCAATAGTTTTAAAATAATAGATTTCGGCAAATGCAGCTGCTTAATATATTTTATAAGATCCTACTAAAACTATTTTTTAATTTAAAAAGCAATAATTTCTTTAGACATACTGACTGAATGAAACTTTTTTCTACACAAAAAAAATTCTACTACGCTTTCAAATAAACTTTTCCTACTCATCTATATCCTTCTGTATATCTTTCAAGAAAAAACAAGTACAAAATAAATTTCCTTTCTTTCTTATTTCATAATGGAAAATTTTTTATGCACAATTCTTTCACAACTCTAATTCTTCAATTCTTGATTGATTTTCCTTTTTTTTATTAAAATCTCTTGTCTTTTTCCTATTCTGTACTTTTACATTCTACTTACATTTTATATATGTTGCCTATTATTCTTTTCTTGCATAATTTACAATGCATTTTAACTAACCATTTCCATTCCTAAATATCAAGTAGTAATAGCTTGAGGAAATACTTGTAGTACTTATTTATGTTTAAGTGCATCTACTCTGTATTTCTGCTCTGTTCATTTATAAAATAGACAACTAGTTTTTTCATTTTCAAAGAAATATACAAGTATAAATAAAATCATAGCATTTAATCTAAATAATTTATATTTTAAGTCGTTTTTGCTTATGTTTATTTTTCCTTTGTTTTTGTATGGCAATAGTAATAAAGAAAAATGTTAAAAATAAAAAAAATAAAATTTGTAAATTTATTTTAAGGGGATGGACAATAATTATAATAATAATTATTCTTTCTTAATGGATTCTAAGCTATTTTGGCTCATTACCTTGTTGATACCCAGCAAAATATATAACTTGCATGGAAACAATTTTGTAAGGGAGACAATATTGTGGAACCACTGATTAATAAAACTAAATGCAGATTACGCAAATATTTGACACGAAATATTTCCTCGTGTTTTCCCTCAATTTTCGCAACTAAATACAGAGTTGATTTTTTGTTCACATTACGCTCACTTGATTGACGTTTTTTTGTTTAATGAAACAGCTACCAAATATCGTAAAATACTAGAAGGGGAGAAATATTTTAACTTTGTTCATATTAGATGCAAATTATTTACTCTAAATTATTTAATTAAACTCACAATTACCGTAAATTTATTTCACATAATTTATTAAATGAATTTATAGGAAAATCTTATTTTTTATTTTGTTTTAATATATTTAGAACAATTTTCTGAAAGGATACGGAATATATGGATGTCAGGGTAATGTTTGTAGTGTTTTTATTTAATATGCTAATTTTTTTTAATACAAATATTTATAAAATTTACAAAGTAATATATTTAGATAATAAAGAAATATGAACTATTATCTGTCAAGAACAACTTGCAAAACCGCCCTGTCTTCATAAAGCAACACTGTTTCCTTTACACGCCACTTATAGCTATATAAAAATAACAAGTATTATTATGGTTAAATAATAAAAAATATTGATATTTTGAAAGTTTTATAAAAAAAACATATTTTTGTAGATAAAATATAAATTAATCATTTCTTTTCTTGTCAATTTAAAGTTTGTTTAAACAAAAATTCACCAGCTGTTGTTCCCTGCTGTTTAATCTTAAATCAAACAAAAATTCGCTTAAAATAGTGGCAAATATTTTTTAATTTGTGTTTACACAATGTTCACACTAACGGCATTTTTTAGTCAAAGGTAAATAGTTTTGTTTGTCCAAAAACCGGCTATTATCTTTTTTGAATTGTAAAAATGTTTCGTGTTCACATTAGAGTAGATATTATAGTAGTGTGAACATAGCTTAAGGCTTAATTTTTGTTTGAGATGAGCCGCTTAGAATAAATCGAGGGTCTATATTCAAAATCCTATATCTTAGTGCTTCATGAAACTGCGTTTTATATTCCCTCTAACAAGGCTCATCTATGTATAAATTTTAAATAAATATTCATAGTCTTGCCAAGTTTCTAAAAAATATACTTTAAATTTAAATTTAAAGTTGCTAGTTTCGATTTTTCATTTCCTATGTTATCAAATACTTTCATAAAATATTTATATTTTTGCTTGAAAACTAAGAAAAACTTTGTATTCTTAGGTAATTATTTTCCCATGTATTTTATGAAAAATGTAAACACAGCGCGAGTAGAAATGCAATGCTAAATTCTTCTATTATCTTTACATTGCGATTGTACTTGTAACAAGTTTGCGTTTGCATACAAAAATATGAAAAAATTGCTAAAATTTGCAAGGTTTATTATTATTGTTATTATTTATTTATTTATTTATTTTTTTTTTTGTTTTTTTTTGTTTCATTCTGAACTCGTAAGATTGTCATATTTCTTCAGACCATAACTTGAAATGTTAAAAGTTTAAATTTCAATCATATTTTTTAAAAATAATGTTAAAAATTAAATGTTAAAATTTAAACTGAGATATTAAAATAAAACTTTGACACAATATAGATAGACTTGCCAAAATACCCAAAGTTCCAAATTTTATATATAAAAAAATATTACCACCTTTTTTGAAAAAAAAAAACCAAAAAATATGAACTTTTTTAAAATTCCAAATATAGTTTAATATAACTTTTTATCTAGTCTATATATTTATACGATTCTTGCAGCAATATTATTTAAAATTTTGTAAGAAATCCGACGAATATTTTAGAAAAAATTTAGGGCCAATATTGAGCCTGTCAAGATAAAAAAGACCTAAAAAAATGAGACTAAAAACGAGTGAAAAATTTATTTTCACCTAAATATCTCTTAAAATATACAAATAAGCATATTTTTTGTAGGTATTTACAAGGACTGTCTATATGTAAATCATAAATAAATCATAAAGTCAAATCATAAATACATTTTTGGCAATTTTTTTATTTTTATTTTTTTTAATTGCATAATTGAGATGACCAACTTTGATGGTCTACCTTCTCTCCCCTCTGACCGACTAGGAATCTGTGCTCCTTACAATCAACTTGAAAACACCTTGATAGTGTTTTTTAGTTTTTTTAGAAGTGTAAAAAAGTTTAGTAGGAAGGTATCGAAAAAATGGTTTAAATGGAAAAACATTTTTCACGGCTAAAAAATTGAGACAATCAAAAAACTTTTTCAGCATATTAATTCGGAATATATGACAAGTTACAAAATATTTTTGAAAAATAATTCACTCATATAGGTCGGGACTTATTCAATTTAAAAGAATTATCTAAAAATGAAAGAATCTTCCAAAAATATCAAAGAATCTTCTATTTTTCACTAAAAGTTGCTACAATAATTTATAACTTAATTTTTTAATATAAATTCGTGTTAATCATTATAATAAAAACACACGATTTCTAATGCAACACCCAATACAAAATTTTCCGATAGAATAAAAGTCAAAAAAGCGAATATTAAAATAAACTCATCTTCTCTTTAAAAATTTTCTTTAACAAATTTAAAAATGTTATTGACAGACTCTTATATTAAAATAACAACAGTTATTGTTACCACATAATTTTTATATATGCAATTTTTTCTAAATAAATTTTTGGAAGTTATAATGTTGCGTTTTTAAATAGACTATTGCTAAGGAGTAACATGGCCCGCACAAAATTATATCTGAGGCTGCAGATCACCATAGTTGCTGTATATAAATACTTATAAAAATAACTAGAAAAGTGAAATTTTTTATACAAATGTAAAAGATATTGAAATAGTAATAACATAATAAAAGCCAAATGTCATGGCAAACCCACACATTAAATATACCAATTTAAACATATACACACACACACATACAAATAATATCCATTACCTAGTAATGTGCATGGTGATAACACACACATGCATATACCTTGATATATATATATTTTTTTTAGAATTTTTGCTAATTAATAAATGCTTAACAATCAAAGAAGCTAAACTAAACACGCTAGTATTTGTTTCTTGTTGTCTAGGCATTGTAACTAGTTTCTATTTGCAGAATTGATAAATTAATTATTTGTATTCGACAAAACAAAAAGATAATTAATACAACATAATTTTATTGTTTTCCCCTTAGTGTTGCCGTTTATTTATGTTGTTGTTGTTGTTTTTGTTAAATTTTCGCCAAACGCACTCTTCTCTAAAGTAAACCACAAGACATCACATGTGCATTAGAAATTCTACACCTGGTCACGCAACAGTGCTAAAATGTGGTTTTATTTTCTATACCACCATCTACATCATTATCTTCATGGCTAACACCGACACCAATATCAATCATTAGAATGTGTATGAATATGTGGTATAAAAAATTATGCCTGTATTTGTGCAATAAATTAGAAAACTCTTAATGAAAGTAATCGTACGAATATACGAGTAATTGTTGTTAAACAAAATGAAGAATAAATGCACATATTTTTGTTGCCTGCCACAAACTTATTTGCAAGCGAACAATGCAGTGGCAATTAAATGCAGAGTATGAAAAGAATGAATGTTTTTTTTTTAATAATATTTCAATACAAAACAGTTTCGCTGTAATAACCACCATTATGGACTATCAAATGGATCAGCAACTTATATTGTTATATTTTCTGGAATAACAGAAAATCGTTTCACAAAACCAAACAAAGATGGTGTTACTAAACAGATTTCTTGGAATACTTATATGCCGCAATACACTTCATCAAAATTCATCATGTCTTTTCTATTTGGGATTTTTTCAAACTTAAACATGGCCTTGCACTAGGTGCTATTTTGATGAGCCACCACCAGCACCACGCTTTTGTTGGCAATTTAGAGAACGTAGATAGTGCCGTCTACATTAAGGTTATAACTGTAGTTGTAGCATCATCAATCAGCATCCGGTTCGAAGGACCATAAACAAGTTTCAATCAGTGACTGCTCTTATTGTCTCAGCTCGACGGCACCAAAACAGAGTTTGAGGACTGTTGTTAGACTCTACATATTTTCAGTGCAGTAATACACTTCATCAGCATTCATTGTGTTTTTTCTACTTGAATTTGGTTATAACAAATGGTTTATCTGTGAACATACAATATTAAAGATTAGTGGTCATTACTTGATTAAAGATTGAATCATAAAAAAAAATACTTTAAAAAAATATATTACGCTTCGGCATTTTCCTCGCTGTTCAAATAGGAAATCAAACCACTTTTATAATTTTTTGAAAGTGAAATTGATGTAACTTAATTGCTTTCTTTTAAAGTCCTGATAACATCATCATTTTCAAACAATATAAAAGTAAATAAAAAATATCCGGTGTCGCTCCAAAAACCAAAAAACGTTGAAAGTAACGACAGTGACCTTCTTTTTGGATGGTTAACAAAGTTTTTTAAAATGATGTGTGTAGAATTAGCTCCAAAACATTTGCGAGCAAAAATATAGCAAATTAAAAGGTTTTCGATGGGAAAAAAACTTGTTTACACATTTTAGTTTCAGTAATCCTAGATCAGATTAAACGGTAAGTATTTATATAAAACCAGATCAGCTTGAATCGTTGTTCATTATAAAGCCCTAGATGAGCTTTATGTGCAATTTCTTGTATAGTTCTAGATGAGCTTTAGTAGAATAATCCTTCATTAGCTTTAAAATTTTAATCTGTATCTATTAACGTTATCATCTGCGATTTATTATTAATGAAATTTAGCTAAGTATTTTTTTACAACCTTGCTCTTTCACTATATCGCCCACTACTGTTTCGGCATATATCTTCGGTCTTATACTTAGAAAAGAGGTAGTAATGTCATTGAAATTTGGCTGATATGTGCATTGATGTGCAAACTGCATTCATATAAACGTGCTTGGGGAGCGCAAGAAAAAAACGAGTCACTCACAATATTACCATGTTTGTTCCCGCTACATAAAATGTCATTGACTTTTAAACATAGTTAAAAAAAAAAAGAAAATATGTTGTTAAAAGATTGAACTACAACAAAAATTAATTGATTTTGTCTATTTAATCGAAATAAAAATAATTATTTTATTGTAAATTAAATATAAATACAATAACTGTCGTCTTAATGTTTCATTTATAATGAAATACATATTAATAAGGTAATAATAATAAGACTAATGATAATGAACTGGTTTCTTTTTCAATTGCAAAATACAAAAGAAAGTTTTTTCTTTAACTCACAATATCTTTTATTACTATTTATTTTGCAATTTAACGAACAAACTATCAATAGATATTCTGACAATTATTAAAAACTTGCTAGAAAACATAATGCCAGACAGATAGACAGAAAAGCAGCGTAGAAAGACAAAAATGAAAATTTTTTCTATAAAAATAAAATTGCTACAATTTTTAAATCAAAGTGAATCTTCTTTTTTTTTTCTTTTTCACATTTAAATGAAAATTAAAATTTGATTTACAGAAATTATATTGGAATTGGAAAAAAAGAAACAAAGAAAATCCAACAATGGTTATGACCACTTTTGCATGTAGAGGAGAGTTTTAATATTGTTGCTGTTGCAATAGTCACCATGTGACCATCATTGGTGGTGAAAGTGTTTTTTTTTTCTATTAAGTTGTTTTTTCCATTTTGTTTTAGCTTTTAAAGTCTTCTTCTTTATTGGCATTTAAAAAATTGAAATAGAAAAATCCCCAAGAAAGAAAAACCTTTAGTATTTGCAAACATTTTCATAGAAAATTTCGAATAAACCAAAGGGGTTTTGCTAAATATGCATGTATATATATATATACACTGTGGGACAAAATAAAGTGCAGTTTCCTATTCTTGCTATTTATTTCACAATAATTGTCTTCTAGGTGTATCATGGGCTACTTTTTTTGATCTCCACTTATTTGCATTTCGAGTTTGTGGTAAAGATGTCATGTTGGTCATCGATTTTGTGCGACAAAATGAAGTGACACTTTACTAAACTCTTTAATTTGGCTGCCAATTTTTCAATTTGTAGTTACAAAATGGAAGGTTGATTCTTAAAAAATTCTTAATTTTAATTTTCCATTCATTAAATTCTATTCAAATTATTATTACATTTGAAAAATAAAGATACATAGAATAGAACTAGAAGATTATGTGAGAGAACTATTTCATTAAAATAATTACTCTCTTCACATATACGGATACTATGTGAATTCAACACGCAAAACAAATTCACCATACAATTTTGACAACATAAATTTAAATAAAAGGAAAAATATTTTCAAAAATTGAAAGAGGCATTAAGAAATTTCTTTTTCCGAGGGCCGGCTGCCTATTTTTGAAGATAATTCAATGAAATTTGGCACGTAGGACTTTCTTGACACATGTACAGAGCCTGTTGAAATTGGTTATGGTCGGTCCACTATTTCAAAGAGAGAGAGGGAGCTACAAATGTCCTCCCGGAATAGGTGTTTAGCTATAATAAATGCCTTAAATAAGGTTTAAGGAAGTTTTGTGTTACTATCAATCTTTGTGCCAAATGTCATGAAGATCGGTTCATAATTGAACATAGCTCCCATATAAATCCCTCTTCCGAAAATAACTTTAACGTGCATAAATCCCATACGAATATTACTTATATAAAACTTATTAGAAATAAGTTTTATATAAGTAGAAATCACAGTGACAAATTTTATGAGGATCGCTCCATAATTTACCATTGCTCTTATATAAGCCCACTTTCGGGAGTTTCCCTAAAGTGCATAAATTCTTATAAATGTTACTATTAACGTAATATTCTATATTCGAGGGGTATGGTGTGGGATATCATATGATTGGGCTTGAACGACTATATCTTCTTTACTTGTTTTATTATAAAAAATGCATACTTTTTTTTAAATTCAACCAAAATAAGCAATAAACCTTTATATATCATTATTCACTGAAATACTGTTAAAGTATTATATGATTTACTTAAATAAAACAAAAAAAAATCTAGGAAGTGCACTCTTTTATTTTGTGCATTTTTACAACCATGCACTTTAATACTTTAGTAAAGTGACGAAAATGTATACCTTTATGTTAATTAGATTTCTGACAACTGCATTAGGTTTCTCTCTCTCACATATCTATCTACTTATTAATCTATGTAAGGATAGATCCGCCCATATTATTGTGAAGTTTTCGACATCAATCCATTAAGATTTATTGATTCCAGATTTGTATAATAAAGTGAAATTAAGATATTTGTCTTTAAAATGCAAAATATCTGAATCTGAGGCTAAAGGATAATTTAGTTATGCAAAATAACAAATTTTAATGAAAATTAGAAGAAATTGTCCTTAAGTAAAATCGTAACAATATCGCAATTCTCGCTAAAAGAAATTTATTAACGTAAGCGGAGAGATAAAGGAAGAAGTAATTTTAATTATTACTTCCCTAACTGTGCAGAGAAGGTTCAAGCAAATGAGTTTCAAAAGTACCAATGCTAAGAAAATGTTATTTATAGGAGCTGCTATTTCAAAAAGCTAAAACTTTGTCCTCTTCCATGTCTTGTTTAAAAAAATTTTTTCGGTTTATAGAATAAAATTTTGATTAATTCTTAAAAATAACTTTATTTTATAATAATTCCGGGACTTTAACAATTATTTTTTCATTACGATTCGTTTTATTATATAAGCAGCATGTATCTGTGATTTCTCCTTAGAATAGGTACTTCTAAAACTTATATGTTTGGGCTTCCTCTTGACAGCAAGAGCAAAATTAGATATAAGTACTTCTTACTTTATCTCTTTGGATGATGAAACTAATTCTCTTTTGGCGAGAAGAGCGATATCTTTACCATTATACTTCGTGGTAATATTGTTTCTGGCACACAGTTTATTCTAATTTTTATTCAAATGTATAATTTTGTATAACTGAAAGGTTCTTTTAACCTCACTTTCAGATATTTTGCATTTTGAAGACAAATATATTAATTTCGCTACATTATCCCAATCTGGAATCAAGAAATGTTCCTGAATTGGTGTCGAAAACTTCACAATAATGTGGTCAGATCTATTCTTATTTTTCAAATGTAATAATAATTGGAATACAATTTAATGAATAGAGTATTAAAGCTGAGCATTTCTTAAGCATATAACTTCCATTTTGCAACTATAAATTGGAAAATTGGAAGCGAAATTAAAGAATTTAATTTGGCAAAAAAATGAAAATAATTTAGAAACTTCTTTTGTTCTTTAAATTAAACAATGTAAAACGACAAATACGTGGACACCAAAAAAGTAGCCCATAAGAAATCAATTATATTGAAGTAAATAGCAAGAGTAGGAAACCGCACTTTATTTTGTCCGGCAGTGTACATACGTACTTGTGTATATTTTTATCTGTTGCTAAAGTTTAAAATAAAATTTAAATGCATAAGATGAATTTGGACATATATTACCCTTCTCGAGCAAGCATAACATCATTATAAAAGGAAGATGTATAAACATGAAACTAAATTTTACTTGACTGGTTTGCAACATTTGAAATTTCACTATGTTCTCAAATATTCTACATATATTTGAACGTAGAAAATTAAATAAATATTTTTTCGTTTCACAGTATAGGGTAAATTTAAATCTCCTGAATATCATCATCACATTAATTCTTTCTTTTTTGAAATATGCCACAGCTGCATAGATGCCAAATATGTCAACACAGCCAAAGACATTTATTTTTCTTTCCAATTTTGTTTTATAAACTTGTAAAAGGTTGCGAATACATGCACGAACAAGTTAAATAAAAATAACTAAAAGAAAAAAACAAGTAAAAATATATAGTCGGTAAAGCCTGACTATATTATACCCTGCACCATTATGTATATACATCAAAGTTCGGGGAAAGGTATTATATGGATCTAGGGGCCAATTGTTGACCGATACTTTTATTAGAATATTGTATATTTCTATGAAGCATATGTGTGCATTATATTATGTTATGTTTTTTATGAGTTTTAGGGTGATTTCCGGAAGTGGGTCTTATGTGGGAACTGTGGTTAATTATGTAATTTCCACTTATGCGAAACTTATTTGGGTCACATATTAACTGGACAACATTGACTAATATTTAAGGTGATTTTCGGAACAGGGGTTTATATGGGTGCCATGGTCAATAATAAACCGATCTTCATGTAATTTGGCACACAGATTTCTACTTATAAAAAACTTATATGTGCCAAATTCTAATTAAATATTTCTATATTTAAGGCATTTATGATCGTTAAACCTCTATTCTGGGGGGACATTTATATGGGGGCTAGGTTAAATAATGGACCGATCATAATCAATTTCAATAGACTTCGTTCTTGGACCATAAAAGATATGTGTTCCAAATTTCATTTAATTATTTTTAAAATTGTGACCTGTAATTTGATTACAATTTTTACAGGAACGAACGGATATCGTTAAATCTACTCAGAAAGTGATTCTAAGCCGATTGGTACACGTTAAGGTGGGTCCTAGACCAATATTTTTGGATGTTACAAACATCAGCACAAACGCATAATACCCCAACCAACTATGGTGTTGTAGGGTATAAATATGCTAAGGATTTTCCTTTTGATAGAAATGAAAATGAAAGTTATGGAAGTTTTATTTAAAAAAAGTTACGGATTAGCATGCAGAAAAAATGGCTTAATAGAAAAAAATCTCTTAAGTTTTATCAAACATTTATGATGCTTTCCATTTTGTGTTGCAAAAAAAGTCCTTCTGGGCTCGTACGGTTGAATGAATTTAACTGTATACATAACTGTGTAGGCTAAAATAGCATAAGAGATTTGTACTCGTATCATAATTTAAAAGTTTTTGGGATTTTTTTATAAAAGATAAAGGTCATTTGTTTTTGATTAGTGACTTAGAAAGATATGTTGAATTAAGTTTTCATAGAAAATATGCAATGAAGACATATAAGAGAATTGAACAATAAACATTTTTTATATAGTTTTGCATTATAAAGGCAATTATCGTATAATTTAAACCTAATGCTTTACATCATGCTAATCTCGAATTCATGAAAGTTGCCAATTGTTAGTTGTTGTCACGTGCTGATGTGGATGCAAGACTAGGGTCCGAGTGAAGACATCATACAAAAGTACAGAAGTTTAATTAATAAAAATTAATTTAGTAGTTTTTTTTTATTAATTTTTTTTATCAAATAAGCAAAAATTAAATAGTTGTTTAGGTTTTGAAGTAGTTGACCCCTTTTTTAAATCCTTTTTTTTTTTGGTGACCTTTTAAAAATTCTAATGGTAACGTTGAAACCCAGACATATTTGAATTATTTAATAATACAAATGCAAAATTAGTACAAATGTTTGCGTTTCCGTTGAGAATCTTTAAAAAGTCTTAAAAAAAGTGATAAAACCAAAAAATGTATTTTAAGAAAAACTACGAAATTCAATTTTGTTAATAACAAAATAATTAATTTATAATAATTTGTATTATTGCAAATATAAATGTTATTTAATTGGTAATAATAGTTAACATAAAATACGCTTTTTATTAATTAAACTTCTGTACTTTTGTACGAGGTCTTCACTCGGACTCCAGTCTTCCATATCCCCGTCTAACAAATTTAGGACTGAAAGCATGGATTCAGAAGAGTTGGCCTTAAGTCTGCTGGACAATTTATTTTCTATTAGTGAAAATTTAGAAAAAAGACGTTTCGTCGAGACACTGCAATGAGGCAAAGTAAAATTATAAATTAAGTTTCATTGAATCTGTTTTTTAATTTTCCCAAACCGGATCAAAAAAATCGGCATTTGATGTTTTATCAGCGCAAACATCGAATTGTAGGGTTATTCACCATATAACCATAACTTGTTATACAGTAATGTCATTGCATTACCCTTTATAAAAATAAATTGCATGGTCAACTTATTTCGACACTTAAAAAATGGGCTATTGTAACAAAAACACATGTTTTTGAGGGGCTTTAGTCAGAGTGGGAAGACTGTTTTAAAATTTCGTTTAAACATATCAGAAAAGGTATTAACTCTCTGGGAAATAATAATGTCATTTTCAAAAAGAACAATTAAGCGAGATATATTCTACACAGAAAAAAATAAAAATAGCTTTTAATTAAGAAATTGCTTGTATTAATTAAATTTTTGTTTGAGTTTTCTCTAATCACCAAAATGTTAATATTAATTAAATTAAATAATTGTTTTTTTTCTTGAATTTCAAACAAAATTATAATTATATCAGTTACACTCGTAATTGAAATTTTATTTAGAAATAACTAAAATTTTAATTGAGATAATACAAATACTAACTGATTCTGGATGCCTTCCAACATAGGAATTTATAACCGTCACTCCTTTTTAATTTAGAAAATGACACACAAATAAAGGCATTTTGCTAAAATCGCTCTCTGTTTTGGAAAAGAATCTTTCAATTTAAAATCATGAAACAGTTTTAACATGCACGAAAAAATGGTATTTGTGATTGACATTAACTTTGGTATTATTCTCAGGAACATCTGAAATTAAAATGGAACAGATACCAAAATAATTCAAATGATAGATTGATTAATATTTCCCGAATAACAATCACGAATTTTCTCAATTAAATCCTATTGGAAACCATTAATATTTAGCGTAAAATGTTAGTGTTTTAGTAATAAAAAGATGTGTTTTTTAAATAAATTTCTTTTTGTTTGAAGAGTTCTCACTTTCTTGTTTTGTTGATTTCTATTATTAATTCAATTTTATTATAAAATTAATTAAGTTTAATAAAATATATATTGTAATAATTATTTCTGCGTATATACCCACCATCAGCAATTTTTTAAAATTTTAAATTAAATGGAAGGTGGGCGGTAAAGTGGACGGACCACGCCCATTTTTGGTTTCCGAGTTTACATTGGTCCTTGAACTATTTGTGGAAAATTTCGCTGATGTACATATACTTTATGGGTCTTAGATGATTATTTCATTATTTCAACATGTTACACACAGAATAACAAACCCAAATTACCTCAAAAAATTTTTTGATAGTGGGTATAAAAATGATTGTTTTATACATTATTCGCAAAATATAAAGTTCATCCCTGATATCAAAAGAACTTATTTAAAATTTTAATATTTAAACAACCATATTTCGACCTTTATATAGGTCAGTAGATTATTCTAAACGAATTTCACTTTTACTTAAATTACTCGTACATTTACTTTAGCATTCTTCGAACAAAGCACAAAACTTTTTTGCAACTTTTCATTTTAGCGGAAGTCCTTATCGTTACTTTAGTTTAACCATTACTTTAATGAAATATCCATCATCACACTTTATTTAACAAGTGCTGGTGAAAATAATTTGGCGCAATGACAAAAACTACTTTCCTTTACGAAAAACTAACATTTAGATACTTCTAACAAAGTATAAAGTTACTTTTAATTAAAAGAACAATTAACAGCATCTTAAAAGAGCCAAGAAATACGAGATGAAATATTGCCTTTTAGTGCAAAATATATTAAAAAAAAAGGATTTTTATATGAAATTGTGATACGTTAACTAAAATAGAACTTTTATACCTAGTATGTAAAAAAAAACCTTTTCTATTTGGCAAAATAACAATATCAAACTCTCCCATTTATATAACCTGTAAAAAAGTTCAAGTACCATTCAAAAACTTAGGTCAATTATTTTTTATTAAAGAGAAACTTTAAAGAATGCAAACATTAAGATTGAGTTAAGAAATACTTTCGTTTCGTATATGGGATTTAGATTTATGTTTTTCAAAGACTTTATTTACATTATTTTACTTCTTTGCATGTGGATTTTTATGCAACAACTTTTTTTATTTTCAGGGTTATTTATTTATCTTTAGCTCCCAAAAAATAAACTTTTTCAATAAATTGTTTTCCTTTTAACAAACTTTTATTTTATATATATATTTTTAATATTTTAATGGAGGAAGCCAATAAAAGGATGTTGTACATTAGTTTTAACAAAATTATATAACCCTCCAACACTTTGTAACGGATATCCAACATAACAATTTATATATACAGTATTAGCTAATTTATTACAAAACTTTTTCAAGGTCAAGCGGACAATTTAAAATGGTATTTATGAACTTCTTTAATATTAGTTTGTTAAAGAAATCTTTGACGTTACAATTTTTATGAATTTTGTTAAACAACAAAGTTTTTAGATCTTCGATTCATTAATTCCCAGCAAAAAAGAACTGAAAAAGAGCTGAAAAGGTCATGATTTTAATATTGTGTTGTCATTGGAGGGAAGTGATTAGTGCTGAAAGAGAGCTGCAGAAGTTTTTTTTTAACCCATGATTGTCATTGGAAGGATGTTTGAAGTACTTCTCTTAAAACTATGTTTATTAAATTTCTTAACAAAAATATGATTTTAGCTTTGTTAATAGATAATAAAAATACTTTAAAATTTTTGAAATTTTAATTTTCTTAAAAATTGTTAACCTTTTTTCTTACCAAAAATACATTTATTTTCACTTTTTTACAAGTAATTATTAATTACTTATAAAAAAGCTATTTTTCTATTTTGATCTATTTTTGAAGTGATTTTAATTAAAAAAAAAAATTCATAAAAAGTTTGTCTCTAAAATTTATTTTAAATTTAAAATTTGTTTTTTCTATACGGGAGTAAATCTACCCATAAGTATGCAACAAACTTATACTATAACCTATAATACCTATTGAAAGTATTCCCTTCTAGAGTCGAGACTAACGCAAGCTGCGTATAAAATATTTTCTAAAATAACACACAAAATTTTCTTGCTTTCTTCCATGTGTGTTATGTAGTCTTAACCATAGAACTAGACTAAACAACTAGACGCCAAACTTTTTTAAATCGCTCAGCAAAAAAAAAAAACTCTCTTCACACGTATAAATTAGTTGTAAAGAAAATTCTACTAACGCATACAAAGAGTTCTGTATTTCTAACCGCTGAGTTATGTTTTTTTAGAGCAAGTTGGACTTCTAGTTGCTTTCTATGGTCTTAACTACGTCTAATACTATAAAATAAATCAATTTTTCTTATTTTCTGTATTTTTCTTTAAGAAAAATAAAACAAACAATATCTTTATGTTACTACTTTGTCTTATTTTTCTAACCTCTGTGTTTCTCAATGTTAACGTATAATCAACATTTAAAGATCTTCTATTGGATTACAACTTGACTATTCTTCTTAAAAATATAATGCCTTAAGGTAGACTATGCTTTTTGGTTTAATGATGTTAATAGTTGATAAACTTGTCTTTAAATAGGGTTACCAAGTTTTCTTTTATAATAGATTTTAGTTATTATACAGGAAATTATATACATACAAACATACATACATTCATACATACATGAATCCAAACATGCCTACATACATGCGTACAGTGCCAGCAATTAGGTGATAGTTTTATCCACTATCAGAAAAATGACTCTTTATTGTATTCTCAAAATGTTATTTTTTTTGATTTTTGATCTACTTAATTTACATTTCTTACTAACTAAAATGTCGAAAAAGTCACTTAAAACAATGACTCTTCTTCGATAGGAAAATAATTTATTTTTCTTTTACTATTTTAAAATAAATATGGATACTATTTAGTCAAAGTTTGGATAGTAATGTAGTATTAAGTTGGAATTTCGACAGAAATAATGACTTTTTCTGTTCCTCCAAATGACACCAATTTGACATATAAAAAAAGCTCTTAATAGTGTCATTAAAAAAGTATTAAAAGTGCTGGACATTTCTTCCCGCATGGTGACTCTTCTTGGATAAGAAAATGATATCATATTCGACTGTTAAGAGCATCTTGAGGTTACTCTTTAGTGCAAATTTGGATAGAAAATGTTGGCAGGGTACATATATACCCGGCCAACATTTTCTACCGAAATTTAGCCTAAAACTAACTTTATGTAGTGCTTAACAATCAAATATGATATCATTTTCTTATCGAAGAAGGGTCTCCGTTCGGGAAGAAGTGTGCCGCAGTTCTAATACTTTTTAGTTAACTCCTTTTAGTGCTTTCCTCATGTGTCGAATTCTTATCATATAGAAGTGTAAAAAAGTACAATTAAGAGACTATCGAAATATAATCGCTTTTGTGTAATTAAAATGTATTAAATGCAGTTGGTACATTTCTAGAATTTTTTTTATATATTATAATTGACATAAATGCTTACCTTACATTTAAATTCACTGCAATAACTCGCTATAAATTTAAATGAAATTGAAAGTCACTCTCACTTTAAATTAAATATGAAATATTTAAAAACAAAAATCACCAATTAAAAATTAACAAATTTTATATTAACAATATCGATCACTTTAAAAGTTATACATTTACCCCAGGTTTACGACTGAGATTAACACTGATATAATATGTGAGATAACGCCGGCAGAAGAGAGTAACCACTTCGTTTATATTATGTTAAATCTTAAATAAGGAGTAGACGTATTTTAATAAATTCTATAAGATACAATTATTTTCGATCAGTCACAGAGTAAACTTGTTCTTTTTATTAAAGAAATTCGCACTTTTTTAGCACAATTTTTGTAGAAATGTTTTTTAAAACGTAAAACAATCATTAAAATGAAACAATTTTACAAAAAACATCGTTTTTTTTTTTGTAATTTCCAATATACACATGTAAACACACAAACAAACTTCCGTATATGTATATAATTTTGACAGTTCATCTTATAAGATAGTTGTTCAGAGAAACCTCATCACAGCTGACTCATAATAGTTCTTATAATACTAATATTTGTGTCTACACATGAGATAATTCTCTCAGAGGGCGAATGTGCCACTCTCCGACAGAAAAATCTGTCGGAGTGGCAGCCAGAGATGTAAATGAGTCATTCATTTTTGAATTAATTTGCGAATGATTCATGCACCGAATTAGCAAATTTTGAATTAATTCTTTTCACACAAAAAAATGAATAGAATGAAATTTGAGTTAATTCAAATGAATTTGGTAACAATGAATTGCAATTTATTTCCAATTCAAATGAATTGCAATTTATTTCCAATTCAAATGAATTTGTACAATGAATTGAAATTCGTTTCTAATTCAAATGAATTTTTCATAGTGAATTGCAATTAATTTCCAATTCATTTGAATTGAATTGATTTTGATTAATTCAAATGAATTAAAAAAAAATTAGAAATTCATTTCCAACTCATTTGAATTGAATTGATTGAAATTTGAATTGATTTTGTAAGTAAATATACGAAAGTTTGTGTATGTGCACGTGTATTTTACAAATCACTAAAAACAATTTTTTTTTGTAAAATTGTTTCTCTTTAATGATTGTTTTATATTTAAAAAAACACTTTTATAAGAATTGTGATAAAAAACTGGAAATTTCTTAAATAAAAAGGGCATGTTTACTCTGTGACTGATTAAAATAATGGTACTCCTTATTTAGGATTTAACATAACATAAACAAATTAGTTACTCTCTTCTGCCGGCGTTATATCACATATTATATCAGCGTTAATCTCAATTGTAGAAGGTCGTGCTTGTTCTTTTTCTTTGATGTAGAATGGAAACAGTCGCCAAGCCAAGATTTTTAGATCAAAATTTGATAATAATTTGTTTTGTTAATTATTAAACTAAACGAAAACAGTTGTAATTGATGGTATTTAGTAAGAAAAATATAATATAATTATTATATTTTTATATAATAGACATTATAAATACAATACACATTAAGATGTTTAATATTTGTTAAAGTATGCAAATATAAATGTAAAATAAATATTAAATAAATTTTAAATACAATTTTTTGCTACTATGTATGCATACGAAGTGTGGTGAATGTGGTTTTTACCCCAATATATATAAATAAAATTTTACTAGCCCATTCCTAACCTACCAAGTGAGACAGTTTCTTTACTAGTTCCTTATACTATGGTTTAATTACAACAAAGAAATTTTTATCAACATAAATGTAAAATTTTTGTCTGAATTGCAGATAATTTTTTATTTCTACCAATTATAGTAGAAAACATATGTCATAATAAACCATGTAAAAAGTACCAACAAAAATCAAGCAACGTCAAAACAAGACACTGCAATAATCCTGACAAATTTAGTCTACATTAGGCAAATTTTTATCATGATAAAAATTTGACGTTTGTCTTGATAAAAATTTTTCTAGTATGGACTCGATATAATGTGACGACACATCTACAAAAATATTTGCTTGTATTTTGTTAGTGTAAAACCACATAATGTCAAAATGCTATGAACAAAAAATTAGAAAATGGAGAATAGCAAATAAATATGGCAAACAATATTACATAGGAATACAAAAATTTTTTTTACAGTTTTGCGCGGTATGTGCATGAAAAAAATTTTAAATAAGCTTGGCTTACAAGGTCACTTTTTTATTACACTATGGGTTTAAGTATTCATGAAGTTATAATATTAAATCTTTTCATGTTCCATTTGATTAAAAATTCTATCCCAACCAAAAAAAGAAGTCAATATAATGCTGAGTTTGTGATCCAGACATAGAGCAAATTCGGATCACTTCTATTGAATTTAACATAGGCTTGTGATTGGAAGATGTTACCTTTTTATACCTATTCATTATGCAAAATTGCAATGAAGATCCAAATTCTCTTTTATCGGCGCAGCGAAATTAGTTTTAATTTTTGTATAAACCAACATATATATATATATATATATATATATATATATATATATATATATATATATATATATATATATATATATATATATATATATATATATATATATATATATATATATTTTAATAAAAATTATACATAACATTATTTTGAATCTCTTTTTAATAATATCTTTGGATGCTGTTGTATTACTTCTTAAGCATAAGAAATTGTATACTTAGTGATACTTTGGAAGTAGTGAAAAAGTACATCCTTAAAAATTACTTCTATTTATTTTTCTGGGATATAACAGATATTTTAAAGAGAAGTATTTGAAATAAATTTATCTTAAAAAATGTTCTAAATTTTTAACTCCAGAAAACTAAATATCAGTTAATCGGTTATTCGACATAAATTATTCGGTTTCACCGTTACTCGAAAATAGACAATTTTAAATTATTCGAAAATTAATCGGATAATTGAATGACGATTAATCGATTGGTTAGCTTACTAATTACAGAAAAACACAAATTTCCCTGTATTGTGTAGGTGTGAATAAAAAGATATTAATTTCACTTCAACTAAAATATGTAAATTTTTGCTGATTACATATTAGTCGATATGTGTCTATTGTACATTGTAATTTGTTTAAGAAAAAGTTAAACATTGTGTACACAGTTTATCAAAAATCATATTTTTGAAGGTGTTTTAAAAATGGTCCAGCTCATGTGAACGAAATAATTGAACCGAAATATTTTGGGAATTAGCTTTTAACATATCAATCTTTAGTTTGAACAATTTTTTTGTCTTCACACAAATCGAAGCACTTTAATGTACATCATAAGAAAAATTTCCATAAATTTTACTTTAATATATTTTATTTTTGTTTACTGAGATGTGTAAGTGCCTAAAAAGATGCTTCAAATTAAAATTATATGCACAGAGAAAAAAATTCATATATTTGAAAAAAAATTTTTTCATAAATATTATAAATCAAACATGACTTTTTTCCCAAACTTTTTTCATTAAAAATAAAGCTTTGTTCATAAATGTTAATAAATTGTTCATAATGAAAATTTTAGGAATTTTGCAAAAATTTTGTTACTCGCAAATTTTTGATTTAGTTTTATTAAATTTGTTTGAAAATGGTAAATAAAAGTAGTTATACATGAAAATAATAACAACAAATGCCTTTAAATGATAAAATTCCAATGAAAATTGTTGTTTAGAAATTTGCATAATTTTGTTCGCATTTTGTAGCACATGATTTTGATAAAAAGCACTTCTGTTCTTTTCCCAAATTGTAGCTAAAAATCATTAAAAACATTAAAATTTCTGAAGAAAATTTCAAACATTTTTCTTACAAATTGAAAACATAAATGAAAATTTAAATAATTTTTTCAGTCTTTTTGACTTTTGATTCATTTGAAAAAATATAAAAAAAGTTTTAATGCTTAAGAAATTATGAACTGAAATCAATGAAAGTAAATTTTTGTATTTATGTACAAACTTTTTTCTGTGTGTATTAAAAGGTATTCAAACATTTAAATACTTACACCTACTTCATTGTATTTGTAATTGTATCTAAAATGAAAAGAAAGTAAAATTGACACTTTGTCACACTTTATATTTTGTTTGTATGTTTTCCCAAAATTCAAATTAAAGGCAATTAACGTAATAGTTAGTTGTCTGTACCAGCGAATATTATAGGTAATTATTTTTATGAGAGGTTAAGTTTTGGTAATTTCCTGCTACATATTATTGTGAACTTAAAATTTGGTTTAAGTACTTACAACTAAACATTTAAGAATTACAAATGATTCAATGACTGACTATTTTGTTGAAAAGTTATACACTTGGCTGGTTAAGATGAAAAAGAACTGTAAGTTAGGAATATAACTGAAAAGAGAATATATAGTGCAATTTTTGAGTGAGTTAAAAATTAAATGGACAATAAGTTGCACTTAAAATAAAAAACTCGAATTTTGTAAGAAAATTATTATATAATATGCAAAAATAAAAAATAAAATAAAAATTTCGATGTAAGATATTTGATAGAAAAAAAAGAAAAAGAAAAAAATAATATTAAATAACAATGTGCGAAATTAAAAGATGAATATAAACAAATATACAAATTTTTAACTGTGTGCACTGACCATGGCAATGGAGAATATAAATATTATAGGCAGTATAAATATAAAGGGTTGAGACTAGTCAAAACAGAAATTAAAGTTGTAGATTCTTTAATATTAAGAAAAATACTTTTTCAATTCAATGGTGCAATGTACGTTCAACATGGATTAGTAACTAATAGATACGCACTGAAAGAACTTTCGAGGAAGCGTAAAAGTAATATGTATTTGAAAAAGATTTTTTTATGGTAACGAAAATTCTTTTAACCAAATATTTATTTTAAAATTATGAAGATTTCATTTGTGCACCAATTTTACTGATGTCAGTTCATTCAGCAACCATAATGTGTCATGTATAAGTTGTGGTATATGGTCCATTTCTTGAAAATTTTAATAACAATTTTCAAATGTTATAGGTAGGGTTTGAGAATTCCCGGACTTTTTAACTTCCCGGGAAACGGGAATGAAAAAATAGTATTTTTTTTTTTAACTTAACTTAAACCACACGTTTTGTTAAAGAGCAAGATATATATAACTAATAAATAAAAAAATATGAAATTTTATTCAAGCATTTCGTTTGAAGTCAATATAAATATGCTGAATCAAAAATCCATATCGTGCAACGATGAAATGTTCTGTGTTAAAGGTTTTTCAAAATAGCAAAAATAAATTATTTGTTGGATAAAATGTTTACAAAATTTTTGATAACACTCAGGACCAGTGTTGCCAGGAGCCGAGAAAAAAAGAAGTGGCTAAATTCAACTTTAGTAAAGATGATAAAAAACTAAATATGCAAAAAATAAGACCAAAGAAAGAGTTACAATTTTTTTTTTTTAATTTAGAAACTTATTTTTTCTCGTTCTGTAATAAATTTATAAATAAAACTTAGTACAACTGTCAGTAAAATTACCCAATTGAATAATCGCCCAAAAAGTTACCATACAAATTTGGGTTATATTTCATATGAAAAATTATCTAATATTTATATTTTTAAACTATAATTACGTTTTAAGCATTTTTAAGTTTTTGGGTGATTTTTTCGGTTTTACAAGAATTTGCTAAATAGTTTCTATGTTTAATGATACAAATAAAAAATAATTATATTAATCGATTTAGTAATTCCATCAAATTAGTTATTAGTATTTTATTATACTAGTTGTTCTTGATTTAGATAATGAAGCGCCGCAGGCGAAAGTTTTTGTCTTTGTTATTGAAATATTAACATTTTAGCCTTTTTAAGGCAATTTTAAGAATCAAAAAAGGCTCGAAGCTAAAGCGAAAATTTTTAAGCTAAAAGCAAAATAAAAAGCACAGATTTAGCCTTAAAAATGCTAAACTGACAAAACTCCTCAGGACTAATACAGGCATTAAATAGGTAAGAATGTTATATTCGGCTTGGCCGAATCTATATAACTTTTTAAACTTTCACCTTGTATAAGAGGTGAGCGATAAAGAGCGCGGACCACGCCCACTTTTTGTTTCAGAGTTTACATTGGTACTTAAACTATTGGTATGAAATTTTATTGACGTTTCACTTTATATGAGAAGTGGGTGGAAAAGTGGGCGGACCACGCCCATTTTTGGTTCCCGAATTAAAATTGGTTCTTTAATTATTTGTGCAAAATTTCGTTGATTTACAAAGTATATAGTATTTGGTCCATAACCAAAGCAGGAGCCCTATCCTACTTTCAACATACAGATAGGCAGTTAGATGGACGGGCACCGTTAGATTCTTTTAGATTTTAACAATGCGGTCTTATATGATTATTTCGATATGTTAACCACGGTATGGCAAATCCAATATACCCCGCATCATTTTTTGATGATGGGTATAAAAACATATTTGTATATAAATGGACGAACAAAAAATAAAACATAGTCTTATAAAAAAGAGGAAAATTATATATGAGACTTTTCGACAGTTCAGCGACGATGTGTAATCAATTATTATATTGTATTATATTGTTCTGGATAAATTTTGCGATTGTAAAAAATTATTTATTTTGTTTTACATGCAGATTGTTTTAAGAAGTGGATGCTTAATATTCAAAAACTACTCGTAGAGAGTTACAATAAAAGAATTTGCTATTAATGACTTTAAGTCTCGACGTTTTAAAACATAAACGTTGTAAGACGAGCTGCCAGAACGAAGTCTTTTCCTAAATATTTTAACCATTTCTGGCAGGTTTTTCTACTCCTTTATAATTATCTATAAATATTTAGTATTTGGTTGTTAAAAAATTTTAATTGGTTTTACATATTGGGTGGTTCGAAGTGCCTTTTGTCATTTTTGATAGCGTTAAAAGCGTTCACTATGGAAAAACCAATGATTACTAATTAAAGATGATTATTTATACTTTTCACATACACATTTGCGATTTTGTTTCATAACCTCACTTTGGACACCCCAGATGTTTTCAGTTAACTTCAAAATGTTTGTACAATATTTTTAAGTATCGCAGATATACTAAATCGTGATTTATTTGGATCATAAAATTTCTTTAAATGATTTATTTATAGCGAGAACATATCTCAACATCTCTAGTATCATAAATATAAAAAAAATTCTATTATACTACAATGACTGATCGCCAGACATAGCCAAATAAATTAAGTACTTGAAAATCTTTCCCATGATACAATTTTAGTTAGTCCTTGCTATATTAATCGATACAAATTGAGGGTGATATCTCAAAATAGCATCATTTAAAAAATTACCCGTAACATATCAGCAAATAAGCAACAGAAAGATCTAAATATATCTTGAGACTTGATTTGCTCTAAATAATACAACAAATTGGGCTATTATGCTCGGAATAATTTCTGTGTGCCAGGTTTTACAAAACTTTATAATTTATTGCTCAATTATATTATACAGAAGGTCCTTTATTGCTACACAGATATATACATATTTCTAGATAATTTATTCTTATTTGTATTATAGTGATCTCGTGATTATGTTTCAGTTTAACTTTGTGCAAAAATATTTCGCAAATCTGAATTTCCTAACAAATATCGTAGAAAAAATATATAAAAAAATTTACGTAAATTCTATAAATTTGTATAATCAATTAGTCAAACATACAATTAGTTATAACTAAATACTTTTTTCCATTTAATACTTAAATGTATTGCAAATTTAAAATATATAATTCTTTTCCCCAAATGTACACGTAAGAATTATAATTGGCTCCATTTTAAATTAAACCATAATGTTTACCCAAAATGTCCTATTTTTTTCTTTTTTTCCTATTTTTGTAATAACTTAGTAAATACAACTCCGTAGTATAATATTTTACACACATTATTTGGTCTCAAGCACTGCGCATGAAAAAATCTGTGCACGCTTTAAAGCTTTTAACTTTTAGTATACGTAAATAAATAAGTAACGTAAACTCGTTTACATTTGTTATTACTCTCAGTAACTGTGTGATAAATTTTGTTGTTATAGCGTAATTAGTTTTTCTTAAAATGAAAATTTAACAAAATTATTGCAAATGCATAATTCAAATTTATAACCAAAATACATGTCGGCCATAAAAAAACGTTACTAGTGTAGTGCAGGTGAGTTGGGAAATGTAGTTTTTGAATCATAAAAAATACAAAGAGTTCATGATCACCGAAAGGAACCCTGATAACAGAAAAAAAGCTAGTTCATAAACTACAAGGGAAAATCCCTGCATCTCTGGATGAAACGCGACTCAATTATTAAATTTCTCAGTATCTTTTATCGAAAAAGGTTGCTTGGAAACCCACTAAATGAAAAAGGTTGCTAATAGATAAAAAAAAATGTAAGGCAAAAGATACGACAAAAATTATTGAGATTAATTTCTTTCAAAAATATGAGTGCGACTAAAGGATGATAAAAAGTACGTACTGTCGAACTTTTTACAGCATCCTGGTCAGAACTTCAATATCATGAGATGTTGTTGAAAATGGAAATATCGTGTAAAAATGATAAAAATTATCGAACAAAATTTTTGGTCTGGCAAGTCATTTGTGAGTGCGGGAAAAAACACTTCATTCATAACAAATCACACTTTTAACAGAGAAATTTACGCAAAAGAGTGCTGTTGGAAAAGATCCCTTTCTATCATTTGAAAACACAGCGGGTTCTAATTTTCCCAGACTGATCTCGCATCTCATCATTATAACAAAACAGACAGCTGAGTGGTATCAAACAAATGGTGCTGCTATGTACAAAGTGGGACCAATCCACTATCCAAAACTCAGTCCATTTGAAATGTATTGGGTTATAGTAAAAAATATTTAAAGAAAAGTTAATGTTGAATAAAAAACAAAATAGAGTTTAAAAATAAGTCAACTCCTTCTGTCAAAAAAGTAACCGAATACATAATAAAGCTTATATTTGGGGTATTCCAGAAAATGTTAATTATTTTAGTAAAAACGATTAAAAGATAAATATAAAACTAGAATATAACAGTATCTAATGCCTAATTATATGTACTAATTTTTTCATGTGCAGTCCTTATATCAGTTAGTTTGTGAAAGAATTATGAAAATATATTTATTAGTTTCTTAGTTATAGTATTTTGAAAATGACAAAAAGCCCTTCGGACCACCCTTTATATATAATTTTCAAATCGACAATCCTTCCAATATTGTTAAATTTTACATAATTTGAAATTATTTAGAATTATTAATTTCTGATAATAATCAGATTAAAATTATGTATGTTTACATTAGAATTAATTAAAATTTTCAATGAACTAGTTCTTTAGTAATAATGAAATATAATTTCAAACTAAAATGCAATAAATGTATAAAATGTTTATAATTTTAATTTCCCGTTTTCCTGCGAATATAAGCAAGTTTTTTCCCGGGAATGCTCGTTTCGCAACCCCTAGTTATAAGGTACCTGCTTTGGTGATTTTTATTATTTTTTTTCCTTCAGTTATGTTGTTTTTATTGACTTTTAAACCCAGCACTTGCCATTTTTAACCGGCTTTTGTTTGACCTGCGAATTACGCACTCTAATGATTTTTGGTCAAAAAGCCATACACACTCTTACACCCATACTCGCTAACATAATTTTAAAAATGTTTTACATTTAGCGGTAATGATGTAAACTTTTATGCTATTATTTTATTTCAGTTGAGTTAATATGTTTTTGTTTAGTTAGTATTTTACTTTTATCTTCTTTCCCAGAGCCATTAGTATAAATTTGTGTATTTTCGTTAAAAACTGATTTAGTTGTTACAAAATCTTCATCTAGTTCAAATGACAAATTTTAACGGGAAAATGTTCAAACTTCATTATATATTATTGGTTTTAGTCTTACTGCAAATATTTGACATTAATTTTGCCATAACCACTGAAAGCGGAGGCAATGGTCACGAATTTCAATATTGTTTACAAAAATCAACACACCCAAACTTAAGGGAGTGTGTTGGTCGAACCGCCATTAGTTTTTTGCAACGTTTCGATGAGAGGGATAACTATACATTAGCTGAAAGTATTATTGCTTCCCGTGACGATAAGGTGGCATCCAGGTCATTGGTGAATTTTTTGGACACTGATCCTTTGGATTTTAGGTAAGAGCAAACGAAAACTAAGTGTATTATTTGGTTAAAGGATAAAAAGTGATTTGGAAAAATTAAATATGCAATTATGTGCATTAATGTTTTGGCTTAATGATCTAAATGAAAATATATTAAATCGTTAAAGTGTTGATAAATAAGCACTCAAATGGAAATCGTTAATATCTCTATAAATTCGTGGGTTCCTAAGATTAATATTTCTGACTAAAAATCGATATTTTTTATGAAAATCCTACAAAATTTTAAATCGTTAATGTCTTGGTAAATAAGCCCTTAATATCTGGATAAATAACCCTCCAAATAGAAAAAGGGTCTCGATTTGCGATCACTAATATTTCTCGATATTTGGTGTGAATTTGTAAGAAAATTAAAAAAAAAAATTAAAATGTTTGTATGAAGGTAATAAGGTATCCAAATTGTTAGATTTTTTCTTTGTTCGAATAAAGCGAATAAGGCACTTTCGAACTATTCCATCACGCATTATTCGAATTGTTGGAATAATTCAAAATACAAAACACAACATATATATATATATATATATATATATATATATATATAGACTTGCCATAAAATCAGGGAATTAAAAACACAACCACACAACCCACAAAATACCCAAAATCACAAACCGGAAAAAGCGTGATTTAAAAATTTTCTTTTTCCATTCGAATAGTATCGCTGTTATTGTAAGAGGCGGCCGTCAGAAAAAACTTTTTCTTTACCCCATATATGGAGGTATTTAACTAACATAATTTTTGTTTCATCACAACTTTGCGATTTAAGAATTTTATAAACAAATTTTGGAAAATTGACAAAGTTTGGATAGGACTTGTGAGAAGACCGTTGCCCTAAGCGCCTTCGGGTTTACATTGCACGATTCTATATTAAGATTTCTTTTGAAAACACTGAAAAATTGAAATGGTCCAAAACAAAGAACTAATTTCATAAGTAAAAAAATGCAAAAAAACCCAAAAATATGAAATTCTTTTAAAGTTGTAACTTCAGATTAATATAACTTTTTACCGAACCTACGTTTTTAAATGATTCTTACAGCAATATTATTTTGAATTTTGTAAGAAATCCAATGAACAAATTAGGCCAATATTAAACCCGCCAAGTATTTTTTTTAGAGATTTACAAGCACAATCTATATGCGAATTTTTTTCTGTTAAATCATAAATTAATTTTTGGCGACTGTTTTTAAAAAATTTCATACCCGAGATGACCACTTTGAAGTTTTATCCACTGCCCCTCTGAACCGCTAGGAATCTGTGTTCCTTCAAATCAACTTGAAGAAAACCTCTTCTCTGGACAGGTGAAATTTTATTGCGATATTTTAAACGGTTCAAAAATTACAGAGTTATTTAAAAAAAAGAGTTTTGGAAACACTGTGCTATGTTAGATATAGATTTCCATCGATGTTTAACATCATTTATGCAAGTCATAAGACTTCATTGTTTTCTATTTATAATATTCTGATCTATTTAACATTTTGCAAGATTTAAGTACGTCCTACGCATCAATAGCATCACATAAAACATTTCAGTTGATTCCAAAATCTGTAAGTTTTTCTTTACTAATTAACCAATCTTAAAACAGCTCCTTTTATTTCTAATTGTCCAAGTCCGAATTTAAAATACTTAATTTATTTGTTTTAAGAATTATAACATCTTTCTGTAACGTTTATGTATTTATAAAAAAAAAAGCTATCTGACCACTCATCTGCTGTTATTGACTTTTAATACCATTTTTCTTTTCTGAAAAAAAGTTGTAAATATAATTCCATATATAATTGTTTAAATTAAAAAAAGAATAATAAGAGTAAAATACAATATTTATTTATACAAATATTTATAAATATGATTAAAAAAAAGCATAATATTAAAAAATAATATTATTCATTTTGTTCGGCATCAAAATATTCGAATTATTCGTTATTCAAAAAGTCACACTTTTAAATTCTTCGAACAATTATTCGTAAATGGTATAAATGGTAAAAGGACCTCGATTTTTGATCATTAGCGACTTAAATTTTTTTTAATTTTCAAAAATATTGACTTTTGGTCGGAAATATTTCTGATCACAAGTCGAGGCCCTTTTCCATTTGAAAGCTTTTTTTTATCGAGATATTAACGATTTACATTTTATTTTTTTTTTTTTTTGAATTTACATATAAAATGTCGATTTTTGGTCGGAAATATTGCTGATCACAAATCCATTTGGTGGCTTATTAACTGACATATTAACGATTTATTTATTTTTTTAAATTTTCATGAAAAATTTCGATTAGTCAGAAATATTAGTGGTTACAAATCGACCCCATATTTGTATTTGGAAACTTATTTACCGAGATAAAAACGATTTCAAATTTTTTGGAATTTTCACACAAAATATTAATATCTCGGTAAATACGCCTCCAAATGGAAAAAAGACCTCGATTTGTTAGCACTAATATTTATGACTAAATATCGATATATTTTAAGATAATTCCAACAAACTTTAAATTGTTAATATCTCGGCGAATAAGCTTCGAAATGAAAATAGGGCCTCGATTTGTGATCACTAATATTTCTGACCAAATGCCGATATTTTGTATGAAAATTCCAAAAATTTTTTATGAAAATTCCAGAAAATTTTAAAGCGTTAAAATCTTGTAAATAAACCTCCAAATGGAAAAAGGGCCTCCATTTGAAATCACTACTATTTCTGGCCAAATATCGATAATTTTTAAGAATATTTCAAAAGATTTTTAATCGAAAAATTCGCTACGACATTTTCCATTCTTGTATGGAAAACAAGAAATAAATTTTAAATTTATTTGTTATCCTCCATATGAATTTTCGAAACGAATTTTTCGTTTGAAATAGAGTAACTGGCAGCTAGTTCGCCTATAATTCTTAAGCCTTTTAATTGAGTTTGTCAAAACATTTTTTAAGTAATTATTGTTATTAAGTATTGTTATAAAGTGTTATTAATTTTTTAAAATTAATGATTAATATGCAAATAAATTTTTTTCTTCACTTTTTTTAGAGGCATTTTGGAAAATGCTGGTGCCGTTTTTAGTCAACGATCACTTGAATTCCACCTGAATGGCATATACCCCGGTTTAGTGTTTAAAATTGGTCCGTCTGCAGATTCCAATAGTGTGGCACAATTTATGTTGGATCCTACTGTCGATGAAAGAAACTTTAATAATGAAGAAACATCAACAGGTAAGTTGTTTTTATCCAAGACGTTCTTTCCATAAGCCAAGTTTAAGCAGACACATAAACCCTATTTAAATTTTTTTTGCAGCACGTATCTTAACCAAACAATATGTTTTACCATTTCTGCTTGGTCTCAAATTCAACTTGGTAGCACTGGTACCTATACTTTTCACTGTCATTTGTCTGCTATTGAAAAAAGCATTATTCATCGTCAAGTTGGTAATTTATATCAGCAGTATTTTAGGCGTGGGTGGTGTTGCTGGTGCTTTAGGTACATTTGGTGGCTTGGCAAGTTTTCTTAGTGGACATGGTTTTGGAAGTGGTATACCACCACCATTACCTCACCATCCTCATGGTCATACTTTCGGCGGAGGACATTTTAGTGGTAATTTAGGTTTATATCCTGGTAAAAATACTGTCTATTCCCAATATGATCAAGATGAACTACAACACAATTCACCGTACAAGAGACAAGATCGCAAAGTGGTTTTTGAAAAACCAAGAGAAAATACAGAACGTTCAACAGCAGCTCCTGTTTTAGCTACACCTATCGCAGATCATTTCTATGATTATGAGAAACAGGTTTTAATGCAAGATCGTAGTGGTAAAGTCCGTAAGGGCAACGGTAAATTGGGTCCTTCGGTTTATAGTGAAGATGAGGAGGAAGTGGCTGGTGTTATAAAAGTTTCACCCAGTCATCGCTTTAAGACAAGTGATAATTCGGGTTGGAAAGTAGTAAATTTAAGAATTTAGAATAATCTGTTAATTTGTATTTAATAAATAAATTAAATATTGTTTAAATTAATGTGTAAATTCCTTGATTTATTTTTTCAAGTGCTTTTAAATATATACATAAAATTATTTGGCATCAGCTTTGTTTTACTTTCACCCTTAAATAATTTAAACAAAAGATTATATTCTTTTGAAACTAACTTCAACACCTGAATGTATTTCACTAATCTAAATACGGTTTTCCTCCAAAAGTCTCGTATACCAAGTTAATTCAACTTATACTAAAAAAAAGTCTTTTGTTTCAATTCTTTCTCATTATAGGACCAATTTATGGCTGGTAATATTTTTGTGTTTTTATAAATATTGCGTAAGGGTATCATTTTAAGTTGTTATAAAAGTTATATATTTTTTTATTGTGTGAATTTATGTTTTTACTGGCATGAAACAATGTTTTAGACTTAACATGAACTATTTTATAATAGCAACAAATATATATTCTTCAGACAAGTTGAATTACTTCCATAACTCTTTGAAGCGGTAGTAAGACAGATTTACAGTTACCACTACAATCCCAAGATAACTAAAGTTCAGAGGATGGAAGAAAAAAAGTTCAACTTAAAGATGAAAATGAAATTATGTGCTTAAAGTTTTGAAAAGTAAAACAACAACGTCAAGACAGGAAAAAACAACAAACTCGAAACAAGTATGACAAACAGTACATACCAGTAATTAAGCATTTTCAAGGTTCAATAACCCACCCCAATTTACGCATCTCTTTTTTTTTGTTGTAAAAAATAAAATTTTTGTGGTTGGAAACAATGTATTCTGTATTTTTTATTAGAAACGTTGGAACAGATGTCTTTGACAATACCTAAAATAGTTAAGAAATTGTAAAGAAGAAAAAATACAATGAAAGCTAAATAAAATATCAATGATTTGATGTTAAACGATGCATATTTTATTTTTTGTGGTTTATATCAGAGTTTACTTATTTTTTTTTTGTAGTATAGCAGTAACCTAGTGAACAAAAACTTCTAAGATTTTGAAAAGAATGCACAGAAATTCTCATCACTACGTCATTGAGCTTTTAGCTAAAAAACAGGATCTTAATCCGCAATTGCTACTCATTTAACGACTGGTTATGAAATTGTCTGACATAAATAAATACTTCAGCACTAGGTTGATAAGGATTAAATGGGCTCCTAAAGATACAGGGTGCAATCGGACTAAACATTTCAGCTCTAAGTCGGTGAATTACCAATTGCTTTGGCTACAATCCTATGAGATAAATGTTTTTATTCTTGGTCGGCTAATGATATAGATTCTTTTGATCTGAATCGGCTATCTAGGATTCAATGAGCTATGTTAACTACTAAACACAATCCAACAAGATAAGTGATTAGGCTCTCACTTGCCTTTCTAAAGTTATGTTCACATTTTGCAAATATTTGATCAGAATTGTGTGACCACTAGTTTTGCCGTTGTTTGACTTTACAAAATTTTTTGTAGAGAAAACAGCGTCAAACAAAATTCGATAAAATGATAGCTATGATTAATGATAAGTAAAAAATCCCATTTCCCATTAAAAAAAAGAAATTAGGAAATATTTTATATAGTGGTTATGTCATTTTGATGAAATATCTGACTAGTATGAACGTACTTAAGGTATTGGCTACGATAACTACTAAATAAAATCCTACATACATTACACTATTAAAGTGGATTTTTCCATGATGGCGAATTGGAATCAAACTTGCTGATTTTGAGGAGTATATTAGGGAAAAGCTGACTTCTGGGTTGTTCTAGAAGTCATCCGGCATAAAATTTAAAAATTTGCTCTTCCACCTTGAATAACTAATATAAAAAATAATGGTTGATGATAATTATTTTGAGTTTCACTGTACAGAGTTACTTCTTTTCTATTTAATTTTTCCCAAATATAGAACCCATTAAAAAATGGGTTTGCTTCCGAGAAACTTTCATGTATAAAATGAAATACCTTTAAGTGCTGTCTTAGAAATATTTTTTATAATAATGTCACAGCCAAATAATAATTTATTTGCAATAGTAGAACTCTTTTCTTTTATAATTAATTCGTTTTTACTTCTCCTCCTAAAAACAAAAATAATTGTTAGCTGGGTAATATCTTCTAAGATTAAATGTTTATAGATAAATAGAAATGTAAAGGTTTGACAAGCAACCTAATTACACATTGTGTCGAAAAAAGTTCTTTCGTTTCAATGACTTTCGTCGGAGTGAAAATGAAAACTTTTATGTTTCCCCCTCCAATTAAATATTCATAAAGTAAAATACTATTTTAGAAATAATTAAACAAAAACATTTTGCATATAAATTATGGCTAATAACTCAAAAATTAGTTTAGTATTATTTTAATGTTAGCAGAGTTTGTATATAAAAGAAATATAAATACAATATAAACGAATTATTAAAAACAAACAAATCATTTAAAAATAACGCAAACTATATTAAGCAATAAATAAGAATTTAAGTGCTACAATTAATTAATTGTGTTAAAATGTTAAAAGTATTCTTAGCACTTTTTGTGATTTTCATACTAAATTTTAGTTCAAGTTTCGCCATAAGAAGCACGCGAGATAATACTTTTTCCGCTCCACAAATGGGTCAATCGATAGCCCAATGTTTTAGCAGGAATGAGCTAATAAATTGTTTAGAAAATGAAATATTTAGAACATTAGACAAAGCTATAGCCAATAATAAAACATGGCAATTAAGTGATTTTTTATTTATAGAAAGAAATCCCTCCTTCAACGAGGAAAACAATGACAAATTTGCTAATGTAACAAATGGACTCTTAGGCAAGCGTTCCTTAAGTGATACATTAGCATTGAAAATATTACAATTGGCTCAAACGCGTTCATTAAAATTACAATTACCCTCATCAATCAACAATTTGTTGTTCAATAAGCGCAGCATTTCCTCAGGTTTGGATGATTTCAATGCGGATACCCACAATAAGGATGGAGAAGATGCTGAACAACAACTGGAACAGGAAGAAGGTACGCTACGTAAATTAAATGGTCTTGTAGATGATAAAATTGCTAAAATAAAATATGATCGAAAAAAACCTTTTAAAAAAATCAAACCCTCTTATTTTCCCCCTCACGACTTTTCTCTAACGGCCCTGCCCTCGCCAACAAATCCGATCAAAAACAAAAATAAAAACACGAAAAATAAACATAAACAAAAATACAAAAATAAATATAAAAAAAAATTTAAAAACCAACATAAAAAAAATAAAATCTATTATTCGTTGTTTAATATAAAACCACCCAAAGGTCGTAAAAAAAAGGACAAAGACAAGAACATAGCTATGATGGGCGGTATGGCGATGCTGGCAATGGTTGCACAAATGTTTCTGGGCAAAGTGATACTAATAGCGGGTGCTGCATTTGTTATGGCTAAAGTAGCTTTACTCATCTCTGTATTGGTGAGTAGTTTTTAATTGGGTTTGTATTAGAACATTAGTTTAAGATTGTGGCAAATATATCATTTTGGATTAGTGGGGGAATTTTTATGAATATAACATTTTAATTCCATTTATTGTGAGAAGGAAATGTTTTTTGACTCATCTTTTTTTATACACAAAATGATTAAGGATTTTGTATTCTCAGATTAATAACAATATTTTTCTCTTATATTACAAGGGTCTAAGTATTTTCCTGCTATCAGAAGTTAGCATCGTAATTGCGAAGAAAACTATTATAATATTGTAAATTTCAACTTTGATCCCTTCAAATCGCAGTATTGTGTTGACTAGGCAAAAGAAGACTTCACTGGTTACTTTAATACTTACTGTACCATTCATTACATTATTAGTTGTTAACAATTAATCCCTCTTATCTCATAAATAGCCATATAAAACATGACATTTATAAATTTTAATAATTTCTTCAAAAATACAACCCATCTAAGAGTGTCTACATTTCAGGGCAGTCTCAAAAAGGGAACGAGTGGTAGCGGCGGAGGCACCGATCATGTTATTGTTACTGGTGGTGGAGGCGGCGGAGGTAGCAGCCACAGTCATGAATACAGTTCGAGTTGGCATCGCAGTATGCCGTCACATCAATATAATGATTTAGAAATAGTATCCGCCGATGAACATAAATTTACCGAACCGGTAACTTATGAAATTGCTGATCATGATGAATCCAAAAGAAGAAATCAATATCAACAGCCGCCACTTCAAACGCACAATAAATTTAATAAAGTGAAATTTTAAAATAATTCGAAACAAATTAAGTTATTGGTTTTATTTAATTAATTATATTGTTTATTTAATTATTTTTCGAGCTTAAAAACTAAAACCAAAAAGAAAAACAATTTCTTTTTTTTAATAACTTAACTTAAAACACACAAAAAAATAAAATAAATTAATAAATAAATAAAATAAACTAGATTAGATTTATCATGCTAACGTAGAAGATGATGCATGCAACACACGCTATTTATGGTTTAATGATTCGTTTTGGTAAGTAAATTGTATGAAGAAAATAAAACTAAATTATTTACTTTGGTTTAATAATAAAACTATATATCTTTGGTATGAATAATAATAGATGAAATGAATGATGAAAATGTTTCTATTGATCAACAAATCTATTGGCGGCAGAAAAATTAAAGAAAAAAGAAAAACTTTCACCATTTTAATAGATACTTAGTGTATAAGGTTAAGGGCTCTTCCTTTTTGTCTATATATTGATCTCTCCACATAACACTCCTGTATTTATTATTATGCCAAAGATATTGAACACCATCACTCAATTTGTTATGATATTCTGTATATTACAATCATTTCTGTGCTTAAATTTCATATCTCTTTTATTTAGCTTTCAATTATTTCAATGGTTTATTATTTTTAGTCCACGTAGTTTTCTTACAGTTTAAAATAAATAAATGTTAAACAAATTTTACTCTTCCCTTCTATTTGCATTTTAACACGTTAACTAAGAGAGTGTCGTTAAGAGTTTTTCTTAACATTTACGCACTGGACGGTACCCAAGCATTGTAGGCCTTGTCTTGCATCATCATTTCATCATCCATGCTGCGATGGTAGGAGGAACCACCTTCATGTCCCTCATAATCACCCGCATGACTCGAAGAGTACGTATGACTTTGCTGTACCTGAGGATGTTTAACAATTTCGTAAGTGGTCTTTTCACCACCCTCACTTGAGACCAATTTTTTTAAACCTATTATAGCACTAATGATCAAAGCAATTTTACCCACTATTAAAGCTTTACCAGCCACTATGGCTATTGAATGATAGGCCATTTTTAAAATTGCTGCCTTTAACATAACAGCTGCTATAAAGGGACCCAAATATTTTTTGTCATCCTTTTTCTTACGTCCTTCAGATTCATCGTTAGAGTCATTATTTAAGCTAAAGAAATCCATAATATTTTGCCATAAATCTTGACTGTTTGTTTTACCAAAATTTAATAAACGTGGCATATTCACTTGTAGTTGACGTGAGCGTATGAATGATATAAATCTATCCATGAGCAAAGAATCCAAACTTTTCATTGAGAGATTTTCCAAGTCTCTATTATTGAGTTTTAGATCCATAACACTAGACCGACCCGATCTTAGTTCACTGTCGTTTTTCTTCACCAAAGCCACGCCCTCTATGATGTTGATGTTTTGGAATTTTAAGGCACGTCCCAATAATTTAGCTCCTTGTACTTTGAAACACCAGACCACATCATCTTTACTTAAACATTGATTTAGTATGTGATGTACGGTGCGTGTTAAACCGTTATCGGTTAAAAAGCCACGCCCACTATGGGTTGCAATTGTATCGAATTCAGCCAAGGTCAAACCACTACACACAGCCACTATTATTAATAAATTTAATACTTTCAATTTATTACACATTTTTACAGGACGAAATAAAGTAATCCTTTGTTTTTTTCTTTAAAAGTGTCGTAAGGGACTTTTTTCTTTACTTTTCGTTAATATTATATTTCTTGCAAAAACTTGTGTTTTAATTAAATTTATTTTAAACTAAACAAACCACTTCAATTTCTTAACAAAATGCAACTGATCTTCAAGCTTAGCGTGGCTAAGAAATTTATACATTTTAGTTTTTTTTAATTGCACATCTGCAACAATTTTAGTTTTTTTTATGGCCAAAATGGACCTAGATAATGCTGCTTGCAATGCTTAACCAAATATTACTGCTACATACATTTTAAACTAGACTGCACACTATTGGATGATTATTCAGAGCATGCTAGAGGAAAATAAAGAAAACATTCAACAAAACTTTTCCACAATCTTGAAAATCTAACAAATACCGAAAAGAGATTCTTTTTCTTTGTTGTTTTTTTCCTGATTGTATTTTTAACAGAATCTCAAGCTTGGCTGCTAATTTGGCTCATTATCTTTGCGTTTTTATAGGCTGCATATAAATTTCACAACATTTTCCTTTTCTTAATAGTTTGAACAGCGGCAAATTAATCTTTTAGTTCTACGCAACCATTAATAATATTTATATTTTTCTTTGCTTTTTGTTTTGTAAATCTTCTGAAATCGTTTTCATTTAGACGCTTTGATTTTTTATTTGTTTTTCGTCTATAATGAAATTGGTAACACTTTCTTGTGTTACCATTTTTCTCAACACCCACTTTCATCGTTTTTACTATGAGTTTTTTTTTTCTTATTACTTTTAAGTTAATCATTTTTATGCTTCTCAATTATTTTTGTAAAATTACATATCATAAATTTTTGTAATTAAATTAAGTTTAATCATGTATATTTGAAGTTTTACTTAGTTGCTATTTTTATACAAAAATAAATATTTTATTAACGTTGACGTTTCGCTCGTCAGCTGAGTTACGACACGCTAGTTTTATATTGAAAGAAATATAGTGTTGAAGAATTAGTGAAAGCTCAATGAAACGAATATTTGACAGAAATAAATAAAATTCAGGTTTTTGGGAAGAAACTTAATCCCACATTACTCCCCAAACTACAAATAGTTAAAAATATATTTTTGTAAAAAATCCATGGCATATAAATTCCTATTCCAATCAGACATTTGGTAAACTCGGTAACAATATGCTCAATACTTGCAAAAAGTTGAAAAGTTGGTTGATCTGTTAGTTCGCTATATGCAAAAAAACTAATACAGCTGATTTTTTGCCTATATAGATTTTATTATAAGACCATTTCTAAATACTGATATGGAAAGTTACACTGAAAAAAGTAATTTTCCTAGAGTGAAGTATGTTAAACGAAATTTATAAATTTTTTCAATGTATTCTTTGATTCAAGGTACGTATTCGTTGTTTCAAAGAAAATATTTATTGAAATTCAATGAAGTGCTAATTCTATTTATTTATCAAAAACAGCATGCTAACAATAACTTTAATTTTTTTATCATTGTAATTCTCTTAGCTACATATCTAAAAATAACTCACATAAATTACTCACAGAGTGATATAACTAGAGAAGACAAAGAAGGTGGAATGATTAGCGTTTATAGCAAGAAAGGTGTTAGGAAAAAAACAAAATATTGGATCCAAAAAGTAACAAAAATAGCACATAATTCCAAGGATTTATTTCAATAAATTGTTTGTTGATTTGAGAAACTTCATCCAATATCAGCGGATATCTTTGGAAGATATTAAAAGCATAATTATATATAGTATAAATTACAAACATACCCATTAGGGTGTCCCGAAAGACTGCTTTTTTTGAGATGCTGATAAAGAAAGACAACTGAAACGATGCGTATTGATGATGATGCCAATTATAGGAAAGATACTAAAAAAATAAAAATTCTTACTTACTTATACTTTGAAATTTTTGGAAATATGTGGGAACATAAATCAATACCCTTTTCTTTATTGAACGCTTATTAAAAAAGTTATTGTCAATTGAATTTTTTTTATAAAACTTTCACATATTTTATTCGTATATGTACATATATATGCATGTGTCTTCCTTCTTTCTTAAGAACAAACATTTTTAAAACATTTTGATTGAAATGGAAAAAAACTTCTTGGAAAAAGAAAAATGCAACTAACTATTTGAACAAAAATGTCAATAACAAAGTTAAAATAAGATTTAGCAAACTAGGGAGAAAAGAAACACAAATATTTTTTTAACAACAAATTATATGAAAAGGCATCAAACAAAAAATTTATATTTGTTAAAGCTGTACAAGACAAAATGAAATAATACCCATTACAATTATTCAAAAAATTTATATTGTTTCAACAAAATAAACTTTTACAAGATACATTTGTATTTAAGTACAAATAAAAAATAAGATTTTGTTTGAAAATTTGCTGCGGGTGCTGTTACTGCAGCAACAGCTATTGTTGCAAAACAGAGGTCAAGTTGTTGAATACAGGTATAAAGTTGCATGTCGTTTGTTATCAAAAAAATTGTAGAGGTTTGAGGAGTTGTTTGAAATACGAATAAGCTAAGGAGATATATTATGAGTTGTGGTCGACTTTAAATGAGCTTCTTTCCAATTCTTCTTTTCATTTAAATACATTTAATTTCAACCTTTTATTGTTCTCTTTTGCATCCATGTTAAGGCAATTAAAACTTAATAACCTAGCTTTTATGCACAAAGAGGGGCTTTTGAATTATTATTGAACTAGTTGGAATATTTAGATGTTCATCACTAGTATGTATAGATATTTATGTGTATAGGTCAAGGGGTTGAAATTTCGCACTAACATAGTTAGATTTATTTAAGCGCCTGTGATAATTTAATATTTAAAATTTTGTCTTACGATAGTTATACCTTTGCAAAAAGTCTTCAAAGTTCTCCATAAAAGGATTAATATTTTTTTTACTAAATAAAACGGTTTATAAACTTTATATACCGCCTAGAACTACTCGTACTTTGCCAATCAAAACAACATACATACAATGCAATTTAATTTCAATTTTTAATGTTTTTTTTCTATTTTTCATCTAACAATAACAAGTTGCAAAAGTCTTGATGAAAACAATTTTGTTTTGCAGAAAAATAAAAAAATTCAAAGCAATATTTTGAAACAACAATAGCAAAATACTAATCAAGTGGTGGCCATGGTAATGAACTTTAAACCAAACGTTGGCTAAGAGCAAAATCTTACAAAACAATAATAAAATCAGCCAGCAGAATCCAAAGGAAACATAATATTATTTTTTCTTTTATTTGCGGTTAAAAACATCGACATCATCAACAACACCACTCATCTATTGTTAGCTGCTGTTGATGTTGTTTATCTTGGATGTAGACAAAAAAAGGTTTAGTTTGAGTACAAATGTTGATACTTATTATTGATATTTTAACGAAATTGTTTTTTTTTTTTTTTTTAAGAAAAAGTGAAAGTATTGTATATTGTTCGCAAGTAGAAAGAAAAACTAAAGTGGGAAAATTATTGTTAGTTGAAGGAGAAAAAAAATAAAGCAGCAGTGTAAAATTGACAAGATGTAAGCACTTATGTTGACAAATATTTAAGTTTAAATGATTGTAAAAAAAGATTTAATTTTGGGGGATATTGTAATGGCAGAAATAAATTTTAAACTAAGCTAAACGATTAAGGAATTCCAAAGCAGCGTTTGGCAACTTTAGTCATCAATTGCTCCTTTTTCGACTACCGGGCCACTTTTTTAAAATGGAATTAAATGGCGAGCTTTTGATACTATGTGCTAAATGATGAGAAATTAAGTTGTTTGAAATATCTGTACCAGCTGTATATTAATTCCAACGAAGAAATTAATTATTTTGAGATTATTTCATAATATAGTGATGTAAAAAAGATCCCCAAAAATTTATAAATGAACTGAAACTGTTAAAGCCTAAAGCTAATGATAAATTTCATGAACAACTATTTAAAACATTAAATGCCGAATCTTTTTGGGTAGGATTATGAAAATTATAAAATAGATTTGTTTAATACTTATATCTTAATTTATAATTCAATTTTGGCTCACAGTGCCTTGGCTGAACGTTTTTTTCTGAATTACTTAAGGTCAGCACTTGTGAATCTATGCTTTCAATTCTAAATTTCTTGGAAGGAGTCCGAGTGAAGACCTTGTACAAAATTAGAGAAGTTTAATTAATAGAAAGAAATTTTTTATTTATAAAACCTCATTTAATTATTATAAATAAATTATTTTGTTAATAATCAGTAGTTTTTCTTAAAATACAATAATTTTTGTTTTTGTGTTTATCAAATAAACAAATTTTGAGGAGTTTTTTAGGAATTGAAGCTGTTGGTCCCTTTTTTCAAAAAATCCAATTTTTGGCGACTTTATTTTTTGAAATCCCCTTTTCTTTGATAATTCTTAAAAATTTTCAACGGTAATGCTGTTGTAAAGGTTGTACTAAAGGAACAATTTATAAGACTACAACAATTTTTTTAGACTATGTTAGAGTGAATATATCCTTCAGTTTTAATGTGCAATATAACAAAGACTTATGTCATCTTCCCTTTGACAAACAAAATGATATACGATTTCTCTTTACTAGTAATTGATTAATTGTCTTCCATTTAACAAATCTTTAATTGATGTCATCAGAAAAGAAATCACAATATTGTTAACTAATATTTTTATACCAACCAACATTCCTGCCTAAACAGCAAAAAGAAAACACCAAAAAGATTTAAAACTTTCCTTTAAAGAAAAGCCAAACAAAGTTCATTGAACACTCCTACAGATGTTGCAAACCAATAAGATGCATGCCTGTGCATAACAAAAATTGTATGTATATTAGGGTGGTCTCAAAATGAAAAGTATCCATGTTCCCAGCCCAAAAGAAAATTTTCTTTATTTTCGTTGTGACGTTATCCTTTCGTAAGCTGGATCAAAATGAAAAAAGGTCATTTTTTCGAGTTTTCGGATTTTTTTATATTTTTTACATTTCTGCCAAAAAAAACAATATAAAAATATGTTAACGCAAGAAAGGTCTTTTGGAAGCGCATTCAGTGTCGTAACCAAAATTTAGGTCCAGGTCCAAATAAGTCCAACATTTTTGAATTTTTCCCAGAAAAATATGGATATTTGAATTTTTTACACAGAAATATTTAAAAAATTAATAAGACCAAAATAATACAATATAATCATTAACAGTTTTTTCGTTTATATTTTTTAAATTCGAGGAATAAAATGAATTTAAGATCAAAATTCGCGTATTTTTATAAGCTTTTTAATGATGTATAACACTTTATACATTTACTAACTAACAGCGAAATATATTAAGTGAAAGTGAAATATCCACAAAAATTGTATTCATTTACAATTTATGACACACAGAGGGTAATTTGTTATTGTGAGTTAAAAGAAAAAATCGCTCTCTGTGTGTTACTTGACAGGTGTAATTGCAAACAAATGACCTTATTAGTATAAATTTTGGGGTTATTTTACTTAAACTTAATTTATTTAGTTGTTTGTTAATAAAATTATGAAGTCTAATATATCGTTTAAAAGTTTATAAAATTATGCGTATTTTGGTGCTAAATTCATTTGATTTCTCCTCATAAATAAACATGTGAAAAAAATATGTTGCTAAAAATTCGTATAATATTCAAACAAGTTCGAATTAAAAAAAAAACTGAAAATACAGTTTCAGCATAACTGCTAGAGGATTATTTTACACTACTTTGTTAATATTTTTGAAATATTTATGTGTAAAAAATTCAAGTCCCCAAATTTTTTATAAAAAATTTTGGACTCTTAAATACGCTTCTCAAAGACCTTTTTTGCGATATCAAATTTTTATATTATTCCTTTGGCAGAAATATGGAAAAAATCCGAAAAACCTGAAAAAAACCTTTTTTTAATTTTAATCCAGCTGACGAAAAGATAACTTCAGGATGAAAATTTTGAGAAACTGTATCTTAGAATGAAGTCAAATTTCGACATTTTATTTACTCTCCATACAAACGGAGTCTTCCTAATATATATTTAATGAAGAAAAAGTCTACACTTACAATCATGTTATGTAGAAATTACAAGGAATTACAAAAAACTGTTAAAGTTAAAGTGCATTTCAAGGTAAATTGAAAATTAATACTTTAACATTAGCAATTTAACAACATTTTTAGATAGCAAAAAAATAAAATAAGTTGACAATGTTGCTGCATTTGTTATTTCTATTTTCATGGCACGGAATTCGTAAAAGTGAATTAACTAAATTACATATTACTTACATTTGGAGTAGCGCCAAAATACACCATTGACCTTAATTGAAATGTAGTAAAGTTATGGTTTTGTTATTATAAAATGGACAGGTGAGAGTGTTTCATATTAAAGAGTTTGAAGTATACACGAAATTTATATACGCTATAAGCAAATAAATAGTTGGTCAACCAAATCAAGATAAAATAAACATATAGGACGGAATTCTCTTAAATATATTAAATTATTTTTCAAATTTTTAATCACTATCTTATTTTTAGTTTTACATATGACTAACTAATATTTTCTTAATTCCAAAGTTGCAACCTATAAGACTTATAAACTCTTATTTCAACCTGATATCTATATTTAACTTGGTAAAAGAAAAAACAAAATATTTTTTATAATTTTAAAACAAATTTTCTAATAAATTACTTTATTATACTATAATAAAAGTCACAGTAAAAGCCAAAAACGATTGAACAGTTTTTATTTTGAAGAGGCTAAAAAGTGAAACAAGATAAAAATCACATGATATTGAGTTCACATTTCAAAACAAAATCTTCATTGACATTCAATTAATATTAAATTTGGGATATATTGCAAACTGAAACTGAAATATCTGAAATGCATTTTCTCCCAAGCGCACAGTGTAAATTTTTTGGAATATTGGTGATCAAACCAATAACCTCTGAATGAATTAGTATTGTTGTCTGTGATTTTCTCATGCAAAAATTTGCTATCGCACTCAATACAATAATATTCATATATTTTCATATTTTGGCTTGTAAAGTTTCAACAAAAATAATAAAATATACATATTATGGCAAAAGTTATACTAAATTTTAAATTTTTAAAAATGTATGGATTGGAATATTGCACAGTGGGGCAGAATCGAAATTTTTTGGAAATAAATCTGTAACTTCTGATCGGCCAGTTGGATTTTCATGAAATTTGGTATAAGCGTAGCAGAGGAGCGTACAATGTTATGTTTAGAAGGGGGGGGTGGCACAACAATCCCCCAGGGGCGGAGCTAAGGGGTTCAAAGTTAGGTACCTCTGAAATAAAAAACTTTTAATCGCTCGCTTACATGACCTATTTACTTCTTATAGTTTTCGAGTTATTTGCTTTTGAAATTTTAAGCACCATAATTTTGCATGTTCTTGGTCCAGTTTTTTCATATATATTCTAGTACTTCCGACCGATTTTATTAGTTTTTTCTTAACTAATTAAACAACAAAATTATCTATTGAACAAAAAAAATTTGAAGCCGATATATTTACCGAGTCCAAAAATAAACTATTTTGAACTTGAAAATTGCAAAAAAGACGACTTTTTTTTTTTTTTTTTTGCCGAAAAAGTATCTAAAAAAATATCTGAAAGAGTCAATTTGGAAGAGTACCTATACCGAATTCATTGATATTATATTTTGTGTATAGATATAAGTAAAAGTCTACAGAAATATTCATAATTTTCTAAGTAATTATTCACGCAAAACTAAAGGCAAAAGTTGCAAGTTTGTAAAAATATAGTCATATATACAATAAATTGGAAATATAAAAGTTTAAAGGCGCATATTTCTGAAATGAGGCATGATATTGACTTGAATCTTTTTGAAAAAGATCGGAAATTATATATGCTAAAGGATAAGCTTATTTTTAAAATTTCTTTCGCTATTTAGAAATAAACCAAACAAAAGGCCCAATTTGAGATTTTTGGAGAAAATACAAATTTTTTAATTGTAATAACATATTTGTTTATAAAGATATCTTAATGAAATTTACAAGAAATGTGGATCTTATTAATATAAATAAAAGGGAGTCAACCAAATTTCAATCGGGGGTAGCGTTTTCCTGAATTCCCAAATAAAGAAATCAAGATTCCCAAAAAGGGCATTTTTTACATTTTTGGCTATAGAATTCACATTTTTCCGAACTCCCGTAGATTTTGATTTAAAACTTTTAACAACATATTGAAGATTCTTAAAATATATTCCGCTTGTCGATTCGTGTTTTCGGATTTGAGAAAATATGGTCTAAAATCAAAACTTTTATATAAAATGGGTCGAATTCGGGAGTGTATGTACCTTGACCAATTGAGTTATAGGGCTTGTTTTTTATCTTAAAGTCATCTCCGTGAAGTTACCTTTCAGAAAAGTGCAAAATTCTTATATGTTACGAAAGAAAATTTTATTTTAGATAAAAAAGAGTGTAGATACTTTTTCGGCTAAAAAAACACAAAAAGTCATCTTTTTTGCAATTTTCAAATTCAAAATCGTTTATTTTTGGACTCGGTAAAGATATCGGCTTCAAATTTTTTTTATTCGATAGATAATTTTGGTCTTTAACTAACTAAGAAAAAAACTAATAATATCGGTCGGAAATACTAGGATATATATGAAAAAAACTGTACCAAGAACATGCAAAATTATGGTGCTTAAAAATTCAAACGCAAATAACTCGAAAACTATAAGAGATAAATAGGACATATTTGAAATATTTGAAATCGGACGAGAAACAAAAATTTTGCAAGCGATTAAAAATTTTTTATATCAGAGGTACCGAACTTCGAGTCCCCATTGCTCCGCCTCTGGGGGGATTGTTGTGCTCCCCTTCCAAACATAACATTGTACACTTCTCTGCTACGCCTGTTCCAAATTTCATGAAAAGCCAACCGGCCGATTATAAGTTACAGATTTATTTCCAAAAAATTTCGATTCTGCCCCACTGTGTATTGTAGCATTGCGTTTATACTTTATACATTTAAAACTTCAACCAATATTGAGAAATGAAATAATAAATAATGAAATAGAAAATAAAATATCTTTATTTAACTTTCAAATTAAAAAGTTGAGATTAACAGGGCTGACTTATCGAACTTCCCTCGTAGTTATATGAAATGCAACACTATTCCCATCAAGTACCACCTGTTAATAGACTACTGTCAAATTTTGAGCAAGTGTCGTCATTTACTTTGCGTTTAACAGCTGTTCAAAACATACAACCTCGTGTATTTTTCTAAAAATGGAAAAAAGTGAAATATTTTTTGCGAAAAAAAAACCGTTAATCAAACCAAGGAAAAGCTCGATAAATACTATGGGTACTCTGCACCATCGATTTCAATGGTAAAAAAGTGGTGGTCGCACAAGTACAAATTACGCTGAATGTTCTGGACTGCCAATTGAGGTCAGTACACCCGAAAATGTCGAAAAAATTCACGATATGGTGTTGGCCGATCGAAGAGTAAAAGTGCGTGAGATTACTGATGCCATAGGCATTTCATGTGGCAGTGTGGTTTCGATTTTAAATGATCAGCTGGGTTTAAGAAAGTTGTCTGCAAGATGGGTTCCGCGTTTGCTCTCAATTGACCATAAACGTAAACGTGTGACAACTTCAAAGGATTGTTTAAAGTTGGTTAACCGTAATCCGAATGAGTTTTTTCAGCGTTTTGTAACTATGGATGAAACAAGCAGCAGTCTAAACAATGTGTTTCTCCGGGTGAACCTGCTCCGAAGAAGGCCATGGTGGCAACATCGATAATCCACATCGATTACCTTCAAAAGGAAAAAACAATAAACGGCGAATATTATGCCAACTGTAAACTCCACTTGTTAAACAATAAACCTATGATTCAAATAAAATAATAAAAACAATTAAATGTATGTCACCGAAATATTAAAAAATTTTCTTAACAAAAAATTTCTTTTTCAGAAATCAGATTTATGAAATTTTGGGAAATATTGTTTGGAGAATTACCCAATTAATTACACTAGTCGGTAAGAAATCCTCCTTTAAATAAAAATATGTGCACTAGATGTAATTTGACGTGCTAAACAAGAATCTGCTTTCATGGACACTATTAAAATACCCGTTAATAGGGCGATCACATTAGTATAACACGAGAACGGTTTGTCCAATTTAAAGAAATAAAACTAATTATTATAAAAATTACCTTCAGGTTATATTAATATTACTTTTTTATGTTCTTAATAGTTTCGGAGTTATTCGGATATTAGATTCAACAGAAAATAAATTATTCAGGCTGGTATCTTTATTTAATTGTGAATAAAATCAAGATTTGTATATCATTTTCTGATTATATATGGCGTATTTTATTCGCATTTCTAACTTTATGATCAAGTATTAAATCATTAATTTTTTATAAAACTTTTAAGGAAAAAATATTAATTTTGCATAAAAAAATGTCCGACATTAAGTTCTGAATAATTCCGAAACTACTTAGCAGATAAAAAAAATAATGTTAAAATGTCATAGCTTTGAAGCTATTTTTTCTTACAATTCATTTGAAAGATCAAACTACGCAAACAATATTCTTATATAAAATTATTGGTCACGCAATTTTGGTCAAATATTTGCCAAATGTGAACATAGTCTATGTCGTACTAACCGTTCTTGAGTTTTGCTCGTGTAAACACTTACATAAGTAAACAAAATAGCAAAAAAATTATATGGCGAATAATTCTGTGAAATTCTTATTCTTTAGACTTGATGTAGTTTAGAAAGTTAAATGAAATTTTTTCATCACGTCACAATTTTAACCCACTGACGAAAAAAGAAAATATGCTTCACTGAGGAGTCTTAGGTTCTATAATTTTCTAGGTAATAGAGCAAATAATTCACTCATGTTTTATAGAAAAGCAATGGTGAAAGTCAAGTCTCCAACATGCCACACATGTCCAGTAGAAGTCTTAAAAATTTCAAAAGTAAAAAATTTCTCAATTAAACAATCATAAAGCAATGGAAAAATGAAGTGTATGGAGTTGATGCAGAGGGGAAATTTGTATTTAATATAACTAACACATGACCGTAGATCTTAAAAACGGTCAAATTTAATCCTCATACAAAGTTAATATTGAAAAAAAGGAAAAAAGCCTTAAGATTTTGTGCGAATAATTTTCTTATCAAATTACACAAATGTGAAAATAATAGAACGGGTAGTACATGGGGAAGTAGTAGCCTCCCTACAATGTAAATATTAGTTATCATATTAATATTAGCAGCGAAGCACACAGGGTTAAGCTAGTGTATATTATAAAATAGATTTTATAAATAAATTTTCAGTAAAAAGTTTTGCAGAATAACACACAGGTTTTTTCTTAAGCGGAGCGACGATTTATAAAATGCCGAACTCTGAAATATTTGATTTTTTCTTGTCTACATAAAAAAGTAGACACACAATTTAGTGCAATACTGTATTCATGATAAAATCTATGTAATCATTTCACCGTGAAATGTAATATTTCAATTAAAAATATCTTAAAAAAAAAAAAAAATTATTAATTTTAGCATTATTTAATTTGTAACAAGTTTAATGACTTTTAAAGTGCGTGTCATAAATTTCTCTGCTGTCAGCAATTGTTTTTCTAATTGCGTTAAAGTTTTTTTTAATATTTAAAAAAAAGGATAATTAATAAACGATTTAATCTGTTCTGTTAATAAATATAGAATAAAATTTAAACAAAAAAAAAGGAAATAAAAATAATGTGGTAAAAATTACTAAATAAGCAAAAAAAAAAATCCTAAGTCTAAAATACTAAAGGAGTGAATTATGTCGAGATGATATTTTTAATTGTTCTGAAACGGATAAGTATTTATAAATGAATATACAACAAGAAACATACTATATTTATAGATTTCTAGTATCGATGATTATGACTCTCTTTTAGCATATCATTGATGTTTGTATTTACTGCAGAGATTCAATGGAAAATTAATTTGTATCTGTTGGTTTTCTTTTAATTCAGTGAATTACAACAAATAACTTAAAATGTGTCTTCGAAAACTACAGTGATGCAGTAAATATGTCATTTGTTAATTTTAATTATACGTACAATGATGTTCATGTATGTTTTATATTTGTTGCACTTATATTTTTTAATTGTTTAGCGCTATAAGTGGCAACTTATACATAAAAGAAAAATACCAAAATGAATCTAAACGTAAAATAATAATCAAAATGTTTAATCTAAAAACTAGTCTAATATATCAATGAATCTATTCTAGTATTTAAAAGAATAAATATTTCCTCTTTCTTTAAGTTTAAAAATTTTCGTAGAGATACGCGAATTTAATTTGACCCTCTTTGTGAAATTTGTAAGAGTTCTAATATACATTTTTTAAAACTAAATTCCAGTTGATTTAATTTTTATGTACCGTATTTGTAGGTCGTTGAAAATTTCTTAAAATTTTAAAACATAAAAAAATAAACAACAAATATTGCAGAAACACCTGTGAATGAAATTTAATGATCTGCTTTTTTTAATTTAATTGTTGCTGTGACCGACTGCACAATAAAAAAGTAAAAGTGTCAGTACTAAATTTAAACATTTAATGAACAAGAGCTGAGTAGAAATTTATAACCAAAAAATTTTGTGCAAATCAAATAAAAATAGCAATTAAAAATTTTCATGTAATTACTATATGAAAGCACCACTTATATTATTATCCATTTAATAAAAATTTAAGATAAATATTTATTTTAATATATTTTGTAAGTATTTAGTGCAGAAATAATTTTTAATATTTCGAACATTTTTCTAGAAATTTGAAATTTTTGCAAATGATGACTAAAACACTTAGATTTTCATAATACTATTAAATTGTTATTAATAATATTAATAATATAATAGTAATAGTAATAGTAATAGTAATAATAATAATAATATTAATAGTAATAATAATAATAATAATAATAATAATAATAATAAAAATAATAATAATAATAATAATAATAATAATAATGGTAATAAAAATATTATTATTATTATTATTATTATTATTATTATTATTATTATTATTAATATTACTATTATTAGTATTACTAATATTATTATTATATTATTATTAGCTCTGTTACAGTACTTGTCAGACTTGCAAATTTTTGTCAGAATTTACTAGAAAGCGTTCCCTTACTAAGAATTTATGTGTATTTGGACGATTTTCTGACAATTTTTGACTAAAATTTCTAAATTTGACAAGTACTGGAACAGAGTTATTATCATACTTATTATATTGAATGCAGATAAACATTTTTTGTCCGCCTTGAAAAAAGAATTGGTGGACTCGTGGTGAAGTGAAACAGTTCTAAAAAACAACCAAAGGGCGGATATATATATATATATATATATATATATATATATATATATCCGCCCTTTGGTTGTTTTTTAGAACTGTTTCACTTATATATATATATATATATATATATATATATATATATATGTTTTAGTTATTTAAATTGGACAAACCGTTCTCGAGTTATTATAAAATATACTGGTATAATCGCCTTATTAATAGGGAAATATTACATACCCATTAAAATAATCTAATACTTCTAATATACTATAATACTTTCTAATACTTATGAGTATAAACGCAATCATACATTTATTTATTTATTGAGTATAGTAATACAAAGCCTTCATATAAATATGTATTACACAGTAATAATCCTGTGTCTTAGATATAGATAATATAAAAATGATGCAACATAAAAGTATTTAATTATATTCAAAAAAATATATTTGGCTCCCCAGCCATAAAAATTCAAATTATATGTATATATTATTAGTAACCAAAAAAAAATAACAATATATGTCCAGCAGCAAAATCAAAATGTTTTCAGTTTAAGACGAAAAACATTATTGGACTGAGAAAAAATTTGAAGTCCATAAGGCAGAGAATTCCAACAGCGAGCAACCCTAACAACAAACGATCTTTCAATGCTTAGTTTGAAAATTCTCGGGATAGAAATTTGTGGATTTCTAGAATAACATAAAAAAATTATTATATTATAAAACATGACCAAACTACGATATTTTATAAAATTATTGAAAGAGCATCCAAGAAACTTATGAACATAAACCGAAATATGATGCCAACGTTTTATATTATAAACAAATCTTACAATAGTGTTTACAATAGATTTCAATATATTAATAGAGATGAGAGAACAGCCAGATAACACTTCAAGGCAATATAAGACTTGAGGCATTAAGAGCGCATGCGCTAGTCTTCACCTAACACGAAAAGGTAAATACGTATTTGTTGAGTATATTCTTCTTAATGCCCAACAAACTTTCCCAGATACAGAATCAATATGACACCCAACAGAAAGATCACTATCAAGAATCACCCCTAAACACTTATGCTGAGAAACAAATTCAATTACAACTTTATTTAAATAAAAATAAAGTTATTAAGGTAGTTATCACGCGAATTAAACAATATTGCTTTAGACTTAGATAGATTAATATTAAGGGAGTTAAGGGAGTTTGTACTTGTAAATTAAAAGAATTGCACATGAAAACGATAAAATTTTCTGAGTGTGTCAATTTATATATTTACTTTCTTAAAAAAGTAAAATCTCACCAATACATCTACGTAAAAGATTCCTCACAGTTCGCCTATCTATGATCTAGTTAATCTAGTCCACCTATTCTTCTTCAGGTGTTGGCCCAGAATACCAGCGCAGCGACACTAACTTTTCTCTCCTATAAAATTTGACCTAGAATTATAGCGCGCGGTGCAGCGCGCTATTCAGTAATGTCACTTTTAAGAAATGTAGTAAATTATACTCCAAATTAAAATAAATAAATATAGAAAATTCAAAGTTAAATATTTGATAAAAGGTTTAACTAGTTTTGGTTTTAAGATCAAACTATTGAAATTCTATATAATTTATAAAGTTTATTCTAAAAATATTTTACGTCATATTAAAAAAATTATATTTTGAAACTATTAAAAAGCAAAATAAAAGAATACAACTTTTTTACTTATACTAGTTATCATATTGTTGTTTTTGATTTTTTATCTAAGTAAATAATGATTTTAAACATTATTAAAGTGAACAGCTTTTAAATGTGAAGTAGTTTTATAACATTAAAATATTCTGTTTAATAACGTGTTTTATAAGCTTCGACTACGATTTTATTTTTTAGTGTATGCAACACTTTACGCTTCTTTGTTTACAAAAACACAAAAAAAAAAACAAAAACAAAAAAACTATGCCACCCTAATGAGAGTTTGTGAGAGAAAAATCACGAGAATAAGAAATGTCGCTCTGAAAATAAAATTTTATTCCACACGACAGTGAGCAGCTTAGTTATCAGTCAAATATGTATGAAAATGTCACAGTCTCTGTTATTCTGGGCCGATACACGTAACAGCCCATCTACACGTAACAGAATATGTAAAATTTTTCTGTCAGAGAGTATCAAATTCGCTCTCTGAGAAAATAATCCCACGTGTAGATTCAAATATTAGTATTATAAGAAGTATTATGAGATTGTTGTGATGAGATTTATCTACTATTCTATAAGATCTACACAACTGTAAGATGAACTGTCAAAAAAAAAAAATAAAAATAAAAAAAATACGCATATAAAAGTTTATTTGTGTGGGTGCATGTGTATTTTGGAAATTACCAAAAAAAAAAAAAATTTTTTTTTTATAAAATTGTTTTTTTTTTAATGATTATTTTAGATTTTAAAAAATATTCTTTTATAAAAAAGCGCGAATTTCATAAAAAACGACATATTTACTCTGTGACTGATTGAAAATAATGGAATAATGGATAATATAGGATTTATTAGAATATGTAAACTCCTTATTTAAGATTTAACATAATGTAAACAAAATGGCTAATCTCTTCTGCCGGCGTTATTTCACATATTAAATCACATTTAATCTTAGTTGTAGACCGGGGTAAAGAAGGATTTTTCTGCCGAAAAGTGTTATCTATATCTATAGTTGCCGGAAAAGATTTAGTGAAAAATCGTTAAATTTTGAGAAAAAAATCGTTAAAATCGTCAACTCGATAATTTGAAATCGTCAAAAAATCTTTAGCATCAAAATTAGCTTTTTTATATGTTAATGAACATCTTCCATGCTTTTAAGTGAGAAATTAAAATTTAAATTGAATAGAAATTAATAAAAATTATATCAGTTACATAATGTCAGCTTATTATGAATGTCAAGTAGTATCTATTAAATAATTTTGTATGACTATCAAACAAAACATAAGTTATTTACTTCGTCTCCTGAAAAGTAATAGAAAAAAAAAGAAACATAGGCCCTTTTGTAAGCTCAACAACGATATACGAAATTCAATTTTGATGAATTAATTACAATTGTATTTCTAATAGCTAGATTATGCAATTAAAGATTTTATAAAAACTGTAAAAGGGCCTTCTGTAAAGTGTTTATTCTCCGTTTCATAACAAAAACATACCCAGCAGGAAAATATGTTAGTGCTTCATCACTGGATCCCTTTGTGAATGCCTCCACACTTTTTCGAAAAAATTTAAACACATTCCACATTACCTTCTACAAAAATTCCTTAAAGGCTCTTCAAAAAAATAAAAAAATAAATAAATCCGGTAATAATTCTTGTTTCCATTTCATTAGATGCAAAATGGAAGGGTATGACTTACTTGTTAACTGTCTCATTACAGACAGAAATATTTTAAATTGCTCAAAATTATTTAGTCTTATTTTAAGCGCCGTTAATGAAGGTAGTTCTCAGGTATTTTTCCTTTTTAATTAAATTTCAGACTCTTTTGCAATATCATTGTACATAAGAGAGTACATTTATTAATTTAAGAGTCCTTGCTTACTCGCTTCTTCTTGCAAGGAAGAAGGAAAGGTCTTGCCTCCAATGACACGCAGTGTAAAAAAGAAATTGTGTTGGAATGTGAGTGGCATGCCTTGTGGATCCTAAATAAAGCATTTTAGAATGTATCTTTAGCCCTTTTTTTTCCGGCTGGGCACATAATAGATTCGAATATAATATTATATTGGTTCCCATAAGTCTTTTCTACAAATGAACCATCTACATTGAAAAATTTTAGAAGATTTTATTTAAATTGTCAATATTTTTGCAGAGAGAGAGAGAGAGAGAAATATATATAAAAAAATGGTGAAAATAGTTCTGAATATCCTTTTAGAAAAAATCGTCAACAAATCAAAGGCCATTTTTAGAACTAAAAATCGTCAAATTTGGTAACGGTGTCTATATCTATAAAGAACATAACGCCATTAACGGTGAATTAAATTGTAATTAAGATACTCTAGTACTAAAAGACTAATCTCATAATTTTGATACAATCTGTTTGTTAATATCTCTCAAAAATGTTAACGATATAGAAAGTTTATTTTTATTTCGGGAAAACCACACACACAATACATTTTCACCAATTTTCAAACTTTTTCTTTTTAATTTTCTTAAGCACAACTCACACACATTTAAGTAAATGTAAAAAACTTTTGACAAATTATTTTCATACATTTTCCTCATTACTACGTGACTATGACTTTCGTCAAATTGAAAATTTATTTATGGCAAGAAAAAAATCCTAAGACAATCATCCACACACAAAATAGAAAAAAAAAAGAAACAAAAATGACGATTTAGCATTGTATATAAATATTTTATATTCAAAATAATGAAGATTGATTAGGTCAACAATAGGTTCATGTTAAAGCACTTGTACTTTGTGTAAAGAATCCAAGAAAATAAACACTTGTATAAAAACAATCATTACCTTGAATTATATCATATGAAATAATTTGCAGATGATGCTGATAAATTTTAAGAATTGTAGAAAATTGCAACATTAATTTGAAACTCACACCATTGCAAACAAACATTAAGAAAAACATTGAGACTTTCTTATAAATGCTGGAATGTATGCTAAAACTATTTAAATAAAAATAAAATAAATTCGATAAAATACTTTATAAATTTTTTAAATATTTGTTATACTTTATAATAGTTTTTTAATTAAGATAAGCCATTTGAAATTTATCAATGTTTACCCTCAGTTAATTCCAAAACATCAATAACATATGGAAGAGTTTTGGGATTTTATTCATACATTTTTATCAAAATTTCACATCCGTTAGGCATTGAATAAATGGAAAAAAAAGAAAATAAAGTAAGAAAATTTGTTTTTTTTTTTTAGTATGATATGAAGTTTTGACTTAAAGCAAGAAGGAAAAATTCCCATCATGTTACACCACAAAATAATTTTATTTAGTTTCGTTTGTCTGTTTGTAAGTCAGCCAGTCGGTTTTCATTTCAGTAGCACAATCATGAAAATGAATGAATATAAAAATATTTTAAAGAAAAAACGCCTGTTTTCTCGTAAATATTTGAATGAGTTATACATACAATCAGTTGAATTGTAATACATATAGTAATATCAACGAACATACACACACACACACACGTATATATATATATACTTACACTCATAATTTTGTAAATAGGTGCATTATTTCAATAACACATTTAAATGGAATAACTTTAAATTTACATACATATATATTAATATACTGACATATCATGCAATAGTCATGTGAAACATTATTAACATGTGAAGATTTCGGAAATTGACGATACTTTATATATATATATTTTTTTTTTTTGCTTGATTTCCGTTGCTACCGTTGCAGCAACACTCATTTCTCTGCAATTATATGTTGTTATCGCAAATATATTTATTGTTCAATAAAATTTATTTGAACACTGCAAACTGGGTGGCGCAATATGTTTGATAAAGGAACATGTTATTGTTGTTCAAATCCTAGCTACAATAAAACAATATTATTATGCTTGTTTTTATGATTTAATACACCTGATGGAGTATATAAATAAAATTTTAAACAAATAGTAATGTTCATTAAAAAAAAAATGGAAGCTGTTTGTAAGTGTTATTCTTAAATTATTCTAATAAATTGTATATATTAACTTCATTCTTTTTTTTAGTGACAACAACGCAAGATGAAAATCGGTTTCTGTTCGTTCAGTGGATACTACATTTACCCGAACATTGCAAGTTAATAGCAAGACTTTCTTGGACAAGAAATGCGAACACTCCTACTTGATAAAACAAAATCCCCGTGAGGTAATTTGAACCGTCTTGTACTGTCGCAAGCAACGTAAGTATATCGAGGAAAAAGCCACCAAGAATACAAAAGTTTCACCGCACAGTGGTTCCAAAACGATTTTTTTGGAACTAATTATGTAACTTCTGAACCGTTGGAAATATCTTAATAAAAGAGAGGAGAGAGGAGGTATTTCCGAGTTGATTTGAAGGAGTACAGATTCCTAGCGGGTTATGGTGAGAGTGGGTAGACTTCCAAATTTGGTCATCTCGGGTATGCAATTAAAAAAAAATCGCAAAAAAAATTTTAAATATAAATAGTCTTTGTAAATCCTTACTGAAAACCAATTTTTAGCCTATTTTTTTAGGTTTTTTTAACTTGGCCATAATTTTTTTAAATTTCCATCGGATTCCTTACAAAATTCTAATCAATATTGCTGCAATAATCGTATAAATATACAAATTAGATAAAAATTATGTTAATCTCAACTTAAAACTTTAAAAAAAGGCAATATTTTTTTCTTATAAAATTTGTTTTTTGTTCTAGGCCATATAATTTTTTAATGTTCTCAAAAGGAATTTTATTGTATATGCACGTAAAGTAGACGCGAAGGCACTTGAGGCAATATCTAACCACAAGCCTAATCCAAACTTTGTCAATTTTCCACAGTTTTTGTTTTTAAGTCGTTTGTAAAATTCTCAAATCGTAAAGCTGGGATCAAAATTTTTAAATTAAATGTGATTTTGATAAGATTCCATGCAAAAAAAACCAACACTGTAATAACGATAAATAGTTTTTAAGCATGGCATTAATATGGTAGAACACAAGTATTTTTTATGACGCCTCAACCATATTATGGTTACATAAATGAAAAACTTGTATGTATAACAATAATATGGTTACGCCATAACATTATTTTTATTGTGTTGTAACAATTTTCCGGTTATAACACGAACATATTGAAAATAATATTATGTTCAAACAACAATAAAAGCTAACAATAACATGAGACTGTTCGATTATGGCTCCCCAATCATATTTTTTCTCTGCGAGTAAAAGCATATTCGCTGTCGTCGCCAATGGGTTAAAAGGTTGATAGAGAGAAACGAAAATGTTTCGAAAAAAACCCATTCCGATTAATAAAATTGCCATTTTTCATAGCCCCATTTTTTAAATAATTTTTTCTTTATTTAAAAAAACGACATTTTTTATTTAATAAAAATTAATTTATAATTTCCCTAGAAAAAAACAGGAAAAAATTGATTTTTGGTTCTGTACCACCGATTAAAAATCACAGATCTAGTACATTTTATCCAAAACAAGGTTTTGGGTTTCAATAAATTAACAATTTAGTGCTTCTTATGAAAGAAAAATATTATGAAAGAAATATAAATTTTTTTCCTAAAATTTTGATAGGAAAAGAATATTGAAAATTATTTTGCAGTAATTATGGTCCTTCATGAAATAGTTTCAAAAAAATTGTTCACCAGAATGCATTGAAAAAGTCTTTTGTGGAACAAAATTCCATGGGAAAACAGTTTAAAATATTCTTTCCATATCAAGCTCAAAATTATAAATTTTATGATACTAACTTTTCAATTGCTGGTAGGGAACAGAAGACAAATTTTAAATATTAAAAATATATCTAATTTTTTTATAATTGCTAAAGCTTGCCCGTTAGATTATTCATTAACGTATTCTTCAAAGGATATCAACCGAGAAACTAACATCGGATGCAGTCTTGTAGAACAATTTTCACCAATATTCAATCCAATATTCGCTCTTTCATATTAATCGATCATTCTTTCCCAGCTTCTCTAGAACACTTTTCCCTTCACGGGGGGAAGTTACGTTGCCGCGATATGAACGCTTAAATGTAACGTACCTCCCATATCACCTCCCATACCAGAAGTTTATCTTTTCTTGTTCCAGATGATCGACAATGCTTTTTTTATCATGAAAGTAGATAATGCTGTTTGAAATGAGCGAAAGGCTTAACGAAATAAATTATTCGAATTATTCAGGTAATGAAAAAACAGATGATCTTGCAGCGGAGACTCTTTAGGCTCGGGACTCATATCAGACGTCTGGATCCATTTTATAGTGACTAATGAAGGAGTTTTCACAATGGTGACAAAAATTAAATTTTGAGAACTGCCCAGCACTGGAATGTGATAGGCGTGATCTTAGTGACATATCAGAAATGTTATGTTCATTAGAGTTACTTATTGGTTTCAATAAAATCTGAACACGGGTGCAATAAATGTTTAATTAATTTCAGTCACACCCTCTTCTATTCTTTCTTCATTTACTTTTCTACAATTTCTTTCAGGTAACATAAAGGTCCTTTATAGATTTTACCAAGCCACCTAAGCATTCTAACATTTTAAAAGGTTTTTTTGAAGTGCACTTATAATTACGATTACTAGTACTAGTATGCAGATCTCTAAATAGCTAACAAGTTTATCATACAAATAAGGACTGCGCGCGAAAAAATTCATGCACTTTTTAAGGCTTATAACTTTTAATATGCGTAAAAAAAGCTACTACCGTTAACGTGCTTACATTTGCTATTATTCTCAATAACTACGTGCTAAATTTTGTTATAATAGCATAATTAGTTTTTCTTAAAATGAAAATCTAACAAAATTTATCCAAACGCATAATTAAAATTTATAACAAAAATACATGTCTGCCATATTAAACAATTTGTAGGAGTACAGATGTGTTGGGAAATTCAGTTTTTTGAGTCATAAAAAATATAAAGAGTTCATGGTCACCGAAAGGAACTTTAATAACAGAACAAAAAGTTGATCTACTGGATCGTGAAAAAAACGTATTTTAAGGGAAAATCTCTACATCTCTGGATGAAATGCGATTCATTTATTAAATTGCTCAGTATATTTTATGAGAAAAGTTTAAAGAAGGTAACCTGAAGACCATCAAAATAAAAAAATTGTGGATGCAAAGAAGTGGACGAAAATTATTAAGATTATTTTTTTTTTTCAAAAATATGATTGCGTATAAAGAGCAGTATAAAATAAGTACTCTCAAACATTTTGCAACATTCTGGTCGGGAAATCCATATCACAAAGATATGGGAAATAAATATTGTATAAAAAAATCAAAATTGTCAAATAAATTTTTGATCTGGCAACTTGTTTGATTATTATTAATAACAGATTAATGTACGCAAATGAATGCTCTTGAAAAATATTTCTTTTTATCATTAGAAAGGACAGTGGATTCTAACTTTTCTGGCCTGATATCGCATCTCATCATTACAACAAGAAAGTAACTGAGTGATATCAAACATTAAGACTAATCCACTAAACTGTCCAAAACTCAATCCATTTAACATGTATTGAGTTATAATAAAAAATATTTGAAGAACACTCAAAGCTGCATAAAGAATAAAATAGAGTTTAAAAAGAGCTGAACCCATTCCAACAAAAAGTAACCGAAAACACAATAAAGCCTATATTTAGGATATTCTAGAAAATATTAAATATCTTAGTAAAAACGAATTAATTTTTTTTTAACAGAACAAAATTTGTAACGTACCGTACAAATCCACTTTTATACAAACTCTATCTAACTTAACCACACTAATGTACAATGCTGCTATTTTCTTAACCCTCTAATGTACAGTATTGTTTATTTCATTCCATTTTGTTATGTTATTCTTGATGAAGAATAACCGTCCGAATATAACCCGATATCCGCTCTTTAACATAGACATGTGTCATAGTTGTTACTAACCGTAGTTTATCTATTTTGAATCCATAGTTAGTCGAACTCAAAGCCTCCGAATTCTTTTGTGTCCGAAGTAATTTGCACTCGTAGTTAGCCGAACTCAAAGTCTCCGGATTCTTTTAAATCCGAAGTAGTTACTTTCGTACTTTTCATTCGTAGTTAGCCGAACTCAAAGCCTCCGAATTCTTTTGAGTCCGAAGTAGTTACTTTCGTACTTTGTATTCGTAGTTAGCCGAACTCAAAGTTCCCGCATTCTTTTGAGTAAGAAGTAATTATTTTTTTGTATATTTACCGAACTTGAGAACTTCCAAATTCTTCTCAACAGCGAAGTAGTTTTGCCGATTCCGAAAGCCGAACAAGCACCAGTGTTATTAATAAGAAAACCGTTTTTCTTCTATATTTTAAGTTTCCTTTTTCCCTTTCACAGCACTATCGTATCAACGCTTCATCGTACCAACGGCGTGAATATTCGAACCGCCTCATAGCATTAAGTAGTTTAAGGTTTCATAAATAAAAACTTTGTTCTGAATTTCTATTACCATCTAAGGAAATACTTATGTTTTTATTTTCAAAGAAAGCAGACCTTCGAAACGAACTTGGACAGACTGAGTCATACCTCGGCTGGAAAAATAAACTGCATTACAAATTTTAAAAAGATTAACCTATTGGTTTCATTTTTATAAGCTAAATTATATCTCCGAATTTTTTCGTGCGCAGTCCTTAAATAATTTATATTACACTGGAAAGCAGATGTGTAAAAAGTGATTAACGACCATATTTGAAGACTTTTTAATGTTGCAATCAGTCGATAAAATGTAAAAAGCAATAAATGAAAATTCTAAGTTGATTATAAGTGACCACTGCATGATCTCAATCGAATTAGATTTTTTACACAATATTATGTTCATGTTATATTTCATAAGCATGTCACATATCTTATGTTGGATTGCAGTCTGGCTTATATTAATTTTACTTTAAGAACTTGCATATAAGACCTTATTTACACAAAATCTTCTACCCACTTTGCGTGGTGTTTCTGTTTATTTTTTTTTCCATTTTTTTTCTTTTCATCTCTTTTTATCTTCATGTTAAATGCAAGCAAATGATGATAGATTATTTCTATGAATAACAAGCATGCGAATGAGTGGGTTAGTGTTGAATCAATTATTTTCCTTTGCAGAGTAACTTTAACAAAAACCACAAATATTTATAGGTATCATTGTGTAGTACAGATTTAATGCGACAAAAAAGAAACCAAAACGAGCCAAACTATGATTTGTAACAATGAAAAAAATTTAGGTTAAATTTTACAACTTTTTTTAATGGCAAGAAAATTTAAGTTCTTTACAGCAAAATTTTACTCTTTTTATTATATTTTCTTGCTTTATGAGAAAAAAATATTAAACTTGACATTATTTAAATCTAGCAAGTTTTTGATATCAGGTGAATTTCAATTGTTTAAATTAGTGAGCATTTGAAAAGATAGAAAAAAATTTCGCTTTTATTTCAAATTTTGAAGGAAATCTTGATATGAATTAAAATTTTCAATATCATTCTTATTAATGTCAGAATAATTTGCACAGTTTAATCTTTAATAAATAATAAAAATAAAAATAAATGCTTTCACATCTCTAGGTGCAACGTACTTTATTCTTTAGCAGTGTTGCCAGAAGATGAGAAAAGAGAGGCTAAATTTAACTTTAAACCAGAAAGAAAGATATAGGCGATCAAGATCGACTATACCATTGTTTATGAGCATTTCGGGAAGGGGACTTATATTACAACTGTGGCCAATTTTACTAAAGATGATTTTATGCACTTTAGGGCGATTCCTGGAAATGGGTTTATATGGGAGCTAGGGCAATGAACGGTATGGAACGATTCCCATAAAATTTGGTAATGTTGTTTCTACTTACATAAAACTTATTTGTGTTGAGTATTGAATTGATACTTATACAGAACTTTTTTTGCACCGAATTTCATTAAAATATTTTTTAAGGCATTTTTGAGGGATTAAACTCTATTCCGGGGGGACATTTATATGGGGGATAGGTGAGATAATGGACCGATCACAACCAATTTCGTCCTTGTATCATAAAAGTCCCACGTTCCAAATGTCATTGAATTATCTTTAAAATTGCGAACCGTTCTTTGTGCACAATGTTATATGGACAGCCAGACGGACGGATGAATAAGTGGACATCGTTAGATTGATTTAGAAAGTATTTCTGCTTAGATTGGTATACTTTAAGCACAAACTCATAATACCCCAACCACCGATGGTGGTGTAGGGTATAAAAAGTTCAGAAAAGGCTAAAGAGGATGATGCTCCTCTACACATGCACCAAATTTTATCCAAATCGGTAACCAATGGTCAAAATTTTTTAAATTTAAATTGGAATTACTCTATTGTAATAAATTTATATATAAAATATAGGACGGTTGCCAGTAAAAGTAAAATAAACTAATAAAAAATTGTCCAAAAATGCCCATACAAATTTGGGTTATATTTTATATGAAAAATTACTTGAAGTGACTTGTTTTTGCAATTTTGATTATTGATTAAGTATTTCCAAATTTTTTGGTGATTTTTCAATTTTATGAGAACATCGTTGAATTTATATTCTTAAATTGTATCTATTGCTAATGAATTATATTAAAAAAAAAAAATACATAAACATAATAATCGATTTAGTAAGTCCATAAAATTAGTTGTTATTTTTGATTTGGAGAATGAAGCGCTGCAGGCTAAAATTTTTGTTAAATATAAAAAATTTCGATTTTTTATGCTAATAAATAGATGACTCTAGAAAACAAATTTAGTAATAGCAAGTAAGAAATCATTTTCTTCGTTGTTAAAATAATATTTTAGCCTTTTTAAGACAATTTTACGAATCAAAAAAAGCTAAAATAAGCTAGAGGCTAAAACGAAAATTTTTAGGCTAAAACCAAAATAAAAAGGCTAGACTTAAACTTAAACTGCCGACACTGTTCATTAGCCAAATTAAAAAAAATATATATACATACCTAATTTGTAGAACATATACATTTTCAAATTTATATTCATAAATAGTACACTGCCTGCCACTTGAATAAGGAATCACATTTTTTAAATTTAATTAAATATATCTCCTAAACTAAAGTTCAGAAAAAAATAATTTTTTGCACAACCAAATTTGAAAGTGTTGGCTTTAGTTTCCTGAAGAAATAAAAAATATACATATTTTGTTGTACAAAAATTATGCATTTATTTAAAAACATGTATTTCTGTGGTACTTTTTCGTAAGTCACTTGAATGAGTAATTGTTTTAATATTAATCAGGAAGGCTATGATTTGAATTTCTTTCAATTAAACGGCTAGAGAATTTTTAATTTGAATAAGGTTTTAACCCTCTAACGGTCGAAAAAAAATGTATAAAATCAATTTATAAATTTTAATTAAAAATATAATTAAACCAAATAATAATTAGATCAAATGATTAGAATGAAAAAAAAGTCAAAATATTTTTTTTTTAAAGAAAACAATCAAAATTAGGTGCTCTGTGGCCGACTTAACCATTAGATTGCCTTAAATTTAACAGGATTTTAGTGAAATACGAAATAAGTATATATATATATATATATATATGTATGTATAATCAGTGTGCCAAATTTTGTGAAGGTCGTTCTATAATTTACCATAGCTCACATATAAGACCACTCCAAGATGTTTTGGAGTGGTACAAAATGAGGCCAATGCTACCAAATATTATATAAAAATAATTTTAAAGCTCTTAAAAAGTAGTTTATACACCCCAAATTTAAAAATATTGTTTCTATTATTTTTTCTGAGGAAATGAGGTACCTTTATATCCTAAGCCGGAATAAAAAAAGACTGAGTTAAAAAGGGGAAGAAATGCAAGTTGGGAATTTAAGAACTTTTGTTTATATTATAGTTAATTTAAAATTTAAATGAACTGAATCACTCGCTTCTATACTGGGAAATAAAAACTTATACAAAAAAGTTTATTTAGTTTCTAATATTTTTGTATGTATGTATACATATTATAAGCTTGGACTTGACCGACTTATTTTCCCTCACTAAATATTTGTCCATTCAAATTTTTGAAAACTAAAAGCTATATGAAAAATTGTTTTATAAATATTGCGTTTTCGTTTAATTTTCTATATTGGTTAATTATCGGGCTACACACGGGTGTTCTCTTATGTCAACGATGCGCTCGCTACCAGTTAAAGCCCACAATTCGATACGACTAGTTCATCAAACATGTATGTCAACAACACCAAAGATCTGTCGAAAATCATTTCATCGACCCGAACAAAATCGTGACTTCTCAGAATGCATCGGAACTTGTGTCCATTTGTATAAAATCAAATTAAATCAAGAGCTTAAGGAAAACAATGTTAGAGTGCTTTATATTTGCTACATGGATTCTGGAACAGTTGTAATATAGAAGAGAATAAAATATCTTCATGGGCGAGGCCTATTTTAAACTGGGTACATTAAAAACATTAGGAGTTTTGAAAGAGGCAATGAAAACGATGAATGATACTGTTTTTATTAAATCTGATCCCAGGAATTTTTTTTCAATTAATCTGATATTTTTGTCATTAAATATTAAAATTTAAATATAATAATAATTCAACAAAAACTAACATTTGCTCAAAAAATTAAAAACAAGAAGAAAAATTTTTTTTAATATTATTTATTTTATATCTAACAACAATAAATAAATAAATAAACTGCAAAGGATTTGAAACGTTTTAAAGATGTGAATTCTTTAGAATTATTTGATAAGTAAGTACGAGCTTTTAATGTTTGATATATTTGTTAATAATTTGTTGCAGTAACATTTTCATCCTTAGTGCAAGATGATAATATTAAGATCAATATCACTACCTACATTTATAATTTTTGTATAATATGCCATAGATATTTTATTCGAAAGCTCAGAATGGTCTAGATTGAGTTAGATTTTGCATCACATCTATTAATATAGCGGTATATGTATTAATATAATTTAAAGAATCAATTGAAATTTATACAAAAATCAATTATTTTCTGTTAATTAATATTATCATTTTGTTGATTGAATTAAAATCAAATAAAATTTGAATTAATATTCATAAGTAATTTCGTAATTTAAATTGATTTTTATTTTTTCTGTATAGAATAATAACAAATTTGACTCAAGAATACGTGGCGAACATTTGGGGGACATAGTCCACATAATGTAAAATAAATTTAAGCTTTAACATTTAAAAATCCCAATAGGAAAATAAATTATTTTAATGTTTATTTATCTCATACGCTATATTTAACAAAAATTTTTAAAAGAAACAGGGTTAATAAAAATACTAATTATTTATTTTCATTCTTATATTACTAGGAAAATTTAATTTTGACCAAATATTAAATTTTATTTAAAAATTACAAAACTTTTGCAACTTTCTAAAATTTATTAAAACAAAAGTTAACCATAATTTTCCTTTGAAAATTTTTTTTAAATACAAAAATTAATAAACTTAAATACGTTTCTCTCAAATATTATAAAATTTTTAATTTCTACAAAAAATCACATTTCTAAAGAAAATCACAATTACGAGTACTTATTTGTACTTGTAGTATGACATGTGCCACAATATTGAAATTTTCATTACAAGAGGAAATTATGTACATCTGTATGTATGTATGTATGTATGTATGTAAGCATTATTGAAAACATCTCTATTCAATTTCACCATCTCATCTCGGTTCATTAATATTTAAAAAAAGTTCCCAAATATATTGCTTAATTAAAAACTTTGGTCAAACAATTCATACTAACTACAAATAGACTTATTTATAAAAACTAATATAAGAAAGTCAGGTTGTAACCACAAACAACAAACCACATGACAATTGCAATAAGAACTAATTATATTATGCTAGAAATTGAAGACCAAAAAATTAATATACTGTTAATATAAGATAAAATATATACATATTTCTACTGTTGTCATATGTACACAGAAAAAAAAATTATTAGAATATATTTTTTTAGTTGTTTATTAATTTTATAATAAAATTGAATTAAACTGTTCGATTGGTAATAAGAAAAATAAAAATAAACAAAAAATGAAGATAAAGAAAAATGTGACAATTCTTCTTCTTCGAAAAAAATATTAAAAAAAGCCAGGACGTATTTTTTTTCTATTACCAATAAATAAATATTTTACTCTAATTATTAACGGTTTCCGACTGGACTGTTTAACCAAACGGGATTAAATTGGGAAAAAAATGTTGCTTGTTATTCGGGAAATATTAATCAACCCATATTTTTCATAATTAGTATTAGTTTAAATGTTCCTGAAAATAATGCCCAAGTTATTGATTATTTCTTATGCATGATAAAACTGTTTTACGATTTTAAATTACAAGAAGCTTGGCTCCTATTTCTGAAAGATCACAGTATGCGGAAGCTCTTCTTTTTAAAATCTTGCAAATCAGCTATCAATTTTTTAGAACACTCACATACATATGTACTTTAACGCATTATATATACATATATATATATATATATATATATATATATATATATATATATATATATATATATATATATATATATATATGTGTATATATATATATACATATGCAAATATTAAAATTTTTATATTTCAATCTTTAAGATATAAAAAGCATTATTGTGAATTAATTTTTTATATATTTTTATTTATATATATTTGCAGTAAATATAATAAATATTTCAAATTTTGGTATTTACATTTAAAATTTAAAAAATTTTTTTTTAAATTAAAAAAAAAAAAATATTTCATTTAATTAATGTTATCATTTAGGTGATTAGAGCAAAATTTAACAAAAATTTAATTAATACAAGCAATTTCATAATTACAATTCATTTTTATTTTTATTTTTTTCTGTGTAGTAAATTTATATTAAAACCCCCCAGAACATAGAATAAATAATATCAATTGAATGGAGTATGTACTATGTACTTAAAGAATACTACACAAAAGAAAGTCACCAATCACCAAATTAATTCATTCAATTAAAAATTGTTTAAATTTGCACCTCTCACCAAAATGATTATATCATTTACTAATAACCGTAAAAATTGAAAAACCGAAATTTTTTTCCAATTAAAAAATTTATAGAATAAATCAAGTAGATGATTAAATTAAAAATTTAAATGAAAAAACAAACACTTGATGTAAAATGAAACAACTGTGTTAATTGAAAAACATAAGGTGATATTTTTTTCTGTGGAGAAAACAACTAAATAATGAACGGTTTTTAAGAAAATACTAGTCTACACTTATTTACTCATACTTATAATTAATTCAATGGACAATGTCACAACATGCCAAACTTGTTTCCTGACCAAATATATATGTGCGACTTTGATATTACATACTTATATTGGTATTTTGAACATGTCTAATAATTTGCAACATATGGACATTAAAGGGCATCGATTTGTATGAAGAAAAAAAAAATTGCAAATGTAACTCTAAAATTAAAGATTGATATACAGTATCGACTATAAAAAATGCAACGCTATGTGATGTGATCTTTGTTCGTATATAGTTTGCTTATAGCGTAACCCGATGTAACAATACTGTTGTGATTTTAATATTTTTGGTCATAGACTCTTGTTGTATACAATTTTTTCGAATATTTTTGTACATAAGGAAAATTACTAAAAGTTTAGTAAAAGTAGTTGTAAATCTGAGCGAGCAGAAAAAGTGCAACTCTAAACAAATCAACACGATTTTTTTAAATTTTTATAAAAATCGTTATTGGTAAAGTTTGGAAACTATAGTATTATTAAGTATCATAATTTGCTATTCTTTCATATAGACCAAAATACTTGAAATCTATAGATAATATAATAATCCCACTTTCTATTAAATTTTGCTATTTTTCTTAACTATTTTGGAAAAATTTCCATTGAGATTAATATTTTTGAAATCATTATTTATTTTTTATTAGTCTTGCAAATAGTCATGATTTGTTTAGCATAATTTAATAATTCATTATTGTATTAGAACCTTTCACCGAAATAACGCGAGCAGTTTCGATTGTTATTGTGATGAAATCAACACCTAAATATAATTTTTTCGCAATGATACGATATTGTTTAATGCTCGATAGTGCAATAATGTTTTGGAAAAAATTCTAATCTATTTTGGCACTCTTTCTATGTCAAATAGTTAAAATTTCATCCTTCGTGGTTATTGGATTTTATTTATTTATTATAATTTTTAAGAATCCATATTCATATTAGAACAACACATCAATATTATTTCAGTACCATCATCATATGTTATTCTAAAATATCCATAAATTCTTAAAAAGAATGGAGAAAGAGTATTTTTTTTTAAATCGTGAATATCCTTTGTAGTTGAAATTACGTTTAATTTATGTATTTATATTGATTATAGTTTTCAGCATTTTTCAATCATTATTTTTATCAAAATTTTAAAAGATTCTGTTGATTTTTTTGGAGTTGAATTTTTTTTTGCTTGCATTAATTTATAACCATCTTAACAAAATTTATAAGAACTATTCCTATGTATTACAATTTGGAGCAAAATAACATACATAGAATAAAATTACAACAAAATTAGCTAATTTAATAACGTTTTAACCCTAATCAATGCGATAAAAAATCATATATTCTAGCGTTGAATTTATTATACTCGATACTGTATTATGAACTAACCAAAAATATATTTCGATTCAATTGTTTCGTTTTCGTGAGCTGGACCATTTCTAAAATACCTCTAAAAATGTAGTTTTATGTCAAAAAATTGCAATATACACATGTCGACTAATACGTATTCAGCAAATTATGTTTTTTTTTTTCTTGAAATAAAGATTTTTTTAGTTTGAATATTTCGGACATTTTCCATCGTAATTTAGATTTTAGAGCATTATTATTCAAAACTATTGATATATGTATTCATTTAATCCTTTAGTAACAAAACTAATATTTTGGGATCACCGCTCCATAAGAGGTTAAGATAATTTTTGTGGCAACTAAATACTTATTTAAGAAAATAAATATCACAAGAAGCATAAATTTTTCAAAAAACTATAAATTCGTGTAAAATAGCAACTAAACTTTAAAGATTTTCTTTTATTCGATTAATACCGCGGTTTTAAAATAATAATAAAAAGTATAATAAATATTTCCATAGAACTTATTTGCAAAAATTGCAGACTAACCTTGTGGGAACTAAGTATATAAAATTGAAATTTTGTTTTTAAAGGGTTAATTATCGGTAATTTTCAATAGTATCAGAATAGGCATTTCCAAAGCTACCTTTAAAACCAATATGTGTTGAATGACCGAATTTCATATAACTACATATTTATATAGTGAAAATGTGATCAAAAATCTTAACAAAATCTTGATATTTCGCGAACGAAAAGAGATGTAAGAATCACGTAAATAAATTATAACTAAGATTTGTATAATGCTTTTAAAAGAAATCTGTATTTTTAGATGTGCTTTAAAAACGGTCCAACTTACGTAAATGAAAACATTCATACGTAATATTTTGAGAATCATAGAAGCCATAATAGTGTCCACTTCTAAAAGGGTACATTTGCAATTTTTTTTCGTAAGGCACTTTAATGGACGAACACTTACAATTAAAATATATTTTTATCATTTTGGACTTTAAAGAGTTTCTTTATCGTTTTCTCTCCCCTTATAGAGAGGGAAAAAATATGTTCCCGTAATGTATAAAGGAAGCTGGGGTATTGTGGCGCATGAGGTAATGAAGAAAATTCTACTTTTTCGCGTATTTTTAATTATTTTGCAAAGAAGACTACTACTGTAAGTTTGCCATCATTGCACTACATTTCTAGACTAAATTTCATCCATGAAACCTTTGATATTATTACTCATCAAGAGCAAGCAAATATAATATATTAAAAATTTTTCTTAAGTACTGATGTTTCTCAGAAGGATATCCAAACCAAGCGGATTTTTAAATTTTAATACAATACAAATCGGTTTTACACATACTTCATATGCAAACTTGCAAATAGGTTTTTTCTCAAAAACATAACGCTCTTTAAAAATCTCTAGTTAATATAAAATTATAGAATTGGGGTAATGTAGTAAAAACATATTGGTCTAAAGTGAGATGTTTGTTGAAAATATGTTCTTATTTGTTTTAATTCAACAATTTGAACATATATATAAGAAAATCGAATACAACAGATTGCTAGAACCAACATGTGCAAATTGCTACAATATATTAACTTATTAAACGAGGTATATCTGGTTTTAAAATTACATAGGGTAGTTTAAAATGGCACAGTGTAAAAATACAAAATTGGTATGAAGAAACTCATGCAAAGGGTGCACTTAAAGAGTGCTTTCGCATTATAGCAATTTGTTACAACTTTGAGTTAAGCTATTTCAAACACGAGAAATAACCGCCTATTTTTATAAATTTTGTTTTATTATTTTCTATTAGTTTTAACATTAATTGGAATTTTGATATTCCTGTGGCTTTGTAAATACAAAAATAATTTAAACATATTTAAAAAACACTAAATAAAGTTAAACGTGCAATTTTTACTATTTTCTACTTTACCACAACATTTCCCATTTTATCCAAAAATAGTTGGTATGAAAAAACGATAAAGTTAGACAATAATCCATTCTATATAATAGATCCATTCAAATTATTATTGGTTGGTATTTCATTGAAATTAGATTAAAGTATGCTCCACTTTATCCCAATGTCCCGCACTAATTCAAAATGAAATTAAAAAAATAGCTGTAATCAGGATAAATTTATGACTCAAGAAATTGTTTGTTTCAGAAAATAATCTAAGCATTAAAAAATACATATTGAAATAATTCTAAAATTTTTTTTTAACAAAATTTACTTTTGATCATTGCTTGTGTTGGGTGCATCAAATTCGTCTTAGCCATATATAACATGCATACTTTTTATTTCTTTAGTCAGTTACCATTGAAGTGACACTATAGAACATAATTGTATGTTTGGGTATTAAACAAAAGTTTTGTATTTTGTTTTTGGGTCTTCATGACAATTATGACCAACATAAGTATGAAAATTATTACCGCAAGAAATGTGTGGTGAAACAAAAAGCAACATGATCATAAAATCTAGTGACACGGTCAAAGCACTTTTACTTTAAGTTAGTGTCTTAATTTTACTCGAGGAAGAGCCACCACAAATTAATACTTAAATTTTAATTTAACCCTTAAATGGTGATGAGAGTTATGAGATCATAAAAAGTTTTCTAATAGGAAGGAGTAGATGTTGAAGATGATATGATATTGCTCAAATGGCTACTGAGGCGATTAAATTTCATGCCTTCCGGTCATAGGTTTAAATTTATTTTAAAAGCATCAAATCGTACGAAATCGTTGGATAATCAGATAGTCTATGTATAATATAATTATGTTGTCAAATTGCTCGCGTAGAATGTCCTTGTATCATCAGCTGATTTTTTAAATCACTAACTGTCAATGATGTTATGACATCTTTTACATAAATGGTCATTACAGCTTCGTTCGATGTCAAATCAAAGACATCGACGTCATAACTCTTTCTATCAATTGATGTCGAAGTCTGCTCATTTGTGGCTTATTGATATGAACCTGAGACTTAACCAAATCCACCACAAGAAATACTATATCGTCGTCAAATGAAATCATGTTGGTGGACAGTTTTCTTCCTCTCTGTATCTATTTACGTCATATTCTTCACAATAGTATCATCCGAATTTGGGGAAAACAACTTTCGAACAAGTGCGGAAAGAAGATGCCGATGTTCAAAAATCCACTCTAAACAGTAAATGACATCTAATTGGAAAGCTTTAACTTGTTTGCTAAAGAACAGGATATGGTTACAAAATAAATGAAAATAGATCACATTAGACTTCATTAAAAGGTAAGTTTTTCAACAACTCATCCAGTATTTCGAAAATCTCCCTCGGTAACGTCAGAGGGTTAATTTCAATTACTGTTTTTATAACTCATTTCTGGCCTCTAATATAAACTCCAATTATTATTTAGCTCTATTGTTTTCTACAAAAAAATTTATTTTATCTCTAAAACATTTTAGGCCTCTGGGTATAATAGTTTTCCTCAGCCAACAAAGAAATAAACTGTAAAAACAATAAAGAAAATTGCGTGTCAATTTGTACGAAAATTGTATAATTGTGAACTTTTCTTTAGCCTCAACAACAAAAGCATAGTAAAACAAACTAAACATGATGATGATGCTCAACTTCTTGTTGAGATTTTAGACGAGACGACCCATCTTTGGCACATTAATAATATTTCTGTGTATGTGTATTTATAAAAATTACAAATTTCACTTAATATTTTTTATGAGGTTTTTTGGTTTTGTATTTTTGGCATAATTTCACTTTCTTTACACAAACAACAAAGTAATTTTCTTTCACTTTTTTCCATAAACTATGGGAAGGTGAATTTAAAAGAAAAAAAATATTTTTGTAAACACTACAAGCAAGTAAGATTAAAACAAAAGTTTGAAAAAATAAAAACAGAAGAATTAGAAATTCTTGGTCCCATTAAATCACTGGTAAGGGAAATAATTGTACAAATAATTAATGTGGTTGAGGTTTTATGAAAAATTACTAAAAGTATCTAGAATAATAAACGTTTTAATTATATGTACATACATATTTTATTACAATAAGCTAATGTAAATATGCGGATTATATCCCAAATGATTAGTTTTTAAAATTAAATATTATAAAACAAACTGTATTCTTGTGTTTATGCTTAAAAGTCAATGCGCTTTTTGTGTAAATTTTCTTTAAACTAAATAATATTTATATTTTCTCAGACTCGTTCACTTGTAATGCACGTTTTGTATAAATATAAAGCCCTTTTTTGTAAAAACCTAAAAAATAAATAAGCGAAATAATGAATAAACATAATTTCTCTTGAATTTTGTGTTGTTTAATTCAAATTTTTTCATAATACACACACGTACACCAACCACATTTTTTGTTAGTGTTGTTAAATGTTTTGATTCACAATGTTGCTAGAGAACAGTGTTGCCAGGAAGTGAGAAAAAAAAGAGGCTAAAGTGAATTTTAAAAAGGTTAAAAAGACTAAATGTCTCAAAAGATGAGGCCAGAAAAAAAATTTTTTTTTCAATTTAAAAACGTATTTCTTCTCATTCTCATTAGTTTTTGATATTTTTTGAATAATATTGTAATAAATTTATAAATAAAACATAAAACGGCATAAATCGCCCAAAAAAAAACCCATACAAATTGGGTTATATAAAGTTTTAGAATTTTCTTCATATGAAAAATTAAAAAATGTTTTAAAATGATGTTTTCGATATTTTTTCCTTTTTAATTAAGCATTCCCAAGTTTTTTTTGGGTGATTCTTCGCTTTTATACGAATTTATTTTTTAATTATTTTCATGAATAGTTTTCATGGTTTATAATATATATACATAAAAAAAATATTGTAGTAATTGATTTAGTAATTCCATTAAATTAGTTTAGTTAGTTTTGATTGGAATAGCGGAGGGCAGCAGGATAAAATCTTTGATACGTATTTCACAAGATTGCTTAAACGCATCCATTCTTTTCTGTACAAATAAAATTGCTTATAGCAAATAAAAAACTATTTTCTTGCTTTTTGTAATACTAATAATATAGCCTTTTTAAGGCAATTATAAAAATCAAAAACCGCTAGAAAAAACTAGAAGCTAAAAAGAAAATTTTTGAGGCAAAATAGAAAGGCTAGATTTAGCCTTAAAAAGGCTAAACTGGCAACACTATTAGAGAAGGCAAATGACAAGAAAGTATTATCCATAAAACGTGACATATGAAAATGTAGTAAAACAATCGCAATAAAGAAATAAAACAATAGTGAAAGTATATATAAATACTCATCCCATAATATCCTTAAGTAACATATCAGAGTCTGGAAGTAATCATATCATTAATACTATTAATTATTCATAGTTGAAAAATATTACAAAAATTTTAATATTAAATAAAATCTTTCTTTTTAGTATAATAGGGACCGATCAAAAGCAACATTTTGCATTTTTCCGCTTGTAATTTGAAAATTGTATCGCGAATAATATTTGAAATAAACTATATGACCAATCAATTGCATTCCTTTCAATAACTGCTTGAATTCTTTATTGGCATTTATGTGCGACTTATATCGCATAAACATACAGAGTTCATGTATGCAGTACTTGACATTTTATGAACGATTTAGTTGTTAAACAAATCCCAATATATTATGGCAAAAACAAACATAATATCGCTGAAGGGTAACAAACACTTGTGTAAATTTGTATATTGTATGAATGTAAAAATTTATTTAAAATTGCTTGTCTTTTTATCAGCAAGAACTAAACTAATTTTTTATTTCTTGCGTAGCAGACTATTTTGCAAAGGTCAAAATCCGCGTTAAGTTTAACGAACACTGTAAAGTCTGGGTAGTTCAGTTATGTACACTTACGGGATCCACGAACCTTAGGTAAGAACAAAAATATATAGAGTATCTTTATTTAATAATTCAGTGTTTTATGATCGGTAAGACTAAATTATGATAAATACTAGCAGCACGAAGATACTTAGCGATTTAGTCGATTACTTTTCAGGTAATTCGAACTCCAATATTGGCATGTGAGGGGTTGAAGATTCGGTTTCCTTGGCTATGATACTTAGGTATATCTTAAAAATACTGATCAAAATAATACAATTTCTTACAGCTGGGTTACAAAATTCAGACTTAATCTAAAGAAAACAACAGATAATAGAATTCGCTGTGCCAAAACCAAAATTGCAGTGCCGAAACTTGGAATCGAAGTCGCAGTGCCGAAACGAATAACCGAAGTTGTAGTATCGGGATAAACAACCGAAGTTGTAGCGCCTAAACAGGCAGAACAAAACCGCTGTGTCCGAAAAAGGCAATGAAAATGCTGTACAAAGTATCCCCCTGACGCTCGAACTACCGAGTAATATAGAATAAGTGACTGATGTTACAATATCAGATGTCTTAGAATATGGCAAATTATATTGTAAGATCAGCTGTCTTGGTTTTTTTTTTCTTTTTTTCTGTCGCTCGAATCTCAACTACACCATACAAACTTAGAGTACTTATATGGGTAATTATATGAACTAATGAGAATTAATAAATCTCAATACCATTTTTAGAACAATAATCAAACTTTTCACAAATAAGTAGGTAGCGAAAAATTTGTAATGTTAGGTAGTTACTGATTAGATCATTTTTCAATGACTACAACATAATGTCTTCATTACTTAGAAATATCACTAATTACCACGTAATAAGAATCCATTAAATTATCTTAAAAGCTTTGTTTGGCCTTTTAAAAGGGCTATATCGGGTAGCAAATGTGTAAGGCCTTGACTGCAATGACGTCACGTGCAACACGGAATGCAAGTAGAAGATCTAAGGATGAGCTCCTGGCTCTAAAGAAGGATCTGAAGAAGGTGTTCTAGAAGTTCTCTTTACCCCTTTTTTTACCACTGGGTTATATAATACAAGCTTCTCACTAATACATATGCCCATTAACAAAAAGCTTTCTTTGTCATTATAGTAACTAGAGCTGTCTTAGATAATTAAGATAAATTAAAATTAAGAGACCACAATCAAACGAAAATTAACAGAATTTACAAACTAAAAAATTCTAATAGGTTGCAAACCAGAAAATACCAAAATCGTTATTTTAAACTTATAAAACTAATTCTCATAATAAAATTTATTCAACTAAACTTATGAAAGCTCATTGTAAATGTTTGATTGATTATTATAGCGTTATAAAAGTTTTACCGTATAAACGCTGAATTAATATTTTGTTTGCAAGTTAGTAACTGACGAAAACTAACCGTGATTAGTGAAACTAATTGCAAATAAAGAGTACGGCATTGCCACTTCCTTTTATATTCATAGAAATTTCTATGGTTATAGTTGCATTTTTCCCATCCGGCACAACAAATAAGGAAATATATTTCTTTATGCAATTGACGTAAAAACAGTAAGTTATTTTTGTTTGCAATAATTATGCCTATAAACGTGATATATGACTAAAGAAAAAATATCTTCAAAATAATATGGATTTTCTAAAGCATATTTTTGACAAAAATCTGCAACTTTCTCCAAGTTACCCCTAGCAACGCTGTCATAATATTCTTATAATATAGAAAATATTTATATTTCGCAATTTCCAAGAAATTCAAATTATTTCAATATCAATATCCTTAAACGTTTTGCAGTGTATCTTTTTCTCATCCCCTTCTCATTTTACAGTCAATTTCCATTTCTAACTATTGGTATTTAATGAAAGGTGATAAATTTATTTTTGGATTACTTTTCTATAAAATACAAAATATTGCTCGTAATGTAAATAAATAATTTGTCTTTGAATTTTTATAAAATACATACAGAGAAAAAACATGGTTATGGCATTACAATATTATGTTCTCATTGTTAATTTTCATTAATTTTAATAATACTGTGTTCATGATAATAATGCTTTTGTTTCAGTTTTATCATTCAATGTTTACATTTAATAAAAATTTTCAAATAGTTGACTACAAAAATTTTACGTTTTTGGTTATTTTTCTAGAAACAAAATTTTATTAATATAAAAAACATAATTATTTATACAACCATTAAATATTATCAATCTCTCTCTATTAATATTATAGTTGATAACTTGTTTGTTTTTGAATATATTTTGTTTTTAACATTTATTTTGCACTTTCATTATAATTATCATTTAATTTATACATGAGTTAATATTAGTGCACAAGGTTTTGTTATGTTTGATGTGTTTGAAGCAATATAAGATATTGATTAACAACTATTAAAGGGTTAAGTTAATAAAAAATAAATTATATTATCCAAATGTAGTGGAATCAATAAATATATTATAAAAATAATAATTTTGAATTAATGTATTTTATTTTAATATGTTATAAGATGGAATATTAAGATTAAATAGAATCATAATGCGATAAGATTAGATAATAATATAATAATATGGAATAATATAATAAAGTGAAATCATAATCTGATAGAACGAAATAATAATAAAGTAAGATGGTACAATATGACACAATATGAAAAAATGAAATCATAACAATTATTATTTGCAATCATATCTATTTTTAGCTGTGAACATATGTTCCAATCATAATATGTTGCTCATAGATTATGGTCACTACAACTAATTTTTTTTCTAGGTGTAGAAGCAAAATAGAAATATTACTAAAAATTTTATTTATAAAATTAGTAAAATCCTAACAGAAAGTTAAGTGTGTATATGGATTGCCAATATGAAAAATGAAAGCGTGTAGATTATTTATGTTTAGTACTATTGTATGCAATTTATGTGATTTCTATAAAATTTAAATCTTCTTTAAGTTATCACGATTTAAATATTTGTACTTCCGTGGATTTTGTTAACAACATTATCTATTTCATGATTAACAAATAGGGTCAACAAGAAATACGTATGTGGTTTTGGAAATACCAAATTCATTGTTATTAAACAAAAACTATAACAAATTTAACAATTTACTTTTTAAGTAAAAGATTAGAAAGGTTTAAATAATCGTTATAACAGAATTAAAACTTAGAATTATATTTCTCATTTTATAAATAATACTTCACTTTTACTTGGTGCTGTATTTAAATAATTTATTTTATTTGAAATTGTCTAAAAACTTATTCTAAGAGAAGCGATACGAAACAATCTTCTTCTAGAGGAAGATTTTTTATTATTATTATTTTTTTTTTCAACACGCTTTAAATATTTATTTATTTTTTTTTTTTTTAATTTTTAATCAGTGAAGTACACAGTGGGACCAGGTGGTTACCTTTGGCGCCGCCTGTGCTCCATCTACACACCCAACAATACTCTCTATTGATGTTCCTATTTTCTTCAAAATCAGTTCAGCCGTTTAAAACATCTAAACTTATTATCATTTATTTTGCAAATGGCAAAAATTTCATTTTCAAATCTTTTAGTTGTTTTTGTAAACATAAACTCAACTAGTAATTCTTTCAACTAAAACAAAAAAAAATAAAAATTTCAAATGATTGTACATTTCGCTTATAACCTCTGCAAAGGTCAATTGTTGTTAACAGCCTCTAAAGTTTATAAAAGTTTCTTTATAAAAAAAGTTATTCAATCTTTTACTTTTTTTCAGTTTTTGTTTATTTCTTCAACGAAAGTGAAATTTAACTTGTTTATGTAAAATGTTTTCTAATATTTTTATTACTAGTAAATGCTAACGTTTGGTTTCTTAAACAATAAAATATTATTATTAAAAATTATATTATCCTAAATAACTAATGATTTCTCCAAATCTTAAGCAAAACTAAAATAGGAAATAAACATAATTTCATTGGCCAAAGGTCCAATTTTTTCTTAACACCAATTTCCAAAAGTTTTAATGCCATCCATTAGTAAATATATGGAAACTAAAGTGGCCTAAAAAATCTAATCAAAATATAATTGTGGGCGTGGCATGCTGTTAAAGACAAATATTTTATGTTGGTTTATAAAATGAAATGTGATTTTTGTAAATTTGATCAAAAGCAAATTATAATTACTCTCAAACTATTATTGATTGCATTTGTTTTTATGATGGTGGGATAATAGTCTTTAAGAAATGGTATGATGTGTTACTGTACCGTTCTATACCGGTACTATATTTTGGTAAATTTTGAAGTTTAGTGGAATAGAACTTTTTTATTACCAGAAGAAAGGCGAAAGTGTCTTCTTTTATCCCATATATACTTTTGTACCTGTCTGGACCCGTCTGTAGAACACTTTTTCCATTTAAATGAAATTTCTATCAAATCTTTTTATATTCTTTCTATTTTACTTGTTCATATGACTCAGAGTATTTTTATAGCATTGTTCTGTCTTTAGCTTTTTTTAGTTTTTAAAATTTTTTTATTGTGCTTATTTAAGCTATCTAGGAACATAGTATAACGTAATGTAAGAAAACGATAAAAGCTAGTGGCATTCGAATATAAACTCTGTTGCTATAATATATCTAAGCAAAAACAAACAAATTTTAAAATCTTTATGAAGCATGGAGAGCTCATCTATAAAGAATATGCGAAAAGCACCACAAATACAATTGGCCTTGGAAAATAAGAATAACTGATTTCGTCAAAGACTTAACAAAGCGTTACAAAAAAGTTAGATGGATCAAACAAAGATTTTATACCAGCTTTGAAAACTGCTTAAAGGGCTAATTTACTGTCCAAGAAAGTATTTACAAATTGATGCTACACGCAGAGAAAAAACATGGTTACAGATTTATCACTACAGCAATATTATGTTCTCATTGTTAATTTTATTGAATTTTAATAACTCTATGTTTATGATAACAATGATTTTGATTCAATTTTGTCATTTAATGTTTACACTCAATAAGAACTTTAATATGATTGACTGCAAATATTATATGTTTTTAAATATCTTTACCAGAAACAAAATCTTGTTAATATGAAACATATCATTACTTCTACAACCACTAAATATTTGCAGTCTTTTTCCTTGTTCCTAAACCATATTCTGGTTTTTAAACCATATTAATATTATTATTCCTATAACAATAAAATATTACAAATAAATATAATACTTATCGTTTACAAACTTAGTGGAAAACGTCAATACCTGTTTTTATTTAAATGTATATATATATATAATATATAATATTTGATTCCTAATTTCAATGTAATTTCCATATAGTTAATATGTGCATAAATGTAAATATATATATATATATATATATATATATATGGATGGATTAAATAATGATATGATATGATTGGATAACTGTATTATAATATGAGGTAATAATATGATAAAATGGAATCATAATATGAAAATTTGGTATAATAATATAATAAGATTGTTTAATTATGTGCAAAACTATAATCGTAACATAAAAAAAAACAAACCATAAAATCAGATACAATATGACAAAGTGGAATTATAATAATTATTACTTATAATCATTTTTATTTTTTGCTGTGATCATATGTTGCAATCATAATATGTTGCTCTTAGATTATGGTCACTACAACTACATTTTTTCTCTGCGTGTAGAATAGTGATTATGCGAAGGAAACTACACGAATATATACGATCAAATATTCATGGAGAAATATGTCTTCAACAGTTCACAAAATCTTTTATCATGGAGAAAATGTCATTAAGCATCATTTTGTGCCACTTGGAGATCTATCAGAGGAAGCCCAGGAGAAAAGGAATAAGGATTACAGATTTTATAGAGAGCACAATACTATAAAAATATCACGAAATTCTACAAATGAAGATCGATTTAATATATTATTGACAACGTCAGATCCGCTCATATCTAGAAATTCAATAGAAAGTAGAACATCGGTACTTAGATAATGAAGCAAAAGGGCTGCTAGAGGACAGAAATAATATTGAACTAAATGTGGAATATTAGCAGGCTATTTTCCAACCAAATGAGTAATAATTATAATTTTGTTTTATTGTTATTTAAGTAAAAAATAAAATAATAATTAAGAAAATATTGGTTATAATAAAAAATAAAAATTTTTGTCCTTAATGTTATTTAAACAAAAAACAAAATAAAAATTAAAAAGGTCGTTACTTTTGTTTTGTCCAAAAACAACCGATTCTAGTGGAACCGGTTTTAGTAGAACCTGTCCTAGAATTGATAAACTTTGAACCTTTTTACTAAATTATTATTTTCAAAATGTTTTTTTTAATGTTTAAAATGTTTTTTTTTTTATCTGACAATAATTTTGTTATATGTAAAGCTGATTCAAAAAACAAAAATATCCGCATTTTCATACCGAATGCTCTAAGAAAATTAAAATTTCAAGTTTAGCTTTCAATTTCTCAACAACTGCTAAACTGATTTTAATGAAATTTAAACTGGGAAAAAGTTCAAGAAAATATCACCATCAAAAAAAAATCTAAAATATCTCTATCGATTCTAAAGTTACAGAATTTTGGCCGATGAAAAACGATTCTGAGCCACTGTGCGGCTACCCAAAAATTCCCATAAATTTGTATTATTTTTTTCAATTTCCTTAGTGTTTTTAAAAAGGCACAACAAAAAACATTATAATTCCCAGGCCATTTAAAATTTACATGTGTGTTTTTTTTTTCTTTTATTTATTCATCACCTTTATGAAAGCTATTAAACTGACTGGTTAAAATAAGTTCCCCCGAAATGTACCTCCTCTAAAAATAAAAGTCAACTATAAAAAAAAGTAATTCTTTATATGTTTTATTTTTCAACTATTTTAAATGATTTTTTAAATGGTCGTAAAATGCTGTTGTTTTTGTAAATTAGCGTTTTTCGTTTTGTTTATTTATATAAAATTACCAAGTTTAAGTTGTAAATTATTTAGGTTTACACTTGCATCTTACTCGTTTAATGTGGTTTGTTAGTAATTTTTTTTTAATTTTGCTTTTACATTTTTATTACCTTTGGCTTGGAATTTTAAATCTATGCGAGAAGACCTATGATACTATAACGCTTCAATATAGGTGGTGTAATTGAGGAGTTAATTAAATGAACCATTTTTGATGTTAGTTTAAACTTTGTTAAACTTTTCTATATACATGATCCCTATCATACATACAATCGTTTGTTTAATAACCCAGAAAAATAGAGAAATGCTTTTAAAGGAATAACATTTTTACTACTTCAAAAGTGGAACTAAGTGAAAGTTATTTTGGAAGTTATTTAAAATGAATTCTACAAAAGAAAAGATTAATCTCTTCTTAGTAAAGAAATAGTTTAATTAAAAAAACACGTTTTTAGCATTTTAAAAGTATTTTAAATTACTTTTACTAAATGTTATAAAGTTTCACTTTACATGCGCTGATTTTGAATCTGCATTATTAATTTAATTTTTACTAATTTTACATGAACAACAATTTAACTCTGCTACAAAATGACACTTTTTATTTTCACTAGGAAAAAGGACTAATGTGTGAAGACGTTACAACACAATTTTAAAAAATTTCGAAACACCCCCTAAATTTCGAGATATTGCGAAAAACCCGGTTTTAAAGTAGATCCGCACTATAGATCTAATAGCTTTATAAATTTTAAGTTAATTTAAGATTGGAAATAGAAGAATGTAGCTTTAATAATATAGTTATATCATCTTTTATATATACTTAAACTAATAATGACTTATTCACCATTTTCAAATTTATTTCCCTTTTCTTTTCGATGTGAATTTTTCTGATTCTTTTCTAAAAGACTATACATATTTGTTTAGATAAAAATAAGATATCCCTCTATAAAATTGCTCAAAAACTCAAAAAGTTATTAGCATTTAATAAAAAATTCTTCATATATTTTAAGACAAAATATGTTTTAATATTTTTACTTAATTTTTACTTTCTGAGGATAAAATTAAAAATATATGGAAAGTTTTAGTAAATTCTTACAGATAAAGTCGAATAAGCTTTACAGTTTTTGCTCAATTTAAAAATATTAAATTTGTTTGTGTTCATAGGTTTATATAAATAATAGTAATAAATTGCAGTTACACTCGAAAAATTGTGGAAAATTTTATTTTTTCTAGAAGTTGTTTGAAAATTTGTTTTTAATATTCGATCAAAATATACCAAATGCATATGGTTGAAAAGCCTGTTTCTTCTATTTTCCAAAGAAGTTTAAAAAGGAAAAATAAAGAAAGGAATAACAGAATTATAAATACATTTATACAATAACCTTCTCAAAACAGTTTTTTGCGAATAACTCGAAATTTTGAGGATATACTGCAAATTTTTAAAACTGATTTATGATGCCCTCAAGAAGGCCTATACCTTAATTATGTCAGTGATTTTTCACTGTTACATTGTGTTATTTATATTATTTTTATTTGTTTTGTCAATTACAGTATTGAAATAAAAAGCACCATATCTAGACAAACGATTCTGTCCGAATCACTTGGCGCATTCACCCAATGGATTGAGGTAGTTTCACCGTTTTTAGTTACTTCAAAAAATCATAAAAAATAAACTAGCGAAACGAGAAGATAGTCAGAATCAAAAGGACTTAAATTAAAGCCAACATATCTAAGTCTTGAGTACAAAAGAAAATGTACAGATATTGTTTACGGTTATGACAAGAGAGCTCTTTAAACAAAAAAGTGGCGAATGCTCCCTTTTACTTTATACGCTTTTTGTTCCTATATGATGATATTAACGCCATTCCGAAATTGGTTGCAAAAATGCAGATTATTTAAAACTTTTTCAAAACTCTAATTACAAATTTAAAAAAAGATTTATGTTAAAAAAAAGAAATTATATTTCATACAATAATTTTCAAACTACTTACTAAATATATAGTATATATAAAGAGGTATAAAGATATAAACTTCATGAAGCTTCAATGAATAATAAAATAGAAAAAAACAAAACAATTTTCACTTTTTACAACGAATAAATTTAAAAAGAAAATGGACATAAATAAAAAAGGGGTGAATAAAACTTGCAATGAAATTTACTTAGTTACACATTAATACACATTCAAACATATTGATAAATACTTACTTTATTTGTAAAAAAAAAACTAAATCGAAGTTAAAAATCAAATTTGATTTAAAATCATATTTCAAAAAAATTTATTTTTAAATTGCCTCACATACAATAAAATGCTAAAATTGTAAGGTTCCATAAAAAGGAATTTTTTGTTAATACCTCATCAAAATTCAAGCATAATATGGAAATTATACTAAAAAAAGTATGAATAAAAATGATATCAAATATAGAATAAAATAGAATAAAAGTATGCTAAATTAATTTTTAATAAAAATGAAAAAATTGCATGTGAAATTTAATATTTGTTATAAAGAATACTTTATAAATCTTTACTTTTTTATAGAAAATGTATGTTTATTTTATAAATTTAATTGTTTAATTAGAAATTTAGTGTTTTCTTGTTTATTTTTTTTTTACATTTAGTTATATTTAAATTTATTAACAAGTTTGTTTTCCTTAACTTTCATACAGTGTTTCTTACAAGAAAAGCCGAAAAATGTTCTTAACCTTCCTCAAATAAAAAGGTAATAAAATTTATAATTATACTTTGTGAAAGTTTTTTTTTTTTTTTTTTTTTTTTTTTTTTGTTTGTTTTAAAGATATTATTGTTAACTGGAAAGTGAAAATAAAATTTAATATTCATTTTCAAAACCTCTAGGGTAAACCATTTATTTTCAAAATAATTGAGAGATTTATGTAATTTATGGAGTTTAAAATTAGTTGTTGTTTTTTTTTAATTCTTTTAAATAAAATTAGTACGTAGCAAACAAAAAGAACATAAAGTGTTACGATTTGAAGTATTTATAATATATATAAATATGCTTAAAAAATATTTAAGTCTATTTAGGGGGTATCAAAAAAAAGAAAACTTTTATAAAACTAGAGACTCTAAGGAATACAAATATACATATTGTTTTTGTTTAAAGCAAAAATTGTAAAAATTCAGAAAAACTTTTCCCTTTTACAATTTTCCTACACTTTATCAATTTTTTTAATACTATGTCAATAATAGACGTGAAATATTTCAAGTGGGTTCAACCCTTATCATTTTTTTAATGGTGTAATTCCAAAAGAATTTCAACCCAGCTCGGATTATGACAATCTCTGATTTTGGTGAAATTACCCTGAACCATATCGCTAACGGTTCATATTTTATGAACCTCTAAAGTGGGATACCTCGGACATTTTTGTCAAAAATGAACAAAGTTTATGGTTAAATAAGTTTTAAGTGCATTACCAGATTTTAATAAAAATAGTGTCAATGGAAATGAATGGTATTCCTTTTTATTACAGGATCATAAAAGTTACACATCTTCCTGGCGCAAGGACCTCTAAAATAAAAAATATTTTTTATTCCTCCAAAAGGGTATTTTTATTTTAATTATTTTTTTTAATGATGTTTACAATCTTATTGTCGTTATAATTCATAAATTTCCAAATGGGATCTCAATGAAATCAGAAGTTACAAAATTTGTTCTTTAGTAACTAACACTTTTTCTATTAGATGTTAAATAGTTTTTACGCATATTGACATACTTTTTCAAATTTCAATGCCACCGATCATTATTTATAAAAATAAGTCGTATATATAGGACACTTCTATTCCCGAAAAAATAATTTGATATTATTTTAGAAGTTTCAGGAACACATTAACACAACTTTAACCCACTGTAACCCATTTTACAAAATCCGCCGATTTTTGTTTTTTGTGACGTTTTTATTGACAATTTACACATGGCCGAATAAAGGCAAAATATATTGAAATTCATCATGATTAGTCCATTATTTCACCTTTAATTCATACAACTTTTTTCCCTTTAATAGTTGTTAAACAATATGAATTTTCTTTTAGATTTTCTATTAGCTGTTAAATGGTTTTTAGGCATATTGATATACCTTTTCAAATTTCAATGCCACTGATCATTATTTATAAAAATAAGTCGTATATATAGGACAATTCTATTCCCGAAAAAATAATTTTATATTATTTTAGAAGTTTAAGGAACACTTTAACAGACCTTTAACCCAATGTAACCCACTTTACAAAATCCGCCGATTTTTGTTTTTTGTGACAATTTACACAAATTTTACACATGGACGTATAAAGGCAAAATCCATTGAAATTCATCATGATTAGTCCAACTTTTTTCCCTTTAATAGTTGTTGAACATATAAATGTCTGGAACATGTCATATTTATGTAAATTTCAGCACACATTTGTTTTGTTCAAATATAATTTTATAAAGATCGGTTCATAATTGATCATAACTTTCAATTAGGTTCCACTACCTAAAAATTACTTAAACGTTCATAAATCCCACATTATTGTTAATCAATATACAATTTTAAACATATGAATTGCACAAAATTATAAATCATCGTACATAATTTCACAATAAAAGGTCTATAATTGAACATGGTTTCCGTACAACCACCATTTCCGAAAATCAATTAAAATGCATAAATCTCACATAAATATTATAAATCGAAATAAGATTGTAAATGACATGTAAAAAAATAATGAAAATTATCCGTTATCCTAGGATAAGGGATATTTTTTAATTTAAGAAGTACTTTCGCAAGGAATATGTTTAACGTTCGTGATTTTGTGATGAGGATAAATATTAGCGTTGCCGTTGAGAATTTTTAAAAAGTGTCCAAAAAGGGGATTTAAAAAATAGTGTCGACAAAAAAAGGAAATTTTAGGATTCACAAGTGCTAACCTTAAATCTTTTGAACAATTTATTTCTCATTAGTGATAATTTAGAAAAAAGAAAAAAGAAGTACTGCAGAACGAGATAGAAAGATATAGTCGGTGAAGACCGACTATATGATACCCTACACCTTTGTGTACGAACATAAAAATTCGGAAATGGGACTTATATTATACAAATACAGAATAATGCTTTGATACTAACATCTAGATGAGTTTATGTACTTTAGGGCGATTCCTAGAAGTAGGTTTATATGAGAGTTATGACCGATTCTCATAAAATTTGGCAATGTTGTTTCTACTTACATACAACTTATTTGTGTCGAATATTAATTTTATACTAACATTCATATGGGATTTATGTACGTTAAAGTGATTTTTGGAAGAGGAGTTTATATGGGAGCTATGGTCAATTGTAGACCGATCTTCATAAAATTTTACCGATCAAAACCAATTTCAATATCTTAAAAGCCAAATTTCATTGAATTATCTTTAAAATAGAGATATCCTGCTAGACGGAAGGACGGACGGACATAGTTAGTTCGCTTTAAAAAGCGTTTCTGAGTCGATTGGTATACTTTAAGGTGGGTGTTGGATAACTTTTTCTATGCGTTACAGCACAAACGCATAATACCCCAACCACCTAGAATTCTATTCGCCTAAATGACGAAGGAATTTTCATTTCCGTTTTTAATAACGAATGTCAGTTTTTCTATCACGAATACTTAGTGATTCGTTTGAAAATCTGGTTCTTATAAAAAGAATTGAAAAAAATATAGATCCAAAATTAAACAAACAAAAAATTTCATTCATTAAAGAAATTTTTACATAATAAATGTATGTTTAAAATGTATAAATTATAATATATTTGGTCAGTCGCTTATATCTTCATAATTTTGAGTATATTTTCCATAACACATTCCACAAAAAGAAAAATCCGCAAAATTGTTGATAGAAATACAAATTATTCTTAAACATTGATTCAACATTGATGATAACATCCATTTAAGACTCGCAAAGACAAAAAGTATATATAAGATTAACCACATCAGAGTGTATGTGTGCCAAAATGATTTTAATATTTTCAGATATGATCTTTTATGAAACTTGTGATAAATTTTCAACTCAAATAAAATTCAGAAAAGACATTTATGCTTCTATAAAACATATATATCATATGGTTATATTTTATTCATATTTATACACCAAAGTTATTTTTAGAAGTCGACATCATATGAAAGCAGCTATCAATTATGACAGATTCATATTTTTTGGTATGTGCAATCGGTTATTGAAAAAATTTTGCAAAATAGCACCTTTATATCAATATCTACGTAAGATTTAAGCACGTTAAAATAGATTTTTCGAAATGTGGCTTGTGCGGGAGTTATGGTCAATTATGAACATATCTTCGTGCAATTTGGCTTTCTGATTTATTTATACTTCTTGTGAATAATAGGATGAACATCTTAAATTGCTTTACATTATCTTTATCAGCGAGTTACATATATTATGGTGGTGGAAGAATATTATCTCAATGTAGAATTTTATAAAGATTGGTCAATTATTTGCCATAAATCTCGCAAAATACCCCTACAAATAATTTGTTTAGAAAAGTCAACAAAAATTTAATTTTTAAATGAAAAAGCGTAATAAAACATGAACGAATTCGTGCAACTTATAAAAACCAAATTTGTTACGTATTCGTCTGTAAACAAATTTGCTCATTTTATAAAAGCAGACTGTTAGTTTTTAACAATTTTAGATCATTTATAAATTCTTCGGGGTCTTTTATATTGTGAAACAATCTCAAAATAATTAATTTCTTCTTTGCAATTTCAATTTTAAAAAATGAGCCAGAAAAGTGGTGGTTGAAAAAAAGGGCAATTGGCGACTAAAGTCACCAAACGGTAACGCTATATGGAACTGATTCATAAGCCATAATATACACGATGGCTAGTTTAAGGTACACCCCAAATTAAAAAAAATTGAAGATTTAACACGTTCGTCACTCATTCAAAAAAAAAAAAAAAAAAAAAAACTCACGAACAAAAGGAATATGTCACATAAATACGACATGAGTTTTCTGAGCAATTTTCTTAAGAGAAACTATGTGTTACGTATTTGTGACATACACAAAAGTCACATATAAGTGTCATGAGTTTTGGAAAGTACTTGTGTCACATATGGGAGTCACTAAATAGTTTAATTTTCATTTCATTTGTAACGTTTGCACCAAGATTGTTTTCTTCTATGTCATTCCCATCTTCTGAGCAATTTTCTTCCCCAGACACTTCATCCTCATTTTCTGGGGCGGAACTGCTTTCAGAATCTTCAAAATCCAGGTCACTTTCGCTGCAATTCAAAATAGCCTCAAGAATTTCCTCCTCAGATACTTGTTTTCTTCTAGGACCCTCCATTCTAAACAATCAACGAAAAATATACACATATATATAAATACATATATGTTTTCTATATTAGTATATAGATAGTTGAAGCATTGTAAAAAAACTTACCTTAAAATTTTTAATATCAATATTTACACTTTTACTTATAAGAACCTTCTTCTATGGCTATTGTGACACGAATGAACTGATAAAAGCGCTTTTCAAACTTATTTTCACATAAATTAGCACATTGCAAAACTTCGGGGAATACCCCTTGAAAAAACGAAATTTTAAAATAATGGCTTAGCGCATATACAAACCGCAACATTCGTATATATCTGACACCTTGCCAGAGACTAAAACATGCAAGAAAATTACTTCCTACATATATGTGACATGAGTTTTTTTGAAACATCCCACGTCACATATATGTGAAGCTGATTGGCGAACGTGTTAAAATTTTTAAAACTGTAATTTCGGGTGGAAATTTTTTAGAATGAAAAATTTACAATTTTTAATCTGAACCATTTTTATCGATTCAGTTTTCGTTACCAAATCTAGTCAGAATATCGATTTGCACATTATTTAGTATTTTAGTTGATATATTGTGACATTGTCTCTTCTTTAATGTATCATTAATAATTAGCTCTTTTTCTGACTTGAAGTCAGAAGCATTTTGTGTTATATATAAATTTTTTAGTTTATAAATTAACGGATTGATTCTAATAAAAAAAAGAAGATAAAATTTTCATAATCGCCGATCTAATAATGTATGTATTTTCTCAAAACTTTACTGAATCAGAAACTATTTAGTTCTTTCCAATACAATTTACACTGGGTCTAATATTTACATTTTTTTCTTTGTAATCATGCTTTGTATATTTATTATTTTTTTTTTTTTCTTTCTAATTTTCCCATTACTTTTATGTTTATTAATCCCTTATGCAAACAATTTAAAAACCATATTAACACCATAATCCATATTCATATTATCGTTAAATTTATATTTATGTGCATTTCACTTTCAATCATATAAATTTTAAAATCAAATAATTGAAAATGAAACTTTTTCTCGAAATGTGCCAAAAACAATTTGCATTTTTATCCTCACACATCACGCTCATCCGCATACAGAATTGCCAACGATGACAGCAATAAACTGTTAAATTTAATTTAAATATTTTATTTGATTTTCTGCATGCAATAAAAACACAACTTGTGTTTCAATTGATTTGAACCACAAAATATGTAAAGAAAGGAAATTCAGTGAAAAAATTGCATAAATCAAATGCCATTTGATAAATGATTGAATGAAGCAGATGACCACAAACGAACAATGAACTATTTATAGAAATATTAAAACTTTTATTTTATTGTATGATTTTATTTAGATACTAGGGTCGGTAGTAAGAGATAGTTGATGATAAATCTAGAATTGAGCAAACAATTAAAAATAGTAAAAAATACAAAAAACAAATTTTATTGCTTTTTTAACTCAAAGTTTGTCAAATTTTTCCTATTTATATAAATTGTTTTAAAATAAATGAATTACTAAAACAAATAAAACAATAAATTCTTTCTTGTCGGTCAACACCGACTATATGATACCCTACACCATTGTGTGCGAACATAAAAATTAGGGAAGAGGAAGAAATCATATCTGTGGCCAATTTTACTAAATGTAAAATAAAATATACAAATACAGAATAATGCATTGATACTAACATCTAGAATATTTTATGCACTTTAGGGCGATTCCTGGAAGTTTGTTTATATGGGAGGCTATGGTAAATTATGGACTGATTCTCATAAAATTTGGCAATGTTGTTTCTACTAACTACACATTTAAAGTGATTTTCGGAAGAGGGAGCTCTGGTCAATTGATTTTGTACAGAACTTCTTTGCACCAAATTTCATTGAAATATTCTTTTTTTTAAGGCATTTTTGAGTGTTTAAAACTTATTCTGGGGGGACGTTTGTATCCATCCAACCAGACAGACGGACAGACGGACGTCGTTACTTCGATTTAAAAGGTGATTCTGAGTCGATTGATATACTTTAAGGTGAGTGTTGGATAATTTTTTCTGTGCGTTACAAACCTCATCACAAAAGCATAATACCCCATTTATTTCGTTTATTTATATTTATACCCTACACCACCATAGGTGGTTGGGGTATTATGCGTTTTTGCTGATGTTTGTAACGCACAGAAAAAAATCATCCAACACCAACCTTAGAGTATACCAGTAGACTCAGAATCACTTTTGGAGTCGACCTACCGATGTCCGTCCGTCTATCTGGCTGGACGGCTGGCTGGCTGTCCATGTAAACCTTGTGCACAATGTACAGGTCACAATTTTGAAGATAATTCAATGAAATTTGGCATATAGGACTTTCATGATACAAGGACGAATCCTATTGAAATTGGTGATGATTAGTCCATTATTTCACCTAGCCCTATACAAATGTCCTTTCGGAATAGAGGTTTAACCATCATAAATGCCTAAATATAGCAATATTTTAATGAAATTCGATATGAGGAAGTAGAAATCACAGTGACAAATTTTATGAGAATCGCTCCTTAATTTAACATAGCTCTCATATAGGCCCACTTGCGGAATTCACTCTAAACTACATAAATTCATATAAATGTTAGTGTTACCGTATTCGTATATTTTATTTTACACTTACTAAAAGTATCGGTCTACAATTGTCTACATGCCTAATATAAGACCTATCCATGAATTTTGATGGACATGCACAATGGGGTGGGGTATCATAAGGTCGGGCTTGACCGACTATATCTTTCTTACTTGTTTTTTTTTTTTTTTTTTTGTATTTGCAGGTTAGTTTTTAACTGTTTATTGCGATAGAATTCAGTTAAGAGCATCGAATATTCAATATTGGAACATATAATGCTAAATTTATTTTGGTCGTAATTTTCGTATTAGTTAAACTACATTTAGTAATGACACAAACCTATTGAGTTAACACTATTTTTCTTTGCAAGAACCTCAATTCAATTCAAATTTTATAAACAAACCTTTTTTTCTGTGTGTAACACATTTCGAAGAAGAAAAAAAAGCAGAATACTTCACTCCTACTTATAGAATACACGATTTTTATATGACGAGTTCTCGCTTGGAAGCATTATATTTTTAAAGTAAAACAATCTTTTGAGGTGAACATAACAATACATAACATAACAATTCACATATATAAAATACTAATGGGACTCATTTATGTCTGCAATGAAAGAAATATGAAACAGTTATGAAACTTAAATTCTTAAAAGTCTAACTATATAATACAATTACCGGTAGAATTAGTTACAAAGAAGTTGTAGCCAGTTATCGACAGCTTCTCACAAAATAATTAATTGTATTTTTTTAAACAAAATCGTGGGCTAACTTATCTTCTCAGTAGAGATTTATTATCACTAATGTACGCCATACAAACGACTCTGATAAGATTTTTATGAAAGCTGATCTTTGGGAATACAATCTTTATTATTCTCTCTTTTTAATACCTATTATTCACTACTTTAACGACCTTCGTACTTCAATGAATTTCAAATTAAAATTTATCTTTTTAATAATTTGTTTGTAAATAGATGCAAGCAGACAAATTTTTAAAATGAAAATGAACATTATATGGATTATCAAAATAAAATTAACCACACTTTATACACACTTGCTTGCTTTTAATGCTAATATCTATCTATTTACAGATATATGGGCCATTATCAAATATTTTTTATCTCTCTGAAACTGATTTTTATCTTTAGTAGGTTTTGTGGTAAAACTATTTTAATCAAACGGGTTATAGATCTGAACTCACAAGACTTTAAACTAATAAAGTGCAAAATTGTAGCACCATAGGTTTCATTTTATAATCATGATTGTTGTTTAAAGTTCAAAAGCTTAGAAAAAGCTCTAAAAATTACTTAACTTTTCCCATTCCCACTTTTTCCCTTTTTCCCACTTTTTTAATTTTTTTGGACGGGGCGCACGGCCTCAATGAAATAAAAATTTTTTAAATAGAGATTGATGCATGTTATAATTATGCATATTTTGCGCCATATCTCGTTATGTGCCCGAAATAGGCAACGCAGTAGACAGTCTCAAAGTTTGGAAAACAAGTGCAAAAATTTAAAAAAAGTCAGTTTTTTCGCGAGGTACATTCACAATTTCTAATGGAATAGCATGGATTACCATTTACTTAGTTTTTCTTTATTGTACACAATAAAATCGGAGCAGCATTCTAAAATTATTTTGAAATTTAAAAAAAATATATGGACTTTTTGAATATTGCAATTTGTACAAATCTATAGATATAAGAACGCCGATAAATGTAATTGATCGTGACCATAAATTTAAGTCCAATGTCATCAATAGTTAAAAACGGAACAATTTTGTAAAAACACATGTTGCTAAGGCACATCGCATGAACAATTTTTGTATAAATGGTTGGAATTTGTAATGTTTAACTGAAATGTAGAGTAACATCAAAAAATTTCGAAAAATAAAAATTTTGTGGACCAAAAAAAATAAATAAATAAATTCACTTGGATTAAAAAACGATCACAATATTAAATAGCATTTACTTGTAATATATTCCAATAAAATATATTTTCCTATAATATACGGAGAAAAAAGTTAGATTTGATCACCATTTTTCGAAAACTTTTTAAAAATTTCGATTTTTAGTATATAAAATATATATATTTTTTTTAATTTTACTAGGAAACCCTAAAATATGCAGCACTAATACCATCAGGCAGGTTTTGATATTACGCGTAATTTTTACCAGAATTATATATAAACTTCTAGTTTGTAAAAATGTTATATGTTCAACTTAAAATCGCTGTAACTTTCGCACCCCCTGCAAGAAATGATTAACGCGAACTGATTTCACGTGCATTCGAGTTAGTATATCCAAAACCAAAAACCGGTTATACGATTTCTGCTTTCCTACAAACGCTATCGAATTTTCAGCTTTATACGAAACTGTTTTTTTTTAAAGGCAGTTAACCGTTTTTTTTTGTTTTTTAACTTTTTATATAATTTTACTGCGAAAAAGATTCTGAAAAAGGGGGAAAAACCTTACATGACTAAAACTAGAAGTTTCATGTAACTTGCCAAATGCAGTCAAAATTACAGAAAAAAGTTTTTGCATAAGTATAAAAATTTACTTTCATAATATTTGAGAATATTGTCTTAAAATTAATACTTTTTTACATTTTTTGAAATGAAGCAAAAGTCAAGAAGACTTAACCAATTTATAAATGCATGTTTGAAATCCTCTTTGCAGAATGTTTAGTTTTTTATTATTTTTAGACACATGTTGGGAACAGAAGAACATAACAGAAGCGTTTTGAATTAAAATGATGCATGAGAATGGTTGCAAATTTTAGTAAATTTTTAAACATTACTTTTTAACAGCTTGCTGGAAAATTTCTATTTAAAGGGATAATATTTTCATGCATAACTATTTTTATTTAGTTTTTGAGTCAGATCTAATAAAACTAAATTAAAATTTTAGCAAAATTTTTGCAAAATTCATAAAATTTTCATTAAGCACAATTTAATAATATCTATGAACAAAATTTTATTTTTTATGAAAAAAGTTTGGGAAAAAAGTCATGTCCAATTCATAATATTTATGAAAAAAATTTTCAAATACATCAATTTTTTTCTCTGTGTATTTAACTTGGGTAAATCTCTTTAAATAGTTGTAATAAACCGAACTATTGAGTGCGAACAAAAAAAAAAGTATCGAAAAAATTGCTTTGCACCAAAGGAGCCCAATCAATTAGAAGGCAGAAAAGCTTAAAAGTTTTATTAAAACCCTATAAGAAAAAAATTATTTCTATTGGTATAATTTTTATAACCAGAATAACTTCTTAGTATTTTAATCACAAAATAAATTTAATTTTATTTCGGGAATACATATTTTCAAATACACTGAAAAAAGTTTGTTCATAAATATACAAATTTGTATTCATTGATTTCAGTTATTAATATTTAAGAATAATTTCATAAATATTAAAACTTCTTTTATATATTTTTTTCAAATGAAATAAAATCAGGAAGACTGAAACAAAAATTTAACTTATATTTTTAATTTGTAAAGAAAATGTTTGAAATTTTCTTTTGAAAATTGAATTTTTTTTATGATATTTAGCTACATATTAGATGTAAGAAAATAATTGTTTAACGCTTTTTATGAAAATGATGAATGGCTCAAAAATTAGGCAAATTTTTTCATTTTAAGGTATATATTGTTAAACTTTTCATGAATAACTTTTATTTATCACTTTGCAATATAATAACACAAAGCCAAAATTATGCAATATTCTTCAAATTATTATATATAATTTAATAACATCTATGAAAAAAGTTTGGGAAAAAAAGACATGTTCGATTCATAATATTTATGAAAAACATTTTATATTTATAAATATTTTCTTTCTGTGTACCAGGATTATGAAAAAAAAAATTAAAAAAAGGATACTTAAATAAAATAAATAAATGCCCATTTCAAATGATAAGAAAAAACTAGTGGTTGGTATATATATTTAGCTGGAACGATTTTATATATATCCACCATCTGCAACTTTTTAAAATTTCGTTGATGTTTCACTTTATATGAGAGGTGGGCGGAAAAGTGATTGAATTACACATATTTTAGGTTTCCGAGTTTACATCTTCTTTTAACTATTTGTACACAATTTCGTTGATGTACATGCTTTTTTGCAAAAGATATTGACCGAAAAGTATAAACTGGAGTTACCCTGCTTTCCTAGTATTTGGTTTATTAATAGATTTTGCTCATTTCCAATACTTAACAAAGCTTATATGAGACAATATTTGAGCCAAATTTTGTCCCAATAGGTTATCCGTCCCGATTCCCATCCAGCTTTTGACAGACAGAGACACAGACGGGCGGGTATCTTCAGGTCATCTTAGATTTTCACGAGAATATATGAATATAAATTATGGGGACTTAGATGATTATCTCAGCATATTACCCACGGAATGATAACTCCAATATATCCCCCCATCATTTTTTGATATTGGGTATAATAATAATTTCTTAAAAGTTAAAATTAAAAAATTAATATTTTCTTATTTAAAATTTAACCGGTTTTGGTTAAACCAAAAAACCGATTTTCTAAAAAATTCAGTTTTTTATATACTCCAATTCGAGCCACTTCATATTTTTACAAATGGATTTTAATGTGGCATCAAAAACTATTTTTCTAAATGCCTAAAATCAAAAATTTTTGATAATGGCCCATATATGTATTAAAATGTGTCTGACATTAAGTATCGAATACAACTTACTTGTACTTAATTTAATTATATGGATCGGTGCTTGTTGCAAGTTGCAACAATATACAAGTATTAATGACCATATTAATAGATATGGCCACAAATCTGGTTGTTCGAGTATTGTGGCAAGTGTTTGTGCCACTGATATTGTTCAATAAATATATGTTATTGTAATTTCAAGGTCTATAGCATTTTATAAAATAAAATGAAGCATAAAAACTATCATAATATATACTTGTATATTTATAACGTTCACTAAATAGCTAATGTTTAGTAAATGTAAAATAAATGTCTCAAACTTTTTTTTAATTTTAATTTTTTTTTTAAATACTTAAGCTTACACAATTATACAATTTTATGCTAAATTACTAATTTCCTTTTATTATCTACTTTTTTCTTTAATTAATGTTTGTTAGCAGTTGCTTAACATACATACACACTTAAAGAAGTAAAAAGTTCATTATCAGAGAGATATTATTATTAAAACAAAGTTCACAAAAAAAAATAAAAATAAAATATATATATATATTTTTTGTTTTTCAAATCGAACTTTATGAGAAGAAAAAATAGAAAAATGCTTTATTTAAACCATATCTATTTTACTTAAATAGTCAGGTTTTAATTTTCTATTGTTTCATATTTTTTCAATTTTTCAATTGTTTTTCTTTCAAATGAAAGAAAATTATCTTTATTGAAATATCTTTAGCAAAAAAACTGTTTAATGATAATGACCAGACTTAAGTACTTTCCCTTTTTTTTTGTTTTTTTTTTTCATAAACAGGTGAATTTTTCATTTATTGTGTCTGAAAATACAAGAAAATAATAATAAACTTAAATAAATGATTGATCTGTAATTATTTTTTTGCAACTGATTAATATTTTATCTAAGCATAATAAAAAAAGTAAGAAAAACATTATTTATATTCATTGCATTTGCAGCTTTTGAAGTAAGTTTTCTTAGAATATATGTGAAAAATATATGTATTTGAGCTGAAAGCTGAAATTCATATGAGTACGTGTTTTTAATTTGAAATTATTTGTTGAATGTTGTTTAAATTTTTATAAAACATTCGTTTTTTTACTTTTTATGTTGTTGCGCCTTTTGTTGCATGAAACTCTTGAATAAATTTTTCGAAAGGTCATCTTGAAGTTTTAATCTGAAGTTCATATAATTTCGTTGATTTATTGCTATTGGTTATGAACTCATAACTAAAAATGATTTTTAGTATCTTATCGGTTCACTGCGAAAGTGTTTGCAATTTGTAATTTTGTTATGATACAAAATATAGTCAATTAATAACTTTGGCATAATTATGACAATTAAAAAATAAATGAAAATGAAATATAATTGTGATCAAAACATTTGCAATTGAGAGTTAATTTTTAGCAATCAAATATTTATAAAATAACAGAAATATATATAAATAAAACTTGTTTTTTAATGTAAAATATTTGCGACTTAAAATACAGTTTTAAATGTTTGGTAACCATAACCATAGTTTTTTCACTTGCGAATATGTCTCAGGTATTGAGGATATAACCTTTTCAATATATTAGTTAGTTATTATATTTCACTACTTCTTCAATTCTACGAAAAGTTCAACGCCATTTCGTAATGCTTTATTGCCAATATTACATTTTGCAATCAACCTTATTTTCTTAATTTGGATTATTTTGAAGACTGTCTTTCAGTAAAGCTTTGCAGATCTCATGGTATATTTGAGATCTCTTGCTGAAATAACCATAAAACTTGTCATTTTATTATGATTATATAATTAATATATATATTAATGATTATATAATTAGTATAGGATCGGCCTTGGAATCTTGGAAATTTTTAGTAATATAAAGTTCATAAAATAAATTTGTAATACGTGGAATTAAGTTTTCTTCCAATTTGGGTTATCCCAACTAAGCTGAACAACTCATTTATCTATTTCGCACAATTTTTAAAACAATATTATCTAACTTATTAATTTTTCTCAATAATTTAAAGTAAAAACTTTTATTTATGTAAATTTTCTAATATTAGTGCTGGATAAATAACCGTACAGAAGTTGGCCGTATAAGAAATGATAACGCTGAACAACACAAAACTGCTAATTTACTACAAAATTAACTATATATATCCTTAAAATTTTTAGGCTTTTTTTTATAAATGTGTAAGTAACTCCATTTAAAATTTAAAAAATGTTAGTCACTCTGAAATTTTCTCTATAGTTAGTATACCGCTAAAGCTTCCTATCAAAAATATATATAAAAAAAATTGAAGATGGATTTAATACGTCTTTAAAGATAATTTTTATAAAAAGATATTTTTTTTTACATATATATGACATTTTAAAATACAATATTTGCAAATCGACTAGATTGCCAGAGTTATTAAAATAAAATTAAATAAAATTTATTTCACATAATTGTGTATCTTGCTCCACACATGCACTGATTTTTTATTTAAAATGGAACAACATAATCGTATTAAATAATATTATATTTTTGAAATTTTCTCAGCAATACAAATAATTTTTATTTGCTTTTTTAGCCTAAATCTAGCCTCCTTATTTTGCTTTAAACTTCGTTATAGTTTCTAGCTTCTTTTCTAAATCCTAAAATGTTAATATTTCAACAACGAAAATATTAATTTCTTACTTGTTATTACCAATTTCATTTTTAAGTAATCATCCATGGCTGTGGCGCCATATTCAACAGTTAATCAAAAAGGAATTAGAGTTCAAAAATTACTAAAAAACTATTTAGAACATTGTGTACTTTTTCATATGAAATATAACCCAAATTTGAATGGAGTTTCTTTAATGATTTTTCATTTAATATTTATTAATTTATTACAATTTCTTCCAACAAATATAGAAAGGAAATGAGAACGATAAAAAAAGTTTTTTAAATTAAATAAAATATATGTAAAAATTTTTCCGGCCTTATTTTATTTTTGACTTTTAAGGTTTTTTTCCTACCTCCTGGCAACACTGGTTATATGCAGCTCTACTGTTTGGCGACTTTAGTTGCCAATATGCTAAATGACGAGAAACAAATTGTCTGATATATCTCGACCCATTATATATGAATTCCAACGAATTTAGAGATTATTTCACTGAGTAAAAAAGAAATTGAAGAATTTATAAATAATTTTAAACTGTTAAAAACTAAAGGTAATGATAAAGTTTATGAACAACTGTTAAAAACATCAAATGCCGAATTTTTTGAACCGGATTGGGAAAATTAAAAACTTGAAGCACACACTTCTGAAATCATGCTTTCACTCCTAAATTTATTAGACGGCGATTTGTAAGACTGGAGTTCGAGTGAAGTTTAATTAATAAAAAGATTTTGTATTAACTATTTTTATGAATAAACTTTTATTTTTTTGTTTAATGATATGTTTTTGTTTTTATTAAATAAACAAATTTTAAGGACTTTTTTAGGTATTGAAGCAATTGGCCCCCTTTTTGGCGACTTTACTTTTTGAAATTCCCTCTCTTTGGATACTTTTTACATTTTCTCAACGGTAACACTGGTTATGTAAGGAAAATTGCCTATGTTTCTTTTTCTACTTAACCGATTTTTACGAAACTTATGTCATTGGAAGCTAATGAGTATGAATTTAAAAAAAAGTCTTCTTTGTCCTCATTTAACTGACCATCCCCTGTAGATGTCCGTAAGAAATTTGGTTTGTACATAAATCATCACAATTGCTACCCGTATATCAAATTTAAAATATTTACACTGAGAAATAACAAAGTTGTTTATTTTTTCCAGCATTTAAAACTGTGCACTATGGAACGGCTTGCCCAAATTAGATAAATAAAACAAAAACAGATGCCGACTAAAATTACCTTCAAGTTATCTTGACATAATTTTTTTATGTGCTCAATAATTTCGGTAAGCTGTTCACAGAAGCAGGTATCATTTGATGTTTTATTTATGTGAACTGGGTAAACAAAATCTGTTGGAAGCACGCTGAGATAAAAATGATTCGAGCAACAGATCTGTTTAGTCTAAATAAGGGATATATTATTAGATTTCAAAACAAATACGGAAAAAAATGAAAAATTAAAATCTGATAAACATGATGAGATACATCAAAGAAACAATTTAAATTGAATAAAATTTCGTTAGTATTAAATTACATTCCTTTAGCTCCTAACTACATCTAACTACTATCTATTTATGTTGCGCAAAATGATTATGCATTTTATGACAAGATCACCAAAGATTTTAACAGAAAACCCTTTTGCACATACATACGAGTAGTTATAACTGAAAAAAATAACTAACTAAAAAATGAAAGTCACGATCCTTGTTAAACATTTCAAAAAGTCATGGTATCAATGTCAATGACTTGCTAAAATGCTGGAAAAAAACAATGCTGAATAAAAAAACAAAAAAGAAAACTCGTGGGTTTTGAAAAAGAAAAAATCTAAAAGCTGCATAAAAAATAAGATTTAACAAACAAGATAAACAATAAAAATTAATGCAATAATTAGAAACGACATAAAGAAATCAATCATAAATATTTACAAATTAAGCTGCGAGTAAATAAGTACGAGTAATAATAGACTTGCGTTGCATGTAAAAATATGGCAAGAAAAACAATACTAATGAGTTGCAAACAAGCAAAAAATTGCACATACAAGTTGCATACTGGTAGAGGTAGAATACAACGACTAGAAGTGACTCTATGGAAAATCAATGAAATCAAGAAGTAGATATTGATATTGATATTGATATTGATAATATGAGCAAAAGCACAAAAATTGTAAAATCAATTAAACCGAGTTAATATTATAAAAATTACGCACCAGAGCTTTTTTATATATATTTTTAATTTATATTTTTATTTTTTTTTCCAACAAGTTAAAATTTTTAATATTAAAAATATAATGGGTGATTCAAGTGGATATACTTTTTTCAATAGCCTTTTTTTAACAGATCACGTGTGAGTCGTGTCATGCTGTCATGTTATTTTTGTTTAGTATTGTTTGGTATTTCATAATGGAAAGACTTATGCGTGAACAACGTTTACAAATCGTTCAACTTTATTACGAAAATTCACTTTCTGTGAGGAATGTGTTTCGTGCACTTCGCTCAACTTATGGTCAACATAATCGGCCTACTGAGCGTACTATTCACAACACCATCACCCATTTTGAGACCCAGCATTCATTATTGCATAATATTCGACCGAATAGACCACGTCCAGCACTCTGTGAAGAAAATATAGCGGCCGGACTGACGTATGGATTGACTTGGCGCATTTTACGTCGAGATCTTAAATTAAAAGCATACAAAATACCGCTTGTACAACAACTGAAGCCGCTCGACCTTCCCAAGCGACATCGTTTTGCTCAATGGGCTCTTGAAAAGTTCTAAGAAGATCCGACGTTTTCGAGGCAAATTTTGTTCAGCGATGAGGCCCATTTCTGGCTCAATGGGTATGTAAACACACAAAATTGCCGCATTTTGGGACGAAGTGCAACCTGAAGAGATCCAAGAACTGCCACTTCATTCAGAAAAAACAACGGTTTGGTGTGGTTTGTGGGCCGGTGAAATCATCGGTCCATATTTCTTTAAACATGATGCCGGTGCGAACGTAACCGTCAATTGCGACCGTTATCGTGCCATGATAACCTACTATTTGATGCCTGAAATTGAAGCTCGTGATCTCGGCGACATTTGGTTTCAGCAAGACGGCGCCACTTCCCACACATCGCATCAATCAATGGATTTATTGAGAGAACACTTCGGTGAGCACATAATTTCTCGTTTTGGGCCGGTCGATTGGCCACCAAGACCGTGTAGGGATATGTAAAGTCTAAAGTTTATGCGGACAAAACCCGCTTCAATTCAGGCCTTGGAGGAAAACACCACGCGTGTCATTCGCCAGTTACCAGTCGAAATGCTCGAACGAGTCATCGAAAATTGGACTCAACGGATGGACCATCTGCGACGTAGCTACGGCCAATATTTGACAGACATAATCTTCAAAAAATAAATACCAAAGAATGTTCTTTCAAATGATAATAAACATTCCACATTAAATTTGAATTTTCTGTGTTTTTCTTTAAAAAGTAGGGAACCTCGAAATGGATCACGCTTTATAAGAGAGCTACACTCCATACATGGAGTAATTTCGCTACGTTTATGACGTATCCCATTAATGTGCCCTCGTGAATCACAGATCTTGGGAATTCCAAATTTTGAAAACAATAAGCGTGAATTTTGAAAAAAATACAGTTTTTCGTCGAGTACGCTCTCAGGAGTACTTCCAGAAATTGAGTTTTTGACTTATTTAGTCGGAGAGACACGGCAAAAAATTTTAATATAAACATTTAAGGGCCACTTGAAAATTTGCCAATATTTTCTGGTTTTACTTCATTACATGTGATTGCCGAAAATTATGTAAATCATATTGAGAGACTTGCTGAAGTTTATTTTAATGATTATTATTTTAATCTGTCAAAATAAATCGCTTTTGGCGGAAAGCGAGATAATTTTGCTTTGTCAAGATTTATCCTAAAATCAAGGACATTCTAAAAATTCGATGTTTTAGAATCTATAAACTAAAATGCATTTGTGTAATCTCAATAATGATGAGGTTATAAAATCTTCTTTAAAATAGATTATTGAGTGATATAGAAAGTTTCTGGTTATTTTGCAATAGTTTAATCCGACAATAGTTTCTTAAATAAAAAAAGTGACGCGCATAACGTGTACAACTAAAAAAGGAATATTGAACATTCATCAAATAAATTACAAAAAATATCTTAGAGTAAAAATTCTAACAAGAGGTTTTTGGTTAGCAAAATTAGGATGTTGAAAAAACCACGACCAAATTCCAAAAAAGATAAAAACAAAACATGCTGTAATCAAGTAAAAAAAATTGATATTTTGATTACAATATGCAACTGTATTTTTGGGGTGGAATCATTTCATCTGCAGTTGATAGCATTTGATGAGTGTAATAAATCTTTCAAAGGATTTTTCGGTGATAAGCAACATTTTTGTTTTATTACCTTCTAAACTTTTCATTTTTAAAATCAAAGTAAGTCGAAAAAAGTAACATAAATATAGTTCAATTATTTTCTCATAAATATTTAGAGCATTTAACGGGGAATATTTTCACTTGTCACTCCTTACAAGGGGTTATTTTTAGTTCGTTTTTAAGTAATGATAAATATTTTCTTCCCACATTTCCTACATAAACGTCTTAAACTAGGCACTGAAATATAAAATAAAATCCAAAGTTTTGTTGAAATTATTAACAAAATTACTAATAATTTTTCATTTAATTTTTTTTTTTTTTTGGTAAATGCCCTCTAGTGAAATTCAACGTAGAAAATTTCTGTACAACATTTTAACCCATTAAAGTCAAATTTTAATCGTATTTTATCTCTTTTCTTAAAAACGAAATGAGAGATAGATGAACTGAAAGTTCTAATAAAATATTCCCCGTTTAATACTCTAAATATTTATGGAAAATAATATAGCTTCGAACTATATATATTATTTTTTTTCGACTTATCTGAGACTACTTTGATTTGAAAAAGAAAAGTTTAGAACTTTATTTAATAAAATAAAATCGAACTAATTATGTGAAAATAATTGAGTTATCGGTGTAAAAAAAAGAAAAGCTTAAAAGTCATAAAACAAAAATTTTGCCTTTACACTCATCAAATTTTACAAATTGCAGATGGAATGTTTCTGCCCACACGCGATGATTCTCAATTTGATTTACACCAACGGATTTCAAACTTTCAAGTACCGATTTTTGTTCGTTCAAAACAGTGCCAATGTGCCAATAAAAAAAGTCCGAAAAATTGTTTGTCTAATTTTAACATTTTTGTGTTTTTGCCCATATACATAAATGAAAAATATGGTTTCTTAACAGAGCAAATGTTCTTATATACGTAACTGTAAGAAGGGGATATTTTGATATTCTTTGAAAGTTATAACAGTATTTATAAATATTTTAAAATGCTGCTTAAAAAAAGCATTGGTAGTATTTTTACTGTATACATATGTGTGTGTCTCTCCAATATCACTTTGTGTAGGGAACTTGCGATTTATGCGAAAAACTCACCGCTGAAAATGCCACACAAATTAATAAACTCTTTTAATGATGATGAACAAATTGATGGCTTCAAGTAAAACCCAAAATACAGAAAATAATTGAAAAGAAAAACACCATCCATGACAACTCTCTAGGGAAGCTTATAGTTAAATAAGCAATCAGTAAATTCTTTAAAAGACGTTAGGTGTAAACAAATCAACCAAACGGTGATATACAGTATGCAAGATCCATATTCGTACAACACTCATATTTTTTTAAAAACTCTAACTGCTATTGAAGTAATTAAGTTTAACTAATTACTTTTGTTACAGTTTTAAATTTAGGACTTTTATTTAAAAACACTAATAAACAAAAATACATTTCATTCATTATTTAAAATAAAATTAACAAAATTCAATATTTATTGGAAGCAAAATCAATATTCGTGCAAATCAATAACGTACAAAATTGTATTATAACCCAAATTTAATATTTTGTTAGATAGCCCTTTCTTTTAATTATTGCATTTAGACGTGATGACATTGAATCAACAAGTTTGCTCATTAATGGTTGTGGATTTTTTTTCCATACTGTGATTAAAGCCGAATATCGTAATATTTTAGTTGTTTATTAAAAATTGAATAGAGATTTTCTATCAGGTTGATATCAGGACTTTGTGGTGGAGTTTTCAATTATTTTGAACAGGTGTGTGTCTATTGCAGTGTGCTTGGTGGGATCGTTATCTTGCTGGAAAATAAATTTGTCTTTATTTTTAGAATATTAATATCTTTTTTAGTATCCATTACACCACCTACAAAATATAAATTTCGGACCCCTGCTGCACTTAAACATCCCCAAACCATTAGTGAACCATCGTCGTATTTAAATAAAAGCAAAATATTTTGCTTATATAGCCTCATATTGATCTCCCTCCAGACCTTAATACGTCCATCGGAGACTTTAATATTAAATTTACATTCATCGGAAAAAATAGCTCTCCATGCTCTTATTGAGGTTTTTAGTTTTATAAATATATTTCGTTGTGTCTATTCACTTTACTTAGAAATGGTTTTTTTACTGCAATTCTACTTCTAAATCCAAGTTTTCACACATAATTCTGTTTGGACTGTAACATTATTATTAAGGTATTTACGTCCTTGGAGTTTAACGGCACTTATCGTATTATCCTTTCTAATTTGCAGCAGAAGAAATGATTATGACTTCTAATAAAAATCTATTAGTATTTCAGAGTTTCTTATTAACGTTGCCACTTTCTTTATAATTTTTAATAACATATTGAACTGTAGAATGACTTATTTTTATTATTCTTCCGATATTTCTAAGGGTTTTAACATCTTTATGCCATTCTACTATCATTTTTTTTTTTTAATTGCACGGAAAGTTTGCAAGATTTTCGATCCATTGCAATTGTTTAATAAAAATTGCATTTAAAATTCTTCCTTCCTAGGTTAAGAACTTCATATAACAAAAAAATTCAATTATAACTGTAAATTCCACATAATTCATTAAAAAATGGTTGTGCCACATTGTACTAATACTAATTTTGCTAACCTTTAAGATCGTAATTGCCACATATATTTTTTTATAGTTATTGTGCAACACTACTATTTTATACTGATCTCATAAATTTGTAAATATACAATTTTGATTAATTTTAAATCAACACATTTTAAAATATTAAGCAAATACACAATTTATTAAGGGTGTATGAATATGGGTTTTGCATACTGTACATACATACATACATACATACATACATATAATGATTTAAAAATATAAAAACACTAGCGATAAGTAGCATTCATACATATGTGTACTTATTAGCCAAGAAAGAAAAAAAAGCAATAAAAAAGTTAATATAAGTGTCATTACCACAATTCGTAGGAAAATATGTGCATATGTTGAGACAAACAATGCTAAAAAAAATAGATAAAAGTGAAAAAAAACAATTAAATTAAACAAAAGTTTTTTTGCCGAAAGATTAATGATCATTACAACTTAACAACAATAACAAAGATAAAAAACAAAATAAATAAAAAGACAGACGGACAGACAGCCAAATGATAAAACTAAGCTAAACCACAACAGTAGCTTTAACAAATAACAAAACAACAACTTTGTTTACCAACTTAAACCTCTCAAGACAACTACTTAAGTAGTTGGTTGTATGGCCATAATGTTGCAACTTGCAAACCAACAGCATACAAACTCACAACCGATCAAGCATAAGACATGTTGTCCAAGGTTGCAGCCAAGTTTGAAAGAGTGAAAGAAATGATTTCGTTGTCTTTCATTTTGGCTAAACAAATCAAAACAAAACCAATGAAAGAAAGACCGAAAGAAAGAAAAAAAAGAATAAAAAGAATTGAAACAATTTTCAACAAAAACAAAATATACACCAAAGATATGCTCAGAAAACTTATGAATGGAATGTATAAAAGTATAGACAACAAACCAAGTTAGCATTAGTATTATAGAAGAATTTATATTGTAAGCACTACCAAAGTTAAAAAATAAAAACTAAAACTAAAAAAAATATTTTAATAAAAAACACTCAATAAAAAAAAAACAAACAAATAAATAAATAGTGCTTACAATAAATTAACAAAAAAAAAAAAGGATTAAAGCCAAACTCCCAAAGGATTATTATACCAAAACAAGAAAAACACCAATATATGTAAAGTGAAAAACTCCAATAAAACCAAAAATACAAAGTGCTAAAAATAAAAGTATACACATACATATACAAAATAAAAGTGCTAAAATTCTATAGTTAAAATGTGGCTAAAAGAAACATTTACGATTTTCCAATTTCTTATAATAGTGTTTATATCCTTTTGTGTTTTCCTAACAACTGTTAGTGCCAGCACTGAAAATATTTCTTCGAATCCAGCGTCAACAACAACAACAACATCTTTACAAAATGCTGGCACACGCACCGTGTTACGTATCTATGATGAGTGTACCCGGGCTGAAGGTGGTTTTGTGCCATGTCTTAAGAAAAAAGCAATTTCCTTTATTGATCGCATTTCGTATATTGATGCCATTACTGTGGCCGATGGCATAAAAGTTGTCCGCCTACCGGGTACTTCCGTAAACGATTTCCCAGCTATACGCCCGATGTTTAGTGAGAATGAAGTGGAATCATCATTGTCGCGTTCCAGTGAAGATCGTGATACGAAATTAACAAATATGTTGGTGGATCGTCTAAGTCATTTCTTTAATGGTCATACGTTGCAAGTTAGTTTTCCGAAATTGACTTCGGAAGAAATTGGCCGGGGACTAGAAGAAGGTATGTAATGTGATGTGTTATTTAAAAAAGTGCAGAAAAAATTTGTATCATAAAATATATTTTAAAATGAAAACTTGAAGAAAAATCTTAAAATATTTTTAATGCTGTGAATTTTTTGGGTGTTTAGATTGGAACAATTGACCATTTTTCGGAAGGATTTTTGTGTGGAAGTTATATAAAATAATGAACCAATTTGAATCAAATTCACCGCAATAAATGACTAAAACAATATAATTATATATGCAAAAATTGTCATCTGTACTTTAACCAAAAATGTCGTCAATTTACGACGGATAGATAGACGCTGACTTAGGCAGAAAAAAAAATCCTAAATTGCAAAATTTACTCTTTTTACTTCTTTGTGTCCAAATTTATAAAACAAAATATAAAGAGAGTTATTTTTATAATTCTCTGAATTAAGCGCCATTTTCACGCCATTGGTGCCGTATACAGAACAGGATTTAAAAAATATTAAGCTCCAATAATTATAGTAAACTTAAACTATTTGTGATTATTAAAGTGAACTCCGAAGACTCATCTCATGATAATATTTGTTAGCCTGATTTATGTTAAAAGTTTAGAACCTTTTGGGGAAGCTAATTTTAATTATAAACTGATCTATATAATATTTAGAGATGTAATTTTTGATTGGATTAAAAGTATTTGTTTTGTTTTTTCAGCTTGTTTTTTTTACAGCTATAGCTTAAGCTTATCCTGATTCTAGTATGATTCGTAGTTTCTATAATGCATTTTATAGCTGTTAGCTTTTAGGTATTACTTAAATCTTTTAATGTGTTAATAATTTCTTTTTTCCCTTTAGTAACTAGACATACTTTTGTACATTACTCTTATCCTTGACTCATTTTAAAAGATTTTTAAAAAGAAATTTGATTCATTTTAAAAAGAAACTTCATACGCTAAAAAGTATTAATCTTTTAATTAAATTACTGGGAAATAAGTTCAAAAATATTTTTTCCTTAACAAGCTCAAAATTTTGTATTTTTTAAGATCGACAGTTTTAAGAAATAACTCGAAACTTTTTTAGGACAGAATGTTCTATACCCGAGTTTTTTTTCAATTCGAAAATTGAAGAAGAATTTTTAAAATTTTGTTCTGCCTCAATTCGGAACCAATGGCGTGGAAAGTGGCGCTTAATTCAGAAAATTATAAAAATAACTTTCTTTATATTTTGTTTTATAAATTTGAGCACAAACAAGTAATAAGAGTAAATTTTGCAATTTAGGATTTTTCTTTCTGCTTCGTTAGTGCGTCCGTTAGTACGTCGTTAATTGGCGACATTTTTGGTTGAAGTACAGATGACAGTTTTTAAGATAACCAAATTTTGCATATATAATTATATTGATTTAAGCATTTATTGCGGTGAATTTGATTGAAATCGGTTCATTAGTTTATATAACTTCCATAAAATATCCTCCGAAATATGGCCTTAAGAGCTTTTCCATATGGATAGATGTGGATATTGACAAAAAATTAAATTCTCAAATGCTTTAAATTCACAAGATTCTTATGCCAAATATAAAAAGAATTGGTCCACTATTGGACCTAGCACACATATAAAATATATGTATAAGGACCACTTTTCTCCTTATTGATTACTTAAGTATGTAATTCAAAAAGTGAATTTTTTCAAATGAAAATGTTTATTTAAATAAAAATAAACGAATTTTAAATAAAAATATTCGCTCTAACCACAGAAGCTAAAATATATGATTTTAAATCCATAAAGTTGACTGTTATTTTAAATTTCTAACCACAAAACATTTTACAAACTAAATTTTAAAATTTCATTTCAAATTAGAAAAAAAATCGTTTTTGTTTTTAATTTGAAAATTAATTTTTTTAGTTTTGAAAACATGAATATTTTGTGTTTATAATTTTTTATTTTTTTTTTTTTTGTTATTTCTATTCATTGATAAATATTTAAAAATTGTTTAATGTATGAGTTTTAAAAAGCTTTTAAAATAGTTTTTTTTTAAATATTTCTTATGGTACTGAAAAAACAAAACTACTATTTTAAAATAAAATTGGTTTTAACAAAAATGAAATTTTAAATTATTTTTGTGGTTAGGCTGATTATTATATGTAAATATTTCAAACGATTTTTATGTGTATTTTCCATACAAGTGATCTGAGACACATTAACGGTCGGGGGAATTAGTAATTTCTTTATCATTCTTTAGGCCGTCGATTTCAACAAAATTTATACTTTTTCCACTGTACACGAAAACATCAATATTTTTCCAACTTTTACAGCTCGCTACAGATAAACTATACAACACAGATCATGGATTTTAAGAATTAGTAATGCAAAAATTTTTCAAGTTTCACCAGATATCAAACATTATTATAAAAACTTAATTTTTCGATTTCAATTAATCGCTACTTTTGAGCCATTTGAAACCATAGTACATCGTTTGTATGGTCTTCCCACATCAGAAGCACCAAAAAAAAGCTGTTTCTTCAGACACTCTAATGTACATTGAGAGTATACTTTTTTTCGATAAAAAATGTACAGGGTACAACGTTATAGACAATACTCTAGTAAAACCAAAAATCACTTTTAAGTCATTTTAGAACAAAAACTTTCCTCTCTAAAAGCAATTTTTAAAATTTTCAGAATTTTTCATTTTAATATTTATTTGTTTTTTTTCTTTGACGTTAGTTTAAAAATTCTTTTTTATTAACTATGTGATAAAAAAAATGCTTTTAATATTTTGTGTAAAACAATAAAAAAGTTTTCAATTAGCTGGTTAATACTATGATTGTCATTCAAACAGAAATTATTTGTTTATTCGAGGAACACATTTTTTTATTCTCATCGAACGGAAAAACATTTTCGATTTATAATAAAAACTTATCCGATAAATCTTTGGCGATTAACCGAATAATTTTTCAAAACAAATTTTTGCTAAATTATTATATTGAACACAAATTCCTTTTTGAAATTAGGAGTGTGAAAAGGTTTGTTTAGTTGGAAGACCCTGTCGAAAATTATTAAAAATTAAGTTAGGATGTATAAATGTGAAAAACACTGGTTAATTTCGGGTTAAAACCTTTAATGGTCACTGATATCACAGTATTATTAAAAAAAAAAAAAATAGGTTTTCTAAAGATTTAATCAAACGTATTAAAGTTTGAATAAACGAGAGACATATGTTACTCATAAATTCTGGAAATTGTTTTTCAGTATTGAATAAATAGTGAAACAAAAATTTATGGAAATGATTTATTTTAAAGACTTTTTTCATTTATTATTTATTTAAAAAATTATTCTAATGAATCAAGTGATGTGGAAATAACTGAAGATTCTGAAATATATGACGATGACTTGTTGACTAAACTCGATCAAGCAATCGATTTAAAAACAGATTTTAGCAATATTCATTATCATAGACTTTATTTAGAGAAATCTAAAAAGAACAGAAAAACTAGAATTGTTTTTAATGCTACTCCTACCATATTGCCACCATCAACATCTGCTTTTATAAAAAAGAAATGCAATAATCGTTTTAAAGCCAAAAAACTTAATTATATTCTTTATGAATGATTATTTTAAAAGAAATTTAATTTTTTTCAATTTTTGTATATTTTTTTGAAAAGTTATACAGAATTCTTCATTTCTTTAGTAAGTATGATTTTTTATGTTTGATGAGATAGTTTTTTTCCTATATTATTATAGATATTCCAGTTCTTTATAAAGAAAATTAATGATTATCAAAAAATAAGCGGATTAGTGCTAAAGCTGCCTACTGCACAAAAGATAAGTAAGTATTTATTTATTTTGACAATTTCTTTCTGTCGCATTCCGTTTAATATCCAAATTGGTGTGTCATCCCCTAGATTATATCATCAATATTATTCAATATCCTTTTGATGGTGCTGCTTTCCTAGAAAAGTAATTTGCGTAAAGTATGATTTTTTCTGAGAAAAATCACAAGTTTGTATCTACTATGTTGAAAACACACACCCACTGAGACAATACATACAATACACACATTATCTACATTGTATTTATTCATTGTATACATATAGTAAATAATAAATACATGCTGTGCATTACAAGGATTATATATATTTACATACATTACATGTTAAATAATTTTCTGTATTCTTAAATAATTGTAATATTCAAATAAATAATTTACCTTAAATTTGTGTGTTTTAATTTAGGGAACTATTTCTGTGTATTGGTACAGATTAAATAAATTATTGTATGGAAATAATAATTACATTATTTAGATTTATGCAAAATTTCATTCATAAATATAATTAATGTAATAAAAAATTAATTAATATTCTTCAAAAAAAAAAATTATTTCAATTTAATTAATATTATCATTTTGATGATTGGAGCAAAATCAAATAAAAAATTAATTCATATAAGCAATTTCGTAATTGAAATCCGTTTTTATTATTATTATTTAGAAATGAAAAATTTAATTTTTATGAAAATCGGATCTAGGATATGCCCAATTCCCATCCACCCAAATTTTAAAAGTCTTCTATTTTCTAAAATTGTAATTCGAATTGAACAAAACTTGGTGCAATTTAATGCTTTGTCATTTTGGAGTGAAAAAATCAAGTTTTGTGAAAATCGGATCAAGGACACAAGTTTTCAAAAACTTCCTTTTTCTAACATTGTATTTATTATTTATTATTAAATTGAAGTAAAACATTTTTTTTCAAAGAATAAGCTCATAACTTATCGACATATCCTGAAATTTTGTAGAAAAAAGGAAAATGAATTATTTAGTATGGTAAAATATATTATGTTATATACTTTCAACTGAAAAATAATTAACAAGTTTAAATTTTTGTTACACCATTACGATTTTATATTCAATTTTAACTATTTCCTTTCGTTAACATTGAATATAAACAATAACCTATAAGTCCTTACAAAAAATATCTTAATATTGTATAAATATATAATTAAACTTCAAAAAATAATACTTTCATATTTTAAGTGTTTCAGAATTTACATCTCATACGTGAATATTTCCTCCAATTTTGTTTTAATTTTAAAAGTATAAAATTTAATTTGTTCCCTTTCGCAACTAGTAGCATTTTTTGTGAACGATTCTTATCAAATTGTTTAATACTTTGTGTTACGGTATTAGTTGTACTCTTCTTTAACTCCAGCTACATTTAAAAAATATCATGAATTTGCATCAACGTTGACAAAATTTTTACTAATCAAAATTGTGAAAACTTGTGCAGCTGAAATTTAAAATATATTAAAATAGATACTTGTAGCAATAATATATCATTTTTTGTATATTTTTTTTTATTCACTACTAAAGTTTTAGTTTCTTAAAAACTTTCGACTTTACATTATAACAGTATTTTTGCTAACGTTAGTTCACATTTGATCAGTTTAGTATATTTAATTATATATTATACTTACAATCTGAGCAGATTTTTATGCAGCTGTAACAAAAAAATTTTAAATATTAAAAACACAAGCGTAATTTCAGTAGTTTTCTTTGAATTTATTATATTACATGGAATCTTCAACTTTGACCCATAATAACTCAAAAGCTAATTGAGATTTTGAACTAATAATTTACATTTGATCTAATTGATGAGTTTTTTATTGATAAATGTTAAAAAATATTAAAATTCTGACATCGATTTTAACCAAGCTCGTGACAGTGTGCACAATTGGATTAACCAACGTATCAAAAACTTGTGCTAAATAATAAATTTGTGTAATAATAGATAATAATGTTATAGTTTAGCTATGAAAATACACAGAAAAAAATGTTGCTATATTTCAATTAACACAGTAGTTTCATTTTGCATCTATATTTTATAAATATAATCAAGTAAATAAAAAAATAAAAATAAAATTTAAGTAAAATTTTATTTCTTATTTAAATTTTTAATTCATTCAATCATCTACTTGATTGATTTGATCGATTTTTTAATTGGAAAAAATTTTTTGTTTTTCATTTTTTACAGTTTTTAGTAATTGATATAATCATTTTGAGGGATGCAAATTTAAAAAAGTTTTTAATTTAATGAATTATTTACTAATATATTTGGTAACAGAATATTTATAATAATGAAGCTTTTGACTTGTAAAAATATTTTCTTATATACTTAGATATTTCTCTAGGATACTTGATATGATAATTGACAAAAACTTGTATACTAAATATTTAGTAATTTAGTTGCATGTTTTTCTTTTAGTTTCCAGGAATAAAGCATAAGAAAAACTTATTTTTGCAATAGATAACTAAATAAGTCAAAATAAATACGACATTTTTATTTAGAAGGAATATAAGGTCCAATTTTAAAATGTTTTTTTTTTTTTTTTTTTTAGTTAAAAGAAATATCAATGAACTAATCTGTTACACAGAATCAATTTTGTATATAAATGAAATACATAATTTACTTTCATTAAATTCATAATATTCATAATATTTTTTAATAAAATCCTAAAAAGTTATTATTTTACTTATTTTGTTTTCAATTGAAATAAACTTAAAAAGGCTTCAATAAAATTATTTTTAATTTTTAATTAAGTATATCAATTTAAAATAAAAAAATTTAGAACATGTTCTGAAATCATCAGTTCTAGAACTGGTGTAATCAGAACCACTCATGGAGTAGAACGGTATTGTGATTCTAAATTAGTTTCAAAGAATGCTTTTGAGAACTAATACTTATACCAGTTCTTTATTATTTCTATTTCACTTCTCTGAACAAATTACTGGTTCCTAAATTACTTCCTAGAACTGTTAAAAAAAAAATCAAAAAAAAAGATAATAATAAAAAAAAATAAAAAACTGGTTTAAAAAAAAATAAATTGTTTTAAAAAAGTGAACTTTTGGATATGGTTCATTTGAGTGAAAAATAAAATCGAAGAAAAAAATTATTTTTTAATAATTAGTTCTTTGACCGCTCTCTCTTATAGAACTGGTGCCAATTTAGAACAAAACTCATTGATCTTAACACTAAAAAAGAATAAGTGTAGGCTATTTTCTTGCATTCTGGAAACAGTTCCAGAAATAAATCATTTTTTCTTGGTCATGTATAATTTAAATTAATATAATTAAAATGTTGTGATTTTTTCTCCTGATATTGTTTGAATTTTGTTCATTATAAACCCAGCAAAAACGTTTTGGTTCTCGGTAATAATGGCAACTACTTATTAAAGAAGTTTCTTGGTAATAAGGCATCATTATTATTTACCTACATAAATACAATTGTATAATAACACAGTAATATTGCAATCACGTGGAACAGTTGGCTAAAGCGCTGGATTAACAACCAGAAGATTATTGGTTTTTTTAGCAAAATGTTTAAAAATATATTTTATACTAAAAAAGTTTTTGTCACTTAGAAAATTAAGTGCGAGATGGTGTACTGAGTTAATGACTAAAATTGATTTGTGTCCAAGTTCAAATCTCACTGACGCCAATTTTTTTTCGTTTAGATACATATTTTTGAGTACTAGTGGAGTCTAAAAATAACTACATAAATTTGTGGATAATTCTAACAAAAATAACTAGTTATTCAGCCAAAAAATAAGTAGTTTATTTTTGTTTCCAATTATCAGCCTATCAGGAAAGTACAGTTTTTGCTGGGAATTTGCAATAAACAAATTTATATCAAAATAATTTTCTTTTTAATAAATAGGTCACCTAAACTTCTAACGAAATATAAAGGGAAACGTTTTGGTTATAAAGTTTATAAAATTTTTTATTTTAATATTAAAAATTAAAAGGTATGTATGTTGCTCATATTTAAGGCTCCATTGATGTATCTATTTTAATTCTTTGAAATTTCAGAAAACTTGAAATTTTATTCACGTTTTTCATTTCGTAAAAATTAAGATAATTCACTTTGTATGTAATTTTATTTATACAAATCTTTTGAAATTTAGGTTCGATTTCATTGATTTAAAAGTTATTAGAAATTAATTCTGCTTTTAATATCAAAATTAGAAAAAGAAATAAATTAAAACAAAATGCATTTGCAATAAAAATGCTGTTTTCGGATGCATTTTTGGCAACTTTTCCCCCTTCGATTTTAAATTTTCTTTAATAAGCTTAAAACTGGAAATATTAACTTAACAATTCAGTTTAAGTTTTTTTTTTTTTTTTTTGTGGCGAGAAGCTATAGTAATTTTAATATTGTTTTTTTTTTTCTAAAAAACACCAATAAATTTTCCCGTACAAAAACTCATTTATACAAACATTTTTGTGTTTTGGACTAAAAATTTTTTTAAACAAATTTTTTTAACAAATTTTTTTTAACAAATTTTAGTTGAAGAGATTCTGCAAAAAATGCTGTTAAAAAATTGCAAATGTATTTATGCATCTAAGGTAATTTATAACTAAAATTTTATTTTTGCATTATTTAACTTAAAGCAAATATAAATACCGTTAAAATATATTTAAATCAATTAAATCTGTCATTTACGTAGGTATTTTTGTATACTTTAATTTGTATAGTCTTTGCGTAAAACGCACAAAACATTAAAGTATTTATCTTTTCAAAAAAATATTAAAAATAGTAAATATTTTCATCACAAAAGCTCACTTTTTAATATGAAATAAAAAAACTAAAAATCGTAGGGAGCGAATAATTTCACAAATGCATCTGAAAAATCCTTTGCCATCTAAAATGCATTTAGTAAAAAGCAAAAGTTATTTAATAAATTTATTATAAAAGAGAGCAAATGTAGAAATCTAATTTATTTTAGATAATGAAAATTCGATAAGAAATGTGATCTCTTAAAGTAATAAACTTTTCCGATTTTTTTTTTTCATTTTCAATAATATCAAACCGCGAAAAAAAATCATGATTTTGCATTTCTTTTTAAAAGAAGTTGGATAAATTTTGAAGTCAAAAAATGAGGTAAAAAACTTTACTTTTTATGTGTTTTTCATGGAATTTCATTTTATAGGTTATTGTGTTTATATAACAGTTTAGCTTTTTAAATTATTAGCCTTTTATAGCCCATCTACACGGTCAGAGAGTGTCAAATTCGCTCTCTGAGAGAATTATATCATGTGTAGACTCTTATAAGACAGTTGTGATGAGATTTCTTTACACAATTATCTTATTAGAAGAATTGTGAAAAAAAATACACATATACGAAAGTTTGTTTGTGTGTGTGAGTGTATATTTTGGAAATTACTAAAAAAAACAATGTTTTTATAAAAATTGTACGAAAAAAGTGATAAATTCTTAAATAAAAAGGATATGTTGACCCTGTGACTTACTGAAAATAATGAAAACTTATTGGATTTATTAGAATACGTGTACCCCTTATTTAAGATTTAACATAATATAAACAAAATGGTTACTCTCTTCTGCCGACGTTACCTCACATACTATATTAGCGTTAATTTCAGTTGTAGACCTGGGGTCTAGCAAAGTTTTAAGCACTTGAATCGTCGTTGATTATTATTATTATTATATTATTCTTATTATATTATTATTATATTATTATTATTATTATATTGTTATTATTATTATTATATTATTATTATATTATTAATATTATTATTATTATTATTATTATTATTATTACTATTACTATTATTGTATTATTATTATTATTGTTATATTATTATTATTATCATTATTATTATATTATTATTATTATTATTATTGTTATTATTATTATATTATTATTATTATTTTTATTATTATTATATTATTATTATTATTATTATTATTATATTATTATTAATTTATTATTATTATTATTATATTATTATTATTATTATATTATTTTATTATCATTATTATATTATTATTATTATATTATTATATTATTATTATTATTATTTCATTAATATTATATAAATAAACAAAATTTATTGGCACGATTCCAATCTATTGTTATAATAAAAAATAAACAAAGAAAACAACCAAAAAAAAAACTGGTCTGAAAATAGTATTTAAATCAAGTTATTTTGTCACAATAATAAACATAATAAATAATAAAATTACTAAACAAACCTTAATCGACAAGCACTAGCTAAATATTATTCTTTATAGTCCATGTACTCTACTTTTTATCCATTTTATACCTTTTTTTTATACCTTTTAATTGAAAGCAATTTAATTAGAAAGTTAATAATAAAACTAAACCAAGTCAGTGATTTGTTTAGTAAAATTTTATGTTTTTAACAAGTTCATCAGACTACTTTTGAAATACATATTAAAGTTTGTTTTCTTTAAGCACTATGGCTATAATAATATTTCTTCGTTGTAACAAAATTATTAGCATTTTTCAGCATTATAAGTTTTGTTTGCCATAAAATTTCCATCATCTCGTGACAAAGAAACCATGTTTGAATAAAGAATTGAATATAAAACGAAGGAACATAAACATTATGACATACTTACATGAAATAGTTGTGGGAAAATAGTCAATTGTTTTTTTTTTTTTTTTTTTTTTGCAATAAATAGTTGAGCACTATTTGTTATACATTTATTTAGTATTGAACAGAGTAGGGAAAACAATTTTACGCATAAAATATTAATGGTTAAGGGACAATTGTGGAGACAGAGGATTTACAGAGCATACGTAACAAAACATTAAAGATACATGGTCTAAGTTTTAACATAAATATGAGACAATCGAAATTTACATTTATTTCTTCCAAACTTGCCTCTATGCTTACACCATTTCTGCTGATCATAAATGCATTTTTGTATAATTTTAAAATTTTATAAAATTTTTATTTTAGATAAATTTAGAGCAAGATTTGAAAAATATTTTATTTTTTTTTATCTAAAACTATAACATTTTAATGGTCGGTGTTTTCGCATCTTAAACTTCTGGCGAAAATATATATTTTATACCATTTTAGTTAAGAATATTTTGTTAATTATTTTTCAGTCATTATTTTCCAAAATAATATAATAAAGATTTAAATTCTTGTTCATATTTGCCTAATTCAAAACTTCATTATTGTGTTATTTGTTAAAATATTATGTTAAGAAAAATAACATTTTTAATAAAACTTCTTTTTTCTCGGTAATGAGTAGCCATTATTATTTGCCTACTCTGTATTACATAAATAAGTACTCAATAGTGTAATAGCAGAGTATAATTGCAATCACGTGGATGAGTTATCTAGGGCGCTGGATTAGCAACCAGAATGTTGTTGGTTCAAGCCCATTCTGATGCTATTAATTTTTTATAACAAAATGCCCAAAGAAATATTTTTTACTAACAAAAAAATTTTTGTCACTTAGAAAATTAAGTGAGAGATGGTGTAATGAGTAAGACTTTAGACATTAAAAACGAATGGTTAAATTGTGTCCAAGTTCAAAACTCACTAACGGCAAAATTGTTTTGTTTTTTATTTGATTTTTATTTCCGTTTAGGTACATATTTTTGAGTATTCCTAGAGTCTAAAAATAACTACATGAATTTGTGGATAACTCGAACAAAAAAAAAACTAGTTATTCGGGCCAAAAATAAGAAGTTTATTTTTATTTGCAATCATACCTAGCTAGCTCACCACGAAAACAAAGTTTTTACTGGGTATTTTCAAATGAATTAAAATATTATAGATGTCATTATCAGACTCGCAAAGTTGTAGTCAGAGTTTACAAGAAAACGTTCCCGTACTAAGAAAATATGTGTCTTTCTGACATTTTCTGACCAATTCTGACTAAAACCTGTAAATTTGACAAGTACTGGAAGCTTTTATTTTTTGCTTTTTCTAAATACTTAGGTTTTAATGAAAAACGTTGATTAAAATCTAATTTTCTGAAAATTTTGATTAAACGATGGTGTCTACTTCCGTCTGGCAGGTTACTTGGATATCTAGCTGGCTTGTAGTCGGTCCATATGACTTTTTGGTATAGCGACACTGCCTATTAAAATTGGTTATTATCGGTCCATTATTTCATGTAGAAATTATGCAAATGTTCCCCCGTAATAGGGTTTTAATACTCAAAAATGCCTTATTATGTTACTATTTCAATAAAGTTTGGAAGAAATAAGTTTTATATTAGTTTGTATCAGAATATCAAATTTCATGAATCCATAATTAAGCATAGCCCCCATATAAAATCCGAAAATCACTTAAACGCACACAAATACCACATAAAAAACATACAAGAATATATTGAAAAATTATAGCGCTGCTTATATTTATTTAGTAATGATACTAATATCGTTATTTTCAAAATTGTGATATCATTTTCGAGTGTACCTTTTAGAAAGCAACCTATATTATTTTAAAATTATATTTGAAGGCTTTGAAAGCTTGTTTAATAAAATGTGATAAAAGACCTGAGTTTATCGAGACCTATAAGCCAAAATTCAAGTTATGTCGAATTAATGACTCCAAGCACATAGGGACAAAGAGTGATAATGCGAATATTGTTGAATTGCAAAAAAGGTTGAATATAACCGCACAAAGTTCGCATTAGATTTTACATTACATTGTGCCCATATGTGAATAAGTATGTGTCTAATTAAAAAACCACAATGAACTAAAACACCGCAATATTAATAAATTAATTAATTTATTTGATAAAAAAGATTCCCCAAGCACTTATACATGCTAACTGTATTAAATTTGAAATCCCGAAATTCTGTGATTTTCTTTATACATTTTATAAATGTAAAATAAATTTTTTGACACGAAAATTTTTGTGTTCGTTTTGATCTGTTTACAATAGTTTAAATCTTTATGTGCTATTTTTCTTCGTGTTATATATTAAAAAATACATTAGTTAATATATTCTTATTAAGAAATATTACACTAGCTAAAAATTATATACTTTTTTAAAGCCAAACTATGAAAATATCTTGTTTTCTTGTAATGTAAAAACAATTTCTTGACATACTGTATATTGTTGTTAACTGTTATAACTATAATGTTTCAGTAAATTTTCATCATGATTATTCAGTTGGTTTCCAATTTATTAATAAAAATTTTCATAATAAATATTTCAATTTTTTTTAATTAAATATTATTAATAATAAATATTTAATTATTATTTATTTAGTAGCCATTGAAATTACAATTTCTTTCAGGCTAGCATACATATTATTCTTAAAGCTAATTACAATAACATGTTTTTCATAATCATTCAATAATAAAGTCTTATTATTTAATTAAGTTAAAAATACTCCTCTTAATGCTCTTAATCAATATATGGACAAAAACTGTTGAACTGCATATACGTCTCATGGTATAAAAGTTGGCATAATTGTTTCGAAAATATTTGATTTTCAAAATATTCTATTTTAATTTGAATAGAACGTTTTTAATAATATCTCAGAAACCAACTGACTCTTCATAAATATTTGTGATGTAATACCAAATACCATATTTATACCCTACACTACCATAAATGGTTGGGGTATTATGCGTTTGTGCTGATGTTTGTAATGCATACGCTCACCTTAAAGAATGCCAATCGACTAGGAATCACTTTTTAAATCGATCTAATGATGTCCGTCCATCCGTCTGGCTGGCTGTCCATGTAAACTTTGTGCACACAGTACGGGGCGCAATTTTAAAGGAAATCCAATGAAATTTGGCGCGTAGAACTTTTATGATACAAGGAAGAAATTGAAATTGGTTGTGATCGGTCCATTATTTCACCTAGCACCCATACAAATTTCGCCACGGAATAGAGTTTAAAGATTCAAAAATGCCTTAAAAATAAGAATATTTTAATGAAGAAGTTTTGTAAAAGTATCGATCTTTGTAGCAAATTTTAGGAGAATCGGTCCAAAATTGACCATAGCTCCCATATAAACCCCTCTTCCGAAAATCACTTTAACGTGGATAAATCCCATACGAATGTTAGTATCAAGTTAATATTCGACATAAACATTGCCAAATTATATGGAAATCAGTCCACAATTTACCATAGCTCCAGGAATCGCCCTAAAGTGCATAAAATCATTTAAATGTTAATATCAATGCATTATTCTATATTTGTATGTTTTATTTTACATTTAGCAAAATTGGCTATAGGTGTAATATAAGTCGCCATCCAGAATTTTTATGCTCGTACACAATGGTAGGCTATCATAGAGTTGGTCTTGATCTACTATATTACAAGACTATATTATGATCTTTTTTATGCGCTTTAGAATGTTTTTTTGAGAAATCAATTTTTGACCTCGATGAGTGTTCTAAAAGCATTGTTAAGATTGATTAAACTTTTCTATACATATATTTTAAATCTAGGGCTACAATTTACGATTCGCATTCCTCAAAATTTTATAAATTTAAAATTTATTTCGACATCTGTAATCTAGTAACGTGAAACTTTAAATTCCAATTGAATTTGAAAACTTTGAATGCGATTTCTGCAAAACAAGTCTATTTTTTGAGTTATGATTTTCTTGAAGTAACTGAGCGCTATATATATTATACATTTAATTCTGATTTCCAACATGTTTAAAATTGGAAACTTCAGTATATTATGGAACAATCTAAGAATGGATTTAGTTCATATTGATTAATATTATTAAAAATATCGGTGTAAAATTGTGTTTATTTTCCAAGACAAAAAAGTTGGCAGCAATGAAAACATAACAAAAATTTCCCAATGCTTTACCATTAACCGGTATAACATTCTTTTAGATACTGGGTGACACAATCTCTGGTAATTAGTTGTGTGTTTTCACAGCTTTTTTTTACCTTAAAAAAGAAAGATTCCATTAGCTAAATATAGGAAAAATAATGTCATGAAATACCATGAAATTTCAGAAATTACCAAAAACCTTATGCGGCTATCAAGTCATCTCTACTTCCCAAAAACTAATTCTCTATTGACACATTTTCCAATTTGTACACCATTTTTCCCTAACAATAATATAAACACAAATCAAAAGAAATACTACTTAACAACAAAAACAAAATATAATGTCGGCTTATTTTATGTTTTTTTTTTTTTTTTTTGCAAAAGAGAAAAAAATGTAATAAAAAGAGTACATAAATTTATTTTGTTTATTATATGCTAATTTGAAGCTAATTTTTAAATTATTTTATGTGTTTTTATAACCAATTTTTATTCTACTTAAATTAGCTTTACTATCATCAATTGCCAAAATAAATCCATCTATATAATAATACCAAATTGGCCTGAAAACCTTGAAATATTGATGAACAAGTACAAGTGTTTGTATCTGTATTTGTAAGAGTGCGATTACAGTTAGACGTGTATAATAAAAAAATTCATATTCTCAAATTATTACTGAATATTGAATTAATACCAAACATGTGTATATGATACCATTTATGTATGTATGTTTATTAGAGCCATGGTATGTTGATGTTTCACATTGACACAAATATGATAATAACATTTTTGTTAAAAGTAAATATTCTTATTTAAAGTGTGTGTATATGCGGTATATGCGGAGAACTTTTGTGAGATAATATTGAAGATGTTGGCACAAGAAGATATGTGGAAATTCTAATAGTATATTTTGTCAAGTGTTGCTTAGTTATACTCACAAAAATATTAAAATTTGAAAAATACTGAAGTTTCCAATTTTAAACATGTTGGAAAATTGAATTAAATGTATAATATGTATAGCACTCATTTACTTCAAGAAAATCATAACTCAAAAAAAAAACATACTTGTTTTGCAGAAATCGCATTCAAAGTTTTTAAATTCCATTGAATAGCATATTGAAATTGAATTGCATATTTCCTTCTCAATCGGTGACCATAAAAATATATCGTGTATATAACTTTTTACAGAAGATAAATCTTGACTATGCCTTTTATTTCCAAAATTTCCCGGGAATTTTGCAAATTTTTCACTTACCGATTCCCCGAATTTTTTGTCGGGAGTCCCGGGAGTTGAAAACTACCAAAAATTAGTATTTTTACCATTTTTAAAAAATTCTATAAAAAACGTTGATTGACCATTAATGCATCACGACTAGAGTTTGGGGTTTCCCGTAATATTTCTTTTTCCGAGAAACGGTAACGAAAAAATCAATTCACAGGAATTTTTTAAAACTTTAGATATAAGAAAAAAGGCCATGATTTCTCATAAAGAAAATTATAATTTTTATTAAATAAAACAAAACGAAACATTCTAAATCATACTGAATTAAGGAAAAATGAAATAATATAAATGTATAACGCCATTTCTAAGATTAAAAAGATTTTAAATATTTTATCAAATAAAATTAGTATCTTTCTTAATTTATATTAAAAACTGTGTCTCAGATTTTTACGTTATAGTGATAAATAACTTGCCGTTTATTTCCACTTTATTTCTCTAATCTTCATTTTTTTTTTCTAATTCTTACTAAATTAAACATAAATCTTGAAAATACTAAAAACACGTTCGCAACATTTTTCGGATCAATCATAGTGTTCAGAAATCTGATGAGAATTACGTTTAAATACAACATGAGATCAGTTTTTTTTAAAGTATTTTGAAGTTATAGTATTTATTTGAGCATGAAAAAATAAAGAAAATAAATTCATTTCAAGAAAATAGTCAAAAACCTAATTCAGGTAACATTAATGTTATATAACGTTCTAGTTGTTTTATATGCTTTAAACTCTTGCAAGTACCATGTTTATATAATAAAATAATGTGATAATGGAATACAAGTTTCGAAAAATTCATGTTGCAAAAATTAGGGCATTAAATAGTAAAATACTTTTAGATTTTTAAAAATAGATAGAGGTATAAATATATTTCTTAATATAATAATAGATATAGGTATTAATTCAAAAAGATCTTAATTAGAAATAGATATAGGTATGAATATATTTCTTAATATAACAATGAACAAATAACTTTTAAATTTAAAATGTATTTTAAAATAAATTTTTCATATATATTTTTTCTCTAAAATGTATTTTAAATTTGAAATTTGTTTCCCTATAAACATTTGGAAGATTTCATCCTGGAAGAAATTTATGCAATATCTTCTTTTTATTATTTGGACGAAAATCATCAATATTGCATTTTTATCAGTTTAAAGAAAATTAGGCTTTAAATAATAAAAAATATATAAAATTAATAATTTTTTTTATTATGTTGTTTCTCAAAATATATCCATTTTTTCAGTAAGATGATTATCACCTCCGCAATAAATTGATGATATTCCATTGAGATCATCTGGAAGAAACTAATGCAATACTTTTATTTTTTAGTCACAATTTTTTCACTTGTCGAAAAATTGTTCAAAAATGAAAAGAATATTCAAAAATATATTTGTTTGTCTTTTAGCAAAAAATAGATATTTTATATGAGTGTTTCAGTTTTCGTGCTTTATGGTGTTTATATTTATGTGCATGCATGCTTTAAGATGTAAAAGATTTCTTTATTATATTATTTCTAGATTTTTCTATATATTTAATACATCTTCCAGAAGATTATCTGGCGATATCTTATTTTTTTCACCTAGATGATTATGTAGCAATATTGCCTATGTTTTCTCCAGGCGTATTGATTTCTTGTTTCGCCTTTGACGCACAATCTATCCCGATGGGGGAAAATTTCGCAATACGAATTCGAATCACTTTCATATTATTTTGCTTGTATGGTTATGAATAATGTTATAAATGTATATTTTATTTGTTACCCAACAGAAATATTTATTAAAAACTATATTCAGTACTTATTACAATTTACAATTTATATAATTATATTAAAAAAAGTCATCGTCAAACATATACTTTTATTTTAAAAGTAGGCAGATACATTTGCGTGCAAATTATATGTAAAAGATATATATATATATATATAGATATATATACATATATATATATGCTGTGTCGAATCCCGATTCCCGTGAGTTGAAAAATGACGGGAAATGAAAATAAATAAATAAAAAAAAATAATAATACTTGAGGAGCTAATTTTGAGGTAAAAGTATGCAGATTTTTATGACCTCGTGTTATATGCTGACTAGGTTGGAAAGGTACCTAAAATGAACTTCAAAAGCAGTAAATATGAATCATAAAGCAGAACATACTACCACTGACAACCACGGGTTAAAATTATTACTTCAGCAGCTTTTCTTAATACTAAGTACTTCCTTTTAATGATAATACTATGTTAAAATCATTACTAAGGGATGGATTTTCATGCAAAAGGCATGTTTTCTCCAAAACATTTAAAAACTATTTTAAGTAGTTTTCAATATAAGGTAGTTTTTTAATGCATATTTTGCCATATTTTTCATAAAAATGCATATTAATTTGCATATTTTTAAAATTTTTAATTTTTTTTACTGTTTTGCTAAAAAACAGAAGTATTGTATCAACTTTGAACACTATGCTGGCTGATCAGTCAATGAATATTTTACCAGGAGAAGTTGTAATAAAAAGTTGTTTTATTCATTAAAATTTCCCGAATTGTTAACAATTAGTGCTTGTTTTTTATGAAAATCTTAAATTAGTAAAATGTGGTAAGAATGTTACATTAAATTATAGAGAAAAGTTTCTTGACTGAAAATTCTTTTGGCAAAAATCTTATCATACTTTATCGATTGTAGTAACTAGTTGGCCATTGAAGGCTTTTTGTTACACATTTTTTTGGAAATAAAAAAAATAAATAAATAAAAAAGCTTACTCGCTCTATATCTTCTTAACTAATCAACCAGTTTTCGTAAAATTTAGAAGGACACTGTAACATTTGAAAGGAACTTAAAATAGGGAAAAAAGCTTCCCATACTCATGTGTTCTTAATTAACTATCTGATGATAGTTTCAAGTTTTGAAGGAACTAAAGGCTATAAATTTTAACATTTAGGGCGTAAAATAAAGCAAAAATGGTAAAAGCATGCCCACCCATCCCCACACACTTAACATTCGTTATTTTTTAATTGAAAACCAAAATATTAGCTAGAAATAAGTTATATGGCAAAACAACGTTTGCCGGGTTAGCTAGTATATATATTATATAGTAATATATTGTGTACAATAACAAAAAACCGAAGTTACGCAGTAATCCATGCTATTAGAAACTGTGAATGTGCCTTCCTTAAATTTTCGCTCATGGTTTCCAAACTTTGAAACTACTTGCTACGTTGACTATTTCGGACACATCATCATAGAGATATAATGGAAAATACGCATAACTACAAAAGTCTCAATCTCTATTCCGTTGAGGGTCGTCCAAAAAATTAAAACTAGGTTGTCATCAAAATTTGACTACCCTGTATGTAACTGTGCAAAGTCAACAACAAGGCAGATGTAAAATTTATCCCCAAATTTTGAATAGTTTATATAAGATTGAGTGAGATAAAAAAGTAAAAAATGCAGAAGAATGGGAAAAAGTTAAGTAATTTTTAGTTTTTGTACTTTGAACAACAATCGAGATTACAAAATGAAAACTATGGTATTTGCAGCTTCAAGTCTTGTGAGTTCAGATCTGTAACCCGTTTGTTCAAAATAGTATAATCATAAGACTTATTAAAGATTAAATTCATTTTCAGCCAGGTTAAACATTTTTATTAATGGCCCATAAATATTCTACCTCTAATTATTATCTTTTCGTTTTTTTTTTTTTGTAAATAGATATCTTATAAATATGAGCTTATATATTTAAAAATCGAGCGTTACGCAACTTCTTATAAGTAATGCATGCGGTAAATTATTTTCACATCGGATGGTGAAGAAAAATTCTTTATCTCACAAAATATCCCAATATTTTTCAAAATATTCTTTTTTCTGTGTAAACATATGTAAAACCAAACAAATGGTGCATTTCAGACAAAGGTATATGTAATTCCATAAACCTTGTATGGAATTTATAATTACTAATAATTAGTTCTAATAAAATATTGTAAACTTTGATTACAATATATTTATAGCAAAATAATATATAAATTTCAAAATAATTTATAGTTTTACGAATAAGAATCATAATTAATTTAAGACACAAGGAGAGCAAGGGAGGACTTCAATAATAATGAAAGTTTACTTGAGTACAGGGATGGAAAAGTTGATACGATTGTACTATTTTTAAGTACTGCAGCAATCTCGCGAGTAATTTGATACACTCATGTGATTAGTACCGCAATTCCGTATCTCTTTTTTCATATACTGTCAACGTCGTTAAGTAACGAAAAATTTCGTTTGTTTTAACGATTTTGTTATTTTCTTCTATAAGATAACGATTTTTTTCGTCAGTATATTTTAACGACGAATATCGATAAAAATGATTATTTGAAAAATAGAATTCAAAATTAGAATTGGATTTTTATTTGAAAATAAAACCATTTTCTACAAAAAATATGAATAAAGTTTAAATAATACATAAAAGTGTACAGATTGTTTTCCAAAAACATTTCGGTATTAGTATATGTATGGTTTGTTGGAAAATTTTGTGAAATTAATTAGGTGTTAAATGTTTATTATATTAGGTCCATTCATTGAAAATTTGTGTTGAAATTATAAGTAACATAACGATGTAAAACTTATTTTTAAAACTTCCTAAATACATAATATTTTTCGCTAAAAAAGATCCTTCATCAAACTTTGTTATATATATTTTAATATATTGCTATAAAAATATAAATTATCACAAAAAAATCTAATTTTGTCTAAAAAGTAGTATTTTCACTAAAAATTCCATTTTTTAAAAAAATTATAATTTTCTGAAAAAACATACATTTTTACTAAAAATCAAAATTTTAAAAAAAATTATAAACTTTTACACATTTTTTTTTCTTAAAATATTGAAATTTTCAGTAAAATTAAAAATAAAAATCTAAAACTATTCACCAAGAATTTTATTAAAAAATTATAGTTAATAGTAATTGTAAATATTGAGTTGTAAACACCAATTTCGTTCTCCCAATTTTTGGCAAAATTCAGTAACACTTTTGATAAACTAAAACTCAGTAAAACCTTTTAAATAAATTCATTATATTTTTTTTAATTAAATTATTTATAAAATAGTGTCATGAAATTTTAAAAAATGATATTTAGGATCTAAAATCAGCTTTTTTATAATACAACAACAACATTATTATTATTGTTAACAACATTATTATTAACGTTATGGTTTTACCACAACTTTTTTTGTAGTTAACTTACCGAAACTTATCGTTAACTACCGATATGTTTAACGACAAAAATCGGTAAAATTTTACTACAGAATAACGTCAAAATTTTTTAACTAACGAATTTTCGCTACTTAATGACAAGTTTTTTTTCGATACAGAGCAACCCGCAGTTCGTTTTGAAAGAAAACATTTTCAAACGATAATACATTTTGAAGGCAATTTGAAGTATCACTCGTAAATTTACCGAATAGAACTAGGGTATGCTAAATTAAAATTTTTTCCAATCAATCCTATGATTCTAATTTACTTGTATGTTCATTTGGTATTTGGAAGTTTATGAAATTTCGATGAACAGTATCCTTTGAATACACCGACATTTTTTGGAGTTTTTTTTTATGAGATTACCAGACAAATAAACTTCACTATAGTAAAATCTGTACGAGATATTAATGGCAGAACATAACGTCAAAGAAACTATTTTTCAAGATTATGATTATTAATAAAAATAACAAGATTTTATGAACAAGAACTTTAAAGTTTGCTATATTCTATTAACTGAAATCGGTGAAAATGGTATTAATAAAATTATTACTATTCTGAACTTTGAGGTTACCAGTTATAGTATTAATTTTTAATAAATTTAGAAACTAACGGCTCACTTTTACGAAAATTTCTTTCAATTCCAAACCAAAGTTTAAAATTTGAGAGATTCTCAGAAATGTAAGAAGAAATTCACATTATCCTGAATAAAATAAACAACGAGTTACATAATTTTTATTAATATTCAATATCATGACAATGTATTAAGATACTTCATTCAATAGATAAATAATAAAAGTTAGTACTCTGAAGACGAATAATGTACTATTTGAATATTTTCTTTTTTTTACTAAAAAATATTTTTATTTTCTCTGCTTGAGTGTAAAGTAATTGAAGTATTAAATGTACTATAATACTTATAATAATATGATATGTTATTGTATTATATAAACTTTTGAGGTAATGGCAATTAATTACAATGGATAATAAACGAATTTTAAATATTTCTTTTTGACAAACTTAAGGTCGTAAAAAAATTTAAAATAAACCAAATATTATGCAATAAAAGTATTTATATCAACAACTAGATGAGAAGAGTATAATGCGATTTTAGTGATTGAAATGTAGAGGTGATACAGCAACTTTTAGTTTTACAAATTGACTCTAAAACTAGCTAAAAACAATTGTCTTTACGGATTAGAATATTAATTCTCACAAACATCTTAAATATCTATACCGTACATTTATCAAATAACACTATTGTTTCATTTTGCATCTCAATTTAATAAATATATTCAAGTAAATATAAAATAAAAATAAAATTTAAGTAAAATTTTATTTTTCATTTAAATTTTTAATTTATTCAATCATCTACTTAATTGATTTCATCAATTTTTTAATTGGAAAAATTTTCTGTTTTTCATTTTTTACAGTTTTTAGTAATTGATATAATGATTTTGGCGAGAGGTACAAATTTTAAAAAGTTTTTAATTGACTGAATTCTTTACTAATATATTTGGTGATGGGTGGCTTTTTTCTGTGTAGTTATTTATACATAAAGTCACACAATATATTTTATTGAAATACAGACAACGCTATTCAATTAACTGCAGCTCCTTTGTAAAACACATTTTCAATAAGTCTTTAATGAACAAAACTTTTAATAGGGTCATAACTGTTCAAATGTCCCTGAAAAAACTTAGAATGAAAGTAGGTTATCCACATCTTTGGTCTTGAAAGGCTATAAGTTTGGATATATATTTATATATATATATATATATATATATATATATATATATATATTAATGGACTAGAACTAAAAAATTCTTTTTAGTTCTAATTTAAAAATACGATTGGTATTCATCCATCCATCCATAATATTTCAAAATATTGGATGCGTCTTTTTGCGATCTTTTAAAATACTTCATATTAGCAATTTTAAGCTAATGGCTTAAATAGTTTACTATGACTGATGTGATTAGATTCTGTCACGTCTACTACAAAATATTAAAATATATATATATATATATATATATATATATATAAATAAATAAAAAATTTCTGCATAGGAGTGGCAGTGATTCATCCCGCCCATTATTAGTGAAGATTTTTACATCCTTATCTACTAACAAAATATCAAATTTTAGTTCAATGTCTACAAAACTGGATTTTTGATATTATAAAATTGCCAAATTTGACACTGTGTTCCTTTCCTGTCCCACAGTAGTCCCAAATCGATTTTTTTTAATAATACTGTAACTTCTGAATCGTTGGAAATATCTATATAAGATTTTACATGGTCAGAGCTGAGGTGTTTTCAAGTTGATTTGGGAAAGTACACGCCCCTAGCAGGTCGCGGGGGTAGAGGGTAGGCCTCCCAAGTTGGTCACCTCGGGTATGCAATTTTTTTTTTAATTCACTAAAAATTCATAACGTGCTTACATATGTAGATTATCTCTTTTTGTTTAAAAGATATTTAGGTCAAAGCAAATTTTACCCTAATTTTATAAAGTTTTTTAAAATAAATTTTGTTGAACATAATCGTTTGATTTCTCACAAAATTTTAAATAATAATGCTGCAAGAATCATATAAATATATCTATCCGATAAAAAGTTATATTAACCTGAAGTTGAAAGTTTAAAAAAAATCAAATTTTTGGGGTTATTTTCAAAAAAGGTGGTAATATAAAATATTTTGTTTGTTTAAGACTACAGAACTTTAGTAAAGGTTTCAAAAGAGATCATAACATAAAGTAAAAATCAGAGACGCTTGTGTTAATGGTTTACCAACCCCCCCCCCCCCCCCAAGGTCTATCTAAACTTTGTCAAAGTTTTTTGATTTTTTTATAGAATTCTAAAATGTCCAAGCCCAGATCAACAAAAAATACATTAGCTATATACCCCCATATGTTGCTTTAACACGTAAAAACATTTTCTGAGTCACGTCTTTTACAACGGCTAGGTGACCATTTTAATTAAAAAAGTCAAATCTTGAAACAAGTTTTCTCCGGACTGGGATTTTGGGTATTCTGGTACGAAAAAGTGCTTCCCTGATTTTAAAACAAACTTCCCTGATTTTAAAACAAGTTTATCTATATTGTGCCGAAATTTCATTGTGATATCTCTATTTATTTATATCTTGTTTAGGTCCAAATATTAACATTATTTCTCAAAAGTATGCTTAAAATCCAAATTTAAATTTTTTGGGTTATGGTCTGGAAATTTTATCCAATGCTTCACAAGTTATAGAATTATTTCCAAAAAAATCGTTTTGGGACCACTGTATGTCTGTGATAACAAACACAGATGAAATATTTTTGAAATGTTTTTAGCCAGTGATGTTCGTAATAATATTATATTTTATTTAATACATATCATAATAAATTCAGACTTTTTTTTAATTCAATGCAATTTTTCTTTTCGCCAAACAAATTAAATACAAAAATGCTCTGGAAACTATATGTAGTTTTATTTAACAAGAAAAAAAACATTAACACCTAATTAAATCCAAAAAAATGATTATTTTCTACATAATGGAAAAAAAACACATATATAATATTGCAAAATTAATATAACTAAAAACGCAATATCATAACATATTTTCTTAAAAATACATAAATTTAATTAAAACCAAAAATTTCTCATAAAATGTTATTAATCATAAACCAAAATCTCTTTTTCTATTTTTCTTCTCATTTTGTTACTTTTAAGGTCGTGGTAAAATGAAGAAAATGATGAGCATGATGATGATGGGCATGGCAATGAAAATGATAGGTATGCTGCCAATTGCCATGGGAATGTTATACATGTTAGCAGGTAAAGCCTTAATCATCTCTAAGATTGCCTTATTATTGGCGGGTATTATTGGTTTGAAGAAACTTCTCTCAAGTAAATCATCGGGCGGCAGTTCCGGTTGGACTTCAGGTGGAGGCGGTGGTGGTGGCGGTTGGTCTTCTGGTGGCGGCGGTGGTGGTTGGGATAGAAGATCCTTAAATCAAGCACATGATTTAGCCTATCGTAGTTATACAAACCAATTACAACAGCAGCAGCAACAACTGAAGCTACAACCACAACAACAACAACAAAAGTCATCAATAGAACAAACAAAATTATAAAAATATGAGAAGATTTTTTTGAAATTGTTTAATTATCTTATAGATAATTTTAACATATTTTCTTTGTCTTCTTGCCAATGACAGCTTTTTGTAATTAAAATCTTTTTCCATCAATTTCAGTTTTATCTTTAACTTTACTTACTTGGTATCCAATATTATTTTGTATAGAATAATTTATTTATTTTAACTTTAATTATATTTCATATGAGAAAAACTTTAACATAAACAGTTTCTATAATTTGTATAATTTTAATACCCCTTTATATTTTATTTTGTTGCCTTATTTTAACAATCTTTAGATTTTTACCGTAACTTAATAATATTTATTTTCCTTCTTATTTAAGACTTGTAGTTTCTACTGTTATTTCTATTTCACTGGCAATTCTAACTTAAATTCTATTATAATCTTTAATTAAAATTTAACGTTTTTTTTCCTTCTTTTATTTCATTTCTCAACTTTGAACTCAATTCATCATTTCATTGCTAACGCACTCCATAATAATAAAATATTATCTTCTAGTTATATGCGATTTCAAATACAGTTTGCTGTTGCATGTTGCAAAACTATTGCAAATTGTAAACGTGCTTCCATTATAATTTTCATACATTCATACAAATACAAAGTGATTATTGGAATATTTCTTCTTTTATTACTCATCTATCTGTCTATTATATTATCTTATTTTTCACTTAAATAACCGTTTTTCCGTGGATCTCTTTTTAAGACCGTTTACTTCCTTATCTATTGTTTTCATTTATTCCGTTAGTGTTTTTTATGTTCTTTTTAAATTTATTATTATTTTTTATATTTTTTTAAGGTATTTTAATTTATAAGGTTATGTTTTTTGTTCTGATTTAATTTATTTATTTACTCTATTCCTTTGAAATGTGCTAAATATTTATTTTAATTTTATTTATTTAAATTATTTATGTATATGTAATAATTAATGTGTTTATTTATTTTTGAGCAAAGAGAATAAAAATTCTGCATTTATATAAAAAAAAAAAAATAATCAAAAAACTTTGTGTTGTAAGTTGTTTTATTTAATGAAAAGAAAACATTTTTAGTGAAAAGAAAAAAAAAACACAATAAATAACATCTGGAAGAAACCTTTTAATTTTTTTTGACAAGCTTAAGTATAAACCGACAATGGAACAAATAGAACAAATACAGAGAAAACAGTTTTGTTTAACAACCAAATTAGTACAGTAATACATACATTGCACAGTGGGGCAGAATCGAAATTTGTAACTTTGAATCGAAATCTATAACTTCTAATTTACATAAAATTTCACATAAGCGTAGCAGAGGAGCGTATAATTTTAAGTTTGGAAGGGGAAACCCACAGATCCCTCAGAGGCGGAGCTATGGAGGCTCAAAGTAGGGTACCTTTGACATAGAAAATTTTTAAGCGTTTGTAAATTTTTTTTCTTATTTAATTTCAAATATTTTTACATCCTCTTAAAGCCATTAGTAACGGCTATAAAAACATGTATACTTATGCTATTTATTTCTTATAATTTTCGAGTTATTTGCATTTGACATTTTATTTCTCAATTTTGTATGTTCTTGGTCCCGTTTTTTCTTTTCATATATATGCCAGTATTTCCAACCGCTTTTATTACTTTTTTTGAATTAACTAAAGGACAAAATTATCTATTGAATAAAGAAAACTTCAAGCCGATATCTTAACTGAGTCCAAAAAAAAAAAAAGATTTTGAAATTGAAGATTACAAAAATTGTCAAAAAGAGACTTCACGTTTTTCTCTAAAATATAATTTTCTTTAACAAACATAATTTTATACTTCTCTGAAAGGTATCTTCACAAGGATAACTTTTAAATGGAAAACAATCCCAATGGAGCAAGCGGTCTAATTACATACCCTTCCAAATTTTACCTATTTTATATAAAAATTTTGACCTTAGCCTATACATTCTATAAAATCCCAAAGCATTAAACTAAAAACAGAATACAGTTTCGAAATTCATAATGTGTTATTAAGAGTTTGCAATCGCTATATTTGGGACTTCGGGTAAATGTCGACTTTATGGGTGAAAAAGTGAGAAATTCCATTTTTGCGATTTTCGTCGTTTTTTTTTTTTTTTTTTTGTAAATTTTTGGATTTCCTTTTACACTTTATTATTTTAAACGATAAAGTCTATAATCAGCGAAAATTTTGTTGAGATATCTTAACTAACAAATATTTTATTACGGATTAAACATTTACACTTTCTCCGAAAATAAATTTAAAAAAAAAAAAATTACTTTAACTTCAAAAATCGGAAAAAATATGGACTTCATTTTTTCAAATAAATTATGTTGTCTAGCTAATATAATTCTACATTATATACAAAAAACTTGAAGTTAATATCTTTTACAGATCCGAAATTACGCTATTTCAAAATTTTCGGCATTATTGAGTCGAAGATGATAACAGATTGGTTGCCATAAATCTTTTCTATAAATGAAACATTTACTTTTTAATTTTGAGAAGATTTTCATTTTAATTGAAGAGAAAAATATATGTTTATATAGAAATGCTGGTAATGGTTCTGAATCTCCTTTTAGAAAATATCATGAAATTTGGGGCAAAAATCGTCAACAGACCATATTGAGCACAAGAGTCGTCAAAGTGATGATAAATTGTCGAATCTGGCAACAGTGCCTACAAATCTATACGGTTTGAATATTTTATTGGTTAAGCGAAGCGTTAATGACCACTTATGACAATTGTATTAATTAAAATTAGTACGCAAACTATTGATTACTTATTGCACTTTCAAGCTGAAACCAGAAATCCCCCACATTTATACCTTCACTATGAGGCCAAACATTTAGTAATGATTCACTTTGTCAGTCAGAGTCACAAACAGAGCTGTCAGTTTTAACGATTTTTCGTCAAAGGTGGCGATTTTTAATTGCTATTGGTGACTGAATTTTCCGTTTGGCGATATATAACATGGTGACGATTTGTTTGGCTAATTTTTAAAATTTGATTAAATAGGAAATTGTGGAGAAAAGCTATTAAATTTTCTTACTAGAAATCGACTATTTTTAGTATTTTCCTATCTAGCAAAATGAATTTGAGATAATTTGTAATTATATTCAACTTAGTTTACGAAATTTTATCTCCAAAAAATATATTTTACAATACTTATGCATTAAATGTTTGATAATTTATTTTTCATCAGCTTGCAAATATATTAAGGATATTAATTATTTCGGTCACAATGAAATAAACGTTTATGAACAAATTAATTCTTTATAAGTTTAATAGGACCAATGTTATTATATGTTAGAATTATTCTTTTAAAAAATATAGTAAAGTTCAATACATTTTAAAAGTTGATGACCTAAAAGGGACTATATGTCAGAAAAGTGTATCTTTTCTTTTTTTTTATTCAATTACACTGTGCTCGAAAATGAGACTAATTTTTTTTAACAATGCCCACTGGATTAAACTAAATCGTCGACGCTGAATTTAGTGGTGTAAACAATTTTAGAAGTGCTCGTTTTTGATATATTTCATTTCGAAAGGCTAAAAAAGAGTTTAGGCTAAAACTGATTTAATTTATGACTGCAGTATATATTCAATCGTTTTACTGTTGAATATACATAAATAATTTTACTTTTATTTCTAATTTTCAATTAATTCGATACTTCCATAATTAAGTTTAAACCCAAATATTACGAAAATGAGCACTAGCTTCGAAAAACGGCAGTCGCCATTAAAATCAGTGTACTCAAATTAGCTTTGCCCATTTTGTTAAAATATGCAACTACCATAGTCTTATTATTAGCTATTGCAATTATGTTGGCTTTACATTTACAAATTATACGAAATTTTAAGTACTAATAATTGTAAGACAGGACCTTTAGTTAATTTTTTAGTATTTCTCTAAAAACCAAATAAACCTTTAATTTGTCAATTTTTAGGCGATTTCTGATTAACAATTTGACGACAATATGACTCAAAAAATCTGACAACTCTGGTCACATCAAAAACTTAGAAAAAGCGCCAACTTTTTCGATTTTTCTTAATTTTTTATTCGCGCTTTTATACTTTTGAATCTCTTTCAATGCAATAATAACTAAACGAACTTTAGGAATAAATTAAAGCCCCTCTTTTGAATACAGTTGGACCAAATTTGATCTAAAAATTTTTTACATTTTTAATTTATTGGATTTTTAGGGCGCGGTTGTTGTAATTTGTAATTTGATTGAATAATCAAAGCTTTAGACAGTCACAAAGGTTGGTAAACAAGGATGAACATTTTTCGAAAGACGCATTCACAGTTTTATATTAAATAGCACGGATTACTGTGTTTAACTTACTTTTCTGTTATTTAACACTGAAAAATCGAACACGCACCCGAAAAGCATTTATTGCAAAAAATGTTATGAACTGTTTAAAGATGATGTTTAAAAATGATTTGTATATTTTTCTTTTTGTTATTTTTGTATAGCAAGCAACAATTTTAACAAATATTAGATAAATAGATAAATAAAATTTAAAGCAGTCGCATTCAAAATGAAAAAAATGTATGCTTGCTAAAGAGTGGCTAACTATTTTGTGTGTAAATTTCCATAACGTCGGAGCGCTGACGAAGTCTTTTTTTTCAATTTCTTTTTTTAGTTGATCATCTGAAATTGCTTCCAAAAAAGAACATTTTCACCACATCAAAAGTAAAACTAATTGTATATTTTGAGCTTTTTTTGAAATTATTAATAATTACTAAAAAAATGAAAATAAGTGTACTTTTAGCAGGAAAAATTTTAATAATTTCTAAGAAAATTTAAATTTCACAAATTTTAATATATTTTTAATATCATTTATTAAGACCAAAACAAATTTTTTATTAAAAAAATTTTATCACATAATTTTAAGAGAAGTTCTTCAAAAGCAATAAACGAGGACTATAAAAAAAGAAGAGCAAAAATGGTGCTTCAGTAGCTCTTTTTCAGCATTATGTACTTCCTTCTAGTGAAAACTCATTTTGCTAAAGCACATCGGTAAAGCTTTTCATAATTTTACAAAAATAGTGCCATTTAAAACAAAGTAGTACAGAAATATTTTCCCATAGTGAGTAAACAAATAACCATTTTTTGCAAAATTTTCCAAAAATCACAATTTTTGGTTTAAAGAATATTTTATAAATTTAACTTGGAAACCCTGAAATACACCATCAAAAATTAAAAAAAAATATATATGTTTTTTTTTTACTAAAAGAACTTAACATCTTTTGCAATTGCGTATAATTTTTATTAAAATTATACATAAACATTAAACTTTTTTAAATGAAAACTTCAAATCGCTATAACTTTTGAACCCTTCTCCCAGTGGGTTAAAATACTACGAAAATGGGGATTAATTCAGGGAAGGATTACATTGCTTTGTATTTTATTTGTTGTAAAATACTCTTTGCAACTTTAATTTTTTTAGCCTACTGTGCCTTCAGTCCGGCTGTCCTTTCATCAGTATCTTAAAGTTACGACTTAACTGTAAGTCGTAACTTTCACGATAATTTAATGAAACTTTGCACGTAAGATTTTTTGGACAATCATGAATCATACCATTTTTGAGATCTACGGTTGTGTGTTAGTTATATAAAATATAAATTTTCCCCTTACTGCCACTCCTCAAACTAGGAGGTATGTGTGGAAATCTGTAGGCTTTACTTGTATTACATTTTTGTAGCACCATTCTTGACTATAAAACATATTTTTGGATATTTTTTTGATCATCAATGGGTGTAAAATGTGACGTGATGGAGAAAATCCAAAATGTTGCTGGTGATTGGGATAACTATACCTACAATATCTGCAACATATTTTTCACGACACTTTTTTAGTGTTGACCTATATTATTTACCCCAACAGCAGAAAAATAATTTGAGGAATTAAAAAAAAAAATAAAAATAAAATGAAATAAATAAATGTTATATATTGTGAAATAAACTTAAACATTTCCGAGTATACAAGCTACGGTCCCATATTTTATTACAATATAAAAATGTGTACCCGATCTCACCCAATAACTATTTAAAATTCTGCATATATCTCCATAATACAATATTTTTAATGTCTTTTCCGAAAAAATTGTAAAAATATTTATAAAACACATATCCGAATATATTTTTTGTATATAGTTCACATATCATAACCTAATATATACGTCAAAAAAAAAATAGTTTTATAAAAAAATTATGAAAATTATGAGTAAGTCCAATTTTAATTTTCTACGTCATGTGGGAGATTCAAAAAGATCTGAAAAGATAAAAAATGTTTAAAAAATGATATATAAATCAGGGTATCTCCGCTCCCTGATAGAAATTTCAAAATCTGAATCATGAACAACATACTAGGTATTACACATTTTACTCATTTGTCTTCAATTCGAAGATTTGGTGCAATTTTACTAATAATGTTCAAAAAATATACTATATTCTGACCAATGTCTTGTAACCCGATGCGCGATTCGTAGACAGTTTAAAAATATCTAAAATATTATTGTTTTATGTTCCCCACACTTTGAAGTGGTCTATTATTTATTGTTGTGCACAATAATATAAACATTTATTGCTCTCCAATACTGGACATGAGAGCCATATGGCCCTATAGATTTCTAAGCTAAATTTTTAATAAAATATTCCGGAAAATGTGGAAAAATCATTTATTACTTTTGAAGCCTTACATTGTATTCTTATGTGAAACACGAAATTTTCGTTGCTTTCTTCACATATAAAGCATATTTTTCAATTTCACATTCGATGGTCCATGATACTGTAAAATTTTCGTGAAAAAATTCTGGAGCCTTCTAGAAAAATTGCAATTATTTGAAAATCATTGGTTGTCAACAAATAAAAGAATAACTTTCTTCAGTTAAATATTGTTACGTTTTTGCAGTTTTCAAAGACGTTGATTTATTTCCTTGAAATAAACTGAAGGTTTTTTCACTTGCAAATAATAAGTCATCAGTTTATACACACGTTATGTATATTACACAACGTCCAATAATAAAAATTAAAGATTGTAAACAAATAATTCTGTGAAAAATATAAATATATAATTTTAATAAAATTAAATTGTTCACCACTTCGAAAAAACTTTTTTCAAAAAAGCGGAAACAAATAAAAAAATATTTTCAATTATTAACACTGTTTTTATTTAAATCTTTATGCTCGAAAAATGATGATGTACCAAATGTTCTAGCTCCTTTTCAGGAACTAATAGTATTTATTTATATTCTGAGTAATAATAATGATTAAGGTCCCAGCAAAGAAAAAACTGAAATGACGCTGAAAAAGTAATGATTTCAATATTGTGTTATCATTGGAAAGAAGTACTTATTGCTGAAAAAGACCTATAGAATTAGTGATTTTAACACAAAGTTGCCATTGTTTACTTTTAAAAACATTTATTTTCAACTTTTTGGAAGTAGTTGATAATAACTAACAAAAAAGTGCAAAATATGCAATTAGTTATTCTTTTGAAGTGTCGAAAATTTTCATTTTTGTAAGCACTTGTACGTTTTTTTGCAGGGCTTTCATTCTTATTATCATTCTTATTACCAATAAAAATCAGAATATTTGGAACAAGCTAAGAAAACTACAAAACTTTCGCAAATTAAAATAAATCTACCAACCGGTTCAAAACGGCTACGCTGCTACTGACTACAAACTACGCCTGCTTTTATGCTATTAAGTTTTTCTACAATTTTCTAGTAACATTAAGAAGCATATAAAAGTATACCCATGGCGCAGCCAGAAAGTGAGGATAAGAGCACAGATGATTTGAATTCAACGTAAACTATAACAACCAAATGTCACAGTTTATTTTTTTTTTTTTTTTATTTATATTTTTTGTGTTTTCTTATTCTTTACTAGTGTGTCCCAAAAATAATTTTAAAAAATTTATTTTTAATTATATAATTATTACAATTAAATTATAATTAATTATTATTTGATGATTTTCTTCATATATAACCCAACATAATTTCAATTAATAAGAAAATTATAATTACAACCGAAAAAATTAATGTTTTAGTTATGGCCAATTATGTTCTACCCAAAAAAGCCATGTTGTTTTTGTCTTGTTGCATCTGCTGTAGATATGCTCTCACAGTTTCTATGAATTCTATGAATAACATCTCACAATCTACTTATTTATAATACAAGTTCTGATTAAGCTTCTCACTAATACAAAAGCAATAATTTACAAAAGCTGGGATAGCGTGGGAGGATTTGAACTCAGGCTACCAACCTCACTTTCCATTGTCAAGTCAAGTGCGATACACTTCAGCTACAGCAATATCTTCTTATTAATGTTTTTAATTATGCTTTTACTCATCTGGTAGTAAATTATGTTGAAAAATAGATATTATTTGTCTTGCAGCATGTCGTATGTTTGGTTTAACACTTTACATTTTCGCGTGACATCTCCGTCATGTTATCGTAAATATGGCACGAAGTATGACAATTCGGTGCATTTTCTTAATATAGTCGTCAACAAATAGGGTAACATGTCAACAAACGTGACATACAACTTCTATATAGCTTCCAAGAATGTAATAGCGTAAGTTATTGACTGAGTGCAAAAGACATTCCTCCTTACCATAATGCTTCGGAGAGGCACTAAAATCCTTTTCTATTGCTTCTAGGCGGCTCATCTCGAACAAAAGTCATGTATTATAAATGCGCTTTAGTAATGTTAATATTATTCTTTTTACAATTTTATGAGGAAATTGCATCAGTGAAGCGCTTTTATTGTGCATGATTTTTGTTCGAAATGAGCTGTCTAGAAGCAATAGAAATAGATTTCAGTGCTTCACCGAATCGCTATGGTAAGGAAGAATGTCCTTTGCACTTAGTCAATAACTTCTTGGCTTCATTCTTGGAAGCTATATGGAAGCTATATGCAATTAAGTAAAAAAGCTATTGTTTCCAACAGTTGTTATTGTTCCCAAATATTGAATATTTCTAGCTAGGTATACATACATTTATTGACGATAAATATTATATTTTCTGATGACATCGTCAAAGAAAATGCAGTCGATGGGCATATGGACAACTGGGATATAATACAAGTATCCCCCTAATACATACAAATGCTATATTCCTAATACAACAAATGCTTTCTTTATCGTTATATCAAGTAGAATTAAGATAAATCACAATTAATAGATTTCTTTTAAATTTTAATAAACAGGCGTTACAAACTGAAAACTTCTAATACATTACAAACTAGAAATTCCTAAAATAATTTATTTAAACTTATAAAACTGATTTTGGTAACAATATTATTGTTTCTTAAACTTTACACTAATTTGAATGTCACTCTGGAGCTGTAATGAGCTAAGAAATAAATAATTAATTATAACTTTAAACATGCCCTAGATAAATTTTCTTAAACAAAAAAAAAAAAACAATATTTAAAAACAAACAAAAATGTTAGTAAAATAAATAAACTAAAAAAGAAAAGAAAATATTTCTCCATACCCTCAAGTTATACTACACAATTTTTTGACACTCTCTGCCAACTCTAACAAAAGTGAATGATAGCAGCTTTTTTTCAAAGCTGCTTTAAGGTATGCTTAACTTTACTTTTTAAAATAAACCCACACAAAAAACAGCCTTAGTAAATACAACAAAACGTTATAAAGGCGCTGTCGCAAATGTTCCATAAAACACAATATTTAACAGAATCTTAAAATGTGTACATTTATGTTCAATAATGAACGACAACAATACGTGTCAATGGTAACATTTGAATGTTGGTTAAAACAGTACAGTTACCCATTTACCCCATTATTCAATAACTTGCATGCGTATACAGTAGAATTTAAATTGTTTATTCAATTCATTTATTAAAGCCAAAAGAAATTTGATGATGATCAGATGTTATATATTAAAAGTAATTCCATATCAAAATGAAAAGTAATCGAAAAGAAATCTATGATTTCAATAAAATTTACTACAGACATTGGCAATTGGAGGTGATTCTCAAATGTTGGACCTTTCGGGTTCAAAAATATGACGTTTTGAAAAACGAAAAAATTTAGAAAGGCATACTTATTTAATTTCTAATAACTTCTACAGTATACATGATAAATCCCTGGTTTTAGTTTCATATTAAAAAAAAAAAAAAAAAATAATATAACCTTTATAACGATAGGTTTATTTGTATCAAAATTTAATTCTTGGGCTTAATTGTTCATTTTGTTCTGAACGAATAAGTGAACAAACTTGTTCTTTTTGTTCAGATGTTCATTTTTATTCTGAGCTGTTTGACTGAAGGAACTGGTTTTATTAGTCCGAACTGTGTGTGCATTTATTCAGTCAGTGATCAATCTGCAAGAATAAAGGTACGTTCAGACTAGTCAAATATTTAATAAAATGATGTAACCACAATATAAAATATTTTTTATATAAACAATTTTTAATTTTTTATTAATCATAGCTGACATTTTATCGAATTTTGTTTGACACTATTTTCTCTTACAAAATATTTACAAGATCAAGCAACGGAAAACAATATTTTATAAAACTAGTGGTCACGCAATTTTGATCAAATATTTGCCAAATATGAATATGGCTTAAGATGACTTTTGTTATTATTGCCATTTTTTCATATATTTCTGTAACTAATTGTACATTTTGAATCAAAAATATACATTCCCAAATATGATTATGACTTAAGTGTATTAAATGAGTAAAAAGAAACAAAGAATATATATATATATATATATATATATATATATATATATATATATATATATATATATATATAATGTTCACAACTCATATAAAATTTATTTCCAAGTATGTTGTTTTATGAGCTAATGTTTAAAATAAATGAAATTTTATAAAAAAAATTTTTTTTGGATTATATGTTGATACATAACTTTTAAACTAAACTAACTTTCTACATACATATATACATACATACATACATTTTAAAGCTGATTAGCCGTATTCAAAAAAACTTAATTCAGCTTTACTAACCACTGTTAAGTATAATTCTTTAAGATTGTATTGTACCTTTAGTAAATCATTGTTAACTTTAAATCTTTTATAGTCGGTTCTACCCTTGTTTAAAGCTACTTTAAGATTATTTCAGTTACATACATTCTTGCGCAAATTTTAGACAAAAAAGTCACATTTTTTGATTTCCGAATGTTAAGATTCGTTCCGAAATTAAAAAAATGCTCCATTATATATAGCTACTTAAAAAAGTATAAAATGAATTCCGCGACAGGATAATATTTTCTGCACATATGTTCAATTTAAGCTATTATGTACTAAAATCATAAACATATACAGGAAAAAGTCTTTTTTGGGTACTTTTGTATTAAAATACCAACATAACGGTTGCTTGCGTGTCAACCAAATGTTCGCCACAATCACATATGTTCGACTTTTTCATTGTTTGCTGTTTCCACGTAATTCCAAATAGTATATTAACATTTAAAAATCTTAGATTAAGGTGCTATTAATCTATTGTAAAAAGAAAAAATAATTAAATTTTAACAAAATTTCAAAAAATGTGAACAAAACCAAATATGAACTAGTGATATTGATTTTTTCACAGAATATTCGTTATTCGGATACTTATAATTACAACCAACAATATTAAACAAAAAAAAAAAAATATTTCATTTTCTGAGAAGGGTTGCCTGCAAAACGAATAATCACAATTTTTTCTTACCTGCTGAAGTATCAAACTTCATGTATTAAAAATAATATGTAAATTTGTTGCTATTGTAGAACTGCTGCCACATGTTTCATTTCGCCATGGGTTGCCTGCATAAACAAAAAACAGTTTATGAGTTAATGTGGACTGCAAACAGTTTTTTGAGTACTATTCCTTTAATAAAGACTTTAAGGGATAAATGGTGTATTAGCTAGTTTGTGCTTTATGATATAATTTATTTATTTAATTATTATTATTATTACTATTACTATTATTATTATTATTATTATTATTATTATTTTATTTATTTTTTATTTTTTTTAATATTTTAATTTGGATCATAATTTCTAAACTAAATGAGTATGCAGCTTGAAATTTTGTACGAGTAGGGAGAATAGTTATGTAAACATTGAGATATAATGGTTTGATTTTTATATCTCCAACTTTTATCTTTGAACTTTTGATATAAATAAACTTTATACATATGCTTATAAAGGTAATATCTTTGTCTATAATATGAAACTAAAACCCAGCAAAAATTTGTTGGCTTTTGGTAATGACTACTACTTACTAGACTCATTACCTGGTGATGATTTCTCATTATTTTTCTCATTTCTTTGAGTTGTGGAATAACTAGTTACCAGTAAATTACAATTTCATTTACTTCTGCAATGGCACAGTTCGCTAGGGCGACTGCGTAACACTCAGAAGGTTGACGGTTCAACGAAATTATTTTAATTTCTATTAGCTTGTTAAAACTGTTAACAACGTATACAAATTTATCTTATATTCGTACATGGCGCAGTGAGTAAGACAGTAGTCTTTAAAATATGAAAGAAAGTTTTTGCCAAGGTTTAAACCCAGTTGAGCCAATTTTTTGTTTTTATTTTTTTTACCGATTTAGTAGTTTTGTAGTATTTGATTAAATATTTATTTTATTGTTTAAAATAAGTACTTTAGTTATGGGGACTTATGAGTAATGAGTTTTTCACCCGAATTATAAGTAGTTACCGCCTTTTGGCAATGTAATATGTTGGCTTACCGGATAAACAAAGTTTTTGTTGGTCACATATATTTTGGAAATTATTAGCAATTAAGCAAGTACACCTTTGTGAAGTTTTTTTTTTTATTTTCAAAATGTAATATTTTTGGACCAAAAAAGGCCCTGAATCTAAAGGTTTATGATTTAAGAAACACTTCCAACAGCCAATGTCTGTAGTAAATTTCGTTGAAATCCGATATCTAAAATCTGAAAATGTCTGTTTTCTGTCCGTTTTCCTAATATGGAATAACTCAAAAAGTTAACGTTCACACAATTTTTCAGCATAATCAAAATTTCAGTGTATATATTTGAAGCTTTTCAAATTCAGATCAAGATTCGCACAAACATACACAGAGGTAAAAGATAGAGACATTAGAACATGTAATAGGTTTTTCTATTGAATTTTTAATAAATACAACATTTTTGTGTGCGAATGCAACTGCATTAAACTGACACAGAAAAAACAAATTGAAAATTTATTATTAGTGAACAAAAGATCTTGTGCTTTCAGTTTTGTGCACATACATATATACATATAACTGGATTAGTAATTGATTATGACTTTGGAAATGCGTTCAGAATGAAATACTAGACTATAACAAAAGTCTCTATACATACATATGATTTGTAACCATTCATACCAGGAATGGAAAATGGCTTATTTTATATTGTACCAACTATAAAATAAAATATATGTTTTCGACATAAATGGTATCAATTTTGTCAATATATTTTAACTGCAAACATTTGCATAGAAATTTAATTACAAACACATTTTTATTAAATACTTTTAGTAAAAATAGAGCTCGTTATTTTAAAATTACAGGAGAGTACAGTAAAGTGGACAAATTAATTACAATTCTTTCTTTTCTTATAAAAATATTTTAGTAGGATGCTTTCGCTAACTAATATGGAATAGACATAATTCCTTAAATAACTTTCGATATGCTTAGAAACAGAAACTTAATTAGTTGATTTGTCATCAACGATACTTCGATCAGAAATAGTAAATTTTTGAGTCTTTGTTCCTCCAAACTGTCTAGTGCTCTATATTAAATATATAAAATCAAAATTTGTTCTCTTATTTGGGAAATTATTTTGCGAAGGGGAAACAATTGAATAAGCTTTTTTCAAAATTATATTTTCCGGAAATATTTTGTATCCAAGGACACATACCATTTTAAAATATTTAAGAATTTTTAAATTCCCGTCAAGTAACTGTTAATTTATTTGTTGACAAATATCAATATACATACCACAAAAAATGTCATCAACGTAAACATGATTTTCCGACAGGTTTATGGTGATACATCACATTCATTATAATGAGTGTTGCCAAGAGGCAAGAAAAAAAAGAGGCTACATTGAACTTTAAAAAAGGTAAAAAGTGCTAAATGTTCCAAAAAATAAGGCCATTAAAAAGTTAACATTTTTTAATATCAAAAATATAGATTTTTGTGCAAAAAAATGTAAAAAAATGCTTAAATGGATGACTCTGTAAAAATGATATTCATAATAGCTAATAAGAAATTTTTTCTTCGCTGTTAAAATACTAACAATTTAGCCTTTTTAAGGCAATTTTAAAAATCAAAAAAGGCTAGAAGCTAAAACAAAAATTTGGAGGCTAAAATAATAAAAAGTTTAGATTTAGCCTTCATAGAGCTAAACTGGCAACACTGATTAGAACATTCATGTTCTTGAAGTGGCAAGATATTTGGTAAAATAGAAAGTTTTATCTTGATAAACCTCGGTTGACATTATCCGATTGTGTTTCCAAATTCATATCTGTGAATTATTTACTTCATTAATGCACTTATTAATAAAATGAAAAGCTTAACTTATAAATTACTATTTCGGATTCAGCCTCAAACCATTGTTCTATAATTAAAACAAACAAAGATGTTTATATTTAAATAAAAAATATGCAAATTAGATCATATGAAATTCTTCCAGATGAGTCGTGGTAATACCACGATACCAACAGATATAAAATTATACCAAAAAAGTACAATTGCCATCCCTGATTCATACATATAAACCTTTTCACAATGAGTAGGAAAGAAATCTTTATATTATGAACTGCATGCTGTCTATGTCATGGCATTCATAAAAATGGTTACACTTATATCCAATTGTATATTAAGAGTAAGTGTGCACTTTTGTACTGATGCACAATGGAAATGGTTATAAAAGAAAACAGACATAAATATAGAACTTTTAAATAAGTATGTACTTAATTTATAAATAGGGAGCGAATTTTCATGTATGTTTTTTCCGAAAATTTAAAAACTACCAATTTAAAAATTATCATATATTAAAATTTGTGATTCAGATAGATAACTATCTGAATCACAAATTTTAATGAAAAATTGTATCGATTTGTTTTGCATAATTTTAAATATTTAAAGGAAAATGCATATTTTTATTAACAATGTATCTTAATTTAGATATTTAAAATATTATTATTATTATTAGATATTATTATTAGATATTATAGGGCCTGTTCTGAAATCAAGTGATTTTCAGTAGTTCTGGAAATCACGTAATTTAAAATTTTTCGGACTGATTTTAATTTTTCGAAACCACAATTAAACAGCTGTTTTATATTTTGTTTACAATTAAATAAAATAAAATATTTTGCCTTTTGAAATATAAAATATTTAGCATTTTATTAAAATGTCAGGAGCAACGTTGTTGGCAATAGTTGCTTTAAAAAGAAAGAAAATAAATAATGAGCGAATTAAAAAACTTTATTTGCAGAACCTATCAAATCCTATGGAAACAGAAGAGAAGTTGTAGGTAAACAGCAATTATGTACATTGAACTAACAAATTCATGAAAATGGCTTTTCAGATTTATTTCATTTTACCAACTAGACAAAAGGGCATTGACAGTATAGCGCAGTATTTAAAAAGTCCACAGTTCCTCAAAATATACAAATTGCACCTGTTTTAAGATTTTTAACAGTAAGGTCATATCAGGGTGAGCATAAGTGTAGGACGCTGACCTGAAGATAAAAACCATGCTGGCGGAAGCTTTTATATTTATATTTTATTCCTGCCTGGATAAAAATCAATTCGTGTCCACAAAGTACATCAAAGAGCCATTATGGGCATAATAGGCAAAGAAAGAATTAAATCACGAAGTCGTTTCCAAAGTAAACAAAAAAATTATATGCAGAACTGAAGGTGTTTTCAAAAAATTGCTATTTTTGAATTGTTTTTCAATAAAATTAAAAATTTTAAAACAAAAACTGATAAGGAACATAATAAATTATTGATATAAGCCATTTAACACATGACTTAAAACTTAGTGTTTACAAAAATAACCAAGTGATTTAAAATCGATACTAAAAAGTTGACTGATTTGAAATCACATGATTTCATAATTTTTTGTGCACACAACACCTTTTAGGTGATTTGAAATCACTTCGGAAAAAAGTGATTCCCATAATATACCTGTATATCAGCTTTGAACTGTGATCAAACGCGATTTAAAAAAGTAAACGAACATCTTACTAACAGAAGTTGTAATAAAAAATTATTTTTTTCATTAAAATTAACCAAATTGATAATAACACTATGCTAGTCGCAAATTTTAACAAGCTGTCCACCCATTGGTAAAACTATTTCAACTACGCTGATTTTAATTATGGCACTCGTTTTTCGAAGAAAATTAGAATTAGAAAATTAGAAATAAAAGGGTACATTATTTAAGTAATTTTAACAACAAATCGATTTAAAATATACTTCAATTATAAAGTAAACTAATTTCCCTCCGATTTTTCATATATTCATATTTTTGTTTCAAAAGTTTCTTATTGGTAACACTAATTAGCTTACTTATGAAATTTTATCAAGATTTTTTGCTAATATGGACTTTTGTAATTTAGCGTTTAAAATATATTTTTGATAATAAGAATACGTGATACTATTCTTCAATAAAAACTTAATTGTTTGTTTTGTTAAATGTTTAATAACTGCGCGCAGATATAAAACATGGTTACAGCATTATCACTACTTATCACTACTTTTTCCTTATTCTTAAACTATATTCTGTTTTGAAAACATATTAATATTATTATTCCTATAACAATAAAATGAAAACTTCAATACATGTTTGTTTTTAAATATATAATTTTTTTAATATATGTTTCCTAATTTCAATTTCTCATTTAGTTTATATATGTATGAATAAATGTAAATAGACAAGGTTTGGTTATACAATACAATACAATGGTGCAAATGAATATAAGTAATAATATGTAAGTATTATTATTATAATATGACAAAATGAAATAATAATATGATAAGATAGGATAACTATGTGATAACATGAGGTAAAAATATGATAAAATGGAATCATAATATGAAAATGTGATATAATAATCACAAAACTATAATCATAACATGTAAAACAAACCATTAATTCGGATACAATATGACAAAGTAGAATCATAATAATTGTTACTTATAATCATTTATATTTTTGGCTGTGATAATATGTTTAAATCAAAATATATTGCTCTTAGATTATGGTCACTACAACTATATTTTTTCTCTGCGTGTAAATTATTAAATTTAAGCAAACAAATTTTATTCTCCTAATCCTCTTTTAACCTTTCAAAGTGAAATATCTCAAGAATTCAGCGTCGTCAACTTAGTCTTACCCAATGGGTGCTCACCTTGTTAAAAAAAAATAAGTATCTTTTTCGAGCACAGTGTAATTTGTGTTAATTTTTTATGAAAATCTTTACTTAGTGAAATTTGATAAGAATTTTGTCGAAAAATTATAATCGCGGAAATAATTATTTTAATTAAAATTTTACTTGAAAATATAGAAAAAAATCAGTTAATATTATCATTTTAATGATTAGAACAAAACCAATTAAAAGTTTGATTGTTGTTAGCATTTTCGTAATTGAAATCCATTTTTTTTCTATCTATATAAAAGCCTATCTTACTAAGTTTGTATCAAACCCACTAAAAAATATATTATATTGCAGAGGTTGTCGTGGACTAATTTTTGTTTAATTTAATAAATATTAAAAAAATAAGTACATGTTTTTTTAAACGTTTTGGTGTATATTTCACATTTTTAAACGCATTTTTTAGGCGCATATTCTCAAAAGGTAAACACTTTGATACTTAGAACAGAAATGGAAGAAGTTATAGATAGGCTTCTCTATTCTATTTAACCTTAAATTAAAATTTTATTAAATAAATAAAAGTCCATTTATACAGTACGTTGTTTAGTAAAATATGTCCTCCACTATAATATATCATAAGAGTAATTCATTTTCTCTGGTAAAGTCCCAAAATCACTTGTATTACCACAAGCATTAAAATGGTTTTTATACCAGAGTTTATATCATCATAGTTTTTAAGATTTTAATTTTTTTCATTCATCTCTATACCACGGGAACCATAGTGCAATTTTAAAATTAAAACCACAGCAACATCACATGTATGGCACACGAATGCCACACGTTACAATCATGCTATTGGAGCATTTTGAATTTGGTGCAACAAACAATTCGTACAATACAAAACTTATGAACATAGACATTTATATGCAAATGGAATAAAATTATAATCATGCAGAACGAATTTCCACAGTTGAATATTGGATTATTTAAATTATATTCGTACGACTGTTTAGAAAACACAATGATTTTAAGTTGAATTTTAGATTTTTAAGAGCTTGACCATAAATATAATGAATGACTTTTGGTGATGTTAGTTAATTGAAATTGGGTAAACATTTTAAGAAATAAATTCCTAAGCTACTCAAGAGAAGTCCAAAGACATTGAGATATATTTAGTGAAAAGTGGAGTAGAAAGTTTAAGTTTTTTCGGGTATTTTTAATATTTTTGTAAAGAAACTTCTGGTTTCTTTGAAATTTTCTCAAACTTTTAAGGATATAAAAATATCTGACAAATAATTTATTTTTATTTTTACAACATTTTTTTACAAATATGGGTATCAAATGAAAGCGAACAATTCGTAGAAAATAAAAGATTTTTTGCTTCTCCTTTCACTGGTATAAAAAATTTTGAATAAAAATGCCCTTTAAAAATTTAAATTCTTTATATCCCTGTACAAATGTTTATTACTTTATTATTAACAAATAAATAACGCATGCGCAATAACATTGCAATAAAAGTAGTTATGATAAAGAGCTCCATTCATAAATTTTGGATGACTACATGTCTCCTCACTATATTGTACAAAATTTTTATGAAAATTGGACTTCTAGTTTCTTCAAAATATTGACAAAAGAATAACTACCTTGAAAAATATTTATAATTGTTTAGATTATTTATACCCTACACCACCATAGATGGGGAGAGTATTATGCGTTTGTACTGATATTTGTAACACATAAAAATATTTGTCTAAGATCCAACTTAATGAATATCAATCGGATTAGAATAACTAACCCCTCTATAGAAAATCATAAGTCCCATAAAAATGATATTATCGGTAATAATAATATTTCGCATAAATCAGTGCTATATAAATAAAAACCGCAGTGCTAAACTTTATTGACCATTGATCCTATATTAGGTCAACTTCCAGAAATCTCCTAAAGTGCATAAATAGCATAGTATAATGTATAAGTATGTTTCATAGAAATATACACTACGCTTTAAACAAGTATCGGTCCAAAATTTTCCATAGGTCCCATATAAGACTCCTCCCCGAATTTTCATACATACACCGAATTGTGTAAGTTATTATATAGATGAACTTGACCGATTATATACTTCAAACTTGTTTTATATATATCCCACTCAAAATGATGTATATTTCAATTCAGATAGTAATAAGGGCAGAGAAAATATTTTTTTCACTGAAAATAACAATATAAAAATTCTGGCCAATTTGTGCTAATCGGTGCTGAAATTTTTTGGAAGGTTTCTAAAATCGGATTTTGTTGCATTTTTTGGTTAATATATTAAGCTGTGTAAAGCAAAGTTGTTTGGTTTCATAAAAAGAAACACTGAGATATATTGTCCAAGAAAGACATATTTTTTAAACTACTTAAATATCCAAACTTTTAATATATAAAACTAATACAACAAGATATCTTTTAAAGAAATTATTTAAGATTTATGTTAGTTTTTGGAAAAATTAGAACACTTTCAATTTTGTTGCAATTTTATTCCTCAAGCGTTGATTAAACATTTTAACATAAAAAAAATCATCAATAAATTTTCATTAATTGAATAATTAATCAAATTAATATATATTGTTAAAATTGGCTTTTACAGCTAAAAGGAGAATCTAGAGATTTTACAGTAAATCTGCGTACTCAATATTTTATTTCCTGATCTTATTCCATCTAAAAAAGGACTTGAGAATTTCAAAGTAATTAAAAATTTTAAACTATAATTTCTTCTGCAAATTAAGTGATTCTTGTCATTATATGATTATAAGAAGTTTCTTGTTTACTATCTTTATTTATAGAATTTTAAATAAAATTTAATCTACAAACTATCATATCATGCCAAGTAAAATTATATGTTTTATATAGTAAACAAGTTGCAATAGATAATTGCCAAAATGGTCCAAAGTAGAGTTTGTGGATTATAATTAAACACCACTACACACTTCATCATCATTCATGGTGTATTTTATACTTGAGTTTCACTGAAACTTCTGCTTTCACTGTTAAAATTTTGAGGAGAAAAAATTTGCAGCACCAGGCGTTTGGGGCATGTCAACCAGCATATGAGTCGAACGACCATAAATAATTTACAATTGGTAATTCTCTGCTTGGCGGAATCAAAGCACAGGGTGTGGAATAAAATTAAACACTACTAGATTGGAGTATGTCTTTTGTGTTTTGATATAAATAGGTAAATAGATTGTTATAAATGAGATATAATGTTTTGATATAATTAAGTCTTTTGTGTGTTTTACTTTAAAAAAAAAAGTAAGGAATAATTTACCTCATCTTTATAAAAGGAATCTTCTTACTTTTGTGCTAACAACAGATGAAAATGAAGAAAGGAAAAGTAAAAGCAAAAAAACTAATTGTCAAAGAATTATGGATAATGTTAATTCGTTTAGTTTAAGTGTGTATATAGGAAAATGCCATTAAATTACTAAAATTACAATAATGTACATTTTAATGTACATTTTAAGTTTTTCGTTATTAATTTTTTAAGTGAAGTCAATAAATAATTTAAAAAATAAATTTGTAGAACCTTAATTATTTTTTAGCCCCATTTTTTGATAAGGCCTGCACGATGAAGACCTTGACATTTTTACCGCTGGGTCGTTAATTTGTTAGTTTTTTGAAAGTTTACACTTTGTAATAGTAACTATGTATATTAGAAGTATAACTCTTTGCAATTTATACGAATATCAAAATTTACAAGGCATAGCCGTGTAGACCATGGAAAGACAATAGGAAATGAGTTATTACATTTTCGCGATCTTTAAAAAAGTTTTCGCATAAAACGCGTTGAAGTAGATGTGCAAAGCTATCAATAGCCGTGCCATTCGATATTTTCAATAGTTGGTAAAAAATTATTTTTAAGAATTGTAAAATTTTCCTTTTACTTTGTAATCAAGGTTAGCAACCGATTAAAAAAGGTAACGGTATTATTATTTTGGTAACGGTATTTTAGGAGTAACGGTTGTCAAGTTGAATAGGTTTTTTAGCGGTAGCGGCATCCAACCTGGTTTTAATTCAATTAAAGAATAACTTTATTTAAAAAAAGAAAAATTTAAAGAACAAGAATACAAATTAATTAAAAAACAACTAAAATTATTTAGTTCCATGAGGTCATTAGATGATAAAAAAAAACAAGTAAGAAAGATATAGTCCATCAAGCCCCATAGCACATGATACTCTACAACATTATTTATAAAGGGAAAAGTGATATCTGAAGAGGGTCTTATATAGAACCTGAGGTCAGTTGTGAACAAATTCTAGCTAAATTTGAAAGGATAATTTACATAAAGATAAGATTTAGTTATGTTAAATAGTATTTTAATATTAGCATTATAAAAACTAAACAGTTGTTGGACAAATAATTTTAACGTTTTACCTCCGATATGTTAAAAATTATTTGACCTTAATTCAGTTCATTATTATTTATGAATTTAATTAAAAACAAACAAATATTTATTACATCAAAAAATTACCTACTCGTATACTCGTGTAACGATTGAAAAGTATGCTCGTTAGTAAATTTTTGATAGTTTTAAGGTGAATAAAATTTTAGTAGTTCATGGGCATAGAATATAACTAGAAGTTTATGTGAGAGGCATTTCAAACTAAATTTTCAAAAAATTTACAAAGCTTCACACAGTAGAAATAAAAAATTTTCTTACTGTTTAGGTTTCAACGAAACCAAAATGGATAACACACCTCGAATGCTGACGAAGTATGTAGCTGCACAGAATATACGTATTGCATTGGGCTGATGTCTAATTACAGTCCACAAACTCTGCTTTAGTACTGCCAAACAGAGACAACAAGGCAATTTACGATTGCAATCTTGTTTATGGCTCTTCGAGCCGGATACTAGAACCACATCTATAACAGCGTTTACGACGCTCGGTTCAATCTCTATTTACTTGCCCCAAACGCCTGGCGCTGCTAATTGAGTCCATCAAAATTCCATTTAGTGCAAGGCGTTTAGGTTTCAACGAAACAAAAATGGATAAGACACCACGAATGCTGACGAAGTGTGTAGCGGCACAGAAAATACGTATTCCATTCTGCTGGTGTCTAATTATAGTAAACAAACTCTGCTTTGGTACTGTAGAGAGACAAGCAGAGACAACAAGGCAATTTACGATTGCAAACTTGTTTACTTACCATAAAAAAAATATTTTTTTTTTTTACCATAGAACTTTTCTACCGCTTCACACACACCCATAATAACTAAATAATTATGAAACGATTTATAGCGCTATCGGAAAAATGAATAGCAAAACTGAACTATACTGTATATAGAACTATCGATTGTTTTGTGGATCTACGTTGAAGTTTTCAAAAAAGAAATTTTGTAATCTTGAAGTATTAGGTTATTTTGTACAATAAGTTGTTTGGTGCAGCTAGATTTATTGTCTTCAACACAAATTTGTTTCTTATAAAAGGAGACGTTAATGCAAAAATATAGCGTTTTTTTTTGCAAATGGTCAGAATTTTTTATTTTAATAAAATTAAAATCTTTTATTCGTAAAATCGTACATTTTGATAATATTTTTGTCAAATGATCATAGATTTCAAATACTTTCCATTCGAACGCGATTCGAACGCAAATTTTAAACGATTTTTAATAACACAAAAAAGCATAACACATGATAAATCTGATTTGATATTTTAATTTTAGAATTAATACTAAACACAAAATTAAAAAAATATATGCATTATAGCACAAAACACTAAAAAAATTACGACATTCATAGTTAATACACAAACATTTTATCAAGGCGGGTTAATAGAAGGTGCGGGCAACTCTACAACAAATACAACAAAGCAAAAACAACATTGCTTTTTAGGGAAGAACATCATTGGCATGTCAATGTATAGGGTATCCAATGATTAACACAATGAAAAATTTTGACCAAAAACATAAATTTTTTCTATTTTAATTACAATTTTTTTCAGTATTCATATAGTGTGGGTTATATGAAGTGGGTTATATGAAGTGAAACGCCGGATAATTGCACCGGGAATACCAAAAAAACAACGATTTTTGTAAAATTATTTTTGGGACACCCTAGTAAAGAATAAGCAAACAAACAGAAAAATATATAAACAAGAAACTGTAAACAAACTTTGACATTTGGTTGTTATAGTTTACGGCTAATTAAAATCAGCTGTGCTCTTACCCTTACCTTCTATGAATTCGCCTTGCATTCGGTGCGGAAGGTTTTTGGCCCAAAATGACTTAAAAAATGATTTCTGAATTCACTGTTGTATTGTATATAACGTTTTACCCTGTGTTTTTTTTTTGTCGAAAAAAGTTATACCCCTACTGTCCAATTTTTAGCTAAAATGATAAGGTTGTTTTGTTAATACCTTGCAGGTAAATTGTACTAAAGCTTGTTAACATTTTATTTGTTGTTTTTTTACAAAGTTACAAATTAACATACCAAAAGATAAATTACAAAACGTTTACATGCGCAAATGAATTTTCAAAGAAATAAATGCAAAAAATGTGAAAAAAATGTTAAACCATGATATAAAGAAAAGAAGGTAGTTTCAATCAAAATTTGGTTTACAAAAATAAGGATTTTTAAAGTTTTATTTCTGTATACATTTTTAACAAACATTTTTAAAACGAGTTTTTAATTTTAAGGAATTTTTTAAATAAAATTTTGTAAATATAATTCATGATAACTAAATTCATATAAAAATGTTTGAAATATACTATGTTTTATTTAAATTAACATAAAAATATAAATTTCGGTCTAAGAAGCTTCAGTTCAGTTAAATCTTTTAGCAAACGACAGAGCTGTAAATGAATCATTCTTTTTTGATTTCAATTCGTTACGAATTAACAAAATTTTGAATTAATTCATTTCAAACCAAAAAAAGAATTTAATGAAATTTGAATCAATTCAAACGAATTAGGCAGAAATGAATTTCAATTCGTTTCCAAAAGAATTTGTTAAAGTGAATTGCAATTCATTTTCTACTCGTTTGAATTGAATTGATTTTGAATTCGTTTAAATGAAACAAAACAATGAATTACAATTCCAATGAATGAAATCAAAAAGGAGTTGCTATCAATCAAATTCAAGAGTAGATCTTGGGGGGAATGAAAAATGGAAATTTCTCCTACCAAAATGAAAATATTGAGTAAAAAATTTAATAGTCTTGTCCTTGTCCACACCTTTAAAAATATTTTCACACTATTTGATAAAATTAAAAATTTAAGTTTCTTTTAGCAAATGAACAAAATTTTCCATTTTAATAGGATTTTCCCCGATACCTAATAACTCCATTCCTATTCTGCCGCTATCTACCAATTCCAGTATATCATGGGAATTTTAAATCTAGGAATTTTTTGTCTTTGAACTGTACTAAATGATATACAAAATGAGAGCAATGATTGCTGCCATTTACATAAAAAATTAGTTGACTAACAAAACGACAATTCAAATTTCAATCAATTCAATTCAAGTGAGTTGGAAATGAATTGCTAATTATTTTTTCTAATATATTTGAATTAATTCAAAACCAATTCCAATGAATTGGAAATGAATTGCAAATCACTTTGACAAATTTATTTAAATTAGAAATAAATTGCAATTCATTCTACAAATTCATTTGAATTGGAAACGAATTGCAATTCATTTTAATTGGAAATGAATTGCAATTCATTTTCACCAAATTCATTTGAATTAACTCAAACTTCATTCAATTCATTTTTTTTTTTTTTTGTGTAAAAAGCATTAATTCAAAATTTTCTAATTCAGTGCATGAATGATTCGCAAATTAATTCAAAAATGAATGATTTACAGCTCTGGCAAATAATGATTGACAACACTGAGTTTTCCTGAGAAGACACGGCGCATAAGATATTGAAAATGTCAGGTCCAAAGAATTTGTTATATTTCAAAAAATTATTGCGGTAGTGGCAGTAGGTAGCTAGGAGCAGTGTTGCGCACACTACTTTGCTTTTTTGCTTTTTCAAAGGCGCTGTGTTTTTTTAACAAATTCATAACTGCCCTCTAGGTCACCATAATTCGTAAATTGCTTCAATTATTTATTGATTTAATAAAAAGGCCTGTTTAATCTCATAGGGCTGAGCCTTATTGGCTAGGAATAACAAGTGGTAAATTTATAAATGTGTTAATACCAAATGCTTTCTTATGCGTAACAAACACATTTATTAAAATAGTGGTAAAATAAAAAACAGCCATCACATTGGGGCATTAATTCAAAAGTTGTTACATTTAATGGTGCTTATAGTTTGCTTGTTATTCTTACGATTGCATGCATCTTTGCACAATATATTGGGGGGGGGGGGGGGCGATTACCCTTGCCCTCCCTTTCATATTTTGTATACAATTTTGTAAATTCTCTTTCTTCACAATTCTAAATAATTTATAAAATTAAAATAAATAATAAATATAAAAATAATTTATTTATGAAAAAGTAAGATTTTATATAAATATGGTACCATTATTTTGACAAATTTTCATAATCCTTAAGCATGTCAGAAAGTGATTTTAAATTAATACAAATATAATGGAACTACCTTATTTTTTATATCATGATTATCTTCAGCATGTACATGGTATTGTACATTTTGCGAAACCCTACATAAGGAAGGAAACTAAGTCCAATCCTATTATCTGACTATTTTAAATAAAGGGAATTTTAAATTTGACACTTTTATAATACCGGGATATTACTTTGTTTCACGGTTAGGGTCATGTGCAGTGTTGCCAATTTAGCCTTTTTAAGACTGAATCTTGCCTTTTTATTATGACTTTAGCATCAAAATTTTCGTTTTAGCTTTTTTTGTAGTCTTTTTTGATTCTTAAAATTGCCTTAAATAGGCTAAACTGTTAGTATTTTAGTAACGAAGAAAATAATTTATTATTTGCCATTACTAATTTAATTTTTACAGAATCATCCACTTAATAATTTTTATTTACATTTGACAAAAAATTTGATTTTCCAAATCAAAAAGAATTTAACTAATTTTATGGACTTACTTCATCGATTATTATAATTATTTTCTATACCTCGTTAACCATATTTACGAATATAATTGAAAAAAATCTTTTAAATGTGAAAAATCATACAAAAATTTAAAAATTCTTAATCAAAATGAAATTATAGTGTAAATATTGAATAATTTTTCATATTAGCAACGAGTCTTCGATCTGTCTAAAATTTATCATTAAATCTTACTTGAATTGATGTTTTATATTACTGAGGTTATATATACAGTCGGTTAAGACCGACTATATGATACTTATATCACACCTGTGGCCAATTTTACTAAATGTAAAATAAAATATACAAATACAAAACAATTCGTTGATACTAACATTTGGATGATTTTATGCACTTTAGGGCGATTCCTGGAAGTGGGTTTATATGGAAGCTATGGTAAATTATGGACCGATTCTCACAAAATTTCGCAATGTTGTTCCTACTTACATAAAACTTATTTTTGTCAAATATTAACTTAGTACTAATATCCATATGGGATTCATGCTCGTTAAAGTGATTTCGGGAGAAGGGTTTATATAGGAGCTATGGTCAATTGATTTTGTACAGAACTTCTTTGCACCGAATTTCATTAAAATATTTTTATTTTTAAGGCATTTGTGAGTGTTTAAAATCTATTCTAGGTGGACATTTATATGGGAACTAGGTGAAGTAATGGACCTATCGCAAGCAATTTCAATAGGCTTCGCTCTTGTACCATAAAAGTCCTACGTGCCAAATTTCATTTAATAATCTTTAAAATTGCGACCCGTACTTTATGCACAAGGTTTACATGGACAACCAGCCAGATGGACGGATATTGTTAGATCGATTTAAAAAGTGATTCTGAGTCGATTGGTATACTTTAAGGTGGATGTTGGATAACTTTTAATACCCCAACCACTTATGGTGGTGTAGGGTATAATTAATATGACCATATAATAATAGAGTACTGAAACTCTTTAACCACAAAAAATTAATACAGGTACATTATTCATAAATAAATTTCCACTGAAATCACTAATTAGAAAAGTTGGTGATACGAAAATTAAAACAACTAGTTAGTGCTCAAGGGTTTTGGGTTAATTTTCTCCATTTAAATGCTATGGCAAAATTATCATTTGCTATCAGTTTTCATTGTAACTTCACTTCTGAAAGTGCAACAGACATCTAGTCATTCGTACATTTAACAAAATATCAAATAAAAATAAAAATGTTTAAACATGTTTCTTACTATTTTTATACAATAAACATGTAAAATACTCATGTTATAAAGCAAATAAGTAATAAAAAGATTTCAATGATAGTGCAATTAACAACAAAATTTAATAAAATTATAATTAAACAAATTGTATTTTTGAAACCAATACATTTATTTGAATGTCAAAGTAAGAAAAAAGAAAGAAAAAAATAGAAAGCATTTTTTATGGTTGTTTAATTTCGAAAGTGAACTTAATAATAGACGAAATTTATTTTATAGAAAACAAAAATTTAAAAGTAAGTTTTACAAAAATAGAAATAAAACAAAGTAGGCACGTGATTTTTCTGTTTAAGTACATTAAAAGTGACATAATTTTAGATTCATTATAGAAATGTCAAGAAAAAGTATTTAATTGATACACAAACAAATGAAAGTGAAGCTATTAATTATTAACTAATTAATGTTTCTAAAGTGAACTCAATCAAATAGTTTAAATTGTATTGGTAAAGGTCATTTAGAAATATAAAATGAAAGTAAAAGAAATATGTTTGATTTAAGAAATGAACTTTTAAATAATAATTAAAAATATATTAAAATATCTACTCAGAGTTTATGTCCTTTGTTAGATTTGTCAAATAATCGATTCCTTAGATTTTGATCGCCTGGCTTAAATATTGTGAAGTCATTGAAATAATCTAGAAAATATTTGGATCTTGCATGGAAACGATTAACCAAAAATTCTAAAAATTGACATGTTAATATTTTTACACATAAACATCAGTTTTATTTCTTCTATCTTTAAAATTTGCGAGATATATTGAAAACAGGCAACATTTTTTTACAATAGCTCGAAAATAGATAAACAATTATATATTAATACAAATTTTCTTTAATATTCGTCAAAATTTAAAACTAAAACAGCAAGTGCATGATGCAGCGTTACCTTTTGCAAACTTTAGTCGCCAATTGCCACTTTTTTGGCCCTTTTTTTTTAAAGTGGAACTAAAAAGCGACGAGAAACTAAGTTGTTTGAAATTCCTCGACCCATTATATATTAATTCTAACTAAAAAATTAATTATTTTAAGATTGTTTCACAATATAGTGATGTGAAAAAAGACACCGAAAAATGTATAAATGAACTAAAATTCCGAATCTTTTTGGACCGGCTTATGAAAATTAAAAAGTAGATCTAATGAGTGCTTCTATGCTGATTTATATGTTTACTTTGGCTCATAACAGCCCCTTGGCGGAACGTCATTTTTTTAAATTATCACTAATGAAAAATAAATTGTCCAACAGACTTAAGGTCAACACTTAGCCCTAAATTTGTTACACGGCGATTTGTAAGAAAGGAGTGTGAGTGAAGACCTCATACAAAAGTACAGAAGTTTAATTAATAAAAAGAGAATTTTGTGTTAACTATTTTTATGAATAAATCTTTTTTTGCAATAATAAAAATTATTATAAGTAAATTATTTTGTTATTAATGAAACTTAGTAGTTTTTCTTAAAACACAATATTTTATAATTTAATTAAATATACAAATTTTGAGGAGTTTTTGAGTTTTTTAGATATTGAAGCAGTTGGGCCCTTTTTGCAAAAAATCCTCTTTTTTGGCGACTTTATTTTTTAAAAAAACACCTTTTTTATACAATTTTTAAAAAATCTCAATGGTAACTAAATGTAGAAAAGAAGTAACTTAAGCTGAGTTCCGATTACGCAAATATTGAATAACAAATATTTCATCGTGTTTTTCTGCAATTTTTGCAACTAAGTACACTGTTTGATCTTGCATTTATTTTGTGTGATCAATACTCTCAAAAGAGGGGCATGTATTTTATAACTTGTGTTCATAAAATGTTCGCACTAGCGGCATTTTTAGTTAATGAGAAATAGTCTTGTTTGTCCAAAATCAGCTGTGATCTTTCTTGAATCGTAGAAATAATTCGTGTTCACATTACGTGAAGTAAATATTTGCAAATATCGTCAATTATTAACGTAGTGTTAATTAATAATTTTAATATTTGATAATTTTAGTATTTGATAATTTTAATTTGTTAATTTTAATTAAATATTATAATACAATATACTTCTTGATAAAGATATTGAAACTGGGATTAAAAAATTACATTTAATATGTTTTTTTTTTAATATATTTTCATTTATTTGCAAGCTATTGTGAAATATGTTATCTTAATATATATCACCGATTTTTATGATACAAAAAATAAAAAAGGTTTTTATGTGTAAAAATATTAAGATTTCAACTTTTATAATTTTTGGTTAAACGGCAGCACCTAAATTTCGAGTGGCTGTTTACTCCAATAAAAATATAAAAACACTTACTGTAATGATCTAAAATATTATGCTACACTCTACATTTAATGCCAATATTTGTATAATAAGTCAAAAATCTATACTTAAAATTCAGGTTTCGGTCTATTTACGCTAAAATAGTATATAAGCATATGTGGCAAAATGTATTGATTTATAAAAAGCAAAAATCTTACTCTACAAAATAATAAAAACCGTTGCTAACAGGCTAGATCCATATTATAACGAGGGCGTTTTTAAAAAAGTCCATGTATAAATTTTTCCTTTCATTGCTTATAACACCACAACAAGCTAAAAAAGACTACTTTTTATTTTGAATAAAAAAGCTTATATAGTTTTTTTTCGCAAACTGATAAATTAAAGAGTTATAGCGCACTAAACATATTACTTACTCTTAAGACCTTTTTTAAGACAAAAGTCAAAGTCGACTGGCCGGTTTTCGACTAATCGACCCAATATTTGTACCCATAATTTTTTTTAGCCCCATTTACCACAAACTTTCGGTGGATCAAGCAAAAACATAGAAATGAACTTCAATTACGAAATTGCTTATATTAATTAAATTTTTGTTTGATTATGCTCCAATCACCAAAATGATAACATTAAATAATTAGAATAATTGATTTTGGCTTAAATTTCAATTAATTTTTTTTATCAAATTAATTAGAATTATGATTGAATGTTTGCGTTAAATTAACTAAAATTAATTACAATTAATTAAATCTTTTTTTTCAATAACAACACGCGGATTTAAATATAATTATTTATTTAATTATTAAAAATATTTAAATAACATAATACAATACAAGTAAAATTAGACAAAAACAATACTTGGTATAGTTTCGTCTTTTGAATTTTGTTAAAATCATCGATAAACAAACATAAATCTGATTTTTGTAACCTTTGACTTCATGTATCTCATGCAGCTCACATGAGATTATTTGTGATTTGCAGAAGGAATATAGTGTAAGATGCCAAAACGAAACTATATGTCCATCAAAATTTGGTGTTATATAGTATACTTATATTTTATTCCCGAAAAGTTATCATAAGAGCCTTCACTTATGCGGGTCGTTCCAATAAAGATTTTCTGAGTTGAAATTTAATCTAAACCTCGGTGCAAATGACAGAATCTACAAAATTATTTAAACGATTAATAATCTAATCATATAATATTTAAAATTCGTATTTACCAAATAATTATTATTAAACATGTTTTCGGCAACTGAGAAATCATATACATATTTCGTATTACTGTTTTTAATAGATATAATGAGCAAAGAGTTGCAAATCGTTGGAATAGAGATGTAGAATTTTGTCAACAAATTGTAAACCAATTAGAAAGTTAATTACATTAATTAATAATACAATTAAATTTCAATACAAAATTAATTAAACATTTTATTGAAAAATTATTTGGAATACTTTTTCTTTGTGTAATATACACTCAAAATAAGTAATGAATTATTCACCATTTTTAAATTTGTTTACCTTTCCTTTTTCGAAATTTAGACTGATGTACATTTTTCTGATTTTTTCTTAAAGACTATACATACATATGTGTTTACAAAGCTTGAAATGTTTTTTTGTTTAGAATAAAACGAGATATACCTATATAAAATTGTTTAAAAACTCAAAAAGTTATTAAGCATTTTTAAAACTTTATTAAAAAATTTTCATATATTTTAATCAAAAAAAAAAAAAAAGTTTTTTTAGAGGATAAATTTAAAAATTTATGGAAAGTTTTAGTAAGTTATTACAGATAAAATCGAATAAGTTCCACAATTTTTGTTAAATTTAAAAAATATTATATTTGGTTATGTTCACAACAAAAATGCGCTTAAAATTGTTGCATTGTAGGATAAGCTTCTATAGAAAAAATTGTAATTAACCGTAGTTAAACTCGAAAAATTGTGAAAAAAAATATTTTTTCTGGAAGTTCACTGAAAATTTGCTTTTAATATTTGACCAAAACAAACCATATACATACGGTTGAAAAGCCTGTTTCTTCTACTTTCCAAAGAAGTTTAAAAAGGAATAATAAGCAAAAGAATAACAGAATTAGAAATGTGTTTACAAATTTTTAAAACAGATTTATAATGCCCTCAAGAAGGCCTATAACATACACGTTATCATTTCTCCTATAATTTAAGCTTATGTGGAACTACATAAAGACCTATAAAAATCTACTATTGCAGCTTTACTACGATTTCAGCTTAACCGCAGCCGTGCAACAGACAATTGAAAATTTATTGCGACTATGTAAAGACGTACAATTGCAACTCCCTGGGTCTCTACAAAGACGTACGGTTAAGATTAGATAGGACCAGTAAAAAAGCCACTATTGAAGAGTAATTTGTGGTATATAAAGACTTTGATTGAGCTTTTATGGAACTAGATAAATTTCTTCAATGGAAATTAAACTAAGACTATATAAAAAGGCACAAAGATCTATAATTGAAGTATAATTAGGTCATTATGAAGACCTATGATTAAAGCACAATTGGGACTTCATAAAGAACTACAATTGAAAGTTAACTAAGTCTATACAAAACCAACAATTTCTGCTTAACTGGGACTATAGAAAGACCTACAATTAAAGCTTTAGTATGACTACATAAAGTTCCTGGTTCTATACACGGTTATGTTTAAAAGGACTATAAAAAGAACCACGACTTAAGAGCAATTGGGGGTACATAAAAACTATGATTGAGCTTTTATGGAAGTAGATAAAGGTCTTCAATTGAAGTTTAACTGAAACTATATAAGTACCGAAATTTAAGCTAGACGTAAATCAATTTAATACATCATACGATTTAAACTTATCTCGGACCATATATAAGCTAAGATTAAAGCATAAAAAACTTCATGGATTGATGCAATATAAATACCTAAAATTAAACCTAAGTTTGAATCTTAATTTATATTATATAAAGTCTTAACGTGGACTCTATACACCACTTCCTTTTATTATATGTATGCTTATGACTTTGAACTTTTACTAAATATCTTTCTCCCTCCATTAAAACACATTGTCTTATAAAATATTGTATTATTTTTAAAATGAAAAGAGCTAAAGAAATTTGTTTGGTTTTTTTCTTTAAACCTCTCCATAATGTAAGTAAAAGTCTTCATGTCAAAATGTTTCTCATTTTTTTTTTTTTTTTTTTTTTTGTTTTATAACATTTCTATAAATATTTACACAGCCAAGTGTATTTAATATATAAGAACAGTTGACGCTGGTAATTATATATTTAATATTATGAAAAAGTAATCAGAATATTTATAAGCCATAACTAAAACTAAGGAAAAGAATAAAGCTACAATATTGAAAAAAAAAAAAAAAATTACAAGCTTTAAATCATTTTTACAGGGAAATTAAAATTTAAATTAAGGCAATAAGAAAACATTATATAAAACAATTTCTCTTGATCAAAAAATAATAAATTTGTTGTAATTTAATAACTGTCATTAAAAATTATAATAATGTACGGGGCTTTAGGGTGTATGATTATTTTAAACTAATATTAAAATAACTTATGAGTTAAAAAAATGAATTAAATTAATTTAAATTTATACAATGAAGAAATCCTCAAGAGAACAATTACTCCCAGTTATAAATATTTAAATTCCAGACACTTTTTCCCCTTAACCAAATCAACAAATCTGTTAATTTTACTAAATATTTTTTATTAAAAAATTTTATAGTAAACATGGAAGAAAATAAAAATGGATTTCAATCACGAAAATGCTTATATTAATTAAAATTTGGTTGATTTTGCTAAAGTCTTCAAAATGATAATATTAATTAAGTGAAAGTAATTTGTTTTATGTATAATTTGAAATGATTTTTTAAATCAAATTAATAATATTTATTACTGTAACAGCGTGTTATTTATCAATAATTTTAAATTTAACTCGAAAGCGTTTTTTTAATTTATTAAACGATAACTGCCTGATGTAGGAGTATTAAAGTTCCATGGCGGCGATCATGCAAATTGAATATATCTAGCATTGTCCCTGACTGAATTTTGTCATGATCAGCATCAGGAGTTAGTTACAGCTACGGCTTATTTCAACATCATTCATATATCATAAATCTTAACTTCAGCAATTTGCAACCAGTTAAAAGAGGAAATGTTGTGGCATTTGTGTATTGTGGATAGATGCTTTCTAAAGACCCTAAACTTATTATAATATCAATTATCCAAAAAGTAATTTTAATTTATTGAAAAAATAATTGTAGGCTCATCATGTTTTAATTGAATAAAAAAAATCATAATATTTTTAAATTGTTAACTAATCTAAAACAACATATTTTAAAATCTCATAGCCACGCCTTTTCAATTTATAAAATAAATAAAACTGAGTTTTATTATTTCTTTTCTTTTCAATAAAATTTAACCATTCAGGCTTTTAACTGCTAAACTATAAAAGTACGTAAATCATTTTTTTTATTTTACATTTCCTATTTAGTTTTATTGCCAATACGAGAATGATCTTTTTAAACCCACAATCAGAAAATGATGGTGGTTTATTAGGTTTGTTATTCCATTTGTCGAAATAATCATCTAAAACTCTATAAAGTATATATATTCTGGGAAAATTTAATACGATGTCCGTCTGTCTGTCTATTAAATGCAAGTATAGGGCTCGGAGAGGATATCCTAGGGCTCAAATATTTGTCTTATATAAGGTTTATTTGATATTGAAAATAACAAAAAAGTTATGGACCAAATACTGAAAAACAGGGTGTCAGTCGTAACTTCAGTTTGTATTTTTAGGCCGATTTTTTTACAAAAAAAAAAAAAAAATGTGCATCAAATAGTTCAAGTAGCGATGATAACTCGGGAACCAAAGATGTGTGTGTTCCTCCCACTTTACCGCCCACCTCCCATATAAAGTGAAACATCAACGAAATTTTATACAAGTAGTCCTAGGACCAATGTAAACTCGGAAAGAAAAAAATAGAAATGGTTCGCCTGCTTTATCGCAGATTGTGGGTATATAGATTCGGTAAAGCCGAATATAACATTCTCACCGTTTTTTTTTTTTTCTTTTGAAGCGCATGAGTAAATGATTTGAGGTATAATATTATCACCAAACAAAAGAAGGTGAAAATAAATGAATGTAGTACGAGATTGAAAATGAGGCAAAAAATAGAAAAAAAAAAAAAATAACTATAGAGAGTAATAAAAGAGCATAATGTAAGGGAAATAAAAGAACTAGTAAAATAAATTAACAATGAAGATGGTGGGAAATTGTTTGAAGTTTTTAAGCGTGCTAAATTGAAGGGGAGTTTGCAAAAAAGCACTATGTTTTAGAATCATTATAAACTATTTTATTTGTTAATGGATGAACGATCAGGTAAACGTCAGTCACAAAATAGAAAAAAAAATTACACTGCAAAGAAAATAGTAAGGAAAATATACTTAAACTGAACATAAGCTTTGTTAGTTGTTTAATAAAATAATAGAGAAACGGCATGACAGAAACGATAAGAAAGATATTAACAACAATCACTTTTTTTAATTTTAGTTATTAATTAAAGTATGAATTATCGCAGCTAAATTTGCAATCAATATATCTACAATATTTATATTTAACAGTTCTGTATAAAATTTCTGTCAGTGTGTTTTTCTTAACTGATTTAAATTATGATATCTGATTGTTAAAAGAACTAAAATTTGGTAAAAGTTAGTTTGTTGTCATTTTTTCATTAAGAAAAAGATGGCCACTAAAGTATTTAGTTTGTATTATACTAATACACCCTATATTGTACTAACGGCACTATAGGTGATGTCTTAATGGAAGGAAAATAAAATATATTATGTATATTGACTTAAAAACTAATATCTATAAAAATTACAGAAAATACTGACCATTGTCTCTCCGACAGCACATTAAGACTTTGAGATTTATTTAGTTTGCTGTCACTAAATAACTCAATGGACATTGGTAGACGCTATCGGTTGCGGGTTTTTTACAAATTTCGTTTTTATTCTAAACCGGTTTTATAAAGGCGATTAACCGGTTTTTTTAAACCAAAATTTTACATTTTATGTAATTTTAGTCAGAAAACATGTTCAAAAATTAAAAAAAAAAAATTATATGCTAAATGCAATAAAAATGACAGATAGCTTACTTTGTTTACTGTTTGCAACCATATGATTTACTTTATTTTCTAGCAAAAATAAAACTACTACTGCACTACTGTAACTACAGTTTATAAACTGTCATTTTTATCTCTAAATTTGTTCTCTCTTTATTGGATTTTGGGTACGCGAACAGCAAATACAGTAAAAGTTTTTACGGGACAATACAAATTCTTGGCTAAACGAACGCACTTATTTTTGTTGAAATTTTGTTAAAATTTAACTATTTAATCATTTTTTTCCGTTAAAATGCGTAACTTTTTAACCCGGAGTTGATACATTAGATTAATAGCACCTTAATCTAAGACTCGTAAATACCATTTGGAATTACGTGGAAACAGCAAACAACGAAAAAGTCGAACATATGTGATTGTGGCAAACATTTGGTTGACATGCGAGCAGCCGGAATGTATTTTAATACAAAAGCACCCAAAATAGACTTTTTCCTGTTTATGTTTATGACTTTATCACAAAATAGCTTAAATTGAACATATGTGCAGAAAATATTATCCTGTCACGGAATTCAGTTTATACGTTTTTAAATAGCTATATTTTCACATGTTTTTCTTTAATTTCGGTACGAATCTTAACATCCAGAAATTAAAAAATGTAAACATTTTGTCAAAAATTTACTCATGAACACAAAAAAATTATTGAAATATGTATGTGACGGAAATAATCTTAAATACGATTATACTTTTGATTTTGTTTACTTTGTGCGACCAAATTTTCTTTACATTTTACCGCATTATTGAATGCATATCCTTGAATTTAATAAGCACGTGTAATCTTTTAATGAAGCATTTTACGTTCCAAAAAACACAATAATAAATATTTTCTTTTATAAATTTTTCACAAATTTTATTTTTTTGTTTGTTTTCTTTCAAACACGCATACTTATGAATTTTTTTGTTTAAATATAAACAGACTTGACATCTGAGAAAACCAAAAGAAAAAATCAGCTTTGTTAACAATTATACCTTTTAAATCTGCCTTCTGTGTTCAGTTTCCAATGGAAAAGAATACCAAACAATTTTTATTTGCACTTAAACAAATTTTATTAGTATTAAATAGGAAATGGATAGAGTTAAGAAAGTGAGATTTCTTAATAAAAAAACGGGAAAAATATTTTAAGCGGGATCGAATTTTTAAAAGCGAAATAATCCCACCCTTCATATTATTTATGAGCCACAATTTTAGAATAACTATTAACTTCTGTAATGTTAAAAGTGGCCCAATCTTGCACAAATTTCTGTCTATGATTCTGTCTGTCTATGTCTAAGTTGGTCGTAAGCCTTCCTTGGGATTAACCACGGTGGTTCGATCAAGGAGTTATGAAAGGTGCTAGAAGAGTCTTTGAATTGCTTCTGTCAACTTTCTGAGTTTTTTACTGAATTTTCTTACCTAACACTATATTGGGATTTGCTGGTCTATGATAAGCAAGGGCTCTATATATAGTATCAAAAAACCGACTTTTTTAGAAAAACGGTTTTTGGTTTAACCGAAAAATCTCATTTTAGATAAAACCGGTTGTCCGGTTTTGAACCCTGTTAACCGGCTTTCAGTAATTTTAATTTTTTAACAAGAAAATACTATTTTCCTTTGTTTTTTTTTTTTTTTTTGTTTTTTTAAAACAAAAGCCTAAAGGTACGTTCAAACTAGTCAAATATTTGACCAAAAATAATTCTAATTTATCTTTTTTAATGGGAAACGATTTTTTTATTTACCATTAATTATAGCTAACATTTTACCGAATTTTGTGTGACGCTTACAAAACATTTGCAAGATTATACAACGACAAACAATATTTTTATAAAAGTAGTGATCATGCAATTTCGATCAAATATTTGCCAAATATGAACATAGCTTAAATTTATGCATGCATATATGTTTTATTCTTAAAAACTAATAAATTTTGGTGTGCATAATTCAAAATTTAAGTTTTTTAATTACGTTATAATTTTTGAGAAATTATTTGTTTTTAATTTGAAGTTGTTTTTTTTTATTTTATTGTTTTTATTTAATTTATTTAATTATATTTCTTTAATATTTTATTCCAAATTCTGGTATTTGAAAATATACTTTTCCGAAATAAAATATATTTTTTGATTGAAATACTTAGAATTGAGCACGAAAAAGCTCGTGCAAAAAATTCTAATTATAAAAATTATATCAATATATGATTTATATTTTTTATGAAAGAAAGTTTTAAATTTTAAATAATATTTTATTTCTTATTGAGTACTAATAAAACTTGTAAGTTTTTCTACAAAACTTTTACTGTGTATTCGGTAACATTTTCGCTTTAATACCTTTTAATTGATCGGAGTTTTGGGCAATTTGGTTGACGGGGCAACATCATTATTAATAATGATAAATGTATTTCATTTTCAATGTACACATTTACATCAAACGTTATAAAGAAAAAATTTTAAGGTACACATCTTTTCTTTAATTTATTTCAACTATTTAAGGAGAATTGTCCAATGTAGACAAGGAAAGGAAAAATATAGTATTTTTATATTTCGGTAAAAACTTTGACGATTTCTGTTGCTGTTTTTTTGTTTTTTTGTGTTTTTTTTTAATTTACTCAGTAAATGCTCATTTTACAAAATTTTACGGAAAAGTAAAAAACTGACCTAATAACGCAAACAAAATTAAATATGAAATAGTCATGTTGATTTTATCACAGAATATTCGAATTCGAAATTAAATAAAAATATTTCTTTCATACATAACAAAAAACTTTTTTATCATCAACGTTGCCACAAAAAAAATATTTTTCCTACCAAAATTTTACCAAAACCTACCAAAATTTACCAAAGTTAAACTAAATATTTTTAAGCAAAATTATGTTTAAAATTACTGTAAGCAAACAGAACAATAATAAAAATTAAAGATTGTGATCAAATAGCTCCCTGCAAAATATGAATTTGTAAATATGTACTTTTCATAAAATTAAATTTTTCACCATTTCGAAGATATGTTTTTAAAAAGTGAAAATAGATAATTAAAGTTTTTAACACTTTCGAAAAACTATTTTTATTTAAATATTTATACTCCCAAAAATGGGATAAAGTACCAAAAGTTTGCAGAATATTTTTATAAAGTTTTAGCTCTTTTTAAAGAACTCTTAATAGTATTTTTTCTATTCTGAATAACAATGATGAATAAGATCCCAGCAAAGAATAAATGAAAAACTTTTGAAAAAGTAAGGATTTGAACATTGTATTGTCATTGCAAAAAAGTACTTAGTGCTGAAAAAGAGCTGCAGTATGTATGTATATTTTTTTACAAATATATTTTTCAATTTCATTAAAAGTTATTGAATATAGTTTCAAATTGTTGAAATTGCTATTTTCTTAAAAATAATTAATCTTGTTTCCTGCTAAAAAATCAATTATTACACAAAGTCATTATTATTCCCATTTTCTTTGGACATTTTTATTTATTTTTCTGGTAAAAAAAAATATCTAACATTTTTTCAAAGTTATAAGACATTCTACCAAAAATCGGAATATTTGGGATGAACCAACGAAACTACGAAACTTCCAAAGATTAAAATAAATCTACCAATTTTGGTCCTCAACTCAATTTCCTACAATGTGTCTCTCTTCTCGCATATAAAATTTAAGGAAAATTACACTGATAACATATTTCTTCAGCAGCACACAATATTTTTACTATTTTTCGCTCATATTTATTGCATTTTAACTCTTGTAACACGAATATTTTGCACAAACCGATTTTTTTTTTATATTTTGACATTCCTTTTTTCTATGTTGAAATTTAAACTGAACGAACAAAGTTGCTACTTTTAGTATTAAATATGAAACAGGATTTAAAATAATTTTAAATTATGTTCATATACATCAAAAAAAAAGACAAAAAATGTAATCCGCATCAAAAGATGAAAATTTATGAAAATCGGCGAATATTATTGTGATGAATTATATTTAATAAATTTTGAATACTATTTTGAGCAACTATGTGTGGTTATGATGTGTGGCTAAAGTGGTTTCAGCAATAATACATATAAATAAAATTTGACTAACACAATCTTAACGTTAGGTTTTTTTTTTGACAATAGAGTTAGGGTTTTTGGACAAGACTTTGTACTTTCTTTGTACTAGAACATCAAAAATAATAATAGAATAAAACAGTTAACGTTTATTCTAACTATTCACAACACTGAAAATATAAATGAGAGAGAAACTTAGAAAAAAGTTTACGATTTTCTTAATAAAGACTTTAAAGGCTAAATTGTCTATTAGCTATTTTGTACTTTAAATAAAAATTATTACTATTATTTTTTTAATACGGCTGTTTAACTTTTTGTAACGATGATGATCTGCTCTTGTTAAATGTGCTTTGTGTATACTTTTTGGCGATTTCGGTGTAGGAATACCACGCAAACGGTGAGTATTGATGAGCTGAATATGGACAAAGTATTAAAATTTGTATTTTTTAATTCATCTTCAGTTCCCTAACAGTGATTGAAAATCTCAAGTCTGCATTATTTTTTCGACTTTTTTTCGCGATATAAGTTTAGAATTTTCGTTTTTTTTTTTTTTTTTTTAAGAATGCTAGAATAAAAAATAAATAAATTTTGTACTTTCAGAGAGATTTTTAGGTGCTTTCTCTAGAAACTTACTAAGATGGATCTAAATTACTGCAAACATATTTTTTAAGTATTTAATTAGAAAAATTAATATACTTTCTCCGTATTCAGCTCATCAAAAGACATAATAACTAAATAAAATTAATAGATAAACCATTGAATTAAATAATATAATACGAATTTATTTCTTCGTATTTATCATTTTTATGCGCATAAAATACTTTTTTAGAGCATATTTTTGGTGGGCCTGATTATAGTTATAGATCAAAAAATCCTCAGCAGATTAAGTTCCATATCACTTGCTATGTGGCTGCTGAAAGCTGTAGCTTATTTTCAATTCGTTCTTAACCACTCATTTCAATTACTTTTATTTGACTCTTGCTCTTGTTTAATTTTTACTTCAATTTCGGTTTTTTTTTTCTTTCTTTTTGGTTTATTTACAGATAAATAACCATAAAAATCAGTGAACTACAACAAAGGTAATAATACTTTTAAATCGTAGTGACTAAAGTAAGAAACATTTTTTATTTAATACAATAATAGAAAGATTATGCTGAAAAATAAAAATAAGTTAAAACTTTTATAAAATACTTGACCCAAGAGTGAAAATGACTATTTGTGTGTTAACCATAAACGGATGATGATCACCTCGAATTGGATTAAACAAAAAAGTGAACAAATTCTAAAAAACAAAAAGTAACAATAAAAGAAAAAAGTTGAAATTATAATTCCTTTGAATTAAATAACGCATTCTTAAATAAAAAAAAAATGTTAGATAAATTAAATATTTTGTGCTCATTTATTATTACAATAAATCTCTGGATTAAATTAAATGCCGCGACAAACATTAATCAAAATGCCAACAGTTTCCTGCAGAACAGAGTGGCAAATACAAGTTGGAGTTCAGTTACTGAAGATGAGGATACATGGCAGCCAATTATACAAAATTATAAATGGTTGGGAGCAGCTACAACTTTAGCACCCCAGCAGCCAGTATCAACAACACCATTAAAATCAGCAATTGCGAGTTTATGGCAAAGTGAAAATTTTACAAATAACTTGGCAAGTAATTTGAAACAAAAATATAGCGGTTATTTTAAACCACCGACAAATTACAATTATACTCACCATAACGGAAATTATAGTAAACGATACTTAAAACCATCAACTTCAACAGCATCATCTTTACTATCTGAACTGCCATCAGCCTCCTCTCCACCACAATCTCTTCAAAACGCGAAATTGAAATCATATGTTTTTTCAACAAATAATAAAAATGATAATAAAAACAACAAGTATCGTACAAGAGGAAGAGGTAAAATTCAACTCAGCTCTCATCCTAAACGTCAGCAACTTTCTCCTTTGAATAATGCTGAAACCCTATATCCTCAAATTCAAATACCAAAAGATATTATTAGTCAAGTACAGGAACAGCAACAACCATTATCATCGACACATCATGCCAAATATGAAAAGAATTCAATATCATCAGAATTAAATTTAAAACATCATATAGCGGATGTAGCAGAATACAAACAACTTATAACACCATCATATTGGCATTATTTGCAAAAGCCCCAATTCGATGCGAAAAACATTATTAGCCTAACACCTAAAATTGCCACATCTAATACGAACACAACGAGACGTACAAATTTAAATGTGAAAACAAATACAATTGGAAATGGAAAAGAGAGTGGAGAGCTTATTAATAATGCAAAGAATTTCAATGATACAATTATAACAAAAACATTAAACTCTTTTGCAGTTAATGAAAATTTGATCGATAATGAAATCGCAAACAACGAAAAACATCAACCTCACAATCATCATCATTATGATTATAAGAATTTAGAAAACAATGATTTTAAAGCTAATTTAGCAACAAACGTTTTTGTTAAAAATTCTACCAAATCCACAAAATCTATCTCAGCCAACGCGCCCGTTGTCGTTGCTACAGATGATGAAAATGAAGAAAACTTAAATGTAGAATTTTTGCTTTTAAAGCAAACTTTAAATAATGTTCAAACATTTTATAATAATATTAAGGACATAATCTTAAGTATTACTAGTAGTAGCGATGATTATGAAGATGATAATGATGGCAATGATGATGACATATATTCAAATGAAGGTAAATTTTCAATGTAAATATTATTTTAGTTAAATTTATGGAATTTTAAATTTATTTTAACAGCCAACATTAATTTACATAAAGACGAGTGATTTTAGAATGATTGTTTTTTAAACATCATTTAATATTGAGTCCATATGGCTCAAAAATTTATTGGTATTAATCAGACTAAACCACTGACTGAATAAATAAATAAATAAATAAATAAATAAATCAGAATTAAGTGATTTGAATAAAGTCATTTTGCAATCACGTGTATTAAGAAATAAAATAGGAAAATTAAACTGGTTAAAAGAGAAGAAATATATTGAAAAGAGAAGAAATATATTGATTTTATATTTTTTGAATGACTTAGCAAGGGTTACTTTAGGTTGTATAACTTTTTAGGTGTGTAAAATAGGATTAAATACAGGCGGTAATCGGGAGTGTGTATAATTTATTAAAACTATATAATTGGTTTGTTGCGACACTACAACATAGGCAAAATCAAATGTTTTTAGTTTTCTATAAGTATGTATTATATAAGAAAGGCTTCCTTCCATGTGAAGTCTTAAATTTTTCCCACCAAGCCTAATCTTCGAATGAAGCTGACAATCCTAATTGGTGAGAAACCGCACATATCATTTGGCTTCATTAGAACTTTCTCGAGATAAACTTATCATGCGGATTGTAAAGAGGTGCAATCACATACAATACACTTAGAGGTCTTGCAATGTTTTTTTACCACATTGCTCAAGATATAATGATTGTTGTTATTGTTGTAACAGTTCTGCTGTCGTTAGAAGTTCTTTCCTTGGAAAAAAGTTCCGGTTGATACAGCTGTTGACAATCTTAGTCCGAGTTGAACTCGGGTCGCTAAAGAGCGTAGATCGAGTTGTCGCGGGAACGAGATATATTTGTGTTATCTCTCGCTTTAGTTAAGCGTTAGCATAATAAACGGCAGTGCTTTCATGAGTACGGACATGGTATCCGATTGGTGAGAGAATTCTGAGTAAAACTTTTTGCGGTTATAAATAAAAATAAATATTATCACTATAATCATAAAATGATCACTATTTATCATGTTATTATTTTTTTTTTTTTATATTGCACAGTGGAGCAGAATTAAAAATTTTTAGAAATAAATATGTAACTTCTAATCGCCTGGTTGGAATTACATAAAATTTAACACAACCATAGCAGAAGAGTGTATAATATTAAGTTTGGAAGTAGTACCCCACAGAGAACTCAGGAGCGAAGCTAAGGGAACTCAAAGTAGGATTACTATGACACAGACAATTTTTAACCGCTAGCCAAATTTCTATTTCTTATCCGATTTCAAACATTTTTATATCTTATTAAAGTTGACTTATTAAGTTTTGAAATAGCGTTTTTGTTCTATAAAGGATATTGACCTCAATTTTTTTATATAACTAAGAATTACTTCAGCTAGATAAGTGAATTTATTTGGAAAAATGGAATTTTTCTGATTTTTGGAATTAAAGTAAAATTCTTTCAAAAATTTGGTTTTTCGAGAAATATTAAATATTGTATCTGTAGTAAAATCATTTTTATTTAATACATCCTAACTGAATTTTCGGTGATTGTTGACTTTACCATTTGAAATGATGAAGTTTAAAAAAATTTAGGATTTTGGTAAAAGGAATCCCGCAATTCCAAAAACATAAAAAATAAAAACGGGTAAAATTCAGAAAAAATGATTTTTTTGAATTTTGTCCATAAAGTTCACATTTGTTTTAGGTCTGGAAAAAGTCATTAATAAACTCTTTAGAACACATCAAAGTTTCCAAAACTGCATTCCGTTTGCTTTAGGATTTTAGAACACATAGGTTAAATTAAAAATTTCGATGCAAAATAGGTCAAATTCGGAATGATCTGTACTTAACCCTATTAAGTAATTAAATATTTTGCTTTATATAAAGTTTGTTTGGTATTGATAATTAGCAAAAGCGGTTCATAAAGAAAAAAAGTTATAGATTATGGGTGTCCTTCGTAACTTCGGTTTATACTTTTCGAGCGATATTTTAAAAACAAAGCATGTATATCAGCAAAAAGGTTTAAAGATCAATGTAAACTCGGAAACAAGAAATGAACATAGTCCGCCCATTTTATAGTCCACCTCTTATATAAGATGAAATTTTGATAAGTTGCGGATGGTGGGTATATAGATTCGGTCAAGTCGAATATAGCATTCTTACTTGTTAATTTTAACATAATTTCCGTAAAGATACTTTCAGCAGCAAAAATATAATCAAAAGATTATTTGGAAAATTTTAAAATATAATTTTTTATTATGCTAATAAATCATTTACATACAAACAGTATTTTAACACAAAGGAATTATAACTGTCTATTAAAATAGCTACCAGTGTTGCCATGACATGAGAAAAAAAGGCTAATTGGACTGTAAAAAAGGCTGAATGCCTAAAAAAATAAAGCTAAAAAAAGCTAACATTTCTTTTTTAATTTTAAAACTTATTTTTTATCGTTCTCATTAGTTCTCAAACTTAGAACGGCTGTCAGCACAATGACACAATAAAAAATCGTCCAAAAAATTCCCTTACAAATTTGGGTTATATTCCATATAAAAAATTAAGCAATTTTTTTTAAAGTAATTTGCCGTAGGTTTAGAACTACATATAATTCCTTTTCAAATAACCATTTCCAAAATTTTAGGTGAATTTTTGCTTTTATTATTTTTTTTTTTTTTGCATTATATTTATAAATAGTTCTATGGTTATGGGTGTATATTAAAAAATAATTATAATAATCGATTTAGTAAGTCCATAAAATTAGTTAAGTTTTTATTGGTTTAGAAAATGAAGTGCTGCAGGCGAAAAGTTTTTTCCAATATAAATAATCTTAGCGCTTTTGCGAATAAATGTACAAAAATGCTTAAATGGATGATTATGTAAAAATAAAAAGTGCAAAATAATAACAAATTTTTAAAATGCTAACATTTTAGCCTTTTTAAAGCACGTTTAAGAATGAAAAAAAGCTAGAAGCCAAAGCGAAAATTTTTAGTTTAAAAGCAAAATAAAACGTCTAGATTTCGCCTTAAAAACGCTAAACTGGCAACACTAGTATCTACATATAAGCATAAATACATTTAAGCTTCATTAAATTTTATAAGGAAACAATAATTATTATGTAATAATATTAGATGTATTATATCATAAAAAATATTTCTTCCGACACTTAAATCATTTTTAGCTCCTAATAATTTCCAAATATTTTTCTAATTAATAAACTCTAGTTAATTAGCTGTCATATTTAACATTTGTCCATTACTCATATAAATTTATTAGACTGTTTTTTACACAATAGAATTAATTATAATAATAATGTAAATAATTAATTAGAAAAACAAAGATTTGCTTTAATTACCTAATCCTGATATACAGTGGTGGAAAAAATAATAGAAACAAAATTTTTCTTTTATATAATTTACAATTTTTCAGTAAAGAAGCATGTGATCCTGTTCATTTATATTTTAAATTAAGAGTAAATAAGGGTTCTTGATTTTCCAACTCGCATTTATTCCCTTCTTTAACTCAGTCCACTGTTATTCCAGTATTTCCTTGGAAAAAATAATAGAAGCAAATTAATTATACTAACAATTTCTATATTTGCAAATTTTCTTGGTACAGATTAATATTTTTTGTAATTAATATAATTTTATAATAACATAAAATGTAATTTTATATAACCAGCCTCATTTCGTTTCTCCTCAAAACATCTTGGACCCGTATAAACCTTTACTTTACAACTTCTTTGAGTATGGAATACTCTTACTGGATAATTTCCCACCATTACTGCCTATTTTTTTAGGTCGATAATTATGGAATAATACGGACTATTAAGTCACTACCCTGGACACTTCATTATTCTCACTTTATTGTAGGCGAAACAGTTCTTGACAGGATGGAATGGATGCTTAGAATAATTTTCCTAAAAAAAATTTTTGAATTTGAAAGTCCATGATTAGGAAAATATTTTAGTGTAGATTTGAAAGATAAAAAATCTGAAATTGGTTAAAGGAAGCTAAACTATTAACAAGAGACTCTTGGACGTCGTATATACTGAAATATGTTTATGGTCCAATGAAAGCGAACTAAATTTGTTAGGCACTTATAGTGAAACCTACGTATGATGTCTCCGAACTTGTTCCGTGGCTCAAAGTATACGAAGAATACTGTTAATCATAGTGGCGGATTATGGGACTGGTTGGAAAAAACGTACGAAATATATTTTGTCGACATAACACGCAAAGCATTCATTCAAATCGGTGAATAACTGCAGCACCTGGAATAAAATGAAAACAGTGGAGTGGGCAGCGCAGTGACTGAATCACATAAATCATTTATGGCCTATGTTATTAGGTATTTTCTGAACCAAAAGTCAGTTATAGTGGGAAATGATCAAGGAAGTGATATTACATACACTAGAAATTAGCTACAAATTTATGAATTCTATAGGTCCTAGATGTGTTGGAGTGGTACGAAATGAGACTAGTTGTAGCAAATATTATATAAAAATAAATTTTATGTTATTAAAAAGTTAATTTGTACAAAGTAAATGTCAAAGTATAGAAAATTATTAGTATAATTGTATTTGTTTCTATTATTTTTTTTACCTTTATATATTAAGCTGCAATAATAGTGGACTGATTTAAAGAAAGGAAGAAATGCGAGTTGGGAAATCAAACACTTTATTTACTTTTAATTTAAAACATAAATGAACCGAATCAAACGCTTTTTTACTAAGAAATTGTAAGTTATATAAAAGAAAAGTTTTGTTTCTATTATTTTTCCACCACCGTACATTTTTAATCATTTTGTATATTTTTTTTAGACAAATAAGAGAAAAAACGAAGAAACGCAATGGACTGAATAAATATAGAATTTTTAATTATTTTAACACAAAACAAAGAAATTATAAAAAAAGGAATAGCACGCTCAAGAAGCAAAATAAAAAAAGGCAAATAAATTTCTTAAAGTGCCTACACACATTATGTCATTATAATTATGTTATTTTTATTAAATTTTTGTCGGGGTTTCACACATCAATTTTTATTACAACAATTCTGAGTTCGTTGGAAAGAGAGTGAGTGAGAAAGAGAGAAAGGGCATACTAAGCTTGCAGCAAGAAAAATTGCTATGTGTGAACCCCGACCAAGAAGTTTTATTTACATTCTTTCCTATAATTTGTTTAATTAAAAAAGGAAAATTTCAAGGAGATCTACTGATGTAAAGCCATCTTATAGTTCATGTTTCTAACAAATCATGTTAATCCTAGAATATATTTTTTATAGGTTAATACTAACGATACATATATTTTACGTACACATTGCTATTTCCTTGAAACTCTTTATTTGTTGTTACTTTATGAGTTGCGGGATTGTTTTTTTTTTTTTTTTTTAAGGCTTAAAGTGAAAAGTCATGATAAATAATGATCTTGTGTTCAACAGAGATGTTTATCAAACATAACAATATATTTAAACTTTTAGTTTTTTGCATAACGGCTAAATTTTTAACAGATTCTGCTTTCGTTTCTGTAGAAAGTTCTTAATATAACGGTAATCTCAACACTTCATAATTTTTTTTTTCAATTATTACATTAATTTAATTGAAAAGTTAGAATGGACTACTATATCTACGAAATTAAGATTATCCGCTGAATATTTCAACTTTTATTCTACCATTTCAAATCTGTTTTCAAAAATTCTATTTTAAATTTATGCTGTTAATACTAACGATACGTAAAATTTACGTATAAAATTTACACTTTTAATACTAACGATACGTAAATTTTACGTAGTAACTTTTTTTCGATCTACACTTAGAATATGTAAACGTTTAAAAAGTTATTACTTTCTTTTTAATATATGTTTAAAAACACTTGACCGTTCATACCGTCAGTTTTCCACACATGAGAGTAATAAGGATTTGAACAAAATGTATATGCAAAATTTACATATGTTAATATTCTAGGGTTAATCTTAGCAGATAGGGAATGATTCTTTGGTGATGGTTTTATATATTTCATATCTTTAAACTAGATCAATTGTAAATCAACTATTTCACAAGGGGTTTATGCCTTATCATTTACATTTTTTATTTTTCCTTCATTAAGATGTTAATTATTCCTTAATTTTCCAAAAATATTTTATATTGTTACGCTTTTGCCTTTAAAAAACGTTGGTTTATTTCCTTTAAATAAACCTGGTTTATTTTTCTTGCTTTTTAATCCAAATTTGCGCTTTAAAACACACACGTTATATTATACAATTGAACTGTAACGACTAATAAACTACATCTACCAATATACTAGTGATTAAGTTTTCTACAATCTTCTAGTATCATTAAGAACCGCAGTTGAGGGATAAATCGTCAAATTGTTTATTTGAAATCTTCAAAACAATCGTCAATATACAAATTTTGTCTTTTTTTTAGATGTTAATGAACATTTCCTGTGTTTTTTCTATGATTTTTTTAGTTATTACTAAATTTTTAATTAAAAAATTAATAAAACTATATTAATTTCATATTTCCGCGCTATTACAAAAATCAAGTAGTATATTTAGTCTTATGATATATACAAAATAACCTAGAGCGCTATATTCAGCTGTGCCGAATCTTTTATACCCTTCACCAGCATAAATAACAAAAATTACGCCTTAAAGTATGCTGTCATATTTTCACAAAAATGGAGACACAAAATTAAACTATCATAGCAAGCGTTGCTTCCTTAAAAAAAGCAACACTGTTAGCTTCTGATGACTACTAAATTTATATACAGATACATGCTTACACAAAAAACAACAACACATGCATAAAAAATGATTGTGTGCATATATATATACAACCAACAACTACTGCTTGCCTATACAAAAAAACAACAACACTGAAAATCATTGCAATGTTATTATATATGTTTATGTGTGTATATATTTAATAATTCTTTCAGACTTTTGCTTATAAATATTAGACCGATATGGTTAATTAAAAAACTGAAATTTTGGAAAAAATATTATGACCAATCTATATAAAAATGATATCTGTAGCTTTATCGATAAATAGTAAATTATATGATGATATTTTTCACCGTCACGAATCGGCCAAAATGCTCTCGGGAATTCTCAAGAATTTTTTTAAATTTTCCTGGGAAAAATTAAAATTAAATATTCTCGTAGTTTTAAAATTCTATAGCAAACATTTTGCTATTTTTAACACCTTATATCAGCGAAAGATGCACCTTACTCTAAACATGGTACTTGCAAGAGTTTAAGTCATATAATACAACTTGTACGTTATCTGAGAGAAACGTTAACGTTACATGAATTATGTTTATTATCAGATATATATGAATTTGTTTATCTATGATTTAACGAATTTACAAGCTGTTTCGAAAACTTTAGATACTTTAGTTTTATTGTAGATTTGTTGAAATTAATATTAAATAAGTTGAATTTCGAAAATACTCACTATTATAAAAAAACACAGTCTAACACAACATATTCTTTGAAACAGCATCTGTTCTCTAAACAATGGGTATGTAAATGTTATAACTTCACAACACCCAGCAAAAACTTTTCTTTCCTGGTAAGCTTGCAGGTATAATTGAAAATAAAAATAAACTTCTTATTTTTTGCCTGAATAACTAGTTATTTTTGTTCGAGTTGTTCACAAATTCGTGTAGGTATTTTTAGACTCTAGGGATAATCAAAAGTATGTACCTAAACGAAAATAAAAATATAAAAAAAGCAAAAAAAAATTTTTTTGCCGTCAGTGAGATTTTAAGTTGAACACAAATTAACCATTCGTTTTTAAAGACTACCGTCTTACTCAGTACACCATCTCGCACTTTTTTTTATTACAAAATATCTTTTTAGACTTTTGTTATAAAAAACTAACAGCATCAGAATGAGGTTGAGCCAACAAACTTCTGGTTGCTAATCCAGCGTTCTAGCCAACACATCCACGTGATTGCAATATTACTGTGCTATTATACTATTGAGTACTTATTTAAGTAACAAAGAGTAGGCAAATAATAATGGCAACTTATTACTGAGAAACTACTTTAATAAGTAGTTGCCATTACCGAAAAAACAAAAAATTTTTGCTGGACACTTATCTTATATACCTAACTAACTCATGTTGTATTCATACGTATATGAGATTATTTTCATGAGATTTCTGAACACTATGATTGATCCGTAAAATATTGTTGCGAAGCAATTTTTAGGTTTTACAAGTTTTATGTTTAATTTAATAAGAATTGGTAAAAAATGTAAGCTATTTATTAATGTAATTTTTGACATAAATTACTAAAGGTACTAATTATATATATAATCCCAGAAATTCCCGTGAAATTGATTTTTTTGTTCTTGTTTTCCGGAAAATTAAATACTGGGGGAATCACCAAACCCTAGATTCAAGGGAAAATGATAACTGTTGACTATTTATATATTCTCCAAAATTCCTGAAAAAAAGTTTATGAAGGATTAACCATGACTTTACACTTCTATTCTATTTCACCGGATATTTATGCGAATCTTGTAAGTTCTATGAATCGTCGATGTCAGGAGATAATAAAAATGAAAGAGCTTTTACCAAGTATTAAAAAATATATAGAATTTATAGTAAAGTAAAAAAGTATTAATTTTTTTTTTTTTTGCAAATGTTAAATATCCCTTTTTTTCAGATAGTTTTTTAAGTAATTTTGTTTTTTTTAAATTTTGCGGTATTGTTAAGTTCTTTTTATCTTAGATATAATTTTATTTATAAAACACTAAATAAAAATTAAGAATATATAAAAAATTATTATTTTATGCAATGCTGTATATATCTGGAATTCCATGAAAGAACGCATAAAAAAGTATAATTTTCGACCTCATGTCTTTCAATTTTCTTGATATTTACTAAGAATGTTTTCTGTGCAGTTAATTAAATTTATGTAAATTTTGTTAAAAGAATAAAAAACCAGGTTTTTCGCGGTTTGAAATTATTAAAAAAATTAAAAATACTCGAAAAAGTATGTTACTTTAAAGAATCTTATTTTTCAAATTCTTTAATGAATTTTTTATTTTTTTATTTCAATTTAAAAAGTTATTTATTTATTTATTGTTTTCTTGTGACGGAAATATTTACTATTTTTAATAATCTTCTGAAAAAAATACCAAAAATTTTTTTCATAAAATAATAAACTTTTCTAAATATTTTAGTGCTTTGTACGTTTTACGCAAAGAAATTAATAAAACTACATACGCAAATGACAGATTTAATTAATTTAAACAATATTTTATATTTGCTTTAATTTAAATAATCCAAAATTAAAATTTTAGTTATAAATTGCATTAGATGCATAAATGCATTTGCAATTATTTAGCTGCATGTTTTGCAGAAATTTTTTTAAAGAGATATTTTATTAAATTTTAAAATTATGCTAACTATTCATATATAACTTTATTGGGATACATATTTTTCCAAATTTTTAAAAATAAGTCAAAAAATTTGGTTAAAAAAATATTTATGTTTTTAGTCCAAAACGCGAAAGTATTTGCATAAATGAGTTTTTGTATGGGAAAATTTGTTGCTGTTTTTTTAGAAATATATATATACTAGCTTAACCCGGTGCGCTTCGCTGAACAGTTAAAATAAAATAAGTGTGAAAAAGTACAAATATATTTTTTTATGATTTAATTTATTTATTTACATAAGTATTGTATTTCAACTTGTTTTGTAAATAAACACTTTTAACAAAAAAATTATTTTAATATATATTTATTTATATTAACAACAGAAACTAATTCAATTAAATAATTCTTGTTATTAATGATTATTGTAGTTTTCCATTGTAGTGACTTTAAACACGTTCTTAAGTTACCCGATATTTAATATGTGCATCATATTATTCGATTGTAACTTTGCAATCCGGATTGCATATAAAAAGTAATTTTTTATATAAATTTTGAATTCGTTCGTTTTCAATGAAATATTGTTACAAAAATTGTTCAGTAAAAAAAAAAAAAAAAAAAAAAAAAAAACATAAACAATTGGGTGGGTTAAATTGTTCGGTTGATAAAAAAGCGAAATGGCGCATAGCAAAACCGAAATCTACGCAAAATTAAAAGAAAATTACCCTAAGAAACCAGCGGTTTAAAATTAAAACAAGAGACATGAAGATTTCAGTTTGAGATATTTTAGAACACTGCATAGTAGAGTTTATCAAGAATCTCTTTTTTTGAGATTCCGATACAGGAAGACCACTCATGATGAAGCGCGCTAATGAGCAGAATACGAGAAAAATAAAAAAATTAAAATTATTTCCCAATTTGAAATTAGTTCCAAAGAAAAAGTTTAGATTTTTGTTTTGCTGAATTTAGATTTTTCACCATGGGATTTTGGTCCCCAAGAGGACCATTATGAGCATTTTTGTGAATTTTTATGCCTCTCAGCGGGAATTCTTCCTAGATCACGTTTTTGTTACATATATGCCTTTTGACAAAAATATTTGACCCACCACAGTAAACAAGTTTTTTTTTTAGATAAATAAAAACTCTTGAAAAACTTTAATATGAAATATTTTTACGTGTAAAATTTGAACCCGATATTTTATTTTTCATATATTAAAAGGTAATATATTCTAATGTTTCTTTTAACAAAAAAAGTACCAGGAAAAGACCCACGTTAATCTGGATAATTTGATAAGCTGGATATCGAGATCTGCAATCAGTTATACGGATTATCGAATTTATACTGTATAATTAAAATCTTTGAATCTAAGGTATTTTTCATATGTGATGCCTCATGGAATTCTTAATATATAAAAAATGCTGAAAATTATTCTGAATCTCCGTTTAGAAAACTTGTCAAATTTGCGACATAAATCGTCAACAAGCCATTTTTAGAACCAAAAATCGTCAAAATTACGATCTAGTTTAGTTTCTTACTAATACATACGCAATAATTTAGAACAGCTTATGTAGTACAAGTTTCTCACTAATCCATAAGCAAGTCGACAAAAAGCTTTATCATCAGCGTTGCCAACTCTTGCGAACATAAACGCGCAGAAATGTTTGAAAAAAGTTAAAAGGGCTAAACGAAAAATATCAAAAATCCTAGATTTGCGCGTTTTTTAGTTTTGGCCTAAAAGTATTTTTCGCGTTTTGGACTACTAAAAAGTTGCTAAATCTAGCCAGAAATTGGCTAAGTTAGCATCACTGTTTATCATTATAGTATGGAGATAATTAAGAGACTTTAATCAAATTTAAATAAACAGACGTTATAAACTAGGAAATGCGAACACGTTACAAGCAAAGAAATTTCTAAAATCGTTATTCTAAACTTATAAAAACTAATTTTCGTAACAATATTATTTAAGCTTAAATAATAATATGGTTGTATGATAAGATATATTCAGGAAGAAGATTTCTTCAGGAATCATCAACATAAATGGCAGTATACCATAATGTTCCAACCATCGTAGGAAGTTGAAATTTTTGGTCAGTATTATAAATGATGTCCCCTTTCATAACATTTAAAGCGACACACTTTATTTATTTATTTATTTCATACAATGACCACAGTAATGTGCAAACATAAATATTAAATACGTGGTTGATAGATCTATACTTAAACATTACTTTTATTAATTTTCTATATCTTTCTCTTCTTTTATTAAACTTTACAGAAAAAACCAATGATGACAATGACCTACAAATACAAAACTTTGCACCACTTCAGGCATTTAAAGACACATCAACAACAGTGGCAACATCCATAATGGCAGCAATGAAAAAAATTGATTCATTAAATATGAAAAATATATTGTTATCTACAGCATCAATAGGTGAAGTTCAAGGTCGTAACAGACAAAATGATAAAGGTGCAATAAAATACTCATTATTAACGTCACCACCACCAGCGTTACCACCATCTTCTACTTCTACACCAGACATAAGTAAAACGCTTGATACACAAGCAAGAGGTCGTGTATGGAATTTACCTACAAAAAGTTATGCAGCCACACATTCATCGTTATCGGCATCAACAGCAAAGGGCCTAACAGCGATTATTTCGGGACGTAAAGTGAAGAAAGTCAAAAAGAAATTCAAAGAACTCCTCTTACCGCTTCTGTTGGCATACAAGTTAAAGTTTATGGCATTAATACCTCTACTAATTGGTGGTCTTACTTTGTTAGTGGGTTCTACTGGTTTAGCTGGATTTTTCTTTGCTCTATTTACGGCCGTAATGAGTTTAAAGTCCGGTAGTCGTAATGCAGTTGTAGTCAAAAAGTATATACATTAAGGAAGCTTTCTGTTTAAGAAATAGGAAAAAAGTCTTGTGCATTATTGATAGGACAGAAACATATTGAAAAGCATTTTAAGCTTTCCACCAAATGCTTTTATACAGGAGGAAAGTAAACTAAATTTATTTTTTATTATGTAAGAGCTAAAGTTTCCATGAATTGATTCTACCGTATGCTTTTATAAATAACAATTACACACTGCACAGTGGTTTCAAAATTATCTTTTCTTTGGAAATAATTCTGTAACTTGTGATCCTTCAAATCAACTTTCGAGTTGATTTGAAGGATCACAGATTGCTTGCGGGTCACGAGGGGTAGAGGGGTAAAGGTAGACGAGGTGAATTTTTGGTGAATTTAAAAATTCGCAAATTTAAAAATTAATTTATGACTAGAATGTAAAAAATTTTACATACAAGTAGTCCTTATAAATTTCTACAAAAAACAAAACGAGCTTACACGTGTATGTCATTTCTTTCAGTTTAGGAGATATTTAAGTCGAAGCAAATTTTACCGACCTGCTTTGGCCTAGTTTTTTTAACTTGAGAGCCTTAATCTTTTGAAAATATCCGCTAGATTTCTTACAAAATTCTTATAATATTGCTACAACAATCACATAAATGTTCAAAAAAAAAAGTTATATTAATCTGAATTTGAAACTTAAAAATAGCATATTTTTGGAGTTATTTTTCAAAAAAGTGGTAATATTCTTCAACTTCTAAAATATTTTTTTGTTTCAGCCTATAGCATTTTTGTAAAGGTTTTAAAAGAAATTTTAACGTAAAAGCGTGCAAAGCAAAGTCGAATGCGTTTTGGGTAACGGGTTTTCCACAAGCTTATCTAAACTTTGTCAATTTTAAAAAAGTTTTTTAATTTTTTTTTTGTAAAACTCTCAAATGTCAAAGCCGAAATCAAAAAAAAAATATTTTCTGAGCCACATTTTTTACATGTGGCATTTTAGTAAAAAAAGTCATTTTTTGATATAAGTTTTCCCCGGATTGAGATTTTAGGAGATGCACAATCCAGATAAAACAAGTTTATCTGTATTGTGCATAAAATTCATCGGTATACCTCTACTTGTTTAAATTTTATTTAGATCCAAATATTAACACCATTTCTAAAAGATATGCTTAAAATCCAAAATTTAAGCATATATGAAATTTTTTCCGACCATGACCCGAAAAACTTAAAATTTGGATTTTATGTATATTTTTGAGAAGTTTAGGTGTTTCAATGAAGTCTTTTAAATGTTCTTACATACTTTTTAACCATTTTCATACTATAATACAAATTTTATTGATGCTGTACCATTTTAAATCTTCATTTAAATCTGATTTAGGCACTAAAAGGTTTTTTCATCAGTTTTGCCAATATTTTTAGATTGTTGCTACTTATTAAAGCTGAGTTTGTATCACAAGACTTCATATTATCTTAAAGACAAGATCTTGGACCATAATAATTGACTTTCGAAGCTGTAAATAAATAATTTTGAAATATAAAAAATGTGTGTAAATACTTTTGAAATAAAAAATGCTTAATAACTTTTTCTTTAATATCAGAAATAAAATCCGCAAATTTTCAAAAATTATCACAATCTACTCTATATAGCTTAATAACAACATTAGACCATCCAACACATAAATGCGGAAGCGCTATGAATACTATATATCATAAGCTCTTAATATTCTGAATTTGAGAGTGTCGATAAAGCATTCAAATACATATCATAAATTTTTATGATCATATCATTTGCAGCACCTAGATCTGACCAAAGATAATTTCTTGTATATATGTGCTGTGTTTGATGCTGAGCTTCTTAACTACGTACTGGATACATTGGAAGTAGCGTAGCCTCTATTGTTTCATTAGAGCATTGTACATTATTAAAGTATTTTAACATTTTCATCTTAACTTACCTTCATGTATTCAAATTTAAGTAAGCTAACTATGAACCTTGTATTGTAAAATATATCTTGTCAGAAAAGATGTCTTTTCAGTAAAAGTCGACGCTTACAATATTGAGATATGTTTGTAATGTATTTACAAATTCTTAATTTTTTCAACAACATACAAGTATACACGATATTAATTCTCTAATAAGAAAATAAATAGAAGATATAAATAAGTCGATATAAAGAAAACATTCCCTCTTTATTATTAAGAGGTCACCGATCAGTAAATATTAAGCATTCCTGCATTACTACTTCATTAGAACGTCATGGACCTAAATAATTCCATTATCGATATCCTGAAACTGTTTAATTCTGTAAACTTTACATAAGATAATGCACACCCTTTTTTTCTTGAAGTAGAATTTAAGTATCAATAACATTCATTTATTTATCTAATTATAAATTTATTGTTACATTTATCACAGTGTCATAAACAAGTTTATATGCTGGCAAAATATAAAAAAATATATTATGCTTAAGCTAAAGTTTACTAAAGACATAAAAAGCTAAATAAGAGCAGAATAATAATATATTGATTATCATGTAATGTGTTGCAAGCACTGTAATAAATATCTCAATTATTTATTGCATACAATAGTATTTATAGATTTAGTTTAGTATTTAAATAAAAATTGTTATATGAAGCATAGACGTGTATAGGGGCGTAAAATCAAAAAGAAAAAAAAAATCATAAAATCATAAAACTTTATCTTTTTCTTAACTTTTTTCCATATTTGGTAAGATTTATTTGGTATCTATGTAAAGTATGACTAAAAAATTTGGATCACAGCATGCCAAATTTTGCTGTTGAAAATAGCTTAAAATGTAATTAGAGGAATATCAGAATTAAATGTTTATAAAAAGCTAAATAAGAGCAGGACAATAATATATTGATTATCATATAATGTATTGCAATCATTGTAATAAATACCTCAATACTCTTTATGTTGTTCACAATTTCATTGAATTTCGAGCCAAGGGAGCTATATATAAATGTATAAGCCCCTCTCCCGAAAATTATTTTAAAGTGCATAAGTCCAATATAAATGCCAACATACCAATAAGTTTTATATGAGAAGAAAACTTAATGCAAAATTTTATCACTGTCGTGATATAATAATTTCACGACAGATAATTGACCATAGGTCCATTGAAAGACTCTCTTCAAAATAATAAAAATGCATGGTGTAGGGCATCAAATGGCCGGACTTGACTAACTATATGTTGTTTACTTGATTTTCCGAATAAATTTTCTGAAATTATTACCAAGATCACATCAAAAAATTGTCTATTATATTATTAAAATTATAGATATATGACCTTTTACTTGTATTTAGTTTGATATAATAAAATTTCTTGAAATATAAGTAAATATTAAACTAATTTGAAGTGTATCTTTCCTATTCTGAAGCTTAAGTGTCATTCCAATAATGGATTGTACTCCATTTATTCATAAACACCTAAAAATCCAAATAAAAATTAGTGTAAAAAAGAAAAAATTCCATAAATTATTGTCTTTAAAGTATTGTTGCCGGTGAAATTCATGGATTTTTAAAATTATTTTTATATAAATAGATGCAAATCGGTTAGTAAAATAATATTATGCAAAAAAAAAAAAAAACGCATTTTGAAAATATCAGGTTTACAAGCGTCCATGCTTCATATGTATTAATATCAAATTTTTCGTTAGTATTATAAAAATATACATAAATAAATTGATAACTATTAATGATAATTTATCACTGTTATAAACAAAAAGTTTTGATACATAAATTAATATTTATATTTTGCCATTGTTTTTTCCCCAAATTAATTATCATCAATTTAGTTGTAAAAACAAAAACAGTCACAAATAATTGCAACACATTTAGTATTGTAAATAATGTATTTGATAATAAAATTTAAATCCTAATTCAGTTCAATAACATTTTAATTTGCATGTATGGATTGCATAAAAAATACAATTGAAAAAAAGTTAAATATAAAATAAAATATGTTTAGTATTTCCTATATTTACACCAGTAACTGTACTCTAATGTTTGCCAACATTACTGGTAAATTTTTTGTGCAGATATTATGTCAACATTTCAAAATCACAAATATTTTTAGTTGTTTTTTTTTTACTTTTAGTTTATTTTAATAAAATTTAATTAAAAAAAAAAAAAAAAAAAAAAAAATTATAAAAACATTCTGCATCTACTGCGCCATTTCGTGGACACGTGCTTCACTCGTTATCACTTCTTACGTGCAGACAGTTTTTCAACATCATGTATGAATTTTAGTTTTTGTCAATTTAAATTTTTTATTTAATATTTTTGGAGAATTGTAATCAATTTTACGACATGTGAATTTTGTGGTTTGAATTTTGTATGATTGTGTTTTGTTTTTGGTAAGTCCAAGTTTAAGTTTATAATTTTTGGGGGCATCACATAACTAAACATGTAATTTTTATTAGCATTTATATGTAATTATTATCGAATATATTTCATTAATTCTCATATAAGTGGGTTTAAAAAATTAATATCAATATAATACTCATACTTATCAAGATCAGTTTACAATTCAGAAAATATCCAATGTTACAATAATTATCTTTTTAAGGTGAAAAGAAACTTTAAAAATAATCCAAAATGTTTTTAACAGTTTGTAAATTCTAATCGTTTACTACGTTTATAGTAGTTTGAAGAGCAATTTTATATATATCAGATAAAGTTTTCGCAGCAAGTACTTTTCGGTGGATTACACAGTGAGATCCAATAATATTTTCATTATTTTCCATCGTTAACTTTAAAAAAACTAATTGCGAAGCTATTTTTCAATTTCTGTAATAAAACTAAAATTTGGCTGAAATATATCTACGGACCCCTAGGGGTCCGCGAACCATCATTTGCGAAACCTTCTCCTAAAGGACGCTTTTTCTCTTTGTCCACATTTTCTTCAAACGTGTCAGATAAATTACGCATTTTCAAGTGCATATACACATGCACGTAAACATAACTCCATAATTGTTCTTAGTGACTTCAATATTCCAAATATTAAATGGTGTGAAACTCCTGATTCAGGCTTGTTAGGCCCATCAATAAGATCGGAAACATCTATTGAATTACTGGATTTTTATACTCTTACAAATAAATAACATAGTAAACAAGCTTGGCAAATTACTTGATCTTATATATGTTGATCAACCTGAAGAATTTTATATTATTCGCATTAATACATTATTAACACCTGAAACAAAGCTATCATTACAATTCAACTTAAATGATGAGCTGGGTTTTGATTTTAGCAAAGCTGATTATTCCAAATTAAATCACCTACTTTGTTTTGAAAATTGGCTAGAATATATTCCTTACGATAAAGTATGCCGTAGTATTGACATCATTTTGAATAAATTCTATGATCGTTTATTTAAATGTTTTAAGAAATCAATTCCAATGACGAGAAAAAGAATTGCAAATGGCCCGCCTTGGAATACAAAGCAGCTCAATGGCTTGAACATTTTGAAAACCAAACATGTAAAATACAAAAAGTTCGATTTATCTGTTAATTATATGAGATACTTTATATCAAAATCAGTTTACAATTCAGAAAATATCCAATGTTACAATAAATATATAAGCGTATTCTCAGCGTCGAGTCTCTGGATATCCGTCCATGATGAAATTTGGAGATAAAGAATCCTCAAACGATGCAGATATTTGCGATATGTTTGCTGCTTTCTTCTCATCCGCCTAATCTTATAAGGAATTTCATCAACTTTCCAATTATCCATAACCAATTACTGCTGCAATCCTAATAAATTATCCAACATTAGATAAATCGATGGTACTGACAGCTGAATAGAATTTAAAATATTCTGATAAATGTGGACCTGAAGATGTTTTTATAAATTTTTTACATTCTATTATATCTCCAATAACCTACTTATTGAATATATCTATAATTAGTGGTTATTTTCCTGAAGTTTGGAGGAAATCTTATATTATACTTTTGTTTAAATCAGGAAACAGATCCAATATTTCTAATTATATAGGTATTGCTAAATTAAGTGTTCTTCCAAAACTTTTCGAAATGATAGTTACTGAAATCCTTTCTCGTCAAATTGTTTGTTAACCTTTTGGAGTTCACAAACTCAGTTATAACTGCATTTGATTCCGGTTTACAGACAGACACAATATATGCTGATGGATTTCTACATATCTTAAAAATAGATGGCAATGTGTATTACTTAGAGAATGTGCATCGAAAAGTCATCTCGTCAGAAGTCAACTCAGCCCCGTTATTATTTCTAATATTTATAAATGATTAAAAAGCTTCCATTAAGAATTCTGGAATATTAATGTATGCTGATGATGTAAATATTTTCCATAGCTTTAACTATTCCTATCAATGTTCTTTAGTGCAATCAAATCTTTATGATTGGTGTATGAAGAATCTAATAGATCTGAATTTAAGAAAGGGTAAACACATGATGTTCTACAGAAGAAGTCCATTAATCTGTAGATACACAATGAATATAAATTTGATCTAGTCGAAGAATTTTTTGATCTAGGTGTGTTGCTTGATCGTAAACTTTCCTTTAATTCCTACGTTTCTAAAAAGGATTTCTAGGTTTCCTCAAACACTGGGGAAGAGAATTTAATGATCCTTAGGTTTCCAAGCAATTATTCACATCTCTTGTAAGACCAATCCTGGAATATGCTTCCATGGGCTGGAATCCTCAATACGAAGTTCATTTAAAAAAAATTAAATCGGTCCAGAAACAATTTCTCTTATTTTGTCTTCTATAGAATCTTCTATAGAATTCTAATATTAATTTACCATCATATGAAACTCGATTACAGCTTATTGATCTTCCCACTCTTGAAAATAGAAGAAAATATATACATATTTCATTTGTAATTAATTTAGTAAACGGTTCATTTAATTCTGAGTTCCTGCTTCGTAAGATCGAATTCGTAATCCCAAATCGCCCAACTGGAAATTATGCTCCTTTAAAAATCAAATATTTTCGAACCAATTATGGCAACTTTGATCCCATGAGATGTATATGCAATCAATTCAACAGTTTTTATCCATATATTGATTTCTCAGTAAATCCAATCCACATTACGAGGAGGATTTTTAATTTAGTTAAATAATAAGATTTTATTATTGAATGATTATGAAAAACATGTTATTGTAAATAGCTTTAAGAATAATATGTATGTTAGCCTGTAAGAAATTATAATTTCATTGCTATTAAATAAATAAATAATCATATAAATAAATAATATTTTTACTTAATAACAAAAAATATTGAAGGAAATATTGAGTACAGTCTATTGGGCAGTCCATTTGGATTGGTTGTAATCTAACGACCGGTACTAGGATTCCTAAATATCATTTGTGTGATAATGCTGCTGAAAATTAATACAGTAGATAAACAGCAAAAATATACTTTTTGGTGTAGTCATTTATAAAGTAATTTATATAATAATATCAAAAAACTATTAATGTGTGTTTAATATCAACCGACATTTGATTATATTAAAACAATTTGTAATACTCTATTTAGATTAAAAGTCTCCACTTAAGTTCCATTTAACTCCGAAATTAAAATATAATTTTTGCACATAATTCCAAATAACTCAAATTTATGTTATAAGCTTCAGTTCCCACAAAATACTATTGCTACCTATTATTTAAAAAAGAATTTCTTTTTATATTAAAAAAAAAATAGCTAAAGAAAACTGCAAAATATAAATATTTGTATGTATGTCTATATGTATGTATGTATGTATAAATATTTGTATGTATGTATGTATGTGTAGCACCAAAATCCTAAATTAAAATTTAAAATACTACTAAATAACTAGAAAATATATGGAACAAAATAAAATCAAAATACTTTTGCTAACGATCGACTTAAATAGTTCATTTTTAAACGATAAACGCGATGATCATTTATTGAATGCAACCAAGTGCAGCCAAACGTAAAGGATCTTTATGCATAAATTATGATATTTTATTCTTTGGATAAATAAAGATTCTACAAAAGATTATTTATCAAAGCAAGATTTTAGTTCTATTAGAGATTCGAAAATGTTAAGATCGTTTACGGCATAAAAGAAAACACCCGCAAAAAAAAAAGAAAAACATAATGGATGTTTTATTTATATTAAATCTAATTTCTTTACTGTCCATAACTATTGTGAACGCTAATGAAACTTCACAGGATCAGAAAACTATGGATAATAAAATTGTGTCAGTGAAGGAAAATGTTAATAAAACGCTTACGAAAGAAATGAAAAGTAAAAAATTTGCAAGAAAGAGTATAAGTTTATGGCCAAATATAGAGGAAGACCAGGATTTATTGCTATTGGAACAAGTGTTAGAAGATATTGAAAGAGGTTGGAATAATGTAATATGTGTAAAAAAAAGAAAATAAATGAAAATCTTAAGACATATGGACTAGAAAAAAGGACCATTTAAGTAAATGCAAACATAAAATTCATATATCATCAATTACATCTGAAGGATAAACTGAAAGGTCTTTATAACTTTTTGCAATTTTTGCAAATATCAAAAATATTATAGCAATTTATTTGAGAGCATAGAATAGTGTAAAACAACGGTTCTCAAATGGGGGTCCGCGACCCACAAGTTGTCTGTAAGGATATTCGTCGGGGATCACGAAGAGACCTGAAAAATATTTTTTTTTTTAATTTAAATAAAAATTCCAAATAAGTAAATGAAAATAAAAATTCTAATGAAATAAAAATAAATAAAAATTCCAATGAAAGCTTTTTTTAAGAATCAACTAGCACCAGCTGCAAGTAAAACTAATGAAGAAATCCTTGCTTTGGTTCAATTGAAAATATTATGCTTGCTAAAGCCAAAATTGATCAAACAAATAAAGTTATTCTAATGACATAATATAAAAAAGAAAAACTTTTCGATGTGGCAGGGAAATCAATTAATTAAAAAGATAAATAGTTCATTTTAATTTTATTTTTAATTTTGATGAAACTACTTTTATTTTTTGTAATTGTACTTTCCAAGAACTCTTTTTATAAAGTCGTTTCAATGACATTTCGGCATTTTTACCATAGAATAACATCTTGTTTAATAAGATGCATAAAATTTGCTCGAATTGTGTGAACTTTTAATATTGAGTACTCAAAACTTTTATTTCGCAGAGAAATTTGAGTGCTACAAAAAGAAAATTTCCTTAAAAGACTTTATAACTAATTCAAAGAAGAAAAATCCTTTCAATAAGAAAAGGATTCAAATGTAACTCATGTATTAAACTTAATTTTGAATCAACAAATTTCAAAGCATTTTAATTGCAATATAGCAAAGTTTATCCATTTGTTGGCTCTGAAGCTCTAAAACTATTAGAAATATATTCAACAATATAAATTTTTATGTGAAACTATATTTTTCGCTCCTTTGTCCATCAAAGGAATCGATCTGTATTGAACGCAGAGAATGATATTAGATATGCATTATACGAGAAAGTCTCTTAATATTTAATATTTCATCAAACAAAAACAATGCTGCAATTATTATTATTATTTTTAGTCAAAGTTGTAGTGGGTGGCGCTTCCATTACAATGTCAAAAGGTGGTCGCGAAGCAAGATCTTGTGAGAACTCCTTGTATAAAGGAATACGGAATTAATTTTTTGCGATCATTGAAAAAGTTCATGCACCAAACGCGATGAAAAATTTTTATAAATAATAATGTTTTAGTATCAAAAAAAATTTACATTTTCCGCCAAATTGCTTAAGTTTTCAATACTTTTCAGTGCCTTTTTGATACTCGTATTAAATAATTTTACAAAAATTTTTTGGGCAATTTCTGTGAAACCACCATGTTAATATAAAACTCATATACAAAATAATTTATTAATTTTTTTATATACTTTTTTTAATTGTTAAATTTCTTAACATTTTATGATGTAAATTTAAATGCCAAATCATTTCCTACCAATTTTGCAAAAAATATGTGCATAAATATGTTAAATTTATTCCTAGTAAGATTTTTACATTTAATTCGATAACCTATAAGTCCTGAGTAATTTTCTTCTGAATAATTTGACCATATCACAACAGTTTAGGTGAAAGAGAAATATAAGATAAAATGATTTTGATCCAAATCTAATAAATAAGTTCTATTATTTAAATACTTAGTTTTATATATATATATATATATATATATATATATAGATATATATATAAAAGCAGTCTAATTTCTTTACATGAATTTAAAAATCGTTAGTATTTTATCCAGAAATAATCCTAATGTTTGAACTTCAAGAAAATTGAAATAAAATCAAAATGAATATACATACATAGTATAAAGAATACCTCAAGAAAAAATGGACCAAATATTTTTTAAATATTATTTTTCGAAAACTTAAGAAATTAGCTTTCAATATTCTTTCCCTTTAGATTGCAAGCGTACAAATTGAAAATAAAAAAGATATATATAGAACTTAAACTTTAACTGACGAATTCATAAAGGGATCAGAAGCAAACTAAATTGTGATAACTCTTAGATTCTTAAATAATTTGTTCACTGTTATTGTGATTGATATGACGACAACATAGTGTCCTTTTTATTCAGCTTATATCGGAGGTATGATCACTTATGGACTGAAATTTATGCAATTTGGCAGCATAAATTCTGCTGACAAAAATCTGGATTTTACCTCGATATTTAAATCTAATTTTTGATGAAATAATGAATATCTAATGGAGATCGCACAAGCAACAAATTATTACTTTTAGAATATTTTTAAAAGTGTGTTCCTCAATATATTCCTAATGGAAGGATTAATCTCCCGATAGCATCGTTTTTATACTTTTTAACATGCACAATAGGTACTAGTTTGTTCTCTTTAATAATATTTACTTTCCTAAGTATAAGTATTTGACATACGTGTTATATAAAACTTGTTGTGTGTCGTTCTCAGGTTATAACGTCGCAAGGAAATCGTAAAGCTAAAGCTTATGAAAGCCCAGTTTTAAGGCTTCTTAATCTTAAGTAACCGTATACTGTCAATTTTCTGTAACCAGAAATATGCTATAAAAAATGTTTGTGTGCATTATTATCACGCAGAGAAAAAACATGGCTATATAAAATGGAATCATAATATGACAATATGCTATAATAATATAATAAGACAGAATAATATAATAACATCAAATCATAATCTGATTGAATGGGAAGTGATAGAGTAAGACTGTTCAGTTATGTGTAAAACTAGAATCATAACATGAAAACACAAATCATAAAATTGGACACAATATGATAAAATGGAATCATAATAATTATTACTTATAATCATTTCTATTTCTTTCTGTGATCATATGTTCCAATCATAATATGTTGCTCAAGAGATTATGGTCACTACAAATATATTTTTTCTCTGCGTAAAGCTTTTGCATATTTCACAAGTACTTACTTTGTCTTTGCATAAATTATGTTCTTTTTTTTAGTTTATATCGTTCCTTGATTCAATCTCATTTGAATTAATTGGCTATTCTTACAATAAAAAGTATAATTTACTTAAAGCTCTTCAATGTATGCAAAACAAAGCATTAAAAATTATATACAATTTACCATTGTTGTATTCAAGTATTTCATTATATAAAGAAATATGCAAAACAATATTACCAATTTATGGGTTTCATCAATATCAAGTTTCAATGTTTGTTTCTAAATGCATTAATAATATTGGTTACCATACTGTACCATTCACGAAAAATCAGATAAATTTCAATGCATGAAACAGAATGGTGGAATTAAATTTATTAATTTGCCTATTGCTATCAAATTGATCGAATTTCCATTTTTAAGTCTTCTTGTAAAAAGCACTTATATAATAATGTTGAAACAATTTTAATATAATTTTTTTATGAAAATATATTTGTAATATATTCTATAAGTTACTTTTCTATCTTATATTTTATTTGTACATTTAACTTTAAAATTATTTTGCCAACTTGCCTCATTAATGCCTTCTTGGCGCTGAGGTCAAATTTAAATTTGTAAAATTTATTTTGTCCAAATAAAATAAACAACAACTTTTATTTGTGGTTGTGAAAAAAACTGAAACTCTATTCGTGAGTAATGGTTTTTGAAGTTCGATTCACTGATTTGTATAAATTGTAAAAGTTTTTTGAATAGTTCTTACATATATGTAAAGAAACAAATTCTAAAATGATATATCATTATCAAAGTCTAATTACATATAAATAAATAAAATCTCACTATAATCACCAAATGTCAATCCAATTGAACATCTGTGGAGTTACCTTGAAAAGAAATTTAAATGTCTGGAGTTCAGGAATAAAAATGGCATTAAATTTATATTGTAAGTGAAATAGTTCAAAATAAAAATCGGTTAAAGTGGAAACAAAAAAAAAAAAAATATATATATATCTTAATTTTTGTAATATTTTGAAGAATAAAGAATGATGTCGAATATTTTTTTTTTGCTTTGAATTATAAAATAATTATTTTTTAAAAAAAAACACAAGAACTTGTTTGCTTTTTTATGCATATTCGTGAAATTTGTGCATATTCCTGTGTATAGTAAAGAGTATTTGTGCAAGCATTTAGATTTCAAAGAGCTTATTGAAAATTTTCTAGGTGTTATAACATAGTCAGAGATGTGAGAATTTCGATTTTAGTGCCAAATCAGTTTTCTAATAAAAGTCGGTGTTGTTAGTGAAAAATTCTTTTTTTATAAAAAAAAAAAAACACAATATTATACCGGAAGAATGAAATTTTACATGAAAATCGCGTTCTTGGTTAAAATTCGCTCTGAATAAAAAATCAATTTTTGGGGGAAAAGTCGGTTTTTTGCCGAAAAAAAAAAACTTTTTTATAATGAAATCCGAAATCGACGAAATATATTGATTTCAATATCACCTGTTAAAATGCAGAATAATAAAATTTATTGTATAGCGAATGAATAATGTAACAACTAAAAACGGAATAATAATCTTAACGATAAGAACAGAAAAAGATTAGTTGAAAAATGGTTGAATTTGTAAAAATTTAATACGAGGGCGGATCAATAAGTCCGTGACTTTTCGAACTTCCCTCGTAGTTATATGAAATGCAACACCATTCCCATGAAGTACCAGCCGTTAGTGGACTACTGTCAAATTTTGAGCAAATGTCGTCATTTACTTTACGTTTAACAGCAGTTCAAAACAATCAACCTCGTGTATTTTTCTAAAAATGGAAAAAAGTGAATTTCGAGTGCTCATTAAGCATTATTTTTTGTGAAAAAAAAACCGTCAATCAAATCAAAGACTCTGCACTATCGATTTCAATGGTAAAAAAGTGGTTTACTGACATTCTTTGTGGTGGCAAAAGTACAAATGGCGCTGAACGTTCTGGACGGCCGAAAATGTCGAAAAAATCCACGATATGTGAAATTGTTGATGCCATAGGCATTTCATATGGCAGTGTGGTTTCGATTTTAAATGATCAGCTGGGTTTAAGAAAGTTGTCTGCAAGATGGGTGCCGCGTTTGCTCTCAATTGACCATAAACGTAAACGTGTAACAACTTCAGAGGATTGTTTGGAGTTGTTTAACCGCAATTCGAATGAGTTTTCGCGGCGTTTTGTAACTGTGGATGAAACATGGATTCATAACTGTACTCCGGAGACCAAGCAGCAGTCTAAACAATGGGCTTCTCCTGGTGAACCTGCTCCGAAGATAGTCAAGGTAAGTTTATCGGCCAATAAGGTGATGGAAACAGTTTTTTGGGATGCACTCGAGATAATCCACATCGATTACCTTCAAAAGGTAAAAACAATACACGGCGAATATTATGCCAACTTATTAGACCGATTTAATAAGGATTTAAAAAGAAAACGACCCCATATGGCCAGGAAAAAAGTAATTTTTCATCAAAATAATGCACGGGTGCACACGTGTGCAGTCTCAATGGCAAAACTCTATGTATTGGGCTACGAATTGGTACCTCATCCGCCATATTCTCCGAATTTAATCTCTAGTGACTACTTCCTATTTCCAAACCTAAAGAAATGGCTCGGAGGAAAGAGATTCAGTTCCAACGATGAAATTATTGACAAACAAATGCCTATTTTAAGGACCTCGAAAAATCCTATTTTTTGGAAGGGATACAAAAACTATAGAAACGTTGGACTAAGTGTATTGAGTAAAGAAGTAGATTATGTTGAAAAATAAAATTTTGTTTTGCAAAAAAACTGTGTTTCATTCAAAAAGTCACGGACTTATTAAACCGCTCTCGTATATTATGCGAAAATTTAATTGTTATTAAAGAATATTTTTTAATTCAAATATTTTTTTATACTAATTGCTAAAAATTCATAGCTTTAACAGAATTGGAGTTCCTAAAATTATTAAATTAGTTTGTTAGACCATTTTGCGTCAAATAAAAATTATTAAAATGCATTCGTTAGAAGAAATCAGAGAAAATTCATATTTTTATTTTGAATATTGGTAGTTGCAATCAACAGTCATTTGAGATTATAACAATTGTATATACAATTAAATTTTCAGTTACTGTAATCAATATCCTATCATACTGATTTGAACAATTCGGTTATGGTAAGAAAATTCGGATTTCTCAACCGATAAATATTTTTAGCAGTGATTGAATAATTGTTAGATTGTTTCTGACATTTTTAAATAAGTTGAAAAATTTTTTTTACAAATAAAATTAAAATAAAATGTAAGCAAATAAATATTTAAACATAAAATTAAGAACTGAAAGCAAAACATCAACAGACTATCATCAAGAACATAGTGTATAATAAAGATAAGTTAACATGTGTTTTAAGATGTATTGTATGTTAATGATTTTTTTCTTACATCTTAAGTTTCTAATAAAAATTTACCCAAGGTTGTGCTATAGGAATATGTGGAAGGGTGACTCCCTATCCAGCATAATAATATATGAGCATAACTTTGTGTATAAGAATATCATTGATTTTCATGATATTGTATTTTATGGTTTTCCAGCTTCTGGGAAAGAAATAACAAATAACAAAAATAACAAGAAGTATCCACCTGTTCATATATTTAAGAGATAAGTACACCGAAAAAAATTATTAATTATAATTTTTAATAGACTTGTTATTTAATTATAAATTTTAATTTAATAAAATTGTTGATTAATATAATTATTATTATTTTTTTTTTTTTTGAGCTTATATATTAAAAATTGAATAATAAAAAAATTATAATAAAATAAAAAAGTTTTGAGAAGAAAATTGAACGTAAGATTATATTTGTATTAAATTTTAACCATATCCGACTTCCTACTACTTTATTCGAGTGTTTTAAACCAATTGGACTTTATGTATTTCAAACAACTAGTGTTTTTTATACGGTAAGTATTATTGAACATTTTATATTAAATATGTTTTGTAAATTTTTTCGATATTGTTGTAGATGTTCCCATCGTATCTAAAAGATAACGCCAACATTAAGGTTCAATTTTGCTTTCAATTTTAATTGGGCTGCCGCAGGTGACCTATTTAATAGATTTTTGAAGAAATAATACCATATAAGTAAGCATTGTTAGTATTTTGATAATTTTCCAAAGTAATATTATCATTTAATAAACCTCACGTTATATAATCTCACAGGATGTAAAGGAATCTTGTAGAATTTGAAAACCCTTTGAAATGTCCTGCCAAAAAATATGAATTTATAAGATGACTGGATGAACCCATAAGTCTGAAATATATGTATTTGTTATTATAATTTTTGTAATTATAAATAAAAATTAATTATAAAAACAATTATAAATTGTATTTTTATATCAGGTAAAAATATTTTGCAATATGCGGATTCAATTAATATGAGAATTAGGCCAATAAATATTTTAATTGATTTTAGGTAGAATTTCAATCATAATAGTAATTAGTTTGCTTGAAATTATAGAAAAAGTCAATTAATTTCATTTGATTAATATTATCATTTTGATTATTGGAGCAAAATGAATTATAATTTTAATTGCAGTAATCAATTTCGTAATTAAAATCACTTTTTAAATTTTTTCTGTGTATGTATAAATATTATAAAATTGTTCTATATAATCGTATCATTTTTTATATATAGATTTTCATACATATGTATATTTGTGGAAAATAAGCATATATTTTTTATATAATTGTGTTAAAATTTCTATGTGTAGGGATCGAAAAATTCGGTAGCTGTAACAAATTCGTCTAACACAAGTAAATTTTTTACCTCGTTCTGTTAATAATACGACACTGACAAGCGAAAAATTCGGTAGTTTAAATGAATTCAGCTGATAGTACATGCAACCGACCAATTTCGGTTGGCAAAAATGAAACTATTTTCTCTGTGTACTCTTGGAGAAGATTTCAAAAACAGCACAATATTTACAAAAGTATACACAATTTTAAATTAAACTTTTGTGTTTTATTTTATTCTTCCAGGTCGCGGTAAATCTCATCGTCGCAAAAAGCTTACAAAATTCATTTATCCTCTATTCATGGGTGTACTGGTGGCAAAAATCGTCTTAATTCCCCTCATACTCAAAATGTTAACCGCCATCTCATCATCTGCCATGGTGATGAGTAAAATAGCTTTAATTACTACGGGATTCATAGCACTCAAATGGATTTTCTCTGAAAACACTTACGATACCAAAGACCGGTTTGAAGTTATTTATTTACCAACAGGAAAACCATACCGTTCTGCTTCAGGAGGTTTTTCACTCTATGATGATCAATCATGGTCGGATAGTAACAATAAATATACTGCTGTTGCTCCAGCAAATGTGGGGCAACAGCAAAAATATATTCCTGTCAATTTGAAACATGAAGTGCCGTATAAAACGTATCGTGTTGCTAGTGGTGGTGGTAGTGGTACCAATGTTGAAATAATTGCGAATAAAAATGGTCTGGGTAATTCTGTCAAAGATTTGTATTATTATGCGCAACATAATTATAATAACAACAATGAGGGAAAACCATTTTTATGAACAATTTAATATGAAATAAGAGAGGGAAGGGTGGAGAAAATATCGTTTAGTTAGTAATGGGTGGAGGAAAAAGTAAAAGCACTTTTTAATTAAATCGATACACTATTCATATTGCAATGTTTTATGATTTAAAAAAGTATAAAATATAAATAATTTAAGGTGTTTAAATTATTAAGAACTAAAAACTAAGAATCTGAGTACATGCGCGCAGAGTAAAAACACGGTTACTGCATTTTCACTACAACAATATTATGTTCTCATTGTTAATTTTAATTAAATTTAATAATGCGGTGTTGATGATAACAATGTTTTTGTTTAAGTTTTGTCATTTAATGTTTGCATTGGATAATAATTTTAATATAGTTGCCTACAAAAATCTTATGTTTTTGAATATTTTTACCAGAAACAAAATTTTATTAATATAAAAACTATCATTATTTATATAACCATTAAACATTATCAATCTTCCTTGTTCTTAAACCATATTTTGTTTGTAAACCATATTAATATTGTTCCCATGACAATAAAATGTTACAAATAACTATAATATGCTTTTCACAAATATGATTGAAAAATGCATAACTTATTTGTTTTTAAATATATTTGATTTTTAATGTTTCTTTTCATCTTCATTATAATCCTTATTTAGTTTATATATAAATAAACATAAATATTAAAGGTTTTGTTATATTCGGGGTTATTCAAACAATAAGATATTTATTAACTAATAAATTATTTAGTTATTAATAAATATCTATACTATCTTGTACAATAAATAATATATCAAATAAATAATAAATGAAAAAAATACATATAATAAAACCGAATCAAAATATAATAGAATCGAATATAATATGAAAAAATCATATCATAATTTGATAAAACGGTATCATAACATGATAAAATTTTCAAATACAGTACGTAATGTAATTATAAAGTGACCGCACATCTACAGGAACAACAATTGCTTGTATTTTGTTAGTATAAAACCACTGCACACAATGAACAAAAAAATTATAAAATGAAAAAGAAGAAGAGTAAATAAACGCGGCAAAAAATTTACATTAAAATACAAAAACATTTTGACAGTTTCGCGCGGTATGTAAAAGAACAAATTTTAAATCCACAGCGATTAGAAGGCCACTTTCTTATTACACTATGAATACTGTATTAAAAAAATCGGTTCATAATATATTAAAATTTGATCATTTTATAATTATAGTTTTCATATTTATTATTATTTATGACCATGGCAATTTTTATGACAACCATATAATCTAATTATAATATGTTGCTCTTAGATTATGGTCTGTGCAATCATATTTTTTCTCTGCGTGTTCGATTCCTTAGTAGCAATTTTTTAATGAGCTATTTTATTTCTATAACAACACAAACTATCAAAAATTTTATCTTTTATATATTACAAAAATATTTATTAATTTGTCTTTATTCTTATTTACAAAGAATATACATAATTTTTCCCTAATTTATGAATATCTTATGTTTAAGTTTATATTAAAGAAAATTATTTTCTATTCGTTCCTATTTATGAATTCAATATAATATTTATTATGTAGAATAGAAAATGTTTCATTGAACTAATATTTTATTATTCGTGTGTAAAAATTAAGGCATTTAATAGCATTAAAAATATAATAGACTTAGTGACACAAAAAGATTTACTAAAGAAATAAAAACGAAATATAATTTAGTACAAACTAAAATTTCCAAGCAATGAATATGAAAAAGAAGATAAAAAATAAAAGGACAATAAATAAGCTTTATGAAAAATGTAAGTACACACATATCGAATTCAAATTTAAAAATCTACTTCTACTTGGGACATTGGATTTTAGTTTTTTTTGTATCATTTGTCCAAAGTTAAAATAATTCATTATTATATTGATTATTGATTTCCATAGTTATATGCCAAATACCAACTACCCATAAAACAAGCTGAAAAATAATTTTAACATTTTCTTATAAACTTACAAAAGAGTCATAAAATATTTCACACTATATTACAAAATATTTATGTACATATTTATTTGATCAAAGAAATAACTACACACTCACAGTACAAACTGCGAAAAAAGAAATTAAGATGAAATCAAAAAGTAACAATGAATGACAAAGAAAAACTTTAAGCAGAAAAAAAAAAACAAGTAAGCAAGGTATAGTCGGTCTAGCCCGACCTGCACTAATGTGTATGTGCTTCAAGATTCGGAGAAGGGTCCTATATGGCATCTGTGGCCAATTGTTGACCAATTCTTGCATTAAATACAATGCATGTTTTTGTAAAAAATATATCATTCAATCCATGAAAGAACGCCAAAACATTTTCCTTAGGTCTTCGGCATGCGCATACCCTATGGAGCCATTTGATATCTCCATTTTTATTTTTTGAATTTTGAAAAACTCGCAAATTTATTCACAAAATTCATTTTTTGAAAAGTCAAAAAAAAAAAAAAAAAAAACTAAAAAGTGTGTAAACTTAAACACCAATATCTCTATAAGCTGAAAACAGATTTTAATGATTTAAATTACATATAGAAGATGAGTATGTCCTATTTAAAACGTAGTTATTTAAAAAAATTATTATCACTTAAAAAATCCATTCATATTGCAAATGCAATTTTAAGATACATTTTTGAAAAATATCTACCCTTTAAATTTTTGCCTACCTCTGATATAAAATTATAATGTTTACTAAAAATTGCATTATAAATTCTTCTGGGACAAAATGGTCCATTATTAAAAAAAAATTATTTCTTCATGTTTTTCATACATGACATTTCATAATTTGTTATTTGTGGTGTAATACTACAATATTCACTCGAATAATGTTTGTTCGATTAATCGAAAAATTAAAATCAAATTATTGTTCGATTAAATTAAAATCAAAAATTTCGAATAAATTATGCCGATTATTCTAATAATTCGAATAAAAAAATATTTTATTTATATTTTAAAAATTTATTTTCTTAACTAGTTTTAAAAATGTTTTAATTTTCCAATGTTTCAAAATTGTTATAGAATGTTTATAACCTAAAGGTTTTGGTGTGCATATATATATATATATATATATATATATATATATATATATATATATATATATATATATATATATATATCAGATCAAATATTTCTAAAACCAAATAGAAAGAGAAAAATAAGTTTCTAACTTAAAAAAAATCTGGCATAATTTTCTGTAGTTTTAGTCTTTTTTTCCTTTTCTAAAGCTCAATTTTTTTCAAGGGGAACGAAGAAAACTGTTGACTCTAGTCATAGTTCGTTACAACCGGTGTTCGTTATAACCGTGTTCTACTGTATAAGAAATTGTATAACAACACCCATTTTTAAAATCCATTAAAGAAAAAGAAGAAGTAAAATAAATAAAAAAATACGTTGTAATAAAAATGCTAAAGAATTTTAAAAAACTTTTTTATTTCTATTTTTTTTTTTTTCAAGCACAAATAAATTAATAGACATACTGACAAAATACTCAAACAAACCGTAACATAAACAAAAATAATAAAGAGATGTAAAACAAAGACAAGCCTTTGTTGTCGATGTAAAATGCTTTAAAATTAAGGTAAAGACGGCAGTTTTGGTTGTTGGTGATACTCTGATCGTATCAATATTTGAATTTAAGTATTTGTAATGTAGTTCAAAAGAAAGTGAAATATGTTTGGCTAATACATAAAAGTATCTAACAAAATTAAAAAAAAAAAACAATTTAGTTACAACACCTTAAACTGATGAGTAAAAAACAAAATAAAACATCAAACCTTAGTACTAAATAACTTTACTCATACTCTAAGTAAAAGAGCAAGTTAATCTAAAATTTGTTTTTTCATTTTACGCGGTTAAATAATATTTACTATTTTAGCTTTTGTTGCTATTGGCTTAAACCAACAACACGCATAAAATTGACATGTTAATTGTTGAGCCATGACAATTTCACTATTGACGTCACAAAAACCCCTACAAATAATACGTGCCCTGACATATTTTATAAAAAACTTAAACCACAACAGTTAAATACATACATTAAAGTGCATTGATTTGTATGGTGACAGAAAATGTTGCAAATGACCCCCCCCCCCCTAAAATTAAAGTTTGTTATGTTTTTAAATAATCCACAAAATATTTCGGCTTAATCATTTCGTTCACGTCAGCTGGACCATTTTTAAAATATCTCCAAAATTTTAAACTTTTTGTCAAAAAAATTACAATATATGATAGACAAATGACATTTCATACATAATGAGTAAAAAAAAAGTTTTTAAACTAGTTTTCATTCTCGCGAAATTAAAATTTAAGTAAAACTTTCTATGATACCATTTTATTAAATTTGAATTATTTTAGACTTTTTATAAGTTATAAATCTTGATATAAAAGTAAGCCTCCAGATTTTTTTGCTTCTAAATATTATTTATTTATTTATTTTTGTTTTTTGCTATAATTAGTTCTGTTACAGAATTTATTCAAGAACAAAAAAATCCACAAAATATTTAGTAGCGGTGAATAGGGTAAAGTGGAACATGTATACTTTAATATAACTTCAATAACTTCAACCAATTATCTTTTGAATACCGCAATTGAACTGTTATATAGAATGGCCGCCATGGCGGCTTGTCTTCTTGGATAAATATATCCTTGAAGTATAGCTCATACGTGGTAGATAAAATCCTATCATGTTACACTCTAGGATAGCTTCGGTTCTAGAGAGCGTAACAGTTTGGCAGGTATAAAAAGGTGCACCATTGCCTGGACTTGTCTGTGGGTCTATAATGGGAGAAAAGGACCTTCGGGGCCTGACCAGAGACTTAACACAATCTGGTGCCACGGGAGCCAGTAGCCCCTGGTGCGGCAACACAGATTTTTCGGTGTTGTCGCACTGGACTGGCTGTTGGAGAGGCCCTTCGGGGAGTCACGTGGTGGTTGTTGGTTTGGACCTAAACCGCAGGTAGGGGTTTATAGTCCCGATTTGGTGTTGCATAGCAACACAAGTCGCCAATAGTGCGGCAGGAGGTTAGATAGCTCCAATTCCTAAGCAAGGGGGAGTGGACTTATCCAGACAATGAGTCTCTCAAATTGCCACCTGTGTGTTCCTAACAGGCACATGGGGGCGTTGGTTGGCGCATTGTACCTCACCCGGTGGTAAGACCACCGTGGGATAGGCCGTCATGGCAGGTGCCCACGTTAATCTTGACCACATCTGTTATATAGAATGGATTGCTGTCTAACGTTTTGCATAAAAATAATGACATTCATCTTTTGGTATTTACCAGTAATCGTTTTGAATTAATTCATATGCCACAATAACACACTATCCCATAGTATTATTTTATTTTCACTGCATTAGGATCTGAGCTAACAAGAGCCCAGGCGGGTTCTGGTGCCTGTGAAGATGATTGAGCAAGGAATCTCTTTCTCAACTGATTCTTCTATAAAGGTATATTTGCTTTCTGGCATACGAGGATGAACCAAATAAAAAAAATAATAATATTTTATTTTTCAACCTTATCTCCCTTTTTTATTGCCTTACTCTCAACCAACGTTTTTCTAATTTATTATCATATCTGAATAATATTTTATCTTATTTATATTTATTATCATATCTGAATAAATAGTATTTCTCAAGATCTTTATAATTTTATAGTTCTGAATAAATCTTTCGAGCCAAATTATTTCATTAGAATTAGAAATAAAAAATAATCATTTGGAGCTAAATTCAGATAATATGGATTTTTGTTGAAATAATATTCGCCAGTTACTTATTTTCTTTTTTTTTTTCAGGCTAATAATTTTGAGGTTAATAAATTCGGATTATGCTACGTGTATTCAAAAAAAAAAAAAAAAACCGATAAAATAAATAACTCTCAAGATGTTGCAAGATTGTTTTTTTTTTATAGAATTCACTATCAACGCTTTGTCGATAATCGGCCAGAACGTTGGTATCACTAGTACTTGCGGGACCATTTTCATATACTGCATTTTTCCCTCAGGACAACCCTTCATATAATATACCTGAACAATTTTTAAGTAAAAAATGCATATAATTACACTGGTCGGAAAAAGACATTTTTTTTCTTCCTCTAAACAAAAAATAGGTGGACTAGATAGACTTTGAATACTGCGCATAAAATAAACCATATATCATCAAAATTGATGCACAAATCTCGATTTTATTCACAATTAAGTAAAAATATCCATATATGAATATCTACATGATTTATTTTATTCTACATGATTCTATGATAAAAAAGAAAAAACTGGAAATTTTTGTCGTTTCGATTTATTAAAGAAGTTTTAAAGAAAAAATTCTTCAATTTTGCATGAAAAAAATTTTTTCGACACTAATTTCCTAATAAATCAAAAACTATTGAGCAAATAAAAAGTTTATGTAAAAACGACTTGAAGACAATCTTTATCTTCTGGTATTTTAACTACTCGTATCTAAATCGAACAAACCTCCTTATTAAGGGGAAAATATTAGACATGCCCATAAAAAATCAGGACCTGAAAAAAACTAAAATCAGATTCTTGTTTAGCACTTCAAAGTTTATATAAGGAGAATATGTGGACTTATTTTTATTTAAGAGAGGATTTTTCTGCCGACCAGTGTTATTTTCTTCTCCTATCTATTCTTTTTAAGTCCCTGACGAAAATTATTTCGTGTTTAATATAATAATTTTAAAACTAATCATAAATGAAGTCTTTTGGTTAAAAAACACATTTATGTCGTTGTAGTCCTATGTGTAATTTTTCGAAATTTTTTTTTATTGTACTTTCAGAAACCTTTACTGATCCTCCAATTTCAGTTTTAATATATTTTCAAATATCTGGATTAGTTCCTATATTATAAAGAGTGTTAATATGTAATTTTATATGGCTTTCATACAAAAAATATTATTTTTTCGCTCTTATAAAAACTTGTTCAAAAACACATAGGGCTATTCGTCAGCGCACCAATGATGTATAGTTTATTTTTTCTCTTTAGTTACCTTCAGAAATTTGATATTTTTTTTTTTTTTTTCTATTTGAGCCCTTAAAAACTTTCACTATCAAAATCAAGTAACACATACAAATGCTGGTTTACAAAATTGGCTTTAAAATTTTGTTTGTAAATACAGAAACATTTATTTATCCCACCAACCAATTTACCCATTGTTCAATTAATTTAAGCTCACTTTTACTGCTAATTGTTGCTGTTGCTGGTATTTGTAATTGTTAAGTGACAAAAAAAATACCAAATAGGAACCTTTTAAACTTTAGATACTTAAAATGAACAGGTGAAATAAGTTTAAAAACTATGCATTTGGATAAAAATTAGTTATATTTACAAAAATAGACTTCAAATGAAAATGTTTTGGAGCACTACGTTAGTAATTCTTGTGCAGGTAAAAAGTTTAAATATTGTCTTATTTAAAAAGCCTTGTATGATAATTAAATTAGTAAAATTTTCTAATGGGTTTGCAAAAATAAAAATCTTTTTTTTTTCTACTTTGAAACTATGTTTTGCCTTCAGGCCCTATTTATAAAATTTTATTTACAATAAATCGATTTATTAATGCTAAATACTTGATTATTACTTAACTTTCAATTATTTCGCGATCATTCATAATTCATTGCATCATAAATATTACATGCCAGAGTAACAGTGCTAACAGTGGTACTCAATGGAATTGTTTAGAACTAGTATAAATATTTGAAAAAAAAAAAAAAATATATATATATATATATATATATATATATATACATATACATATAATACAATCGTAGATATAAAAACCATTTAGTTTTAATAATCATTATTTTTTAAGTAAGAAAATAATAGATAATTGTTATCATTGATTCATATAGTACTTTATTGGCCTTTTCGAGATAAATTGTATTATTTTATATGTATATTTCTTTTTCTAAAATTGGCTATTACATAGCCTTTTAATTTATTTTAAGTAAGCATTAATTTTCTTCTCTCTTTTGTGGCATTAAAAAGAGCCTTTAACACATTTTCTTTGGAAACCTGTTGATAGTAATAAAAATTCCAATACAATTTTTTATAAGAGCATTAACAACATCAGAGTATACTTTTTTTTATTGTACAACAACTATGTAAGTACAACAGGTACATTAATAGGTTATAAATATTGTGATCAGTGTTGCCAGTTTAGCGTTTTTAAGGCTAAATCTAGCCTTTTTATTTTGCTTTTAGCCTAAAAGTTTTCGTTTTATCTTATAGCTTTTTTCTAGCCTCTTTCATTTTTTAAAATTGCCTTAAACGATGAAATTAATTTCTTATTTGCTATAACTAATTTTATTTTTACAGAATCATGCATTTAAGCAATGTTTTGTACTTATTCGCTCAAAAATCAATATTAGTAATATGCAGGGAAACCACAAATATGCAATTGCATGTTTTTTTTCCCGTGCGTTGAATGAAGCCACCGAGAAAATACTTATCCGTTTCAGAACAAATAAAATATTTTGGCATCGATTTGTAAGTGAATATTTTGGCATATTTCACCCTTAATGGCATATTTTTGCATATTTTATAGTATACTTAAGCCTTTCAAAGCATATTTGCACATTTGTAGATATCTTTTTTTCTACACCTCATGAGAAGTCTTTCAAATTTGAATTGTAATGTATAAAAAAATAAAAGATCTATAAATATTCAGTATTTAAAACTTATTTTAATTATTAATTACAAATTTATTTGTAGAAACAATTCATGAAGATTTTGAAACAGCTAAATTGATATTTCTGAAGCCATAAAGACTTATTAGCTTTGATCGAATAGCATGAGATAATGTTGTAAAAACAATTAATTTTTTAATACAAGTTATACTTATATCTAAATTTGCATATGCATCTTTTTGATAATTTCTGAACTAAATGTATAAATGCAACAAGTCCGGATTTCTTTACATAGCCCGCATTTTGAAACTAAACAAAAACTTAAACGGCAATGGAAAATAATAAACAAAAATTGTATTTATTTCATTTCTTTTTTTTTTTTTTTTTCTTTGAACATTTTTCAATTTTGTTTAAGAAATTAATATAAATTTGATAGATGTATTTTTTTTTTTTTTTTTTGGTGAGAAATTGAAAACAACAAAAAATTTGGAGTGAATTTAAAATAAAATTTATTTTTAAACCGAGCTTCATTGCGTATTTTTTATACATATTTGTATGAAAATTACAGATAGAGCTTGTTGTTTTGTCTATACATTAATACCAGTGTTACCAGTTTAGCCTTTCTGATTCTAAATCTAGCCTTTTTAGTTTGCTTTTAGCCTCAAAATTTTTGTTTTAACTTCTAGCTTCTTTCCTAGCCTTTTTGATTCTTAAAATTACCTTAGAAAGGCTAAAAGTTTAGTATTTCAACAAAGAAGAAAATTATTTCTTATTTGATTTTACTAATTTTATTTTTACAGATTCATCCATTTAAGCATTTTCGTATATTAATTCGCACAAAAAAAAAAAAAAAAGATTACTTATACAAAAATACAAAAATTTTCGCTTCATTCTTTTCTGTTCTGTCAGATAGAACATCTCCGTTTTATATTTTCCTTAATATTACCACTCCGTTTTCTATTACTAAGATCAATATTATAATTGGTGACCTTGCTAATTAACTGCTGTGTTGCCATTTAATTACATATTACTGGTTTTAATCCTAGATAATATTTGTATTGGTGTGTGTCCTTAATAAAGTTTTGAGATGGACTGTATGAATAAAAACTGCAGTATTTCCGGAGAAGAACGTATGGTTTCCTGTTGGTTGTGTTTGGGAAATTACCACTTAAAATGTAGTGGCCTCAAAGCTCGTGATGCTGATGCATTATCTGACAATGCCAAAAACTTACAGTGGACTTGTCCAAATTGCAGAGTAATTGGCATTGAATTTTACAATTTTTTCAAAAGCCATAAAGCAGAGTTCGATGGAATTAAAAAAGACTTTTCATCTCTACAAGGAAAACTAACTAAATATGGTGAACTTTTTTCTAAATTTACAAATTTAGATAGTTTTGCTGCTTCCCCGAGACCAAAACGTAAAAGAACTGCTAAGTCATCATCAACACCTCCTTATATTCCTAAAAATACAGGGGTTATTACTACTAATAATGATTCTATTCCGTTACCAACCGCAAATACAAGTAGTTGTCCTGCTGCTGTTGTAACTCCTAATACAAATAATTTTATTCCGCCTCATCATACTTCAAATGCTTCCAATTATAATATAATTCCGTCAGAGTCGACTTCAGTTACTCCTACGGTATCTAATTCGTCGATCTTGCCCATGATTCCAAATCTTGCTACCAGTAAGCCTCCAGAGCTTATTTTATTAACTCCCTCATCGTCAAACATCCCAACTAATTTAAATGTGGTCAACAATCCTCTTACAACAGTAACTCCAAAGCCTCTAAAAATTATTGCTCCAAGGAAAACCATATTTGCTAGCCGTTTTTCAGTAGATACAACAATAAATGATGTTGAATTCTATATTAAAACGAACCTTGGCATCGAAGATTATAATAATGTCCAAATTTATAAGATAAATGCGCGCAATAGAGCTTCATTTAAAATAATTGTCCCAGAAAGTATTTTTGATCGTCTCGTTAATCCACAATTTTGGCCAAAAAATACAATTGTTCGACAATTTATTTATCGTGATGATAACAACGTAATTCTTCCCAGGGCTTCTGATCCAAATCCAAAAAACAAATTGAATTAAATAATCCGCTAAATATTAATATTTGTCCAGAAAATGATTACAACTTCTCAGCTATCTCCATCGCATACCAAAATGTTAGAGGTATGAACACAAAGTTAAAATCCCTTTATTTAGAGAGCTTTGATATTGAGCATAATATCATTGTACTCACTGAAACGTGGCTCCGAAATAAATCTGATAAAGAAATTCATAATTCTGAAATAATGTGCAGTAAATTTCAAATCTATAGACGTGATAGAGTGGGCAAAGAAGGTGGGGGAGTTTTGATTTCTGTCTCAACTCTTTTTCCTTCAGAAGAAATATTTTTTAACAATGATCAAAATATTGAATTTATCGCCGTATGTGTTAAAGCTAAATTTAGAACAATTTTTATAACTTGCTCTTATATTCCTCCTGCGTCAAACATTCAAATTTATGAACAACATGCAAACGCGATAAAATTTGTAGCTAATCAATCCAAACCTGGAGACTCCATAATTGTTCTTGGTGACTTTAATATTCCAAATATTAAATGGTGCGAAACTCCTGATTCATGCTTTTTAAGCCCATCAATAAGATCGGAAACATCTATTGAATTACTGGATGCTATTGCTGATTTGGGACTATTCCAAATAAACAACATAGTAAACAAGCTTAGCAAAATACTTGATCTTGTATTTGTTGATCAACCTGAAGAAATTAATATTCTTCGCATTAATCCATTATTAACACCCGAAGATGCGTATCACCCCACTCTTGAAATAAGCGTAAACGTTGAAACAAAAATATCATTACAATCCAATGTAAATAATGAGATGGTTTTTGATTTTAGTAAAGCTGATTATTCCAAATTAAATCACCTACTTTATTCTGAAAACTGGTTTGAATATATTCCTTACAATAAAGTATGCCCTCGTAATATTGACATCATTTTGAATAAATTCTATGATGGCTTATTTAAATGTTTTAAGAAATCAATACCAATAACGAGAAAAAAAATTGCACATGGACCGCCTTGGACTACAAAACAGCTCAATGGCTTAAAAAATTTGAAAAACAAACATTATAGAAAATACAAAAAATCCGGTTTACCTATTGATTACATGAGGTACTCCATATCAAGATCAGTTTACAATTCGGAAAATATCAAATGTTACAATAATTATCTTTTTAGGGTGAAAAGAAACTTTAAAAATAATCCAAAATATTTTTACCAGTTCGTAAATTCTAAGCGTCGAGTTTCTGAATATCCGTCCATGATGAAATTTGGAGATAAAGAATCCTCAAACGATGCAGATATTTGCGATATGTTTGCTGCTTTCTTCTCATCCGCCTATTCTGATAAAGATTCACATGAACTTTCCAATTATCCATATCCAATTCCAGCTGCAACCCTTATAAATTGTCCGACATTAGATAAATCGATGGTACTGAGAGCTGTACAGAATCTAAAATATTCTGATAAATGTGGACCTGATGGTGTTCCAAGCTGTGTTCTTATAAAATGTTTACATTCTCTTATATCTCCAATAACATACTTATTCAACATATCAATATTTAGTGGTTACTTTCCTGAAGTTTGGAGGAAATCTTATATTATACCTTTGTTTAAATCCGGTAGCAGATCCAACATTTCCAATTATAGAGGTATTGCTAAATTAAGTGTTATTCCAAAACTTTTCGAAAAGATAGTTACTGAAATCCTTTCGCATCAAGTTGTATGTTATCTTTCGCCATTTCAGCATGGATTTAAAAAAGGATGTTCCATTACTACTAACCTTTTGGAGTTCACAACCTCAGTTATAACCGCATTTGATTCCGGTTTACAGACAGACGTAATATACACAGATTTCAGTAAAGCCTTCGATAAAGTAAATCACGATCTCCTACTGTTCAAATTGGATAAGCTCGGATTTTCTCCTGTTTTCCTTAAATGGATCTCCACATATCTTAAAAATAGATGCCAATGTGTATTATTCAGAGAATGTACATCAAAAACCATTCCTGTTTTATCTGGTGTTCCACAAGGTAGTCATCTCGGCCCCTTACTATTCCTAATATTTATAAATGATCTACCAGCTTGCATTAGGAATTCTAAAATATTAATGTATGCTGATGATGTAAAGCTGTTCCATAGCTTTAACTATTCCTATCAATGTTCCTTACTCCAATCAGATCTTGACAATCTTTATGATTGGTGTATGATGAATCTAATGGATCTGAATTTAAAAAAGTGTAAACACATGATGTTCTATAGAAGAAGTCCAGTACTCTGTAGATACACAATAAATGAATATCAACTTGATCTAGTCGAAGAATTTCTTGATCTGGGTGTGTTGCTTGATTGTAAACTATCCTTTAACTCCCACGTTTCACAAATCGTTAATAAGGCAAAAGGAGTTCTAGGTTTCCTCAAGCGCTGGGGAAGAGAGTTTAATGATCCTTATGTTTCCAAGCAATTATTCATATCTCTTGTAAGACCAATCCTGGAATATGCTTCCGTGGTCTGGGATCCTCAATACGAAGTTCATATAAAGAAAATTGAATCGGTCCAGAAACAATTTCTCTTATTTTGTCTTCGTAATCTTCCATGGAATCCTAATATTAATTTACCATCATATGAAAGTCGATTACAGCTTATTGATCTCCCTACTCTTGAAAGTAGGAGAAAATATATGAATATTTCATTTGTAATTAATTTAGTAAACGGTTCAATTAATTCTGAGTTCCTGCTTTGTAAGATCGAATTCGTAATCCCAAATCGTCCAACTAGAAATTATACTCCTTTAAAAATAAAATATTTTCGAACCAATTATGCCAACTTTGATCCCATGAGACGTATATGCAATCAATTCAACAGTTACTATCCATATATTGATTTCTCATTAAATCCAATCCGCATTAAGAGGAATATTTTTAACTTATTTAAATAATAAGTATTTGTTATTGAATAATTATGAAAATATTTTATTGTTAATAGCTTTAAGAATAATATATATGCTAGCCTGTAAGAAATTGTAATTTCATTGGCTATTAAATAAATAAATAAATAAATAAATAAATAAATTCTACAACATTAACTTAACTTGTTTTATTAATTTATTTTATTGACGTACTTAATTACTATAATTATTTTTTAATAAACTTCATTAACCGTATAAACTATTTATGAATATAGTTTCTACAAAGAATGTGATATATACACTTGTCAAAATGTAGTGGTTCAAAATTTTCTATGCCAAAGGTACCCTATTTTGAACCCCAATAGCTCTGCTTCTTAAATGTGCGTGGGGCCTTCCTTCAAAACTTTAAATTATACACTCCTCTGCTATGCCTATGTAAAATTTTATGTAAATCCAATCAGCAGATTAAAAGTTACAGATTTATTTACAAAAAATTTAGATTCCACAGTAATACAATTGTCAAATTAAAACAATGCAATATTACTTACAATTTGTTTTAGCTTTCTTTTTACCTTCTTAATTGATAAAATATGTATGGACTGATCTTTTAGTTTAATGTTTTTTTTTTATATAAAGCGACCTTATGTATCTATTATATTGAGCAGATGTGTGATATGTGAAGTAAATTATGTAGGGAATATCTGCTCTAAGGTTTTAGGAAATTGTTGTGCTAAGAATCGAGTGTGATTTGTTTTAAAAATAAATATGTCCTGGACGTATTCTCCAATGATAATAGACTTTTATTCTAAAAAATGTACTGATTTTCAAGCGGAAATCAAAGTCATCAATATAATTTAGATGAAAATCAGGCAACTGAATTACTAAATGACGACCAGTCTAAGAAGTTTTTAATTTGTCAAGGATTTTGAATGTCCGTGACGTTTAGAATGTTTTATTTTTTGTTAATTTTTTTTAATTGTTAATTGTTGTTAATTTTTTTTTTTTAATATTAATAAAGACATTATAACAATCACAAGTCACTTGTTACTAAACTGAAGTTCTTTTGTTGTAACGAATTTAGTGAAAAATTATTTTCGTCAATAAGGAAAATTACTAAAGAGAAGGGCTACCGATTATATAACGGCACTATATTAACACCACAAATTTATTTACTGAAATGCATTTAATCTCTGACTCGACTAAGTGTATCGATGTAACGAAAAACGTTTCCTTTATTCAAACCTTTTGTGGGGTGTACATTCAATCGTATTTACTTATCTTCATAAATACTGCCCTTGCTTCTGAATTGTTTCCATTTAGTTGTTTTACATAAGTCATAATATGTATATCGTTTAAACTGGCAGAGACTTTTGCTCGCTATAGACCATAATCTCAATATAATAAATTTTCGTTTAATACAAGTACAAGACATATATTTGTTATATATATAAACAATAACATATACTATTTACCTGCTTGACCTGAGATAAGAAATTAGTGAATGTTCGCAAAAACGAAGAATTTTCCAAACAAGTATGTTCGAGAAATTATCGAAAATTAAATAAAAAGTGGATGTTCGTAGCATCACAGTTTACTCGATAATTTCTCCGTAATTAAGATTCAAACAAACTAGGAATTTCCTTTTTTGTGCATAACATTATTGATGCATAGTTCATATTGATCGCTTATAAATTACTGTTCTTTAAAATTTATGAAATTAGTTTAATTTTGAGAACCTTTTAGAAAAATGGTAAGTAACATTGCTACTTGTTTAAAGATATTTGTAAATCTAAATATATATCTAAATGATGAACTTATTATCTTGTATTGTGGATTTGAACAACAGACAAACTAATATGATTGAGAGGAAACATTTTAATTTGGGACCATATAACGCTGTTCTAATTGCCTCAGGAAGTTGATGTTGATTAAAACTCTTATGAAAATTATTTTATTCATTTTATTCTTAATTATCTTTAAAACTTTATTTAGATTTATTCTATAAAATAAAACACAACTTTAAAAATGAAAAATAAGCTTTTAATTTTAAATTAGGTACAAAATGGAAATAAAACAAAATAGAAAGCTATCATTTACGAACTATTGCCAACGATTCGTTAACAATATCGGTATCGAACACTTTTCGATATCGAAAACTAATCGCTATCAAACAATTTCGAATTTCTCTATCGATATCGCGAAATATTCAATATAGATATCATAAATGAACCTTCGATATCTGTCGATCAAGCGGGTACCCGCCTGAGTTTTGTTATTAGCCAATGTTGCGTTAATAACGAAAAATTCTTAAAACTAAATGTTCTAGAACCTATCGAAAATTATATTAAAAATGATTGTTCATAACATCGAACTTTTCTCTATAATTTCTCGATAGTAAACATTCGCGAATGTTACGCGAATTTTTTTAATAACGATATCACAATGTCCAACTTTTCGAAATAAAATCTCGAAAATAAATTCTTCGAGAAATTATCTATTCTTTTCAATTTCTTGAGGACTTATTACTTAAATAAAAAGAAATATAGTTTCTTGTTTGTGCATGCAAAATACTAAAACAAAATGAATAAAGTGTCATTCTTGAGTCACATAGTTCATGCGTTTGATTGTAAAATATTGCGCATTAAAATTCATGATGTTAGTTAAATTCTCTGCAATTTTCAATAAAAAAAATTAAATAATAAAATTTTAGAAAAAATAGTAAGTAATGTCGCTACTTGTCTAAATAGATTTTAAAAATAACATACGAAGACGGATCAATAAGTCCGTGACTTTTCAAACTTGTATGAAATTCAACACTATTACCACCAAGTACCACCTGTTGATAGACTACTGTCAAATTTTGAGTAAGTCTCGTCAAAAATAGGATTTTTTGAGATCCTTAAAATAGGCATTTGTTTGGTCAATAATTTCGTCGTTGGAGCTGAATCTCTTTCCACCGAGCCATTTCTTTGGGTTTGGAAATATGAAGTAGTCACTAGGGGCTAAATCTGGAGAATATTTCGGATGAGGTACCAATTCGTAGCCCAATTCATAGAGTTTTGCCATTGAGACTGCACACGTGTGCGCCCGTGAATTATCTTGATGAAAAAGAACTTTTTTCTTGGCCATAAGGGTTCGTTTTCTTTTTAAATACTCATTAAATCGGTGTAATAAGTTGGCATAATATTCGCCGTTTATTGTTTTTCCCTTTTGAAGGTAATCGATGTGGATTATCCCGCGTGCATCCCAAAAAACTGTTGCCATCACCTTATTGGCCGACAAACTTACCTTGACCTTCTACGGAGCAGGTTCACCCGGAGAAACACATTATTTAGACTGCTGCTTGGTCTCCGGAGTATAGTAGTGGATCCATGTTTCATCCACAGTTACAAAACGCCGCAAAAACTCATTCAAGTTGTCACACGTTTACGGTTAATTGAGAACAAACGCGGCATCCTTCTTGCAGACAACTTTTTTAAACCCAGCTGATCATTTAAAACCGAAACCGAAACATTTAAAACCGAAATTGAAATTTGGACAAAATCCTTCAAATATTACCACTCTTATGTAAATGACTTTATTAATTTTATTGTTCATTATATGAATTATTATTTTACAAATGTAATTTATTATTACGTACCTATATTTCTTTAATATTTGAAATATTGTGTTAAGTTCGAAATAAAACATAACTTTAAAAATTAAAACAGCTTTTAGATTGGGAGCAAAATGGAAATGAAACAATATAGAAAATTATCGTTTTCGAACTATTGCCAATGATATTAATCGCAAATCGTTAGTAATATCAATATCGAATAATAATCATAATTTTTTGATATAATAAACGGATCGCTCACTAACAAATATTTGTACACTTCGCTATCGCTAAAGTTTCACTATTAATACAACATACGAACCTTCGATATCGAAAGATTGGCTGCCACAAAGTGAACGACGGGTAAGTTCAAGGAGTTCATATTCGGATCGCCAACGATAGTCGTTTTCGAATGTTTTGTCACATTAATGTTCGAAAAATGTTCGAACGAGATATTATTTTCCAAGTTTGTGATCAAGCGGGTAGATACATATGTATACGCAAGTACTAAATATGAATACGCAGAATGTACTTGTGTTAAACCTCGATACTGACATTAAATAATGACAACGCTAGAGCTCTACTTAAACCTGGGGAAGTTACGTTATAGTTTTTTATGTGTTTGGCATAATACGTTTATACAAAAACATTACATATGTGCACATCACACATCTTTATATTTATTATTATTTTTTTTTTTTACTTCTTTACACACTCTTTTATATATATTTACATATTTACTATTATAATTTTTTATTATAAAGAAATAGTACACAGTTATATCTAAACTAACGGATATTTTTTTATTGTGAGCTGTTAATTGTAACGTTTTCATTTACTATAGTTTAAACTTTATTGGCTACTGTTTGTTGCTATGTTGTAGTTTGATTTCATGCACAACAATTTTATAATTTTTCGTTCATTCACAATTATTCATTCATTTAATTGGCTGCTGATATTCGTTGCTTGAAAATAAAATCTAAAATGTGAATGCAGCAATTGTTTGGTAATAATTATTTTTTGGCACAATATTTAAGTAGCAAAATTTTAAATGTGCATTTTATATTTTAGGGGAATTTTAATTAAACGGAAATACTTAGTAAGTACATTTTATTATTTTAACTGTCAAAACAGCAGCTGTCATGCAAAAAAACTTTAGTAATATTTGCTTTGATTACATGAGCAAGGAATGAATTTTATTGGCATTAGATGGGTGTTGAAGACAACGACCGAACTAATGGATTTGGTTATAGTTTAAAAATTTCTCGAACCTCTAGACAATTATTTTGAAGTTTATTATTATTAAATGAACTATTTTAATAATGAGAATAAAATTAATCTGGTGGTCGTTATTGTTGATTGAGAAAAAACAAAATTTTAAAAGGAAATATAATTTTTGAAATTTGATTACTTAAGATTAGAAGGTGTGCCCACGACTGTGAATATCCCTGAAACAATAGAGATTTTAAAATCATATAGTTGAACATGGAATGTATGATAATAGTATAAATAATTTAAAAAAAAAAAATGAACTGTGCAAAAAAAGTTTTTGACAACCTGATAAAAAATAATATAGAAAATTGTGTAGCCTTCTGTATTTTTTAAATTGCTTATTGTTCAATTCATTTCATTCATCTAAAAAACTTTAGTAAATTAATGTTGCTTGTACACAGAGAAAATATGCATATATTTGAATTTTTTCCATAAATATTATGAATCTGTTTTCCTAATACAAAAATTATACATAGATATTAATAAATTGTTCAAAATGAAAATTTTAGGAAATCTGCAAAAACTTTGTTAAATCTTTTATTAGATTTGATTGCAAATGGTAAATGAAAATAGTCGTACATGAAAATATTAACAACAAATGCCTTAAAATGGCAAAATTCCAAAGAAAATCTATTAAAAAATAATATTTAGAAATTTGCATAATTTTGCTCGCATTCTGCAGCACATCATTTTGATAAAAAGCGCTTCTGTTCTGTTTCCAAAATATGGCTAAAAATCATTAAAAACCTAAAATTTTATAAAGAAAATTTCAAAAAATTTTTTTACAAATTGAAAATACCCCACAACATTGTACATGTCCATTATAATTCGTGGATGAGTCATATATTAGATATGTGGTCAATTGTGGACCGATACTTTTATTAAGTGTAAAATAAAATATACAAATACGGAATATTACGTTAATACTAACATTTGGATGAATTTATGCACTTTAGGATGATTCCCGAAAGTGGGCTTATATGGGAGCTATGGCAAATTATGGAGCGATCCTCTTAAAATTTGTTACTATAATTTCTACTTATATAAAACTTATTTGTGTCGTATATACCTGATACCAACATGTGTATGAAATTTATGCACGTTAAAGTGATTTTCGGAAGAGGGTTTTATATGTGAGCTATGGTCAATTATGGTCCGATCTTCATGAAATTTGGCACAAAGATTGATACTTATACAAAACTTCCCTTCATTAAAATAATGCGATATTTAAGGCATTTATGATCGTTAAACCCCTATTCCGCGAGGACATTTGTAAGGGGGCTAGGCGAAATAATGGACCGATCATAACCAATTTCAATAGGCTTCGTCCTTGTGTCATGAAAATCCTATGTGCCAAATTTTATTAAATTATCTTCAAAATTGTGACATGTAGTTTGTGCAAAAGGTTTACATGGAAAGCCAGCCAGCCGTCCAGACAACCAGACGGACGGACAACGTTAGATTGACTCAAAAAGTGATTCTGAGTCGATTGGTATACTTTAATGTGGGTGTTGGATGATTTTTTCTGTGCGTTACAAACATCAGCCATTGGTCTTCAGTCTTCATGACTTTTGATTCATTTGAAAAAATATAAAAAAAGTTTTAATGCTTAAGAAATTATGCTTAAATATTATGAACTAAAATCAATGAAAGTAAATTTTCGCTTTAACTTCTATCTTTTTTTTCCAGCCTTTTCTCATTCTTAAAATTCCCTTAAAAAGGGTTGTTGAAATACTAACATTTTGTATTTCAACAACGAAGAAAATAGAGTCTTATTTGCTATTACTAATTTTATTTTTATAAAAACATCCATTTAAGCATTTTTGTATATTTATTTACACAAAAAGCCGAGATTATTTATATTTAACAAACATTTTCCCCTGCGGCGCTTCGTTCTCTCCATCAATAATAACTTAGCTAATTTTGTGATCTTACAAAATCGATTATAATTATTTTTTAATATATTTCATTAACTATGGAACTATTTATGAATATAGTTTAAACAATTTCTCATAAAAGCGGTAAATAACCTTAAAATTTGGAAATGCTTAATTAAAAAGGAATTATAGTAATAAAATTACGATAAATCACTTGAAAAAATTGAGTAATTTTTCATATGAAACATAACCCAAATTTGTATGTGAATTTTTTGAATGATCTTTCATTGGGTCATTTTGCTGACAGCTGTTCTATGTTTCATATTCATATTTATTAAAATATCTTAAAAAATGTCAGAAACTAATGAGAATGTAAAAAAATATGTTTTAAAACCAAAAAAATAATCCTAGCTTTTATCTGGCTTTATTTTTTTTAGACATTTAGCCTTTTTTGACTTTTTTAAAATTCAATTTAGCCTCCTGGCAACACTGCTAATAAATTGCACTCGATAAATGCTGGAACGGAAAATTGTTTATTTCATTTTGATCAGCAAAAGTAATATTAATAGGAAAGTTGATTTTTTTGATTGTGATTATAGTTATGTAACTCAAAAAATATCTCATGTCAAATTTAACACTCTGGCACCAATTGGCTCTGTATTTTCGTTGCCGGTACCCTAGTGTCCAATTTTAAACCGGTAATAACCATAGAAACACAATCTAAAAGTTTTGATATAATATGGAGACTTTTTCATTTTTAACCAAATAATGAACCTATAGTACACCAGTTGCTATGTTAAAATTTAGAAGTTTTACAGGCAAAAGTATTTTTCTAAGACATGAAAAAGTTCATCTATATGTTCAATTAAAAAAGTTTTATGGTTTGGAAATCATATAGGAAAATTATATATGTAAAGAAACTTCCCCAAAATTTTACCCCCAAATTTACAAAAAAAAAAAAAAAAAAAAAAAATTAGAAATGCTTAACAGGGATACTTGATACCAATTAATTAAAAAAAAAAATACATCTTTTATTACTTTTTTTGTTCTTTTGTTTATGTTTAAATACAAAAAATTAAAAAATTCAATGCTTTTCTGAGGTATCTGAAATGACTGCCCGTGTTATTTTTCTCAATCCCATTCATAAACAATTAATTTTTTTTTTTATTTACCTAATGTTATAATTTAAAACAACAAATTTTTTATTTAAAATAAAAAATTCACTAATTTATTTCTCAATTAATCCTCATAAAGCCATTAAAAAATGGGTGTCAGAACTGGATGTAGTGATCGTATATCTCAATAACGGTAAAAACTAACGGAAAATGCGTACGCATTAAAGGTTTGAAAAGAATAAAAATCCAAATTTAAATAAAAAAGTCAACAAAACTTAATTCTTACTCCTCAGACAAAATTTAGTGCAGACTTAAATGAAACATTTTTCACTTCATATTTTTAACCCATTGACCACCAAAGGAAATATGTAACTCCAAGAAATTTTTAGGTTATATAATTTTCTGGGTATTAGGTAGAGAAAATTAGTCATACGTGTTTTATAGAGAAGGCATAGTGCAACAAAAGTGTAGAACATGCCATGTCTTCAACTTGCTCTACATAGCCCCTAGAAGTCTTCAAAATTGTCAAAATCACCGATAATATGGGAGTAATAAGGGATGAACAAGGGGAGCTTTTTCACCAAAACGCTGTTATTGAGAGATTTTATCAAGGCATATGGAAGCGTACTATGCTGGTAGACTGTTGCTGCTTCTTGATATGAAAAAAATGAAATATAGTACTTTATCAAATCTTAATTTAAGGAAAAAAATATGCAAACATTTTTGAATGAAGAGGAAAACTAAATCATTATGTATCATAAAATTATGTCCTAATGAAATGTTTCATTTCACTTTCTACTTTATACCTAATCTAAGGAATAAGAATTATGCGGAATTATTCACAATATATTTTTTTCTATACTTTTGTTGACTTTGTTACTTAAATTTGAAGTTTTTTTTCTTCAAATTTTTGATGTCTACGCATTTTCTGTCGATGAGATTTTAAAAGTTTTACCACGTCTGAGATCTTCGGTCATGTGTTAGTTATATCAAATATAAATTTCCCCTCTACACTCACTCCCTACGCTTCATTTTTCCATGTCTTTATGAGGGTAAATTAAGAAATTCTTAATTTTGACAACTTTAAAAACATATGGGGCTATATGTGGCAAGTTGGAAACTTGATTTAGACTACATTTTTGTAAAACTATTTCTTGTCTATAAAACATGAATTTGCTTTACCTATACCTAGAAAATTATATAACTTAAAACCTCCTAAAATAAGCATATTTTCTTTGGTCATCAATGGGTTAAAAGTGTGACATGATGGAAAAGTTTCATTTAACTTTCTACACAATATAAAGTCTAAGGAATAAGAATTCCGCAGAATTATTAGCGTATGTTGAACTGTGTAATCAAATAAAATTTCATTCAATAGTCTGGGTTTACATAAAGCAATTTTTCTTGCTGAAATTCTTATTTCGTATGAGAGCAAGCGAGAGGGAATATGAAAGTATACAAACTTGCCTGTACTTCGAAATTCGTTTTGTTTTCATTTTCGTACTTCAAAACAAAAGTAAATCAAGGCAAATAAAGCTAGAATTGCTGAAGAAAAATGGCTGTGTGAACTTACACATACTAATTCTTAGATTCAATTATACATAGGAAAAAACCACATATTAAATACCAAAAAAAAAAAAATTACTTTCACTTTTCTCACTATTTGTACTCGTAAAATTAAAACTAATAGCCCAAGGCTACAAACACTACAAAAATTATACCTTAAAATGGGACAACAAACAAAAAGTTTAATTTGTCGTTCAATTTAAAATCTATAAACACTTTTGACACCAGCCAACCAAACCACCAAACAAACGCCTTATAATGAATTTGACTTAGAAACAAATGAACAACAAAATTTTTTTAAATGCAATAGTAGCAATAGTTGACAATACCTAAGTATTCAAAAAATTTTATACATTTTTTGTATTTTGAATTATGTATATGTTTAGGTGGTTGGCGGTTGTGACAGTGATTGTTTGCTATGTTGGTGGTTAAGTGACTACACCCAAACTCCTAACTATACATATTTACATACAGACAGTGGCAATAACAACAACAAAAACAATGAAAACAAAATTGTGCGTTTCTGGGTTAAACGCATAAATTCCAACAGGTGAAATTGATTTTCTTTTCATTTGTGCAAATATGAAATGTCAACATTTAAGAAATATTATTGAGAAAGTGCTAAAGATGAAAAAAAAATAACACACAGAATTGCTTAATAATTTGAGTACTTAAATATTGGGTAAGGGGAAAAATATATAAATTTTATCGAAGTCCAAAAACTAAAAAGGAATAATAAAGGCATTAAGTTAAGACAAAACTTTAAAATACCAAGTTAATAAAAGTAATCTAATCCAACTTCTCCTTTATTTTACTCACAACATATGCAATAAAAGTAATAACCCTGCGGAAAATTGATGGCACACAGTGGGGTCAAACGCAAATTTTTTGGTAATAAATCTGAATCTCCTGAACTACTGGTCGGATCAAATTGAAATGTATGGAAGAGTTGTAGAGGAGGACCTAAGCTTTCAGAAAAATTATTTTGTAGTCACCCTGTGATAACACGAGATAAGCTACAGGGTGTCAAAGTTGACTACCTCTAGTATGTAAAAGTTAAAAAAAAATCGTAACTTGTACAAATGAAGTCCGATTTTAAAGATTTTTATATTTCTGGAAAGTGCTTGGCAAGATAAAGACAAAATAAGCTTACTCATCTTAGTTATCTCTTACAGTTAAAAAGATATTTATGCTTGAATTTTGAATTTTTGATTTTTTGGCTCGACTTTCTTTCGTTTTTCGGGAATAAGTCCGGAGATATATGAGGCAAAAATTTTTTAAAAATATTATGTAATTTGCTACATATTTCAAAATAATATGCTGAAAGAATTTTTGGATTATCTCAATTCGTCTAGACGTGAAAAATATTCAAAGTCAGCACTCTGAAATTGGCATGAAAAATGGCTATTTTTTTACAAAAATATAGTACAATTCATTCACTTTTTTCTCAAAGTTCTGTTAATAAAAAAATTTTTTCCTTATTAATTTCAAAAGATAAGGCTTCATAAATGGTTAATAAAGAAATTTTGAATTGATTTAAGTTTGCACCCTACATCCAGCATTGGCCGAAAATTGTCAATTTTAAAAAATAGTTTCATTTTTATCGATTAATAAAAAAAATGTCACGCGAGCTTTTTTAAATATTTTTTATAGAAATAGATTTAGAATGATTTAGCACTAAACTGCTTCCCGCCCGGCCAAAAACGAATGCAAGAGTGGAAATTTTATGTTAAAAGTCAGTTTTTTTAACGACTATTTTTAAAAGCATATTAAAAGCATTATGTTAATATTTTTAATATTATTTCTTATGTAATGTATAATATTATTTCTTATGTAATGTATAAAACACAAATCGAGCTTTCATTCCTAAAAAAATCAATAAAATAGCTCCAATAACCTATTTTTGGTAATTTTTCAAAAATAAATTTTTTTTCCAAAAAAAGCTGAAAATCCAAAAAAATTTAATTTTTTTAATACAACTCCACTAATTTTGCAAATACTTTAAAAATGTTAAAAGAATATAAAAATAGACTTATTTACCAATTCAACGATATATAAAATGTTGATGTAGGTCATTTAATAATAGTAATATAATGGCCTCAAAACTACCAAGTCACGTCAAAAGTTGTAAAATTCACTATTTTGTTCCGTATTTCTATATGTGTGTATACGTAACACTCAACTGCATTGCTTATTTTTGTTACGAGATAATAATATTTATTAATGAATTTATTTAAAGTATTCATAATTTTTTTCTACTGAAAAGGTTTTTAAAATTACCTAAGTACATAAATAAGTATATTTTCCTTCGTTTTTTATTACATTTTTTTAAGTTTTTAAATAATTTACCTAGCTACTTAATTAATGTATTATAACAAAAATGATTTTTTTACAATCGCATAGGTACATTTTTTGACGTACCTGCTTAACACTACAGGTCATAAAAATAAACTGAATGAAATTGGGGGTTTTGAGCAAAAATTTAAATTTTTTAATTCATTTTTGCCTGTCACCATTTACCTGATATAAATATTATTTTTCTATATATAAGTATCCTTATAAATATGCAGATTTATTAGTGAATTTGCAAAGTAATCTGGGATAATCTATCTGATATTATAAATCGTCCAGAAAAAATAAGAAAACTCATTGATACAGTAGTATCTTTTGGTTTAACTCTTACTGCAGAAGACAGTTTAAAGCTCGAAAATTTTTATAAATCATACGAAAAAAGGATGCAAGCTTCAGATTGGTCAATACCAAAGTTCAAGAAGAAAAATGAAGAGTGGTTGGAGGGAGAAATACCAATTTTCATCGGAAAGCAGAAAAAGGGTCGACCAAAAAGAAGTTACGATGAAGTTCAGCTAAGAACAAAGAGGACCAAACAGGAATCTATTCTAAATTCACATACGAATGTCGAAATAAAAGATACATTTAAAGCTTTAGTAACACGTACGCAACCAAAGGAAGTAGAAAAAGTTATAGATGTGTTACCAACAGCTTCTCCCAATCGATTACATCGGATAATCGAAAGCATAGTGACACCGAAATCAACATCGTCCTTTACCTCTGAAGATGCTTTAGCTCTAATATTAAATTTAGGATTATCAAGAAACCAATACGAGATTTTGAGGAAATCTGTCAGCGAAAAAGGATATGATATCTTTCCCAGTAGCAAATCAGTGAGAGAAGCGAAAAGTAATATTTTACAGCCTATGGAGCACCCGGTTAATGCTTCTGTTAAAAGTGCTAAAGTTAATATATTGCAATTACTTGAAAATACTGCCTCTAGAATTATATCTACCTTCAGCAAAGATAACATTGAAAAATGCAAAGACTCTGAACTTATTTTAATATTCAAATGGGGCTGCGATGGAACATCAGGATTTTCGGAATACAAACAACTGGATGGAAGTAATTCTGGAAATAATTATTCCTCGCTGTTTATATCGTCTCTGGTACCACTTCGAATGCGCTTAAATAAGTCCAGGTTCCAAATTTTTGTGCCGTCCAATCCTTTTCGATTACACAAAAGAAACCACGGTTACAATAAACAGCATTGTCAACCAATTGGAAGAAGAAATTAAAGCATTGCCCCCAATATATGTAAAAGTATCAAACAGAACTATTAAAGTTACATTTCAACAACAATTAACGATGATTGATGGAAAAGTTGCAAACGCTATAACAGATACAACATCTACATGGAAATGTAATATATGTGGAAAAATAAGTTCACAATTTCAGGATAATTCTGAAGTCCTTGTTAATAAAAATTCTTTAAAATTTTGAATATCACCACTCCACGCAAGGATAAGATTTTTGGAGTTCTGCTTACATCTTGCATATGATATGAAGTACAGAAATATTCCCGGGTAGGAAAATGCTACAGTAAAAAACAATTTGGAACTTCACGAATTACGAAAAGAGGAGAAGAAAAGAATTCAATTAGAATTCAAAGAACAGCTCGGATTAATAATTGATAAACCTCTACATGACTATAGAGGCTCAAATGATGGAAATACAGCAAGACGTTTCTTTGAAAATCCGGAACTCACATTTTTAATCACAGGCATTGACTTAAATATTTTGAAGCGTTTTTAGATTATATTGGCAGCCATTAATAGCAAAAAACAAATTAATGCGGACAAATTTAAAGTTTTTGCTTACGAAACCAAAGAACTACTTAACATTACATACCCCTGGAAATCAATGACTCCAACAATACACAAAGTATTGGCTCATGATAAAGAAATAATAGAAAATAGTATTTTCCCATTGGGAGAGTTAACAGAGGAAGCACAGGAAGCCCGAAATAAAGATGGTAAACATTTCCGACTCTTCAATACCCGAAAATGTTCGAAAATAGCGCAAAATATGGACTTAATGGAATATTTATTAATATCATCAGATCCAGTTATATATTCTATAAGAACACGATGGCTACCAAAAATCACTCTTGAAATAGAAAAAGAGGATTCCGAAGCTAAGGAAGTTAAAAATTTGCTAACGTTTGATGTTTCTGATTATTTTCAAGAAAATATCTAATAATATCTTCGATAATATATTCTTAATAAAATAAATATACGGGATTTATGTATAATAAGTATGTAAATCTGTAGAACAAATTAAATAAACATTACTCAAATAAAGAATTTACTACTTTATAATAACAAATATATACCTACATAATACATTAGCAAACTAAAATGTTACGTATACACACATATGGAAATACGGAACAAAATAGTGAATTTTGCAACTTTTGACGTGACTTGGTAGTTTTGAGGCCATTATATTACTATTATTAAATGACCTATATCAACATTTTATATATCGTTGAATTGGTAAATAAGTCTATTTTTATATTCTTTTAACATTTTTAAAGTATTTGCAAAATTAGTGGAGTTGTATTAAAAAAATTAAATTTTTTTAGATTTTCAGCTATTTTTGGAAAAAAAAATATTTTTGAAAAATTACCAAAAATAGGTTATTGGAGCTATTTTATTGATTTTTTTAGGAATGAAAGCTTGATTTGTGTTTTATACACTACATAAGAAATAATATTAAAAATATTAACATTATGCTTTTAATATGCTTTTAAAAATAGTCGTTAAAAAAACTGACTTTTAACATAAAATTTCCACTCTTGCATTCGTTTTTGGCCGGGCGGGAAGCAGTTTAGTGCTAAATCATTCTAAATCTATTTCTATAAAAAATATGGGTACCAAATTTAAAAAAGCTCGCGTGACATTTTTTTTATTAATCGATAAAAATGAAACTATTTTTAAAAATTGACAATTTTCGGATAATGCTGGATGTAGGGTTCAAACTTAAATCAATTCAAAATTTCTTTATTAACCATTTATGAAGCCTTATCTTTTGAAATTAATAAGGAAAAAATTTTTTTTATTAACGGAACTTTGAGAAAAAAGTGAATGAATTGTACTATATTTTTGTAAAAAAATAGCCATTTTTCATGCCAGTTTCAGAGTGCTGACTTTGAATATTTTTCACGTCTAGACGAATTGAGATAATCCAAAAATTCTTTCAGCATATTATTTTGAAATATGTAGCAAATTACAGAATATTTTTAAAAAATTTTTGCCTCATATATCTCCGGACTTATTCCTGAAAAACGAAAGAAAGTCGAGCCAAAAAATCAAAAATTCAAAATTCAAGCGTAAATATCTTTTTAACTGTAAGAGATAACTAAGATGAGTAAGCTTATTTTTTCTTTATCTTGCCAAGCACTTTCCAGAAATATAAAAATCTTTAAAATCGGACTTCATTTGTACAAGTTACGATTTTTTTTAACTTTTACATACTCGAGGTAGTCAACTTTGACACCCTGTAGCTTATCTCGTGTTATCACAGGGTGACTACAAGATGATTTTTCTGAAAGCTTAGGTCCTCCTCTACAACTCTTCCATACATTTCAATTTGATCCGACCAGTAGTTTAGGAGATTCAGATTTATTACCAAAAAATTTGCGTTTGATCCCACTGTGTGGCAGTTGCAGTAATGGACCGGCACCGCAATACCGATTGAGAACCAAATGATACCTTACTCGTCACCAAAGTTCCAGTTCAGAACCTAATATCAGTTGAGAGTCAATTTCTAACATGCTTGTCAAGTGCGCAATTAGCAACTCTCGCGCAACAACAACCTGTGGCTGAGTGGTTAGTGTTGCAGACTATAAAACTTAAAATACGAAGAACGTGGGTTCGCTATCGATATTAACGAAAAACTGTAAAATAAAAATAAATATAATACGGTAAAAATAAAAAAAAAACAATTTGAAAATTTTTGTCATATTAATCGTATCTGAACATGTTCTCTTGGACCAGTTCCGTGACCTGTCCTAAGGTGATAATTAGCCATCTCCAATGACAACCCCATGTAAAAGTGACAGGTTCCTCCCATATAAAATTCCGGAACTAGAACCGGTCACTAGCCCTGAGAACCTGTCATGTGACTACTTTTGAATCAGTCCTCTTTACTCTAGGGAATGAATGCGGAATAAAATTGCAACAAAATTCACTTATTACATCTTATATATTTACATGTTATATAATTTATTCAAAAATAGATTTATTATGTTGTATGGTATAAATTTTGGATTCCCGCTGTGTACTTTTAGAAGAGCTTTTTAATCAGGTTTAAAAACTCGATGTTGGGAATTTTCAGATCTTTTATTCGCTTATTATATTCTAGTTTACCTTGGAATTTTGTCGACAAGATTTTATAAACTCTCCCCTGTTCAAATTGCTCCAAATCGATTAATAATCGATTTTAATTTAGAACGGTAGAATATGGCATATTATCCATTTAAGTTTCGTTGAAATCGAAACAATCATCTTGTCGTTACATCCGGATATTAAAGTAATTTCGAAGATATATATTTGTTGGGCTATATACCTCGTTGTTGTTGTTTTATTAAATCAATCATTTTTGCTTTGCACAGCTCAATATATTGATCAAAAAATGCAGTAAAATCAGATTTTAGAAAACTGCCAAAGAATTTTCCGCATAAATTGACATCAACCCCTAAATTTTTTTTTCTTCGAAAAACTTTTGACCAGAATTTTTGTACTGTATCTTCCAAAGGATTCATATCAATCGAAAAAATTTTTTTGACCGCATATATGTAAGTATAAAACATTTTGTATGGAGTAAGTATAAAAATAGTTGAAAAATCTACAAATATTTTTTCAAGGTAGTTCTTCTTTTGTCAATATTTTGAAGTAACTAAAAGTCAGATTTTTATAAATATTTTCACAATATAATCAGAAGATATGTGGTCATCCAAAATTGATGATAAAAGCTCTTTATCATAAGTAAACTGGTTGAAAACAGCTCCGAAAGTTTTGTTGCAATTTTATTCCGTATATGTTATCATCTACTTTGTAATACTCAGTTTAATATTACTTAAATTTGTAGCGAATTTCTAAAATCTTTTAACTTAATAAAAATAAAATTTAAATAAACTTGAAATAACTTTTTTCACTTCACAAATAGCAACGTGATGATTAAAAAAAAACATGATTGTTATTTGAACATTTCATGTGAGTAATAAATATTTTGAAATTGATACAATGTATATTAAATACATATTTGAGGATTGATAAATCAAAGATACAAATAAACATTTGAAGAAAAAAAAATTGAAAAAGAAATAGAGAAAAATAAATTTATGACAAATTTATTTGCATTTGTTTAAGCAAAATAAACTATAAAATATAGCAATATTTAAAATTAGCTCAATTTATTAAACTAACAATAAACTCAAATTTCTAAATGCCTTTTTTAGAATTGTATTTCTAATATAATTCTTTAATTAACTACCCAGTTAGCACTCAAAACATTAAGATTCAAGTACCTGATATTTTATTTGAATTCAATTCGAATTTCAGCCAATCTCTTAATTGTTTTTCAATTAAGAACTTGCATAAAATTCTGTTCAAACATTTTGTTTGTTGTCATAAAAATCAAATATGAAATTTGTGGCAAAGAAAAAAATAAGAAACATACATAATAATATTTCTATTTTTTCTTTATATAATCTGTTTAATATTAATAAAGAATGTTCACTATAAGGGCAACATATCCTTTTTTTAATTTAAAATAATTTTGTAAAAAAAATTGTAAAATAAATTATGTCTAATTTGAGTTTTGTAACAATTAAAAAAAAATTGGCTTGAATTCTGTTAAATTTATTACTTTAATGGTACTGTTACCAAAGGCTTCAAGCTTAAATTCAATTATTTGTTTGACTTGATACAATACTTAATAGTAACTGTATTAACATTGTTATGTTGGACTTTAATCCAAGTTTTATTCTCACTGGAGTATACTATTGATTAAAAGTGTTATAGAACTGTAGAACTGTAGCTGAACATTTAAAATTTCAGCTTTTCTTACACTTGAAATCTAGATAAAATGCTAATTGGATATGCTATACTTTTGACAGCTGTCAAAAACTAATTTCTAATTATCTATGTTTAAAAATCGGTAAGTTTACTTTTGATTTAAATGTCTCACTACTTATTTGTCAGTTAAAAAAGAAATTAAAAAAAGAGAAATTATTATTAAACATTTCTAAAATGTTTAATAACAAAGAAATTAAACAGCTACACACATCAGTTCAAAATAACAACAAAAACACAATAGCTACGATACAATTACTAAACGCTCTGTGAGTATGAATTATACCCAGCTGACCACAAACTTCGATAATGATATCGCCTTCGAACATTTTACGAATATTTCTCTAACGAGATATTCAAGAACGACTATCACAAACTTCGATAATGATATCGCCTTCGAACATTTTTCGAATATTTTTCTAACGAGATATTCAAGAACGACTATCACTGGTGATTCGAATATGAGCTCCTTGAGCTCACCCGTCTCTCACTTTGTGACAGCAAATCTTTCATTCTCAAAGATTCGGCTGTCGTATTAATAGTGAATCTTTAGTGATATCAATAGCGAAAAGTAAGAATATTCTTTAATGATTTGTTTTCGATATCAAAAAATGTTAAAGATTATTCGAAGTAGATAATGCTGACTACTTGTGATTATTATCATTTGCAATAGCTCAAGAATGATAGTTTTCTATTTTGTTACATTTCCACTTTGTTCGCAATTTAAAATTAAAAGATGATTTAATTTTAATAGTTATATTTCATTTTTAACTTAACACAATATATAAAATAATAAAAAAATAAAAAAAAAATAAATTATATTTCAAAGATAATAACTGAGGAGTGGTAAATAATTAAAGCTTTTTATCCAAACTCCAACTTCGCCCAGAGGAGTCACCAATGTTTTTGCTTTCAATATTATTATTTTTTCTGTTGCTCATATCCACATATTTTAGGATAAAATTTCCAGAAATAATCTGTAAGAAAATAAATTAGATATTTCGATAAATATGCTATTTTGCAAATATCTTTTGACAAGTGTCAACATTACTTACCACATTTTCTAAAACTTTATTATATTATTTTTTATTAAAAATTACAGAGAATTTAACTAACATCATGAATTTTAATGCGCTATATTTTGCAACCAAATACTTTTTTTGTATGTAGCAACAAGAAAATACGTAGCTTTTTTATTTAAGTAATAAATCCTTGAGAAATTAAAAATAATAGATAATTTTTTGAAGACTTTAGTTTAGAAAAGTTGAATACTACGTTGTCGTTATTTTTAAAATTTTCGAATCCTACGCAAATATTTAATACCGAGAAATATATAACCCTCTAACAGTCGGAGCAAAAATATATAAAATAAATTAGTTTATTATGTCAACTAGTTGACCAAATTATTAGAATACGAAAAGAAGTTAAAATATGAATTATTTTCAAAAATTAAAATTAAAAAGATGCTCTGAGGCAGCCTTGACCAAATGAGGGTTAATATTGTTTCGAAATTGTACTTGAATTCAAGTATAACAGTTTTAACGGCTGGTTTAAATTTAAATCTTTCTCAATGCTTCTCGACCTTTCTGTTAACAACAGTTATCATATCTGTAGAAATTATTAACATAGCTGTAAACCTACAACATTGAATGAAAAGCCTTCGCCATTGTTTGTAAGTATGGCAACACTAAATGTTTAAGTTGCTAACATTAACATCGAAAGCTCCAGTTTGTCCCTTAAGAACATTGTAGAAAGAAATAGAGATTTAGGGAAACATCTAGGAGGAAATGCAGTATATATAAATTGGGCGTGAGAACAATTGGCGGTATATTCTTGTACATTATTAAAGTGTGCTGTATAAAGTGTGTAATTTAAGCGTATGTATGTATTAGAACACATAGTGATTATTTAAACTGTTATTGTTGTACATGTTTAAATAAAATAAAGAGTCCTTATAACTTTTAAACTACTAAACTGCTTTTATTTGCAATCAAAGTACCGGTATATTTAAAAGGAAATAAACTACAGTTTTTAAAAGGTAAAAACGTAACAGTATAATTATAGAGCATTCGCTAATATCGAAACTCAGGTCAGGCGGGATACTCTACTACTTATTGTATAAATGATTGGGGTGTGTTTTTTGGGTTTAGTATGTAAATATACAATTATTTCAAGTTTGGATATTAAATGGATTGGGAATTGATCTTTACGCACATAAACACACACACACACGTACACATAAAGTAAAATGTGGAAATAAATTATGGTTTTTTTGTTTTGAATATTGATATATAGTTATTGATTTTAAAAATTAATAGCAAATTAAAATTTATGTTATGAAATTTGTAATTACAATAGTTATCATTTGTATATCAAAATTGCAAAATAATAGATTGCATAAGTAATTTATAAGTGAAGTTAAATTTAAGTTTCGTAGACGAAAACAAAATCATTTAGTCATTCTATTTAAAATGAACCAACTGATTTTTCACCCCTTCCAAATTTAATGATATTCCATGCATCATTATACTCATCAAAACTAACACAGACACAATATTTTATTACAGAGTGGTTCGGAAATATAGCGATTTGAAAATTTAAAAACTGTAAAATGAAAAAAAATCCACAGAACAATACAAATCTGTGGAAAATAGATAAACTTTTTGCCACATTTATTACTTTTCAGGAGATCGTTTAAAAAAATGATATTAGTAGCTGAGATATATGCAGATAAAATTAACATACTTCTTCTTAAAAATGTTAAATAAAATTAAAATACTTTTAAAAATTTGCTATTTTGAGAAGCCATAATTCGCGCTATAGACATTTTTTTAAATTCGAAGTGTTTTTCCATAATATATGATATGTTTACTAGTAAAAGCGAAAAAAATACTTCAGTTAATAAGCTTTTATTTTTGTCATTCTAATTTGCATAAATGGTTGAATAAAACTATTAATGTTTTTTTTTCGGAAAACATTACACTTCTGATATTTCATATAGATCATTTAGTTTGGAACACTTTTGAAGCGTGAATGTAAATCTTTGAAAAATATTGATATTATATTCTACCCTTCGTAGAATGTCCCCTGAGAAACAAATGGATATAACCTAAAGTATAGACCTCAAGGATCAAATAGTTCAATTACCTAAAAACGCTTCTGAAATTAAAAAAAGGTTCATTTTGACCTTAAACCTGAACAATTTAACAATTTAATTCCTTATCCAATAAAGTTTACCTACATTATTAATTAACACATTAATTTTTGTTTATTAAAAAAAAAAATTCCATCAAATCCTTAACAAAATACTACACACATCTGAATTAAAAGCTTGTTTAACGATTTAAATAAATCATAAGAATATTTTTAATGGTTTTTTAAAGAAAGCTATTTCATTTCTATTACCTCAATAAATAAACGTGTAAAAATACTTCAAAATTAAGTAAAAAAAAAACACTTTAGTTAAATTGATCAAGTACTTGATTAAAACTGAAAATAAAAGTGGTTTAATCGATGCTTAAAAAATATAAAATAAACAAATAAACCTTTCATTTCACTTTAATTTTCACTATAAAAAAAGAAAAATAAAAACTTTAAAAACTCTACACATCATTATCTATGAGGGAATGAGTGGTCATTAATGATTTAAACAGGTTAAAATGAAACCACTAAAAATATTTCTTTTAGTTGTTTTTAAGAATTAACGATGCATGTCATGACAGACAGCATTGACAATGCTGGCGTTAGGCCTGGACGCACTCTTCTTCATTTAGAAAAACGTGTTTTTAAAGTATTTAAATGTACGATTCATTTTTTTTTTTTTTTTTTTTTTTTTTTTTTTTGTGAAACATTTTATTCATAGAGTATTTGGTTAATGGGTTAACTACACAATATTTAGTTGTACTCGTGTATGGTGGTAATGTGCTGTGTTATTTTATAATTTTTTATTTTAAATATACTATGTAATATACAGATTTATGTCTGACATGACAGACATGTAGCATAAAATGTCATCATACTACAAAGCCAAAAAAACAATGCGTACATGACATAAAATATACATGTATGTATTTATTAGTGCATATAATTATTCGGGTTGTCATATTAATCGATTAATTAAACAAATAATTATTCGAGGTTATAATCCGACTGCTGACTGGTTAGTATTCGATTAATCGCAAATTATTCGATTAACCGAATAGTCTTAGTAATACATATAAAACATATAAATAACACTAAATTTAGTATTTAATATATTGAAATAGTTATTTAGAAACAAATTCAAATTCAAATTGAAATTGAAATTCTTTCATAAAGGGTTCATCTTTTCAGTTCTTTGACCATGTTTAAGAAAAAAATTGAATTTTTTTAACCTAATACTAACAAACATTCTCCTAATTTAATTTATAAATCAGTCTTTTTGACTTTTTCTATATGAGAATGATTTTTTGTCATAAATTTAGAAATTAATATTGATATTTTTATATACATTTTATTGATGAAAAGGAAAATGTTTTCCACTTATATAACTTTGAATTTACTTTGCTCAAAATTATGTTTTTAAAATAGCAAAGCTATTGTAAAACGAAACATTTTTAAACGTTAGAATTTTTTAAATTTGAATTTTCTCCTTACAAAATTCTTCCGTTTGAAAACGTTTTGTTTTACGGGAAGGGGGCTTATATTAAAACTGTGATCAATTTTACTAAATGTAAAATAAAATATACAAATACAAAATAATGCGTTGATACTAACATCTAGATAATTTTATGCACTTTAGGGCGATTCCTGGAAGTGGGTTTATATGGGAGCTATGGTAAATTATGAACCGATTCTCATAAAATTTAGCAATGTTGTTTCTACTTACATAAAAGTTATTTGCGTCGAATATTAACTTGATACTAACATTCGTATGGGATTTATGCACTTTAAAGTGATTTTCGGAAGTGGCGTTTATATGGGAGCTATTATGGTTAATTGTGAACCGATCTCAATAAAATTTGGTACAAAGATTGATACTTGCACAGAACTTCTTTTCACCGAACTCCATTAAAATATTCTTATTTCTAAGGCATTTTTGAGTGTTTAAACTCTATTCCGGGGGGACATTTTTATGGCGACTAGGTGAAATAATAGACCGATCACAATCAATTTCATCCTTGTATTATAAAAGCACCACGTGCCGAATTTCATTGAATTATCTTCAAAATTGTGACCCGTGTTATATTCCAAAGGTTTACATAAACAGACAGAAGGACGGACATCGTTAGATCGATTTAAAAACTGATTCTGAGTCGATTGTTATACTTTAAGGTGGGTGTTGGGTAACTTTTTCTATGCATTATAAACATCAGCACAAACGCATAATACCCCAACCACCTATGGTGGTGTAGGGTATAAAAAAACATCTAAAGAAGTCAATAAGATCCGGAACTGGTGATCCAGAAGTAACGCAAATTTGGATAATTTCCTATGAATTTAATACAGGATTGTCATTGGAAGATATTCTCTTTTGGAATACGTATTTAGTGAGAAGGAAGTAATGTTCTCGATTTTATGCAAAATTGCAATGAACAACCGAATTCCTTTCTATCGGCGCAAGGAAATTAATTTTAATTTTTATAAAAACCAACATTTTTAATAAAAAAAAACAGTTATTTTTATTAGAGAGTATTTGCTAAAATAACAACCGAATCTTGTATCTTATTTATAGCAGAACAATCATTTAAATCTCTTTTTAACAATATATTTGAATGTTGTTTGTACTACTTCTTAAGCACAAGAAAACGTACACTTATTGATACTTTGAAAATAATAAATAATTGAAGTATATAGTCAGCCAAGACCGACCATATAATACCCTACACCATTAGGTATGTGCATCGAAATTTGGGGAGGGGTCTTATATGGGACCCGTAGCCAATTGTGGACCATTACTTGTTTTAAGCGTAGTGTATATTTCTATGAAATATACGTATACATTATATTATGTTATTTATACACTTTAGGCGGACTCCCGGAAGTGGGCCTTATAATGGAGATATGGTCAATTATATACATTTATGTGGCACTGAACTGTTTGAAATATTAACCTGATACTATCAGTTGTTTGGGATTTATGCCCGTTGAAATGATTTTCTAAAGAGGGGTTAATATAGTCATTTATGGACCGATCTTCACCGGTTAACCGATTGAATACCCTAGTATTTATGTAAAACAGCAATATATTTTATTTAACACTTTTATAGTTAAAAATATATTTTTGTGAAGTTGGTTTTTAGTTAGTAGTTGTGAATATTTTAGATAAAAATAATTTTGGCTTAATTTTCAGTTAAATTTTAATAGAATTAAAGTATTAGTGAGATTACAGTCAAAATGATCTTAAAAATACTTTCTAATTAAAATGTTTTTAAAGTCTTGTTTTTTAAATAGTTTTCAGATTATTTTGTTCGGGTTGGCTTCCGTTTTAACAACTTCATACAATAAATAATTGCCAAATTCTTAAAAAAAAGACTTTTGAAAAGATTCGTTTTGTTTCAATAAATCTGGTTCTTTAAATTTGGTTTAGGTTTCAACGAAATCCAAATAGAAAAACAGCTTGAATGATGAAGTATATTACTGAACAAACAGTACGTATCCAATCCATCAACAGCACAACATCCAAAAACTCAATGCAGGTCTGGTAAAAGACGTTCATAGAAACAATTTAATACATCTTCTTTAATTCCAACTTTGTGACATTAGAACTAAATTCAATATTTTGATACAGTAGGGTATAAGCATAGCTGTATTGTTTAAATGTTTACTTTTTAATCGTGTTCGTTTCAGAACAAAAATGTTTTATATTTATGTGAGAACACAAATAGGCCTTTAAATGGAAACAGAACTATGATCAGTGATCACTATTATTTCAGATCAAAAATCGATATTTTGTATGAAAATCCTAAATTTTAAGTCGTTAATATCTCTATAAATAAGCGTGCATGGAAAAGAGTCCTCAACAGTGATCACTAATATTTCAAATCAAAAATCGATATTTTGGTATAAAAATAGCAAAAAATCTTTAATAGTTCATATCTCAGTAAACAGGCCTCTAAATGGAAAATAGACTTTTATTTGTGATCAGTAATATGTCAGATCAAAAATCAATATTTTTTATGAAAATCCCCCCTATAAAAACTTAAAAGTTAATATCTCAATAAATAAGTCATCAAATGGATCGACATGAATCTATTTTATGTGATTTTATAATTTTTAAATAAAAAAAAAGGAATCAGGAGTAAATTACAATGCTTTTTATTCGCTTGTTAGACCCAATTTTATTTTAAATACTCCTTTGCTACGTCTACGTGAAATTCTGTATAAAGCGGACTGGAAATTATAATTTTTTTCCGAATATTTTGATTCATTGCTGATGATCATTTGTTATCTTTATGTCGCATTTCAAATCGGGAGATCGTAAAGATCTCGTCATACAGCCATAAAGTAATTTTTCAAGTGTCCATTGTTATATAATTGATGCATTACCCTAGTCTTCTTAGATAAAATTATAAAATTTTATTTTAAATATTTTATTATTTCCTTTATGACGAAAAGTTATAATATTTAGCAAGGACCTAAAGTTCATGCAAATTCATGTTTTATGCCTTTACTCCCAGAAAACTAAATCAGAGAATTTGCTTTAAAATTCTACAAAATAAATAATTACGTTTTCTCTTATTTATTAAAACTTTTGGTATAAGTTGATTGCAATTTTAACATTGAAGGTGATATACATACACATAATTGCCAATTATGAACATATTTATTTTTAATGAAAATATCAAATACTTTCCTATATGCATATGAAACAACCGAGCCTTGATTAATTTTCTAAAAAATTGGAATATTCTGTCTGCGAGGACTTAATATTATTTTAGAACAATACGGTTGCTGAAATTTTAGATTCAGATGAAGACAAAATAAACAGTTTCCACAATATGATCAAAATCATTTAAAAATGCACTCATCACATCTGTTAATATCTAATAGGTTAAATTTTACATTTCGAAATAAAGAACAAACTCTCTCTATCTATGTATGTAAATAAAATTATTTATTAATACATCGCAAAAAAAAGAAAATGAAGAAGAGCTGAAAAAGTCATGATTTTAACATTGTGTAGTCATTAGAAGGATGTACTTAGTGCTGAAAAGGAGCTGCAGAAGTTCTTTTCTTCTTTTATGCTTCTTGTTCTTGTTTCGTATTCTTGTTCTTCTTTTATGCTTTCTTAATTATGTTTATAAAATATCTTAATAAAAATTCTGCTTTAACCTTATTTAAAGATATTAGCAGTACTTTTAAAATAGTGAACTTATAATTTTCTTAGAAATTATAAGCCTTTTTTCTTATTATATATTTCAAGTAATTATTAATAACTACGGAAAGTGCACAAGTGAAGTGGTGGAAACACTTTATTTTTTTTTTGCAGAGTATATATCAGTACTGTAAATGAATCATTTATTTTTGAATTAATTCGCGAATCATTTATGCACTGAATTAGCAAATTTTGAATTAATTATTTTCACACAAAAAAATGAACTGAATGAAATTTGAGTCAATTCAAATGAACTGCAATTAATTTCCAATTCAAATGAATTTGTAGAATGAATTGAAATTCAATTCAAATTCAAATGAATTTGTCAAAGTGAATTGTAATTTATTTCCAATTCATTTGAATTGAATTGATTTTGAATTAATTCAAATAAATTAGAAAAAAAGAATTAGCAATTCATTTCCAACTCATATGAATTGAATTGATTGAAATTTTAATTGATTTTATGAGTAAATATATAGCAAGCATCACGTCATTTTGTTATTCAACTAATTTTTTATGTAAAAGACAGCAAGCATTACTCTAGTTTCGTATGTCACCTAGTATAGTCCAAAGACAAAAAATTCTTAGATTTGAAATTCCCATGATATATTGGAATTGTCAGATAGCAGCAGAATAGGAATTGAATTATTAGGTATCGGCAAAAATCCTAACAAAATGGTGTGTTTAACAATCATTTTTTGTTTCAATTTCATAGTTGTAATTCATTTGAATGAATTCAAAGTCAATTCAATTCAAACGAATTGGAAATGAATTGCATTTCATTCTACAAATTTATTTGAATTGGAAACGAATTGCAATTCATTTTACAGATTCATTTGAATTGAAAACGAATTGCAACTCATTCTACAAATTCATTTGAATTGGAAACGAATTGAAATTCAATTTTTCCTTAAATCGTTTGAATTGATTCAAATTTCATTCAATTCTTTTTTGTTGTGCAAAGAATTAATTCAAAATTTAGCTAATTAGTAACGAATTAAAATCAAAAAAGAATGATTCATTTACAGCTCTGGTATATACATGGATATATATATATATATATATATATATACATGTAATTTTAAATTTTCCCCAATAAAACATTATTATATATATATATATATATATATATATATATATATTTAATAACTGAATTGAAAATTTATGTTTTTGATTTAATACTACTTAAGAAATAAGTGCATATTTTATTTGTTTTAGTTATTGTGGCATATTTTAACATTTGTAGTGCATGTTTTAAGTGCATAAAACACACTTTTTAAGTGCATGAACGTCTTATCTCTGATAAGTATTAAGTAGAATTTTTTTTTTTTTTTTTTTATTTATAAATAAAAGGAAAAGCTGTAACTCAACATCTCATAAAACAAGCACAAAAATATTATTTTTGCTATAATTTTGTTTTAAATCAACGTTATCTTCAATGTTTCCACCTAAATAGCTATAAATAACTCTCAATTAGGAAGTGATTAAATCACAAGCCTAAAACGTTAATTTATTAGCGCTAAATAAAATTATTGCTCACTTTGTAAGCCAAAAATCACTTTCGATTTTTTTTGACATCTATACAAAACAATTCATTAAAAATAGTATACAATTAGTACACATAATAGGTATTTTATACAATAAAATACCAAACACACCAAATATGTCGTTCAGATCAAAAAATTTGAATTTCAAAATATATGTAAGAAAAATTACAAATATTTAAAAATTTTTTATGAATGACTTGATATGAATCATTTAAATATGATATTAGTATCACTTCATTCATAACTATGCGTAATAGCCATTAATCTTAAAAATCTTTACAACTTCACTACCCAAAATCTTATTTAAGCAAAAAAGCAGAAATTCCTTTACTAGTTATTCATTTAGATTGTGCTTGTTAAAAATTAAAAAATATTTTTTTTACTTAATTTTCGGTCAACTATAAAGTGAAAGTTATGTAATATATTTTTTGGAATTTTGCACGTATCTCAGATGTAAATGAAGTTACTCGCACGCACATCACCATGGGTAATGAACATTTTTATGGTTTATCCAACTCATAAACGTTGTTTTTTTTTAGATTCACCATTAAACCTGCTTAAAATGTTATGGTGACCGGTTGTTTGGCTGAATGTATGATGGTATATGGTGCTCATAACAAGTGCAAGTGCAGCAGTGTAAAAGCGTCACTGCTGCACTTGCACTTGCACATTGTAAATTGTGCGCCAAAAACTAAAATAATAAACGTGTTTTTGTTTTCTTTGGTCTTGACGTTTTTTTTTTTTTCTTTTTTTAATGCATGTTTCTTTTGTTAAAATGATTTGTATGTTTAGGTTTTTTGGTTTTATTATTACTTTTTGGATGAGTGTATGTATAAACTTTTCACAAAAAATCGAACAATTTTTTTACTATGAACTTGATTACGAGATGGTATTTTTATTTTGCTTTATTTATATAAAAATTTGTCTACAATTTACCTGTCTGTTATATGATGGATATTAATTTAAAATGTGAGTTAAAGCTTACCTGAAAATATACAAAAATATAAAAACATATTGAAAATATTTGTAATTTTAAATTGTATTTATAAACATTTAATAAGTTTTTATTGTTATAAAATATGTATTTCCAAAATATTTTAGGAAATAACACCAATTCCTCCTTAAATAAAATATGCTTAGGTCCTAGGAAGTGCTTTGGCGAGTAAGCTTTTTGAGAAAAAAGCCTAAAGTGATTCACATCACCAGTTTTAGACTTGCAAAAGTGCAAAAATACGAAGTTTTTTTTTAATATAAAAACAACCACATAAAGTGCAAGTTTGTAAATATCATTTTTGAAAGAAGTGAAGATCCTTTCAAAAGTTTAGATTTTTTCTTTTGAAATTATGTGGCAAATAACTTTGGTTTTGACAACATCGATTCATAGGAGGAATTTCATTGTAACGTAGTGTCTATATTAAACAAATTTTTATCAATACAAACGTCAAAATCACTGCGAATCTATACAAGGTAACCTTAGTTAAACAGCAGATTACTATTTTTGGTTGTTATAGCTGTCAAACTGCATATATAAAAAACATTAATGAATTCGCCTTATTGTGTTTTTGTGTGACTGTTTTCATCTTGCATAAATTCGCATTATCATTGACGTTTGTGTTGATAAAAAATTTTCTAACTGAAACACTATGTAAAGAAGATCGTTTTAATTCAGAGTGATATAAGTATAAACTCAAAAAGTTTTAAGATTATTATGAAATAAATGCTTACATACAATTTATTTTTCGCATAAAAATTTCGGTCCATTTGATGACTTTTTAGTACATCATAACAAATTATGATTTTTTAAGCTTATAAACAAGGACAGAAAACAATGATTACACAGATTTTACAAAATGAACACTTTTCTGTGGCACGTGACATCTCAGTCAATTCGGATGCACGTTATTATAAAGTAATGTGTGATTCAAGTAGAGATACTTTTTTCAATAGCCTTTTTTTGACAGATCACGTGTGAGTCGTGTTATGCTGTCATGTTATTTTTGTTTAGTACTGTTTGGCATTTCATAATGGAAAGACATGAACAACGTTTACAAATCGTTCAACTTTATTACGAAAATTCACGTTCTGTGAGAAATGTGTTTCGTGAACTTCGCTCAACTTATGGTCAACATAATCGGCCTACTGAGCGTACTATTCGCAACACAATCAATCATTTTGAGACCCAGCATTCATTATTGGATAATATTCGACCGAATAGACCACGTCCAGCATGCTGTGAAGAAAATATGTACACGAAGATCGTGGAGAGTCGATTCGGCGCCGTTCGTAGCAACGGCGACCGTTATCGTGCCATGAAAACCGATTATTTGATGCCTGAAATTGAAGCTCTGATCTCGGCGGCATTTGGTTTCAGCAAGACGCCGCCACTTCCCACACATCGCATCAATCAATGGATTTATTGAGAGAACACTGCGGTTAGCACATAATTTCACGTTCTGGGCGGTCGATTGGCCACAAAGATCGTGTGATATTACACCGTTAGACTTTTCCTGTGGGGATATGTAAAGTCTAAAGTTTATGCGGACAAACCCGCTTCGATTCAGGCCTTGGAGGAAAACATCACACGTGTCATTCGCCAGTTACCAGTCGAAATGCTCGAACGAGTCATCGAAAATTGGACTCAACGGATGGACCATCTGCGATGTAGCAACTGTTAACATTTGATAGACATAATCTTCAAAAAATAAATGCCAAAGAATGTTCTTTCAAATGATAATAAACATTCTCTATTAAATTTGAATTTTCTGTGTTTTTCTCTTTATAAAAGTAGGGAACCTCGAAATGGATCACGCGGTACTAAGCCTCTAAACCACTTTTTTTTAATTAACTCTGGTTTTCGTTATAAATCGCTGTTCGCAAAATTAAAGAAGTTATGCCATATATTGAAGAATATATCTCGAAAACGCTTTTTCTGATTTATTTAAGTAAAATATAAAAAAATTCGATTTAAAATTGCCTTTAAGCAATACCTATATCATATTTTAGTACTCTCAGTATTTATAGAGATATTGAGCATATTTTCTGAAAAAAAAAAATTAAATTTCGTAAAAAATTAAAAAAAAATATTTTCAAAAAATCATAAAATTTCGTAAATGTCAAAAATGCAATTTTTTTATTCATTAATTATCATTTGTCTATCATAAGTTGTATTTTTCTTTTTTTACAAAAAGTTGAAAATTAAGTACACTGTTGATCGAAAAATATATTTTTGGAGGTGTTTTAAAAATGTTCGAACTCACATGAAAGAAATAATTAAACCGAAATATTTTGGAGTTTAAGTTAAAACGTATATATCTTTGATTTTAGGGTAGTAATGTGCAACATTCTTAGATATGTATTTTATTGCGCCTATTCTTAGGCAAACAAATTATTAATAAAATAGGTTTTATATATTATTTAAAGTAGCCTTCTTTTATTGAGGCTATTTATTCATTCATAAGCCACTTTATATAATTTAATTTGCTTGCCTAAGAATTTATTAAAAAATTTTATTTGCACACATTCCTTACTAAATATAAAATTACACAAATTCATAATTAGCAACCAAATAGAAACACCAAACAAAAATTTTAATTTACGTTCATTTAAACACTTTCTTGAATACAAAAATAAAATTCGGCTAAGTATTGTACTATTTAGGTCATCCCAACAATATAATAGAAAGAAACAACAAAATTTTCACAATTTCACACATTTAAAACTAAAACTAAATATAAGTAGGAAATTTTAAGGTAGGGCAAGAAATTTCAACAAAACAAATAATAAATAAATAAAAAAAAAACAGTCAAATAAATATTTAAATTATTTGAGTAAATATTGCACTAAACGACATTATGAAAATTAAATAAAATTCAGACTCCAAAAAACGAAGAAATCATGATGAAATACATAAAAAAAACCTTTAGAAAATAATAAATAGTGTAATACACATTTATCTTAAAATATATATATATATATATATATATATATATATATATATTTTGTATAGAGGCGTATACTTCATATTATTTAATCAAACACATACACATACACGCACACACACACATCATTGAATGAAATTTGTGAAAAAAAAATACAAACATATTGTTTGTAATTCGGTAGAAGAGATGATCATTATGTGAATGATTGAGTGAATGAGTGACATCTTTATGAATTGGTATCTGTTTATTTTTGCTGAGTGTAGAAATGTAAGTTAGCTGAGTAAAAACAAGCTTGAACGAATTTAAAGTAGCTTGTTGTATTACTTTTTTTTTATTGTACAAGTACTGCACAGACTTTTTAATGCCGCAAATGAAATTGAAATGTGGGTTTTGTTGTTTCTGTTTTTTTAGCCTTTTGCCTTGTGTGTGACTTTCTTCAGGCGCACATGAGCAATAAACAATTTGCGCGTAGTTTTTGTTTTTTTTTTGTTTATTGTTTTCAGTATACCCTACATCACATTATATTACTGGAAGTGAAAGACATGCGATGTTTATCGGTTTGGTTTGACCTAGTTTTAAGATTAAATTAATACAATGAACTTAAGAATAGAAATGATATAATCGAAGTACTATGTTTACTTTTTTATGATAACAGTTAATACAAATTAATATCAATTAATATAAGTGAAATCGTTTGAAATGCAACACAGAATTAGACATTGATTTATTAATATACAAATAATATTACATCTCTTTCAGTGGAAATTTTACTAATATTATACAAGGATGATCGATTGATTATTCAAGTTTTTGGTGAAACCGATTTTCGAATTGTTCGAATAGTTGGTCTTTTGAAAAAAAAAAAAAAATGGTATAGTATGGTTGGTATTTTGAAAAAATGGAAACCAAGATGGATAAGACACCACGAAAGCTGAAGAAGTGTCTAGCGTCACAGAAAATACGTATTCCATTCCGCTGGTGTCTATTATAGTCCGCAAACTCTTCTTTGGTACTGCTAAATAGAGACAAAAAGGCAATTTACGATTGCAAACTTGTTTATGTTCCTTCGAACCAAATGTGACTACTGTAACCACATCTATAACAGCGTTTACGACGCTAGGTTCAATATCTTTTTTACTTGCCCCAAACGCCTGGCGCTGCTAATTGAGTCATTAAAAATTGCACCCAGTGCAAAGCGGGGACCAAGGTTAAGTTTCAACGAAATCAAAATGGATAAGACATCACGAATGCTGACGAAGTGTATGGTGGCACAGAAAATACGTATTCCATTCTGCTCGTGTCTATTATAGTTCGCAAACTCTGCTGAACAGAGACAACAAGGCAATTTACGATTGCGAACTTGTTTAGGTTGCATATTTGGAAATTCCAAAAAGACGCGTTAACCAATTTTATCTTGCAGAAGTTAGCACTTCTATGAAAAGACTATATATCAATAAATATTATAATATTTAAGTTGTAATTTATTAAATATAATTATTTCTATTAAGGTAAGAAAATAATCATCGAAAATTATATTAAGTTTTGTATAGTACTAGCTTTTATCCAGTGTGTTTCTGCCCAAAATTTGATAGTAGCCTATTAACAGGTAGTGCTTGATGGGAATAGTGTTGCATTTCATATAACTACGAGGGAAGTTCGAAAAGTCACGAACTTATTGATCCGCCCTCGTGTTATTTAATTATTTGCTTAAACTCACAGAATCAATTTCTAAACAGAAATTCGTTGTGGCAAACGAATTTTTTGCCAATCAAATTTGGTCGGTTGTGTGTAATATTCCATAATTCTAGTGAAACTATTATATATATCGAAAAAAAAAAACAATTCTGTTAGTATAACTTCATAATATACATATGTACATTAGGTTAGACCAATTAAAGAAAATGTATTAAAAATAATGTTTTTATTATATTTTTACTATTGAAAATATTCACCTATATAGACATACTTATGTACATTAAAAATTTATTTTATTGGACAAACTGGATCATTCATCTTTTATTTTTCAAAGTATCTAATACGAAAATTGAACTCAATTCTGTAAATACTTATTCTAATTACAATCGAAAATCTGTTATTAACCTGTAAAAAAGTAAATATTGTTGAACGACCGTTAAATGATACTGCGGAACATAACTTTATTACCGTTACAACAATATGATAGCTAGAAAGGCATTAAGATCATAATAATTTAAAAGTCACACTATTGTAGGATGAATAAGAAACGACGAAAGCGGGAACTATTTTTACAAATATCAAGAAAGCTTTTCAACTGTGTTGCCAGTTATAAAACTTCTTAGTGTCTGCGAATTTGGTTACTGAAGGAAAGTTTTCTCAAGTCTTAAGTTTCTTACCATTTGTACAATTTTTCATCATAAAAAAACCTTTACTGAAAAGATATTCTTGTTCTTGCAAATCACTAATACAAAATGTTGTCCAGTTCTAACATATCTATGGAGCTAAAAAAGCACTCATCCATATTTAATGTTTGTTCCATATGAAAATGTATTACATTTCTTCTATTTTATTTTATTTGATTTCCTTTAGTTATTATTATCCAATTTTAAGATTGCGGTAACTGAAAATAAACTTACTATTAAAATGATCACTACACAAATAAATTTTTATTTGCAAATACTGAAACTTCGTTTTGATATAAGAATTTGATTAAGACAACCGAATAATACGTTCTAAAAACTATATTTTTAATATAATTATGGTTTTATAGCTATTAAATAAGAAAATCTGTGGAACTTATTAAATTTTAATTATTGTAGTAAAATTTTATTATATTTCATAAAATATCTGTATATGTGACCACTTTCCAGTTAATATTTTCTCTGTGTGTACATAACCTTAAACTATATGTTACTATATATGTTAACAATTTTTTAATAAATGTCCACTCAAATATTAATATTTAGTAAGGTGGAATGGGGAGCATTCGTCACTTTTTTGTTTAAAATGTTCTTTTCCCATTACCGTTATCGATATCTGTAAAGTTTCTTTTATACTAAATATTTACATATGTTGGCTTTAATTTAAGTCCTTATAACCTATACTATCTCTCCGTTAAGTTAATTTTTTATGAATTTCTGAAGTGACCAAAAACGGCGAAATTACCACAATTTATTTGGTAAATTCGCCAAGTAAAGGGGTGGAATCGTTTGCCTATATATGACATTCTTTTGTTTTATTTTAATAATGTAATTGAAAAAACAAACAAAAATTTATATTTTAAATTTAATTTTATAAAAATTCAATCAATAATGCAAATAAAGAATCAGTGAAAATCACTATATGATTTTTTTGTTTAAATTCTGTAAAAATTAGAGAGTCTATATGAATAGTAAAAATCTACATCAAGTAAGTACCTCGTAGCTGATTGCGACCTTCATGGAGGACAATTGGGTCCTTCTTGGGTCTGGCGAATACTTCCTAGAAGGAGACTTATACACAATTTTTTCCCACTTTAAATGAATTTATTAAAACACCTGTTGTCAATTCTTGCCCATTACTATCAATTTTATAACACGAAACAAAATCTTTATTAAATCCCAAAAACTAAGAAATTTATCACAAAAAATACCCACAGTGAAATATTTGGAATAGTGTCGAAAAAGCAATTAATCACGTTTATCTCTGCTCAAAAATAAATTCAATATCAAAATTTGTTGGATGAAAATTCTGCGATAAAGGAAAAGAAATTGAAATAAAAAGTTTTTTGTGTTAAAAAAACCGGACTATTTGACATTCGAAAAATAAACATTTTGAAAAAACCGACAGTACTTGAACTGAAAAAAAATTTAAATAGTTTAGAAAACCGACTCAACCACTCTATGTTATACCCAGCAAAAACTTTTGTTGCGATGTAATGAGTAAAGAAGCTAATATAATGACTATTCATTACTTACACACTAGCTAAATAACCTATTATTTTAACACAACAATGAGGCATATTATATCATTACAAGAACTAATTACTTCCAAGCTTATCAATAACTCCTTAATTTTAAAGCATTACCGAAGTCATTACTAGTAAAAACTATAGAAACTAGTTACACAACTAATGAAAAGTCAGGATATAAGAAGCAGCTTTTTTTAGCAACAACATTTTTTTAATTTTAATTCCACTAATAGTAATAACCAAAAATTTTATATTCTAAAAACTATTTTAGATTAAAAATTAATTCATACACTAATTTTTCTTTTTCATTTATTTATCCTTCCTTAAAATATATGAATTGGTTAACTAAATTAAAAAATAAAAAATAATAGCTATTTCAAATCTGATCTTAAATAAGTAATTACGCACCGGGTTTAAATTATTAGTTACTAAACTACTTCTGTGTAATGCAGACGATATTTATTTGTTGTCATTGAAAAGTAACTATATCCGCAACTACATGCCAGTACTAAGTTTTTGTTGGGTAATTTCGAATTTTTAAATTTTAATGGCTGCATCGCGATGTAGCGTTAAGATTGCGAATTTTTTTAATTATATCCCAGCAAGAACTTGTTAATGGCAAGTAATTACGGATGTAGTTATTACTTTGAAGTAGTCTAAAAACTATGTAATGTAATTAATTATTTATGATGAGATTTTTGAAAATGCTTTTTATAGGGTTTTTAATTTAGTTTATCAATTCATAACTGTTTTTTGCGGAGGCCTTTTGCCTTTAACTAGTTAAAGGTGTTTAAATCTAGTATAAAAAATATGTTTTGGTTTTATTATTTATTTTTTAAACCGTAAGAAGCCCTTCTCTGGACAAAACTGGTTAAGTTAAAACTGGTTAGTTAAAACTGGTTTTAGTTAGATAACTTTTATGTTGTTTAAACTTTATTTCATGAATTATATATATATTTTTTTTTATCAGTCCTGATTACCTTCTGCTATATTATTTAACAAATTTTCTTGAGTAATACACAAGTTGTTTAACGAAAAAGAATAATCAAAATATTTACAAAAAATTTTTTTGAACTTAACTCAAATCTTATCAAGATCTCGACTTTTATATAAAGTCATCTTATTTAACACCTCGTTATATTAAGTAATCCTGTAAAAATTGTTTAGCCTTTATCTTGGTAAAAATCGCTTATTTCACTATTTTGTAATATATTTTCATTATAAATATGTAGTAGTTAACCACAATATTAATACATGTTGTAGTATTTCAAAATTGTCTCTAATTTTATTGTTCAGTTTAAACGATACAACAATAAAAATAAAATGTAATCCATTTGTCGAATGATTTTTTAGACATGAGATCCATCCGAATCTGAAATAATCATAATATTTTAGCTTTTTTTCATTTTAAAGTTATACAAAATATGAAAGTGCTTTTGAGAGGAAAAACTTCAAAGTTAAGGACAAGAGCTTTTCTTTTTGTTTCTTATTTGTTAAATTTAATTCTTGTCGTAATTTTGGTATTCATTTTATTGGAATTAAATTATTAAATTATATTTGAACTTACCAAAAATATAATGCAATATCTAAAAATTAAATAATTTCATGTGCTTGTTACCAATAGACAAAATGAAGTCAGGTTTCAATGATAACATACAAATGTAATCCAAAACTTTTTGCGCCATGCTTTCAACAAACATAAAAGCATTGTAAGAGTTTCTCATTTTATATATATGTATATATATATATATACCAAAATGCTGCTAATTGTTGTCCTCTATATCAGCAGAATTCTCTCGAAAGAAAAAATAATTTTAAATTATTTATTAGCAAATAAATAAAGAAAAAATGAAATGGAAAAATCTTAACATTGTCTTAAATTTTTTACCTTTCATATTGTAGAAACTGTAAAATGGTGCAGATAGTTATGAAGAAAACCTTTACGACCGACGTACGCAACACTGAAGTCTTATTCAATCTGTAATGCATTATTCAGTCAGTATTTAATTAAAATATTTAAAATATGAATTCTTTCGAATAGAAAACCGCGTGATTTTTTTATTCAGGAAAATTGTTGAAAACCTCGTTCTTTGGGCCTGTAACATATTCCTCTGCATCGTAGTTTTTTTTTATCTACATAAAAATATTACTAATATCCCAACAAACCAAGAAACGATGCAGTATCATTGATGATATTGTTACGTTTTTACCTTTTAAATACGGTGGTTTATTTTCTTTAAATAACCCGTATACTTTGATTGCAAATAAAAGCAGTTTAGTAGTTTAGAAGTTGTAACGACTCTTTATTTAATTTAAAAATGTACAACAATAATAATTTAAATAGTTACTATATGTTCTAATATACACGTACTTAAATTACACACTTTATACAATGCACTTTAGTAATGTACAAGAATATACAGCCAAGGCAGTTAATTTGTCTTTACTTAACGATGCTTCCAATTAGACTCACTCAATGGTGTTCTCACGGCTAATTTATACACACTGCACTGCCATCTAGATGCTTCTCGAAAGCTCTATCTCTTTCTGCAATGTTCTTAAGGGACAAACTAGCATATTCGAATTTTAGAGCTTTCGATGTTAATGTTAGCAGTTTCAACATTTAGTGTTGCCATACTTACAAACAATGGTGAAAGCTTTTTATTCAATGTTGTATGTTTACAACTATGTTAATAATTTCTACAGATATGTTAAATTCTGTTAATATAAACAGAAAGGTTTAGATGCATTGAGAACAGTTGAGAAGCATTATTTAATTTTAAACTAGCCATTAAAACCGTTATATTTGAATTTAAGTACAATTTCGTAACAATATAATAATTTTATAATTATATGATAAAATATAGAAATTATTTTTTCCTTAGTAAAAAACTTTAAATATTTTCAGGAAAATAAAAATTAATTGAAAATTTTTGTAAAAAAAAAAAAATATTTTATGTTTTGTATTATACGAAAATTATATTTTTACTGCATAGTAAGATAAAGATAAGATAAGGTAAGATAAGATATATTTTAGAAAGCAAAATGTATCATTTTAGAATTATAAAAGATATTTTTCTAGGGCTTCTTTATTACCGAAATGATATTGTTGTGATATCATTACGATATCATTTGGTTTGTTGGGATATAATATTTTAAAAATTAGAAAAAGAACATTATTAAACTTATTTGTTAAGCAATGCAGCAAATATTCGAAATTCTAACTTTGAGCAATTCTTTTAATTCGGTGTATTCATTGCTGGTGCTCAAGTTTGGTTTAAATAATTCTGAATTTTTATGAAATGTTTCGGTTGCAGAAATTATTGGTTTATGATCATTGTTCTTAATTCACAAAACTCTTTTATTTAAAATACGACATTCCTTGTTAAACAATAAATACAAACTGGCTGTTTTCTTCATCTTTTACGTTTTTGTTTTCTTATATATCTTGTTAGAAAGCAATGAAAAATTACGAAGAATTTTACTTATGTCAACGTGTTCTTTAAATTAGCGAACTAATGCATTACGTCAGTGAACTGATTTACTTGTTATATTAAGTAATAAATTTAACGAATGATGTATTTCAATGTATATTTTCGTTGAAGCAACGAAAAATCAACGAATTTAATTCAACGTACTTCATTCGTTGAAATTACTTTTTTCAGTGTAACCAATTATTTTAACACGGCGATTTTATTGGAGGCAACTACTTATATTTTATATTATTTAGATATTTTATAATGTCATTACTTAGATGCCATTAAAAGAATTAATTATTTCCAAGCTGTTCAATAACTCATTGACTTTGAAGTATTACTGATGTCACTATTAGTAAAAACAATAGGAACTAGTTACATTTCAGGTTACAAGTAACTAATGAAATGTTAGAATATAAAAAGCATTTCTTTTTTTTTTTTTCTTTTCTTTTTTTTATTATTATAGAGGGTGTTCCAAGATTAACGCAAGATTCGAATTTACCGCCATTTTTGCAGTAAATTGTTGGCAACCTTAAAAAAGAACACAAAAGATCAGCTGTGAAAGTCGTCTGAAGATAGATAGCTTCTTGAAATTTGGAATTCTTGTCAACGTCGCCGAATTGATGTTCCTGGGTTTCCACCAACACTCTCACGCACTGCTTTGATATTAGCGTTTCCAAATGACTCAGTCTCTCTGAAATTTTCAATTAATCTTTTCACAGTTTGTGGGTTTAAACACAATTTTGACCATATTTTGTATACAATTTTCGAACTGATAAACTTTCATTATTTTTGAAATATTGTTCAATAATAAAAACACGTTGTTTTTTTAGGAGTAGTTTTGACTAACCATAAACTCTCAGCTGTCAACTTATTTTTTTCAGGGTTGCCAACAATTTAATATAAAAATGACAGCATATTCAAATCTTGCGTTAATTTTGGGACAACCTTTATAATAAAAAAAAATTATTTAAAGCGCAAAGATTTACAAAAAGATTTTATAAATTTTAATTACAGATTTCAAAAATTTAACAAAAAATCCAAACTTTTTTGCCTTTTTATATTTTTATCCCTTTTGTATATATATATATATATATATATATATATATATATATATATATATATATATATATATATATATATATAATACTCTTGTCACTGACCCCTATTTGAGAACCGTTACTTTAAACTTTTACCTAAAGTAGGAAAATGCCTAAGTCACTATTCTTTTCAAAGTAAATCATTTACTTGTCAAGAACAATTAGAGTATATTATCAGTCGATCTAAACCGTTCTTTAAAAAATTCTTACCTTTTATTTGTTTTTTTCACTTTACTAGGGCCTCTATTATTTTGTACGCATTTTATGACTGATTTTTATTTAAACTTAACATAAAAAAAAATTTTTTTTCAACACAATTTTTATTTTCTCATAAAGTTGTGCTTGAAAACAAAAATCGTGTTAAATTTTTTGAGTTGTAAAATAAAAATTTGAGTTTTTTCTTTTAATGTTTGATGAAACAAGAGTAAATAAAGTGTTACTTCCTCTACTTAAAAAAACGAAAACACAGAGATAAACAACTTTATTTTTATGCTTTTTCGGGTTATTTTTTAAAATTTTTGAGAGTAAATATGGCCGAGATAATTTTTGTGTGTGTGCTGTGATTAGCAGACTTGGCTTAAAGACGAAAAAAAAGACTGCTCTCTGCGTAAACAGTTTTAAGCATTTCTTTCACAGGCCAACGAAAAAACTACTACAAAAATTCACTTAAACAATGTTTTTATTGTAAATTATTTTGTAATGTTTTGCAGCATATAATTGTAAATGTATGAGTTTGCATGGAGTTAATTTATATTTTTTGGCTTTTGTCGCTGAACAATTTAAACCAAAAAAATAAGAAATTGGTGGTATTTTGAAAATAACTTTGTATATAAGACAGCTGCTCTTGAGAAGTTGACATCAAAAGCATCTTAACCATCATAAGTGTTGCACGCAACATCCGTGGATATAAGAAATTATTAATAAAAAACTAAACAAACATAAAAGGATTAATAACGCGTCGTGTATTAACACTTAACAAAAAATTAAAAATAATAAAATAATAAATCAATATGAAAGTGTTTGCTTTAACTTCAATTTATTTATTGGTTGCCAGCTGTGCCTGGGCTGCTCCAAGTGTACAAGATAATCAAATCGAAAGTGAATCTACCTTCACACGTGCCGCTCGCTATTTGGGCTCATGTTTCGAAAGTGATGATATGACCACATGTTTGGCTGTTAAGGGTATTACCGCCCTTAATCGTGCTGCCAGAAGCAATAATATCGAATTGATCAATGGTGTTTCATTCAAAAGGTGTGTGTGTGTGTTTTTTTACTCTAATGGATAAGAATAGTAATGCATCAAAAAGAAAAAAAGAAGAAAAGTGAAAAAAAAACTTTTGAAAAAATCTTAAAGAGACAACAAAAGAACAGTGAAAATGAAATTAAAAAATTAAAAGATTAAAAGATTGAAAGACATTTAAAGTTTGTTATAAACACAAAAACTAAAAAAAATACACATGAAACCAAAAGTAGATTAATTAGCTGCTTAAAAATTATTTAACAAAAAATGCTTTAATGTTTAAGTTCATTACCATAAAATATCAAGATATTATAAAATGGATTATTACTGTTTGTTTTGTGGATTGCTTCATTTTAATTATTTAAACGAGCCCCCTTTTTTAGGAAAACCAGAAAGGATTATTTTATATGAAAAATTAACTTTTATTGTTTTTTGCGGAGGTCTTTAGCCTTTAACTAGTTAAAGGTGTTTAAATCTAGTTTAAAAAATATACATTGGTTTTATTATTTATTTTTTAAACCGTGAGAATATTTTTTCTCAAGCCCTTCTCTGGACAAAAATGTTTAAGTCAATTAATTTTAGTTAGGTAACTTTTAAGTTTGTTTAAACTTTATTTCATGAATTATATAATTTTTTTTATAAGTCCTGATTACGCTCTACTTTATTATTTAACAAATTTGCTTGGGTAATACACATGTTATTTAACGAAAAAGAATAATCAAAATATTTACAAAAAATTTTATTGAACTTAACTCAAATCTTATCAAGATCTCGACTTTTATATAAAGTCATCTTATTTAAGACCTCGTTTTTTATATTAAGTAATCCTATAAAAATTGTTTAGCCTTTATCTTGGTAAAAATCGCTTATTTCACTATTTTGTAATATATTTTCATTATAAATATGTAGTAGTTAACCACAATATTAATACATGTTGTAGTATTTCAATTGTCTCTAATTTTATTGTTCAGTTTAAACGATACAGCAATAAAAATAAAATGTAGTCCATTTGTCGAGTGACTTTTTACACATGAGATCCATCCGAATCTGAAATAATCCTAATATGTTTTTCATTCATTAAAGTTATACGAAATACGAAAGTGTATTATAAAATCTTATAGTGTAAACAGGCTTTTGAGAGGAAAAACTTCAAAATTAAGGACAAGAGCTTTTCTTTTTGTTTCTTGTTTGTTAAATTTAGGTCTTGTCGTAAAATCAAGTAATTTTATATCTAGCTTACTCAGTTGTTTTAAAAAATATTAAAGCATCACACTTTCGGAAAACATTATTTGAAGTTGATAAAACTTGGTTTGAAATATACATATGATATGCCTCCCACCAAGAGATTTTCAATTAAATTTCATTGCCCAAAAGGCAGTCTTGAGAAGGTCACAATTCAAGTATGATTCTCCAGGAATATGGTCTCTTAGGTTTTAAATTTGTTTAAATCGATTAAATTTAATAGAAAAAAAATAATGAAGAGTTTAAGGAATCACTTTTTAATCTCCTGTTGGGTTTTGTACCTTTGTTGTCCAGTTATGGAAAATTACTTCGGTGTTCTTTAATTTATAATTTTAAAAAAATATGTACTAATTTATCTTAAAAAATATAGCAAAATCCATTTGCTTACAGTATAGTTCAGAAACTGATTTTATAATTAGTATAATCGTTTAGGGACTAGCTACCAATTTATTTTCTCCTACAGAGCTACTTCCTGGTAAGCGGTGTTTTTTATAATTATGCTTTGCATTATTTATTATAAAAATCCGAATGATTTCATTAAAAAAATTATGATTTTTTCTTTTGTTTTTTTTGCAAATACTTTAAATTTTATACAAAATTTTCTTATTTTAAAGATTTTAGGTAAGTTCATTTTGAATACAAATTGAAATGGAAATATATATTCAGAATCTTAAAAAATACACCTGAAATATACCTCTCAGTAAATCTATTGTTTATCTGCAGCCCAATATTTTATTAAACTCTACTATCAATTTAAATAGCATCACTAAAATATTAACTCTTCTCTTAAAATATTAACCTATTAGTATACCTTATTTAAGAGTTAAATAAGTCTCAGTATATCTATAAATTATTTGCATCCTTTTACTGCCTACTGACTTTATAATAAGCACAACTATATTAAAAAAAAAATAATAATAATAATCACATACAAAATTATCCCTTTTAGCTACTTTTTCCCCTGACAATGTTAAAGAATAAATATGTTTAAGAAAGCGTGTGAAATTCACACACTATAACACGCATGAATAAATTTTCACCAACTAAAGTACTTAAAAATACTTTTTAACACCTAAAAATTATAACATTTATAACAATTTCTCTAAATAACAAACTAATTTATCAGTAAACTTAGTATCGCTCTAAATAAATGCATGACTTTCTAACCTCTATCTTTCAATCTTACTGGCAAAAAAAAAAAACTATAACTCTAAAAACATTCACTTTCCTTTAACACCCTCTATAACCACAATTTGTTTATCAATCTGCAACTTTTTTTTTCTTGTTTATTTCTCTTTCTTTAACCACCTTACAGAGATCCTGCTAGTCCTGTTCAACGTGCCAGTCGTACTCTCAGCGAATCTGATGTTATTTCTCAATTGTCCGAAAATACCGATGAACGCACTGGTCAACTGTTCGATATGGCCGTCGAGAGTGCTTCCGAATTCTTGGGCAGTCACAATCTTGAAGTGAAAGTACCCGCTGAAGCTACTCAAGAAATCGCTCGTGCTTTGGATGAAGGTAGAAAACAACTTAAATCAAAAAAATCTATCAGCAAATTTATTAAAAACATTTTAAAAAATTTAGGCCGTGGTAAATTGAAAAAAATGGTTGGCCCAATTGCTTTGGCTATTGGTGCTAAATTGTTCGCTTTGGTTCCACTTTTGTTGGGAGGTTTGGCTTTGTTGACCACTAAGGCCATCATTGTTGCTAAAATCGCTTTATTCTTGGCCATTTTGGTTGCGGGTTCGAAATTTTTTGGCGGTTTAGGTAACAAATTCGGTGGTGCCTTAGGCGGTGGCTACAATGCCAATGCTGGTTGGTCTAATGGTGCTGCTACAAATGGTGGTTGGTCCTCAGGTGCTTCTTCAGCTTATCCTTATGCTCGTAGCATCAATGTAGATGGTGATGCTCAAGAATTGGCTTATGCTGGTCAAATAAATGCTCAATAATTTTCACACGCAAACGAACTAATATTTAAACGAAAGTTTTAATTAATTTATTTTTAATTTAAAATTTAGTTTTCAATATGCAAAAACAAGCAATCATTTTAACATGCCCAACCAAATGTGCCTTTTGTTAAAACGAAACAAATACTTTAGTTAGTAGTAATTTATTGAAACAAACAAAAAAATCACTTAAATTATTTAGTTTATTGTAATTTATAAAAAAACACAAAAAAAAACATTTTTTATTATTAAAACGTGATTTTAAACAACACGTTGTAAATACTTATGTGTGACATTCTAGTTAAATTTAACCATAACGAAACGATTTAACCTCATTTTAACAAAGAAACAAACAAAAAATAGTTAAACAAACACAAAATTAATGTTATTATTGCAAACAATTTAACCATAAACATTGTTAAGTTTACATTATTAAAAAAAGAGTATTTTATATTTAATTTTAATTAAAAACTTAAATTAATTAAATGACAAAACTGCACACTCAAACACACATATGCACAAATAATTTTGTACAAATCATATAAAAACGAAAAAAAAAATACATAAAAAATTAAAATATTTTAATTAAAAATGTCTTTTAGTCTTTATTGAAATGAAATGTGGATTTTTAATATGGCGAAAGTTTTATGTTTTATTTTATGTACAAAATTCCTTTTTTCCTTTTACACTTTATCCTACCTAAAGTTATGAAACGGGTCATCATTTATGAAATTTTGATACTTTTCAATATTCCAAATAAATAAATAAATATATGTAAAGAATATTTAAAGGATGAAAAAAAAATTTTAATTCAAATTCCTTTATTTCTATAAAATTTTTATACATATGAGCCATTACAAAAAATATTTAACCTGGCTGAAACTAACTTTAATCCTTAATAAGTTTTGTGGTAATAATACTTTAAACCAACGAGTTAAAGATATGAACTCACAAGATTTGAAATTAATAGAGTGCAAAATTTTAGCACCATAGCTTTCATTTTATAATCATGAAAGTTCATTCGATTTTATATAATCTTTTCTGTTGTTATGCAGACTTTCAACAGATAAAAAATGTGTTGATCTTTTGGGCGGGTTCTGTGCCATGAGGATCCCCCTGCTACCAGGGTTTGCAGCTGGGGCAGCCTCAGTCTTTTAATGTTTTTTCCCCTATATGCTTTATTTATAATTTATTGAGCTACTTGCAAATTGCATGCTTCTTTAGTGAGAACGGTGCTGTTCCGTGAACGAGTAGCACCTATTGATTTTTAATCTTGAATGCAATCAAAGATTTCTCTAGTCCTTGTATTTTCTAAATGAAAACTTCCAAGAAAATATTCTTTCACTTGGTCCTGAGCAGTGTTTATCTCCTATCACTTCAAACAGATTGTAAAACTTGCTGAAGCCTTTAATATTGCTGATTGTAAATCAGTATAGCCTACGTTGAATTGATGTAATCAATTCAACCAACTTTATTATTTTTTCCCCTAACACTGCTCTGTTAGTTCTTTTATTTTTCTGATTAACCGGCTACTCACCACGTCTGCTTTGTTCAATGTTAAGCACAAAATACAGATTGATTGTACCTTTATCCTGGCTTATATACATTTCTTAAAACCACATTATTTTCAGCTGTATTTCAGAAATTTCCATTTATATTTTAGAAATTTCTGATTATAATTCAGAAATTTGTATTTGCGTTTCAGAAATTTCTATTTATAGTTCAGTATATTTTATTTGTGGCTCAGAAAATTCTAGTAGTAATTTAGAAATTTCCATTTATATTTAAAAATTTTCTAATTGTATTTCCAAAAATTCCATTCGTATTTCAACATTTTACAATTGTATTTCCGAAATCCTTTTTGATATTCTTAACATTTTGTTAATTAGTTGACACAATATTTAGATCTCAAATTGCCTAAAAATTTTATACTAATTATATATCTGAATTAATTTTATAAATTTTTGCTTCGACCGTTAGAGGGTTTATAATTATTCTTAATAATTATCTGGGTAAAAATTCCAAGAATTTTTATCTTCACAGTGCGACCCTCAATGCAATACAAATTTTGAGACAGGTATTTATAGTTGTTGTATTTATGCATATTTTGCGCAATATCTTGTTGATGTGCCCCAAATAGTCATCGCAGTATATAGTCTAAAAGTCTTCGCGAGGCACATTCTCAGTTTCGTGAACTTAGTTTTTTGTTATTTTACAGAATAAAATCGCAATAGCATTAAAAATAAATTTAATAAAAAAATGTATGCACTTTTTAAAAATTACACAATGGTTGCACTTTTTTTGTATTTTTATATAGAAAATTGCAATATGTATAAATCTAGGATATTAGATATAAGAAGGACGATAAATATATTTTATAGGAATCATAAAATTCTGTTAAATGTTGTTGATAGTTGAAAACGGAACACTTTTATCAAAACAGATTTTGCGAAGGCACATCACATAGACATCACGAAATTGACCATAATAGGCATAATTAGATGGTGTTAGTAATGCTTAATGGAAATATGGAGGCGCATCAATAAATTTTGGAATATAAAATTTTTATAGACAAAAAAAATTATTTGGGTTAAATAAGGATCATAATATTAAATAACATTTCTTTGTCATAAATTCTAAAAAATATATTTTCGTATAATAAATGAAGAAGTAACCTAAATTCGGATCCCATTTTTGGCAAAATTTTTAAAAATCGCGATTTTTAGTATAAAAAAAAAAAAAATAATTATTACCAGGAAACACTAAAATATGACACGCTAATACCATCAAACATTGAAAATATCATAAATATTATTTGAGTAACTCAGTAGGTTTTGATATTGCGCATAATTTTTACCAAAATTATACATAAACTTCTAGTTTGTAAATATTTTTATATGTTTAACTTAAAACCAAGCGAACAGATTTTATATGCATTCGAGTAGCTTTATATTTATACAAATGAATTTTAATGTTACATAAAAAAAAAAAAAAATATTAAAAAAAATTAAGGCCTGAAATAAAAATTTTTGATAATGGCCCATATTATGAATGCATTATTTTTACTAAAATGACGTTTTTGTACTTCCCATTATCTATTTTTGAAAAGTTACGAAATTTGATTATCAGTGTTGCCAGTTTAAAAAGCAATTACAGAAGTATATTTTTCTATAACTCGAGAACGGGTTGTCCGATTTAGATAATTGAAACACCAAACGATGCACATGAAAATTGTATTTAAGTCATCTTAATATTATTTTTTTAACCGATAACATTTTCGGAGTTATCCGAAAATTAGTGGCGAAAAAAATACAAACTTTTCATGAAAATTTGGAAGAATTTTGCTCCTTAACTCCTAAAATATTGACCGGATAAAAGATACTGTTAAGATAGCTGTTAAGATAGCCTAAAGATAATCGGCATCGGTATGAGTTTTATATAATTAAATTTCACAAACTGTTCTCGAGTTGCACAAGTGTGACCGCTGAATAAGGATGTCATATTAGTCATGCGAATAAAAAGGAATCAGTACGTGACAGAAAAGAAGTAAAAGCAGATTCTTGTTTAGCATGTCAAAAATATACTTCTGTAATTGCTTTATTAATGGAGAAATATTAGATATGCCCACAAAAAAAAATCGAGACCTGATAGAAAAAAAAACTGTAAATAGCTTCGTATTTAGCACATCAAATTCCACCTTTTTTTGTTTAAAAAAGAAAATAATTTTTTTTTCTTTTGTTTTTTGCCCACCATGTGTCTGTCTCCATTTAATTGTAGGTATATATGGGTATTTTAACCTAATTGTGAATACAATAAAGATTTGTGTATCGATTTTGATGATGGCATATTTTATATATTATGAACTTATATTTTATGAACTTTATGATAAATGATTAAATACAGCTTATTTTGCTGGTTTCATTTCTTAAAAGAAATTTTCAAGAAAAAAGTTCTTCACTTTTACATGAAAACTTGTATTTTCCGATACTAATTTCTGAATAACTCCGAAACTGGTGGGTAAATAAAAAAATAACATTAGGATAACTTAAATATAATTTTTTTTTTAGTGTTCCAATTCTCTAAATCGGACAATCTATTTTCGAGTTATGGTAAAATATACTCGTACATTCGCCTTATTAAGGGGAAGATATGATACATACCCATAAAAAATATCATAACCTGATAGAAAAAAACTGAATGCATATTCTTGTTTAGTTTAGGTCAAATTCTATTAAGTCCAGATATTTCTTTTTGGAAGTGCGAAAAAAATTATTCTGACCACTGTTATATGTTATATTTTATTTGAACGTACACCTTATTTAATTTATTTAATGCTAAATTTCTTAATTTATTTCATATAAAAATTAAGACATTCATATTTTCGTAATTATTATTTTGAACTTTCGTCTTACTGATGGGTAGTTTTTTCTAAAATCTTGAAACTCCGATATTTTTATTTATTTGTATTGGAAAAGAAATGAAGCTTAATTTTTGGTCACCCATATTTCTAACCAAAAATCAACATTTAATATAAAATTTCAAAAATACAAAATATTAAATATATTTTTTTTTTAATCTCCATTGCAAACTAACATACTAGCAAAGTAATCAATATTATTAGCATGATAGAATGTAATATATGCAAAAATAGCAATATTGTAATTTAATTCTTGTCATGACGCATCTTGTTTATATAAATCGTGTAACGATGTAAACAAAAATTTGCCATTTGCCAGAATAACTTTAACGTAAACTTTCCTTAAACAAACATAATTTCCCTCAAACAAAATTTACCTTTTTAATAAAGACATACAAAAAAGCAATAAACAAAAATTACCCAATTAAATATAAATTTATTCACGTTTAACAACGCATACATCACTTGATGAATTTCTAAATCTTTTCTATACAAATATCGAAATAAAATACGAAAATCAACATTGTTACCAACATGACATTCATAACAGTATTATATTTATTTTTTTTGGAAATAACACCTGTGCTAAAATGTATTTTTTTTATAAACTACAATTGCTTTTAAAGGTAAGTAAGTATAATTTAATTAAAATGTTCTTCAATTAAGTAAGAAAAACTTGTGAAAATTTTCATTGCATACATTAAGGGTTACATCGCGTTGAGGCGCATTACCTTTTATTTATAATATTATATTATCAGTTATTCCTAATCTTCGCAAGTGCATATTGTACTATCCTTCCGACGTAATGTCTCTAAGTAAAATCGATTAAATAGTAAACTATGCAAAACCTATGAAGTGTACACCAAATTCGTCTTAACTTCTTTTAGCATTCTTTAATTGTTTGGTATTCAATCATCATAGAAAAAAAAATGTAAATTTATTTTAATATTAATTTAATAACACACAAATAGAGTATAAATATTTCACTGCCGCATGATGGCGTGCCTTTAACACAAACATAAATGTTTACTTTAATATCTAGTTATTCATATCTCAACAGATACTCAGTCAGATTCGTTGACTTAAACATTTAATTAAATAAGCCGACAAGCCGCAAAACAGCAAGGCATTTAATGAATGTGTCAAAATGACAGTTATTGATGAATAAATATAATAACAATTTTAACTAAATTACTCAATAATTAGAATATTTTTTACTACAAAAGTAAAAACTCTTATTTTTTGCTAAAAATTTATGGCACTTTTTTTCTAAAAAATGTATGAGAAATTATTTCCTAAATTTAAATATTGTAATTTCTAACATATTTTTAGTAGTATGTTTCTCATTTATTAGTAAATAAATTTAGCAATAATGACAATTGAAATTAACTTTCTTTCAACGCTTAAAGCATATTGACATTAAAAACATATTTTTTGGGGTATTTATTCTCAAGATAGCTCATCAGATTTTGTTTGTGTAAATAAATGTGCTGTGAACATTTTTCTTTAATATTTGAGAATTTCAAACGTGATTGTCTTATAAATGACATCTAATGTTCATAAATATTTGATTTGATATTGAAATTTTGTATTCAATATTGGTTGTAGTTGCTATAGAAATTATTTAAGTATTGGTAACACATTGAGTGGCTGGCTAGCTGTCCATTCAAAATGGGAAAGAAATACATTTAATAATGTTTATTTGATGAGATTTTTAACATGAATATACTTGTTTTATTTTAGAAACACGTAGAAACTTGTATGAAAATCTGAAATAACTATAAATCGTTTTAAGTCAGGATAATAGGCTTAATATTAACATTATCCATTATTATAATTTAAAATTTATATGAGAAAAAAAAACAGCTCAACATTTGGCCGAAATGACCGAAAAATGTAAAAAATCTTTAAACAACAATAGTTTTATTTTTAAATTAAAACATGAAAAACATGTGACTCATATTTTCTTTCAAAAAGCTAATCTTAAAACTCTCTAGATTTAGTTACCAAAATAATTTATGCAATTAAAAAAATCTTTTACACACATAGCTGTAAATTTTTTAATTCAAGATATTTGCTTTTATACCCACCATCAAAAAATTATGGGGCTAAATTGGATTTGTTATTCCTTGTGCAACATGTCGAAATAATCATCTAAGATCCCATAAAGTATATATATTCTGGGTCCTCGTGAAAATTTAAGATGATCTAACTGACGGTAACTAGGTGGACGAAATTTGGCTCAAATACTTGTCGGTATTGAAAATGATCAAAATCGGTTCATAAATAAAAAATTTATGAACCCAATACTAGAAAAACAGTGTGTCCGTTGTAACTAGGGTTGGTAGTCAAAATACTCTCGGAAATTCCCTAATTTTTTTTTTAAATTTTCCCTATAAAACGGGAAATTAAATATTTTTGTAGCTTTAAAATTCTATAGCAAACATTTTGTTATTTTTAACACCTTACATAGTGTCTACATTAGAGATTTTTTTTATCAAGAAAAACGTCAAACTTAACGCGAATTTGTGGAAGGTGACAACAGTTGCACAAAAACAACAATATGGCGTATTCATTATTGTTTTTTATATATGCAGTTTGACATCTGTTACAACCAAAATAATAATCAGCTGTTTAATTAAGGTCACCTTGTATATATTCGCACTGATTTTGACGTTTGTTATGATTAAAAATTGTCTAATGTAGACAGTAGGTTATATCAATGAAAGATTGACGTTGCGTACTTGAATGAATTCAGCGCATATAATGCAACTAGAACGTTATCTGAGAGGAATGTTAATGTTGTAGTTACCTTATTTATTTGTTGAAATGAATATTAAGCACGTTTAATTTTGGAAATACTCACTATTATAAAAAAAATACTTGGTTGGGAAATTTTTCATTCTAACAAAATATTTTCTTTTGAAACAGATCCAAGCAATGGATCTGTAAATATTATAACTTCAAAATACTTACAGAAAAAAAAATAATCTCGTGTTTTTTTTTATATATATATGAGATTATTTTCATCAGATTTCTGAACACCATGATTGATGCGAACCAATTTTTAGTATTTTCCAGATTTATGTTTAATTTATTAAGAATTAGTAAAAAAAAAAAAAATAATGTAACTTCAAGAATTAAAGTGGAAATAAACGACAAGCTGTCTATAATGAAATTTATCCAATGGATTACTGTATATTTTAAAAAAAGCTTTAGCATCAAACATACAATAACGTAAAAATCTGAGACAAAGTTTTTAACAGAAAATACGAAAGGTATTAATTTTATATATATAAAATGTTTAAAATTTCTTTAATCATAGAAATAGCGTTATGCTTTTATAATATTTAATATTTCGTTAATTCAATATGATTTATAATGTTTCGTTTTATTTTATTTAATAAAAAAAATTAATTTCTTAGTCCCAGGAAATTCGGTTTTTCGTTCCCGTTTCCCGGTAAAATAAATATTACGGGAAATCCAAACGCTAGTCGTAACTCCAGTTTATATTTTTCGGCCGATATCTTTTACAAAAAATATATACATAAACGAAATTTTGAACAAATAGTTGAAGGATCAAGGAGTGGTCCGCCTACTTTATCGCCTATCTCCTATATAAGGTGAAATTTTAAAAAGCTGTATATGGTGGTATATAGATTCAGCCAAGCCGAATATAACATTCTCACTTGTTAATTTTAACCAAAGTATTTAATTGAATGAATCAATAATTTAGTTAAGAAAAAATAACGATATTTCAATTAAATAAGTCATTATTAAAATTTTTCTTTTCCAGGACTTTTTCCTCTCCCAGGAATCGGGATTAATTTTTAAATTTCCCGGGATCTTGGGAATTTGCATCAAAAATAAATAATTAAACATTTTAAAATATTTATAAGATAATTCAGTTAAATTAAGGATAAAAAATGTTAAAAAAAAACTAATTAATCAGAAAACGATAAGATAATTCAGTTCTTTTTGAAATATTGGCATTTGGAAAGTTAAATGAACATTTTTTGTTATACTCACTCGAAAGTCGAATCATTACTTTATTTTTCATATTACCCTGTGGGTTAAATTTCCCACTATAATTTTACGGAAGTAAGCTTGTTATTAAGAGGGTCCTAAAGAATGTTATAGATTTCTGAATCCCTATCTCAGGTTTATAACCCATTTCTATTAATAATGATTTTTCTCATAAAAAAAACTTTTTATTCTGAAAAAGGGTTTTTTTAATTTTTTTTTACATGATGTTTGCAATCATAATTTCAAAGTGGGATCTCAATGGGTTCAGAAGATACAACAATTTTACTATTATTTAAATTTTAATATAAGAGATCATTATTTATTCAAATAAGTCGCATTTATATCACATTACAAATTCCTTTACAAATTCCTCCAATTTATTTGTGACGATTTATTTACTCAAATTTACAAAGGCAAAATTTGGTGAAATTGCTAATGATCGCTCCATTATTTCACCTAAACCCAATACAAATTTTTTCTTCTAAATAGTGGTTTAACGCATTTAATATCTGAAATATATTGTATTCACGTAATATCATCACGTATAGGTTTTGTACAAGTATAGATCTTTGTATCAATTTTTTTAAAAATCCGTCCATGATTAATCATATCTTTCATGAAGGTTCCGCTGCCTAAAAATTACTTAAAAGCGCATAAATCTAACAATAATATTAACATCAATACAAAATTTTATATATTTGAGTTGTATATACGAATAAATCATGTACACAATTTCACAATAATAGGAAATAATTGAACATGGCTCCCATATAGTCCCCATTCCCTAAAATAAACTTGAATAAATCTCACATAAATGTCAATATTGAGATGAAATCTAACAAAACTAAGTTTTGTACAAGTATAGATTACACCACTAAATTTCTTAATGATCGGTCCATAATTGACCATGAGTTCCATATAATTCACATTCCCAAAAAAATAATTAAACTTTCATAAATGTTACATAAATGTCATAATTGAAATAAAATTTTACATAAATAATTTTTATACACGCATTAATTATTGCGATAAACTGCATAAGAATCATTCCGCAATTGACCTTAGGTCCCATATAAAGCCCTCTCCCAATAATAAGTTTAGTGCCTGTACACAAGCATGTAGGGCATTATACGGTCGATCTTGACCAACACTGTTTTTTGTTTGTTTTGATACGAAATTTGAAATAAAAGTATCAGAACCCTTAAAAATATGTTAATTTCTTGTAAAATTGTACTAACAGCTATAGACAAACTGTTATAACTTCTAATCCCATTGAGATCCCATTTTGAAATTTTTACTCTATAACGACAAATTTATTGTAAATATCATGTCAAAAAATATTGAAAATTAAAAGACCGTTTTTCAGGATATCCTAGGATAAACTATATTCTTATAATTTTCAAGATTTTTACGCCAGGAAGATGTATAACATTTATGATTATATGATAAAGAGGAATATCAGTCTTTAAATTATTACCAATTTTGTTAAAATCGTATAATGCACATGAAAGTTATTTAACCTTAAACTTTTACTTTTACAAAAATGATAGAGGTGTTCTTCTTTAGAGGTCTATAAAACATGAACCGTAAACGATATTATGCTGATAAATACGCGATAAAATATACAATGACTAGTTTAATGAACAACCCAAATTCCAAAAAAAAAAAAGATAATCGAAAATATATTTTTCTTAAAACTGTAATTGTGGGTCGAAATTTTTTGGAATTACCCTATATGAGAAAAATTTATGGATAAAGTATTATTATAAATATTATATTTCATTGGTTGAAAATGATTTTGAAGCCAATACACAAAACATAAACAATTTTATATATTTTGGCAATTTCAGTAAAACAAAAAATAAAATTATAAAAATTAGGAAATCAAAAAATATCAACAATTCTGCCAGCGCTTTTTGCAGACTTGGAGACTTTGTGCTAATCTTCAATTCTTCATTTTCAATTATATTGGAAGATGTTGTTCTATCATTTATGGATGGAAAAATGGATGAAGATTGCATATTCCAGGATAATGTTGCAAACCATGTCTCGAATCAATCTAAATCGTGGTTTGATGAACATAGTATCCCACTATTGGACTGGCCGGCTTGCAATCCGGATTTAAATCCAATGGAGAAACTATGGAGGTACATGTCCCGTAGAGTTTACGCAAACATTGCACAGAATGAAACCATAATGACAATAATGGAGTTAAAACTAAAAATTATGTAAGCCTGGGAAGAAATTGACAGTCACTTTCTTCAAAAATTAGTCGAATCAATGTCAGATCGAAGTTTTGAACTTATCCAAGACAAAGGTTCATCAACACGTTACTAATAATGCTAAATTGGTTCATTCCTTTAAGTACGTATATGGGAAAATGCCATAAAACAAATAGCATTAAACTACTAAAATTACAATGAAAAAAAAAAAAAATGAATGTACGTTTTTGTTATTAAATTTTTAAAGGAAGTCAATAATTAATTAAAAAAATTAATTTGTGCTTTAGAAAATTGATGTGAGTTTATGGGAATCATTGTATTGGGATCACTGGGAATCATTGTATATATATATATATATATATACAATATTTTAATCGGAAAAAAATTTTATTTTTTGTAATAAAACATTTGTAAATTTGAATATTTGCTTTTACTAATTCAGTGATAGGTCCGATTTCAGTAAAGAATTGCATGGATTTTATAAATTTAGTATTAGAATATGAAATTTTATTTTTTCTGTGAATTAATATAAAATATTTCACATCTTGAAATTATAAATAAAATATTGCAATTATATTTAAATATTAATATTTGAATACTAACCAAAACTTTATATAGAACATCATATAAAAATAGAATAACTTGAAATATTTATTTACTATTTCCTTCCTACTAACCCAAATTATACAATTTTAATATTCCAATAGAATTCAAAACTACAACAACAATACATTTTTCAGCTTTTTGCTTAAATAAAACAATGAAATGAAATTGAAAGTGATTTCAATTGATGACTACATTTAAAACTATTATACGAAATATAGGCCATTAAGAATATTAAAATAAAAAAATTAATAAATAAATAAAAATGTTAAAAAACTTGGAAAAGACAAAATACCGTTTATTCATGAAAACCAACGCGAGGCAGACAACTAGCGATTAGTATTCAATATTTCGAACAACATATTTGGAATAAACACTACTACATTTTGGGGAAGGGAGATTGAAGACTTGAAGAAGAACCAACCAACAATGAAACAAAATGGCACATTTAACTAAAATTGAAAAGAAATAAAATACAATGAAATAAAATTGGAAATGGAATTAATTTTTATGACTAGAATATTGATTGATTGATTGAAGCAACATACAACTGTTGGAATAAGATAGGTATGAAGAGACGGAGGGACAAACTGATAGACGGTTACTGGTGACAGAAATTTTATTTGTTGTAAACAAAATATAGGACATTTAAAAATATACGTTTAAAGTTTTGTGTTTTTTTTTTCTTGCTTTTACAATGTTGGCTAAATAATGAAATTTTTAAAAATTTTAAAATAGCTGTTAGTTAAAAAATGCAATAACAAATTAAATAGACTTCCCTTTCGTTTGAATTTATGGAACGTGGTTAACTATGTTTGGTAACAACAAGTAGTGTGTGTCCATCTGCCTGTCCATGTATCTTCTTTGATTAAATTGAATAATTGTTGTAGCTGTAAGCAGTTATTTAGTTAGTACTTGATATATGTATGTATGCAGTATTTGTTGTTGTTATTGTTTTTGTTGAGTGTGTCTGCTGGCCGTTATTTTTGTGGTATGTAAAAATGTTTTGAAGAAATTGTCACCAACAATACAACAACTACACAAAGCTATTGATAACATTAATGAAATTTTGTGTTTAACATATGAGTATTATTCATTTTGCCTGGTGTTTATTAGCTCAGTTTTGTTTTGTCATTATAAAATTTGAATTAATTTTAAATAATGCAGTGAAAAATATTTTATAATTGTGTTTATTGTTGTTGTTTATTGATTATTTTTTTCGGTTATTGAATTAATTTATGCATAAAAAACCAAAAAGCAAAATTAAAAATTATACCAACTTGCTATACATTCTTAAAGGTATTGCACTAATATACACTAACATAACGCTACTACTGTATGTGTGACTGAGTTTAGCAAATTTTAAGCCCAAAAAAGACTGACGTCGACGGCGACACTAACTAAAGAGAAAGAAGAAACACGGACGGACAGACATATTTGGGCATATGGGAAAAGTTTTTTTTTCGTATAATTCACTATAACAAATTTTTTTTTTTTTAATTTTAGTTATGAGCAAAACAATCTAAAGTGTCATCGCATTATAAATACCCATGGTGGACACTTCATCAATCACAAAACATTTCCATCATTCAAAGCCAACTGTTGTGTGGTGTGTAGTGCTAAGAAAGTAAAAAAAAAGAAAAAAAAAACAAATCAGTCAAGGATCGTATTAACGAACGACAAAGCAAAAAAAAAAAAAAAATAATTAAATATTCTTTGAAAAGAAAACAAAAAAAATCAAATTAATTACAAAATGTATTCTAAAATCTTTTGTGTTGTATTTGTTGCCACTTTTGTGTGCAGTGCTGTCGCTTTGCCCAAACAGGATAGCAATGAAAAGGATTTAGTGAACATGATCAATAAAATCGATAACGAGCCATTAGTGCCATTATTTGGTGGTCTTCGTATTGAACGTGTTGAAACCGGTCGTGCTTTCGGTGCCTCCAACAAAGCTGTTGAAACCTTCGAAGAACGCGCTGAACGTTACTTGCAATCTCACCAATTGAACTTCTCCTTCCCCGATACCGATGAAGAGGAAGAAGATGAGTTCAATGCTCGTGCCATGGAAGGTGAGTAATATGAGTGCAATTAATAAAATAAAGTGAAGAAAATAATTAAAATTTAAAAGAAAAAGACTAGAAGATTAAAAGGATAATATGGTTGCAATAATTACAATAATTATAATAATTAAAACTAACTTAAATTTTTCTTATAAAAAATCAAATTATTTGAATTTTAATAAGTTTAAAACAAAGCTAAAAGCTTTTTTTAATAATTTTAAAATATAGAACCTTGTAAAAATATAAAAGTTTACTTAGGCAATTTTAAGAAGCTTACATCAAATTAAAAAAAAAAATAATAATAATAAATTGTGAATGTTTTTTATTTAGCTTTCCTAAAACACATTGGGATAATAAAAATCATAATACAATCTTAAAGCTTTAAGAAATATGTCCTCCTTAATGCTTTTACTGTTAATTTAATACTTATTAAAGCTTTACCTTAAGAAAAATATTTATCAAAAGTTAAAAGCTTGAAAGATTTAAGTATGAAGTTTAAAATGCAAAATTATACTTTGTAGAATTCAAATTTAAAAATGAAAACCTACATAAATATTTTAAACTTTTAAATCGTAAGGTTTTTATTTCATAAATTTTTATTTCACAAAAATAACTTTATTTAATCTTTCTAATTTGCTTAAAATATTCATAATATTTAAAAAATTATTTTTAAATTTTTACCTTCAGTAGACTTATATGGCTTTTATAGTTTATTATGTAACTCATAATTGTTTATCTAATAATTTTCCCACTCTTTTCCTTAATAGGATTTTGTGAAAGTTTTTATATTTCCAACATAAACTAATTAAAACTTTTTTAAATTTCTATTAACTTTTTAGACAATTTTTTATAAAGAAAAAAAAGCTTTAAAAATATTCAAATATCTTTGACTTCCTTAGCCAGACTTTGGCAATAGGCTTTCGTAACACTTTGTTTTTATTTTCAATACTCTTATCTTATATATTTTCAGTTCACTTTCATTAAGTCAATATTTAATTTCCAAATTACTTTTATTCAAAAATCTACTCACGTAATTTTAGGAAACAATTTTGTTTTTCTTCATTTACAAGTAGAAAAAAGAAGCTTCAATATGTTTAAGTTACTCAGACAAACCAACCTTTTTTCCCTCGATGACACATGTTGTAAATACTTGATGTTTCTCTCTGTCCGATTTTTTGTTTAAAGACTTTCTCTATGAACAAAAAACAATTTATTATAATCTTTAAAAATTGGCACGTAATCCTACAATGTCTTGAACAAAACAACAAAACACAATTGATGCATTTTTTAACAAAATGTTTAGAAATCAGATTCAGGCAGAGTAATATGAAAATATCTAGTTACGAACATATCAATATAAATGTTAATTTGAGGAGCCAAATGAAATTCTTTTCTAAAAAGTGAAATGATCTTGAAATAATTAAAAAAAATCCTCTTTTTTCTCTTTAAATATTTAAATTTTTAATAATAATTTCGCCAGATTACAATATTTCATATCTAATTAATTTGTTTTGTCGTTTTGAAATTTAATAAACAAAAAGTGAAATCTATCTTACTTAATTTAACATAAAGAGCAGCATATTAAAATAAAAGCAAAATATTAAATAATTTGTTAATCTATTATGAGTACAAATAAAATAAAGACCTTTAAACAAATTAAACTGCAGAAACCATGACAAATGGCAATAAACGGCATTAAAACACACTCTTTTAAAAAGATTTTGTTGCTTTAACAATTAACACTAAATAAAATTATTAAATACGGCCACAACAATAAAATATACCTAGAAACATTTGGAAATTAAATTACAATAAAAGCTTAAAACTTTCGTACTTCATCCCTAAAACCGTAAAGCATACTTTTAGGCTTAAGTTTAATAAAAAAAATAATTTTCTTTTGCAGAACCCCGCAGCAAGAAAATGAAGAAAATGTTATTGCCTTTGCTCTTGGCTTTGAAATTAAAGAAAGCTGTTATCGTTAAAGTTCTCTTCATGATCATCAAGTTCATCTCCCTCAAGAGTTTGGTTATATCTTTCTTGGCTCTTTTCTTCGCTGGTAAGTATTCTCCACAACATTCCCCCTAAAACGAAATTCAATTTATATATATTAAAATTTATTTTTATTTTCTCTCTTAGGTGCCACTTTCTTCAAGGATTTGTTGGGCAAGAAAAAGGAACACATCACCACCGCTTATATCACTGGCAGTCCCTTGAACGCTGAAATTGTCCATTCTGACTGGAACCGCAATGGTCAAGCTGCAGCTTCTGATTTGGCCTACAACCACTACGGTTTGGCTCAACCTTTCTAAATTTTCTCTCTTCTCTACTCTGAACTATCTTCGCTAGCTTCTCTATCCTAGCTTCCTTTCTATTTCTCCTTTCTCTATCCTCTATTTCTAAGTCTTTTTCTTTCCTATCCTGTTTTTCTCATTGACTAAGACTATATTTTGCTTAGTTTTAGCATTTAGTAATCATAATTTATTTAGTTTAATTATTTATTTAATTAACTGCTATAAACCAAAAATTCCTTCTATCACTCCACTGCCCCCAAAAACACTACAAAACATAAACGACCAATGGCTATTTTGGACAAAGCTGCCTGGTATCAAACAAATTGTTCCGGGTAAAAAAAAATCTAGAAAAAAAAAAAATTAATTCATCATAAAAAAATAATTTATTATTTCATTCATCCTCTTAAACATTCCAAGCTTTATGATTGAAAGCAAAATTTCTCTACGAAAATGTAAAATTTTCTACGAATTTTATTTATTGAAATTCTAAGTCTTTTATAATTTATGTATAAAAATATTTTAATTATTTAATTTATTTATTAATTTATTATTTTATTTTGTACATAGAGAACTCAGGTTGTATTTCATATTTAAAAGGAAAAATTTATTATTTTTAACTCAATCTTAGAACATTTTGTTTTCAATTTTATTTTTAAGCTTTTAATGGAAAAACCAAAAAACGCACATAATTTATTTTCATTAATTTTAAGTATTTATAAAACAAAAACAAAGAATATTTAATTAAAAAAAAAAAACAAGAAAAAAAAATGACAAAGCAAATTGAATAAAATAAAAGTTCATTAAAAAGCATTAAAAATATTTGGTTTTATATTTCTATAAAAAAAAAAAAAAATATTATAATTATGATGTTCTAACAGTAATTAAAAACATTTTCAAAAAAGTGGATCAATGTTTTAAATATTTTAATAATAACTTTAAATAACAAAAGGTATAATTAATATACACTTGGCACACAAATTTCAAAAATTCTAGCATTGAAAAATTTTGCTGGAATTCAACATAAATTTAAATATGAAAATATTTTAAATTTGAAATGTGATTGAAAAAATTTAAATTTTATAGTAAAATAAATTTTACTTAAATTTAAATGTTTATTTTTACTGTATTATTTTTAATGAATTAATTAACAAAATAAATTTAATGCTTGACACTGGACTCAAGGCTGAAAATATATCTGATGTCAATTTGGATTCAAAAAAAAAAAAAAAGAAATATTTATTGTATAAAAACATTTGCAGTTATAATTAACACATTTTACAATATGCGTTCAATAAACGCAGTCCTAGAAAAAAGTTTAGCACAGCGCACTAAAGGGCCCATCGCAAAATAAATGTTAAAAATATGTAACTTTTAAACTGCCAAATCGCTCTAGTAAAAACTTGGATAATCCATTGATGAAAACTTATGCTTTAAAAATATTATTTTATGATATGTGTAATTGAAGTAAAAGCATCTCCACAATGGGTCAAGTTGAATACTTCGAGTGTAAAAAACATTTTAGAACTTACAGCTCTTACAATTATTATTTATTAAAAGATCCAAAACTGAACATTTTATTACAACAATACACAAAAAAATAAATAATAATAATAAATAAAACTGAATTTTAATTACGAAATAATTTATATTAATAAAATTTTTGTTTGATTTTGCTCTAAACACAAAAGTTATAACTATAATTAAATTAAAATAAATTAATTGTTTTCTATTTGCATCAGTTACATTCATAACTGAAATTTTGTCTAAAATCAATTAAAATTTTAATTAACGTGACACAAACAATAACTGATTCTCAATATATATATATATATATATATATATATATATATATACAATACAAGGAAACTAAATTTCAAAAAAAAAAACACCTTTTATAATTTAAGCTATTTGTGTATTGTTCTAAAAATAATACAAAGTTCTTGGAAACGTCTTGAAAATTATTCAGAGAATAAAGGTGTTCAGCTCGGTGGTACCTTCCAACATTGGGATTTAAACTAACACTTCTTTTTAATCCATATATATATATATATATATATATATATATATATATATATATATATATATATATATATATATATATATATATATCTAAAGCACGAATCGACAAGCGGAAAATATATTTTAAGAATATCCAATATGTTGTTAAAGGTTTTAAATCGAAATCTACGGGACTTCGGAAAAATGTGGATTCTATAGCCAAAAATTTAAAAACTCCCATTTTTGGGAATTTTCATTACTTTTTTTGGGAATTCAGAAAAACCCTACCCCTGATTGAAATTTGGTTAAAATACAAATTTTTTTGTTGTAACAACATATTTGCTTATAAAGATATCTTAATGAAATTTTCAAGAAGTATGGGTCTTATTAATATAAATATAAGCACGTTAAACAAATTTCAATCACGGATAGGGTTTTCCTGAATTCCCAAAAAAACTAATGAAAATTCCCAAAAATGGGATTTTTTACATTTTTGGCTATAGAATCTACATTTTTCCGAAATCCCGTAGATTTTCATTTAAAACTTCTAACAACATATTGGAGATTCTTAAAATATATTCCGCTTGTCGATTCGTGCTTTGGGATTTGAGAAAATATGGTTTAAAATCAAAACTTTCATATAAAATTGGTCGAATTTGGGAGGGTATGTACCATGACCAATTGAGTTATTGGTCTTTTTTTTTATCTTAAAGTCGTCTCTGTGAAGTTACCGTTCAGAAAAGTCCAAAATTAGTATATGTTGCTAAAGAAAATTTTATTTTAGATAAAAAAGAGTGTAGATACTTTTTCGGCTAAAAAAAACACAGAAAGTGGTCTTTTTTGGAATTGTCAAATTCAAAATCGTTTATTTTTGGACTCGGTAAAGATATCGACTTCAAATTTGTTTATTCAATAGATAATTTTGTTCTTTAGAACAAAAAACTAATAAAATCGGTCGTAAGTGCTACGATATATGTGAAAAAAACTGGACCAAGAACACGCAAAATTATGGTGCTTAAAAATTCAAACGCAAATAACTCGTAAACTGTAAGAGATAAGTAGGACATGTAATCATGTTTTTTATAGGTCTTACCAGCGCCTACAACAGTATATAAAACTATTTGAAATAGGACGAGAAACAAAAATTTTGCAAGCGATTAAAAATTTTTTATGTCAGAGGCACCTAACTTTGAGCCCCCTTAGCTCCGACCCTGGGAGGATTATTGTACCCCCCCCCCCTTCCAAATATAACATTGTACACTCCTCTGCTACGCCTATACCAAATTTCATGAAAATCCAACCAGCCGATCAGAAGTTACAGATTTATTTCCAAAAAATTTCGATTCTGCCCCACTGTGCAATCGATTTTAGCTTTACTTTTACTATGGATTATTGGTGGAGTACGATATATATACGATATTGATATCGGTTAAGATCATAAAACGCGGGGAATTGAATTCGGAAACTTTAGCTTTCTATACGAAGGTATTGATCAAGTGGATAATTTGTGAAGTATTCTTCTTCTGGAATGAACGACCTGACAATATGTTGGCAGATAACTATACCATTTAAACTATTAAGGGAAAAATTATAAATTTTTATTGAGTTTATTTTAATTGAAACTAGTATATGGTGTCAAATTTCATGTATTTAAAAATTCAGAAAAAAGTGAACTTTGAATCGCAACAAAAACCAAACTGCAAAGAATGTTCATGTTTTAAAGTGATATAAAATTAGGTATCGCAATTTTCCGGACTTTTTAATTTCCCGACTTCCCGGGATCCCGGATTAAAAACTATATTTATCACTATCTCATTAGCTAAAAAACTTAGACCCAAATCGGATATGAGTTTTTGTATTAGCAGATTTAAAACAGGATTTAAATGTACTGGGAAATGGAAATTTGATAAATAGATTACTGTTTAATCAACTTAAATGAATACTGACATAACATATATTGTAAAAGAGCTTTGTGGATATCGACATAATATTAAGCAATACTGTTGTTATTATTATTCTATATCTTATTTTATTTTGAAGTAGAAAATTAGAGATATTAATAACTAAGTATTTACTTAGATATTGTTGTTATTCAAACCTTTTTAAACATGTTTCGTAAATTTCTTTAGAAATTTAATTTATTAAAAATTCACTTTAATAGTTATAAAAGTAGCGGCTGCAAACCCTTCGGGGTAATTCAAATGAGTTCAAATGATATTAAAATGTTTGTAGCTTCAAGAGGGCGCTCCATTTAAACATATATAAAATTATGAAAGGACAAATTTCAAATTCCTACGATGATTGGTGCAGGATGTTACACTGTTATTTATATTGTTGATATTTTTATAAATTAATTCAATATTAATGTTGGCTAAATAAAAATGAATAAACTTGTATTTCGTAAATTTTCCAAAAAAGTTATTGTGGACGAAACATAATTTTATTTTAATATTAGTGAAAAAAATAAGATCTCTTTTGGGATTGTCAACATAATGGTCTTCTGGCATACTACTTCATTTGTCTTAGGAAGTTGAAATTTGATCAAGATGTTATAAATGATTACTCCTTTCATAATTTTAGGTACATTTAAATGTAGATCATAAAAAAATATTGGAATACTCTAAGCTTAAGTCTGTTATCCATTAAATATTCTTACAATAACCATTATAAAACATTCGCTTACATATTATAGATCCGATCAGACGTTCATCAATATAACAGAGAATATTTTCTGTAGCTTTCAAGTTGAAAACTATATGAATAATTAATGATTTGTGGGTCTAACTTCTAACTTTTTCTCTTAACTTTCTTAATGTTTTGTAAAATGTCTGTGAAACAAATTCTGCATGTTGTCTATACTACTGACAATCAGTTATACTTTTTCACTAACTGGTTTTTAGAGCTGATATTTTATTAAGATGTTTAATTCAATTCATGTCATATAGTCATTCCATATATGAAAATCATTTAATGTACATAAAAAATAATGAAATTGTTGTTAAGATCTAGTTCCCTGCATGATTTTTAATTTAATTTACTTTAACAAATTACTAAAATATATAAGGTTTTGTTTTCCTTCATTTAAGTGCTTTTAGAATTCTCGGGAATCCCGAACAAAATTCCCGGGAAAGCGGCACATGCAAAATTGCAAATTTCTCGGAAATCACGGGACTTGAAATCCCGTCATGCATTCTCCATATAAAATATAAAAATATACAATTCAAAATTTTATTTGTTGTATTTTAATTAAAAATAAAAGAAAGTCACCTTATATCCATCAAAACCAGTGTCTGGTAAGAACCAATCTCATTACATTGCCCTAACACAATAATAGACCCTGTATGTGGAAATCACATATTTTAATTTCTCTCAATAAACAAAAAAATTTTAAACAGAAACAATTTTAAGTTACTGTTCTGATAGTTACAAAATGTAAAATTTTGATTAATTCTCAGAAATTTAATATCATAAAGATGCTTTTGTGAGTCCTAGAAAATCAAAACTAAACATCAATCATCACAAAGCGCTTCAAAAGAAAATTATTTAATAATGCTGAGTACTACTAAAATTTTTTTTTCAATAACCTATTATTAAACTTATTATTAATAATGGCTAAGAAATAATTCATAGTAAAAGTATCAGAAATAAGGAAATACTTAGCTATAATGCTATTTGCCAGTTTATTTATATATGTATACATTAAAGTGACTCGAGAAAAAAACCGTCAATCAAACCAAGGAAAAGCTCGATAAATACTATGGGGACTCTGAACCATCGATTTCAATGGTAAAAAAGTGGTTCACTGACTTTCGTTGTGGTCGCACAAGTACAAATGACCCTGAACGTTCTGGACGGCCAATTGCAGTCAGTACACCCGAAAATGTCGAAAAAATCCACGATATGGTGTTGGCCGACCGAAGAGTAAAAGTGCGTGATATTGTTGATGCCATAGGCATTTCATATGGCAGTGTGGTTTCGATTTTAAATGATTAGCTAGGTTTAAGATTGACCATAAATGTAAACGTGTGACAACTTCAAAGTATTGTTTGGAGTTCTTTAACCGCAATCCAAATGAGTTTTTGCGGCGTTTTGTAACTGTGGATGAAACATGGGTACTCCGGAGACCAAGCAGCAGTCTAAACAATAGGTTTCTCCGGGTAAACCTGCTCCGAAGAAGGCCAAGGTAAGTTTGTTGTCCAATAAGGTGTTGGCAAAGATAATACACATCGATTACCTTCAAAAGTGAAAAACAAGAAACGGCGAATATTATGCCAACTTATTAGACCGATTTAATGAGGATTTAAAAAGAAAACGACCTCATATGGCCAAGAAAAAAGTTCTTTTTCATCAAGATAATGCACGAGTGCACACGTGTGCAGTCTCAATGGCAAAACTCTATGAATTGGGCTACGAATTGGTACCTCATCCGGAATATTCTCCAGATGTAGCCCCTAGTGAATACTTCCTATTTCCAAACCTAAAGAAATGGCTCAGTGGAAAGAGATTCAGCTCCAACGATGAAATTATAGACCAAACAAATACCTATTTTAAGGACCTCGAAAAATCCTATTTTTTACGCAAAGTAAATGAAGACACTTGCTCAAAATTTGATAGTAGTCTACTAACAGGTGGTACTTAATGGAAATAGTGTAGCATTTCACATAACTGCGAGGTATGTTCGAAAAGTCACGGACTTATTGATCTGCCCTCGTATAACACATCAACCCTTAATCCCCAAATTATTTCGTTTTAATTATTACGCTTTCGTGAGCTAGGCCATTTTTAAAAATACCTCCAAAAATATGATTTTCGATCAACAGTGCCATAATTTTTGAGGTATTTTAATTTTGGGCATTAGTTTATATCTAGTTTTTAACTTTTGATGAATAATAATAATAATAATAAATACAACATATAATATATACATGTCGATTACTACATTATGAGCTTTTTTTTTAATTAGTTTTAATTCTCGTGAAATTAAGATTTTAATAAAATGTTGATTTTTTTAATACTATTTTATTAAAGTTCGATTATTACGTTTTTCGTTGTAATCAGCGCAAATCACTTAACCTTTTTAACAAAAGTAATATTTTGAAATCAGCGGACTATACATACTCGTAATAGCTTAAGTTAATTTGTATGTGAAATAAATGATAAATTCGTATAAAATAGCGACTAAACTTCAAAGACTCTTTTATTCAATTATTACCGTGGATTTACTAGAATTTATTATATTTTTCATAAATTCATTGAAGTTTAACCCATTAGTGCGACGTGATGCATATATGAATCAACAATTTTTTTTTTTCTCTAATAATATTTTAATCAAATAATACTGTATCAAATATGAACAGTTTCTAACATATTGAAGTTAGTATTTTTGTGTCAGTTTATTGTTTACACAGAAAAAATTAAATTTCTGATTCAATAAAGAAATTCACCAAATGTTTTTTTTTTTTTTTTTTTTTTTTTTTTTTTGGAATCACTAAAATTGTAAATTAAAACACGTAATTTGTAAAAATTAAAAATATTATGGCTATTGATTAAAAAAGTTGTTTGAAGCGGACTATATATGTATTGCAAATAAAATTACAGAAGAAGCAACCTCCTGTACCACAATTCTGTAACTTTTTTAATTTACTACCGATATCGGTAACTAACGTAAACTTTAGGTTGCTTTAACGATTTTGCTATTCTCTACTATAAAGTAACGATTTTTTCGATGAATATCGATAGAAATGATAGAACGTCATTATTTGACAAAACAAAATTTGTAAATTATATTTGGATTTTTATTATAAAAATTTTCTTGAGAAAATGTGAAAGAAGTTTAAATGTTATATAAAATTGTGCAAATTCTCTTCCAACTACATACCAATATGAGTATATGTATGGTATGTTAATGGAAATCTAAATTATCTAATTTGGTGTTAAATGTCTACTATATTAGGCCCGTTCATTGAAATTTTCTGTTGAAATTATAAATAATATAACGTTGTGAAACTTAGTTTTAAAGATTCCTAAATAATATTTTTTATTCGATAATGTTGAGTCTTATTCTTGCATTAGCTAAATATATAGATACCGTTATTCATTTTGGTTTCCAATCTTGCAATCTTGTATTCATCAAAACCAGCGTTTGTTAAGAACTATTCTCATTATATTGCCCTGACACAATAACAGTCCCTGTATGTGGAAATCAAATATTTTAAATTCTCTTGAATTGATTAGTATAGGAGGCCTTTGAAAAGCTTAAAGTATTTTTGATAGCTCAGTAAACAAACAAATTTAAAATAGAAACATAATAGTAAGTATAAAATATAAAAGTTTGATTATTTTTTAGAATTTTAATATCATAAAGATGTTTTTATGAGTTCCAGAAAATCAAAACTAGACATCAAACATCGCAGAGAGCATCAAAAGAAAATTATTTAATAATGTTGAGTACTACTAAAAAATTTTTATAATAAGTTATTTTTAATAAAATGGCAAGAAATAAAACTTAGTAAAAGTATGAGAAATTGTTCATTACTTATCAAAAACTCTATATGAAATAAGGAAATACTTCTAGATATATATTAAAGTGACTCGATTTGTATGTGGACAAAAAATGTTGAAAATGTACCCTCCAAACAATTAAGGATTGGTGTGGTGTTATAAACTAATCCCCAAAATATTTCGATTCAATTATTACGGTTGCGTGAGCTAGGCCATTTTTAAGAATACTTCCAAAATTATATGTGAAAAAAGTCTTCAAACTACATACCAATATGAATATATGTATGGTATGTTTTTGTAAATGTTTGTGAAATTAGCTAATTTGGTGTTAAATATTTATTATATTAGGCCCAGAAAATCTTAATTTTAATTAAAAATTTTTACTAAAAAATTCGTATTTTTAAAAAATCTAATTTTTTGCAAATAAATCTCAATTTTCTTAAAAAGCAGAAATTATTACTAAGAATCCAAACTTTTATAAAATTCTACAATTTTACTCAAGTCAGTTTTTCATTAAAAATTTAAATTTTCATCAAATTTCAGTATTTTCAGTAAAATTTAATTTTTCTTACGAAAAAAAAACTATTTCCTAAGAATTGAGCTTTATTAAAAAAATAATAAATCTCTCATTTTGTTCTCTCAATTTTTGTCAAAATTCAGTAAACGAAAACTAAATAAAACGTTTTACGTAAAAGGACGCACTTATCATTCATTATATTTTTCTAATTAAATTATTTATAAAACAGTGTTATCAAAATTAAAAAAAAAATTATATTTAAGATCCAAAATCAGATTTTTTGTAATAATGAGTGATTCAAGTAGAGATACTTTTTTCAATAGCCTTTTTTTGACAGATCACGTGGGAGTCGTGTCATGCTGTCATGTTATTTTTGTTTAATATTGTTTGGCATTTCATAATAGAAAGACTTACGCCTGAACAACATTTACATCTCTTCGCTCTATGAGCTCTTGAAAAGTTCCAAGAAGATTCGACGTTTTCGAGGCAAATTTTGTTCAGCGAAGAGGCCCATTTCTGGCTCAATGGTTATATAAACAAACAAAATTGCCGCATTTGGGACGAAGAGCAACCTGAAGAGATTCAAGATCTGCCACTTCATCCAGAAAAAACAACGGTTTGGTGTGGTTTGTGGGCCGGTGGAATCATCGGTCCATATTTCTTTAAAAATGATGCCAGTGCGATCGTAACCGTCAATGGCGACCGTTATCGTGCCATGATAACCGACCATTTGATACCTGAAATTGAAGCTCGTGATCTTGGCGACATTTGGTTTCAGCAAGACGACGCTACTTCCCACACATCGCATCAATCAATGGATTTATTGAGAGAACACTTCGGTGAGCACATAATTTCACGTTTTGGGCCGGTCGAATGGCCACCAAGATCGTGTGATATCACACCGTTAGACTTTTTCCTGTGGGGATATGTAAAGTCTAAAATTTATGCGGACAAACCCTCTTCGATTCAGGCCTTGAAGGAAAACATCACGCGTGTCATTCGCCAGTTACCAGTCGAAATGCTCGAACGAGTCAACGAAAATTGGACTCAACGGATGGACCATCTGCGACGTAGCAACGGCCAACATTTGATAGACATAATCTTCAAAAAATAAATGCCAAAGAATGTTCTTTCAAATGATAATAAACATTCCATATTAAATTTGAATTTTCTGTGTTTCTTTTTTTTTAAAGTTGGGAACCACGAAATGGATCACGCTTTACATATTAAAAAAAAAAAAAAACTTAACAACACTATTATTATCGTTATGGTTTCACGACAAATTTTTTTGTAGATAGCTTACCGAAACATATCGTTAACTATCGATGTATTTAACGACAAAATGTCGTTAAAAAGTTACGGAATTGCGGTACTGGAAGTTGGAAGAAAACTTTTTAGAACAATTTTCATTCGTTATTATTATTTAATAACTCCTTTTATACATTTATATATATATATATATATATATATATATATATATTATTTTATTTGATTTTTTTGTTATTTTCTTCAGCACTTGTAAAAAAAAATTGTACATGTACATTTGTGCGTAATCCTTACAATACATCCAATGCATCTTTACACAAATATAACTTTTTGCAATTTTTTGTTCAGCGTTTGCTGCATTTTTTCATTAAGTAGTGTTGCTTACTATAATATATAATCAAAATGCACATTTGTAAAGGGTATTGAAAGTTTCACACAAAAACGAACGAAATTCGAAAAACTCTGACGTGTATGTCATAATTTTTTACGTTGTCAACATTGTTGGAAATAAAATAAAAATCAAACAAAATATTACTAGATATTTAGAAAAAGCTTAAAATAATTTCAAAGAAACCCACAGTGGTCCCAAAGAGATTTTTTGTCTTATTTATTATTATTTATTTATTTATTTATTTTTTTTTTGGTAAATAATTCTGTAACTTTTGAACCGTTAGAGATATCTAAATAAAATGGATATAAGATGACTTTCTTTCAAGGTAGGAAACCAAAACGAATAATCGGTATTCAATTTATTTTTTATTTCGGTGACGGCATCGATAAAGATATTTTAAATTACATCGGTGTTGGTATACCGGTACTGAAACTGAAATAAATAGTTATTTTTAATTATATTTTTATTTTCTTTCTAATTAAAATTCAATAAATAAAACTTCGAATTGCATATTTTTATATTTTATATGGAGAATGCATGCCGGGATTTCAAGTCCCGTGATTCCCGAGAATTCTAAAAGCACCAAAATGAAATGTACATTAAATGATTTTCATATATGAGATGACTATATGACAGAGCAGAAGTGTTATCGTTATCTATAAAAACCATGACCACATATGTAGGTTATCTCCTTCTGTTTAAGAGATATTTAACATTTTTTGAAAATAATACTAGATTTAAAAAAAAATTCCTAATAATAATGCTACAAGAATCGTATAAATATATCTATCCGGTAAAAAGTTATATTAATTTAAAGTTGAAACTTGAACAAATCACTTTTTTGGGAAAATTTTCCAAAAAGGTAGTAGTAATATTCTTTCACTTCTAAAATATTCTTTCATTATGGGCTACAGAATTTTTGTAATGATTTCAAAAGAGATCTTAACGTAAATGAGTGTAAAGCAAATTCGGAGGCTCTTTGGGCAATGGTTTCCACCATGTCCTATCTAAACTTTGTAAATTTTTAAAAAGTTTTTTAACTTTCTCTTTTTTTTTTTTTTTGTACAATTCTAAAATGTCAAAGGCGAGATAAAAAAAAATATATTGGCTGTATACCTCACAAAACACACAAAATATATTTTCAGAGCCACGCATTTTACAACGGCTGGATAATCATTTTAACGAAAAAAAAAAATTTTTTTTTAAACAAGTTTTTCTCTGATTGGGATTTCGGGTATTTTGGTACGAAAATGTGGGAGATTTTTAATTTTCTGGTTTTAAAACAAGTTTATATATATTTAGCTAAAATTTTATTTACTTGTTTAAATTTTGTTTATGTCCAAATATTAACATTATTTCACAAAAATAAGTTTAAAATCCAAATTTAAAAATTTCCGGGTCATGGTTTGAGAAATTACACAGCATTTAATTTATTTTCATTAATTATGATTCTCCATGTTCTAACGCGTCCTATGCTATGAAATAATTTCATCAAATATTTATACTTTTGTTTCAAACTAACAAAAACTTTATCTTCTTAGGTAATTTTTGATACTTTCCCATGTATTTTATAAAAAATGTAAACACAGCACCGATCACCAACCAATACAATGTTAACTTCTTCTGTTTCCTTTATATTGCATTTTGTACTTGTGACATGTCTGCATTTTTCATACATAAATATGAAAAATTTCCAAAATGTGCAAGGCTTATTCTATTTATTCTTGTAAGCATATATGTAAGTATTTGGTATCTCTGAACTCGTAAGACAGTAGATAATTACAACTAATAATAATAAATTAAATGCGGTGAAACTTTTACGGGCCATGACCCGATAAACTTTAAATTTTGATTTTTAGTATAATTTTGAGAAATAATATTAACATTTGGAAGTAAATAAAATTTAAACATGTAGAGGTATTCCAATAAAATTTTGGCACAATATAGACATGCTTGTTTTAAAATCGGAGAATTAAAATACTCCCACTTTTTTGTACCAAAATACCCGTAATTCCAGTCAGGAGAAAACTTGTTTTCGAAAAATTTACTTTTTTCATTAAAATGATCACCCAGCCGTTATATAGGGCGTGGCTCAGAAAGTATTTTTTGTGTGTTTAAACAACATATTGAGATATACAGCCAATATATTTTTTGGTTGATCTCGGCTTTAACATTTTACAATTTTACAAAAAAATTAAAAAACTTTTTTAAAATTGGCAAAATTTGGATAATATTAGGGCGGAGAACATTGCCCAAAGAGCCTCCGAATTTTCTTTACATGTATTTGCGTTAAGGTTTCTTTTGAAACCAAAAATTCTGTAGCTCAGAACAAAAATTATATTTTAGAAGTGAAAGAATATTACACCAAAAATCTGATTATTTTAAGTTTCAACTTCAGATTAATATAACTTTATCTAGTTGATAGTTTCGAAAAATTTTAAGGCCCAAATTAAGGCTGCCAAGTTTAATAGACTTAAAAAAAAACGATGCCAAAAATGAGGGTAAAATTTGCTTCGACTTAAATAAACAGGAAGAGATAAACTACACATGCAAGCATGTTTTTTGTAGATATCTATAAGGACTACCTACATGTATTTTTTTTTTTTGCATTCAGATTATAAATGAATTTTTGGAGAATTAAAAAAAAACACATAGCCAAGGTGACCAATTTTGGAGGTCTGCCCTCAATCCTCGTGAGCTGCTAGGGTCATCCAAGTCAACTCGAAAACACCTGAGCTCTAACCATGTGAAATTTTATTTAGATATCTCATTTTGTGAGACGTTTGTTTGAAACTATATTAGCTAAAATTCTTTCTGTGTAGTTTATTAAGAAATTTTTTGCTCTCTAATTCTCATTTACATGAGAAAAAAAGTATGTATATAAATTTTGTGTGGAAAAAAATTTGTTTCGCTCAAAAATAAGAAATTGCACTTTTAAAGGCTAAATCTAATAAATAGTTCTATTTAATACAACCTATTTGCAAAAATTGCTGATTTAACCTTTTGGGAATCAAGTGTATAAAATTGGCCCTTTAGTTGTTAAAGGGTTAATTAACTGTAATCTTCATTAGTATTACAGTGGACCAATGATATTTTAAAACCCAATATATGTTGAAAAATGTTCGAAATATGTATATAAAATTACATGTTTAAATAAAGGAAATATGAAAAAAATGTTAATAAATAATCCGCGAATGAAAAGAGATGTAACAATTATTTGAATGGATATTCCAGGTGTTAGCATGTCTCCATTTTATTTTGAAGTTATTTTTCTTATAATGAAAATTTTGATAATACCATTGAAAGAAAGCCATATTTTTAGATTAAAAATGGTCCAGCTCACGGAAATAAAACATTCAGTTGTAATATTTTGGGAATCATATAGGTTAGATTAGATGGGCAGCTGTAAATTTAAACTATACAGCTCACTTGGGTCCTATTGATGCCGTTGTGCTACCCTAAAAAAGTTAGAGAATCATATATGAACATACTGATTTTCATTTGCAACTTTTTTTTCATGAGGCACTTTAATATACATATTATCCCGAAGATGAAAATAAATGTTAATTAAGAATTCAATATTATCCAACAAGGGTAATTATTACAGCTACATATTAGTATGAATTTTGTAAATTGTAAACACCAGCAACATTTAATGGAAATTGTTAGATTTGTTATTTGTTTTTAATTATTTCAAAGCCTTAAACTCAAACAACACTACAACAATTAAACTAAATCGTTTGTAAACAAATGAATATTATTGCAGCTACCCTGATAACTTAATATTATACCACCAAAAATCTTCTGGTTTTTGTCTACCAAAATTGTTTAAAATAAAAACAAAATTTTGTCAACAAACTTAAATTAATAAAAGAGTTGTGTTTTATTAATTAGTTTTGCATGAAAAACTAAATTAGAAAAAGAATATGTAGAAAAACAAGCACGCATGACTTGAAATTTATATCAAAACCAAAAATATGTTAGTAGTGGTCCATGGACAACTGACCGACTGCTGCTTTTTCAGGGAAAGTGACAATAGGGTGGGTCTGTTATAAATTTAAACAAAAAAGAAAAATAAAAAAGATACTTAAAAACAAAATTATGTTTTTACTTTTGTTTGTCACTTAGTCTAAATGAATTTTGTAATTGAAAAGTTTACATAGAAAAACATAATGTAGTGACGTTTCTTTATTATTCAAATATTGCTACACTTGAGTGAATTTAAGATGGAAACTTTCATTAAAAAAATGTATTCAGGGGAGCTATGAAAAATACTTAGAAAAAAGAGAGATTCTCCTCATTTGAAGCAATTAAAATAAAGAAAAAAAATATACAAATAAAGAATTTTGACCACAAATATCAAGAGCCACATTTAATGTTGACCATATAATTAAGATATTTTTTATTTGGACAATTTCAATTATTCAGCTGAGAGTTGTAGGTATAAAAATAAATTGACATTAAATAGAGTATATTAGTTTTATTTGTACATTATAGCTCTAAACATTAACAATATTACAATTAAAATTTTTCGTCATGCAGACATGGAAGACTTTGGAATATTTATTTTATTTGGCCATATTTCTATTATACTTTAAACTATCAGAATCGGCATCTATAGATACTTCGTCATCTATTCCTGCTTCTACTGTGGATATTTTAATTACTACCGAACGATCGTTGACAGATGGAGGAAGTATTGGAAAAAATGGAAGCAGTAGTAAACTCAAACGCACTTTGGAAGAATGTAATAATGCTTTTAGTTGGATGTGCTTAAAACTTGAATTGATCAGATTGTTAGAGTATCTTACTGAGAGGGAGGAATTTCGCTTGTTAAATGGGATAAGTATCGTCAAAGATCCACAAGCAAAGGAAATTAAAACTTCCGAGTTGATGGCAGGTAAATTAGTAAAAAGTAATAGTTAATGTGTACGAAAGGCTTCTAAAATAAAAATTAAATTATATATTGAATAAAACTATAATTAGACAATATATTTGGCTCAAAGGATCACACTGTGTCTCAAGAGAATATTATTATTGCACAATGTATTTGCCAAAATAGTTAAATAGATACAGATGTAAAAATAAAAATAAATTTAATATTAAAAGAGATCCCTAAAATAAATTGTGAATTTTTTAATCTTCTTTCCAGAGGTTGCCCGCAGTTATCCCAATAATCCAGATGCCCGTTTAAATGGTTACATTATCAATAAAGTCAACAATTTTTTACAAACCCATTACTTACGTTTCAAACTGATTGATGATCATACAATAGAAGAAGCCCGTTCTCTAGTTGAAACAGGACGTAAGGATAAGTTTGGCAAGAAAGGTGGCATGGAAGCTTTAGTTGCAGCTGGCCTTATGATGAAGGGTAACAAAAATTTTAATACTCAATGAAAGTCATTTAATTTTAAAGTTCTCCTACAGGTACCCTCATGGCCATGGGTATGGGTGGTATAGCTTTAATTGCTGGTAAAGCTTTAATGACCGCTCTAATGGCTTTAACTCTAGCAGCTGTGGTGGGTCTTAAGGGTCTAGCCGGTGGTGGTAAATCACATACATATGAAATTGTTACGAAACCCATTTATACATCTAGTCATACACACTCTGTGAGTCATGATGAGGGTGGCCATGGCGGTCATATGACTCATAGTGGCAGCGGTTATGGTGGTTATGCTAGATCTCTGAATTTAAATTTACCCAAAAGTCTGAGAGGTACTAGCAATAATTGAATTGATACATAAATTAAGTCAAATTTCTATGAATTCTATACATAAACATACGTACTTTAACATTATTTATTTCTAGGTTAAGTTTTAATTTATTTATTTATTTATTTATTGTATTTAAAGTTTAATAAAGAAATCCAAATCTAGTTTTATGAATTGCTAATTAAAATATCTTAATTAGTTGTATGTATGATATAGCAAGAACTAATTTGTAGAAAGGAATACTTTGTTTCAAACATAGTGTTTCTAATCTAGTTAAAAGTGTTAGATGCTTCTTTTGCTTTTAAATTTGACTTATTTTATATAAAAGCTGTATGAATATTTTAATCTTTTTAATAACGGTTGCTCATTTAATTGGAACATTTCTTAAAAAAAAATGTGTCAAATTTATTTCTACATCAAAAGAGTTTATACTCGGTTTTAATAATATGTTTGATTTTTTGTTGTGGAAGGACTTAAACTACCAAATTCCTGGGTATGTTGTTTTTTTTTTACTAAAATAACACACTTTTTAGAGGACAACAAACATTTAAGCAAAATGGTGGGTAATTCCACATCAAAACGGGCAGAAAACTGTAATTTTCGCTTATAATATCTCTGATTTCAATGAAATTCTGATCCAAAAATATGACTTTTGAAAAACGACGACCTTTTAATCTTAAATATTAAAACTAAACACTAAAGACAAATTGATTTCTAACGAGAGCATTAGCTAGATGAATATTTGGTTCTCCTAGTAACAGGGTGGAAAATCGGCTCTAAGAAGCCTTGAATTTGACTGAACTTCAGTAAGAAGTCTTGCAAGAGGGTTGGGGTAAGTCTGCAGTTTTATAATGTATGTTTTTTAAACTCGTTTTTTACCAATGGAACCTTTAAGTCTGTATGGATATATTCATTTCTTATATAACATTGTACACCTTTCATAGTTCTAAGAATTTTTGATTGGGCTCTCTGTATAATATACTAGTATTACTGGCTGTTCCCCATAATTGTTTGCCATATGTCCAAATTGGTTTTAAAACGGTTTTATGCAGGATGACTTTACTGTCATCCTATTGATTGGCTGTTTATAAACCAGTGAATACTAGAAGCTTTTAAGGAGGACAATTTCTTCTTCTGAAGGTGAATGGTTACTTTTCAATTCATTTACTAGTATACGACAGTTTTTCAACCATGTCTCCACACGTCAGAAGTAAATATAAAGTTGACTAGATGATAGGTGCGTGTTTTCGTTTGAACTGAGTATTAACGTATCATCAACAAACATAGAAACAGTCAGTTCACATACAGAAGTGTAAATTCCTTGTGGAACACCTGCTTTTATTTCAAATTCTTCTGTCATAAATTCGTTATACTTTACTCAAAATAAACGGTCAGATAAAAAGAACTCCAGCAATTTGTGGGTACATGGTGGTAACAAACATTCAATTTTATATATTAAACCTTAATCTAAAAAATGGCTGAACAATACTTCTTTAATTCAAAACATTTCCTTATGGAGAACTGAAGAACTAGGACGATATTTCTATCATTCAAGAATGGTGTAATTTTCCTTTGAAGTACTTTCTCGAACAACTTTGACAAACAAAATAGTAGGCTAATAGGTCTATAAAAAGATGTTATAGTAGAATCCCTTCCTGGATTTTGTATCATTTTAATCTGAGAAGTTTTCCATATTTTTGAAAAAACTCCTACTTTTAAGATCGCATTGAAAATTATTGACAGCACAATTATTGCCACATTCGGTAGATTCTTAATCATGAATGGTGTTATTGAATCATATCCAAGTGATTTATATTTATTAATTATTATATTTTCTTTGAGTCAGGTATCTCTCCCAAAATAAAGTTATTTGTTTTGGGTTTCGGTTGAAAGGCTAAGCTTAAATGACATGCAAATAAATTGGCTTTATCTTCAGAACTACGGTCCCAGGTAGCGTCAGCTTTCCTTAAAGGACTTTGCGTCTCTACGTATGTCTTAATATCTTTCGCTGCCTTCCATAAGAAAAAAATTTGTATATTTATTATTTGTTAAACTTTCAATGTAATTTCTACTTTGGTGATCCTCTTCTATTTGAAGGTCTTTTCTTAGTTTTCCAAATTCGATTCCTGTCCATTTTGACATTGAATCACTCTGATATTTAATGCTTAGCCTGGTTTCTGAGTAGCAAAAATCATTGTGAATCGATCGAAGAAAATTGCAAGAAGACCATTCAAGCATTGCGTATTAATAAATTCAATAAAAAAAAATATTTAGAAAATTTAAAGAATTCGTATACAGGTTAAAAACAAAAAAAATGTTTCGGGTTTTTTCTTAAAATATACATACAAATATATATTTTGAGTTTAATATATAAAATAAGATTATTTTTTTAGTTAAAAAAAAAGTCGATACTTAGGTAAAAGATTTTTATACTTTTGTTTCTCTTCATTTTTTATTCTTAATTTTGGCCCATCTTAAAGTATTAAAAAATCGTCAGACTAAATAAAAAGTTCTTTCATGATTCAGTACTTTTCAACTTCCCGGGAAACTGGAATGAAAAAATCGTATTCCCGGGAATTCCGAACAAAAAATAAACCGAATTTTTTAAAAAGTGAAGACTTTTCATCATTGCTGCGACGATACGTAATAAATACCATAAAACTATTTATTTTTAATATTCCCAAACTACTCATAGAGATTTTCGATAACATTATTTGGTAATAACTTAATTCTCGACGATCTAATACATGAACATTCCCAGAAGAAATATCAGCACGAGGCCTTTTCTTAAAAATGTTTACTATTTTTAACCTAAATGAGCAGAATCATTTATAATTATCGAAAAATATTTATTATTTTTTTTTTTCTTAAGATGACTACTCATGTGATAATGCACATTCCATCGAATGTTGTTAAATTTAACAGAAATTCTAATTATAATCCGATTTAGAAAATTGCGTGCGTTTTATTTCAATATTCTGTTCGATATAAAAATTAGTCTTTATTAACATTTTCAGGGATCTATTTTGTTTTTAGTTACAATATAAAGTTCCAAATGAAAATGCAACTATTTTTTTAAAAAAATTATATTATTAATTTTATTTTCCCGTTTTCCCGGGAATATAAGTAATTTTTTCCCGGAACGCCAGTTGATTACTTTCCAAGTATTCCGGGCGGGAATTTCAGCTTCCCATATCCATACCATACCATATCCAAAACCCAGATGGAAAAATTATAAAATTATTGAATATTTTCAGACCTATTTCCTGGATAAAATCTCTGGTACGGAACTGAAATTTTTTGTAATATTTTCCTAAATTTTAAGGTTATTAATACACTTTGCTAATAAACTGTCATTTAAATTTGTTAATTTAAAAAACGAACAAATTGCAATTTACTACAATTTATTATTGAGTTAATTGTTTACGAACCAACAATTCTGTGCTGTTAACATATTTTAATTAATTTATTTTAATTTCAGAGAAATGAAAGTATAATAACCCATAAATCCAGACTATAAAATTGCTTCTACATCTAGACAAACAACAGCTACAATTCCTGCATCAACTAAAGAAACTTCAACAACGTCAACAAAAACAGATGTAACTTTTAACACACCGGAATTCACTGATTCTATTAATATAGAATTCTCACGAAAAGCCAATTTGAAGAAAGAACTGGTCTTATCGAAAAAAATTCATAAAAAAAACATATTGGAAAAAATTCAATTATTTAAAAAGGCATTTAATACTTCTACCTTTAAGAGTCCGGAAAACATTCATATACAATAATAAAAATAATTAAATTTCCATGTGATCCATTTAAGAAATGTTTATATAAAAACCATATAATACAACCATTGCAATGCATTGCAACAACTACAGAATCAATAGAGACAACAACGATTACCACAACAACTCCAGCACCGCAAACCACAATAACAACAACAACTCCAGCACCGCAGATCACAGCAACTTCTGCTCCACAAACAACTACTTCAATAACTCCGGCACCTCAGACCACAACAACTCCTGCTTCAAAAACAACAACTACAACAACTTCTGCACACCAATCAAACCCAAGACTACTAGCAATGTACAACTTTAGTAGAAATGTCCCTGATGTCTAATGATATCATGGCTTAGCACACGCAGAGAAAAAACATGGTTACAGCATTATCACTAGAACAATATTGTTAATTTTCTTGAACTTTAATGACACTGTGTTCATGATAGCAATGATTTTGTTTAAATTATGTCATTTAGTGTTTACGCTCAATAAGAATTTTAATATGGTTGACTGTAAAAATTATATGTTTTTAAATATTTTTACCAGAAACAAAATTTTATTAATAAGAAAAATATCATTACTTCTACAACCATTATTATTTGCAGTCTTTTCCTTGTTCTTAGACCATATTCTGCTTTTAAACCATATTAATATTATTATTCCCATGGCAATAAAATGTTTGAAATACACATAATATTTATCCTTTTCACAAACATAGTGGAAAATTAAATACTTGTTTGTTTTTGTCTTTAATGTTTGTTTTCCAACTTCAATGTAATTCCCATTTAGTAAATATAAAAAGAGAAGGTTTGGTTATACTCGGTGTGATTCAAGCCATATAAAACATCTTGCATTTGAACCACATATGACAGTAAAAATGAATATAATTAGTGAACAAATATTATGTACTTTTTTTTTGGTCTAACGAACACTTTTTTTATAATAATTTCAATAAAAATTTTGTAAAGATAATTTTTATTATTATTATTTATTATTTTATTTTAATATATGATAGAATGGAATAATATGACAAAATTAAATAATTGTATAACTATATGACAACATGGGATAATAATATGACAAAATGGAATCATAATATGACAATGATAGAATAATATAATAACATCAAATCATAATCTGATAGAATGAGATAATGATGTAGTAAGATTTTTCAATTATATATTAAACTAGAATCACAACATGAAAAAACAAACCATAAAATCAGACACAATATGATAAAGTGGAATCATAATAATTACTGCTTATAATAATTTCTTTTTTATGCAGTGATCATATGTTTCAATCATAATATGTTGCTCTTAGTTTATGGTAACTACAACTATATTTTCTCTCTGCGTGCAGTGTTGCCAGGAGGTGAGAAAAAAAGAAGCTAAATTGAACTTTAAGAAGGGTCAATAAAAGCTAAATGGCCCAAAAAATAAAGCCAGAAAAAAGTTAATTTTTCATTTAAAAACTAATTTTTTTTCGTTCTCATAAGTTTTTGAGATTTCTTAAAGATATTGCAAAAAAATTCACAAATAAAACATAGACGAAAATCGCCCAAAAATTTCACATACAAATTTGGGTTGTATGTATTTCTTATGGAGAATGGCCCAATATTTTGAAGTGATATTTCGTTATTTTTTAACTATAATTCCATTTTGATTAAAAATTTCCAAATTTATGGCGAGAACACTCTTATAAGAAATTTTTCAACATGATATTTAAATAGTAAATAGTTTATAATAATATAAATTAAAAAATAATTATAATAATTGATTTAGTAAGTCCATAATATTAGTTAAGTTATTTTTAATTTGAATAATTAATCTCCATTTTTTGTGTAAATGAATACACAAACATGCTTAAATGGATGATTTTGTAAGAATAAAATTAGTAATAGCAAATAAGAAAGTATTTTCTTTGATATACTAAGATATTAGCCTTTTTGTAGCAATTTTAAGAAACAAAAAAGTCTAGAAAGAAGTGAAGACAAAAATGTTGAGGATAAAAATAAAATAAAAAGGCTAGATTTAGTCTTAAAATGTCTAAAATGGCTAAAATAGCAACACTGAGGTCTCGTAACCTTTGCTTTTATTTTATTTAATTTTCCATATTTTTTTATTTGTGATTTCTTTTATAAGTTTAATTTAAATAAAAAGCATTGCATACTTTAGGCCATTTCGTTATAAAGTCATAAACATAGCATGCGCAACATAAAATGTGTTAACATAATGTTTACTAGCAACCACTAGATGGAGCCATATTTCAAACAAAAGTATTAAGGCCTTATTTATAATATTTTTTTTGATTTACAAACGTTTTATTAATCAAATTAGCATGGAAATATTTTTGTACAGCTCTAAATTTAAAAGTTTGAGTATTAATTAATAGCCGAAAAAAGTAAACTATCCCAAAATTTAAAAAAGTCGGAAAATCAAGTATTTACAAATTTAAATCGAAAAGTTGACTTTTTGTTCCAACTATAGAACCCGATTGGTTACTTTGCAACTGCATTTGAAAATAAACCTTTTCAAATGACAATGTATTTTTTTTTTGTAAATTAGCCACTTGGTGTCCGGAAGTAACTATGAAATTATGATGAGCAATAAATAGTCTTTGACTAAAGGCTTGAAATCTATTGAAGTTTTTTTATGAGTTCTAAGGTAACATATTAAAATAATTTTAAGTGCATACGATGTAAATAATATTGATGCACACTGGTTCTTAAAAATTTTTTTGGAAATAATTCTGTAACTTGTGATTAGTAAAAGATATCTGAATAAAATTTGGGATGGCCAGAGCTGAGGCATTTTCGAGTTGACCCGCTAGATTACTGTGGCCCTCAGAAATCCAGCGAGTCAGGGGATTAGTGTGTGGACCTCCAAAGTTGTTCATCTCGGGTATTTTTTTTATCGTCAAAATTTCACTTATAATTTTTATAATATTAGAGGTAGATAAAAATTGAAAGGATAGAATTTTTTCAAAAATGCATCTTAAAATGGCACTTGCATTATAAATGCAATTTTAAGTGATAATATTATTTTTAAATAACTGCATTTAAAGAGGATATATTCATCTTCTATATGTAAATTAAATCATTAAAAACCGTTTACAATTTATATACATATTAGTGTTTAAAGTCATACACTTTTTTATTTTTTTTGACTTTTCAAAACTTTTCAAAAAAATTAAAAATGAAGATGTTAAAATGGCTCCATAGAGTATGCTCCATAGAATATTAACAAAATCCGAAGACTTAAGGAAAATGTTTCATGGAATGAACGATATATGTTTCAATTTAAACCCTATAAGTAAAATAATGAGAAAGTGATTCAAATTAGTATTGCTTAGAAGAAAAACAATTTTTGCCGCAATAATCATATTAGTATTGAGAAAGTCTCCCCCATCAGGAGAGATTGTGAGTCACAGGCGATACATCTAAGCAATAAGAAATCAATACGATTGGAAGAAAAATAGGCAATATTGCTAGATAATCATCTAGGTGAAAAAAAGAAGATACCGCCGGATAATATTCTGGAGGATGTAATAAATATATAGAAAAATTATCACAAAATAAATCTTGAAATATTATAATAAAGAAAACTCTTACACCTTTTAGAGCATATACATAAATTTTAACAATATAAAGATCGAAAACTAAAACGTTTACATAAAATATCCATTTTTTTTTGCTAACTGACAAACAAATTTCTTCAATATTTTTTTCATTTTTGAAAAATTTTTCAACAACTGAAAAAATTGTGACTGAAAAATAAAAGTATTGTATTAGTTTCTTCCAGATGATCTCAATGGGATATCATCAATTTATTGCGGAGGTGATAATCATCTTACTAAAAAAGGTGATATTTTGAGGAAAAAAATAATAAAAAAAAATAAAATTTTATATGTATTTGCTTTGATGATTTTCGTCCAAATAATAAAAAGAAGATATCGCGTAAATTTCCTGCAGGAAGATATCTTCCAAATGTTTGTAGGGAATAGAAAAAATAAAGAAAGCATCATTTTTTGGGTAACTTAAAGCAAATTATTTAAAAAGGTTAATTTCTAGTTCATACAAGATAACTAAATTAATTTCCAATATTTAAACGGGATTTTCAAAATTCGAATAACGTAAATAAATGCAAACACCAAAGATGCTTTCCAAAACCAAACAAATTAATTCTGGTTATTTTTAGTTCACATTGATTTTGTCATTCATTTTTAATAGCATCATTTTTGTATTCTCTTAAAAATTTTGCAGCATATTTAAGCAGCATAACCAACAAGATGGAAAAATTTACGTCAAATGCACATAATAAACGAAATGTTAGTAAAAGACAGGTTAAAAAGAATATACTCTTAATTTTAAGCCAATTCTTGTTTGTGTTTGTTTGTAGAAGAAGATTAAATTAAATTCGAATTCATATAAACAATCTGAAAGCGTTCAACTTTCAGTTGAAAGAAAGCAGTCGTCAAACAAATAACAAACACTCTTCAAACTCTACAACACCCATGATATAAACAAAAAAAAAAAAAAAATCTATCAAAAAGAAAAAACAACTATTTTAAACCATGGTACAATAAATAACAAGGTACAGTTATTAGAGAGAAAGTTCTCAAAATTAAAATATTAAATATTAAATAAAAAGAAAATGTGAAAATAATAAAGCAAACTTCAGAAAAAATAAAAAAAAATATTTTCAAATTAAAATTATAAAAAATTGTGAAAAAAATGAAACTGAATTTTATGTTATGTGTGTCATAAATTATGTGGAGAATATTCTTTTGAAATAAGCAAACGTATTAAATTTCGCAAAATATCACGAAATATACCACATTATTCAAATGTAAACAAAACATTTTTGGATTTTTTCATTTGTATTTCTTATTTTCAATACTTCAATTATTTGACTTGGAAATTATAACTATCCTTAATAATTCTACCTGGTTTAGTTGTATCATGGTTTTAAACAAGAATATAAAACGGGTAAACACATAATAAGAGAAAAAGTGAGAAACCAAAAGAAAAAATAAATTAATGAATAAATGAGTTTTAAAACCAAAATGCTTTTCTGCAATTTCATAGAAAAATAGTTACAAAAAAAAAAAAAAACCGCAGAAAAAGTGTAAACAAAAAATAGAAGAGAAAAAAGTGTAAATTTGTGTTAAAAATATGGTTTGAGGCAAAAAAAAATTGCAGTTTAAAATTTGTATGTGCGTTGAATTTTTGATAAATTAGTAAAAACGAAAATAATTATACTAAGTACAAATTAATTATTTTAAACACGTCTGAAGTTCAGTTACATTTTTATTTTACCTAAAAGAAGCATTTGATAGTTGTAGAAAAATAGTTAAAATTTTTTAACCATTAAACCAATTAAAGAAATACGGTGGAGCATAATGTAACTGAATAAACTAATAAAAACTAAAATTATTAATTAAAGAATGTTATTGTTATTATCTGTATTTACTGCAATATTACTGGATTTATTGAATTTTTGTAAGGCAAGTATACTTGTTCTTAAAAGAGCTCTACGCATCTTTGGAAGTTATTAAGAAACTCGAAGAATTACATGAAATTTAATTCTTAATGGCTTTCATTTGAATTGTAAGCTTGGCATCTTGCATACTTCTTTATCTCTGGTTTAATGAAAACTTTAAACTTGTCTTGTGATTTAGTTCGCAAAGGCTTTAATCTAAATTCTTGTTTGTGGTTCTTGAGTTTTTTTTTTTTTTTATTATTTTTGGTTTAAGTTAATTTAGCATTTTTAAATGCATTAAGATTTCCATACTGATTATATAAAATTAGTTGTCAAGCATGCGCTTTTGACACCATTTGAAAAGTCATAAAACGACAAATTTTTTAGCCTAGCCATTAGACATAAGCCAGTGCTACGCATTCAGCTAACGAAGATGATCGGCTATTTGCACGTACATGACATGAAGTTTATAACAAACAACGTCTGAGCAGCAAAAATTTCACCTTTCTACTGAAAGGTAAAAACAAACATAGAAGCAACATTTTTCCCATTAATCAATCTTTTGGAACCTAAACCTTAAAATATTAGTGGCAAACTGAGTAAATTTAAATACAAATTATTACTAATAACCTAGATTCAACATTTGTCAGTTCTTTTAACACTTTTTCCACTCAAACAATTTTAATTTTTGAAGACAGTTTTTTTTAAATTATAATATTTCTTTACGAATTGTTAAGATCTCTGGAAAAATAGGAACTATTCTTTTCACATTGCTCGAAAAAATATATTGAGAACTTAGTACAAAAATAATCAAATAAAATTAACTTTACTACATTAAAATAATTGTCCATTTACAAAAAATAAAATAAAAAGGAGCAAAAAGAGCTAAAAGAAAATTGTTAAAAGTGATAAATTTGCGCGTTTTTTAGTTTCGGGCTAAAAAATATTTTTCGCGTTTTGGACTAAATCTAGAGCGAAAAGGGCTAAGTTGGCATCGCCGATCGCTTGTTAACTTTCAACAAAGGAGGCACATTGCGCATTGTTTTCAAAAATTAGTACCTTGAAAATATTTAACATTTTCCGTATATGTAGTAATAAATGTTTGAATACCTATTTTATGGACAAACGTGGATTTTTTGTCCTTTTTTAAAAAAAATGAATATCATATATAAGGATATTTTTAAAAATATATATTTATTTTAGAATAATTTTTTTTAACAGTTTCTCTCCGTAAAAAAGTCTTTAGTCCAATTTATGTATTTTTTACTTTTTTCCCCTTTTTCTACTCGTACTTGTAAATTGAAAGGATTGTATATATTCGCAGAACACGAAAAAAATTTCTGACAGTACCATAATATAAATAATATAAATTTACCTCATAAAAAGTAAAAACTGAGCAATACATCTACGTAAAAGTGTCCTCCCAATTTGAATAGTACTGATTAAAGAGGATCTGAAATTGTAGTTTCAGTTCAGTAAATAGTAAATTTATCTCTGAGTCTTGAAGTTGCTATTATGTTTAAATGTTAACACTTTAATTGTGTAAATAAAGATCTGTATATTTTAATTTAAACACGTCACTTTGTGTTTTTAATTAATTAATTGCAAGTAAAAGAACCCATGGTTTTTGGAAAGGGTAAAGACATAACAATATCATGTTTTGCGTAGAGCTTTCTGCGAACGAATTTTGGCATCAATTTATTGGAGTATATTTTTGGCTTCATAGCATATTTTTAAATATTTTTCTTTTAAAGATATATTTGTTATATTTTAATGAATATATTTATATTAAATAATTATTTAGGAGCATATTTCCAATATAGAATTATTAAAAATATCAAATCAAAATATTGCATAGATTGAAATTACAAAAAAAATCAATTTGTTTTTTTATTTATGTGATTTTAAAACCATTTAAATACACTGCATATTGTAGCTGAAGTGCTAAAATATTATTTACTTAATAGAACACCTCAGTAATGGTAAAAACAAAGAAAGTAAGAAAAATAAATATTTGTAATAAGTTTGACACTCTTCTCCGAAATTGCTAAATATCCAGAAACATGTAAACAAAACACAATAAAAAAAAAATTGTTTGCTTAGTCATTCATAGTTAAACCACTAATTGAGATAAAATTACTAGTCAGTGTTAGCTGACTATTTATCAAGCAACACTACCCTAAAGATTTGTATTTCGTCACCTAAATTTTATAAAGGCCAATCAACACTTTAAAAACATAAGAGAGATAAAAAACATAATAATAAGCTAAAAACTATATTTGCTTTAAAAAATGATTTTGTTACATCTTAATAAGGGTGATCGATTATTCGATTTTTTGGAGAAACCGGTTTTCGAATAGTTGGTATTTAAAAAAAAATCGTTTTCAATTTATGAAACTCCGAAAAAACGGTTAACTGGTTTTTTACAGAAATTAATATTTCTAATAAAATAATATATTTCTTAAAAAATTTAATAAATTTTATAATATTCAAGTTAAAATTTATTAAATATAATTATATTGGAAATAAGAAAGAAAATAATCATAAAAAACGAAACTAAGTTTTATATAGTACTAACATTTATCCAAAGCGCTTCGCTACTATTCTAATTTTCTGTTTTGTGTTAACACTTCGAATGGAACCATCCGTTCTATTTATATTTCAATTGCAAACATAAAATTTTAACTCTTTTACTATAGTAGTTCCTTAGATATGTATTAACTGAAATTTTCTTTCTATGGGGGCTATCCTTCCAACTGGACCTATCCGTTCCATTTTCATCTCAATTGAGGAAGTCGATGAAAAAGTTATTCTCACAAAATTTCAAGACCTTTGCTGTGGTAGTACTTTAGACATATGATAATAAATATTTTTTTTGTATGGGGTTATTCTTCCCCCTGGACCTAACCATCCTATTTTCATCTCAATTATGGAGGAAGGCAAGAAAATTATTTCCACAAAATTTTAAGACTTTTACTCTAATAGTTCCTAGATATTAGATAATAAATATTTTGTTTGAATAGGGCTACCCTTCCCCTAGTAGCCTATTTTACTTACAAATAAATACAATTTATTTTTTATATACATATGTATGCACATATATAGATATAGATAAACAGAAACTATTGCTTAATATGGATAAAGCGCGTCTCATTTCTTTTTAAATTGATTTGACATTTAGGCCTCTTTTAAATACAACTCATTTAAAAAATGAAATAGTTTATTATTATAAATATTGAATTAAAAAAAAAAAATATTTAAATTGTTTTTAAAAAATTTTACAGGTGTCACAAAAAAATGAATTCCATTAATACGCGCATTTCATCCAAGATAATTACTACTTAATTATTTCTTTAAACTTAAGGAATTAATTTCAATTTAATTTTATACTATATTTATAAAACATGAAAAAAATTAGACTTTATGAAAATTAATTGGTTAAAAAAATATTCTTACATTTTCAGTCAAATATTAATATTTAGTACATTTATTTTTAATAAACAGTTGTTTTTAAAACCGATTTTTTGTGTTTAAAAAAACCGGTCTATTCGACATGAGAACAATTAACATTTTGAAAAACCGACAGTACTTCAACGAAAAAAAAAAACGGTTTTTTAACTGGTAGGAAAACATTGTCGATCACTCTAATTTCAACTTAGAAAATAATAATAATAATAATAATAATAATAATAATAATAATAATTGAGAGTCCTGGCAAGTTTTCTGAATTTAATGTTTAAATTTGTTTAATGCACTGCACCATTATTAATAAAAAATATTTTTTTTATTTGTTATTTGGCCCTTTTCGATTTCAGGTGACGAATTGCTTTTAAGCTAAAGAAATATTTCTTGGTACTTTAGAGTAGATAGTTCAAATTTGCGCATTCGCAATGATAAAGCTAATTTTTTTTTTTTTTTATAATTTAATAATGACTTGGAAATCTAAATAAAAAGCTTGGAAAAAAAATAATAAAATGACAAAAACGTTTATGACCCACTCTAGTCTGCCACAATTTTTTGCAGCATTTGAAAATGATTTATTGTTTTTCTTTTCTGATTAAATAAAATTTGTTTTTGCCCGGCAAAAATAAAGCAAAAACTAATATAAGTTTTTAAAAAAAGAGAGAGTATTTTAGTTTAACACTTTTAGTTGGATTTTAGCAAACAAAAATTTAACAAAACATGGTACGAGTATTTGTTCTGCTTGTAAATGTGTTAATTATAATAAGAGTGCATTTTGCATTCGCATTTGTTTCGAACAAAAAAGTGAAATTTCTTTTGGATACAAAAAATATTCAGTTTATTTATTATTTAAATATTTAAAGTGATAACCATACAAATAAGTGCAAGTACTGTATTTATATGTAAAAGGTAAATAGTTTTCATATTTTGATTTGAATTTCAAATGTCGTAAAAGCAAAATTTCAATTAATAATTATCAAGACATGCTTTGCTTCTAAAGTGCACTCAAGCTTGAACTTTAAAGAGGCAGGTGTGGGCAGTAAAAGATACGCTATAGGAAAATAATTTTGAATTATTTCAAAAATAAATGTAATATAGAACAAGAATTATAAGTAAAAATTTTCCACAAATATTTTCAAAATTGCTACTTATAGCTTAGTACTCGTAACAGTATACAGATGGACAAAAACCCCCAACATATTGACTTAGAATTCTAATGCTGAGATAGTTGATGCATGTGTGATGGAATGTTTGCTTTACAAATATATCATAATATCTATGATTTTCAACCACAACATCACCACCTACACATTTTTTTATTTATGTTATCCATTCCAGTTATATTTTTACAGTTTTCTTAAAACTTAATGAAATTTTTTTCCATCATTCAGTTAAGTCAAAATTCTAAATGAATAATAAAAAAATTATAATTGTAATGCGCTCTAATAATTAAAAACGTAAACAAAAGCACACGTAATTTCAAAATAAAAAGAAGATTATTCTCTGCCTACCCTCTACACAACATATATTCATATATTTAATTACACAGTGCTACAATAAAAAATTGCCTCCATAATTCCAACGCAAAATTAAAGCAAAACCTGAAAGATTTTTTTTAAGTTAGTTCGCATTTCGGTTTTATGGCCTCTTGAATTGAGTATTTTTCAATACAATTGGAAATAAAAATCATTTAAATTATTTAATTCAAATGTTATTATATTTTATTGCTGTTTTGTAGACCACTAGCATTATTACAGTAGATTTTTTTCTGAATGCCACTCCCTTTTTACGCCCATTTTTGCATTAATATTGTTCAATTTATTTGACTTCACCTTATGTCTAAAATACTGAACCGATTAAAATGGAACATGGCAGATATATGTGCCTTTGAAGGAATTACTGACTGAATGCCACACCCACTTTTAAGAAAGGTTTACTTCTTTTTAAGAAACTTTCAAAATTTATTGAAATTTTAAATGACAAAGGTAAAAGAATAACACTTTGATAAAAGTGGGCGAAAAATTGGTGCGGTACCCATACAGATTTAATTTTTTTGTTCCTTGTGTTTATTATATTAATTGTGAATTGTCTCAGTAGCATCAAGAGTATCAAAATTGATTTTTCTGAAAGTACCACTGGGCGTGGCATTCAACATATTTTTTAGTTTCTTGATATATGTTCAAAATTTAATTTGAACTTGCAAAAATGGAATTGCTTATAAAAAGTTGTCGGGGCATTTTTATTAACATTACATCCTATATTACCTTTCAAATAATGCACTATATATATGTACTAACAACTACTTAAATCGGTTGGATAATGTGCAATTATTAGTAAAAGTGGTTGAAATTTAAAAGAAGCTTTATATTACATAAAATAATAATTACCCATAAATGTGTTGAAAAATACTGATTTACCTTTTTTTTTTATTTTCACACATAATGAAAAAGTTCCCCAAAATATCCGAAGTTTAAGAGTCAATAAAATCGAAATTCAAAGTAACTTTGCAAAACCCTATAGAGTTTTTATTGACCCAATGCTATACTTTCATTTCACATTGAAATTATGGAGACAATATTCAATAACCCAAAATTTGTCGCATAGTGTTATTCAAAGAACATCTACTAATATGTATGTATAAGAGCATTAAAAATGTAAAATAATTAAAAAAAGAAATAATTAATAAAATGTGTAATAAAAACTTGAAAGAAGTAGACAAAAGAAGCTAAAATAAAATAATTAGTTTAAAATAAAACATCATTACTAATTGCAACAAACGGAATGCTTTTGTTATGTTTTTATTGAAATTTTGAAAATATAATAAAAATAACGATTTTTTAAAAGAATAAATTAGTCTCATTTCTTAAAAATACACTCTAATTTCGTTATTACTTGCAATTTTGAAGCTAATTATATTTACTGTAGATTCATTTAAAAAATTAAACATAAATTTTTTATTTTGAATCTATATTTGTATCCTCAAATATTCCTATCATCTTTTTTAATTTGAATTTTATTTTTAATTGTATATTTTTTAAATACTCCCAAAAAATTAAAATGCAAAATATATTACAAAAATGCAATTAAATTAATGTCTATGGTAAAAATTTATAATATTTAATAGTGATGGAGAATTTATTACTATTGTACTTTCTCAGTACATCCCTGACAGATTTAGTACTTTTTGTTTTCCAAAAAAAAAAAAAAAAAAAAAATGTAATGAAATACTCTTTAAATTATTCTTATTTAGAAAGAATTTATTTGTAACTCAATGAAATATTTTCTTCTTTGTTTTTAATAAATGTTAATTCAATTAGTTTTGACATGACGATTTTTTTCTTGTTAATTTTTGTTAACCCATCTAATAAAGAAATTTTCTCTAAAAAATATTTGGAAATGTAAATATGCTTTTAACTGAGGTTCTGCAAATTTAAATTTAACCTCGATGGTATGAAAAATTTCTCTCTTCGATTGATTTTAAAATCACTGGCGAATGGATTTGAAATTAAGATCGCACAGAGTTTAGGAAACTTTTTATTTCACTAGATTATAAACACAGCTATAAATAGTTCTTCAATCGCACGGAAAATGTTATATCCAACTTTAAAGAATTTGGAAACACATTTCTGTTTTAAAATACTTTTCTATAATTTAGTACATACTTTGAATCACAAAATAGTATTACTTTTAATTGATACCAGTACCATTTCATAATTTTAATTTTCCATCCCTGATTTTTAAGGTATTTTTTTTCTATTTAATTTAATAAAAAATATTGTAACTTTTAAAGATTATTTTAACAGACTGGTTAACGTACATATAGACACCATTATTTCGACTCTGAATATGGGAAATATGGACTAACTTGAGCTTCCTAGCTTATATAGATTAAATATACAAAACAAAAATTATTATATTATGTAAAAACACTCGCGAACACGAATTTTTCTAATCATCAGAAAAATTTTAGTTTCATCCCATCTCAAATTTAATTTATATACGACCAAAAAAAATATGCTTCCCCAAGCTTTATACTAGCTTTTACCCAGTGCGCTTTACTACTCTCCTAATTTTCTGTTTTGGGTTAATACTTTGCCTAAGCCTACCAGTCCTATTTTGATTTCAATTGCGAAAAGTTTTCCCCATAAAATGTTAACTCTTTTACTATAATTGTTTCTCAGATATGAGTTTTTTTGTATGGGGGATTATCCTTCCCCCTGGACCTATCCGTCCCAATTATGTCAATGAGAAAGTTATCTAAACAATTTTTTATTAATTTTTCTGTTATAGTTTTTTAGGTATGGAATAATTAATATTTTCTTTGTATGTAGGGTACCATTGTTCCTACCCATTGCATTTTCATCTCATGTGGGAAAGTTATTCCCACAAAATTTCAGGACTTTTGCTGTGGTAGTACTTTAGATATGGGATAATCAATATTTCCTTTAAATGGAGGTATCCTTCCCCCTGGACTTAACTGTCTTATTTTCATATCAATTATGGAAGAAGGTAAAGTTATTTTCACAAAGTTATAAGATTTTTGCTCTAATAGTTCTTTAAGTATGGGATAATTTTTTTTTTTGTATGGGGGTACATTCTCCTTGGCCCTACCTATCATATTTTCGTATCAATTATGAAAGAAGGTAAGAAAATTATTTTCACGAAATTTTAGTACTTTTACTATAATATCTATTAGATATGCGAAAAGTTTGAAGTGTAAAAATTTCTCTTTTGCACTGTGGTTCCAAAACGCTTATTATTAGAAATAATTTTGTAACTTGTGATCCGTTGAAAACATCTGAATAAAATTTGATATGGCCAGAGCTGAGCTATTTTGGGGTATGTCATTTCTTCAAAAATGTTTAAATTATTTTAAACATAGATAGTCCTTTAAGTTCATTTAAATTTGACGGGCTTAGTTTGTACTTAAAGTTGAAATTGTAAGTTTTTCGGATCGTGGTCTAAATAAATTTGGCGGAATTTAATTTATATGTATTAATTATAATTCTCTATGTTCTAACCAAATACTTTGATAAAATGATTATATTTTTGCTTTAAAACTGAGAGAAACTTTATAGGTCATTTTTAGCATTTTTCACATGTATTTTATGAAAAATTTAAACACATCTCAAACTCAAATGCTGGGTGTACGTCATAACTACAGTTTATATTTCTCGGCCGATATCTTTTACAAAAAAGCATGTAAGCATGACCTGAAAAACTTGTAATATAAATTTTATGTATGTATGTATGTATTTTTTTTTTACAAATTATTTTAATATTTGAGTTGAGGTAAAATTTAAACTAATAAAGATATCCTAACGAAATTCTGATATAGTATAGTTAAATTTGTTTTTAAATCAGAAAATTCAATCAGCCGCCGCCACCGAAAATTTCATGACGAATTGAACCTCTGCCTACCATCAATAAATTGTCATTCTGTATGCAACATGTCGAAATAATCGTGTAAGACCCCAATGTATATATATTCTTGGTCCTCGTGAAAATCTAAGACGATATAACGATGTCCGTCCGCCTTCCATGTGTAAGTCTATTGTTAGCAGGATATGGCTCCGGGCGAATACCCTAGGGCAGGGGTTTTCGCAAGATCTTGCTTCGCGAGTGTTATCTGTTGAAAGCACGATAGGGCACCGGGCGGACATCCTATGGCAGGAGTTCTCACAACATCTTGCTTCGCGACCCTCTTTTGATATTGCAATGGAAGCGCGACCCACTATAACTTTGACCAGTTTAAAAACCAGAAAAAATGTTATGTAAAGAAAAAATAATTTAAAAATAATATTCATAATTGCAACAGCATGAGATTTTTAATATTAAGAGCCTTTTTCTGTTAATGCATATCTAATATCATTCTCTACAAAAGATCGATTCTATAATGAACAAAAGAGTGAAAAATATAGCTCCACATAAAAATTTATGTTGATGAACATTGTTCTGTTAGTTTTAGGGCTTCGAAGTTGTTGAAAAACTTCAAAATTAGAAGCCGTTTTGTCATAAAACCTTGACGTGATGAACATTTTTTATTTAATTTTATACACTATATATAAAACAAAGAATAATTAATATTTAAATTTATTTGCGATATTTTTTTCTATTTTCTATTTTTTCTAGCATTCTGTTGACTTGTGTAATCAAACATTTATTCTTTTCGAAAACTTTTGTCTTTCAACTCAAAAGTGAAAAGGTAATAGAACAAATATTTCCCACATTTTAATAAAGGCTCAAAATTTTAAGTAAAATTCTACAATTTTATCATTACAATATAAACATATACTTTATCATTGTACTCAATAGAGAATGAATGAAAGTACATAATAAAGTACGGGTAAATTACATGCAATGTCTACAAAGATGAATTGACTTATAGAAAATTTCTAATATGAACTTAATTAGTTTGTGCAGACAGTAAAACAAAAAATATCAACAGATTTGGCTTTCTGATTTGTACTCGTTAAGGGAAAGTTGTATGAAAATTGGTCCGTTTGTAATTACTCATCCATTCATTCACATAAATACTTAAGTACTTAGATCCCAGCAGGAAAATATATTAGTCCTGTATCCCTGCAGGCCTTTGTGATTACCTCCACACCACTCCGAAAAAATCTTAAACTCATTCCACTTTGCCTTCCATGAAAATTGCTCAAAAAAATCCTTGACTTTCTTTAAAAAAATCCGGTACTAATTCTTGTTTCCCTTTCATTAGATGTGATAATAGAAGGTGTATTACTCACTTATTAATTTTCTCATTATAGATAGAAATATTTTTAATTTCGAAACTTGTAGGCTCAAAATCATTTAGTCTTATTTTAAGTGTCGTTAATAAAGGTAGTCCGCATGTCTCTTTTAAAATTGAATTTAATTTGTAATAGGATTGCATATAAGAAAGCAAATTTATTTATTTAGTAGTTCTTACTTTCTCGCTTCTTTTTTAGAAGTGAAGACCTTTCCCCCAATGACACGCCATATAAAAAAGAAATAGTTTTGGAATGTGAGTGGATCCTAAATAAAGCATTTTAGAATGTCTCTTGAGCCTTTCTTTTTCTGGCTGGGATAGACTTAAATATATACATAAATAAATTTATATTATTATATTATCTAAGTACACATATTTTCGTATAAGTTGTTGAAGGATGTCGAAAAGTTGATAGATCTGTAATTTATCTTAACTACAAGAATATTTACGGTTAGAGAAGATTTTGCACAAAAACGCTTTTTTGGAAATAAAGTGAACCGTTGAATGTGTCAATAAAATTTCACCTAACCAGAGGTGAGGTGTTTTCGAGTTGATTTGAAGGAACACAGATACCTAACGTATCAGGGGGGAGGGGGAAGTGGGTAGACCTCCAAAGTTGGTCATCTCGGGTATGCATTTTTTAAATTCGCCAAAAATTCATTTCTGATTTGACAGAAAACAAATTTTACATATAAATTGTCCTTGCAAATCCCTACAAAAAATATGATTCTTACAAAAATGCAAGAATTGTATGAATTATATATATATATATATATTTTTAAATTTGTTTGTAAAATTCTCAAGTTAAAACTGGTATCAAACAAAATTATGTTAATTAAATACCTCCATATACATATTGGGTAAAAACACAAAATTTATTTTTTGACAGATGCCTCTTTGAATGGTAAAAGTATATTTTTAAAACACATTGCAAATATTGTTGATCAAATAAATTTAAATTTTAAATATACTTTTTGAAAATAATGTTAATAAATATAATAAAATTTCAACGAGTGGAGATTTTCAAGTGAAATTCTGACTCAAAAAATCACAATCTCTGTTTTGTATCGAAATACCCAAAGTTCCAATTCGGAAAAAACGTGTTTTAAAAATTGACTAAAATTAATAAAATAAAATTCTAAATTAAAAGTCCGTTTCGTAATTTCCTTTTTTTTAATTTTAAAATTAGAAGTAGTTTTCTTATAAAACTTTGACGTGATGAAAATTTTTTATTTAACTTTATGCACTATATACTATTGTAATAAAAAGAATATTATTATTATCTATACTTCTTTCTCTTGTGTAATCAAACATTTAATTCTTTCGAAAACTTTTGTCTCTCAACTCAAAAGTGAAAAGGTAATAATAGAACAAATGTTTCCCACATTTTAATTAAGGCTCTAAACTTTAAAAACACTCTTAATTTTTTGTATCTAAGTTAACCTTCAACAAACCATATGCTTTATCATTGTACTCAATAGAGAATAAACTAAGTACAAATAAAATTTGGGTAAATTACATACAATGTCTACAAAGATGAATTGACTTGTAATCAATGGTACGCGTGGAAAATTTTAACCAAAATATCAACAGATTTGTCTTTTGGTTTTCGGCTCGTTAAGGGAAACTTATATGAAGTTTGTTTTTTTTTTTTGTATTTATTCATTTATTCATTTAACATATTTACATAAATACTTACATAGACTTATGTACATATATACATACGTACGTACTAATTCTCATAATAAAAAAGAAAAAGAATAAAATTTATGTTGTTAACATTACCTAATTACACATATTTTCGTAGACGTTGTTGAATGATGTCGAAAAGTTTCTAGGTCTGTAATTTACAAACATCCTAATTACAAGAATATTATTATATATAGTGAAGATTTTGCATAAATATTAACAACATAAATTAACAAAAGAATGGTTGCTGGGAAGCAAGCCGGTTAAAAAATATCGGTGACAGCTTAAGGGCAGATTATTTCGGCGGCGGCTATTCGGCTATAAGCCGATTTTTTTATTTCTAAGAAACAATAAAAAAAATATATAATAGCTCACCCGGCAAACGTTGTTTTCGCATATAACTTATTTCTAGTGAATATTTTGGTTATTTATTAAAAAAACTAACGAATGTATTGTAAGTGTGTGGGAATGGGTTTGAGTTTACCCTTTTGTTAAAATTTATAGCCTTTAATTCCTTCAAGACTTATAACTATCATCGGATAATTAATTAGGAAGACATAGGTAGGAGGAGCTTTTACCCGTTTTGCCCTATTTTTCGTCCCAAATGTTGGAATTTCAAAAAAATGTATATCTTTAAGGTCCTTTCACATATTGCATGACAAAGTTGAAGAAAACCTGTTGATTAGTGAAGAGGATATAGGGTGAGGAAGCCCTCGGTTTATTAGTTAATAAAATATAGGGAGGGCGAGCTTTTACCCCTGGTGGTCTATTTTACGCCCTCTAGCAATTTTAAATATACTTTACGACCAATTCATTAAAGCCGGGGGAGTTCATGTTCACCATGACTCGAGAATTTTATGTATATATATAAGTATATATACATATATATATACATAATATATATATATATACATAATATATATATATATATATATATATATATATAATACATATATATATATATATATATAATACATATATATATATATATTTATATGTTATATATGTAACTAAATCGATATATATATATATATATATACATACTTATATATGTACATAAAATTCTCGAGTCATGGTGTTTGTAATTGAACTCCCCCGGCTTGATCGATTTTTTTATAAATTGGTCGTAAAGTATATTTAAAATTCCAATATATATATATATATATATATATATATATATATATATGTATGTATGTATATATATATATACGTAATATATATATATATATATATATATATATAATGTGTAAAAAACATCGATTTAGTTAAATATATAACAAATTTAAACTAGCAAATCAATTCCAATTAAATAAAACATAAAAATTCTATACATTTCATAAAAATGTTTTTAAAATATTTGTACAAAATTATTATGACTAGAAAAATTTGGGGCCCACGCTGAGCCTTGTCCTTTAAACAGACACACAGACGGACGGACATAGATAGAACGTATTAGATTTTCACGAGAATCCAGAATGTACATATATATACTTTCGACATGTTACACACGGAATGACAAACCAAATATACTCCCATCTTTTTTAATGGTGGGTATAAAAAGAATATCCAATTAAATAAAAATAAAAACGTTGTTTAAAATATTAGTATATAAAGCTAGTGTGGACTAGAGAAATTTGAGGTAAGAATTACAGCTATTCACAAACGGTTTAAAACATGGTCGTATTGACTTGTTATTTCTCTTAAACTTCGCTTTTATAATTTATTTCAATTAAGTGATTTTTTAGTAGCAAAATTTAACCTTGTCTGAGTTCACACAAGGCAATTTTTCTTACTGAAATTCTGATTTCGTGTGAGAGCGAGCGAGAGGGAATATGAAAGGGTACAATATTGCCTGTACTTTGAATTTTGTTTTGTTTTTCAATTCAAGGCAAGAATTGCTGAAGTAAAATTTTGTGTGTGAACATAAAAGCAAGTTCAAAAGAATATGTGTGAACTTAGACTTTAAAAATGTGTATATTATACCGAAAAGATACTCAATATTCGAATTTTCTTAATAAAAGAACTTGCAACTGCATGAATTACCAAGTTTTGTAATATTAGAAGTGCAACAATATATACTTCAAATGAGATGGGTTATACCAAATAACATAAAAATGACTGAACGGCTGAAAAAAGGAATAACAAGTGAGACACCAATAAGCCAAAAATTTAGGCGGCGGTTAGATTTGCTGAAAACAATCGGCTAAGCTTCTAGCCGACAAACACGCCGCTATGGCTAGCTGGATGAGGAAAGGGTACTTAATATAAGTCCAAATCACTTCAAAATTATTACAATATAATTTCGGAAAATTACTTTAATTCAAAATTGTTATTTTAGACCTCTATTGCCTATTTTATACCTCTATTTTTTTTTTTAACTAACATAAATTAATACAAAATCCACTATACACAAAAATTCATAGGTCAGTTATTCCTAAATCTCTCGTTATTTTTTCAACATTTTTCCAAAATGCCTCAAAGTAATTTTATAGCAAATTTAATAGGCTGTTTTTTAATAAAAAAAATCACTTATTACATATTTAAACTAATAAAGTCAAAATAAAAACAAAACTTTATTAACTATATTAACTAACAAAATCCATAAATAAAGTCAAAATAAAAACAAAATATTTTTCAACTGCATTAACTGACATAATCCATGTGAGTCATAAATGTCATGGCTTTTCACTATAAAAAAAATCATATAAAAATATACAACAACCAACATGCAAAGTTTTTTTTCTAAATAACTTACTTTTTTAACATTTCTACCAGTCTAGAGATTATGTAAAGTAAATAAAATAAAAAATAAAAGCATTAAGCCGAATTTTGTTTAAAAATAAAAAAAATATTACAGACTTGCCTTAAGTCATGTTCTTCAGATCAAAGTTTAAAATGTCATCATAAAAATAATAAAAAAAAACGATAATGTGAAATATGTATGTTTATTGTTGTTGTTTGGAATTATTTTTAAAAACTTTTTGCATAACAATGATAATGGCCCTTTCCTTTCCCAGTTTTTTTTTTATCATTTTTTCTGTTTCATGTTAAATGTAATTTATATTTTTTATTTTAATTTCATATTTGTTGTCATGTGCATAAATGGAATGTATAACACGTTTATGTAGATGAGCATGTTAAAATAATTAAAATCTGAAAAAAATAATATTTAATTATAATAAAGTAAGGTTTTGCATGTATGTATTTTGGTTTAAATATTTAATTTAAATTTTTAAGCGAAAGTGAAATGTTATTATTTGAATTATTACGATTGCAATTGATATAGAGCAATTATAACGTAAGTTACATATTACTAAGTATTTACTTCACATTAAAATAAGGACAAACTATTACAGCAAAGGGTTTTTTACGATTTTTTTTAATGGCTCTGGTAAAAAAGTATTTTGGAAAAAAAAGAATTACGCAATACTTAAAAAGTCAAATTGCTAAAAATTTGATTTTTTCTAATTTGCTTATGAAATTCACATTTATTGTAGGTTTAGTAAAAATCATTTACAAGCAATTCAGAACATATTAAGATTTCTGCATTGGGATTTTGGAACTCATTTGATATAAAAATAGCACAAAGTCCGAATGGTCTAGACTTTCAGAAAAGTATAAAATCTTTATTTCAAAAAAGAAAGATTGATGAGACTTTCGGCAAAAAATAATAATAATATTAATAATAACTGTTTTTCAAATTTTAAATTTTACATTTTTTTCTTGGTTGGCTTGAAAAAACATATAAATAAAATTTTATGTGGTCAATAACACCGCACAACAATATTTTTTACACATGAACGAAACCATACACATATAAGCAGAGACATTTTGTGATAGGACTGCGTACTCAGTTTTACATTTCGTGTTCGAAAATCCCTTTAAAAGAACTTTGAAATTTCAAAAATAATAATTTTTCTTATAAATTATTTTAAAATCTGTCACTTTCTCAATAGTGTCGATATGGGCATCAACTGATAGAATAGGATTTAGAAATTACAGTAAAATTATTTGTTTAAACTTTTTAGAGCCTTATAATGTCAAAAATGTCTTTTGAGTATTTTATTCTTAAATATCCTTGAGATTTTAAAACAAATAATTCTTAAATTATAAGTTATAATAATTTTAAACACATCTCAATATGTTTTCCTAATCTCACATTTTGACCTTTTAGCTGCAACAGTTCAAATTTTTTACAATGTATTCTTATACAATTATTCAATGAACTTGAACCCGAATGCAAAAATTCTAAAGAAAAACTCTATAAAAATTTCAACAAAAATTGGAAACTAGTTAACCTTTATTCACACTGTGCACGGTGTAAACTTATTACTTGACTCCCCTGCTAGGTTTTCTAAAAATAGAAACAAACAGAAGGGACAAAACAAATAACAACAACATTGTTCATTACTACTTAATAAGTGACTAAACAATTACATTGCTTCATTTGGAAAATACAAAATAATTGTAAAAAAAATCTTTTTCGTAAACCATTCGTCTAACTCAATAACATATAGTGAAAAGAAGTCACTGATTCTATTTACCGAAAAGTTGTGAGTTAAGTAAATGATGTTTACAGAGTCCTGATGACGGTCGTAGCTGACTAGAAAATGCATTCCACGCTGCCGAGTGTCCAATAAAATTTTACAATGCATTCTTCTACAATTCTTCAATGAACTTGAGCCCGAATGCAAGAAATCTGAAAGAGCTCTATAAATATTTCAACAAAAATTACAAACTAATTATTTTTTACAGTGTTTATGTAAATTTTGTTTTCGTTATATATATTGTAATTTTAAATATTATTTAATAATCGTTTTTTAGACCTAAGGACGAAGTTTATAGAAAATGGTTCAAATCGGTCCTATATTTTACCTTGCCACCATACAAATTTTTCCCAGAAAATCCCTTTAGTGATCATAATTATCTTAGTTATGCGAATATTTTTATAAAAATCGGAAAAGGAATGTTTTCTTTCGACATAGTCTTCCCCTCGCGAGAAATACGTGAATGTGTATAAATACCATAAAATTTTTAACATTGAAATAAAATTTGGCACGATTATTTTGTATTTAAATATAAATCTTGCTATTAAATTACGGAAAGATCGGTCACTAATTGACCATATCTCCCATACAACACCAATTCCAGAATGTCACTTTAAGGCGAATAAATGGCTTATAAATAATTTATTTTGTTATTTTATTTGCTATAATTAAAATTTATATAATTATAAATAATATTACCAAATTTCAAAAGGATAGTTCGAATACAAGGTTCATTACAGAAAATGACTTTAATGCGCATGAATTTCATAAAAATGTTAGATTTTGAACTAAATTTTGAAATATATTAGTTTTGTATAAGTGTTTAAACCTCAATATGAATTGTAACAAGGATCAGTCCACATATGATCATAGTTTCTATATAAGGATCTCTCTCGAAAATAACATTCATGGGTGTATCTGATGATTTAGAATATTATATTGTTGCGCTTTACTACAGCTTTTTTTCTTGTTGATTATTTACAAGATGATATTAAATATAATATAAAAACAAGTAAGAAAGATATAGTCGGTCAAGCCCGACCATATGATAACCCACACCATTGTACAGGGGTCCTATATTTCGTGGATGGGTCTTATGGACAATTCTGAACCGATACTTTTACTAAGTGTAAAATAAAATATATGAATACAGAATATTACGTTAATACTAACATTTATATGAATTTATACACTTTAGGGTGATTCCCGAAAGTGGACTTATATGGGAACTATGGTAAATTATGGAGCGATCTTCTTAAAATTTATCACCGTGATTTCTACTTATATAAAACTTATTTGTGTCGAATATAAACCTGATACTAACATTTGTATGTGATTTTCGGAAGAAGGTTTTATATGGGAGCTATGGTCAATTATGAACCGATCTTCATAAAATTTGGCACAAAGATTGAAACTTATACAAAACTTCCTTACACCGAATTTCATTAAAATATTGCTATATTTAATTCATTTATGATCGTTAAACCTCTATTCCGGAAGGACATTTGTATGGGAGCTAGGTGAAATAATGGACCGATCATCAACAATTTCAATATGCTTTGTCCTTGTGTCACGAAAGTCCTATGTGCCAAATTTCATTGAATTATATTCAAAATTGCGACTTTGTGCACAAGGTTTACATGGACAGCCAGCCAACCGTCCAGCCAGCCAGACGGACGGACGGCCATCATTAGATCGATTCAAAAAGTGATTCTGAGTCGATTGGTAAACTTTAAGGTGGGTGTTGGATGATTTTTTTTTTTGTGCGTTACAAACATCAGCACTAACGCATAATACCCCAACTACCTATAGTGGTGTGGGGTATAATCATAGTCTACTATCTTTTCGCAGATTAAAAGTTATAAGTAATGAATTTAAAGTTAAATAAATATAAATATTGAACTTACCATCGTTTTAACTTTCAAATATATTTTAAAGTCATCCAAATAATGTTGTCATGTTACACATAAGGTAAGAATTAATTAAAATTTAAATACTATCTATGTCTTCTAAAATGGCTATAATGGTTTTGCATGCTCGATGTCTCACTAAACTGAAAATTAAATTTGATCACTTATTCTTAGGAATAATTTTTAAATCATTGAATGGATTAAACACTATTGGAAAAACTAAAAACACAGTTATACTATGTTAAGTCTATATTTTCAAATGTATATGAAATTTATCATTAGACATATTTTTGATTTTTGTTGTACGGTGTAATATTTAACTTTCTAAACAAAGAGCAGGAACGGGCATTTTTAATCGCTTTTGCTTTCCAAAAAATTAATTTTTTCCACACAACTTTTTTAATATCTCAGAAACTTTTAAATAGGTAAAATAAAAATATACAACTTGAAGGTAATTGGAATGAGAATTTGTTGGTATTTAATCAAACCAAATCAGACAAGTCATTCTCGAGATAATTTTCTATATAACGGTTTATGTCGGGAACTAGATTAAAAAAAAGGTGAATTATAGGCTTAAAAGTTCATAATTATTTGTATATAAATTGACTAAGAAAATATACTTTTTTGTTGGCTTGTATAAAGCTTTTTTTCAAAATCAGTCCAAAAATGTGTGTCATATTTTTAAAAAACTACACCAAGTTTTTATGTAAATTGTAAAATTTTCAGATGCGAATAACTCGCTAAAATCATTAATCATAAAACATACTTCAAAATAAAATTACAAAAATTAAAAAATTTTCAACAAACAAAAAGAAGATGGGAATTAAATACAAAAAAAAAATAATTTATTAACATAACAGACTTTTTAATACTAAAACCAAACTAGTGCATAGTTTATGCTTCTTTGGAAGTTATTAATAATTACTTCCAAAAATATATATTTTCAGCAAGAAAAAACCTCAGTAATTTCTAAGGCAATTAAAATTTTACAAATTTAAAAGTATTTTTAATATCTTTAGATAAGGTTAAAACAGAATTTTTATTAATAAAATTTTATAAAAACAGTTTTGAGAAAAGTACTTCAAAAGCAAAGAATAAGAAGCATAAAATAAGAACATCCTAGCTATGACAACCATGGGTTAAACAAGAACTTCTGTAACTCTTTTTCAGCACTAAGTACTTCCTTCCAATGATAACACAATGTTAAAATCATGACTTTTTCAGCTCTTTTTCATTTATTTATTTTTTTTTTTTTTTGCTGGGTATTAATATATATTTTTATTTACATACATAGATATTGAGAGTTTGTTCTTTATTTTGAAAAGTTAAATATAAACTATTCGGCATCAACAGATGTGATAAGTGCATTTTTAAATGATTTGATTATATTGTGGAAAGGGTATTGTGTATTGGTAACAAACTTATTTCGATGACTGTTGTCTCCTTGATAGATTGATTTTTCTAAAATGATATTAAGTTCCATACAGCTTAATGTTATCTCAGGCAGAATATTCTTGTTGATAACTTCTTTAAAAAATTAATCCAAGCATGGTTATTTTATAAAAACAGACGACTTCGGAAACAAATATTTCATAGGCATATATGAACGTATTTCACATTTTCGTTAAAAATAAATATGTTCTTAATTGACAATTATGTGTATATCACCTTCAATGTTAAAATTGCAATAAATTTATGCCAAAAGTTTTAATAAATAAGAGAAAACGTAATTATTTATTTTGTGAAATTTTTACATCCTAACTCGATAATTTTGCTGGCGCATCACTTACACTAATCAACGACCTTATGTGATTATTAGTTTTCGATATATAGCTTACTAAAAATTAACTCTTCTGTAGTATTTTTCAATATTTTAAAATTTTGAAAAATAGATTAAAGTTGATTTATGGTTAGTAATATTTGCATAAGAATATGTCATATATGATGATTTTTATATAACTTTAGTCGCCAATTTCCACTTTTTCAACCACCTGTTCACTTTTTTTGCCCTTTTTTTGAAATGGAACTAAATGGCGACTTTTTCATTATATAATAAATCCAATTATTAATTAATTAATTAATTAATTATTATATATTAAATCCAATTATTAATTAATTAATTATTAATAATTTTGAGATTGTTTCACAATATGCTTATGTTAAAAAAGACCCGGAAAAATGTATGAACTTAAACTGTTAAGACCCAAAGCTAGTGATAAAGTTTATGAAAAACTATGCGGAATCTTTTTGGACCATATTGGAAAAATTATGAAATAGATTTGATGAACACTTATATCCTAAATTATACGTCTTTTTCTAATGAAAAATAAATTATCCAACCGACTAAAGGTTATCACTTGTGAATCCATGGTTTCAGTTCTAAATTTGTTAGATTCTCATTAGAGTCCTGATGAAGAATTCGAACAAAAGTACAGAAGTTTAAATAATAACAAGTTAGAGCGCCATATTCGGCTGTGACGAATCTTTTATACCCTTTACCACTTCACCAAGAAATAAAAGGAAATACTATGCTTTAATATTTTCACGATTTATACTTCAAAAAAAGAAAATAAATAATAATAATGGTGTCTATTCTTGAAAACGCGTCGAAGAAGTGAAAATTTCCATTAAAACAAAAATAAAATTTTAAAAAATTATTTTTGTTTACCGTACATTTCTAAAATGGAATTTTCCGTTTTTAAAATATAGAGAAAAGCGTTAAAGTTTTCAGGATTATTACATTTTAAAAATATATGGTAAACAAAAACAATTTTTTATACTTTTTTTGTTTTAATGGAAAATTTCACTTCTTTGACGCGTTTTGAAGAATAGACACCAATAATAATAATAATAATAATAATAATAATAATAAAAATAAAAAATAAAATAAAATAAAATAATAATAATAATAACAATAATAATAATAATAATAATAATAATAATAATAATAATAATAATAATATATACATTTCAACCGACAAACGGACGGACGTAGTCGTTTCTGCATCATTTCTTACAAGGATCCAGAAAATATAAACTTTTTTACTCTTCGACGAAAATTTTTATGAATAAATATTTATTTTTGCAATAATAAAAGTTATTATAAATTAAATTTATATAAATTTCGTACAAACTTTTAAAAATCGTTATAAACTTATAAATCGTTATAACTTGTAAGACCACTTTAATCCTATCTCCCATATAAGATGAATGAATTTCAAAATTAGGGTGGCATAATAAAGTGGGTATAATGGAATCCATCAAATAGAATATAACATTCTTACTTTTTTGTTTTAAAAGTTTTTTTTTTGGAGACCAGTGTTATTTGTATCAGTATATTAATTTACATAGAAAGTAACGGTTAATAATTTAACTAAAATTTGTGTTTTTCTAAGTTAATTATTACACAGTATAATTAGTAGACCTAACACTTATCCGTGATCAAATATTTTAAACATTATGTACTTAAATTTAATAATAATACTTAACTTTTAATTAATTCCATAAATAAATGTATGCACAAAAAGCCAAGATTTTGTTTGGCCATAATTGCGTGTTGAAATTTTTTTTATCTAATAGGACTTAAAAATTTATTCATATTTTTTTATTTTTTATTTATTTTTTATATATTTTTTTTTTACAAAATAATTGAAAGTAATTAAATCTTAGGCAATACACGATTAACAGATACATTGCACTGCTTTTATATAGAGTAATAAAAAGTGAAAATTTGTAATAAAATAAGTAGAAAATAAAAATTAATTACATTAACCAGCCAAACATAAAAATCGAAATAAAACCATAACAAAATAAATGAACAAAAAGTATCATTTACAATTAAACAAACAACACTGGTCGACAAAAAATTTTTTTCGTCCTCCTTCAATAAAAAAAAAAACAAAAAATATGTGGACCAGATGGAATTCGACCTGCTTAACACGAATCTGCTTTCAATTTCCTTCCATCAGGTCGTAATTTTTTTATGGGCATGTCTCATACCTCTCCCTTAATAAGGCTATTATATGTGTATACTTTATATTTTTTTATATGCAGACGAAAATTATATTTAAGTCATCTTAACATTATTTTTTTATCTACCCACCAGTTTTGGAGTCATTCAGCAATTAGTGTTGAAAAAAACAATTTCTTATGTAAAATTGAAGAATTTTTTTCTTTAAATTTTTTTTTTTTAAAAATGAATAGTCCATTATCATAAAGTTGGTATTACTATGAATAAAATAAACCATGTATCATCAAAATCGATATACAAGTCTTGATTTTATTCACAGTTAAGTAAAAATACTACATGGCTTAAAAATCAGGCCTTGATTCTTTTTTATGGGCATGTCTAGTATTTTTCCGTTTATAAAGCAATTACAGGAGTATATTTTACTCTAACTCGAGAACGGGTTGTCCGATTTAGACAATTGAAACACGAAAAAATACAGACGAAAATTTTATTCAATATTATTTTTTTTATCTGTTCAATATTTTCAGTTATTTGAAAATTAGTAGCGAAAAAAAATTAAACTTTTCATGAAAATTTGGAAACATTTTGCTCTGAAATACTCCGAAAATTTTGATCGGGTATAAAAGTAAAGTTAAAATAACCTAAAGATAACTTTAATCGGCATTTATAGGAGTTTTATCTATCTAAATTTGACAAAAACTTCTTTAGTTATACAGGTGTGACTGTTGAATAAGGTGGTCATATTAGTCATGCCAATAATAAAGAATCAGTAAGTGATACAAAAAAAAAATAAAAGCAGGTTCTTATTCAGCTCGTTAAATTCCATCTAGTCTACCTATTTTGTTTAACGAAAAAAGAAAAAATTCTTTTGCCCGTCAGTCTATATCCACTTCATTATAGGTATACATGGGTATCTTCACTTAACTGTGAAGAAAATCAAGATTTATGCATCAATATTGATAATACATGACTTATTTTATTTTTAGTATTACCAGCCTTATGCTAAAGGTAAAAACCCGAAACATTTTTGTCGTTTTCACTTTTTAAAAATACTTTTAAGAAAAAAACTTAAATTTATCAATAAAAATTTTTTCGGACTAATTTCTAAATAGCTCCGAAAATATTGAGCATTTAAAAAAATTATGTTATCTCTATATTTTTAGTCGGAATCTTTTGGTGTATCATTTATATAAATCGTACACATACATTGTGAAATATATTCGTTTAATGGACTTATTATAGGCGAAATATTAGACACGTTCATAAAAAATCAGACCAGATGGAAAAAACTGAAAGCAGATTCGCGTTTAGAACATCAAAATCATTATAGTCCAACTATTCTTCTTTAGGAGAGATTTTTTTTTTGCCGACCAGTGTAATAAATGCTGCATGATTCGTGATGAAGCAGCCACAATAATGAATATATTCAACCACAAAAACATATTGAATATTACTTACTTTCAGCATGATTCATGGCAGCAATATTTAAAGGGGATTACTAATAATAACCCAGTTGTAAAGAATATAAAAAAATAAATTAAGTATTTATCATATCGCTTTGTTTGTTATAATATGTCTAGTTGAATAAGTTGTTTTGAACTTAAAGTTCAGGTTTGTTTTCTTTTATTTTAGTTTCTTACAACTTAATTATGTAATTGAAAACATTAAGTTTACATAAGAAAAGAACTTTTGTTGTTATTTTTTTTTCTTCTTCATCATAAACAAAGAAATAAAACAAAGTACTTTAGAAGACGGGTTCCCAAATGGCGCTTCGTAGTATAGTTGTCCATACAAACCTTGTGTTGGGGTCCGCGAAGATGTATAAAATTCATTTGTTTTTTTTTTTTTTTGGAATAAGAGGAGGAATAAGAGATCGAAGCCGACCAAAGAATCAATTGAGGTATTAAAATATCTAATAATGTCACAAAGTCTTGCGTATATTGTCTAGTGCTTGGGAGTGTTTCCCGAGGAATAGAAGCTTGATTGAGGAGTTTTGCTTTATTATTATTATTTTATTTTTAAGAAAAGTGATGCGGTAAGCCATCGTCGTATTTTGATGATTTAGTTGAAATGAAAAAAGTTGTGCGAAAAAAGATTGAAAATGAAAAATTGAAGGCTTTGCTCGATTATGACTCATGTCAAATGCAAGAAATGCTTAATTGAGAGTAGATTAAGCAACAATTTTCAGGCTTTAAAATCACTTGGATTTATCCAAAAGTATCGAATTGTTACTGGCGATGAAAAGGGGAAACCACTATGATAATCCAAATTCTAGTCAACTAAAAAATTGACACCAAAGCCGAAATAACCATAGTACCCAAATAATGCTCTGTATTTAATGGGATCAGAAGTATGTCATCTATTATTCACTACTAAAACAGTGATCATGAGAGACTTGCGCTGAATACAATTGATCAGTATGAACAGAACTTTGAACGAAAAAGGGCCAGAATATGCGACCAGATACGAGTCTATGACTTTCCATCATGACCATGCCCAGACTAATGTTGCGCGACCAGTTAAAAAGTGATTAGGAAGTTTTTTTTTATTAAAAAATTATGGAAATTAATGCATATACCATATATTTTCCTGGCGACCCTGCAAACATTTTTTTTTTTTTTACTTATTTTGCATTTGTATTATTAAATACTTCATATATGGCTGGAGGTTCACGAGAAAATGAAAAATTCCTAAAAGAGTCCTCGAGGTAAGTTATTGTGAGAACCCCTGCTGTAGAAAATTATATATAATTATAAAATTATATAATTTCCTCATTTACTAGTATCAACATGAACCGAAAGAAAATACCGAAACCAGTGTAACAAAAACTGACCTTTGAAAACTGCATTTTTTTAAGTTTTTTATTCAAGAAAATCTGCTTTATGTTGTCGAGTTTTAGATGTATAAAAGTGGAAGAAGCATTGAAAGAACAAATTTTAGAATTTCAGTTATACCGTTAATAATAATAAATGTTTTATAAAAATTTATTTAGTTTTTATTAAGAATTCTATTAATAACCGTACGAGAATATAACAACATTACAACACATTAAAAGTAATTAAAATGTTAAAGTAGTTGAGGTAAATGCGACTTTTAAGTGCTCTACATAAAAATATAAATTATAATTTTTATTTAATTGCTGTATTTCAAATAAATCCGCCTCTTACGGACCTTTCTTATGATATAAATTTTTAATTTTTATCTAACTCATGAAAGAATATTGCCAAAGTGAAAATTTTAAGAAAGGGTATCTTAAAATGAAGTAAGTTTTCATTTGAGCTAGGAACATTGATACCTTTTATATATTTCTACCCCTTGTATTCAAACTACAGTAGCTAAATTTAAATTAAATTTGTGCTGATGTTTTTAAATTACAGTATAAAAAGTCCTAGCTTTAAAAATAATAATCAACTTAGAATCTGTAGTGTCTGAGTAGATATAAGGATATATGTCCATCGCTCTGGCTGCTAGCTATCCATACCCAGCAAAAACTTTGCTTTCCTGGTAAGCTAGCAGGTATAATTGGAAACAAAAATAAACTACAAACAAAAATAAAAAAAACAAAAAAATTTTGCCGTCAGTGAGACTCTAACTTGGACACACACTAACCATTAATTTTTACTGACTAACGTCTTACTAAGTACACCATCTCGCACATAGCATCCTAAACGATAAAAAATCTATTTAGTTTAAAATATCTTTTTAGACATTTTGTTATAAAAAACTAACAGCTTCAGAATCGGGTTGAACCAACAACCTTCTGGTTGTTAATCCGGCGCTCTAGCCAACTCATCCACGTGATTGCAGTATTACTGTGCTATTATACTATTGAGTACTTATTAATGTAATACAGAGTAGGCAAATAATAATGACGCCTCATTACCAAGAAACTACTTTAATAAGTAGTTGTTATTACCGAACACCAAATGTTTTTGCTGGGTATAAACTTTGTGAGCAAAGTATGTCGCAATTTTAAATATATCTGAACGATTTCGCACGAATAATAATTTTTTTACAGGTGCGAAGTTTAGTGAAATTGGTTATAGTCGGTTATTATAAAATAAAAAATTGCGAACAAATTAGTTTTATATAAATTTCACAAAAATCGGAGCTAGCCAGCTAGAATCTTCAGTCTCTTTCTTCAAAAGTGTTAAGAAACGCTAAGTAACTTATAAATCAATGGATGGATATGCAAGTTGTATTGAACTCTCTTTTAACGATAATTTTTGCTTGAAAATTAGGTATCAGTTTTTCGTCTTCCCTATGAATGCCCTGTACTAAGTGTAAATAAACGCTGATTCTTTGACGACAAGTCAAAGTTATCCGGAACCAAGTGAACTAATTTTATAACGCAATGCTATACACCAGGTCTATTACTCTACTAATTAGTATCTTAACTTTAATGAACCAACCTTTTTAAAAGGATATTCGTATTTTTTTTCTATGTATGATTTTGTAGCGATATTATAAAATTAATATATGAGAGCAAAAGGAGTTCTTGATCTCTTCAAAACCATGTTTACACGCATGTCAACAACTTATTTACTACAGCGACTAACCAGTATAATATTTCCTAAGTCCCAACAAAAACCTTTTGGTGTTCGGTAATGGCAAATACTTATTCCAGTAGTTACTTGGTAATGAGGTGTCATTATTTTTATAGTAATCTCAACTACAAGCATAAAAAATACATATTTATGACTGCAAAATTTGTTCATTGTTATGTTTATTTTTTACTTGTGCTTAACATCTACAACAACCAGTGTTACCAAAACCTAAGTAGGAAAAAGTGTAGAACCTACAAAGAAAAATGCTAGAAAGTGCTAAAAATAAAAAAAGTGCTAGAAAAAAGTGCTAAGAACAGAAACTGTGTGTGTGTATGTAAAAAAAGAGATATATTATTTATTTCCAGGGACTTTTCAAAATTCCAATTTTATCATAATGTATCCAAGTATGAATTATACTGTTATACGTGTTCCAAATAACATATAGATTAACATTTTGAAGAACTAAAAAAGTCTTCTTTCTTTTACAGAAAATATGATTTTTAAAATCTCATTTATTAATAAAAATTAGACACAGTATAAACTCGAGAATCTGCTCTCCCATATTCACGCCCCTTTTAATATATATGAAACATAATATTATGCAGATACTATTATATGCAATTTAGAGTGATTTCCAAAAGAGGGCCTCATAAAGTTTATCACTTTGCTTTCTAATTATATAAAATTGTTTGTGTCTAATGTAATCATAATACTAATGCTTATATAGGATTTATACACGTTAAAGTGATTTTCACCTGGAAACTATCATATTTTTAATTAAATGGTATTTATTTGTGCCAATTTCATTAAAATATTTTTATATTACAGACATTTACGTTCGTTAAACCTTATTCCGGGAGGATAATTGTATGCGGGCTGAGTGAAATAATGATCCGATCATAACCAATTTCAATAGGCTTCATCCAAAATAATTATTCGTGGAAACTTGATTCACAAAAGTGTATTAACAAATAAACGAGCAGGAATGCAACAATAAAACAAATTAATATACATAGGAAAGTAGAATTGGATCGAATCCGATCGAATCCCAAAAGTTGCAGTCTATGAAACTAGTAGTAGTAGTAGAGTTGCAGTAGTAGAGTAGTAGTAGTATTAGTAGTAGCAGTAGTAGTAGTAGTAGTAGTAGTAGTAGTGGTAGTAGTAGTAGTAGTAGTAGTAGAGTAGTAGACTTTAAAAATGCTGTCACAAATGTTACTTTCTACAATAAATTTTTTATATTATTATTTTATTAATACATACCTCACATTTTCGAAAAAAACCTAATTTTTATAATTGATAGTAACTTTCGTTAAAAATTTCCAAAAACACACTGAATAAATGGGAGCAATATTCTTTCAACGCACCAACTGCAAGATATGCTATTTTTGACCGCTTTCAGCTTTTCGAATATTGAGAACAAAGAGTAAAAATATAAATTTATTTAGTGAAGTGTTGGTAATCTGTAAACCATAAAATATTTATCGATTTAAAGCTTTCAAAATTTGAATTAAATGCAGTTCGATCAGTCATTTCGACCATTTTTCATAGCTTTGATTATACACATTTACTGTCCTATTCCACAAAAACTAGCTTGATAGTCTGTATAATATCTCAAAGGTATGCAGTAGTGCGAAAAGAGATACCTTACGTTGTTAAAACCAAAGACCAAAGCAATATACTAACTTAAATTATATACCGAAGCTCTCACCATTAAGCACGTAGGTAGTAATGAAAACAAAAAACTTGCCTTAAAAGTGATTACAAAAGAAAACCAGTACATAAAACTAAAACGGAAAATGAGGTAAATAAATGACAAATTATTAGTACTGGTAATACTACTCACTTATTTTTAACACAACAAGCCACAGTGCTAAACAACACTGCAACTAATACATATAACAAATAAATCTAACTTTTATTTTATTAGAACTTATTATTATTATGACCTCAGTAAACGCATTAGAAATTGTTGTGCAACTTTAAAAGAAAAAAAAAAAACAAGGCTGTACAAAGCAAAAACAGGTTAAAATATTGTTATATAAGGCGAAAGAAGAAAATAAACTAAAATAAATAAAAGTAATTAACCCGTTTAACAGTTTCATATTTTAATTACCAATTGTTAAAACATTGTTAAAGTTATAAAATAAATAAGAAGCTATGTAGAAGAGAGTCAAACATTTTTAACGACTTTTTAAATGAAATGGTATAAAATTCATAAGAAACTACATACATTCTTTTTAAGTTTTTTTTTGAAAACATTTTTAAACGAGAAAGATGAGCTTTCTGACTGATTATATTGGTTGCTAATACAATTTGCAAGAAAACAATTAAAAACGTATATATAAAGTAGCAATTTAAACATTTCATATTAATTTTATCTCAATTTTATATAATGTCGCATTAAATTTTTTCATTAGAACGCTGCACATTGCAGTCAGTCGCAAAATTTTTTGTAATATTTCAATTCGATTCGACCAGTAGTCTAGGAGATATAGATTTATTACGAAAAATTTTTCAATTGGTACCACTGTGCGCTGTGACGAAATTCTACAACGTCTGTCTAGTAATATAAACATATTTGACACCTCATTTATAACATACTTGTAGCAAGTAACTTTCAGTATCATCTGCCTTATTTTCCAAGCCAAAAAGTCACCTGCTTTCTAATAATAAACCGCAGCAGCTTAAAGAATTTTCAAAACCATAGAAAAAAATCTTAATAAATATTTCACACTAAAATTAAAATCTTTTTAACTTGTGTCTCTTTCACTTAAGCTTAAAATACTTGTATATTACGTTAGAAAAAAAAAATCACACAAAACTTGCCATGGAAGTAATTGGCATAAAAAATTCAAAGTTTCGTTCTTTGTTTTCGTATTTTCTATATGTAGGCCAATTGTTTGACCACACTCCTTGTATACAAACAAATTAAATTTTTTTATTTTCTAAAACAATCTACTGGCCAATCAACTGACTGTCAGTCTTGCTCCTTATACACATTTAGACCATGATACATTATTTTTCTGTATGACCATAACGAAACGAAGTAGAGCAACAGGTGGTGGTGACTCAAACTTGTTTCCAACAATCAAAAATGTTCGTACTGCCACATAAACATTGACACAAACATTATTTTACAGGATTGTGGTTGAAAATCTATTTGCGTGTGTGTGTGTGTGTGTACAAGAAAAACTTGAAGTAGTCAAAAACGAATTGGTCCAAAACAAAATAAATTAAATACTTAAGCAAACTTAAATGTATATTATGTATACTCTCTTAAACAAAGTTTGTAAGAGAAGAAAATTTTTCCGAAAAAGGAGAACTAGCCAGTCAGCAAATATATTATTTAACTTTTATTTATAAATGGCAAATGGTAGTGGGATAGGAAGTAGATATTTCTTAATGCGTTTCATTATATTTTGGATAATTAGGATAAGAGAAGAAAAAAATATCATATTTCTTTTAGTTAAGTTAATTTGAAAAATGGTTTAAAGTAAGATATTTTCGTAGAACTGTAAGAGAAATAGTATTTTAAATTAAAATGTACACACAGAAAGAAGATTAGTTGGAAAACGGTTAGAATTATTAAAATTAATCGGCATACCGTTTGTATGCCAAACGGTAGGAAAATATGTAGAAAAGTAAATTATTTGCCAGATATGAAGTGAATATAATTTCATTAGACCATAAATTATTGACAAGTGAATAGAAAATTTTGACAATCTTAAAATAAATAAATAAAAAAAAAAAATAAAACATTTTAAAATCGTTTGTATAGAGTATATTGAATTTTAAAAAAGTTTGTGAATTTTTTTTTTTAAAGAATATGTCATAGAAATTTGCTACCGTTTGGCACATGCTCTATAATTGAAAAATTTGCTGTGATTATTATAAAATCCAAAATTTTATAGAATTTCAATTTTAATTTATATATATATATATATATATATATATTAATTTTATATATATTAATTTTACTTAAAGGGTTCTCATGAAAACGCGCAAAACCTTCGCAAACTCGCAAATGAACTGTCAAAAATTGCATGGAAAATCATTTGCACAACACTTATAAGTTTGCGAGACTATTTAGTCCAACAAACTTCGACTGTTTATATTTCAAAATTCTTAATAAAAGCAATGTAAAAAATTGGAATTACGTTAATTATAATGCATATCATTGCATGTATCATTGCCTTCAACAAAATTTTTCAATTATTTACAATGATTTCTTATTTTCTTATCCTTAATATTGTACAACCTTTGAAACATGTCGGGCAAATTTGCACAATTGCACAAAATTAAACGTTTAAATGGGTACCCTTTTTATTATAATTATTTATTTTTCTAGATGTGACACTTGATATTTAGTCCACAGAGTCGTATTTTATTCATAATAACTTCCAAAATTCGGTTATGTTCCTACAAACATTAGGAAAATATTTTCCTAAAGGAAATTTACGCAATATCTTCTTTTGGACGAAAATCATCAAGCGATATTACTCTAATATTGTATTTTTATCACTTTAAAGAAAATTGGGCAACAAACAACAAAAAATATATAAAATTTAAATTTTTTTTATCCTCAAAATATCGCCATTTTTCAGTAAGGTGATTATGACATTCGCAGTAAATTGATGATATCCTATTGAGATCATCTGAAAGAAATTAATGCAATACTTTTATTTTTCAGTCACAAATTTTTCAGTTGTCGAAAAATTGTTCAAAAATTAAAAAATATTGAAGAAATTTGTTTGTATTTTAGCAACAAAATGGATATTCTATGTGAGTGTTTTAGTTTTCGTGCTTTTTGATGTTAAGATTTATGCACATGCATGCTTTACGAGATGTAAAAGTTATCTTTATTACATTATTTCAAGATTTATTGAGTAATAATTTTTCTAAATATTTATTATATATTCCAGAAGATTATCTGGCGATATCTTAATTTTTCACCTAGATATATAGTATTATTGCCTATTTTTCTTCCTGGCGTATTAATTTCTTATTGCTTAGATGTATCGCCAGTGACAGACAATCTCTCCCGATGGGAGAAACTTCCGCAATACGAATATGATTATTGCGGCAATAAAATTATTCTTCTAGGCAATACTTTTGTATTATTTTGCTTCTAGGGATTAATAGGAGCAAATTCGATAATCTCAACTAGAGAAAGTTTATTCTAATCAAAATATTGGTAGATTTTCTTTGACAATTCCAAAATAATAAATTAAAATAAATTTAATTTGTTGTAATTGTAATAGAGGCATACTAAGACCTAGAGTATTCATTTAAATAATGTTTATGTATTTTTTCAGTAGCTGAATATCAAGATTTTTCTAACGTTTTTTGTCATATTTTCTTAATTCAAATATATAATAATATATATTTCGGACATTTTTCAACATATATAGGGTTTTAAAGTATCATTGGAATGATGTATCCTGATACTATTGAAGATTATACGTCATTAGCCCTTTAAATTTTATGCATTTAATTCCCCAAAGGTGAAATTAGAAATTGTTGCAAATAAATCACATGGAAGTATTTATTATACTTAAATATAGATGAATTTATATGACAAAACCGTGATAATAATCGAACTTTTGGTGACATATATTTTCCTAACTAACCATTTAGTTGACATAAGAGTTAACTTAACCAATTATGGACCGGAAATCCCAAAATACTACTTGTGCAACTAAAGGGTTAAATTAATACATATATCAATAGTATTAAATAAGACCTTTCCAATACTGCCCTTAAATATAAATTACGATGGAAAAAATATTCAAACTTTAACAAAATATTGTTTAAAATAAAGTCATAGAAAATTTTACTAAAATTTTAATTTCGCGAGGACGAAAATTAATTTAAATTTTTTTTATTCATTATGTATCAATTTCTAGTTTTCTAGTTAAAAATTATGTACACTGTTGATAGAAAACTACATTTTTGGAGGTATATTAAAAATGGTCCAGCTCACGTGAGCGCAATATCTGAATCGAAATATTTTGGTGAATGGAATATTTTGGTTTAAAACTTATTAATCTTTAATTTTAGGCAGCAATTTTTGTCTCCATATAAATCAATGTACTTTAATGTACATAATTTATAGTAGCGTGCTTAAAGAAAGTAGAAAAGTAGTCATTTTATTGCATCTTTTTCTTGATAGCCGGAGAGTTTTTGGGTTGAACTTCAAGAGAAATGCTGGTAGTACCTGTGATCATATTTATTATAAACTTTGCATTATACTTGCAAGAACTAATAATTTTTGTACTTGTGACTAAATTATTTGGTATTCTGTATTATTCAATTCTTACACGAGATTTAAAAGATAATAATCAGAACTGAACGAATTGTATTGGCTAAACATTCGTTTGCCACGCGCAAAGAAAAAAGCATGGTAACAGTGCTATCACTATAACAATATTATGTTTTCATTGTTAATTTTGTTGAACTTTAATAAAAATGATTTTGATTAAATTTTGTTATTTAATGTTTACACTTAATAAGAATTTTGATATGATTGACTGCAAAAATTATATGTTTTTAAATATTTTTACCAGAAAAAAAATTTTTTTATATGAAACACATCACTACTTATACAGCCATTATTTATATATAAAAATAATAAAATAATAATTATTGTTATTAATATATGATAAAATGGAATAACAATATGACAAAATGGAATAATAATTGGATAACATGAGGTAATAATATAGTAAAATGGAATCATAATATGACAATATGGTATAATAGTATAATAAGATTGTTCAATTCTATGTAAAATTATAATCATAACATGAAAAAGCAAACCATAAAATCGAATACAATATGACCAAGTGGAATCATCATAATTATTACTTATAATCATTTCTATTTTTCACTGTGATCATATTTTCCAATCATAATATGTTGTTCTTAGATTATGGTCACTAAAACTATATTTTTTCTCTGCGTGAATGTGAAAATATTAAAGCATATTATTAATTTTTTTTTGTTGGTAAAGTGGTGAAGGGTATAATAGATTCGGCATAGCCGAATATAGCTGTCTAACTTGTTTTGTTTAAGTTATCGTTGTTGTTTTTTAAATATAAGGTTGGTAATAACAACAGCAGCTGTTATTGTTTACATTTAAAACTATAAAAAAATCATAGACAAAAAGAAAACAAATTCCGTAACAGATAACTGTAAAATGTTGTTAAAATTCAAGTTTTTTGCTTTTTTTCTTATTGACATTTTTTAAAATAAAAACTCAGCACCAAAAAGTATTTAATATACAACCGATAGTTATATTATCATGTACTTTGGGGATTTGTCTATAATGTGACCTAACTTCAAATTGAGTTCTATTGGAGAAAATCACTTTAGGGTTAAAAAAATAAAAAAAAAAAAATCCGTCAGTTGTTACCAATGTAAATATTCGTAAATAAAATTGAAGAAATGAAAAGAAAATAAATAAAATTGTTGTTTATTTTCCGTTTCCGCCTAAGTTTTTGTTTAATTTAACAATGCGGGCTATGCAAATGAATCCGGACTTGTTATGTTTATACACTAGTAATATTCTTTTTTATTACGTGATTTTGGATATATGGGTATATATTAAATTAGGGACCGTTATACTTGAAAATTTTTGATAACTTCGTGTGGTACGAGTTTAAGTTGCTAATCCATAAAAATTTAATAAATCAAAATTTGTATTCGATTCACTTGAACGTAATTTATAATCAGTTTTGTGGATTTAAACGATTACAGTAAAAACTCGATAATACGGCAATTGATTACACACGCCAATCCTAATTAGCCATGTTTTCTGTGCTTGATCACTATCCAAATTATCGAGTATTAATCTGACGATTCTATAATAAATCAAAATCTATTTATTTTTTTTTTTTTTTTTTTTGTATAAGCAAGCAGTAGTTGTTGATTGTATATACATACACACAACCATTTTTATGTATATTTGGACGTTTTTTAGTTTAGCAGTGTTGCCAATTTAGCATTTTAAGGTAAAATCTAGCCTTTTATTTTGCTTTTAGCCTCAAAATTTTCATTTTAGCTTCTAGCTTTTTTTCTAGCCTTTTTTGTTCTTAAAATTGCATTAAATAGACCAAAAATTTAATATTTCAACTAAGAAGAAAATAGTTTCTTATTTGCTATTTTTAATTTTTTTTTTTTACAGAATCATCATGGGTATTAATTCGGGCTGCCAGCAAAATCTCCCAAATCAAATATAGAAAAATCACTCAAAAAAAAAAAAAATGAAAATTGCCCAAAAATAAAAATTGTAATTTTGCCCAAAACAGTGAAAAAATGCCAAAATATTTATGAAAAATCACAATTATCTTTTGTAAAACTTTCTGATATGAAAATTAATCCATTATATGATAAAATTTCTGAACAAAATCAGCCACGTTTAGAATGAAAATAGTTTTAATTTTGGCCTGGGTAAAATTCTGGACTGGATTAAAACGGATTTATAGACAGCCGGTCTTTCGTATTTCGAACCTCGGTTTCTCTAAATCAAACTTTTCTGAATAGAATGACTTTTTTACTTTACTTACTCATGCATGTTGTAAAATTTTTAAAGAAATAAATAATTAATTAGGTGCTTTTGCATATATTTGTTTTGAAAAGCAATTAAATACGCTTAAACCAATATTATTAAGCTTAAAAAAAAAATAATATGTCAAAGCAAAACCAAATAGCGATCTTTCGGATGTATACCCTTTCTTAATTAAATAGTTAAAAAATATACATGTACATGTCAGTATTTATTCAAATTTAGTATTTCAAATAAATTAATTATATATTTAATCAAAATGCCACGACCACGTGCAAATATTGGTCGCAATACACGACGAACAGATCGTGTACGTACATTACTTTCACAGCAAAGTAAAGAAGAAAGCGCAGCAGAAATTGAAGAAACTAGATATCGAGTATCACGTTTATGAGAAAATTACACAGAGTAACAATGCGAGATACGAAATAAAGAACAACGTCTAAGAACCAGGCAAGCAAGAACTGCTATTCATAACACTAATCGAATAACATTTATGCGTCTGGCATTTAACTACGACCCAACAGTTGATTACAATTCACATAACAATATTGATATTGGTAGCATGGATCAAATATGCGCCCAGGGTTGTGTTGCGTTAATGGTAAATAGAAATTGCCAGAACAAAATAAACCCGAACGATTACAAACACTGGTATCTGGGACAACGCTGCAATCAAAACATTAGAGATAAAAAACATTATGCAATAAAAAAAATTTTTACTAAGGACCAGCAAAGCGGACCGGTTCCAGCTAGTACTTTATAAATATAATTTTAAAAAATCTTATAAAAGCGAAAAATCAAAACATTAGTTAATATTTCATATGGAATATGAAAATTTCCAATGAATTTTTCATTGGATCATTTTATTGATAGCCGTGCTATGTTTTATATTACAAATTTATTACAATATCTTTAAAAAATATCAAAAACTAATGAGAGCAAAAAAGAAAAAAAAAGAAAAAAGTTTTTCAATAAAAAATATATTAGCCTTTTCTGGCTTTATTTTTTGGGGCAAAGTCCCCTTTTCTTCTCACCTCCTGGCAACACTGGTTATGTAGGTAGTTTTGATAGTGCTATTTATGTCTTATCGAATAACTTATAAAAGAACGGATTTAAAAAAATCAATTACTTAATGCATGTTTTTTGCCAACAAATTAAAAACAAAACATCTTTTTTCCATTACCGCCGTAATTATTTTTTACCAGAAAAGAACTAGTTACTATATAAAATTAATCATTAAATTTGTTATGTTTTTACCAAAATGTAAGGTATTTTTGTATAAAACTGGAACTACTTTAATAATTAAACAAATACATTCAAATAGTACTTCTATTTTGGAAAACAGAGAATCGATTAGGCTATTTGCTATTTATAGTTTCTACATAAGTACGAGGGCGGACCTCGAAAAATCCTATTTTTTACGACGACACTTGTTCAAAATTTGACAGTAGTCTATTAACAGGTGGTACTTGATGGGTATAGTGTTGCATTTCAAATAACTATGAGGGAAGTTCGAAAAGTCACAGACTTATTGATCCGCCCTCGTATATATGTGGAACATCATATATTCATGTATGTAGATGCTTTTTTAATACTTGATTATATAAGGAACCAAAAGAATTTATAAAGAAATGTAAAATTATTATTTTATTTAATATCAAAGGAAAAGATAAAAAGGAAAAAAATTTTCTTTTGTATGAATTATATTTCTTTTCTGTTATTTAAAGAAATAATCAAAAACAATCAGTTGTGTTCAGTGAAAAGAGAAAAAATTGAGAAAGAAATTATTCAACGTGATTTAAGTGATAGATATTCATATAATTAGTAATAAAAACACAATTAAACAATTAAATCCATTAGAAGCATTTAAAGAAGTTACTGGCTTAGCAATATTGTTAGTTCACTGAAAAGCTTATTTAATAATGGTACAGTTTTTTATACCCCATACCACCTTAGGTGGTTGGGGTATTATGCGTTTCCGCTGATGTTTGTATTTGTAACGCACAGAAAAAATCATCCAACATCCACCTTAAAGTATACTAATCGACTCAGAATCACTTTTTGAATCGATCTAACTATGTCCGTCCATCCGTCTGGCTGGACGGCTGACTGGCTGTCCATGTAAACCTTGTGCACAAAGTACAGGTCGCAATTTTGAAGATAATTCAATGAAATTTGGCATGTAGGATTTCCATGACACAATAACGAAACCGCACAATTCAAAAAGTAATTTTAAAAGTTTGTGTTTTTGCTTATCTTTAAATATGTATGTAAAATCGTAAAACTGTTTTTGTTGTAAATTAAATATTGTAAAAAAAAATAATTCTTAGGTTTACCCTAATTTTGTTCCTTCTATTCTGCACAGTATTGTATGTATGGTATATGGCAGTTATCGGTAGGCTTCGCAAACGGCATTTCAACCGACAAATGGACGATTGGACGGATATCCTCCTACTGGCATCATTCCTAACAAGGGTCCAGAAGATATAAACTTTTTTGCTATCCGACGAAAATAGTGGAACTTACAAATGTAGTGTCAAACTTATATACCATTTACACCTGTGGTGAAGAGTATAAAAATATTAAGTAATTTGGGTGCTTCAGTCCGCAAAAAGCTTATTCAAGTGTTTATTGCAATTTTATATATAGTGAAGGGTTTAAAGCTCTATCAAATGGTACCAAAGAGTTATATTTTGAAACATTTGGAATAATTCAAGATATTTCCTAAATACTCATCGAGGGTTAATGATCCTGTATTGGTATCTGTCTTATGCCGATATTGAACATGCACGATTAATTGTTGACGAGAAAATGTTAGTAGTAAAACCTCTATGCTTTAATGAAATGGTAGAAAATGCTTCGTATATTTTTAAGTATCTCAAACTTTGTACTTTTTTTTATTTATTTATTAGTCTACAGAAAAATATTCCTTACAGACCTTAAAAATATTAACAATGTTTATACTAAGAAAAAATATACAATCACAATTAACAATTGTTTAAATACAATATTATATTACGTTTTATATGGTTAACATTGATTGAGAAATCGATAAAATTGTAAAAATAATTAAAAACAATACATAGTTTGCTAAAGGGATCAGCATCAGCATATGAATTCTGGAAAATTTTAAGGTAAAGTGGTATAAAGTTTCGAGTGACTCTCCCAGGAATTGAAAAGGTTATATGACCAAGCAGGAAATCTGAACTGACTGATCCATTAATTAAATTTATTAAAAAGGCCACGTTCAGTAACTTCCTTCTACTTTCCAAAGTAGGTAATTTTATAATAGATAACCTTATTGTGTAAAGAGGAAGATTAATATTTGGAATCTAAGTTGAGTTTCATAAACAAAATAAAGGGAATTGTTTTAGAACGGATTCGATATTATTTTTAAGATAAACCATATGGGAATCCCAAATAATAGAACCATACTCTAAAATTGGTCTTACCAAGGATGTATATATAACCTTTTGGTAATTAAAGGCTCATTAAATTCTTTCGACCATCGTTTTATAAATGCTAGAACACCACGAGATTTATTTATCATTGCTATATGTTTTTTGAAATTTAGTTGAGGATCGAGAAGAATACCAAGATCAAGGAACTCAGATACTAATTCCAGTTGATATCCCCCCAACAAGAAATTAATATCAATATTCCAAATTCTAAAGAAACGCATATGTTTACATTTTTTTAGATTAAGATACATTAGGATAATATTGCACCATACGAAAAAGTTGTCTGAATCATGTTGTAAATAATACATATAACCAGCACTATTATAGCTTAAGAAGATTTTTACGTTGTCTGCATACATTAAAATTTTACAATATTCAATTACACATAGCAAATCATTTATAAATAAGGAAAATAAAATAGGACCTAAGTGACTACCTTGAGGAACTCCAGATTTAACATTTATTTTTTTTTTAGAAATAACATTTTTAAAAACAACACGCTGCTTACGACATGACAGATAAGATTTTATCCAGTTCAAGATATTAGTTGAGAAGCCCATACCATGCAGTTTGATTAACAAAAGGTCACGATTGACTCTATCAAATGCTTTGCTAAAATCTGTATATATGACATCAGTTAGTTCTTTGTCGTTAAATCCACGATTAACTATAGTGGTAAACTGCAAAAGTTTAGTTACTGTTGAACAGCCTTTCCCGAACCCATGTTGATAAGGTGATAATAATAAAGAAATTTGTCGTGTAATATTATCAGCTATGCTTTTTCAAATGGTTTTGGAATTACACTCAACTTTGTAATTCTTCTATAGTTGACAATATTTGATTTGTTGCCAGATTTCAAAAGCGGAATAGTAGAAGGTTCTTTCCAATACTGGGGAAAATAACCGTATTTTATAGAGATGTTAAAAATTATGGTTAACGGAACAGCAAAAGCTTTTACGCAATTAATTAATAAACAACTGGGTATACCATCAGGACCACTCCGAAAAGACAATTTCATGTTTTTTATAGCCATTAAGGTTTGTGACGTATGAATAGGATGCATAACTATTGGTTGATACTCTAAAATTGGATAAGGATATACAGTGTTGTTATATTGTGGATTGGAATATGTGGTGGAGAAGAAGTCAGCAAACAAATTGCATATTGTCAAATCATTACTAGATGCATGTGTTAAGTAGTTCATAGTAGTAGGAAAAATATCTGTTTTTCTTTTCGAATTCACAAAATTATAAAATGATTTTGGATCATACTTTAAGTTTTATTTTATGGTATTTATGGTAGCGTTGAGTGAATTATATTTAGCACGAATAAGAGCAAATTCACCATAATCAGAGAGTAGACCAAATTTTTTGTACTTTTTGAAGCGTTTATTTTTCAAAATTTTTTAGCCTTTGCAATTCTTTTGAGCTCCATGGATGACTAGATTTTAGAGGTAGTTTTATTTTAGGAACACATTACATAATTTATTTTTTTTATATTCTGAGGAGAAACGTATATTAATAGTTACGTAATCTGTTGTATATGTTGACGATCAAATATGTCATTCGTTCAAACTACTTACAATAAAAGCCCTTTTGTTTATTAGTACTCTTGATTAGCTATTTTATGCAATAGCTTGAATAGAAAAATATACTCGTATCAAGTCTACTTTAAACGTGTTCATTACCAAACAAACCAAGAGCCAACAACTTAATGATACCTATAAAACAATACTCTTTTATTTTGTTACTCTCTTTTAATACTCTTTTATTTTTAATGTAAATAAATTTAACGAAAGCATTTCTTTTCCTACTATACATGAGATTAAATGGACTTTCTTTTCGTTTAGCATATTTTGATTTTCAAGTTGAGGATCGAGTATTCATTCGTTGTATTGAATTACAGTCAAGTGAATGAAGTAAATATTATAGTAATGCATAGAGTGTGTTCACAAGATCACTACCAACTATGCGGCGTGTTAACAGCATCAGTTTGTCACTAGTTTATAAAGAAAGCACAACGTTTTAACGGCTGAAATAATTCTGCAATTTTATCAATATATTTTTTGATTTAGTAAACATTTGGAATAAAGAAAAAAAAAACGTAACAAAATAAAAGCAACCAAACAAACATAACAAAAACCATAAACCAAAGTTGAAAAAGGAAACTTTTGTATACAACATTTTTGTGTTATTTTTTATTTTTTCATAATTGTAACATATTTTATACCAGTTTTTGGTTTAGTCTTATATGTGTTGTGTGTTTTTTGAAATATTTTAAAATTTTTAAGTTTGTTATGTTGGTCATGATCTTGTCGTCTTCAGTTGATATCAAGATACGCATTTAAACGCACGTTTTTACACACACTCTGAGTGTTGTGGTGACAAAATTTTAATAAATAATAAATGCAAAAGACAAGAAAACAAATTAAAATAAAAAGGCATTAAAAAATCAAATAAAACCAAAAAGTAAAATATTATTAAAAGCCCAACCTATTTGAATAAATACAAATAAAAAAATTTTTGTGAAAGTGTTAAAAAAAAACTAACAAAAAAGCGTAAAGTTTGTAGGTGTGTTGTTAGTAATGTGATTTTGTCTTTAATTTAAAAAAAGTCAAGCATCTGTTTTCATTTCAAAAACAAAACAATCAAATAAAATGTGTTAATAATTTAAGAAAATAATTACAGTAAATAAAGATATATAGTACATATTTACTAAATGAAAGTTTTTCCAAAAACACCACGAAAATAAAACTTGAAACTACTTTCAATTTTATTTTAAAACTTGAACCCATCAATGAATGTATCTTATATCTGTTCTTTGTATTTGCAAACTGACCTAAATAATTTTTTTAAAGACTTTTGCAAAAAATGAAAAAAAAAAAAATAATAAGATGTGCATGTTCACCGGTAGTTGATTTCAAGTGTTTATGTGTAGTGAAAAGGAAAGTTATAAGTGGCATGTTTGGGTGATACTTTACAAAAATTTTCAAAAACAATCAATTTCATTTATGATAGGTTTAAAGGTTTCCGAACTTAATGGTTTATGCTATTATAGGCTTACATATAATACTTATAAGGTTTTTTGAATTGTCGTACATTTAAATTTGATTTTATACTTTCGTATTTTACTCTAATATACAGTGGAAATTTTCTTTAAAATTTATGTATCAAAATTAATAAAATTTTTCTACTTTAATAAATTACTAAATATGACACAGTGTTACAGATATGATATTTGTTTATACCAGAGGTTCTCATAGGACCTTACTTCACGACCCCTTTTGCAATAGAAGCGGGACCCAATAAACTTTGACTAGTTTAAAAATCAGATAAATGTTATGTAAATATAAAATAACTTAAAAATTATATATTATAATTACGACATTGTTTTCGCTTCAAGAGATCTTTAATATTTATAAATTATTTTGGATAATGGATATCTCTGCGTCAACAGAAGATCGATTCTTTGTTTTAATGAAAAAAGGAGGGAAAAAGATAGTTTCATATAAAAAAATTTTGATGGAAATTATTCTAATAATTTTAAAGCTTCGCAGTCAACAAGCGGAAAAACTTTGCTATATTTCAACTAAAATGCCTTGAAATATGTTTATTCAAAATTAAGTTTAACACATGTGTTACATTTTAACTGTTTGTGAAATTAATCTGGTATTTTATCGATATCTATATTGGAAGGATTTTTCCGCTTTTAAATTATAAAGTCGTTTAAGCTAAAAGATAAAAATTTTGTATTCTCAGCACTGAGAAGGCGCACCATTCGATCAAATTTTAATAATCATATTCCAGAAAATGTAATTCTATAGCTAAAATTGTGAAAGAGAACGACTTTATAAAAAAAGTACTTGTCATAATATGTTCATAAATTTTCACATCGTAAAATTTTATTTATATTGTATCATTGGACAGCATCAATTTCTTTATTTGATCATTGTTGCCTTTATCAAATATAATATTTTCAATCGAAGCATAGCACGGGTTCGTTAATTGCTTTTTCTTACAGCTAGTGCTAGTTGATTTTTAAAAGAAGTCATTTTAGATTAAAAAAATATAAATCTTTACCTTTGAATATGTTTCGTATAGAGATTAAATAGTTTCATACTTTCATTGGAATTTTAATTTATATTTTAAATAATATTTACACTGTGGATCACGGACTCCCATTTGAGAACCAGTGGTTTATTCTATATGGTTTAACAGACAACTTAAATGGTTATAATTATAAATCTTATAAATGATTTCATGTCAAAACAGGCAGCAATCGTATTTTATATCTCCGATGTCAATGAAATTCACTACAGACATTACCTATTGAAACCATAAAATTTTAGACTTACATCTCTTTCCGGTCCAAAAATATGACGGTTAAAAAAACGAAGAAAAGCTAAAAATTTCGCAAAGGTGTATATGTTTAATTGCTAACAACCTCTAAACTATACACGCAGAGAAAAAACATGGTTATCACTACAACAATATTATGTTCTTATTGCTAATTTTCTTGAATTTTAACAACTCTGTGTTCATGATAACAATCTTTTTGTTTAATTTTGTCATTTAATGTTTACACTCAATAAAAATTTTAATATGATTGACAGCAAAAATTATATGTTTTGAAACATTTTTACCAGAAACAAAATTTTGTTAATACGAAAAATATCATTACTTCTTCAACCATTAACTATTTGGAGTCTTTTTTCCTTATTCTGAAACTAAACAAGTTTGCAATCGTAAACTACCTTGTTTTATCTGTTTGGCAGTACTAAAGCAGAGTTTTTTGGCCTATAATTAGACACCACCAGAATGGAATACGTATTTTCTGTGCCGCTACACACTTCGTAAGCATTCGTGGTGTCTTATTCATTTTGGTTTCGTTGAAACCTAAACAGAAACCATATTCTGTTTTTAAATCATATTAATATTATTATTACCATGACAATAAAATGTTTCAAATAAATCTAATACTTATCGTTTTCACAAACTTAGTTGAAAAATAGAACGCTTGTTTGTTTTTATATATATATTTTTTTTTAATGCTTGTTTTCAACTTTTTGAATTTCAACAGATGGAGGATGGAGTATTCGATAAGATAAATCTTTTGAATTAGAAGGAGAAATCGAAATAGATATAAAAGTTCTTTTACGTTTCGATTTAGGGGAAGATGCATAGTTGTGTAAATTAGTAAATTTAGTAAAAAGTTCACCATATTTAGTTAACTTGTTTTGAAGGACTATAAAGTCATAATAAGCATATTACTTTATTTTTATTGTAATTTTACAAGACAAAATATGGAAATATGTAATGATTATTGTATTGTCGGCAATAGCTAATTTTGTGTAAAATAACAAAATGTTTACCCATTCAAAAGTTTTTAATTTTTTTCATTCATACGCCTAAAGAAGTATTCTGTATGTCGCTTAGAGTAGTTTAAAAAAAACCAGTATTATAAACTATGAGTCTTGAAGTTGCGATCGTTTAACATATTACGATCATTAATGGAGCTACCAAAGTTTAGTTTGTGGGCTATATTTAGACACCAAATGAAAGGAATTAGTATCTATTAAGAGCTACGTACAATTATTTCCTTTTATATAAGAAAAAGTTAGCCACCGTGTGAAAAACTATACCTACAGATATATTTTGTATTAGTGATGTTATTGTATTAGAAACTTTATTCCCTGATGATTGCATGGAAACGCCCTTATTTTGTTTCCAATAAAATAAAAAAAAAAAATAAAAAATCTCATTAATTGTATTCTCTAATAAACTGACAAACGAAATAAATTAAGAAATCAAATACTGTGATTATAAAGGAAACATCAAAGTAAATAGAAACAAGATACAAAAATCCGTCCAATATATACATATATATATATATATATATATATATATATATATATATATATATATATATATATATATATATATATATATATATGTAGCAAATAAAGGGAGGAATAATTGTACAAAGAAAAACAAAATTAGATATCACTAAGAAAATATTAAATTAAATTTGCCAAAAGGACTAGTGGAATTTTTGTTAAATACAAAGATACAAAACAACAATACAGTTACAAACAAGTAAGCTGATTCTGGTGTCAAATGAAGCGGGATGATGTGGATGTAGCTGCTGTTAATCACCTAAATAGTACATATATAAATTCGACTGCTAACAAGGGTTGTAAGTCTTAAATTTTCAAAAATTTCTACAACTAATCAAAGTGCGTAACACTAGATCACGTATCATACACGCAACGTCTGCCGGTTTTTCAACAAAATATTGCACTTCTAAAATTGTTTATTGTTATTTTTGTATATTGGTTTTCTATTCGAAAAATAGTTCTCAGCTTAATTGCAGTCTCATTTAGTTTATATATGAATAAATATAAATAGACAAAGTTTGGTTATACTCGGTGTGATTCAAGCAATATAAGGTATTGATTAACTACCATTGAAGGGTTTAGTTAAAGAAAAAAGAACATATTTTGCATTTGAACCCCACATGGTGGTACAAATGAATGTAATTAATGAACAAACAATAAGTAAATATTTTTTTTCTTTTGCTAATGAACACATTCCTACTATTTTCAATAAAAAAATTTATAAAAATAATAATCTTTTATTAATACGTTTCATTTTATATGTGATAAGATGGAATAATAATATGACAAAATTAAATAATAATATGATAATATTAGATAACTATATGATAACATGGGATAATAATATGATAAAATTGAATATTAATATGAAGAATGGCATAATAATATTATAAAATGGAATCATTATATGACAATGTTGTATAATAATATAAGATAGAATAATAATATAATAACATCAAATCATAATCTGATAGAATGGGATAATGATGTAGTAAGTTTATTCAATTATATGTAAATTTAGAACCATAACATGAAAAAACAAAATCACAATAATTATTACTTATAATCATTTCTATTTTTCGCAATGACCTTATGTTCCAATCATAACATGTTGCTCTTAGATTATGGTCACTCCAACTATAATTTTTCTCTGAGTGTACATGATAAAAATCTGGTTTTTCATATTAAAGTCACAGATATTATCTTTATAAAGATATATATAAAGTTTTTTTTTATCTCAAAAGTTCAAAGGTCAAAGTTAGATATATAAAAAATCAAACCATTATATCTCAAAATTTCAACTCATTTAGTTCAAAAGTTACGGACTAAAATAAAATCTAATTACTAATAACCTCTGAACTATACATAATTAAATTTTAATTTTAGCATTATTTTGAAGATAAAGATATTGTCTTCAAAATGGTTTGTAATAAGTTAATTTAATTCAAAAGTTCTAAGATCAAAATTAAACTTATAAAAATTAAATCTTTATGTACCCAAAACCGATATTTTTAAAATTCTTAAAAAAATATAAGTTAATTTATGTTAACACAACTCTTTTTTAAACTCGTGCAAAATTTCATGTGAGAAACTCCTTTAGTTTAGAAGTTATGTAACGCAATATAAATTAAATTAAAATCTTTTAATATAAAATTTATTTATTTTTTATTATTATTATTTTTTTTTAATATGAACTCTAAAAAAACATACTTTGAAGTTAATTTTTGTAAATATTTTAAATTTTATATACCAAAAATTTATTTTTTTTTTTGCTTCATAACTCCTAAACCAAAAGAGTGTCCAATTTTGAATGTATAATTTTCTTAAAGAATTTTAAAAAACCGTTTTTCGAAATATTAAGCCTTAGTCTTTATATCATTAATTTTGGCCTTGGAACTTTCGAAGCAAATAAATTTTATTCGTGCCATTTTAAAGCCAATATCTTTTTTTGTGTAAAAAAATGTAAAATTCTACAATATATAGTTTACAAGTTATGAGACTTTTGGGCAAAATTAAACAGTTTTTTCATTTTTGAAACATCATATTTTTGGACCTGTGAGAGTCTTCAGTCCGAATTCAACACTTGCAATAGATAATATCTGTAGCGAATTTCATTGAAATCGGAGATACCAAATCCGAAAATTCCTGTTTTTGATTCATTTTAATATGAAATCACTCACTAATAAGGTGTTTTGATTATTTAATTGATTTCTAGAAAAAAATCTTATAATTTTACAGTTGTTATGTTTTCTTTATTTGACTTCTTTAATATGCATTCTTTTTAAATGCCAATCATTAATAATGTATTAATACGTATTTTTTTTCATTTTAGCTATCAAAATTAAAAATAAAAATATTTTTTATTAAAGCGTTAAAGAAGACATTGATCTTTAAAAATAAAATATAGGTTAGACCAGTCTCTGTATACAATTCATTTCATAATCATTCTGTCTAAGAATTTGTGTGTCTTTATTTTTAAACCTGCTGCTTGAGCAGTTTTAAAGACTAAAATTTGGTCGTCATAAAAATATTAATAAGTTTGGTTAGAACGGGTTTCTTCAGCAATGTATTTCCAGAAATAAAACATTTCATAAAAAAAAATCCCTAAAATATTGTTTTAGAAATTTGGTGAAAGTAGGACCACTATGTAACGACAAGGGAATGAAATTTCCCGAGTTGATATTACTCGATTTGAATTGAACAACTGACACCCAAATAGGATATAAATCTTAGCATTAGCAGATTTAATTTACTCAAATGAGTACTGAGATATTGCAAAGTGTGTGGGAATGGGTGGGCGTGCTTTTACCCTTTTTGCTTTATTTTACGCCCTAAATGTTAAAATTTATAGCCTTTAGTTCCTTCAAAACTTGAAACTATCATCGATTAATTAATTAAGAAGACGCGGGTAGGCGGAGCTTTTACTCGTTTTGCCCTATTTTACGTCCTAAATGTTGGAGTTTCCAAAAATTGTATATCTTTAAGTTCTTTTAGATGTTATACTATTTGCCTTCCAAATTTCAAGAAAATCGGTTGATTATTTAAGAAGATATATTTAGGGGGATCTTTTACCCCTTTTGCCCTATTTTACGCAAATGTTACACCATTTGCCTGCCAAATTTCAAGAAGATCGGTTAATTAGTTAAGAAGATATAGGGAGAGGGAGCTTTTACACCGTTTTCCCTATTTGACGCCCTCTAGCTATATGGAATATACTTTATGAGCTATTTTCATACCTATCAAATACACCTACAAAATTTCATAGCAATCGATCAAGTCGTTTCGAAGGAGTTCAATTACAAACACCGTGACACGAGAATTTTATATATGTGGATGATAATAAATAGTCATGTGGCATAATTATGATACCTGTGTACAAGATAATTTACATAAAAGCTAAATTAAATGAAAACTTTTAACTTGTTACAAAAAAGAAATTTAAAACAAAATATGAAAAGTGAAAATCATTTTTTTGTGATATGAAAAACCTGTTAACAAAAATTCTAAGAAAAATTAAATATGCTACAACAACACAACATTTCCAATGAAAGTCATTAAATTATTTTTAAATTTGTTATTTTAAATTTATTGGCAGATTAAACACAAATTATGAGAGAAATTTTACAAAAATGTGCTAAAATCTAAAAAAAAAATTAAACATTCAATAAATATTAAAACGGAAACAAAAATGTATAAAAAACTTGAACAAAATTTTAATTCAGCTGAAATTGAAAGACAAAAAATCCCCTACAACAAAAACATTAGCTACAGTCTAGAAAAAACAAACACAATGAAAAAACAAATCGAATATTGTTCAATGGAACATCATCAGCAACAGCTTTTACCAGAATCTTTAAATCAATCATTTGAAGAAAATAAAAGAATCAATTGTATGGTAAGAAATCAGCACAGTAGGACAACAAAATATAATACAACAACGACAACATGGTTAAGAAGTATAAGTTTATTTAAAACAAAATATAAACAAGAACAGTACCACCAGCAGCGACAACAACAGAAACAAAAACATCAACGACATAATAACAATCGCAATAACAATACCAAACAAAGTTGGCTTTTGTTAGCAACCATAATTGTATTATTAGCAATTATAGAGAATTCTATGTCACTGGCAAAAGCGGATGATAATGAATCCGATTTCAATATAACTGCCACGACAATACCATTAACAACACTTCACTACCATCACAATAATGATCAACAGCAGCAACAACAACAACAACAGTACTTTGATGACAACTCAACATTTGCACCAATTATGGCAAACAATGAATCTTTATGGTTCAACAATGCTACCGCCTCCAATTCTTCAACAACATCGCAAAAGAACTTCAAATCTAAATACAATGCAGCAGAAGATTCAATATTTTTACGTTTTGCCAAACGTTTTACGGCCGATAATAATCTTTGGTCCGGCATCATACATGACTGCTATAGACGACCAACGTTTTCCTGTTTCCAAAAAAATGTCTATTACTATTTGAATGATGTATTGGATGCACAGAATGTCAATGTTACGCAAAGATTAAAATTCTATAAGAATGACAATTCATATCAGTATGATGTTGAGGAAGCTGAGGATGTGCCAACACCACCACCACAACCACCAGCACAACCTTCAACTCAATCATCGTTGGCTGTGGATTCGATGGAAAATGTAGGACTCGAGGATGAAAATGATATGCAGGAAAATGAAATACCTTATGCACGTAATGGTCGTTCGTTTACAGGTGAGCAGAATATTTTTGTGTGTATATTTAATATTTGATTGTTTGTATACTAAGAATGTGAATTGTTGTAAATCTGGAAACAGAGATTCGAAAGAGTTAATTTTAATTTTTTCTGTACATATTGGATATTTTTCCGCTTAATTTTATATCTGCAAATTTATGCAGAATTTTTATATGAGTAAATAAGTATTTAGAAAGACATCTTAATAGCACGGAAGTATAGGTTAGGTTGGAAACAAACAAACACATTCCGGGTATGTACTTATGACTGTTTCGGTGTGTGCCCTCTCAGGATAAGCTGTCCCTATCCATAGCCCTTACTGGTTTGGCTAGGCTAACAACCTAGTTCCTTTAATATAATTTCTCAGAGATTTTCAATTGAAAATGATATTTATCGCTTTGAAAATGTTCGGGCCTAATGCAATCAAACTCACGACATTGACATAGGTAGTGTTCAAATGTTAGCCTTCAGCTACGTGTGGCCACTTATTACACTAATCACTTCTGAGACTTCTGAGTGTTGATGTATTTAGTTTAAGTATCTCCCTTATTTTCTCAAGGTTTAGGTTTCCCATATCTCGGTCCAAATAGTGCAATATTCTCACATCCGTGTTAAGAGTTTATTTCATTCTTGCATTGTGAGACAATTAATAACTGCCCGTAAAAATAATATTATCTTCCTTCAACCATTTAATACCTTCCGAAATCGCCATGATCTAATCCTAAATGAATGATGGTATTATGATCCGGGACAATAACTGTAATTACATTGCAACTTGTTTATGTTACTACGAATTTCCTCAGCTAGTTGTTATAAGTGTCAAAAGATTATATACCTTAGTTCCATGATGTTCACGGAAACCGATTTAAAGCACTGGGATAATATTGTGAACATTTTTGAAGAATATAAAATTTCGATTTAATTTTTATAGATATGGCAAAATCCATAAGATCAGAAAATATTCCTATATCAGAAGACTATTAAGTAGGTTGCACGGGGAAAATGAAATCCCGAACGATTTTTCGATAAAAAAAAATATCGATGCAAATATTTACTTTTTTTAGTTTTAGCTTTCTAGTCGCGGAAACAAACTCTCAATGTATCAACAAATATTTCGATACACTGAGAGGTCTGTAGTTATCTGGAAAATTGATATAAAAATTATATCTACATATTTGTAAGCCGAAGAAAACTTTTAGGCTTTCTGTGGTATTTCCTCAGAAAAAAATAAAATTTCGTATTGCATTACTAAATTTATAAAACCAATTAAATTTTTTTACTAAAATCGGACTTTTAGCTGAATTAGTAAAATCAAATATACAAATTTGTAAATGTTTTGTTAATTTTTCTTTATTTTTTTCTTATTTAAATATTTTTACTATTTATAATTTGAGTGTTCCCATAAAATTCAAATTTTTATAAACCAATAAAAATAATATTTACTTTTTGGTAGATTTTCAAACAATATTATTTATTCTGTAAAATGTTTAATAAGATTTTTAAAAGCGATATTACAAAATTATTGCCTTTTCTTTTATACAAAAATGTTAATTTTATGGTTAACATGTAGGTTAGGTTAGGTGGAAAAGGGAGGCATCTTCACGCCTCATTGTGATCCTTTTATAAATGCCAAGAAATGCAAACATATTAATATGTAAAATGTATATTAATTCGGAATTGAATAGAAAAGAAAATAAATATTCGTGTAAAACAACGTCCGGCACAAAGAGAGGAAGTAAAAATTTTAATGTGTTATTGGGTTTGGTTTGTGTTTGGTTATATCTAGCATGCAAAAAAATAATATTTTTTTACGCTCTTTGTTATGTGTTTTGTTTTTGCTTAACCATGCGACATGAACCTGTCTTGTTGAAAGCTAGAACAAAGCTAAATGATTTTTTATTTTTTATTCGCTCACAATTGTTTTGCTTCATTAACCTTCGTGATGTGTATGCGAATGCATGACTGAAAAACACGAAAGTTTTAGCAATGTAGGTTTAAAATATTAATTTTACTTAAGTAGATCTAACTGTATTGTTTAATATCAAAAACATACTGATGCAAAAATTTGGAACTAATCTGACAAAGGGAACGATATACTTTATTTTTATTTGATTTCAGTTAATTAAAGCTTTGCTCCATTACCTGTAAAAACTAAGAAATTGTAAGAAAATCAACAAAATTTTCAAACGCGAAAAACTAACAAATTTTAAAAAAGTTCGAAATATCCTCTAAATTTTTAGATATTTCGAAAAAAGCGTTTTGATGATAATCAATTGATAGTCAATTGATGATAGTCAATTTTGAATTTAATTTAATGAAGAAAGCAATAGAACGTAGGTTTTAAACTTTATTTAAATCTTTTATATTTACTACAAATAAGAAATAATTTGTTAAATTCTTTTTAATTAAATTTGATTTTTTGTTTCAAAATAACACTAAAAATACTCGTATTAAGTTTAAAATTCTATTACATTTACAATAAAATGAGATGTCAATCTTTCAAATCGTTTAAATACTCAAACAATTATTTAAAAATTTCAAAACTTTAACAAATTACACTATGCGACAGTCAAAATCGGAATGTAATGAAACCAACGGGAAATGTCATGTCGATAAAAAAGAAGTTATACGTGTCCCGGCGTTTCGCTGGGTCACGTCTAGGAATCGAGATATATCGATTTGAAGTTAGTAACTATCATATAAGGGAAATTGTGACCTTTGGTGGTCCTTTTTTTGACATAACTCGTGAACCACCAGTCCGATTTTGCTGAAATAAATTTAAAAAAATTAGGAATCACAATTCCTTTAATCTGTTCATACAACGTTTCGCTACATAAGCAACAGTTTTGCAGTTATAAATAAATGTATGAAAAAAAAACTATTTTTTGCCTAAAAAATTGAATTTTTTTATTTTTAATTCATAAAAAATCCAAAACGGTAAAAAAGTGTCAAGTCCTATTACTTTCACGTAAAGTCACATAACCTTTAAACAAAATGAAACATAGATCGATGGACGCGTTTCGCTTTTATTCACATTTAAGTGAAGGTATGAATTTCAAAAATTTGCTCGAGATATGCTCAAAATTCCTTGGAAAAAACATTGATGACTTTTTTTATGATTGTCAGAATTAAAAAAAAAAAACAAAAGGTTATTTGATTTTTATGGTAGCGGTAACAAACTAAAAAACGGTCATAAATGTACGTGGACAATTAAAAGAAGAAAGGAAAGTGCACTTTTTTAATTATTTGGGTTTTTTCCGTTGGCTACCTGCATGATTTTTTTACACAAATTGCACCCACATTTATGAGTGATCATATTTTAGAACGTTTCGAAAAATTTAAAATGCACACGAATCAGGTTTATAGCCACCCTTAAAAGATGCGCGAATTCATAAGTACCTATCAGTAAAATATTGAAACTTACATAGTATTTATAGGTGTTCACTGATCGATTTTTGTTATTTAACAAGTGTCTCCGAAGTACGGTTTTTTTAAAGTGACGAAAAAGTAATAAAAGTATAAAACCGAAATGAGTGCAAATTGTCCGAAAATATCAATTTATTTTGTTACGTTTGTAGCAAAAGAGCTTTTTCAACAAAAACTGCATTACTCACTGAGCAAGTGGAGCGCGCTTTTAAACTTTCTTTTGATTGCGAAATAATTCGCGGCGTTTCGTGGGTCCCAGACAAAATTTGTAAAACGTGCTGCAATGGTCTTAACATGTGGATCTAAGGGAAACGCAGTTCACTTCGTTTTGGTGTACCAATGATTTGGACTGATCCAGGAGAGCACAATTCCGACAACTGTTACGCTTGCGCAAACAAAATATGTGGAGTAAATCGTAAAGGCCTTAAACGAAGAGTTTACATATCTGTTAATAGTGCTCAAATACCTCTACCTCATTCGGCAACAATTTGGAGCCTAATGTCAAAGTCACCGGATATCGAAGATATCGATCCCGACAATGAAGATGAAGAAGAAGAATATACAATGGGAGTTTCCTCCGAGGGTAAGTCACAAAAATCAAGTTAATTGACTGATTAAAAACAATTGATTTTTTCTAGATGAAGACAGATCCTCATCCGATACAGACTCTGAACAAGTGGGCGAACCACCACGCAAGAAAGTAAAGGGCGCAAACAAACGAAAATAAGTTTTGCGTTCATCGATTTTTATAACCTATGTATCTATGTAATAACCTAATAATTACCTGTAATAATTTTTAATTTTATCTGTTAATAAATATAATAAATAATATATAATAAATATTATCCAAATTCATTGAAACATAAAATCAATATTCTTGTCAAAATGAGATACCTTCACTTAATTGTGAATAAAAGCGAAACGCGTCCATCGATTTTCATAATCTATGTCTCATTTTGTTTAAGGGTTATGTGACTTTACGTGAAAGTAATAGGACTTGACACTTTTTTTACCGTTTTGAATTTTTTATGAATTAAAAATAAAAAAATTCAATTTTTTAGGCAAAAAATAGTTTTTTTTTTTCATACATTTATTTATAACTGCGAAACTGTTGCTTATGTAGCGAAACGTTGTATGAACAGATTAAAGGAATTGTAATTCCTATTTTTTTTAAATTTGTTTCAGCAAAATCGGACTGGTGGCTCTCGAGTTATGTCAAAAAAAAGACCACCAAAGGTCACAATTTGTTCCAAAATAATTTTTTTTTTCCTTTTCCTATTGTAAATTTTTTTTTGTGTTTAACTTTTCTTAGTTGAAAAATTCATTTTGAGGGGGTGGGGGAGGAAATTTCTTCCCCCTACGTGAATACGCACCTGTAATAGTGGCAAAAACAATATATCAATGTGAAATGGATTGAAACGTTTTATCAGGCCCATATAAATATGTTAGTTTTTGGCACCAGGCAATTACATGTAGATAGTTTTCGAAAACTGATTTGGATAAGCTACATCTTCTGAGAACTTACCCAGATGTCGAAGTCAAGAAAGATCTCTAACATTAGCTAATAAACATATTTGGTATCTGTTAAAAACAAGTCCAGAACACATCCTTGTGACCTAGAGCTCAGAAGTGTCATTTTTACGCACAAGGCTTATATAAAGAGGTAGCAAGACGCTGAACTGCTCATACGAACAGGCATTGTTGAATAAATTCATATTGTTTTTGGATCATCTAGAAGGTACATACATATATATGTAAATATCAATTATTATAAATATTAAAAAATTATTATTTTTTTTTGTATTTTTTATTAGAGGTAATGTCTTCAAATATTGTATTATATATATATATATATATTGTATTATATATATATAATATTCATAATTTGCATAAATTCATTTTTTCTGAAATTGTCAAAATACAGGAACCAATAAAACAAACTATTAAAATTAAATAATTATTTTATTAAAAAAATTCTAGATGGTTGGGGTATTATGCGTATGTGTTGATGTCTGTAACGCATAGAAAAAGTTCTCTAACACCCACCTTAAAATATACCAATCGACTCAGAATCTCTTTTTAAATCGATCTAATGATGTCCGTCTGTTTTTCTGGCTGTCTGTCCATGTAAATCTTGTGCATAAAGTATGGGTCGCAATTTTAAAGATAATTCAATGAAATTTGGAAAGTGGGACTTTTATGATACAAGGAAGAAGCCAATTGAAATTGATTGTGATCAGTACATTATTTCACCCAGCCTCCATACAAATGTTCCCCCGGAATAGAGTTTAAACACTCAAAAATGTCTTAAAAATAAGAATATTTTAATGAAATTCGGTGCAAAGAAATTTTGTGTAATTATCAATTTTAATACCAAATTTTATGAAGATCGGTTCACAATTGACCATAGCTCCCATATAAACCATTCTTCCGAAAATCACTATAACGTGCATAAATCCCATAGAAATGTTAGTATCAAGTTATTATCCGACACAAATAAGTTTTATGTAAGTAGAAACAACATTGCCAAATTTTATAAGAAGAGGTCCATAATTTATCATAGCTCCCATATAAACCCACTTCCAGGAAAATTGTATAAAATCATTAATATGTATCAACGCATTATTCTGTATTTGATTATTTTATTTTACATTTAGTAAAATTGGTCACAGGTGTTCCCTTCCTGAATTTTTATGCTCGTAAAAAATGGTGTAGGGTATCATATAGTCGGGCTTGACCAACTATATCTTTCTTTTTTCATCTTACTTCAGGTATTTACCTAAACTTTTTATTTTTTATACCCTACACCACCATAGGTGGACAGTGTGTTTTGTGCTGATGTTTGTATTGTCTAAGATCCACCTTAATTTATACCAATGAACTTAGAATCACTTCCTGAATCGATTTAATGATGTCCGTCCGTCTGTGCGTAAATCTTATTATTAAAATTACAGGTAGCAATTTTTGAAATGATTTAATGAAATTTGGTACACAGGTTTTTTTATAGTCCATTATTTCACATAGCCCCCACACAAATGTCCTCACAAAATTGGCATGTAACGATCATAAATTCATTAAATATAGCCATATTTGATGAAATTTACCACATATAAGTTTTATATAAGCATAAATCTTTGTGTGTATAAACATCTTTTCAGAAAATCACTTTAATGACCATAAATCCTGTACAAATGATAATATCAGGTTATTATTTGACACATATCAATGCTATATAAATAGAAGCCTCAGTGCCAAATTTTGTGAAGCTCAGCTCACAATTTACCATAACTCCCACATAAGGTCCACTTCCCGGAATCACCTTAAACTGCATAAATAGCATAATATAATACATACGTATGTATTATAGAAATATACACTACGAATAATACAAGTATCGGTCCAGATTTAGTTTTTTTTTCAATTTCGGGTGATTTTTAACCAACTTTTAAAAGATCATAATTCTTTAAACAAAAAAATACCTTAAAAAATAGTATTTCATTTTGGCAAAATATTATAAATGAATCTATCGGCCAACAAATCATTCTAATTTCGGTTTATTGCTTCCTGCTGGGATATTGCAAACATATTTTTGTATTTTCCAATAAAGTTCGTAGTCTTGTGTCCCTAATTACAAAAACAACTATTTAAAAAAGTCAACACACACACTTTAAAAAATTAGTATTATTACTTTTTTTTAAGCAACAAAATTTGTTAGCGTTTGTTTCATCGCTGGCTAAAGCGAAATTATTTGGTTCGAATAACAAAATTCAACAAAATGAAGTGTTGACTATTAAACTACAGCAAAAAAAATTTAATTCCGCGATTTTAGTTTTGGCAAAAACAAAAAAAAAGAACTAAGACTGTAGACCTAAATAGCGGATAAGGTCGATGGGGACCTTATTGGCAACCAGATGAAGTAGGAATTTAGATATGCTAACCAAATGTCAAGTCATGTCCAAAATTTGGACTCCAAATACATGGTTTCAAATCGCACCGGCATCATTTTTAAAGAAATATGGACCTATGATTCCACCGGCCCACAAACCACACCAAACCATTGTTTTTTCTGGATGAGCTGGCAGTTATTGAATCTCTTCAGGTTGCTCTTCGTCCCAAATGCAGCAATTTTGTTCGTTTACATACCCATTGAGCCAGAAATGGGCCTCACCGCTGAACAAAATTTGCCTCGAAAATGTAGGACCTTCTTGGAACTTTTCAAGAGCCCATTGAGCGAAGCGATGTCGCTTGGGAAGGTCGAGCGGCTTCAGTTGTTGCACAAACTGTATTTTGTACTCTTTCAATTTAAGATCTCGACGTAAAATGCGCCAAGCCGTTCCATACGTCAGTCCGAGTCGACTCTTCACGGTCTTCGTGTACACTCTCAGCTACGGCCTATATATTTTCTTCACGTGGTCTATTCGGTCGAATATTATCCAATAATGAATGCTGGGTCTCAAAATGGGTGATGGTGTTGCGATAGGTACGCTCAGTAGGCCGATTATGTTGACCATAAATTGAGCAAAGTGCACGAAACACATTCCTCACAGAACGTGAATTTTCGTAATAAAATTGAACGATTTGTAAACGTTGTTCACGTAAGTCTTTCCATTATAAAATGCCAAACAATACTAAATAAAAATAACATGACAGCATGACACGACTCACATGTGATCTGTCAAAAAAAGGCTATTGAAAAAAGTATCTCAACTTGAATCACCCATTATATGATCCATGTTGGTATGTCTTCGTTTGACTTCAGGAGTATTATTATCCAATCCTTGTCTTGAGTGTTTTTCCAATAAAAAACACTTTTAAACAAAGCCTTTAAATCAATTTTTCTATTTATAATATAACTTTATAAAACAACTCTACTACGGGTGTAGGTAGAGTCAAGTGTTTTGCTATCCACATTTTATCAAACAAAATTAAAAATTATTCAATACTCAAACAAAAACATTTACTACAAATAAGTAATTTTTTTATACTGATTTTTTATGATCAATATTTGTGTAATAAATTCTTTCTTTTTTTTATTGAATATAACTTTCACTTTACACACACACTTTTGAAAATCATTTTCATTTCGTTACGAATATTACATTTTTTTTTTTTGTGTGTTTTTGCTGACTACTTGCACATCATCTTCATCATCATCTGACTGACTGACTGACTTACTGAGTGTGTTTGTGTGTCTGTCTGTCTACCCGAACGTCTAGATGTCTGATTTCTTTATATTTCTCATCTATCAAAAAATTCAAAGATTTGTTTGGTTTAAGAAATTTTAACTCATGCCTTTAAAGACTTTAATTTGTTAAAATGTATTATAGGCACAATATGAATAAGCAAAAAAAAAAAATCAAAATAAATAAAAACATTAAATCTTGCATGTGAAAACTAAATTCGTTAAAAATATGAATTTTCTTTGTAGTGCTTTAGTTTATTAAATTTTGTTGCAATTTTGGTAAAAAAAAAAAAATAGATTTTTATTTTAATGGAAATAATTTTGTTGTTGTGCTTCAAATTTACAATTAAATCATGATTGACTGCAATTATTGTCATTTTATCTGTCAAAAGCCTTTAACTAAAAAACTAATGGCCTTCATTGCTTGCATTTCTTTATCATTTGCATTAAATTTCATTTTATTATTTTTTTAATCTTATCACAGTTTTAATTAAACAAATATATTGCGAACTTTTATTGTTAGCAAACAAATATGTTAATTTCAAAAGCATCTCATATATATCACATATGCAAAAACTTATTATTTTAGTACATGTTGCAAAAAAATAAAATAATTAAAAAAATAAAAAAAAAAATTGGAACATAAAATAAATGTAATGGAACGAAAAACAAATTGTCTCACATACAGATGCCATGTCTAGTAAAATTATTTTTAAATATTTAGGGGAAAGTGGGGTATTATGGTATATGGGATAATGAAGAAATTTTGCCTTTTTTTGTGTATTTTTAATTTTATTGCAAAGAAGACTACCTATAAATGTTTGCCATATTGCACTACAACCTCTGATATTATTGCTCTCTGAGAGCAATATTAAAAAAGTTTTTTAAATGTTGATGTTTCCAAGGAGATCCAATCAGACGTATTTTTAAATCGGTGAATATAAAATTATTTCTGCTCAAAATAATAAAAATGAAGAAATAACTGTTATCCTCTGACTTTTATGATAAAAGTTATAACAGTTACATTTCTAAAAGAGAAATAGGAGCAGTTCTTCTTGTTTAAGATTTTTTTAACGATCTTTTGAAAACAAAAATTTTTTAATTTGTTTTTTCGTAACTACTTTTTTTAATATCTCCGAAACTATTACAAAATGATATAAGTATAACTTGAAAATTTAATTTTGTATTTTTTGGTATATTAAACAAAGCAGACAAATGCACAGTGTGAGATTTTGATAATTTAGCAGAGCCCAAGACAATTCTTTTTTAATCACTTAATTTAATGAAAAAATACACGCAGATAAAAACTATAGTTACAACATTATCACTACAACAATATTATGTTCTTATTGTTAATTTTCTTAAATTTTAGTAGCACTATGTTCATGATAACAATGTTTTTGTCATTCAATATTTATATTCAATAAAAATTTTAATATGTTTGACTGCAAAAATTATATGTTTTTAAATATTTTTACGAGAAACAAAATATAAAAATATTCTGTTTTTAAACCGTATTAATATTATTACATGACAATTAAATGTTTCAAATAAATAAAATACTTATCTTTTTCACAAACTCAGTGAAAAAATTCAATACTTGTTTTTAAATATATTCTGTCTTTAATGTTTGTTTTCCAATTTCGTTGTAATTCTCATTTATTTTATATATGAATAAATATAAATATAAGGTTTGGTTATACGCGATGTGATTCAAGCAATATAAGATATTGATTAACTAAAATTAAAAAGTATAGTTAAAAATAAAAACATAACTTGCATTTGAACCATATTTGGTGGCTAATGAACACCTTTCTCTATAATTTTCAATAAAAAGTTGAAAAATAATTTCTTAATACTACATTTTATTTTAATCTATGATAAGATCGAATAATAATATCATAAAATAAAATAATAGTATTATACGATTGGATAACTATATAATAACATGAGAAAATGCTATGATAAAATGGAATAATAATATGAAGAATGACATAATAATATTATGAGATGGAATCATAATATGACAATGTGCAATAAGATAGAATAATAAAATAATAGTTCCATACAATTATAATCTGATAGAATGGGATAATGATGTAGTAAGATTTTAATTGTATGTAAAACTAGAATCATAACATGAATAAACAAACCATAAAATCGGACACAATATGACAAAATGGAATTATAATTGTTATTACTTATAACCATTTCTATTTTTCGCTGTGATCATATGTTCTAAACATAACATGCTACTCTTTGATTATGGCCACTAAAATTGAAAGATGTTTCAACAGAGTGATTAGATATGTTGCAATATGAGATCTCATTAATATTCTATACGGAGGTTTATTCAATAAAAGTAACTTATGAGCTTAAAACTCCATGATCACGTATATCTAAATTGACTGAGAAATCTCGTGCCAGTGTTGCCCCTTGTTATATATATTTTTTGAAATTTATTTATTTATTGGTAGTAATCTTGAATTCAGTTAAAGCCAATGAATAACAATTTAAAAATTTGACAGTAGTCCATATATAAATTCATATGAAGTACTAAATAATAAATATATGTTTTTAAATAATTAGTATCTTACTTAAGTTTATACAAACATTTTTAATGTTATTCTAACACGAATATACAGCTAAGACATAAAGTGGCTTAATAGTTAATAATAATTGATAAAGTTAAACTCTTAAAATTAGCAACTGAAAATGAAAAGTTTCTTTTATCATATGGTAATAACCAGGGCCAGTTTCTCAAGCATTTTGCATGAAATGTAAGTTTTGTGTACGGTCTTAGAATTCACAATCATGTTTCAGAATACGTCTATGACTTTTTGTGCTGCAATTTTGAAAACTTTATTAATATTGTCTTTTTTACAAAATATTAAAATATGATAAGATAATGTGGGGATATCTTGTATCTAGATTTATTTTTGCACACTCTTCAAGAACACATAGCTTAGTATGTCCGTGACTTAACATGATATTTATACAAAAGTCTTTTGCAGTTTGTGTCGTAAAATTATGGAATATGTTATTACCAGGGTAAGTTTAAATATGCACGAAAAAGGTTAAAATATGCGCTTGAAAAAGCACGAAAAAATTGGTTAATATGCACAGAATTATGCAAAAATGAACACGCCTAAAAAACACACATATTTATGCGTTTTTTTTTTTTTTTAATATAAAACTCTGATAGTTTTCGATTAGAAAATAAATAAATAAATAAAAATATACATAAACAGATTTTGAGTCATATTTTATACGTCATTTGCATTACATTTGTACGAAGAAAAAACTCACAAAAAATTATACAAATTAAACTCCAAAAAAATCACTGAACAATAGCGTTTTTTGTTAAGAAAACTAATGTTTGTATTCACTATATGCAAATTTATGCAAAGATTTGAAATATGAGCATTTTTTATAAAATAACTGTGAAATATACAAAAACTTACATTTCAAGCGAAATGCTTGAGAAACTTGGCCCTGGTTATTACCATATGACAAACGAAACTTTCATTTTTTAAGAGTTTAATTTTATCAATTATTATTAACTATTAAGCTACTTCCTTTTAGGAGTAATTTTATGTCTTAGCTGTATATTCGTGATAGAATGACATTAAAAAATTTTTTATGAACTTAAGTGAGATACTAAATATTTAAAATCTTATATTTATTAATTAGTACTTCATAAAAATTTATATATCGATTACTGTCATATTTTTAAACTATAATCCATTGCCTTTAAGTGGCTTCAAGATTACTACCAATATATAAATAAATTTCAAAAAATATATATAACAGGCACGAGATTTCTTAGTCAATTTAGACATACGTGATCACGGAGTTCTAAGCCCATAAGTTACTATTATTGAATAAACCTCCATACAGAATATTAATTAGGTCTCATATTGCAAAATATCTATTCACTCTGTTGAAACATCTTTCAATTTAGAGATATTTTTCATTGAAGTACCACTATAGACTTCAAACCCATAATTTATAAGAGGCATCAATAATGACGTGAAAATTTTAGCTATAACAAAATTAATATGTTGATAAAAAGATAGATAGAGCCTTAAAATATGAAACGAACAGCAATGATGTATCATTTAACTCTATATTATACACATTTTGTGATATATTATTAAAAAATATTTTTTTCGTCTTGGAAGAAATATTATGTAAATCATCATTCACTTTTCTACTAAAATCTTCTTTTAATTCGGTCACACATACAAGTTATAATCATCGGCCCTTAAGGGATTTTAGACTAGAAAAAATATCATTGATAAACAACAATAATAATAATAATAATAATAATAATAATATGTAAATCTGCTGGACGAATTTTCATTATTAGTCTGTACAAATTATGTCATGTGTGTGCTAAAAGAACGAATTAATTTGCAAGCATTACGAGAAAATATAAATTGCATAAAAAGATTATTTAGCGACACTTCATGAGAAATGGATTCAAAAGCCCTACAGAAATCTATAATAGCAGAGAACTTATGCTGATTTAATCCATCTCTCACCTCGTGAAATATATCAATCACATGACTGGTAGTGTTATGGTGGAGTCTGATACCAAATTGATATTCGGATAATAACTTTCTTTCGTTAATTTAGCCTAACATTTGATCATTAACTAATGTTTCCAAAACCTTACAGATCGTACGATATTCACTACAGAGTGTCGCATTTTTCACTTTAGGAATGGGCAAAACTCTTGATATTTTCCATATTTGTGGATATTTTGAGCAAGTCAAAACACTATTAAAATCATACCTAAAATGTCGCAAGTTATGTGGTAAAATTTAGTTTTAAAAACCTGAGTGAGAGTCCTTCAGGTCCAACTGAATTAGATTTAATTTGCATAAAAACATTGAAGACTTCATGCTCCTCAACATTGCGAAACAAGAATTTATTTTGATCAAAAGTCGATTGTATATCATATAAAATTGATCCCAAAATATAAAATTTATTTAATTCTTCAACGTTAATAGGGTATTTATTATTTTCAGCTCGCCAAGTTCCAACTTTACCTAGCGTTTTCCAGAGATCCTTTGTTGTGACAGAATCAAAATTTGTATGATAATAATTTGCCCTTTCTTATCTAATTACTTTTACAAATTTGTTACTAAAGACACAATATGTATGGCATCTAATCTCACCTCTAAATATGATCAGAATGCCATATCTCACAGGTATTTTGCTTTCAATATATGCTCTGATTTCATCCATGGATCACCCTTGCCTTACCCTGTCCGTATATATGAAATATATTTATCATATAGATTTAGTAGTACCAGTGTTAAAAATTGCACTTGGAAATTTGTATCAATAGTTTCATAGAAAGGACTACAATTAATATTTTCTAAATCTCTTATACAATTTTTAAGATTAAAATCCTTATAACTTCTAATTTGCATTATCTTGTTCACATTTTTACCTCTAAACTTTAAAGATAGAAATATTAATGCTTGGTGTGAATTTAAAGATGGAAATTGGAATTGACCTTTACTCTCGATAAACCTAGGATCAGATACTAAAAAGTAGTCAATTAGACTACTCCTATTTGAACGTAAATGAAAATGTATAATTCACTAATATTATTTCTAAAATCTATTGATGGTTCAAATAAATTAGTGATAAAATCACTTGCTATTATAATACGATTGTAACGCGTCTATAAATCTCCTAGTTCATCCTAACATTGTGAAATATTACCGTAAGTTAAATACATTACACCCATTAAAATATTTTTAGATTCCTCAGCAGCAATTAGGATTGTAATCTTTTATGTACATACATACATTCATACATACATACTTACATACATACATATCCCTCCTTTACGACCAGTTAGTTTATAGCAATCTCAATAGCATTGTCCAAAATACCTTCTCTTAAATTTCTCTAATAAAATGTGTGTTAAAATCAAGTGATTACTTTGGCGAGATTAATGTGTGTGGCGTCAAAATATCATTCCATCTTTAAAAAATTCAACTTAAAAAGTTTTGGAAAATTAATAAAAAAAACAAAGTCCAAAACTTTTCACGATTGCAAAAATAAAATTAACACTCAATCACTTTATAATTGGCAGACAAAATAAATAAACTTTAATTAAATTACAATAGTTTACAGGCGACGAAGATTTTTCGTTTTGCATATAAATTATGCCAAAAAAAAAAAAAAACAAATTTATTATTCTTTATTAATCATAAAGTTTTTGTGTTAAAACAAACGAAGCAAATAAGACTTTTACTTTCATAACAAAGGAAAACAAAACAATCGAGTTTGAGATATAAATATCATTAAAATTAAATTTGAAGAAAAATGAAAAAGGCGCTAGAGAGAATGAGTTAGAAGAGAAAGAATTATTAGCAGTGTTGCCGTTTTTGTTATATTTTTAAGCAAATTTGGTTATTTTGTTTGCCATTGTTATGATGACTTTTCTTCCATTTTGGTTATTTTTTGTTAAATCAAAATTTTATTTTTATTAGTTTTAAAAATGCTATTGACTCTGTTAAACTTGCAGCAACAAAAAAACCATAAAAAGAGAGTTTGCTAAAAATTTATTACACATTTGAAAACTAAAAGTTCGCATAACCTCTCATTCCAATTTTAACTGACAAATTAAGAAAAAAAATTAAATCAATAGAAAAAAATTCGAAAGATTTTCTAATATTTAGCCAAAAGGTGAAATGGAATGCGAGATTTTTGTAAGAAAGTTCTAACGATATACAAACAGCCTAATAAATACTTTTAATTACAAAATAAATTACTATTAAAAAAGAAATGTATGTTCGCTGAAAACCGACTAAATGATATCCTACACTATTGTGTATGTAATTTAAAGTAATACATACTTGAAAGAGAACATTATATGGGTGATATAGTTTATCTTATTTGAGCCAAATTTCATTAATATACTAACATTTATGTGGGATTTAATTCCTTTTAACTGATTTACGGGAGAAGACCCTATATAGAAGCTACAATTTAAAGCAATCATTTTGAAACTGAATGCCATATTTTATGTACACACAAAGAAAAAATATAGTTGTAGTTATTATGATTGGAATATGTGATCACAGCCAAAAGTAAAAGTGATTATAAGTAATAATTATTGTGGTTCTATTTCATCATATTGTGTTCGATTTTATGGTTTGTTTTTCATGTTATGATTCTAGTTTTACAATCTTACTACATCATTATCCCATTCTATCAGATTATGTTTTGATGTTATTATTATGTCATTACTCTATCTTATTATATTATTATACAACATTGTCATATTATGATTCCATTTTATCATATGTTATAAATAGTTATCCAATTTTCTCATATTTTATTTTGTCATATTATTATTCAAAATAAAACGTATAATTTTTTTTATTGAAAATAATAGAGAGAAGTATTCCTTAGCAAAAAAAAAAGAATATTTACATATTATTTCATTTTTCATTCATTAATTATTTAATTAAAAAATTTTTTTAATTAATTAATTCATTAATTATATTCATTAGTACTATATGTGGTTCAAATGCAAGATATGTTTTTTAACTAAACCCTTTATTGGTAGTCAATCAATATTTTATTTTGCTTGAATCGCACCGATTATAACTAAACATCGTTTATTTATAGATATTCATATAAACTAAATGAGGATTACAATAAAGTTAGAAAACAAACATTAAAAACAAAGTATATTCAAAAACAATCAAGTATTGAATTTTTCCACTAATTATATTTATTTGAAACATTTTATTTTCATGGGAATAATAAGATTAATATGGTTTCAAAACAGAATGTGGTTTAAGAACCAGGAGAAATACTGGTTGTAGAAGTAATGATATTTTCCATATTAATAAAATTTTGTCTCCGGTAAAAATATTTAATGAACAATGAGAACATAATATTGTTGTAGTGAAAATGCTGTAGCCATATTTTTTTACGTGTAGGTACATAAAAAATTTTTTATAGAGTATTTTAGGATTAAAAATTTTTTTTTTTTTTTTTTTGTGCATAATTCTGTGGAAATACGTTTATATATATTTAAGATATTTGAGCTTAAAAATATTACTCTAAAGGAACATTTATTTGGGGACTAGTTGAAATAAAGAAACAATTTTGAACAGCTAAGGAGATTCTGAGTCGATTGGTATATTTTAGGGGGTTCCCCAAGATCGAATAAAAATTGTACCTTATTCAATTATTAAAACTGTGCAAGAGAACATAATTAAATAATAAAAATTTAAAGAGGGCACCACATTATTTTACAAATAACTGCAATAAAAGTGTTTTATCTACGCCGATGTATTTTCAATTGGACTATAATTATAAAATATTATATATAAAAATTTAATATATGTGAGTGCTTTGGTACATGAACGATATATATTGAAGCTTTTCGCCAAGCCTCCCAATTAAATATTTTTTACTTTAAATCTTTAGATTTTGGAATTCATATTACCAAATGAGATTGGATAAGTCCATATAAAAAATAAATTTTTATTATTAAACTTTATATCCGGACTCCCTATATATATATATCAGAGACCAGATTTTGATAAACATTATTCAAAACAGTTAAATTTTAAATACATTTTTCTCCTAAAAGCTAACTAAAGTTTATGATTAGTATGCAAAATATTTAAAACCTGAATACATATATTAAGCTTATATTAATTTTTATATAACTTTGAATTTTTAAAATTTTTTGTTTTTCCTAATTTTGTTATTTTTTCCAAAATTTTGGTTAGAAAAAAATGTTTGCCATAGCAACACTGAATATTGGTTCAAAACCATTTTTAATAAAGAAATACTCAAACGCAAACAAACGTAAAATGTTTTATTATTTGCATTAAAACTTTGCCAAAAATGAAGACAAAACGACCGACAAACGAAAAGGCAGGGTAATGTATAAACAGCAACATAATGTTAGTTAAAGAACACAGATTAAGTCATTTGATTTAAATCTTTTTTTTTTTTTTGGTATGATTAATGATGGTGTTTACAGCCAATTTGTAAGTTAAACTAAAATACTTATAGCCTTAGGGGAATGAAGTTATAGGGAGGGATTAAAAATATAAATTGTGTGTAGAGAATATGAGTTCCACCAACTAAACTTAATGCAAAAAAGGACAATAATCCTACTTATAATGCTTAATTTTATTGCAAATCACATCAAAAATTCAAAAACTTTACTTAGGATGCCGAATTAAGTCGTTAAAGCTAAATAATATAAAACTTTTCTCTTATTTAAATTCTCAGAAACGCTGTACATAGGGGTTCCCTTTATTAAAACTTGGCAAAAATTTAATATTGAAAAATTATTTTTTTTCTTACACAAGAAAAAATTAATATGACTTGAAAGTTTTTCTATATAACTCCGTACTACCTAATGCCCTATTGACCAGTGTGCGAGCTATCAAAGTTAAGAATTTTTTGGTCATATTTTGTGTATTATTTTTTTTTTTAACATCAGTACTTTTTCTGAAATTTTTTATTAATGCAATGATATTAAGTCTCGATTACTTACAAAGTTTTAATAATTAACCAAATCTTATCATACTTTTTTTCTAATAAATTTTAAATGAATTATTCGACCTTGAAAGAGAAAAAATATATTTTGACCTCTGCTGGCCTCTTAGTGACCATATACATTTGATGCGCTAAAATTTTGTGAGTCTAAACGCATTTATATGTTTTGCCTCTTTTTGCCCCACAGAAGGATACATTTGTTTTTCTAATACTCTATTTAGGAATATGAATTTTTTTTACTATTTTTATGAATTTTTCAAATTTGTATGCATAATATGATTATGATAGTATCATTCATATAAATTTTATGCATATTAATGTGACTCTCAGATGGAGGCGATGGTCAATTAAAGACCGATCGCCATTAAATTTGTTAGTACGATTTCGACTTTTATTAAAGTAATTTTAAGAAGTGAGCTTAAATGGGAGCTATGCTAAATTGTTACAAAAAACTTATTTTTGCTGAATTTTATTTATATCATTATTATTTTAAGCAATTTAGGAGCTTAAAATCATATTTCGAAAGGACATTTGGATGGTGGATAGGGGAAATAATGGATCGATCCTAACAAATTTCCTTATACTAGAGTTAATAGACGTGTCACATTTTATTACGATATCTAAGAAATTTGAGCTTACATTAACAGACAGCCAGACGTTTATGTGTTATAAACATTAGCATAAACACATATTATCCCAATCTCCTACGGTGTAATAAGTTATAAAAATTATTTTCTTTCTTTTCTTCTTTTTCTTAATTCGACATCCAAAAGGCTTCCTCCTTTTAACGATACCAAACAATTTTTCTAAAACTTGCTAGTTTAGTTAGTGCCAAGTTTTGTTCAGGGTGACCCCAATGCATAGTGCTTCGTTCCCATATAACGAATCGTCAAAAATAGGAAAATTGTCGTAGAAACATTAAATTTGGCATAGTAGAGTTTTGTGTCAAAATTAAGAAAAATTTCAATTTTCAAACAAAATGCAAGAACCAATTCTACTGAAATTAATTATGATTGGTCAATTATTTCACCTAATCCCCATACAAATGTCTTTCTGGAATAGGGTTTCACAGATTATAAATGTCTCAAATATATTAAAATTTTAGTGAAATTTGGCATATAAAAGTTCTCTATAAGCATAAACTAGTGTGCCAAATTTTAGGAACCCCACTTTCGAAAACAGTCTCAACGATAATAAATCCTATATAAATGTATGTATCAAGATAAAATTTAGAAACAAATAAGACCTGTAAAAGTAGAAAGCAGTATTTTTATTAGGATTTGTTCATAACTGACTATAGCCCCATATAAGACCCACTTCCGAAAATCACTTTAAAGTGAAAATATCTTATTAAATATTAGTATCGAAATAATATTTGACAAAATGAAGATTTATAGCCGTATAAATCATTTTCCCAAACTTATAAAGAATCGGTACTCAATTTACCTTAGTTCCCATATAAGACCCTCTCCGAAAATTTTACGCATATATAAATGTATTTGTCATATGCTCGGACTTGACTGACTTACTTGTTTTTTGTTTTCATAATTTTTTTTCTTTTTTATTTAATTTTTAAACAAAAAGTATAATAATTTATTATTTTATACATCATTTGACAAAAGTATCAATACGTTTAATTTTTATTAAAATTTTTTCAATTTCTTTTGTTCTCTTGAGAAAAAGCAGCTTTTTGAATTTCAATGATATCGTTGTCGTTGCGCAAAATTTCCCGTATTTCATGATGACACACAATTAAGTTCTTAACATACATGCAATTTAATAAAAATAATAAAATTTAGGTTACAAAAAAATCATAAATTTCAAATTTGCGGTCAAAAATCTTAAATTTTTCTTTTATAGTCTACTAGATTATCAATTAAGCTTACAAAATCATGAGTAAAAAATAATATGTATTCTTGTTTTATATATTCTTTTCTTAATTAGCCATAATTAATAAGTTTTTTTTTAATAAATGTTAAAAAAAACGATTAGCATTTTCAGAAATTTCTTAAATTTAGCTCCCATTTTAAAAATATTTGTTAGATTGGTGAAAATTCTAAACTTTTTCTATAAAATTCTGGTTTAAACTTTTCTATTTTACAATTTATTTCATTTTTAGATATACTACAAATATTGGCATATTTTTATTTTTGACAAATGACATTTGGGCCACGTACAATTTTTAAATTGACTCATTTTTACCTAACTTTTTACAATACCAAATTTTCCATTAAAAACAAATATAGAAAAAACATGTTTCTCCTAAAAGAATTTTTATTCTTCTTTAAAATCAATCTAATATTGAATTTTTTGTTAAAAAATACGTGAATTTGGATGTAATTAAAAATAGAAATAGTAAAAAATACTCTTAAAATACATTTCCCTTTTTAAATATTTAGTTTCAAATCCAAAAAATTAAACTTTACATCCATATCTTCAAAAATAGAATTTTAGCCATTTTTTTTGTTTTTTCTAAAAACATAAAAGAAATACTTTTTACAAACGGAAATTGCACCCAAATTTGTATAACTTTGGCGCTTTCTATTGTTAACTAATAAAGAAAACTTAAACTTTTTCATTCATGATTAGTTAAACCATTGTGTTAGCTTTCCAAATATATAAAATTTACTAACATTCATGACATAATTTTATTTCTGATTTTTGTCTAAGGGACAAAGCACTGTGCAATATGTGATGATTTTAAAATATCAATTTTTTTCAAAATTCAAAGCTCCAGGCGATAAGTTCATGAGACAATATTTATTATAAATTTCCTTAAAACCGAATGCGACAAATTCATTTATTTTCATTTAAACGAAAATATTCAAGCAAACGTTTACAAATTACGAGTATTCTTTATATTTTCAAATGATTTCTAAATCAAATAAATGTTTATATGTAAGTAACTAATAAATTTGAATAAAATCCTTGAAATTTCAAATGAAAACCATAAATCATTTTAACATTATTTCCTATTCATTTTATTTTTTTCTATTTATCTTCATTACCGCAGACAATCCAACAGTAGCCGAAACACCCATTGAGGAAGTGACAAATGCTTTATATGGTAAAAGTATTAAATTTGCAATGACACATGATATTGAATTGAAACTGCCCGAAATGATGTTCGATGGTGCAACATTTCGCATATCACCAAAATCGATAGAGGGTAATGGTGTTATAGCTAAATTAGAATTGATACCAAAACAACAGTCCGAAGCACGTTTAGCGGGCAAGATTATAATGAAAAAAATACGTGAGTAGTGAGAGAAACAAGTTCAAAAGAAAAAAAAATTAATTAATCTAATGCTACACCTAGAACATTTTAGCATTTATTTAAATTTAACCCTCTGCTTATTTTCTTTTTTTTTCGCAGAAAAATTCTTGAAAAGTAAATTGCTGCTGTCATTTTTGGCCTTGGTTCTAATTATCAAAATCATCAAAATTAAACTATTTTGGCTGTTACCTTTAGTGATTGGTGTTGGTGCTGCCAAGAAATTACTATTAAAATTTTTACTATTTCTATTTCCTGCTCTATCGCATCTCTTTAAATTATGTTCGTACTACCAGCAAACATATCATTCGACCAAATATCATCATCACCATCATCATATTAATCATCATCATACGGTGAGTAATTCATTATTCATGCACATATTTACAGATGAATAAAAACAGTGTGAGAAGTGTGATTTAAGCGGCAGAAGCTCTTATACAAATACTAATATCGATTTATATAAACTTTAATGGAAATTAAATACAACAAAAAAAAAAAACAACAAACTGTTTGGCTGACTCAATGAAAGTGAAATTTTATTATGCATTGATTATAATCTAAATGAAAGTGAAACCTTTGAATTGAAATTTTACTTTCAATTTGTACTTGAAAACCGTTTATTTAAAAATTATTCTAACGTATTTTGCGTGTTTTAGAGTTTTTGGCAAGTTTAAATATTTATGTATTCTCTGCCGCTAATCTAATCAAATCTAAAATCAGATTTTTAAAATTATTAAAATTTGTTCCGATACGGGGAAAATAAATTTACAAAATGTCCATATAAATTAAGTAATTAATAATATTTAAAATTTTAAATAGTTAATACATAATTACTAAAGGATTTTGAAAATAACTTACAGCTATCATATATAGCAGTGTTGCCATATAAGTGAAATAAATTAAATTTTTATTATTAATATTTTTACTATTTTATTAAAAACAATTTTCAAATTTTCTTCAATATTGATTATTTTTTTTCAAATAAATTTCAGTGCAAGGCATGAAAAATTGATGAAAAATTCTTACTTTTAACGTTTAAGAATTTTCGAAATAATGATATCTTCTATTACCCCGAAATCTTCAAATCTGTGTTTTTATACTCCATTTTTTTATAAATTCTGAACCAAAGACTCAAAAACATGTTTGCAGTTCTATAGATTTACAACAGTAAATTACATAAAGATTGCAAAATAAGGGCAAATTTGGAGAAAAAATACAATTAAATGAAGGAAAATTTATACATAAAGTTAAGTTTTACGTTTATTGTTTATGTGGATAAAATTTAAAACTTTAATATATCATATAAAAAAATACGGAAATATTAAAATCCATATTTTTTTTCTAAAGTCTACTAAATTTTCAGTGATATTAAAAAAAATGGTAATTATATAGCTTTGAATGCGGTTAGAAATTATGTTAAAATGCCCATAACTATTGTTATATATAAAATGGCTTTTCTGCATTGTTGTTTTTTTTTATAAATTTAATAAAATTTAGAAAAATTATTTTTTTAATACTTTTTCAGACAAAGCTTCATTTATTTATTTATTTTTTTTAGTTATTATAAATATTATTACTACCCAGCAAAAAATTTTTGGTTTTCGGTAATAACAACTACTTATTAAAGTAGTTTCTTGGTAATGAGGCGTCATTATTATTTGCCTACCCTGTATTACATTAATAAGTACTCAATAGTATAATAGCACATAAATACTGCAATCACGTGTATGAGTTGGCTAGAGCGCCGGATTAGCAACCAGAAGGTTGTTGGTTCAACCCCCATTCTGAAGATGTTAGTTTTTTATAACAAAATATCTTAAAAGATATTTAAAACTAAATAGAGTTTTTGTCGCTTAGGCTGCTATGTGCAAGATGGTGTACTGAGTAAGACGTTAGTCAGTTAAAACGAATGATTAGTTTGTGTCCAATTTCGAGTCTCACTGACGGAAAAATTTTTTTGTTTTTTTTATTTTTGTTTTCGTTTGGGTACATATTTTTTAGTACCCCTAGAGTCAAAAAATAACTACACGAATTCGTGGACAAGTCGAACAAAAATAACTAGTTATTCATGCAAAAAATAAGTAGTTTATTTTTGTTTCCAATTATACCTCCTAGCTTACTAGGAAAGCAAAGTTTTTGCTGGGTATTTAAAATATATTTTTTTTTTTAATATGTGAAATATCTTTGAAAACTCTTAAAATCGGAAAATTTACCGTTAAAATTTAAAAATATGCTCTTAAAATATTATTATTATTTATTTATTTTTTTATTATTGTTATTAATTTTTTTTTTTTTTTTTTTTTGTTTAAATTATTTGCTAAAACCAATTTGTTTATTTCTTTTTGCACTTAAAAATATCCAATGCTGATACATTGTATCAGGAAATTATAAAATTTCTATCAATTCATAAGATGAAAGTGTTTGGGGAATTGGATTTTAAAAACGTATTTGAAAATAAAAAGGAAATTCAACTAATGGTAAATTATGTAAAAAATTCTATTGGATGCAAGACATAACAAATTCTTAAATGTAAAATATGCTCTTTAGTGTTATATATGCAAAATTATGCCTTTAAATATAAAATATGCCATTTAAATTGCTAAAATATATTCTAAAATATTGGTTTTCTAAAACAATATGACAAAACATGTTGCTAAGCCCAAAATATGCAAAAACATGCTTTAATAAATTGATGTCAAAATTCTTAAAAGTTGTCTAAAACGAATAAAGTGGTCCGAAGTGTTTTTTGTCAATTTTGAAACGATATAAAATGTACTGTAGAAAAACTAGAAAAACTACCCAATTAAATATGCTTATATATATATCTGACACAAGTAAATATTAATGTTGAGTTTTTATGATTTTGTCTCATAACCTCACCTTTTAATTTGGACACACACTAAACTATGTGCTACGCAGAAGCTTTCAGTAAAATTCAAAATGTTTGTTCATCATTTTTAAGTATCGGAGACCTACTAAACCCTGATTTATTTGAAGCATAAAAGGTCTTTATATGATTTAGTTATAGTGAAAATATATCTCAACATCTTTAGTAACAAAACTACTACACTACAATCGAAATTTGGGAATATATAACCCATATACTACAATAACTTATTGCCATTTATGCGTTTCGCAATATTAATTTAAAGTCGCTAGGAAAGTCATCACTTTTCATTCCAAAGTTTAGACCTTTTATTCACCGTTAACAAACAAGTAACCCACACAGATTAATTAATACACATAAACATTGCATATTTATTAATCACAATAATGTACTGTACTCAGGTTATTTTTAACTAATTTCCATCATATTGATTTTTTCTTTTCTGATAATAATTATTTTTGTTCTCTGGTATTTATAATTTTGCAGTTAAATATATACTGTATATTGATACTTAAATGTACTTGCAACATTTCTATTTTTTATCGCAGCATAAGTTTTTAAAATTACATGTAAAGAAAAGAAATAAAAAATTACGTTATTAAAATATGAGCAATTTAAAAATATTTTAAATTAAGATTAATGTTACTTGTAGAAAATATTGTTTTATTGTGAAATAAATAAAGTTAAAAAATTAATTAAAATATTTTGAAATTACACCATAACTCTATAAAAATAAATTTCACCCAAAAATTTATATTTATAATACACATTCGATAACTCATTGAAGTAAAATTATTATTTTTGAAAGATTAAAGTCCAAAAAATTTTTTGTGTAGTTAATTTATTAAGCAATTAAATTTAAATGTACACATACTTAGATTTTCAATGATTGATATCTCAATATTATATAATATTTGAAAAATCTTTGATTATCAACAATTTATTTGTCTTAAAGCAAGGATTCCCACAATACTTCACGGACCCTTTTAGAAATTTTTATTTTTTCGCTGACCCATTAGCACATTTTGATTTTTAGTATAGTAGAAATGAAAAAAAACCAAAAAGTATTTATTTTAAATAAAATTTATTTACTAAATATAGAAACCACAGAATACTAAGAATGGAAAAGGCTTGGCAAAAAACCTCTGTTGTCAAAAAAAAAAAAAAAAATTTTAAGATTGTGTTTGTCAAATTTTATTTATATGTATTAGTGCTGATACCACACATCATAAGCACATATAGCTGCTCAAAATATTATTATTAAATATATATAATTATTAAATATAATTCATCACATCCGCAAATATAAATGTAATTAATTTTTTTGGCCTTTTGTTGATGAATATGAAAATAATTTTAAAAATTTTGTTTTATTTTTAATACTAAAGGTAGCAACTTTGTTCGTTAAATTTAGATTTCAACATAGAAAAAAAGGAATGTCGAAAATATATATATATATATATATATATATATATATATATATATATATTCCTGTTACGAGAGTTAAAATGCAATAAATTTGCCTGAAAAAATAATAAAAATATTGTGTGCTACTGAAAAAATGTGTCACGAGTGTAATTTTCCTTAAATTTTAAAAGATTGTTTTTGTGTTGTTTTCCTCTCTCACAAGAGTGTTGAATTCACACAGAACTTATATGTGAGGAGAGAGAAATATTTTTGTATGAAATTGAGCCAGCTTCTTTTCTTTGTATTCTTTGATAGAAACTATGAATCTTTTACGTAAATAATTAATGTTTGAGATCACAGAAATGTTCATAAAATATTTTTAATATTATACCAAATACAAATATTAAAAAAAGTTAAATGTAATAAAATGTATTTGTTTTTATTTACTTTTAAATATTTGGATTTTATGCACTGTAAATATAAACTATAGCAAAAATTTCAGTGCTTCATTCAAAGTCAGCTTTGGCTGATTTATATATTCAAGTCTTGAATTTCAAAGTCTTGAAAATTATTGGGTATTTCCACAATAGCAATGTTGAATGGATTACGAAATAAATCGTAACTTTAAAAAAACTGATTTTTTTCTCTTTCTGGAATAAAATTAAAATTTGGCTGAAATGTTCTACGGACCCCTAGGGGTCCGCGGACCACCATTTGCGAAACCTTCTCCTAAAAGTCGTTGTTTTTCTCTGTCTACATTTTCTTCAAACGTGTCATATAAATTACGTATTTTCAAGTGCATATATACATGTACATAAATATAACTCCATAATTGTTCTTGGTGACTTTAATATTCCAAATATTAAATGGTGCGAAACTCCTGATTCATGCTTTTTAAGCCCATTAATAAGATCGGAAACATCTATTGAATTACTGAATGCTATTAATGATTTAGGACTCTTCCAAATAAATAACATAGTAAACAAGTTTATAAAATTACTTGATCTTGTATTTGTTGATCAACCTGAAGAATTTAATATTCTTCTCATTAATCCATTATTAACACCTGAAGATGCTTATCACCTCACTCTAGAAATAAGCTATCATTACAATCCAACTTAAATGATGAGCTGGTTATTGATTTTAGCAAAGCTGATTATTCCAAATTAAATAACCTACTTTGTTCTGAAAATTGGCTTCAATATATTCCTTACGATAAAGTATGCCCTCGTAATATTGACATCATTTTGAATAAATTATATGATGGCTTATTTAAATGTTTTAAGGAATCAATTAAAATGACGAGAAAAAGAATTGCACATGGCCCGCCTTGGTATACAAAGTAGGTTAATGGCTTGAAAATTTTGAAAAACAAACATGTAAAATACAAAAAGTTCGATTTATCTGTTAATTATATGAGATACTCCATATCAAGATCAGTTTACAATTCAGAAAATATCCAATGTTACAATAAATATATAAGCGTATTCTAAGCGTCGAGTCTCTGAATGTCCGTCCATGATGAAAATTGGAGATAAAGAATCCTCAAACGATGCAGATTTTTGCGATATGTTTGCTGCTTTCTTCTCATTCGCCTAATCTGATAAGGAATTTCATCAACTTTCCAATTATCCATAACCAATTCCTGCTGAAATCCTAATAAATTGTCCAAAATTAGATAAATCGATGGTACTGACAGCTGCATAGAATCTAAAATATTCTGATAAATGTAGACCTGACGATGTTTTTATAAAATTTGTACATTCTCTTATATCTCCAATAACCTACTTATTCAACATATCAATATTTAGTGGTTATTTCCCTGAATTTTGGAGAAATTCTTATATTATTACTTTGTTTAAATCAGGAAGCAGATCAAATATTTTTAGTTATAGAGGTATTGCTAAATTAAGTGTTATCCCAAAACTTTTCGAAAAGATAGTTACTGAAATCCTTTCGCGTCAAATTGTTTGTTATCTTTTGCCAATTCATCATGGATTTAGAAAAGGAGATTCCACTACTACTAACCTTTTGGAGTTCACAACTGCATTTGATTCCGGTTTATAGACAGACATAATATATACAGATTTCAGTAAAGCTTTCGATAAAGTAAATCACGATCTCCTATTGTTCAAATTGGATAAACTCAGATTTTCTGCTGTTTTCCTTAAATGGATTTCTACATATAAGGAAAACTGATGCCAATTTGTATTATTTAGAGAATGTACATCGAAAATTATTCCCGATTTATCTAATATTCCACAAGGTAGTCATCTTAGCCCCTTATAATTCTTAATATTTATAAATGATTAACCAGCTTGCATTAAGAATTCTAGAATATTAATGTTTGCTGATGATATAAAGCTGTTCCATTGCTTTAACTATTCCTAGCAATGTTCCTTACTCCAATCAGATCTTGACAATTTTTATGATTGGTGTATGATGAATATAATGGATCTGAATTTAAGAAAGTGTAAACACATGATGTTCTAGAGAAGAAGTCCCGTACTCTGTAGATACACAATAAATGAATATCAATTTAATCTAGTCCAAGAACTTCTTCATCTGAGAGTTTAATGATCTTTGCGTTTCCAAGCAATTATTTACGTCTTTCGTAAGACCAATCTTGGAACATGCTTCTGTGAACTGGGATCCTCAACACGAAGTTCATATAAAAAATTTAATCGTTCCAGTAACAATTTCCCATATTTTGCCTTGGTAATCTTCCACGAAATCCTAGTATTAATTTAATATTAAATATGAAAGTTGATTGCAGCTTATTGATCTCTCTACTCTTGAAAGTAGGAGAAAATGTATGAATATTTCATTTGTAATTAATTTAGTAAATGGTTCAATTAATTCTGAGTTCCTGCTTTGTAAGATCGAATTCGTAATACTTTGTAAGATTGAATTCGTAATATTATAATCTTTTAAAAATCAAATATTTTCGAACCAATTATGCCGGCTTTGATCCCATGAGACGTATATGCAATCAATTCAACAGCTTTTATCCATATATTGATTTCTCAGTAAATCCAATCCGCATTAAGAGGAATATCTTTAACTTAGTTAAATAATAAGATTTTATTATTGAATGATTATGAAAAAACATTTTATTGTAAATAGCTTTTAGCTAGTCTCTAAGAAATTGTAATTTTATTGGCTATTAAATAAATAAAATAATATATATGTAAAAAATAATAAATAAAGTGAGGAGAAAATAGAGTATATATTTAAAATTTTATTGATTTACATACATTAAAAAAATAAATAAAAATATTTTATTTAAACCATATGTCTGAAACCAAAAGAACGAAAAATATACATAATATACATAATATTCATAAGATGAGTGAATATTAAATACTAATAAAGAAATAAAGGGTAAAATATATGATTTTTGCCCAGGAAGAAGTATCTGACGGCAAGCATTATCAAAGAAGAATGTATTTAAAACACACTTAGGATTAATTACAATTATTTTATTGATGCGATTGAATTCTTATTTCTTTTTTTTTTATTATTTAGTATTATTGAGAGCTGAACTAGTACTGAACTAGAACTGACCTAAAACTGAACTGTACTAAATTTAACCCATTAACAATCCATATGTTTAACATTAAGTCATAAAATTAAATTAAAAAAAATGAAATTCCTATAAACGAATCCTTAAATTACAGCTAGAAGCTGTATGATTTCTTTACTCTACAGACAAATTGATAAAAAATATTACATTGCACAATGGGTCAGAATCAAAAAGTTTTGGAAATAAATATTTATAAACGGCTTGTTGAATTTAAATAAAATTTCATGTTGCGTGGCAGAGGCGTGAAGGATTTTGTTTGAAAGGATTTATTTGTAAAAATTCGAGTATATAGTTCTTCTGATTTTTGGGATTAAAGTAAAATTTTTGTTAAAACTGGGTTTTTGGAGAAACTATAAAATTTTATCTCTAATAAAATCTTTGTTAGTTAAGATATACTAACGAAATTTTTGTTGATTGTCAAATTTATCATTTAAAATGATAAAGTGTAAAAATTAATTAACATTTTATAGAAGGAAAAGCACAGAGAACCAGCGAAAGTCCCAAATATTGAATTTTCCAGTAAAATACGCAGTAAACATCGGAGCTTCCGAAACAAGATTCTGTTAGCAAATTTATGCTTTGAGATTTTAGAACATTTAGTCTAAAGTCAAAGTTGCTTTACAAAGTAAATCAAATTCATGAGGGTATGTGCATAGACCTGTTGAATGATTGGGATCTTTTTCTATTATAGAATTAAAGAACATTTTACTTTAGAGAAAAATGAGTGTAGACACTTTTTCAGCAAAAAAATAAAAAATCATAATTTTCGCAATTTTCAAATTCAAAATCGTTTACTTTTGAACTCGGAAAAGATATCGATTTCAGTTTTTTTTTTTTAATCCGATTGATAGTTTCATTCTTTGTCCAATGGGAAAAAATTTACAAAACAAGACGAAAATATTGGGCTACTTATTGAAAAAACTGGGCAAGGATTTTCCGAAATTGGGATAGTTGAAATTTCAAACGCAAATAACTTGAAAACTATAAGAGATAAAGAGCACATGCAAGCTTGTTTTTCATGGATCATATCGAGGACTTTAAGAAGATAAGAAACAAACATTTGGCAAGCGGTTAAAAATTTTCTATGTCAGAGTTACCCAATTTTGTGCCCCGATGGCTCCGCTTCTGAGGAGTTCGTATGACCCCCATTTCAAACTTAAAATTCATCACTCCTCACTACGTCTGTGTGAAATTTTGTGTAAATCCAACTAGCCGATAAGAAGTTCATATTCATTTCTAAACATTTTCGATTCTGTCCTACTGTGCATTGTCGAAAACATGCTATAGCTTAACTCAAAAAACTAAAGTTAAATAGAAAAAATCTTTGTGGAAAAGTCTTCCATTAATATTAATATTATGAATACACATAATATTTTAAAATAAAACGTAGTAATAAACTTTTAACTTTTCACATTTGTTTTAATACAGGTGGTTCCTGCTTGGCATAGCGCGGAAAATTCACATATACCCGAAATTATTTACACACATCCACCCAAAGGACACGTATCGGCATATTTGCATGGAGCTCCTATACACGAAAACTATGGACCACCCTCACATGAACATTTTGAAACGGGTTGGGCTAATTCTGGACCTGGTCTGGGATCAGAGTAAGTAGTACACTAGTAACTTTAACTAAACACATAATTTCACCACGTTTACTCACTCTATCTATATTTCTCTCTCTGTTTACTTAAAATACACAGCTTCATTAGCGATATAAATCGTGTTGCACACGTCGATGACAAAACAAATTCATTTAAACCGCACTCACATAATGATGCCAATGAATTGCATGGCTGGGGTTTAGGTACCACCCCAATTAATAATTTAGCACAAAACATAAAACGACCGCCACAGCATCAACATCAGAATCCAAATCAAAGACTTTCTACGACATTACAAAAACCACCCACTAACCAAGCACAACAACCACAAAATTACCAAAAGCCTCCAGCCACTAGTCATACATTTAATCCATTCTTACAATCTCCCCAGCCACAAACAGTCGACAAACAAAGGTACAATAATTCATGCACAATCATCATACAATACATTTACTTATTAAACATATGAATTAATGAAATTAATTTTAAATTTATTTAAAAAAAAATCCTTTAGCTTTTTCAACAATAAATATCGTAACAATGTAGCAGCCGCACAATCTGCCCCTAGTCCTGTTTATACACCAGCCAGACAACCTTCACTGCCACCTTTACAAAATCAATTGAAGCCACAAATACAGGAGGCATTATCACAGGCAGCCAAAATTGCTGCACAATACGATCCAACGCGCAATCAACCGCAGCAGGCGGCAGCTGGACAAACTCTACGGCCGCAAACGCAACTTACGGTGAGTTCTTTGTTTTCTGCTTAAATTAACAGCTTCATCTTAATTATGTATGTGTTCTCTGCACAAAGATGCAAATAAAATAAAAACGTTCGAAACAATAATGCTTTAGAAATTATAAGAAATTCTTTTCAAACTCTAAACTTTCAGCGCTGGTTAATAACAGTGTACTTATGATAAAGACCTTTTATCAACATGTGGACATCTAACATGTCTTTTTATAATGTTGTGAAAATTTTATGAAAACCGGACCTCTACTTTCTTCAAAATGTAAATAAAAGGAGAACTACCTTGAAAAAATATTTGTAATTTTTTGTATTATTTCTATATATACACCACCAGAAAATGTTTTAAATTTTAATTCATATTGCAATGAGAGTCAAAGAAAAAATTAGTTCGATAATGAGGTGGTGGATTTCATAAAAAAATATTGGGGTATATTATTCAATAAAGACATATCTTCTAAACTATTTTAGTATCCATATATAATGACAGAATGATTTTGAGGGGTAACAAAAATGTTTAAATTAAATAAAAATGTCAAAATTAAAAATCTCCAAATAATTTTAAATGAAAATGGATTAATAAGTTTTAGACCAATTAAAACAGAGGAGAGTTTGTAGAATCTTTTCGATGAAACTCCAAGGTAAACTAGGATATAATAACCAAATAACAAGTTCGAAAAGTTCAAACTTCGAGTTTTTAAACACATGATAAAAAAGGTTCCAGAAGTACTGCAAAAGTGCATAAAAGTGATCCAAATATTGGACATATAAAACCAACATAATATGTTATCTTTTGAAAAAATAATATAAGATTTATGTTAATTTTTGGAGAAATTAGAATATTTTTAAATTTGTTGCAATTTTATTCCGCATACGGAATAAAATTCATATTTTTTAAATTTTTAAGGCTGCAGCATTATGCTGATTCCTACGAAGAATGTAGCAAAGCTATAGTTTATTAATTGAATAAAGTACAATTCTAGTACAATTCTAGTTCAGCTCCAATTCAGTTCTAATTCACTTATTGATGGGAGATTATCATATCAGACTCTGCTGGGTACCGGGACATTGCGAGATAAATGGCAATAAGGTAGCTGACGAATTAGCTAGGAACGGCTCAGCTTTGGATAGGACTGGAAGTGAAAGCGGTGTGAGGTGGTCTTTTACTTCAGGTTAATTAGGGAGTGGATTCGGGATAGAACCAATCATGCATAGAAAAGTAGAACGGACTGCAGATTATCAAGGGTCCTATGGCCCAAACTTAATAGAGCAGATACAAATCTACTTTTGGGCATGAAAAGGGAAAACCTGAAGACCATGATAGGTATTCTGAAAGGTCATTGTCCCATAGGGGGAATGATAGGGTATTGGGATAGAGGTTCCTCCGGCCTTTGCAGAATGAGCGAAGATAATGAGGAGCTAGAGACGGTGGAACATATCATATGTCACTGTCCATGTCTACAACTAAGTAGACAGAAATGGTTAGGCAGTCGATTCCTTGACGAATTGGACAGTATATCGAGAATAGATCTCGAGAGACTAATAGGATTCGTCATGGGAATAGGCTGGCTAAGAGGGGGTCGTTGGCTTAGAGCGATCGATTTGGGGCGGTAGTACTTTTCCTTTCCTGATTCTTTCTATTCTTTTCTATACTTTTCTTGGTCTCAGCTTTTTTCTCTATCATTTTCCTTCCTGCTCTTTTCTATATCTCGTCTGTAGTTTCTTTCTATATTCTTTACGAAGGGACTCACAATGGACCTTTTGGTCTCCGAGTGGATGCACAAGCACTCTTCGGAGTGCTGCTACCTACCTACCTACCTACCTACCTCTAATTCACTTCTAGTTCAGTTCTAGTTTAGATTTGTTCAGTAATAGTTCAGTTGTAGTTCAATTCAAGTTCTAGTTCAGTTCTCGTTCAGCTCTAGTAAAATTCTAGTTTAATTTTAGTTCAGCTTTAGTTCAGTACTAGTTCATTTCTAGTTCAGTTCTACATCGATACTAATTTAGTTCTAGTTCATTTCTAGTACAGTTCTAGTCCAGTTCTAGTTGTGTTATAGTTGAGTTCTAGTTCAGTTTTAATTTACCTCTAATTCAGTTCTAATTCACTTCTAGTTCAATTGTAATTCACTTCTAATTCAGTTATAATTCTAGTTCTGTTCGAGTTGTGTCCTAGTTCAATTCTAGTTCAGTTTTAGTTTAGTTCTAATTCAGTTCTAATTCACTTCTAGTTCAGTTCTAGTACAGTTCTAGTTCAGTTCTAGTTGTGTTCTAGTTGAGTTTTAGTTTAGTTCTAGTTCAGTTATAGTTCAGTTATAGTTCAATTGTAGCTCAATTATAGTTCAATTATAGTTCAGTTCTAAGTCACTTCTAATTCAGTTCTAATTTACTTCTAGTTTAGTTCTAGTACAGTTCTACTTCAGTTCTAGTTGAGTTCTAATTCAGTTCCAGTTCCGTTTTAGTACAGTTCTAGTTGTGTTCCAGTTGGGTTCTGGATCAGTTCTAGTTCAGTTTTAGTTTATTTCTAGTTTAGTTCGAGTTGTGTTCTAGTTGAGTTCTGGTTCAGTTCTAGTTCAGTTTTAGTACAGTCTAGTTCATTTCTAATTCAGTTATAATTCACTTCTAGTTCAGTTCTATTTCAGTTCAGGTTTAAATCTTTATCAAAGTCAACTTGATTTTATTACGCATGAAAAGTACTGCTAGTTTTTTTTAATGAAAAAAATATTTTCAATCATTTTCCTTAATAAACACAACATATATTTGAAATTTTTTTTCATAAATATTATGAATCGAACATGACTTTTTTTCCAAACTTTTTTCATAAAAAATAAAATTTTGTTCATATTTATTATTAAATTGTTCATAATGAAAATTTTAGCAATTTTGCAAAAATTTTGTTAAATCTTTGGTTTAGTTTTATTAGATTTGATTGCAAAAGGTAAATGAAAATATTTATATATGAGAATAATAACAAATGGCAAAATGGCAAAATTCAAAGGAAAATCTGTAAAAAATTAATGTTTAGAATTTGCATTCTGCAACAAATCATTTTGATAAAAAGCGCTTCTCTTCTGTTCCTATAATATAGCTAAAAATTATTAAAAACCTAAAATTTTCCGAAGGAAATTTCAAACATTTTTTTACATATTGAAAATATAAATGAAAATTTAAACAATTTATTTTAAGTCTTCTTAACTTTTGATTCATTTCTTAAATATTATGAACTGAAATCAATGAAAGTAAATTCTTATATTTATGCATAAACTTTATTCTGTGTATGTTATCAAGAGAGCAATGACATTATATTATGCTTTTATCATTCGGTGGCTTTTATCGTATCGATGGCTGTCAATTGCACAAAATTTCTTTTTTCGATAATCTCCGCTAAAGTTTATTTTCTCTTAAAATATACAAAATTAATGTGATCTTTTGCTTTCTTTAAAAATTCATTTAAATATTCCTTAACATTTATTTCCTTTTAATAAACAAAAATTTTATTTATTGCAGTGTCAAAAATATTTAAAGAATAACAAGGATTTTGGTACCTCATTACGTATGATTTACATGTCTTATATTTTCTTGTCATTGTATTCACAAAGCAGATAAAAAACTGCGTTTTTATCAATGGCTTATTGTCTAAGAAAATATTTAAAAGCAAACGTTTCATTGACCTTTTTCTGTTCATAACAATAATGTAAGATTTTTTATTTATAGTGTCTCTTGGCTAGATTTATTTCTTTTTCCATAAATCTATGTGTTGCGTAAATGACATGGTAGAGGAATCCAGAGTTTAAATGAACTATAACCCGAATAATACACAGTATCAGTATATAAAACATGGGACAGAAGGACGGGAGTTGATTTAAGTATTCAATAAAATATACCAAAACAAATATGTAGACATTGAAAGTTGAATGAACACTTTAACAATTTGTATTTTTCTGCTTTTTTAAATATTGGTAAAGTTGCAAAGTGATTTGAAAAAAGTCTTAATAATATTGCAGCATATGTCTCATTTATTTACAAAAGTTTGTGCTTTTTTAAGAACGTCAAGTAACAATATGTACACATTCAAGTACATACATCTAAAAGTTCAATTACTTTTGTGAAGTGCAAATAAGTAAATTGGAATATATTGCAGTGTCTGCATTTAAAGAAAAAGTTCTTATTGCAACTGAGATTAAATTTTGTATAAACTAAAATAGTTACAATGCTTTTTTCTTTAATACCTTTTTTAATAGAATAATAGGTGTGTATTGTTCTATTAATATTTTTAATTTCATTTAAGTGAATGAATCGAAACTTGCTATTAAAATCATTCAATCGAAATGTGATGTTTAGTATTATATTCAGCATTGTAAATAAAGTTTGTGCTTAATAAATCTTCTTTTATGGAAATCTTTTTTATCTTATTTTTTAGCTTTACTCTCCGATTTTCTTTACATTTTATTAAAAGATGCAGTTAACATTTAACTCATTTTGTTTTCAACGTCATTAATTTGACATTAAAAATACGCATGTAGCCAGTATATACTACATATTTCTATAATAATTCTCGTTTAAATATCTGATTAAAGTCATTATAACCTATAATATTTTGTTTTGATGTTTATAACACTTGGAAATATTAATTTATACCAATCGGCTTAGAATCACTTTCTGAATTGATTTAGCGATGTCCGTCTATCCCTCTCTTCGTCCATGTAAATTTTGTAAACTACAGGTTGTAATTTTTAAGAGAATTTGATGAAATTTGGTTAAATAGTTCTTGAGCTATTGAAACGCTATTGAAATTGTTATGATCGATTTATTATTTCATTTAGCTTCCCATAAAAATATCCTCCCGAAATTGGTTTTCAACGATCATAAATTCTTTAAATATAGCAATATTTTAATGAAATTTGGTACAGAAAATTACCTTAAGGGCTTCAGGTTAGAATTCAAATAAGCTTCAGATTAAAATGTCTTTCATTACGCATCAATTTAAAAGTGTAGTAGAATCCCGAAAATAACTAAATCGCAACACATATTCGGATAGCTTAATCGCCTAAGCTGTTTTATATTGGGCAGTTCATTGCTTATTTTAATAGACGGTAGATAAGCTTGAAGATAACTGTATTAAACTGAAGAAAATTGTTTTAATATATCAGGGAATATAGAAGCCCATATCTACCCTATCAACATGCTGAGATCAATATATTTAAAAAAGACACCGTAATTTCTGAGACATATAACGCAACTGATATAGACACAGAAAACCGTCTCCCAATCAAATGTGTAGAAGCATGTTATCAGGTACAACCTCCATAATCTTCTCTAAATACAAGATGGATCAGCTTGAAAAAAATTAAATGATCTGAAAGTCTGAAAGAAACTCATTTAATTTATCGATAAATATAAAGTCCTTTTCAAACTTTGATCTGTTTCTTTAAATCTAAACTGAGCTGCATCTATACTGTCGCGGATATCCTCGATATATCCATAGTTTTTTAACTTTATTTATTTACTTACTTTCTTATTTATTGTATCTCTCTTTACTTCTTTGACCTAACAAAAAGAATTAAAATCTTAAATCTAGAATTTAAAACTATTAGCTCTCAATTGTCAATGACTTTACCAGAGTGTAAGGATGTTTGCGTAGTTTCAGAACATATTGCTCACGACTTTCTCAAATTAATTTTTTACTAGTGGATCTTCTAGATCTTTATGGATATTTTTATTTCTTTTATACCATGATACACGTATCATGGAATTAAGGATTTTTGATTGTGCCCTCTGTCTAAGATCAATGCTAGTGTTGCTTGCAGTACCCTATAATTGAATACCATATGTCCACGTACAACATGATCAGATTGTACGATGTTTACGTTATTAAGTAATACAGGTAGGCTGTCACCCCCTAAAGTGTTTACTTTTGAGTTCTTTGAGTTTGATTTCATTTTGTCGGATTCTCCAATTTTTTAACCACGTCTCCACTTTTGATGCTATACATGGATCCAAGTGTGAGCTTAAAATTTCAGTATCACCAGTAAATGTAGAGATAGTCAAATTGTTGCTCGTAGGCAAGTCCGAGGTATAAATTATTGACCCAAGGACACCACCCTATGGAACTCCGGCTTTACTATCATATTCGTCTTTAATGAAGCCACATTTTACTCGGAACAAATGATTTATTTAGTATGAATCTAGTAGCTTACGAGTATTGTTGGTCAGCATATATTTAATTTTATATATAAGACCCTTATGCCAAACTTTGTCGAATGCTTGGGCGACATCTAAAAAGATTGCTGAGGAAAGTTTATTTAAGTTCATAAGATTTTCTAGTTTCTCCATTTGGACGATGTTTTCATATTTTTCATGGAATCCGAAGGATTATATTCCGCTTATTAAATATTGGTATTCTTTTTTTGGAATACTTTCTTAAATAGTTTGGACAAGTAAGGTAGTAGACTTATTGTGGCTTCGGTATCATAATGATCTGTGAAATTTTTCAAATTTTCAGATAAACTCCTTGTGTTAAATTCGCTTTGAATAAAGATGTTGAAACTATTATTGCCGCATTTAGGCTTTTAGCCATAGATGACATTATCAGTTCATAACTTGGTGACGTCTTCAAATTAAGGTTCTCATTTATAATTTTCTGAATAACGTTATGAAATATCTTTCCCTGAGGAGTTTTTAGACTGTATAATTTTCTAGGTAATTGATGTAGTAAATTAGTCAAGAAATGGTGCTATAAAAATGTAGTACAATTGGACTACATAGCCCCTAATCTTTAAAATGTTCTTTAAAGTGTTTAAAATCCCAAAAATATAGGAGTAATAAGCCATGAAGAAATATCTGATATTGAGAGATTAGATCAAAGCAATTAGAATACTGACAGATAGTTGTTTGTTCTTCATATGATAAAAAAAAGTTAAAAATAGTGATTTTTTGATCCTATATAAAAAACAGAAAATATGCAAAAATTTTTTAATAAAGTTGAAAATAACACTTGATATATCTTTAAATAGTGACGTGATGAAAATATTTCATTTTACTTTATACACTGTATATAGTCAAAGGAATAACAATTACGTAGAATTATATGCTATAACTTTTTTTATTCTTTTATTAACTTTGATACTCAAATTTATATTTTTGTTATTTTTCAAACATTTTAGATCATGTGTTCGTTATATCCAATACACGTTTCTCTTTACACCCACTCCTTACACCTCATTTTTCAATGGTTTAATGAGGGTTAATTGAGAAGTTCTTAATTTTCATAATATAAATTTTTTGTGTGATTTTGTTGAACCATGTCAAAACAAAATTTTTTTTTTGGTGGGTTTGGCTGAAAAACGTTGCTTAAATGATCAACAAATAATAGTGCCCAGTTGTCATCTGCTTTTCTTAAAGGATCCTTTACTGGTAATTTAATATTTATAACTGCTTCCCAAAGAGAGAAATTTGTTGTATATTTGTCAATTATCAGACTTTTAATGTAATTTTTATTCCTGTGATTCTCTTCTAAGTTCTTTAATTGCAGTATACAGCCTTTGTTTAACTACAGGGTATCTATTATTTTGCCATTTCCGTAGTTGATTGGATTCCATAAGAATTCAAATTCATCGGGTTGATTTCCCAAATTTTCTTGCGGCTTTCCTACAAGACAACGAAACTATAGCTTTCGTGTTCGTATGAACTCTAGTATAATAGTATCAGGATTCCATCGGTTAAGAGTATTCATATGAAGTGAATAAACTACTTCTGTATATATATATATATATATATATATATATATATATATATATATATATTCAGTCCCTCCAGAGTCATTATGATTCAACCTTAAATACAATATTAAAATATTCATACAGTTTTTCTCTAATCTTTCAAAATTAACAGAAATGCAATATATTTATTTCCATAATACAAAGCCACAAGTTTGCATTTTATCTTTTCAGCTTATTTCAAACAAATTAACAAAACATCGTCTTAAAACCACATATACAATAAAGTACATTTCGATTTAAGTATTTAATGCACATGTTTGTTCGTACATGTTTAAGTAATTACTTGCATTTTATTCCACAAACTTTGTTACAGTGCTAAATTAAAGTAACGTTCAACACTTGTTTTCTTCTATTAGACTGACTGTCAGTCCGCACACGAATAAAGGGAAACCTCTGTACCGTAAAGGTGCCACTCAAAGGGCTTTAAAATTCCATTATCATCGCCTTTTCTGTCAAGCCATATAGCTAAATATACAATTGGAGCAGAAATTCGTTGAAAGCAAGTACAAAAGATTGCACTTGTTGGCTTTTGAACTTGATAAATGAAAATTCAATGTTGCATGACATTAATGTGATGAAATGTGATTTATATTCACTGTAAGTTTTTTATTACTTTTTAGTTGTTTGCCAACAATTGGTAGATGTTTAACAAATGCAGAAACGTTATTGTTATGGTCTCATACTGTGTCTGCTTGCTGGCACTTCTTGTATGCAACAAATTGCATATTTGAAGCTAAATTGAACATTTCATAAAGTTGCATAGAGTTGTACAAAATTTACCCTCTTCTATATAAACGAACATTTTGTATGCAACAATATTACTTTACTTCGAATGTTGTTTTGTTTAGTCATGTTGAACGTGTTGCTGGTTTTCATATTAATACGAAAGTGTGTCACTTATAAGATGATTTTGAAGATGATAATGATGCCGCTGAAAAGTATTTGCTAACAAAACACAAAAGTGTTGATTACAAAAAATTATTGAATTTATTATACTAGAACTAAATCTGTAGAAAAAGGAGTTGCAATTTAAGTGGTTATAACACCCGAATACAAGTCAACAGTTTATATCAAAGATTTGAAAGAATTAATTATTTAATTCACTTTTCAAAATATAGTTAAATATATAATTATTAATTCTTTTAAATAAATTCATCATAATTAATTGTGTAGCTTAATTCCCAAAGCTTAAGATATAATGAAATTAATTCATTTGTGAATTAATTCTATAAGAATTTAAAATTCCTTTGAATAATTCAATTTTGCTCAAGTTCAAACTATTACAAATTGAATAAAAAAAAAATTCAACCATTAAGTTTATATTAGATTGAATTAAATTTTTAATATTTAATTAATTAAAAATTAAAATTTTAGATAACTGCAAAAAATGTCATGGTAAGCCGCTATTACGTACATATAATCGACATATATAATATATATATATATATATATATATATATATATATATATATATAAATTTTTTTCTAAAAAATTCTCTTTACCATAAACTCACATATATTTCTGTGATACACAGAAAAAAATGGCAGAATAATAATATTAATTGAATAGAGTAATTAATTTTGGCTTAAATTTCAATGAAATTTTTTGATCAAATAAATTAAAATTATGATTTTGCCTAAAATCAACTAAAATTTCTATTAATTCAATTAATTAAATTCTTCCTTCAATAAAAAACTTACACATTTTAATATAATATTATGTTGTACCAACTTTGTAATAGTACCAAATTTCGTTTCTCGCAATCAAATTTGGAGATTTAAGATTTTTTCGTCTAAATTGGTTGTATTGCATTATATAAATATTTTTAATAATTAAATAAATAACTGTATTAAAATTATTATTAATTACGTGCAATTATCTGTGACTATCAATAGGACTTTATGGACTTTAGTTTACTTAAGTTTACTTAATATAATCATCTTGATTTTGTATGGGTTTTAACTGGGCTTAAACATGTTGACTTTGTATAGACTTTAGCCAAATACCACTGATTTACGACTCTTATTTTCAAAAAGATATATAAATAGAATTAAAGAAATATTTTATCATTCAGTTTGTAGTAGAAGTTAATAAAAGAAAAAATATAGAAAGAAATTAAAGAAAAATTTAATCATTCAAATTTAATTTTGATTCTGTAAGGAATTCAATCTCTAGAAAATTAATTCAATGAAAACTTAAGCCTAAAGAATTAAGCATGAGAATTATTTTCTGAATGCAAAATTCAATTGAATTAATTATATTGATTCCAGCTTCATCTATCGGTGGCTAAGCAAAATGAATGTGTCAATTTGACACAAGTGTTGCAGAGTGAACCTCTTTTTAAAATGTTTATAGTATTTCACTTTTAATAAGCTTTTTAAGTATAGCGTCTATCGAATTTAAAATAAGTTACTAGACAAAAATTGTTTTTGATTTCCTGCAAAATACATCTTCATTATGTGCCATAGTCTATGTCAATCATAATTTAATATTATGAGTCACAGAATGGACGGCTTGTCAAAAATAATCTAATTCTGTTGTAAAAAAAAAGAACTGACTTTAAGGTTGCTTTATTTTTTTTGCCTAAAGTAGCAACTTTAATTTCAACCATAATATAAATAAATATAAGGAGGTAGTTTCACTTCGTTTTTACACAAATTTTTTTATTTTGCAAATAACCAAAAAGCGTTGCCACAAAAATATAAAGGTGAAAACTATTTTAGGAATATTTTTATGATGTGTTATTTATATATTGGAAATAATCACTTTTGTCGTAAACATGCTATTGTTGTGACTTGAAAAAACGTTTTTGGTGATGTACCTAGTGTTACAGCAGTCAATATTTAAAAATATCAATTTAATAAATAATTTTCAACTAAGAATATATTTTTTATTTAATAGTTTAAAAATATACTATTTTCATTAAATTAATGCATGAAAATTTCTCCATAAAATATGATAACTTGAATATCATTGTTATATCAATATATTTTCGGGATATATAAACAAACTCAGAAAAAGCCAACTATTAGATATTTCCATTTAACGGATTACTAAATTGGATAATTAAAATACATTTTATTACGATCGGTTTACAAATAACAGATATATAAAAGTTTATATAACGAAACTTTTAATATTTATATCTTTTAAAGTAAAAGTTGCTTAGCTGTACTAAAAGTAAGAAAATATATCAAGATCGAACATATATATAATTTTTATAATTTTTAATAATTTTTTTAATGAACCTAAATATAAAAAAGTAAAGAAAAAAAAAAAACGATTTTGGAGAATTAAATTAGTGTTGGTTTAAACGTCAGGTGGTTATCATGGCGATAAAATGAGAGAGCGGCACTACCTTATTATTTTTATATCATAATTTCAACAAAAAGGAATATATATATTATATATATATTCAGTTTATATATATTCAGTTTTTAGAAAATATTCGTGTTACTGGAATTAAAATGCAATTAATGTGCATGAAAAAAAAATAAAAATATTATGTTTCTAGTGAAAAAATGTGTCGCAAGTGTAATTTTTCTTAAATTTTAAGGGAAAGTTTTGACTATTTATCACCATTTTGACGATTTTTGGTTCTAAAAAATGGCCTGTTGACGATTTGACGATTTTGGTCCCAAATTTGAAGATTTTTTCCAAAAGGAGACTCAGAGGTATCTTCAGCATTTTTTATATATCGTTCTTTAAAATTAAATTAGTTGGTACATAAATATTAACAATTCAAACACAAATCTGCTTATGGGAACCAATTTAATATTATATTCAATTCAATTATGTACGTTTTATTACAAAATGATGGACGACATTTTACAAAAGCCCAAAACACTTTTGAAATTTTTATAAAGATTTCAATTTCATAATCAAAGCATTAAAAATACTTAAATAGAAGTACTAACTACTAAGTCATTTCTGACGAATTCTTTCATAATTAAATTTCTTGTATCCTATACAAAAAGACCTATGTGTTTTTTATAACTATTCAGGAGATGTTGTTTTTTATGTCCCTTTAGGCAGCATTCATATTTAAAAAAAAAAAATACTTTCAGTAATTTGCGTCGACTCTTTTGCTTTCACATTCTTTTTTTAATTCTTTCAAAATTGTATTTCTTGTATCCTGTACAAAAGGGCCTATGTGTTTATTATAATAAATTTTTTCTTCACTTATCAGGATTCCTTTCGGTGATCATTAGCTCTTTGTATTTGTTATGACTCAAAAAACTTAATTTCCCAACTCACCTATACTCCAAGCAATTGTTTTATTTGGTAGACATGTGTTTTGATTATAAATTTTAATTTTGCGTTTGCATAAATTTTGTTAAATTTTACTTTTACGAAAAACTAATTATGATATTGCAACTAAATTTACCACATAGATACTGAGAATGATAACAAATGTAAAAAAACTTAATTGTGCTAATTTTTTCATACATAATAAATGTTATACGTCTTAAAGTGTGCAAGAATTTTTTCCTACGCAGTCCTTAGTATGAAGAATATAATTAATCTCTATTTGTCAAACGACTGATGAAAAAATACTCTTTCTCATATATTAAAATCATCAATATATATTTAAAAATCATAAATACAGCCCATTTTTAAATTAAATAAAACAAATAACAAATATATAAATATATATATATATATGGAATTTTACGGAATTTTTTATATTGTGAAATACGTTTATAATGAACTAAATTTGTTAGTCCCTTCGAGTTCTCTATAATCGTGTTCGACTGTATTTTTTTAATGTATAAAATGGTGAGCTTTGAATTGAATTTCTACGATCAGTGTTGCACATACCAAGAAAAAATATCTTATACACTTGTCTGCTAAAAGAAACACGACATTGCAGTTTGACAATCAAACCTGGAATACCTGAAATGAAACTAGGTGATATTGCAAAATATTTTAATATTCCTTATTTTGAAATTGATCTAACGACGCTTAATAAGTTTAAGGTTTTTTGGAAACTAATATTGATTTACCTTAAAGTGAGAAACTTTTGTTGTATTGGCTTGAACCAAAATGATCTCTCGATAGAAAGAAATAGTTTGTGATTGCACGGTAATACGAAGTTGATCAAATGTGAAAGATCACATAAACGGACACTCACTTTTGCCCTTTAGGAAGTGATTAACAAGAACGAATCGACAAAATTGTTCTTGTTGCAAAACAATGAATTTATTTCTTTCTTTAAAAAATACTAGTACGTGTAGTATTTTTCGGAATATTTTACATATTCATAAGCTATGTAGTCTTCTGCATAATTTTTAATCTCTCAATTTGGCTTTTTTATGTAACGATATTTAACTATGGTCATCCTCTACATATTATAGATTATCATCAGACAAGCAAAATTTATAATTGCCAACAAATACTTTTTGACCATTAGATTCTGTATAAATATTTTTGTCCACTTTTTACATATTTCTTACATAAATTCTTTGTTCTTATCAACTTTGGAAGAGTAAAAACTGAAATATTGTTGTCTCAACCTTTTTCAGAAAAAATAAAATTTGTTATTGTTTCCGGGATTAATTGGTTTCACAATACTTGTATGAAAATATGACGCCAAGTACATTAATGCTTAGAGATAAAGATTTTGCAGAATCATTTGCTTTAATATTCCACAAAAATTTGCCTACAATTTTTTTTTTTTTTTTGGTTTGTTTTTGAATGACGCTTTAATCCAAAAGTTGTCACATGGCCGTTGTATTATCTAATTGCATATATATATGATGATATTTATTATTTATTCAAAACCAATGACATTTTCACATATGATTTCTTTTTCGATGAACCTGTTCCAAACATTCAGTAATATTTTTACAAGAACTCAAATTTATAAATAGCAGCAAAACTGTAATTTCTTAGTTTTTAATCAGAACAATTGTTCGCTTTTTTGTTAATAATAATAAATCATTTCGTATCCGCGACGTCTTGGGAACGTACGTTTATTGAATTGTAATTTGTTATCTTTTAATAATAATGGTTCCAAGGATAATAAAATTGTACGCCCCAGGAGTTGTCCGCTAATAAAGCTTTCACTGTATATGATATTTGAAAAAAAATTTGGTTGCATTTGTATCGTTTCATTTGTTAACTATGTCTGGACTCAAATGATTAAAAAAGTAGCTTTACAATATTTTTTTACGATTGTACACCAACTTGAACTGGGATTCATTGAGGTGATTTTATTGGATATCTTAATGCTACTTTCACTATTTAATTATTCTAGGGAAAATCACTTTCGTTAGATATTGGCGACTGACGCAGCTATTCAACATTTAATTAGAAGACCTTGAGAGTCATTTTAATGCTACATTATTTGAAAGCAATACGAAGGGGAATAACTAGTGCTAAATTTAGTTTGTACTTTAGATACCACATTTAACAATTTATCATAATTTTAAATTTTTAGTGTCAAAATAGACTCGTTTCTCAGTTCATTGCCTACACTTCTTTCTTTTTTCTCTCCGGCATTGTTATATAGATTGAAATATATATTGAAATATCGATAAGATATCTCCACTGCAAATTGTTGCGAATGAAATTGATAGGAAAGAATGTTTAAAAACCATCGATTGTCAATTACAAGATCTTAAGTTTTCTGCAAATTAATGTGACAAAAAATTAGTATTGAATATTATACACAAAATGGCACAGATTTCATTTTAAAGAACATAATCCAACTAATTGTTCTGAATTAAAACCATACAGTGGTAATGACCCATAATTGCACAACCAAAAAAGAAGAGTTTTATACCGTGGCGTAACTGATGCAAAAATTATAAATATAATAAAAATTACTAACCCGAAAAATATTTATGATATATTTGTATAAAATATGAGTCGAAACATTTTAAATATTTCACTATAACATGTATATTATTTACCTAATTGTCCTTAAAGAAAAACCCAAATTTTTCATCATAATTATACAACCAATATATTCGAACTTAAATAACTTAAACCAAAACTGTTATTAATATTACTTTTGTCTGCATCTTGATAAAAAAAAAAAAAAAAAAACACAAAGAAAAACCTTCAAGCTTTTCACATCATTTAATCGATTTCGTCGACTCCATTAAAAGAAACAACACATTATTTTAACGAACAAATTTGTATAAAAAAAGACCCACACAAAATCTTCTGCATGATTTCACAATGATTTTTATATTTCTTAGATCTATATAAACAATTTTGTTCTTTTACTTCAATGTGAAAAATAAAAATAAATAATAACGAATTTTTTTCCCCAGACAAACTAAGCAAAAAGGGATATTTAAATATTAAATATTATAGACGCTTAAGCAAAAACACAACAATAAAAACTTTTGTTTTTTTTTTAACAGCAAAAAAATCAAATATCCTTTCCTTTGCTAACTTTTTATTCCGTTTGTTCTTTTAGCCGGAACTTTCTGCTCAACTAAAGGAAGCCATAAGAATACAAGCTGAACAGCGTTTGGTACAACAACAGCAACAAATTTTAGATAAACAACCATTTGTACAGGATGGTCAAGTAAGTAGCTGAAAGGATAATAAATAATAAAGAAGATAACAAGTTTAAAAACTATTTTTGCTTCTTTTTTTTTACTCCATAGCCTTTAATGCCATTGAATTATGATCCATTTTATAGTCCAATTTTATTAAAAATTGATAAAATTGTCGAACAACTGGGTGTTACCGATGATTTATGCAAAGAACGTTTAGTTTGCAGCATGTATAAGGATCCACAGCGCTATAGTCCGCATAGTAATTTTGTGTCAGCGGAATTGAGTCGGTAATTATTTAATTTATTATTTGATTTTATTGAAGATTATTTCTTATAAGTCATCCGGGAGTTTTACTTTCATTTATATTAAAAAAACTTGGGGATAACTTGTTATAACAAAAAAATGTCTTTAAAGTTTCATCATTTAATTAGACTAGATAAACTTTTTGAAAGCAAAATAAATCCATTTTTATTTGCGTTTTAATAAACAAACAATTTGACAAAGAATATTACTGAAATCATGTATTGAATTTTAATTTCGTTTTATAACACATGACTTAAATATTTGTAAATTTTTTGTCTTAAGCTAAAAACGAAAATATCAAATAGCTTCTTAGTGGCAATTTACAAGAGATTAAAGTCTGCTTTTTAAAAAAAAAATACAAAAAATAGCCAAGTCATTTTGTTTTCGCATTTCATTTCTATCTACTAACTTTTAATAGCACAAATTTTAAAAAAATCAAAAACTTATTAGAACATATAGAATAACAATTTGAGAAAATGTTTAAACAACTCTGCACCATTTTTATATTGAGCATTTCTACTTAATATTGAAAAAATTCGAATTAAAATTGAGATTTCAGCTTGACATTAGGGTAATCCATTATACGACATTTTGGAGAAACCGGTTTACGAATAGTTTGAATAGTTGGAATTTTGAAAAAACCAATTGCTGTTTTTCCGTAAAACCCGATTATTTATTTATTTATTAGTTTCAGTCTATGGATACAATATTATTCTTACAGACATCAATGATAATTTAATATACATAATTAAATTAATTATTTAAACAAAATGTTTAACAAATTTTTAAATGCAAGATTTTATATACTTAAGTCTAATTCATTGGAATATTTATTGAATAATCTCATAGCTTTTATTAAAGGTTCATTCGAAGCATATGTTGTTCTATGAATATCTATATAAAAGATATAATTATTTTGCCTTAGAGGCCTAGGAGGTACATAGAGTTTTATGGTATGAAATCAATTAATCCACGAATTATAGCATATAGGAAATATACAGAAGAAATTTTACGTCATGTTTCTAAAGTCTTCATAGAATTCAAGGCACAATTATCAGGGTATGTAGGAATCGAAATTTGAAATGAAAGAGCAAACTTTATAAATTTTAGTTGAATTTTTTCAATTCGATTTATATGTACTTGAGTACAAGGGCTCCAGATAAATTAAATATATTCTAATCTATATCACACAAAGGATGTAAATAGAACCTTTTTTGTGTAATGAACAAAATTATTAGAATTACGGCATAAAAACCTTAACATTGAATAAGCTTTAGGTATAATATAATTTAAGTGATTATTAAATGATAATTTTTTATCAAACAATACCCCTAAATCTAAAATTTCATCCACGGATGGTAGTAAATGTTGATGTATTCTATATCGGGATATACAGTGTTACAACATCTATGATAAGTCATAGAAAAACACTACCTTGTGGAATACCATAAATATAAATAAATGATGTAGAACAAACACCATCAAGAGAAACTACGGATTGTCTATCCGACAAGTAATATCGAAACCAAGATAACATTCGGGAATGAAAGCCCAATTTATATAATTTTAATAATAAAAGTTCACGTGGTACTCGGTCAAATGCCTTAGCAAAGTCCGTGTAAATCGCATTAATCTGCAATAGGTCTTCAAGACTATCAACAGTCATAAATCCGTGTTGAGATAAAGAAATATGCCTCTTTACATTGAAGAAAAGCTTTTGATAAATAATATGTTCAAGAATTTTTGAAATATTGGTTAATTTGGAAATTGGTCTATAATTAATGACATTATTTTTATCACCAGATTTATAAATGGGCAAAATTGTAGTAAATTTACACTTTTTAATAAAATAGACATTGCTTAAAGACTTATTAAAAATAATTTTCAGTGGTAAACATAATGAAGAAGAACATTTCTTTACTAAAAAAGATGGTACACCATCATTAATTGTAGTAAATTTACACTTTTTAATAAAATAGACATTGCTTAAAGACTTATTAAAAATAATTTTCAGTGGTAAACATAATGAAGAAGAACATTTCTTTATTAAAAAAGCTGGTACACCATCATTAAGGGTGATAACCTTAAATGAATTAGAATTAGAAAGCTTAACAATACCTTCTGCAATATCTTCATCAGATAGTTGCAAATTACCGATGTCCATAATGATGTTTATTTCATTAACCGTTTTTTTTTTCAGAAAAAGACTATACTGCTCTAAAAAAAATTGACAAATGTTATAATATTAACCTCAATATTAAGATAAAAATAATCATAAAAAATTACATTAATTTTTATATATTTTTATATCTACAATATTCAGCCTTGATACGAAATCTATAATTTAGTTCTTTTGGCAGCTTATATACAACTGAACAGCGTACATATGTTATTACAATACGACAGTTCTAGTGGAAGGTTATTAATATAAAGCGAAAAAAATCAATGGTCCGAGGATATAGTCCTGAGGAATACCATTTTTCACAGGTAAAGGAGCTGACACATTATACCCCACTTTTACAGAAGTGACAGAGCTTGGGAAATTAAAAGTATGTCTAAGTTTACTGCAAACAATGTTATGGTTAACACAATCAAAGGAATGATCAATCGGAGTAAGGAATGTGACTAGACCATTATCCTACTGAGAGCTCATGATTAGGGTTGATTTGGGGGAAACTAAAGAGGGCATATGTATACAAATAACTAGTTATTTGCCGACGTATTATACGTTCAAATAATTGCGAAAGATAGGATAGACTTGCAATAGGACGAAACTTATGCGATGCTTGTAGTATAGAAATAACCAGGGCATATTATCCTTTACTTTTTTTCTAAAGCTCTTAGATAACGTAGAAGGTTCCAAATTAACTAACTTATGAAACTAATTCTCGTTCAAATCCAAACAGAGATTGATTTTCGAATTTCAGTCAGACAGTTTAGTTACGTTGCATGTTTGTGATCACTTTTACATCACCGTAGGTCGATTTAACAATGTCCGTCCGTCTGGCTGGATGTCCATCCATGTAAACATTGTGAACAAAGATATTTTGATGAACCTTAACACGAATAATTATTTTGGTACAAGAACGAAGCCTATTGAAAATGGTTACGATCAGTCCATTATTTCACCTAGCCCCCATACAAATATTCTAGTGGAATAGCTTTTAAGCTCAAAGTTGATATTCAGTACAAATAGGTTTTCTATAAATAAAAATCTGTATAACAAATTTCATAATATTCATAATATTTAATATAAATCGCATTAACGTGAATAAATCAGTATTATGACTATATTTGACACAAACTAATTTCACGTAAATAGAAAAGAAACAAAGAAAATATATGAGTAATGGTCCATAATTTGTTATAAGGCCCATTTCCGGCAGACACTCGAAAGTGCATTAATCTTAATATGTACATAACTTTATGTTCATATTAATTATTGATGCAATATTTTAGGGCATCATATGACCTACTATAACTTTCTACCTTGTTTCCTATTATTATTAACTGGTTTTAAATAAAAATTAAATCTTTTAAACCGTTAATTTTAAAAATGTTCCTCGATCGCAATATCTTCGAAAGATCTGTCATATTTAAAAAATTTTTGATATGCAGAGGGCAGCGAAGGAAAAATGTACAAAAACATTTTTTAATTTTTATTTTGAAGTTATTATTAATTGAGTGAATTTTGAGCCAGGAATTGATATATTTTAAAAATCCTTAACTTATAAACTATTAATTGCCACAAAATATTTACTTTTCGTATATATATATATATATATATATATATATATATATATATATATATATATATAGATATATATATATTTTCAGTGAAAAACTTTTTTATGTCGAAAAACATGTAATACTAACCCATTATATTAACTTTTATTTTTCACTTTTATGAATAGTAAAATAAAATATATTTAATGGAAAACTAATGTTAAATATTTATCCGCAAACATAAAAGCAAAGTTATAAAATGCAGTCAAATGTTTAATTAACACTAGACGATGGCTGTATAATGAAATTGAAAAGTTCTTAATGAAACAAATAGCCGAGTTTTTTCCTTGAAAATTTTGTGGGAAATCTGTTAACATTGAATAAAAAATCAAAGAAAACTGAAGTTTTGCTTTAGCAAAACTTTTTATGTTTATTGAAATAAAAGGAAGATTATTTTGGCAATGGCTAAGAATATATAAGAGGGCTATATGAATAAAAAATAAAATCTAGCAATAAATATGCAACAGCTTCTGGACAAAAGTTTAGCATATCTGCTAATTAAATTTTTTACAGAAATTATTACATCTTTGTAAAAATTGAAGTACCCTTGAGGAAAATTATTTGTGAAAACGAGCCCTTTCCTCCTTTACCAACTCTCTTCTGGCTTTCTTACAAATGAAAATACAACCACCTTAAAAACTGAATTTGCCAAAAACATACAATCTTAAAGCCAAATAATTAATATACCAAATGTATTGAAATTTTAATTATAAATCCTTTGTATAGGCTGTCCTTAACATTCTTCCTATTCTCCAAGTTAATTATGTACTTTTAGAGATGAGTACTTATATCATTTTGTTTTTGTTTTTTAAATTAATGTTTACTTGATTTCTTTAATAATATTACTCTTCTTTATCTTTTATTGCAGAGATACCAACGAACTACAACCAATAACGAATACAAATCAGTCTGTAATAAGATTTTTCCGTCTAATACAGGCAGCACGTGATGGCCAAGATCAAAAGGATTGTTTGGCATTGTATCCAAATTGCAGTATAAATACGGAATAAAAATAACTCCACATAAAGAAAAAAGGAAAACCCAATAAAATCTAATTTTGTTGTTAACGATTACGGTTTCTTTAGTTTGTGTCAAAACGAGCAAGTCCTTATAAAGTCATTAATATAGAAAGTTATTATTTATTTGTTGGTCTTTGTATTTTTATAAATTATTTATAATTTATTTATTTTTTAGTTTAAGATTTTTATTTCTATTTATATATTTACATTTATTATTTATTTATTTATTTATTTATTGAGAAAAAAAAGGAAAAATATTGTATATATTTATTTGTGTAATTAAATTGTAGTAAATATTTAACTAATTTAATCTTATTTATTGTAGTCTTTATATTCTAATTTTTTAATAAAATCTATTTAACCAGGCTTATTTATGAAAATCAATTTTATTGTACATTTAAGTACAAATTACGATTTTATTGAATATGACTGAAATTCCTATACATATTCTATTAAACTTTAACAGACGACGATTAAATTAATGGCAACATTAAAAGACTTAAGATTTTCTTTGTAAGAATTTGATCAAAAATTCCAATAAAAATTTTTAAAATTTATGTATTACAGCTCTTTAACATTAAAAGGTCTATAACAATTCAGGCAGTTTAGCTGTACAAGAATAGATGTACAAGAATAGAATTCTAAATACATGTTTAGTAGTTAAAGTTATTTTTATAACATTAGAAACACTTTCAACTATAATTGTTTAAAATTTGTTCGAATTTTTTTTCAAAATTTTGATAAAGTTTTCTAGAATATATATATGCTTTATTTATTTATAAAAATTGTTATTTATTCTAAACCTATTTTTAGTAATTTATAATAAATTAAGCTTATAAATAACTATTTATTGCAGAACTTAAACTATAAATAATTCTTCATTTTGTTAAAATTGTTTTAGTTAAATATTTAATAAACGTAATTTTTTAAATAATTAAAAAATTGTGTATTATATATATTTTTTTTTTTTTTCATTGTCTACAAATGACTTTTAGCGTCTTCTTTATATAAACTTTATTATTACTGCTGCTGAAATTCAATCATGGCTCTAATTGTAAGTCATAACCACAAATATACCCAAAAAAAAAGAGTTTTATGCACATTAAATATGCTGTAAAAAAACGAAAAAATATGCTCTAAAAAAGCGTGTTGAACAAAAATTATGTTTTCAATTAATATTAAAATTTAATACTTAACATTATTATTAGTAAAATGTCAAAGAAAATATGCTATAAATATGCACTTAAAATTGCTAAATCGCGAAAATATGCCATTAAGGGTAAAATATAAAAAAATATGCATTTACAAATCGAAATCCAAATGTTTTATTTCTTCTGAAACTGATAAATATTTTATCGATAACTTCATTCAAAGTCCAGGAAAATACACGTAATAGCATATTTGTGGTTTCCCTGGTAAGAAATAACAATTCGAAAACATAAATTTATCTATGTAGAGTTTGAAAAAGGAATACCCTACACACCCATAGTTAATTTTTCTTGCCATTTGTACCAAATTAGTTATGGTAAACACAGAGAAAAAATATGTTTATGGCATTGTCACTACCACAATATTATGTTTTCATTGTTAATTATCATTAATTTTAATAATACTGTATTCATGATAAAATTGTTTTGGTTTTAATTTGGTCATTCAATGTTTACATTCAATAAAAAGTATATTATAGTTGCCTACAAAAATCTTATATTCTTGAATATTTTTACCAGGAACAAAATTTTATTAATATGAAAAAAACTCACTACTTCCATAACCATTAAATCTTACCAATATTTTTCCTTGTTCCTAAATCATATCTTGTTTTTAAACCATATTAATATTATTATTCCCATAACAATAGAATATTACAAATAATTATAATACGTATGCTTTTCACAAATAACTTGATTGCTTTTGAATATATTTTGTTCTTAATGTCTGTTTTCTACCTTTATTATAATTCTTATTCAGTATCTTCACGCTATATTTGGCATGATTGAAACAGTATAAGATATTGATTAACCACTATTAGTTAATAAAAAGTATATTGAATTACCTTGCACAACTTATGTAAATAAAATAAATAAAATTAATTAATGAACAAATAATGATTGATCATATTAAGATTATTATAAAACATTTTATGAGTAATTTTGAACATGTTATAGAATTTTTTATGGTAAATAATATGATGAAGCTGAATCATTATTTGACAAAATCAGAGCATAATTTTATAAAAGTGAACCATAACATTATAAAATATTTAAATACAATATGCAAAAACTCAAATCGTAATATGAAGAGTTAGATTAATTTATGATTACAATGTTCATATTTATTATTATTTATGACCATATAATCCAGTCATAATATGTTGCTCTTCGATTATGGTTCCCGTAACCATATTTTTCTCTGCGTATAGGTCTATTATTTATTAATATTTTAACGCTCATAGAAATACATTCCGATTTTAGTGAAATTTGGCATAAATAAGATTAATATAAGCATAAATCACTGTGCCAAATTTTACGAAGATATTACATATACTAATGTAGTTCAACATCGTATGAAGAAAACCAAGTGTATCACACATTTAAACGCACCTCAAATTATGAAAGAGGACATCTTTTAGGATACCTCTGCTAATTTTAAACTTCCTAGTTAAAAATTAGCAGAGGTGTCCTCAACAAATCGTCAAAAATTTGTTCTCGCGATAGTTTATAAAAAAATTATTATACCCATATTTCGTTATTTTTCCAAAAAAGTTAATGGAACTGAAAAAAAGACATTTTATTTAAAAATTATTATTAAAGTTTTAGTTTTATTTCTACGTAATTTTTTATATGAATTCTTTTTATTAAAATTAGCTTTTTATCCTTCCTATTAATTTTTTTTAAAAACTTACCAAATATGGGTATAATTATTTTTCTTTAGCTGTCGTTTGATGTATATATAATTTAAATGGATGAGAATTTTTTTTTAAGATTTTTTCTAGAATTTTCAACATAAATGGCTGTGTAGCATCCTGTTCCAATCACGTAGAAAGTTGAAATTTGGTCAAAATGTTCTAAATTATGTCCCTTTTCATAATTTTAGGTACGTTTAAATGTTGCTCGAAAAATAGCATTTTGGACCACACTAATGTACACCTACACATATTAATATTATAACGCAAAATGATTGATTTTAAACGCACACTTATAATCATGCTGCCTCTAAACATGATAAAATTTTAGTAGTACTTTTAATACTGTTAACAGAGACTGCCTCGGTTTCCCCTACATATTTTCATAAATAGCGACTATGTATGTTCCGTTTTATCTGACGTTGCCTTGACTTACAAATGGCACCAAAACGAAATGACCGCCAAAGACTGTCAGCATCGTCCCATCCTTTAGAAAATCATTTAAGTTATTGATATTATATTTGTGAGTAATTTTGATTAAAATTCGCTTCTGATCGAATTTATCATATATTATGAAATAATTTATCATATATTATGAAATAAGTTATCACATATTATGAAATAACTGCACATAAGAACAACTATATAAACTTGGTTCATAAAACTCGGTTCCATGTTTTCTACTTATATAAAACTCATTTGTGTAAAGTATTACCTTTATACTAACAATTTTATGATATTTATCCACATTTGAGTGATTTTCGGAAGTGATCCCTATATGGGTGCTATGGTCAGTAATGGGGCGATCTTCATAAAAATTATTTCTGTAAGATTTATTTCTGTAAAACATTTTTTTTATTCACATTTATACGAGGACCTCGTGTGGAAGCTTTAGTTACTTGTGGAGCGATCTTCATGAAATTTGGCAGTCATATTAACGCTTATATAAAACTTATTTGCTCCAAATTTCATTAAAATATTTTCGTATTTAAGACGTTTTTTAGCTTAAAACTCTCTTTCGGGAGGGCATTAGTATGGGAGCCAGGAGAAATGATGAATTGATCTTAACTAATTTCAACAGCCTTCACACATTTCCCAAAATAATTAGTAGTGTGAAATTTCATTAAGATATCTTCAAAATAAAGCACAGTTTTTGCTTTATTTTATATGGACCAGATTGTCCTACAAAATTACGTAATAAAGTTAAAATACTGATTATAAATATTATATGTTAGCGTAAAATATATTTCGAAAATGTGTATTTGATATACAAGTATAAAATTTAAAATAAAAAAACTTGTAAAATTTATACTCAAAAAATATTGAAATTTGGCATAAAAGTTTAGAGGCCTCTGGAGATGTAGAACCAGTTATGGGTACTCATTGTAAAGCCTAAAGAGTCTTCTTCAAAATGCATTTTAAATTTTGAAAATATCTACATTGGTTAAAAAATTATGATTATTGCAACGAACAAAAATCAAAATAAGCCACTGTGCGCCGTTATACACTTATTGTATCCGAACATATAGTTGTATAAAATATACAATTCTTTTTTCATATTTATCGACCAAAAATGGACCTTTGTCCGGCTTAATCAACGGTTCTCAAAAAGGTATCCGTGAACCACAAGAGGTCCGTACGAACATTTTAGGGAAGACTATTTACCTAAATACGAAATTTAAAAGGTTTTCATTTAAGGGCCAATAATTAAAAGTATCTCCATAAAATATCTTAAAATTTAGTGAAGATTTCATCGAATTGATTAATTCATATATTGATCCATTGAACCATGTCCTATGAAATTTACGTATTCTTAGTTTAAAATGGAATATATGGCAGCCACTTTTTATATTATATATATATATATATTTTTAATAAAATAAATCAAATGCGGATGTAAAAGTAAAAAAGATAACTTATAGCTCTATTCCAGAACTAGTTAGATTTACAGTTCTGAATTAATCAAGAATTGTGAGAGTAACAAAAAACTTTATAAATTTTTTTATGTTTAATTCTTAAAATTATTCCTTCGATTTTAAAAACTACACCGATTATTTATTAAAAACGCCTTAACAAGATTTAAAAGGTATTAAATTTAGTATGTTCCCAAATTTGAAAATTCCGACTTATGTTTATGAATAATAATAAAATTCCGACTTATGTTTAGGATTTAATAATAATATTTTCTATTGAAAATTTATATATTTTTAGGTTTAAAAATGATTTGATAATTTTTGATATTAAACTGAGAAAACATTATTTTTTTAAATATTTACCCTTATATAAAAATGTATAGACGAAATGAAATCATTTTAAAAACAAAAAATCTCAATTAAAAACAAAACTTAAAATTCAAACCTTTGTTCTATATTTAAACAAAACTTGTTTGATATTAAACATATAAACCATATTGCAAATCTCTGATTACACAAAAATGTTGGTGGGTGGTTCTCGAGTTGAAATGTCTCAAGGTCGTGGTCGTGAAGCTGATGTTTGTGAGAACCCCTGGGCTAAGTCATAAAAATCTCTGTGGTCCGAATTCTTAAAAGGCTGTTAATGCAAAAGTTATATATTTTTTTAACATCGTTCGATTTGATTCCTTTCCCATGCAGCCAGTTGACTACAAACTTTTACAATTACAAATGTACATTAGGGTGTCCCCTAATGCACATGTGCACATTAGGGCTCCAATGAAAATTTGCTTCATTTTAAGATACCGTTTCTACAAATGTTCATTCTGACATTATCCTTTCGTAAGATGGATCAAAATGAAAAAAGTCCTTTTTACGGTTTTAAGAATTTTTTTCATATTTCTGCTAATAATATGAAAATTTAAGTCTTTGGGGCGCGCATTTATTGATACTCGTATAACAAAAATTTGTGATCAGATCCAAAAGAGTTTGAAATTTCGAATAATCTTCGCAAAAAAATTTTGGATATTTGAACTTTTTACACATAAATATTTCCATAAATAAGACCAATTTAATACAATATAATACTCTGGCAGTTATACCGAATTGGCTTTTCCCATTTTTAAAAATTCGACCTTGTTTAAATTCTATTCGATTGTTTCGAAACATATTTTCCTTTATATACAAATATTTCTATATGAGGAGAAATTAAATAAATTTATAATAAGAATACGCGTACTTTTATGTGATTTCTAATGATATATAACACTTCATACTTCTGTTAACAAATAACTAAATAAATTAAGTTTAAGTGAAATACCCACAAAATTTATGCTAAGAAATATATTTTTTTAAATGCGGGTCACAAAGGCCTTTCTTACGATAACAAATTTTCATATTGTTCCTTTGTTAGAAATATGAAAAATCCGAAAACCCCGAAAAAAGGACCATTTTTCATTTTGATCCAGTTCACAAAAACATAATGTAAGGACGAAAATTTTAAGAAACGATATCCCAGAATGAAGTAAATTTTCATTTGAGCTGGGAACATCTATACTTTTTATTTTGAGACCACCCTAATGTACATACGTAGTTGGCAATTAGATTTTTATTCAAATTCGTACATAATTAAAATTGCGATGGATGCAAAATAAAAATATAAATATAAAAAAGTTTAATATATGTTTTTGTTTTTTCTTTTGGCATTTTTTATTTATTTGATTAGCTTTTATATTGCCTATGAGACCATCGAGCAACTAATTAAACGTTTTTGCCACATTCAACTAATTATTGGCAAATTTGGTAATTATTTATAAATATGCTCAAATATATCAAACTGTCTATCAATATTTGACTAATTTATTTTTATGTAGGAAAAACTTTTTATGCCAACAATTAAGCCACAGTTGAAAACATACAAATTTGAGTACAATAATACGTACAAACATCTAAGTATGTATATAAAAATCCTTTGCAATTATAGTCATATATAAAAAAAATGATAATTTATTAATGATCCTTGGGTTATGGTTATTCTTAGCTAACTATATTAGACTCGAGCTGTAATTAATTCCGCGGTTGTTATGATTTTGCTTATATGCTTTAAACTAATAAATTTCCCCAGAAGCGAATAAAATGCGTCCTTTTTTTACAAAAACTAATTGATTAAATGTTTTTTTTTTTCTTAAATTTATATAAAATTAAATGTAACACTATGCCAATGTTTAAGGATTTTTGAAAATATTTGCTTTGCATAATGTGAACGCTAACCATTTTTACGATTCAAATAACATAACAGCTGATTTGTCCTTACCAGAAATGCCGCTAGTGTGAATGTTGTGTAAACACAAGTTGTAAAATATTTGCCACTATTTTGAGCGAATTTTTGTTTGATCTTACAAAATAAATATATGATCAAACAGCGGCAAACAACAGCTGATGAAAAAAAATATGTTCTCTTTAAAAAAAAGAAAACTTTCAATATACCTATTAATATTTCTTTTTATAATTTAACCATAACGCGAGGTCTACAACTGAGATTAACGCTGATATAATATGTGAGATAACGCCGATACAGGATGTTAACCATTTTGTTTATGTTATGTTAAATCTTAAATAAGGGGTATACGTATTCTAATAAATCCTATAAGATATCATTATTTTCAATCAGTCATAGAGTAAACATGTCCTTTTAATTTAAGCAATTCGCACTTTTTTAGCACAATTTTTATAAAAATGTTTTTTAACATGTAAAACAAACACTAAGAGGAAATAATTTTACAAAAAACATTGTTTTTAGTAATTTCCAAAATACACATGTGCACATACAAACAAACTTTCGTATATGTGTATTTTTTGACAGTTCATCTTATAAGATGGTTAAAAATCTGATCACAACAGTATCGTAATACATACTATGTTACGTCTACATATTCCGAAATTCTCTCAGAAAATTGTTCTAAATTGATTAAAACAAAATAAAAAATATGATTTTCCTATAAATTTATTTAGTAATTGATGTCAAATAAATTTGTGGTAGTTGCGTGTTTAAATAATTTGCATCTAATCTGAACAGACTTAAAATATTTTCCCTTCTTGTATTTTACGATATTTGATAACTGTTTCATCAAACAAAAAACGTCAAATAAATGAACGTAATGTGAACAAAAATCAACTCTGTATTTAGTCGCAAATATTGCAGATAAAATATTTCGCGTCAAATATTTGCGTAATCTGAACTTAGCTTATTTTTTATTATTAGTATTATTTTTATTATTATTATTATTATTATTATTATTGTTATTATTATCATTATTATTATTATTATTATTATTATTATTATTATTATTATTATTTGCTCTAAAAATTAAAATGGCGTAGCTACGAGGTTAACAAAATGCTATGCTGTTAATTTCAAAGAAGCTTAATCCTCAAAACTTCAACTCGATCTACAACTTCGTGTAGAAAGCTAGAGTTCTCGAATTCAGCTCTCTAACTTCAATGGTCTCCACAAATATCAATCTCAGTTTTATGTGGAATTGCACCAAATCCAATCTTATAAAAGTTAGGTTAACAAAATCGATTGCATGTGACAAATGTAAGCTTAGAAAAACCGTAACTCGATACACTTAGGCGACATCAAACACTTAGTAAATGCGGGGGTGAGACGCAAAATTCTCGAAGGCCAAATAACAAAAACCCGTCTGACTGTACTTAAGAAATAATTACGATGATGCGAGAGTTGTTTCCCAATCCTGAGCTACTTTGCGAAATAAAACTTAGCTTAAGTAAATAAAACTCAGCATTGCTATTGCATACAGGGTAATTTCGACCCAAAATTAATGTTTTATATCTTCAATTTCTTTCTTTTCATTAAATTAGACATCGTGCATTTTATTTCTTTCATGAATCTGTTCCATATCGTTTACGGTTCATGTTTTATGAACCTCTAAAGTAGGACAAGGGCCATAGATTAATAAGTATATTTATTTATGTGAGAGAAAAAAACCTTATTTAATTGTCAGAAACCTAATGCATGCAACAGCAAAATACATGTAGTCACATATATTTTGTTAAAATTTTTAAAAGTTTTGAAAAAAAATAGTAATTTTTTTTTTTAAATTTAGTTTGATGTGGCTCTCACATAAACTTCTAGTTGTATTCTATGCCTCGTCAAAAATGAACAAAGTTTAAGTTTAAATACTTTTATGTGCATTATCCGATTTTAACAAAATTGGTATCAGAGGAAAGAACAACTTCCGTCCGCAAGGAACTCTAAAATGAAAAACTATCTTTTATCCTAGGATATTGTAAAAAGCAGTCTTTTAATTTTCATCATTTTTGTAAATGCTGATTACAATCAATTTGTCGTTACACTGTAAAAAATTCAAAATGGGATCTGAATGGGATCAGAAGTTATAATAGTTTGTCTATAGCAGTTAGTACAATTTTACTAACAAATTAACCTATTTTTAAGTGTTCTAATAATTTTATTTTTAATTTAATATAAAAACAAATAAGAAAGGACCAAAACAAGTAGTTTTGGTCAAGATCAACATATAACACTCTACATGCTTGAGTATAGGCACTAAAACGATTATCGGGAGAATGCCTTATATGGGACCTATGATCCTTATGAAATTTATTGCAATAATTTATGCGTATATGAAAATTATTTATGTAAAATTTTATTTCGATATTGTCATTTATGTGGTATTTATACACGTTTAAGTATTTTTCGAGAATGTAAATTATATAGGAGCCATGTTTAAATATAAACCTATTTCACAATAATAGGTCCACAATTGAACATGGTTCCCTTGTTATTGTGTACGATGATTTATACTAATATACAGCTTAAATACACATTTATGTTAACATTAATATAGAAATTATGCGCTTTTAAGTAATTTTTAGGTAACGGAATTTACATGAAAGGTATTATAAATTATGAACTGATTTTCATAAAATGTGGAACAACGATCTATTCTTGTACAAAACTTATTTGTATAGAAATTACATAAATACGACATATTTCAGATATTTATATGTGTTAAACCACTATTCCGAGGAAAAATGTTGTATAGGTGAAATAATGGACCGATCATGATCAATTTCAGTAGATTTTGCTTTGTAACCCCATGTATCAAATTTGGGTAAATAATCTTTAAAACCGTCACAACTAATAAAAATTCACAAATAAAGTGGGTTATAGTGTGTTAAAGGTCTGTTAATGTGTTCCTGTAAGTTCCAAAATAATATCAAATTACTTTCAAATTATTTTATTTCGGGAATGTGCAATAAATAATAATTAAAAAATAATGATATGTTATATTAAAATTTTAATAAGTATTCAATATACCTAAAAACCAATTAATGGAAATAGAGTCTAATAGAAAATATTTTAATTAGTAAAGATCCCATTTTGAAAATTTTCACTATAACGACAAATTCATTGTAAAGATTGTGTAAAAAAAATATTGAAAATTAATAGACCCTTTTTAAGACATCCAAAAAAGATATTTTTCAATTTAGAGGTCCTTGCGCTGGGAAGATGAGTTGTTGTAATTTTGTGATAAACAAGAATCTCTGTCCTTTCCAATAATACCAAGTTTGTAGCAATCTGATAATGAACATAAAAGTTATTAAACTTAAATTTTGAGAATTTTTGACAAAACATATCGAGGTGTTCAAATTTAAAGGTTCATGGATATGAACCATTAGCGCATGAAAGAGATTAATACGCCATTTGAAGCGCATAGAGAATTAAATTATATATTCTGAATTTCATTAAAATCGGAGCTATTAAATCCGAGCTAGGAATTACCCTACAATTAAAATAAACTTTTTAAAAGAAGGAGAAATTTTGTTTAGTTCCTTTAGAATAAATCAAATTGAATATGTTACCACAGTAACATAACAATTAATAAGAGATAAACGTCAAAAAAATTTACTTTTCCTTTTTTAATTTTAAAACATATTTATAATATTATAAAACCAATCAAAAGAAAAGCAATCTCTTATATATTCCTAATAAAAAAGAACTTTAAAAACTAAACTTTTTATTTTCAAATTATTTATTTTTATCTTTTTTTCACAACAGAAATGAAAGAATGAAAATTTCTTTTTGCCATTAAAACAACAATAGGTTTGTTTCCGTATTTTGGGTAAAGTGCGGTAAAATGAAAATAAGCTAATTTTTCTCGCACAAAAATATAACAACGTACGTAAGTACGGCAACATAATAATCCAAACTTTTTACCCAGAAATAAATCATCAAACTGTTTTAAAAATTCGTATGCGAATGTAATTTTATTTTTCAGCATTTTTTTTTTTTTTAATTTCTTTAAATGAAACTTTCTTATTAGTAACAAAAGCAAATAGTTTTTTATGTATTTTCAATCAAATTTTTTATTGTACATTTTTATTTTTTAATTATTTGACAATCTACCCAAAGAAATATTCTTGAATGTATCAGGCAAGAAGAAGAACATTATTTTCTTTTAAAATAGCTCTCATTTGTATAATTTTCGAATACGGGAACAAAGCTAATATCATCATCAAAAATCATATAAACATAATTCAAAAATCAAAAAATTTCCAAATTATACAACTCCACCTAAAAAGTAAAAACGAAACAGAAACAAAAGACGGAAGTGAAAAAAGTTAAATTCATTTCTGCCGACATACAATTTGACGAACATAAATTAGCCAATTGGCATGAACCCAAAGTACTTTTGCCAGCAAAAAACTAAATTTAAATGCTAAAGATAAGAAAACTTAAAGTAACATTGAAATTATAAAAATAAATAAAGAATGAAACATGAGAAAACAATATTTGTTTGTAAAACAATGTACAATTTTATTAACTTCCACTTTCCCTAAGCACAGAACAACAAAATTTGAAGATTAATCAATAATTTCTTCTAAAGAGTTAGCAGTCGTGTGGAAACATAATACATATGTGTTAGTTTCGTCTATTACTCCTCTTGTTGGTTTTCCTCTGGCCACATATGATATTTACGAAATGTTTCTTATGTATCTTTTAAAGTGTTTATGATAGAATTTTGTTTATTAAAATCTGAATTATTCTCTCCTTGAATGCCTTCAGCCAGCATTCCTTCACAAATATCAGTGCTTATGGTGTGAATAAGAATATTTGCTTTTCCAAACACGTACTAACAGTAATACAACCTGATTTTCCCTCTAATATGTATAAGACCAAGTATTTGTATACTACGTACGTGGACAAATTGTAAAGTTATAAGTTGATATTTTGCATATCTAACATGGGTAGCTGCGGCCTCTGAAGGAAGGAATGCGGCACGAATACTCCCTAGAAACTGTTCATTTAAAAATACAACATTAAAAGTTAAAAAAGTAATTTAAAAAACTATTATATAATATATATATATATATATATATATATATATAAGAGACTTCGTTTTTACAAAATCAAAATTTTTTCTTAATTTTTCCGCTGAAGAAATGAAGTCATCAGTCGGTCCATTAGTTACACAGATATCAGCCAAAATGCATTTTTCACCGATCACGAAGTCCTAAATAAGCTACAGACTCGGTTCTTATAAACACCGATCACAAATATTTTTCTTGAATTTCGGTTTTTTGAATCAACCAAATAGGTTTATAAACAACCGAGTTATTGCCAAATCTGTTTTTCCGGTGTTTTCATGGGTACTGAAAAACAACAACAAAAATAAATTAAGGCATATTCTTTCTTTTTTCAACTTTTTGAAGCTCCTATGTAAGCTAGAAACTTCGTTCTTTCACAGAAAAATCTATCATTTTTTAAATAATTTTTGTGTTGAAAAAATTAATTAAGAAGATCCAGTATTAACCGAGCTATAGGCCAAAAAGTGTATTAGATTTTTTGGAGCTAATATATATGATACAATCTTCCTAAAATCTATTAAATCTATCACAAATATTTTTTTTTCGAATTTCGGTCAAATCGGTCCATAAATTTTCCACCATACCCTTTCTTAATTTAATACTCTCTTACATTTGTAAAATATTTGTTCTGCACCAAAGTGATTATATCTTCCTTTAACATGTGCTAACTTTTTAAATTTTCAAAATGTTAAATAATATATTTGATGCGATAACTAATATCTATTTTATATTTGATATATATATATATATTTGTTTAAGACTTTCACTGTAATGGTCCTTTAGATAAGAAAATTTATATTTTCTTTGTAGGGTGGCTACCTCTCCCTCTTCCCTTTCAGGGTTAGCATAAATTGAAATATAAATAATAAGAAAATAATAGTTACTCGTAACTTAAAAATAGATTTCTTCTAAGTATTTAGTTTTTCATTACATAAAATTTATTAAAGATCTCAGTGTGTATTAGAAAGTAATTAAAGTAATTTCTGGAAAAGAAATACATATAGAAAATTATATACCGTTTCTCAGTACGTGGCACCTTTTAATAAGTTCGATGATACCACGGAGTTTCCATTATTTTACACATTCATGGATTAATATTTCAAAGATAATGTTAAAGTTATTGGCTTTAGAATCTTTTATTAACTTTTTCACCACAATATCCTGGACATAGCTATGAATAAAGCTTATCTGTGAACGATTTTCGGAACACTGGAGATGCAATTAAAATTTATGTACCTTGTCGCATTCTCAGAATATTTCACCTAAAGAGAATTGAGAATTGTCGGTGTCTTTTTTTATAGAAGCTTAACATTAATTTTTTATCTGATTATTTCTTATGTTTCCTACCTTTTAATACTCAAACCAATAGAGCTCCGATATACTTCACAATTTGGCCCATATTCTTAAAATGTTAACATTAAAATTATTTTCCTTTTAACCAAATTAAACCCAACGAAAAAAGAACTGAATAAGTAATGAGTTGTCGTTGAAAGTTCTTAGTGCCGAAAAAGAGCTGCAAAAGTAATTGTTATGCACTGATTTTGAGGTTTTGTTCTTAAAACTATGTTTATATAATTTTTAATAAAAAAAATACTTTAGCTTTGTTAAAAGATAGTAAAACTACTTTTAAATTGGTAAAATTGTAATCTTCTTAGAAGTAATTGACCTTTTTTTGCGCTAAAAATTTCATTTTTATCACTTTTTTAGAAGTAATAATTAATAACTTACAAGAAAGTGTAAAATATGCAGTTAGTGCTACTTTTGAAGTTGTGAGAAAGTTATTTTTTTAGAAGTACATCTTTTTGTTTTTTAACGCACACACTGATTCACTGTATAAAAGGTCGAAGCATTCGTTTGATAAGACGTTTACGAGTAGCATTAAATAAGGATACCAATAAGGAGTTAAGAATTTTAAAAAGAAACATGTTTAGGATGAATTTCTCTAACACGGGTTGATTATGGATCAACCAAAATAAGGATCAGCTAATACGAATGCTGGGAACATAGCAAGGTTCTTGTCAGTTCCCGAAAGAACATCTGAAATAAAAGGTCGATGCACTTGTGTGCAATAAACAAACTGATGCTAGAAAGTTTGGTGATTATGCGAAGGAAACTGCACGAATATATACAACCAAATATCCATGGAGAAATATGTACGCAACAGTTCACAAAATCCTTTATCATGGAGAAGATGTCATTAAGCATAATTTAGTACCACTTGGAGATGAATCAGAGGAAACCCAAGGAAAAAGGAATAAGGATTACAGGTTTAATAGATAGCAAAATATCAGAAAAATATCACGAAATCTTACAAATGAAGATCTATTTAATATATTACCGGCAACGTCCGACCCGCTAATCTCTAGCACTCGAAGTCAATGGAAAGTAGTACATCGGGGCTTAAATGAGGGAGCAAAAGTTTCTTGTCATTACACATTGGTCCACTATTTCTGGCATAAATTCAAAAAGCATTATTACCCAGCAAAAATTTTAGAAATTTTGTTAATGGGTAGTAGTTTTTTCCTATTGTATTTACAAAGTAATGAGTAGTTCTTATTTATCTTATTATTTTAAAATGTAACTACTTGCTGGTAATGACTTAAATATGTAGTGATTTATATCATTATTTAAAAGAGAGAAAAAATGGCATGATAGTAATGAGTATAATGAATGGAAAAATAGTAACAACTACTTTAGTTTAACTGTAGGTATGTAGTTTTGTAACTTTTGTAGTTTGTAGTAATTTTGTAGTATTCGATTAACTACTTATTTAACTGTGTTAAATAAGTGCTTTAACAATGGGGATTCATGAATTCTTGGCCATTTCCATACAAACGTAATGATTTTTTCACCCGAATTGTAAGTAGTTACCAAATTTTGCCATCTAATTTTTTGGCTTACAGGATAAGTAAAGTTTTTGCTGGGTTTTAACTAAAATTAACAATCCTAATTATGAAAACCAAGTTTACCAAAATTTAACTGAAATAAAATTGACGATTGCAAGAGTTTGCCGAAAAATGCTATAAGATAAAGACTTTGCGAACACTTTCTCATTTTTACATTCGTGCAAGTTCTTTCCCAAACATAACTTTTCGTCTTTCAAAGTTATAGTTTGACTTGATAAACAACTCATATAATCACAAAACTCGAAAATAAGACAAATGCCCAAATTAAATAAAATTTAAAATAATGGTCTTAAAACACATCTAGGCAGAAATTTATATTATACAACATTTCTTCTGGTATTGCGATACAGCTTTTATAATTCTTGCTCCATTTCAATAAAACTATTGAAAATTATATTAAACTACCAATTTTAATGACTTCTCAGACTGTCAGCGTTGTCACATTATAATTTTTAATATATGTTCTTAATTACTTGGTTTGTTACCATTTATAAAATACATGTTATAATTTATTTTTTTTTTTTTAATTTCTGCTAAAAAAAATTGGATTTTTGACCAGTGTGCATTCGTTAAAATTGTAAATCCTATTCAAGGCACATTTAACAATTTCATTAGCCCAGCTGATTATTTGTTTTGATTTGTTAAACTGACAAACCAGTGTTGCCATGGAAAATCAATTTTTGTAACTTTTATAAATTTTGAAAAAAAATTAACAAAATTAGAAAAGAAATAATCAAAATTAAAATTTTGAATTTATATATGCAAAAATTTATATAATTTTTATATATTCAGGTTTAAAATATTTTTCATTATCGGGTATAAGGTAAAATGTATTGAAAATCCTCAGTAGAGAAAAATATTTTAAAATTAATTCTTTAGAATGACCATTTTATACATACAAATTTGAAATATTCATAGTTCAATAATACACATTTAATTATTCAAATTATTCATGTTGATAGCAAACCAAGTTATAATAAGTTGAAAATTTCAAAATTTTTCAATAATTATATTTTGCCGGCAAAAAAAAATTTACAAGTTATCACGATATGGACAATACTGTAGAAATATGAGAAATAATAAGTCATTTTGGGACAAAAACCTTCCGCACCGAATACAATTTCTGAAACCTTTGAGGATTTTTTTTTTAGAAAATTTTTAAATTAATGAAATACTTAGAGATTAAAAATATGCCGAATTTGAAAACTTCAACGAGTTTGGTGCGGAAACTCTTTAACGATCGCGAAAATGTAATATATACATAGACTACATGCCATCTAAATTTTCATATTAACAAAAAAACAAAAATTGCTTCCATAGGCGGTACAATTTATATCTACCGATTTTAGCACAATTTGGTAATGTCATTTCGGATTTGAATATGTTTGAATGTAGAAATTTATCACATCTAAAAGAAGAGATATCTTCAATAGCTATCTTTAATGTACCAAACTACTCATACAATCATGTTCAAAATTTTGCATTCCGAAATTGTCCTAATTGTCTCTATTTGGCCGAACAAAACTAAAGCTTGTGGAGTGTTATTAGACAATGAAATACGTACTTTCTACACTGCAACAGGACTCATTAGCATCCTTGATGTCTTTAAAATTGTGGTTCCTTCATCGTTATCAGTTAAATTTGAAAAAAGGAATCGTGAAATTTATGACGATTTTTTAAATCGTAATTGATCTTCATTTTATTGTTTGCAAATATTTTTATAGGATATTTCCAGAGTAAAAGTACTTTAAAACTTGTTTATAAAAATACAATTTTGATTTAACACACAAATAACCAAAATGGAAAAAAAGTCAACATGTCCACATTAGAAAATAAAATAGCCAATTTTAGTTAAAAATAACCAAAACGGCAACACTGTGAGAAATTCCAAATAAATGAGTAAATTTCTCTCTCTCTCAGTAATATAAAGAAATTTATTTGAACAACGACGAACTCTTGGGCATGTATCTCTTCTTTAAAATATTCTGTGGAATTTTCTTCCAAGTTTTGCTTATTGAATTTTAAGTATAAAAAGGTTATATTATCGATGAATTCATGCCAAGATATAATTACAATTAATCAATGCGGGAGTTATTTTAAGGCGATGAAACTCGAGTGGTTTAAGATCAAATATGTTTCAAAATTTCTAAAGAATATGCAAAATTCTATTCTACAATTCATTTTATATCATCCCACCTACATCATAAAAATATGATTGCCTCTTTACCGTGCAGTATTGTTTGTTGCCTTTTTTATATTATTCTACCTTTATTATTGTTAACTGCCAGTAATCAATAATACGAATGTTAAATAAAACCAAAAGAGCATTTAAAATACCAATAAACTAAATCTACATATTCATGTTTGGTATGTAAACGAGTATACAAGAAATACCTATGGTAGTGGGAGTAATGTATTCAAATGAACACACACCTGACACATCCATCTTGGGAAAATGAGGTAGTAAGAGCTCATAGAAAAAATATTGGCCAAACAGCATATATTATTTATTTGTTTGATAGACATTTTACGCACATAACATACTTTTTTCTAAATATTATTTTATATTGTTGACTATACATATATTTTATCAATGAACTTCTAAATAAGCACATGAAAAGAAAATAAACCAAGCAAAAACAGAAAAAAATAAAGTTTCATTTTCATTTTAACCATTTATGTTATTTGTGACATACATTTTCTTGGAAAGAGAAATGAAAGATACATATATCACTTTTGACCACGCCCTTTGAATGTTATGAAACGGCCTTGAACTATTAAAAGTGATAAAAGAGAGTTTTATTTAAAATGGAATTGTACACTAAACTATAAATGAAATAGTCGAATATTTATGTTTATATTTGTACGAAATGTTGAATTCTAAAACAAATTCATAAAAATGATACCTATCAATTAGTGACATTCAAAATAAATCTTAAACCAAAATAATCTATCCAGAAAGTGATTCTGAGTCTATCGGTATAATTTAAGATAGGGTGAACCCCTAACAACCTATGTGTATGGTATAAAAATAATAATAATAAATTCTTAGTACGGAAATTTATTCCTGTAAATTCTGACTAAAACATGCAAGCTGACAGGTACTGGAACAGAGCTATTTATATATACATTTCAAGGTTGGAAACCGATACCATTATAAATACCGATACATATTAAATACAGTTTAAAATGAGCTACCGTAACCGATACCGTTAGCGAAATTATGATTTTCCAAAAATAACAGTATTCAAATACCGTTTCCCTCAATATTTTATTTTCGGTATTTTAAAATATACTATTTTCTATGCAGCATGTGTTGTAAAATTTATTTCTCATATAAGACAAGATGAAATTATTTTTAATAATAAGAGGTAATTTAATGTAATATTTGTGGAATCTTGTTTTTAAGTCCTTTGATTGTTTGTATCTTTGTTTCAATAGATTTCCTAAAACGACCCATATTAATCAGCTTAAATAAACATAACAAATCCGGATTCCTTTGCATAGTCCGGATTGTTAAATTAAACAAAAATTTAGATGGCAACGGAAAATAAAAAAAATTTTATTTATTTTCTTTTCATTTCTTCTTTTTTTTCTTTTAAATTTTTTTCAATTTTTTTACGAAATTCATATAAATTTTTAAAAATATGGTAATATTTTTTGTGAGAAAATGGAAACAACAAAATATCCGGAGAGAATTCAATAATAAAATTTATTTTTAAACCGAGCCGCATTGCGCATATTTTATACAAATTTGTATGGAAATTACCGGCCTGAGCTTGTTGTATTTATACAGGAAGAATATTAAAAAATAAATAATAATGTATCTTGTTTGTTTTTCTTTTTTTTTTTGTAAATACATAGAGAGAAAACTACGGTTATGGCATCTTTACCATAATAATATAATGTTTTCGTAGTTACGTTTTATTGATCTTAATAATACAGTGCTTATGATAAAAACCTTTCTGTTTATATTTAATAATTAAATGGTTACCCTCAATCAAAACTAAAATATTGTTGACTACAAAAATATTATATTTACAAATCTTTTAATTTATATTTTGTTTTGTACAACTGTTAAATGTTTGGTTTTAGAAATGTTATGTTTTCTTCAAATATACAATGTTTGTTTTGAAACATTTTTTGTTTGCTTCTAAAACATATTTTTCTCTCCACAACTATTGGATGCACATTTTTGTGTACTCTTGTTAGAAAGCGCACACAGAGAAAAAACATGGTTATAGCATTATCACTACAACAATACTATATATTCTCATTGTTAATTTTCTTGAATTTTAATAACTCTGTGTTCATCATAACAATGTTTTCGGTTAAATTTTCTCATTTAATGTTCACACTAAATAAAAATCTTAATATGGTTGACTGCAGAAATTATATGTTTTTAAATATTTTTACTAGAAATATAATTTTATTAATATGAAAAATATCATTACTTCTACAACTATTAAATATTTGCAGTATATTTCCTTGTTCTTAAACTAAATTCTGTTTTTAAACCGCATTAATATTATTGTTCCACTTATTTATGACAATAAAATATTTCAAATAAATATAATGCTTATCCTTTTCACAAACTTAGAGGAAAAATTCATAATTTTTTTAAATATATTTTGATTTAATGTTTATTTCCAACTTCATTGCAATTCTCATTTAGTTTGTATATGAATAAATATAAACAAACAAAGTTTTGTTATACTTAGTGTGATTCAAGCAATATAAGATATTAATTAACTACCATTAGAGATTTTAGCAAAAAAAACATATCTTGTGTTTGAACTACATATGGTGGAACAAATGAAGGTAATTAATAAACAAATAATATGTAAACATTTTTTTTTTTTAGCTAATGAACACTTTTCTCTATTACTTTCAATAAAAACACATACATTTTATACATTTTATTTTAATACATGACAAAATTGAATAATAGTATAACATAATAAAATAATAATATGATAAAGTTAGACAACTATATGATAACATGGGATAATATGATAAAATGGGATAATAATATGAAGAATGGCATAATAATATTATAAAATGGAATTATAATATGACAATGTGGTATAATAATATAATAACATTAAATTATAAGCTGATAGAATAGAATAATAATGTTGTGAGATTTTTCAATTATATGTAAAGCTAGAATCATAACATAATCATAATAATTATTACTAATAATCATTTTTATTTTTCGCTCATACATTCCAATCATAATATGTTGCTCTTAGATTATGGTCACTACAACCATATTTTTTTCTCTGCGTGTACGTTACATAAGTCAACAAAGAGGTAGAGAAAATTGTATCGCAAATAATTTCACGTAATTCATATCGCATAGGTGTGTTCGATGAACTTGCGGAAGTTACCCAAAGTCACCCAAACGCGCTCAAAATAGAAAAACCTCATTCTGAAATTTATTCTATTTTTTTGTTGCGTTCTCCAGCTTTTGAAAACCTTTTACGATTTGAGAGAGTAAATTTGTAAATACTCTCATTTGTCCAAACTTTTCGAAAAGTTAGTTGACCACAGTGACTGTATAGAGAAATAAAAATTTTGTATGACGTCACTGTTTTATGAGACAACGACCTCCATTTTGATCTTTTTTTAACAGCTTTTACGCATAAATTTTATCTACTTATATCAGACATAAAAATTATTACGTTATTCTAGCTTCTTTTCCTATATTCTCTGAGAGAATGAAATATTTTGTTTAGAAAGTTACAGCCAGGATTCTCTTTAATAAGATCCAAGCTGCATTCATATATCCTTTAAATGTAGACGTTAATTATCTGTAACGCTACCCTGGAGGTGGAGTCTCAAAAATGTTAACAAAATATATTTCACGAACTGCCATTCTTATCCCTGTCGAAACGAATTTCTTGTTCGTTTTATGAAAACAGGGGACATTTTTTCCACTCGCTTTAAAAAAACTTTCTCTTTTTTCAATGAATCTCATTTTACTTTAAGGGATATGTTTGGAAACTATATTTCCTTTTTCAATTGCAAACTTTTAAGGTTTGTTTTTGTCAAGCAGCACATACATCGTCTTCAACTTCTTCAATATCTAATTTTCCAAAAATGCGCTCAAACAGATATTCTGCATATCCGCTGATAGAGTATTTTGCTGCATATTGGAATATATTTTTTCTTCATAGGTTTTGTTAAAAAGTAATTAATCAATTATTTCGTGTAAAGTCTGAAACATTTTCTATTCATGTAACATAATTCGTTATATAATGGAAACAAAGTGGCATCCGCAGCTAAGAAACAATAATATTTCAATCCAAATTTTTATGTACAGGAATAAAAATTACAAAAAATTCCCGAGAATTTAATGCGGGAATTCCCGGGAAAGTGGGAAATGAAAACAACTGAATTTCCCGGGAATTTCTGGAAGGGAATCAAAAAAACTCTAGTAATAGGAATTGTAATATTATGATGAAGCTATAAACGCTATTTAAATTTTAAAAATTATTATTAAACGATCAAATTTGAATTAAAAATATCACTGTTTTAATGTGAACTTGACAATATAAGTGACAAGGAATTCATGTTAAAAAGACTTCAATATTCCAGCTATAAAAATTAATTAAATAACATGTCAGGAAAGAGACATTTGTTTGTGAAACAGCTTAAACTTCAAATGAATTATTTATTAATACCCTTGAAGTACAAAATAATTTAAATGTATGTATGGTGATAGCTACATAATTGTTAGTACTTACGTTTTATCAATATGTTTGTGACTATATTGAAAAGTCTTTGGTATTATGATTTCAAAAATTTTGTAATATAATGAGGAAGTTAAGCGAACAGTTAAAGAAATTTTCTGTGTTAAAGGAATACTATTCTTTTGTATAGTTTAAAATTTTATTCTATTTACTTTCTGTACTTATAAAAAAAAAGGTCATAGCTACCAAATTTATAGGTTTTTTTACCAATAATCCTTTAATTGTGCTTAGTTCGCTATTTACGTCAAGTCTGTACTAAACAAATTTTTATCAAGACAATCAAAATCAAACGAATCTATACAACGTATCGTCAGTTAAACAGTTAATTAAAATTTTCGGTTATTACAGCTGTCAAACTGTTTATACAGAAAATATTAATGAACTCGACTTATTGTTGTTTTGTACAACTGTTGCTACCATTTTGACGTTTGTGCTAATAAAAATTTTTCTAGTGTAGACTCGACGTTACGACAAGATATCATCGCTTTGAGATATGTGTGGTATCCTCCATTGTACACAAAAAACGGAAATGTTGATATTGATTCAATGCGCCAAAAGGCGAGGCTTTAATTAGCTGAAGTACTAAGACAAGCAGCATCAACTTGCTAAAAATCTTAGTGCATTTGGGACAAGCGAAAACTTGTTGTCATTTGTTAAGAGAGTAACAGATAATCCTTATTCCTTTTGTTCTACTTTCTTAAAAGGTGACTAAACATTATCGAAAAGGGAAACTGTAAGTTAAGCCTTTGAGAACAACCCTTGGCAGCAGGCATAAAATACAATTGATTTATTACGTGAAATGACCAATAAAGCATTATGCTATTTGTACCGCTAAAGAGGCTTCGTTCCTACTAAGAGCCCTAATTTACTGCGACGGTAAAAGTCTGTATTGAGCGAACGTGACTGCGGCCAATCAAGTCAGGTAGATACATCGGTCCGGTTTGTTCGCAGTGTCTATTAGAATTTAAAAATATAAAAGAAAAAACTCACGGTGTAATAGAAGAATTAGAAATATTCTTACAAACATATTTGCCTTTCCAAGACCGGATATAGCTTCCTATTGAGAGGAATGATCTCTTTATACAGCATTGAAAGGTCTATGGGCAATAAAATACTCTAAAGCATCTACATTTTATGTCACCGAAATTGATTTAGATTCAAAAATACTAAAAGCCCTATACAATAACAGAGAAGTCAAAAACATGCTTACGGCATTATCATTATAAGAATATTATGTTCTCATTGTTAATTTTCTCATGTGTTCATGATAACAATATTTTTGTTTAAATTTTTTCATTTAATGTTTACTCTCAATAAAAATTTTAATATGATTGACTGTAAAAATTATATGTTTTTACCAGAAACAAATTTTTCTTAATATAAAAAAATCGTTACTTCTACAACCATTAAATATATGTAATCTTTTCTCCTGTTCTTAAGCCAAATTCTGTTTTTAAACTATATTAATATTACTATTCCCATGAATAGTAATTTTGTTTTTAATGTTTGTTTTCCAACTTCATTGTAATTCTCATTTAGTTTATATATGAATAAATATAATAGGTTATGCTCAGTGTGATACAACTAATATAAGATATTGATTAACTACCATTTAAAGGTTTAGTTAAAAAAAAACATATCTTACATTTGAATCACATAATATGACAATGTGGTATAATAATATAATAAGTTATAATAATAATATAGTAACATCAAATCACAATCTGATAGAATGGGATAATGCTGTGGTAATATTGTTCAATTATATGTAAAACTAGAACCATAAGCAGTCCTTATATGACCTTATATTAGGATACCAAATTTAATAACTTAATAGCTAAGTTGTTTATTAGCGAATCCCAGTCTGTCACAAATGCGGTAATAAAAATATAGTTTTCTAAGAAATACTTCAACCGACTTTAATAAATGTAAACAATATGAGTCAATATTTAAAAACATGGATTCAAAATTATGAATGTGCTGTTGAAAAATTCAAATGTTATACTAAAGAAAAATTTCATTAAATATTTATTTACTGGAATGAAAGCATTATATCATTCCGAAGAGACGAGAGGGTATAGAGTAATTTCCAGAAATCTTTGTTTTTTAATATCCATAATTCAGGCGATTGCGTTGGGATACATGTGTATATTCCAATATATAGTTATGAATCTCATTCCTGAGTATTAAATAAAATGATAAATTTAGGGAGCAACACTGGGAAATATTGTGGAGTGTAAATGCAATGATTAAGATTAAGATGAAGTCGTACTCTGTCAAAATGATACAATTCAAAGATATCAGATCGAACCGTTTAATAGAGAATCAATAACATATAATAAGGTCTCTAGATACTAACTTTTTAAGTGAGTTGCATTTCCTTGTCTGTGTATTCAAATAATTCTCTATTAATTCTATTCTAAAATTGACAATTTATAGGTATTTTAATTTTACTTAAAGTAACTTCAAAGTCATTTATTACTGCTTCAAATGAAACTTAAAAAACTCTCTTTTCGTAAAAAAAAATAAAAACATTTATAAACCAACTTCACAAAAACAATTGATCATAAATAAAATTCGTACCTAGGTTAACTTAAAATTCTGTAGAGTATGTACTTCACTGGCCATTTGGTTAGTTATCCATACACACACATACATACATTTCATTCACAAACACAGCGAATGAAGTAATTCTTAAGCAAAACACGACTAAGTGAAATTATTGTATAACGGTACAAAAACAACTACCAATATAATGTTTAACCAAAATCAAAACAGAGAGAATGAACGGAAGGCACTCTGACATAGTGCACGAGAGAGAATGAAATGATACAAAACAAAAATCAAAGCCAAATATCAACAGCCAAAAGAAAGAAAAGTCTGTTAAAGTTAATTGAAGACAAGACAGACAATACAAATCAAAATCGATTTGATTCAAATCCCTCACACTCAAACAAACACAACAAAATATTGTTGTGAGAAAAATAGAAAAAAAAAACACAAATAAAAGAAAAGAAACAATTTAATTATTATTGATAAAGAAATGGTCGTATAAAAACCACAGTTACCACAATAAATATTTACATATTCAGTTGGCCAGTCCGAGGGTACACCAACACACAACTAGATACGCCGTCACTTAAACTGCATTAAGCATTTCTAAAATAAGAGGATTAGAAAAAACAAACCAAAGGATGAATAGATTTGCTGTTCTATTTATAGTGGTTTTTGCAGCCACTGGAGCTTTGGCCCAAACTCCCCAACAATCTGCCACCGATTTGGCTTTTGACATGTACAATTCATGTCTGAAGGATTTTAGCACCAGCTGTGTAAAGCCCAAAGCCATGAGATGGTTCAATGAAGCTTTGAAACAAGATGAAATTGCCATTACTGATAAATTATCAATTGTTCGCACTGGTAAGATTTTTGAAGGCGCAGAACAACGTGGCATGGATTCTCAAGAAAGAATGTTCCAAGATATTGACAACTTCTTGGCTACACATGCTTTACGCATTAGAGCTCCTGAATACTTTCAATCTGCTGAAGCTCGCTCCATGGTCCCCGATTTCTTGTTGAGCAATGCTTTGACTAAAGGTGCTATAGTGCCATTGGCTGAACGTGAACAAGGTAAGAATGATTAAAGTGAATTTTGAAGCTTAAATGTGTTTTAATACAAGTGCTATATTTCATTTTTAGGTCGTGGTTTTATTCGCAAAGCTGTTTTACCCTTCTTGATTGGTCTTAAGTTGAAGACAGCTGTTTTAGTGCCACTTGCTCTTGCCTTGATTGCATTGAAAACCTGGAAGGCCATGACATTGGGTCTACTCTCCTTGGTTTTGTCTGGTGCTTTGGTAGTTTTCAAAATTGCCAAACCTAAAGTAAGTCTAAATGCTGTTAACTAAAATTAATTAAATAAATAACTGTAATATTCTTTTCGCTTCTTAGATTGTTAACTATGAAGTTGTTCACTATCCCCACCATGAACACATCGAACATATTGTACCCCATCATGTTGAGCACATTGTTCCCCATCACATCGAACACATTGTTCCTCATCACTTCGATCATCATGACGTTCACCATGTAGATCATCATTTGGATCATCATTTGGAAATTCCTCATCATGTTGAGCATATTGAACATTTGGAACATGCTGCCCCTGCTTGGGATCCTCATGGCTGGGCTCGTTCTTCTTCTCAAGAGAATCATGGTGATGCTCAAGATATGGCTTTCGCTGGTCAAAACAGACGTTAAAAGATCATTAACACTATCGCTTATCTGATTTCGAATGCCTCTCCTCTCCCACATTCCCCTTTATTCCGTGTTTAATACGAAAACTTATTTATTATTTTTAGTCTTAAGATGACCAAAAAAAACCCCAAAACAGAGCAAATTTCCAAAGATTTGTTTACAAGGAACGACAACACGTTAGGTCTTTTCAATTTCAATGTTGAATTGATAAAGTGTTGTTTATTTTAGTTGTACAAATACGATCCATTATGGTTGATATTTAATTTATTGTAAATATTTATTTATTTATTGTAATTGTAATTGAAAAAAGAAAAAATTACAAAAAAATGTTATTAAATTAATAAAAGATAATGTGAATATTATGTTTGATTAAAAAGAGTTTTAATTTGAAAGGAGATCATAATTAATAGAACTTTTGAAAACAGTATTGTTGTTTTTACGTAATTCAACATCATATCATTCATCGTTTTACAATAAAATAAGTTTTTCAAGTACAAATATCCACTTGTAATTTTTGTAAATTTCTGATACAAATAGGGTTTGAGGAGCGAGGTTTCCCGGCAAAATATTGTCGGTAATTCCCGGGAATTTTTTTTAATTTTTCGGGTAAAGAAATATTCACATAGTTTTACAATCCAATTTCTGCTATTTTTAACATCTTATATCAATGAAAGATTGACGTCACTTTGAATATGTTACTTGCTAGATTATAACACATAGAATACAACTAGAACGTTAACTGAGAGGAACGTTAATGTTGCATGAATAAGGTTTTTGAATTTATTATTAATCTATGATTTAACGAAAACAAGGTATTTCACATGAAATTTGAAATCAATTTTATATTTGATTTTTGAATTGTTTTTTTTTTTTTTTGGATTTTTGGAAATGAATATTAAATAAGTTGAGTTTCGAAAATATTTACCATTATAAAAAAATTACCTTGTTGGAAGATTTTTCATTGAAAAACGACATTTTCTTTTGAGATAACATGTTTTAACCAAAATATTAGATATACATTTTATAACTTCTAAAATGAAATTGGAGATTTTAAAAAAGCTAATCTCCTGTTGCATGCAACGCAAAATTTTTGGTAATAATTCTGTGTCTTCTAAACTACTGATCGAATGGAATTGAAATGTATGGAAGAGTTGTAGAGGAAGACTTAAGCTTTCAAAAAAATCATCTTGTAGACACCCTGTGATAACACAACATAAACTACAGTGTGTCAAAATTGACTACATCGATTATGTAAAAGTTTAAAAAATTTATAACTTTTACAAATCAACTCCGCTTTCAAAGATTTTTATACTTCAGTAAAGTGTTTGGCAATATAAAGAAAACATAAGTGTATTGGCGTAAATTATCTGTTGCAGTTGACAAGATATTTATGCATGAACTTTAAATATTTGATTTTTTTCCCTCGACTTTATTTCGTTTTTCAGGAAGTCATGAGGTATGTGAGGGAAAAATTTTTTAATATTCTGTAATTTATAATATATTCCGAAATATTATGCTAAAATCATTTTCTGATTATCTCAATTCGTCTAGATGTGAAATTCTTTACAAAAATATAGTACTATTCTCTCACTTTTTCCTTAGCTTTTTTTAACAAAAAAAAAACTTTTTACATATTTCAAAAGACAAGGTATGAAGCCTTGTATTTTGCGTTATCACAGGGTGACTACAAGATAATTTTTCTGAAAGCATGGATCCTCCTTTATAACTTTCCTACACATTTCAATTCGAACTGACCGATAGTTTAGATGATTTATTTCCAAAAACTTTACGTTTGGCCCCACTGTATCTTATATTCATACATTTATTGATTCAAAAAATTATTGTTACGAACCAATTTTAAATATTTTTCAGATTCATATTTAATTTAGAAAGCATTAGTTAAGTAAAATACATTAAGAAATAATGTTAGATATGTGATTAAAATGGAAATAAAACGGTAAGAAAGACTATTTATAATGAAATTTATGTCATAGATTAGAAAATTACTCATTTTTTCAAAATATAAAAACAAAATTTATGTGACTACATGTATTTTGTTGTTGCATGAATTGGGTTTTTGACAATTGAATAAGGTTTTTCCCCTCACATAAATATCTACTTATTAGGCCTTATTTAAAAAAAATTAAAAACACAAAACGTAAAAATCTGAGATACAGTTTTTAATACAAATATAGAAATATTTGTATAAAATATTTTTTTAATCTAAAGGTACGTTCAGACTAGTCAAATATTTGACCAAAATGACGTAACTACTATATAAAATTTTTCCCAATTTCTCTTTTTTAATGGGAAACGATTTTTTTTTTTTTACTTGTCATTAATCATAGGTGACATTTTATAGAATTTTGTTTCACGTTGTTTTCTCTTACAAAACATTTGCAAGATCAAACAATATTTTTATAAAACTAGTGGTCACGCAATTTTGATCAAATATTTGCCAAATGTGAACATAGCTTTAGAAATGACGTTATACTTTAATATTATTTAATTTTTGTTAAATCAATATGATTTATAATGTTTTGTTTTATTTTATTTATTAAAAAAATCATTTTCTTTATAAAAGATAATTAAAGTTTTAAAAGGTTCCTGGGAAATAGATTTTTCGTTCCCTTTAACGGGAAAGCCCAAACTTTAGTTATATTGCATCAGCTATGAATATTTTTAAGTGCAAAGATTTTTTTTGCAATTGTTAATCAAAATCAAGTAGTTTTTGATAAGGAAAAGTAAATAATTAAAAATCAATCAGAAATAAATAATACTTCAAGACCATAATTTTAAGGTTATATTTTCCGATTTTAAGAGCATTTTTGGTACGCATAAAAAACACATTTTTAGAGCATATTTTTGGTTCCTCTGGTCATAACAGAAAATTAATTAATCTGAGTCATAATAAAATTTCTTTGTTGGCTTGCTATATATTTAGAATAAATAAGTTTCTTTGTAAGGAAGCATAAAGTATATTTATATCTTCAAAATAAAAACCAATATAACCGGAAACCATTACAAAATATAAATAAATAGTCATATTAAAAGCAAAATAAAGTTTTAAAATTCAAAAAAAATTTACTGAAAAATCGCTTCAAGTGAAAGTTGCCATCAAAAAGAAAAAAAAACAAGCGATTATAAAATCGAGCCAAATAAGGTGTCATTCGTGCAGTTCATAGTTGGCACTTGAAAACATTAGTAATGAAATTAAAAAAACTAAAAATAACATCAAATGAATTTTAATTATTAATCAATGCCCATTAAAAACCAAAAGGAAGGACAGTGGAACATTAAAATCATAAAAGTTTTGGTACAAGATCTTATAATATTTCTTAATACAAACATAACTCTACATCTAGTGCATTTAAAATCTTAGAATTAACTTATTTGTACTAATGGCAAATTAATGTTAAAATTGTTCATTATAAGACATTTCATACATTAATTGCTAGTCTATGTTTAATGATTTACTATTAAAATTTAGTATTTCTTATACGTGCAACAATTTTCGATATATTTTTCTTTGATTTGTTTACATATTATATTCAACTCAACATGATTATGCATGTCTGCAAAAATGTAATTAAATGTAATTAAACTGCAAAATATTTGTTCATACACAAAGAAAATTTATTTATAAATATATTTGAATTTTGCATTTACACACCTTGAAATTAAATATTCAAGGGATGTTAGAAACTGCCACAGGGTGTGAGATAAGAGACATAGAGTGAGAGAGAATTATAATATTGATGAAAGAAATTAAAATTTCTTTAAAGGCATTACTACCTGGTTGTACGGGATTTTTCCATCCAATTTAGATTGGAAACACGGTATAAAAATAGAATTGATACTTTGTTTAAATTATTGATAGTCGATGGCGCTGAAATCCGCACGAAAGATATATATATATATATATATATATATATATATATATATATATCTGTCTACCTATCTATCTCACTATCTATCTAACTATTTATTTATCTATTTATTTATTCATTTATCTATCAGTTACTGATATTTTGGCAAAATAACTAAGATCTTTAACGCAAATCGAAATTATCTGCGACATAGTTTAAATTGATGTCTGAGTTTTAATAACCTCGCGGGACATCCGACAGCCAACTATATAAATTAAATATTTTCCGTAGTAATTGACAGATAAACTTTTTTGCCCAAAATACTTATTAATATAACTACGAGTATGAATTCTTTCAACAACTTATTTATTTAAAACTCAAAAAATTGGCTGCCAACCGAGGGAGCACATTGAAACACCAGTACGCAACGCTACAACAAAGTGATTTTAAAAATGCACGTGGAATTTATAATGAAAATTTAACGTGTAAAAAGGCAAAATTTAACAACTTGAGCAATTGGTGAAATTTCATTAAATGAAAAATTGGTCAACAAATTTGATGTCAAGAAATAAAAACAAAAATATCTAAAATTAACTTAAAAAATTCATAATTTTAAGTGATTATTTTATTGAAAATCAAAATTAAAATTCGTTTGTTACTCGAAACTCTTTGGTGCCCGTTGCTAAGGTTTGTGTCACATACATTCAAACTCACACACACACACACACATATTATAAGCAAACATTACGATTACACTATGATATTTTTGCGTTTTATGAATTTGAAATTTTAAAAACTTTCGTTGGTACTTTTTGTTGCTATTACTTTCTTTTGCTTGGCATTTGGTAGGGATACAATTTGTAGCCAATAAAGGGGTGCTGTTGGTATTGGTAGAGGTAATGTTTATTTTTGGCCCAAAAGTGCGTGTAAACGTGATTGTGTTTTGTTGTCGATCTATCAACCATCCATATTATTGACAACAACAGAAACGCAACATTTTGTAATAAAACTTTGTTGTTTATATATTTCGATTTGTTTTTATGTAAGAAAAAATTCATACAACAATATTGCAGTATTTGTATTTATGAATATTTTAATAATTTGTTTTAATAAATTGCATAATAACTGTATTACTTTAAATAATGCTCAGAATTATGTAATTTATGACAAATAAATGTAAGATTACATATGTATATAGGTAACAAATTACTTTTATTTACTGACACTATTACAATGTACACGAGCTTATGTATTTCATTAAATATCTATTGTAATAATTATGAATTTTGGTATTATCATTTAGGGACTATTATTTCTTAAGTTTAAATCCAAGGCTTTGTAATGGATTTAAAAAATAATAACCAGGGCAACCAAAAATATGCTCTAAAACAAGCTTTTTTTGTGCACATAACAAATTGCCTTAAAATCGGAAATATGCTCTTTAAATTAAAAACTATGCTCTTAAAATACTATTTTTGCTGGCCTAATTTTAAATTATCTACTACTTAAATAACTTGATTTTTATTAGTAATACCTATTTTCTTTTTGAACTTTAAAACATTTAAATCTAATAAATACGCTGTTTCAGAAAAGTACAAAATTTCTATCAAATTATAAGTCTAACACTTAGAGAATCAGATTTGAAAAACGCATGTGACAGTGAAAAGAAAAAAAGAAAATGTGCCAAAAATTATATTTGGTTCAAAATATTCGATAAAGTGCAAAATATGGAATTAGTGTAATATCTGCAAAATTATACTCTTAAGTAAAATATATGTAAAAATATGTCATTTAAATTTCCAAAATAAGGATGTTAAGCTCAAATTATGCAAATATTTGCTGCTATGATCAAAATATGCAAATTTTTTATTTTTTAGTGAAGGTTTAAACAATTTGTTTTTTGTTTTATTATAAAATGAAAAAAATATTAAATTTTATGTTTTAAAATTGTTTAAGCTATGAATACAAATCTTTGTTCCAGTACTTGCCAAATTTACAGATTTTTATAAAAAAAAAATAAATAAATAAAATAAATTCTTAATACGGGAACGCTTTTCTCTAAATTCTGACTAAAATTTGCAAGTTTGATAAGTACTGAAACAAAGCTTATTATATAAAACTATCTGAGGAATAAAAAACACATTTTATACTAATTAATGTCAAATGCATAGAATACAACTTGAAGTTTATGTGAGAGACAAATACGTAATTCAATTGTCAAAAACATAATTCATGCAACAACAAAATACATTTAGTCACATATATTTTGTTATTGCGTTTTGAAAAAAATGAGTAATTTCTTTGAAAATTTAGTTTGAAATGCCCCTCACAAAACTTCTAGTTGTATTCTATGGTCAAATGAATGCCTAAAGTCCAAATATTTTGTGTATTATGTAACTGTTATACCAAATGCTTAGAATAGGAAGAAAAGTTATAATAGATATAATTATATGATCTTTCCTCAAAAAGATAAAAAAGGGCAGTTGCTCCCTTGGACAGTCTGGACTGTTACAGGGTTAAGTTGAAAATTTAAAATATTATATATATATATATATATATATATATATATATATATATATGGTTACGTAAGCTTTTTCGTATCCTTAGTTAAAATTGATCGCACCAGCAAAACATATGTGATTCTGTCATACAATTTCATATGTTCTTACTTCCCTGAGGAAGCGCCGTTTTTCGATGTATGTAATATATTGGAATTGGTCGTAAGTTTCACAAATAATCTAAATACTAAGTTTCTCATTCAGTTTATAATTCTTACAATTATCAGAAAGTATATAAATTAGTGGCCCCAAAGTTCACAGCTCAAATGAAAATTTGCTTCATTTTAAAATACCGTTTCTCAAAATTCTCACTCTAGCATTATCCATTCGCAACCTGAATAAAAAAGGATCCTTTTTCGAGTCCTTTCGGGTAGTATTCATTAGAAATTAAATGATGTTAATACATCATGTTGAAAATGTCTGCTCAAATTTTAAAGTTTTTATAGTGGCGTGCATGCATTTATGTTAATTTCTTGTCTTCTCATTATTTTGTTGTTGCATGCCACGCACATGCAACAGGGATGTCAAATGGAATTTTTAAATTGTATCAACTAGATTTTAAAATTGTACTTTTCTTATCTTAATTGTACCAAATAAAGTATTTTCTATAAATAAAATCATATAAAAATTACAATTTACAATGGGGAAATTGAAATCATCGCATGTTTTTCAATTCACTTGATGTTCAAAATTACCGAAGAATTCCCTAATCAAATTTAGTATATTTTATGTGTTATACTATATAAGTTTTAAAACAATTTGTAATTTCTTTGAACAAAAGCAATTTATTTCTAAATTAAATCTTATCATTTAGGTCCTACATATTCCTTTAGTATAAAATCTACTACTCAATTATTTTAATATTATAAAAACTTTACGTCAATACGTCTCCGAATATTTAGGAGTATGTCAGATCTCATATCGTTAAAGGAATAAAAAGCAAAGACTAGTTATAAGGAATAATGTTACTTACTCTTAACTAATCTGAAACTATTTGAAACATTTTTGCGTTATTAAGATTGCAATTTGAATAATTCTCCGTAATAATTCTATTCAAAACTAAAATTGGGGATAATTTAAATGGCACCAAATTGGTCATCGGTGTACCATAGTATTTTTCATGTTTGAATTGTATCAAAAAAAAAAGTACAATTATACCAACTTTGACATCCCTGACATGTAGTGATTTCTTTGTTTGTGTTAGTAAAGCAAAATTGTGTTGAGGCTTGATATTTAAACAAAAACTTAACATTTACTTTAACAACCGTATTTAAATTTGGAAAAAAATTAACATTAACATCGAGTTGAATGGTCTACATTTACTATTAACATGAAGTTAGTGTTAATGTTAAATGTTTTATGTTAGGTGAGCATCGCGAAAATGAAAATTTGATATCGAACTTTCGAACTCTGTTAATATGTACGAAATTTTTTAATTTTTCACCAAAAATTTACATATTTGAGTTTTCTACATAGAAATATTTGACGAAATAATAAGACAAAAATAATACAATATGATCCCCTAGCGTTTATACTGAAACAATTTTTTATTCGAATTTTTCGAAAAATGCTTTCTTATCACATAGAAAAATGTATATAGGAACTAAAACTATGTTTTAAAAAATTCGAATAAATTTAGAACAAGTTCAAATTAAAAAAAAAAAAATGGTGAAATCATATGTAAGTGTATCCGGTAGTCGAAATAATGTCTTTCAACTTTCCGAGAGACCCCGAGAACTGAGAAGATATGATAAGATTAAAAATAAGTCCACAAATAGCAGAGATATAAGCTAAAACTTATTTTATATTATTTTACCTTTATTTTCGACATATTGCTTGTGGAGTTGCTGACCCTAAAATCCTCGGTGTTAACTTAAAATTTTTCAAAAAAGTATAAAGATATTACTTTTGTAATAATATATAAAGTTAAAAAACAAATCTTATAAAAATCAAATCATTAAATTTCCATAACCGATATTTTTTAAATTCTTAAGAATTTATATAACTTTAACATAACTCTTCTCCCTACTCACTTATTTACTTTAGAAGTTGCAAATAAGGTAAAAACCAAATTTTTTTATGTAAAATTGTAAATATAATAAGAAATAAATTTTTATAAAACAAATAAGAAATAAAAATACTTTGAAATTATCGATCCTAAAATTAGACACTTAGCTTTCTGCTAATATAAAAATTGTTTATATGGGGGCTAGGTGAAATAATGGATCAATCATAACTAATTATTTATGTAAAATTTTTCAGATTGATTGCAAGAATATAGCAACAAAAATTGAAAAGACACTAGCAACTATCATTAAAAATAACAAACAATATTGTGAATAAACCTTGAAATATATGAAATATAAAAATATTAAGGTTATTTTTGAATATATTTTATATACCAATGGACATGGCTTTGAAATACCTTTTGAAAACTATATTTTCTTTGTGGTTGCTTTGGAAAAAAAATACAAATAAAAAAGATCATTTTTAAAAACGGTCCAGTTCACGAACGACATCAATAGACCCGAAATATATTGGGACTCATCACAAAATATACGACGAAGTGGTTCTACATCAAAATGGACAAAAAACAGGCGTTTTCGAATTTAATATCTCCGATTTCAATGAAATTCGCTACTACTGTCCTATTGCAAGTGCTGCTCGAATTACAAGCTCTCAGACTAAGACCCTTTCTGGTCCAAAGATATCATGTTTTTCAACTACACATTGTAGAATTATAATTTTTATTTAATTTAATAAAAAATGACAAGTATAAAATTTTTTTACTGCTAAAGTTCAAAGGTCAAAATCGATGATCTAAAGATCAAAGCTGAATATCTCAAAAAAAGATATTTTAAAATTCTTAAAAAAGTTACTCGTGCCAAAATTCAAGTTGGACACTCTTTTGGTTTAGTATTCAAAAAGCAAAATATGGTAAAAAGTAAATATTTTGTATGTAAAATTTAAAATATCTACAAAAATTAATTTCAAAATATGTTTTTTGTGAAAATTTGACTTTGATTTATATTTTGTTACATAACAAAATATAAACAAAAAGAGTGTCCAACATGAGTTGCCTTAATAAATAAGTATTTATAATAAAGAAATGAATTCAATATTTAGAATGTATTTATTTCATTACTGTTTTTATATTACTAAAGCAAAAAATAACAAATATTACCAATATAAGTTTTCGAAATAGGAACAAAAATACTAAAATAGTTCGATCAAAAACAATAAGAGTTATATTGGGTTTGTCATTCCGTATGTAACATGTCGAAAAAATCATTTAAGAGCCCATAAAGTATATATATTCGGGGTCTTAGTAAGATACGAATTCAATCTAATTATGTCCGTCCGTCTGTTCGTCTGTCTGTTGAAAGCAGGATAGGGCTCGGGGCGGACCTAGTGGGCAAAATTTGGCTCAAATATTTTTCTTACGTATGGTTTGTTTAGTATTGAAAATCGGTTCATAAACAAAAAAAAATTATTGGCCAAATACTAGAAACACAGGAAATCCGTTGTAACTCCAGTTCATACTTTTTCGCTGATATCTCATAAAAAAAAACATGTTCAGCAACAAAATTTTGTGCAGATAGTTCGAGGATCGATGTTAACTCGGAAACCGAAAATGGGCATAATCTGCCCACTTTACCGTCCACCTATCTTATAAGGTAAAATTTCAAATTATGATGACACAGAAAGAGGCAGATTCGGCCAAGCAGAATATAACATTGTTAATTGTTTATATTCATTTGAATAAAACACCAAAGACATTATAGCTTTTACTTATATTCCATCTTGGTGATATTTCCTAATTTTTCTTTAACAAAGAATTATTAAAAAAAAAATTAAATATTATCAATAATTGCATACTATTATTAGACCATATTTGTAACAAACGTAAAAAAATATATATTTTTAAAATACATATATACTACCGGCTAATTTGTTTAAAATAACATTTTGTACACATCAATAATAATAAAACGTGAGAAAAATCTAAATATGATGACAAGAAAAAAACAAAGAGACAACAACTCTAACAATTTAAGCAACAACAAAAGAAAATCATGAATGAATTCAAATAATTTTCAATATTTTTAAGGTACCATTTGGCCATTACAAAAAGGCTTAAACCCAACAACAACAGTTGGCTCTTTTGTGAGATAATTTCTCTATTAATGATGGTCAGTGGCTGGTTAATAGAGCTGTGAGCGAGCAAACAATGGAGTGAGTTTAGTTGGTGATTTAAAAAAAAGTTTAAGATTGCAGGTGTAGTAGTTATTGTTGTAATTACTGCTGTTGTTGTCGCTGCATGATTTTATACAGGGTTATGTCTGTCATTTCAATTGACCGGCCACACACTGCCACTGCGCTTAAGTACACATCCACCATTGACAATGTGGATTTTTAGTGTAATTTGTTGGTATTGAAATCGATTGATTTTTTTCTGTTTTTAAAAATAAAACTCTTTTTTTCAATTTGGATTTTTATACAATGGTTTTTTTGGTTAATGCTTAGTATAAAAAACGTGAACAATAGAAATTTAATTATTATTTGCAATTGTTAATTCGTACAGACCACAAGCACGGGTCTTGGAGAAAAATAGAGACAGAGTAGAGAAACAGTAAACCAAAGGGATTTATTACACACAATATGGTTTCCTCTAAACACTTAGTCCTCGTTGCCCTATTGGGCTTGTCAACTATCTGTCATGCCATCAACATGGAGAGAATGATCAATGAAGAGAATGCCAAATGTGAAAGTGGCACTGACAGCATGGCCTGCGTGAAAGTAAGAGCTATGAGATTTTTGGATACAGTTATGACCAAGGAAGATTTCAAAGTGAGTCTATTAAATGAATTAAATATTAATTAGAAATAATTTTATTTTCTTTTACTATTTTATTATGTAATGATAATTTTTAGATCTCCGATGTTGAGGTTAAATCAAATGGTTATCAAGCTACATCGGTTGAAGGTAGATCCAGCAGTGGTGACTTCTTTGATACTATTGAAAACTATATCCAAGGTCATGACGTTACCATGGACTTGCCTATGGCTGATGCCAAAGTCACTGTCTCATCCCGTAATTTGAATAACGATGAATTAAGTGTTAATGTCAAATTTGCGGGTGAGGGTGTTGTCGAAGGCAAGGGTAAGAAGGGAAACATCTTCAAGAAGGGTGTGTTGCATGCTAGACTTTGTCCTTTAATTAACTAACACAAATAATAACTAATACTTTTTGTATTTTTGTTCTTCTTTTCACTCTTTTCACATCATTTCCCATAAATTATATTTCATTTGAATTCATTTTTAAGGCAAGAAACATCGCTTGCGTAAAATGGCCATGCCCATTATGGTATTGATCTTGTTGAAGGCCATCACAATCATTCCCATGGCTATTGGTATCTTGAAGATTAAGGCTTTGAACGCTTTGGGTTTGGGTTTCTTCTCTTTCATTGTTTCGGTTGGTTTAGCCATTTTCCAATTGTGCAAGAAGGTAAGATTATTAAAAAACTAAACAAAATATATCTATTTCTAGGCTACGGTGGGATGTTAGAAGAGAGAGATAGAGGCATATAGAGAGCTAAAGTGGAGAAATAGCGTTCAAATATAAGTGAGAGATTATAATATTAACCAGTAATTTAAACATACCAAAGACTAAAGCCTACGACAAGGGTAAGATTTATAAATTAAATTCCTACTCCTACTTCTAATCATCAGCCTGAAAATCTACATCAAATTTTTACTCTCCCAAATGTTTTGACGCTCATTTGTCCACTATTCCTGCTCTACTTTCATCACCTAAACCTCTCTCTTTTATAAGATACCCTAATGATTAATTAATTAATTAAATTTACTACTTTTTTACTTAAACAATTATTATATTTTCAGATTGCTGCTGAACACCACCACTCTGCCCACATCACCTCCCATGGTCCCTGGGATGGTCGTTCTGTAAGTTCTATCCCTAGCGTAGAGCAATTCGAAACAATTCCCTCTGCCCAAAACTTGGCCTACAGTGCTTACAATTAAGTTTTAGTAACATACCAAAAAACAAACAAATCTAAAGCCCCTTACCTTACCTCCCTTACTTACTTCCTTCCCCTCAAATCATAACAAGGAATACAAAACAACAAAAATTCTACGAAAAAAAAAATGTAAAAGCTTCGTAAAAATCAACGACATCCTCAAAAAAGGTTGAGTGTGCAAGTAACTGGTCAACAAAGCAAAACATAAATTTAGGGAAAAAGGTTCTACAATAGATGACATATCTCTCTGATGTTGTTCTTTCAATGAAATTTACGGAAGCGGAAATTTAAATCAGGACCTTCTAGTTGTTAATTTTTCTAATTTATTAGTTATACCTTTTTTCCTTTTTCTTCGAAACTAAACATTAACTTGCTTGAATACAAAGTACACGCACATTTTTAAACCTGGTTAATTCCAAAGAATATTTTTTTTATAATTTTTATTTATAAAAAAAAATTATGAAGTTTTTTATATGAAATTTTTGTTTACACTTAGTTGAGTTTAATTTATTTATTTTTATAATTTTAATAATTTATTTATTGTAAAAAAAAAAACAAAAAAAACAAAAAAAAAACATTCAAAGAAAAGAAAAAAATAAAATTTGATATTTATTAAAAGTATAGTTTTCATTCGAAAAAATATTACAGCAGCAAAATATTAAATGAATTATTAAAACGATGTTAAGGATGTTTCTGAATATGTATCTCAAAAAGGAAAAACAATATAATAACCAAATACGTTTCAAAATCTTTGTAGGATAACATAAAAAATTCACAGCCGTGTTGATAATATGAAAATATATGTTGCTAAGAATGTAATAAAACATTCCCACGATGCAATTGTGTTCCTAGCTAACTTTTTGAGCAACTAACTTTTCACATAAAGCTAGAATTACTTTCAAAGTATTGTAAAGTTTTCTATCGGTTGTAAGTTTTTAATTTATGAAAAAATCTAAAATTGATTTGTTTTTCTGTAAGATATCGCTGCGTTTTATATTTTCAGTAGAAGATAAAATTTGCTAAGTTCTTATGTGACAATCAAAAATAAAATATTTAAAAAAAAAGTACAAAAATATAAAGATTTAGTTAAAAAAATTAACTAAAAACAGACGTACAAAATAAAAAGCACAAAATTTTCAAATGCGGTCATAGGAGGTGAGTGGATTAATCCATACGTATGAATATAGAATGTAACTAGAAGTTTATGTGAGAAACAAAAACCTAGTTCAATTGTTAAAAACCTAATTCACGCAACAACAGAATACATGTAGTCATATATATTTTGTTTTTGTATTTTGAAGAAAATGAGTAATTTCTTTGAAAATTTAGTTTGAATTACCTCTCACATAAACTTCTAATTTTATTCTTACTTATAGACATTTTATAATAAAGAATTTATAAAAAATAACACGTATGAAGAAATTTTTATAAATTAAATTAAATAAATCAATTCATAAAGACCTTTTTTGTTTTGTCTATATTTCTGATATATTTATTACAAAATACATTTAATCCATAATGTTAACATGCTTAATATAATTATTAATCAATCCAACGACCGGATCGTTGTAGTCAGGGATCGATTTTGGAATACAAAATTTGTATAATCTTATCCAAATAAATTCAAAAAATATATTTCCATTACAAAAATATAAATTATACTAAAATTCCACCAGCCAAAAGTTTAAAATTTCTTCACTACTATTTATATGGTAAATTAAGTTTTTTGTTTCCTTCCCTGAGGTCCTTGTAACTGTAGTCAGTCAATGACCACAAAACAATTAATCTAATAACATTAATATGGCCCAATATAATATCAATTTACGTTTGTCTTATTGCCTCCATGTTTTAATATCAATATTCTCACATCCACACACGTTCTAATTAGAATCATTTCACCACTCATTATATTTTAATTTCTCTCTGGTATTTACTTAATATTTTTGTGAAATTAACGCATTGCAACGCGTAATCACGTGCTTTTAGCGGTGTATTAGTGTAATAGAAATCGTTTGCATTTACAGTATTAGCAGAAATAAAATATACTAAACAAAAATAAAAAAAAAATCAGAATAATTTACAATCTTCCTCAGCTAAATTTTCGTTGCTTTTTTGGCAGTAATTGATCTCTTTCTAAAATTTACATGCACCAGATATTGGAAGATATTTAGAGAATGACAAAGACAGTCTAAGAAGTCGATCATTAGGTGTTAATGGTGGACTAAGCTTATATTTATTTATAATCGGCTCTAATTTCAGAGAGTCTAAAGTAGTTTGGCATAGTGATATTGGTATTTGCAAAATCCGACAGGACTATGTAAGAGCAATTTTAAGGAAGCTAAAATTCTAGAGAATCGGAAATGAAAAATGATCCTTTTTCTCGGAAAAATTTTCTCGATGCTTCCTGAGAACGAAAATTTATTCACTACAGACATTGGTTATAAGAAGTGTTCCTAAAATCATCAACTTTTAGACTTAGAGCCCTTTCCCGTCCAAAAGTATAATGTTTTGGAAATCGATAAAAAAGCTCAAAAAAATCACAAACTTCCAACCTACACAGGGTAAAACTTTAGTTATATGGCGTTTTCCTTTCTGACTAAAATATTGAATTTTTTCTGCCCATTACCATCCTTTCAATTCTGAAAAAAATATAATAGTGTAAATGGGTCAGATGTAATTTTCTAATAATGTTACCCTTAGATTCAAAAAATATGTTACATGTTTTACCCTCATATTAAATAGAGCAATAATTCCATTTCAAATTTAAAAATTTTTGACCCTTGGTTGCCGATTTGAATTAAATTTGGTGCATGTATAGAGAAGGATAGGACAAACATGTAAAAGGAATTTTATTAATTTTTTAATGGCCATAACTTTTGTATTATAAAAGATATCGAAATATTTTTTTTCAGTGGATTTCTGAATGCATGCATTTTAAGATGGCATATAAAAATTTTAAAAAATGTTTGTTTGAACATAATTTTTTCTAAAAATTGTCTATGTACGTCTCTACATATACACTTTATTAACAACAAACTCGAACACTTTTTCTAGAAGATTTTGTGTTTAATATTTAGTGCATTAAAATTTATGTTCCACCAAATTATGAAAATTTCACCAAAAATCTGAAAATTTAAAAAAAAATCAATATTTCATCAAAAATTCCTAAGATCAAAAATTTCACCAAAAATCACAAATTTCACTAAAAATCCAAAATTTCACCAAAAATTTTAAATTTCACCGAAAATCACATATTTTACTAAAAATCCAAAATTGCACCAAAAAATTTTCAAAATGAACCAAAAATCTTAAATTTCACCTTTCAAAATCTTAAAATTAACAAGAAATCTTAAATTTCACCAAAAATTCCAAATTTCACCAAAAATCCTAAATTGCACCAAAAATATAAAAGTTTACCAAAAATCACAAATTTCACTAAAAATCCAAAATTTCACCAAAAAATTCAAAATTAACCTAAAAGCTTGAATTTTACCTCTCACAATTTCAAAATTAACAAAATATCTTAAATTTCACCAAAAATTAGAAATTTCACAAAAAAATCACAAATCATAAAATTTCATCAAAAATCCCGAATTTCACTAAAAATTCAGAATTTCACTAAAAATTCCAAATTTCACTAAAAATTCCGAGTTTCACTAAAAATTTAAAACTTCTCCAATAATTAAAAATTTCATTAAAATTTTTAAATTCCAACATAAATTAGAAATCTCACCAAAAATTCTAAATTCCACCAAAAGCTCAAAATATCACTAAAAATTTAATATTTCACCAAAAATTATAAATTTCAAAAAAAAATTGAAAATTCACCAAAAAACTTCGCAAAAAATATAGTTCGCATTTTTAAATTAAACAAAAACCTAAATGGCTAAAGAAAATAAACAATAATTTTATACATTTTCTTTTAATTTCTTTTTTACTTCAATAACACAGTGTGACATTGAAAATATACTTTTAAAATAACCTCGTGTAGATCGTAAGACATTTTGCAATTTTTAATACACAATTTTCAATACACCCTCAAAATCTGGAATTATCCACAAAAAACGTTTTTTTTTTTAAATTCACGAATTCAAAAATTTCTTAGAAAGTTATTTTTAAGTGTATTTTAATTTTTTAAACAGAACTGAAAAGACGAAAGTTTAAGCTTTCAAAATATGTATATATAAATATTATTACATTAATTCAAAATTTTCGGAACTATTACTGAAATTATCTGAAAATTTTAATTTTTTGTCGAATTTTTTTTTACATTTAGAAAAACTTTTTTGTATTATTTTTTTTAGAAACTATATAAACTTTTAATTTTATTAGAAAGTTTATTTAATTACTCGTATAAATAAAACAAGACCTCATTTGTTGCAATCGAAGAAAAATTTTTAAAGTGCCAAAGGTTCGAAAAAAAATTAACTTTTTCAGATATTTTCGGTAATAGTTTAAAATTTTTAAATTAATATAATAACATTTATACATATTTTAAGAGCTTAAACATTCGTTTTTTGAACCCTGTTTTCAAATCAAAAATCTGTTTAAAAATAAATTTTTACGAATTTTTTGAGTTTGTGCAGTCTTATTTCTATAATTTATATAATTTGAGTTAAAATACTCAACTTGCACAAAAGTTTTTTAAATAAATATTCTGTTTTAAAACTTGTCGTTCACACTGTAAGTCAAACTTGCAGATTTCTAATTTTATTGTCTGTCTAATTATAATTAAAACAAACAAAAAATAATTATATAAAAAGAAGCAAAAATCGATTTTTATTATTATTAACACAATAGTACGTGCTAACAGCATTTACAGGGAAAATTTTATTATTTACATACTTGTAAATATCTACACACGTAAAAATTTTTAAATATTTGCTTAATAGTAAAAAGAGATTTTTTTTAGAAAAAAAAAACATAAAAAATAGTAAATATTTAAAATAAAAAATCTTGTGCAACTTAATTAATAAAAATAAATATTTTGGAACTAAAATTATACAAAAAAATAATAATGATACAAATAAAAACTTCAAGCTTAATATATTTTTCGAAGTAAAAAATTACACTACAATTTCTGAATCAATTGTATATAAATAGCTAAGATATTTTGATTTCAAATATCGTAAATATTATAACGATTCTTATCAATATTTCAAGTGCATTGTTAAGTGAACATATTTATTTATTCAAAAATATATAATTTTATAATTTAATCATTCTCTATTTACTATCTAAAATCAAAACTATTGCAAATAATATTGTACATGCAACTTTCTAATTAATTAATTACAATTCAATGTTACATATTTGAAGATATTTCATATGTAATCTTTACATGAATATAAATGCATCATATTCTAAAAACAATTCTTGAACATATTTCAACTTAATATTCTCTAATACCCCATTTACTTACACACAAGCCAAAATCACATTTTAATAAGATTTTGAGCATTTCGAAATCTATGACGTTTACACTTTAATTTTGTACATATTTATAGATTTTATTTGAGAAATGCCAAGTAAAACAAATTACACAAATTATTGAAATTGATTATAAAGATTTGCAAATAGTTTTGTTGTCTAATTTAAAATTATTTAGCACTAAATTTTATATTTAAAGTTTATTTTAATTGTTTTTTTTTTTAACATTTAAAAAATGTTTGTTTTAAATTGCAGTCAAAATCGTCATTTCGACAAAGAAAAAAAAAACACTGACCAAAAATCTTAAATTTATGTTTAATATGCAAAATCTAATAAAATTTAATGAGATTTCGACAAAATCTTATTGGAAACTACATATTGTCTTGTATGGGAAATCAAATTAAAATTTAGTAAAATAAACTAGATTGTGAAGGAAATTTCATTTAAACTAGATTCCGGGTATATGTAAATGTGATATTAAACATTTAAAAATATGTTAAAGCAACAATATTTCCAACGCAAAACGAAAGTGTAACAGTAGTCCAACAAAACCCCCAAAGGGTTTTTCAAAGTTAATTCCAATTTCGGTTTTATGGCCTCTTGAAGTTCTAGCCCTTTTTGTAATATAATTAGAAAAAAAATATCTAAATTATTTAATTCAAATATTTTAATCCACATGTTACCATTATTATACCAGATTTATGCTCGAAGCCAAACCCCATTTACTTATCATAATATTGTTTAGTTTATTTGACTTGACCTTATGTCTAAACTACTACTATATTTCAAACAATATTTTCATGTAAAGTTGCCGTACAAAAGGGTGTTATAGTAAATTAAAATCTGACATAATATTTAGAAGCTTCGCATTACACAAAACAATAATTACCTACACATATATTGAAAATTACTGATTTTAATGTTTTTATTTCATTTCATTATTTCATTATGTATGAAACATAATGGAAAAAGTGCCCTAAAAATCGGAAATTTAAGTGTTCATGAAATCGAAATTCGAACTAACTTTGCAAAACTCTTTTGAGATTTTATTATTCTAATGGTATGTTTTCATTTCGTGTTGGAATTATTGAGTCAATATTCAATGACCCAAAATTTGTCGCATACTGTAATCAGCAATAATATACTCGTATTGTTACAGGTCATAAACCAATTAAGTGATTTTTGTATAAAGAATAAGCGGCATCGTAGCAGAGTCCGACATAAACCAGAGTGACCACGGTGATCATTCATTTCAAACAAAAAATCGATTTTTATATGAAAAACATAAAAATCGATTTTATAGTTAAACCAAAGCAGCTAGAGCCAAAAGATTGAAAATCTGTGATCACTCATATTACATACCAAAAAAAAAAAAAAAAAAACGATTTTTATATGAAAAATATAAAAATTGGATTTTATAGGTAAGCCAGAACAGTTTGAGCCAACATAACGCAAATCGGTGATCACACAGTTCCTACCCATAATCATGTTTTATATAAAAAAAACATTAAAATCGATTTTAGAGCTAAACCAGAGAAGTTAAAACCAAAATAACGAAAATCTCTGTTTACTCTTATTTTATACCAAAAATCGATTTATCGGTCATTTTCTACCCAAAATCGATTTTTGTATGAAAAACACAAAATCCGATTTGGTTTAGTGTATCATTTTCTTGATTTTGACCCACTATTTGTACTTTTATTTTTATTTGAAAATAAAATATTTTATTAGTTCATGAATGAAAAAAATATTAATTCCCAATAAGCACTCAAAAACTTAAAATTCAAGTGCTTGAAATTTTCTTTAAATTCAACTCGAATTTCATTCCCCTTTTAAAATATTTTTTTTTATAGGAAATATTTTTTAAATTTTTTGTTTTATGTCAAGCAAATAAATAAAATTTTAACTAAATCAGTTTAAAATTAGTAAAAAGGGTATAATTTGTGTCACGTTAATTGTTTAAATTTAAATTTATAAAACTAACTTAAAAACTTTCAGTTACATATAAACAAGTTGATATTTACAATTTCCCTGACGGCTACATTTAGGGGTACCAAACAGACTTTGTGAACATCAGACGAGAAATATCTTCCTTTTCTACTTATTTTTTGTTTTTTATTCTTAAAATTTAACATTTTAATAAAATTATTAATTTTTGTTATTAAAATTATTTTTTGAATAAAGGAAAGTGTTAATAAACATAACTTACATATGAATTTACTAGAATAAAAAAAAAACGAAAGCTTTATTTCTATTTTATTTAAAATTTGAATTGTACTGTTAGGAAAGGCTTGAATAATATTACTTTTTCAAGCATGAATTCAAATAATTTTTCGACTTGAATTGCAATATAATTTAATACTTGAAAAAAATTATGTCAACATTGTTATCAGTTTCACCAAAAGGTAAGAAAAAAGAGGCTAAATAGAATTTCAACAAAAGGTCAAAAAAAGCTAAATGCCCCAAAAAATAAAGTCAGAAAAAAGACAAAACTAAATTTTTTCTTGTTCTTGTTTTAAAAGTATTGTAATAAATTTATAAACAAAATATAGAACGACTGCCAGTAAAATGATCCAATAAAAATCCCAAAAAAAATTCCATTCAAACTTGGAATATTTATATTTCATATGAAAAATAACCCAATGATTTGAAGGGATTTTTTTTTTTTTTTTTTTGTAGTTTAGGAACCATAATTCCTTTCTTAAAGAGGCATTTCCAAAATGTTGCATGAATTATCGTCTTTATAAGATTTGTTTTTAATTATATTCATAAATATAAAGTTTTTTCTATGGTTAATGAAATAAGTATATTAAAAAATAATTATGATAATCGATTTATTAAGTCGATTTAATTAATTAATTAACGATTATTATTATTTTTTTTTTTTTTGTTAAATATTACTAATCTCGATTTTTTCGTGCAAATATGCAAAAATGCTTAAATGGATGATTCTTTAAAAATAAAATTAGTAATATCAAATAAGAAATTATTTTCTTTGTTGTTCAAAAGCTAGGATTTTAAATTTAAAAATCAAAAAAGGCTAGAAAAAAGGTAGAAGGTAAAACGAAAATTTTGAGGCTAAAAGCAAAATAAAAAGACTAGATCTAGCCTTAAAAAGACTAAACTGGCAACACTGATTGTTATATTCGACTTGAATTTAAGTTTCCTTTTCACTGGAGTGTGCTATTGAAACAAAGTGTTCCACAAGTTTATTTCAACACTTTGAATTTGAATATATTATCGTAATTCAACTTTATTAACTCTTGAATTCAACTTTATTAACTATTGACTTACAGGTATTCTTTGTGAAAACGAGAATGTTGTGAAAAAAAAATATTTAATAAATATATGTATATTGCAATTTGTTCATTTTAATATTCGCATGTCAAAATTAAATTAAATACAAAATGTTTTAAATTGACATTTATTTAATAATTTTGCAAATGATATTTAAAAAACAAAACAATAGGTGTCGTTTCAACGCTGTATCTTCAGTAGATTTGTCAATAAATATTGGATTTCTTAATAACTTTTACAGTACTGACTGTTGAAGCGTATAAAAAATGGAGAATTTTATGTCATTGATATTTAAGAAAATACGTATAAATAAACATTTGTACATACTATTATCAACCTATTGGGTATTTAACATTAATTTCAATTGGTAGCATTCATTTTAAAATTCCTCAAATAAACAACTACATTCACATTTAATTTAAATTCGTATTTATGGAAACGTAAATGCGTATTATTTTACAGCAGAATATAAAGCAAAAATATTAATAAATATTTCATGACATATTTTTTTGATATACATGAATATCAAAGAAAAAATATTTTGAAAAAAAAACAACAATATATATATATATATATATATATATATTAAAATTCGGCTTAATTATAAAACTATTCGTCGTACAAATCATAACGGAACCAGATTTTAAAATTTATATTTTAGTTATTATATTTTTAAGAGTCTGTTTTGGTTTTAAAAAGTTTCAATTTGCTATAGTCACTGTTTCCTCTCCAAATCTTGCCGAAAAATGATTTTGTATTTCTGTCAGGAAGCGAATTTATTTATATTTTTTTAAATCTTTTTTTTTTTTTTTTTTTTTTTTTTTGTTTTAAAAATTTTACCTTTTAATATTATATCTTTCAATTTCGATTAGGGAGAGGAAAATCATCAAAAAGTAGTTCTAAAGTTTTTTAAAAGATTTTTGGGTTTTTTCATTTTTTTATTATATTGCAGTTTTTCCTAGCGGTGGCAGGCTTATACGCTAGTATATCATTTACTTCATGAACGTCATAAACAGGGCAACCAAAAATTTTCAAAATCATGTTTTTTCCTGGGCTTTAAATGAACCGTTTGTTATTCATCCGTTATTGACAGTATGAAGAATTTTGGCATCGGTTTGTTTACTGCATATTTTGGTCCTCACCTCATATTTGTCATATTTTCATAGAAAATCATTTATGGCATATTTTACCAATATAAATGGCATATTTGCGCATATTTTATACTTAAGAGCATATATTCATATATTACACTATATTTTACACTTAAGGGAAAATGTTGCTTATTTTGCATTCAATAGAAAATTCAAAATAAAATTATTTATATAATTTGCCATTAGTGAAATTTTCCTTTTACTGTCACATACATATTTCAAATCCGATCCAATAATTTTCATCTTATAAATTGGTTTTTAATGTTTTTAAGTGCAGAAGAAACTATTTTTTTTTAAGAATTGCTAATAGAAACCAAGTTATTCTTCATGATTTGTAGATAATTTAAAAGATGATACTTTAGGAGCATTTTTTTAAATTTTAAGGGCATATTGGCCGACTTAGGAGCATTTTTTATGCGCATAAAACACTTGTTTAGAGCATATTTTTAGTTGTCCTGGACATAACTCTAAACACGAGATTTTTAAGTTAATGACGTAGAAATATACGTTATATCAAGCTTAATCTTCTGTTAAAGAAATATCGTATTCATATATTTTATGGTCACCGATTGAGAAGAGAATATGTGGTCCATTTTTCTATTAATGTAATAGTAATTTGAAAATTGTGAATGCATTTTTTGCAAAATCCCCTTTTTTGAGTTATAACGTTCTTGAAGCAAATGAGCGATATGTCAATATAAAAACAAACACAAATTTTTGGCACTTTTTTGTTTGCTTATATCCGTTTATCGATCACATTACATAATAAAACAAATTGAAACAAAAACAATAAGAAACAAATTGTTTAAATTATTTGGAACAATGAAAAGAAAACATCATAACAAGTATAAATATATACGAATAAATTTGTTTATTTCAATTTGATTAATTGTAAAGCACGTTTATACATACATTTCCTAGCAATTTTGATTATGGTCTAAATACATAAAACAATACTCGTACAACAAATATTGGCAATTATTGGAGTGCAGACGGAGTATGAGTGCGTGTGTATATTAAATAATTGTTTATTTTTTATGAAAAAAAAAATAATAAATTGAAGGAAAACTGTAGTTCTGAAATAATAACTTTTTAGGAGCACTAAATAAAGTTATTGTATTTCCTTAAATATTTAAATAATTGTGTAAATAGTAATTTAGCTAAGAACTAATTTATGAAGTGAAATGTAAGAAAACTTTTCTTTAATTTAATAAAATTTTGGAAAATGATGATGAAAAATGGGTTTAATTTGCAGAAAAACGAAAACTTGTTTTTTAAAATCTAATATTTTTTACAAAAAAATATTGTTGACTTGTTACTTGTATTTATTTCTTCTTGTATGTACATATGTACATTATACTGTACCAAAATTTACCGACTTTTGAAATTTGACCATAACTACCCCTAGAAATGTTCATTGGGTTGTATAAAGATTATGTGTGAAATATTGTGAAATCGCCGCGAGCCGCATCGGACCTTAAGTTAGAGTAGTGCATTTGTATGGGAAAAATATATCTTTTTACAAGCTCTAGAAAAAATTAGCTATTAAATACTTTGGTTTGTAAAAAAATATTAAAAAAATCGAAATCTACACATAATTATCTATCAAACAAGAGATAAGAGGAAAAAAATCAAAAAAAAACTTAAAAGATGTAATGTTATAATTTTCAACTTCATTGAAAAATATATGCAAGTTTTTTTTTTCCTAAATTAGTATTTAAGAAAGTCTGTCAGCATTCTAGGATTCCAAATGCTTTGATACTATCTCTCAGTAATAGCGTTTTGGTGAGAAAGCTCTCCTTGTTCATCACTTATTGCTTCCATATTTTCGGGAATTTTAAAGACTTCTAGGAGCTATATAGGGCAAGTTGGAGACATTATATGTTCCACTCTCTTGTTGCACTATTCCTTCTTTATAAAATACGTATGTCAAATTTACTCTACCTATTAACCAGAAAATTATATAACCTAAAAATTTCTTAGAGGTACATATTTCCTTTGGTCACCAATGGGTTAAAAGAGTGACATGATGGAATTGCTTCATTTGACTTTCTTTACTATATTTAATCTAAGAAGAAAGAATTAAATTAAAATTATTCAAAATGTAATTTTTTTCTAATTTTTTGTTGACTTCCTTATTTAAATTTAAATTTGGATTTTATTTATTTATTTATTTATGTATTTTTCAAACTTATGGTTTCTGCGCATATTTTGCCAGCTCGACTTTACCATCTTTTTAGATCTACGGTCATGTGTTAGTTATATCGGGCTATGTCAGTCAAGTTGGAGACTTGACTTGTACTACATTTTTGTACATGAATGACAAATTTGCTCCAGAAAATTATATATTTTCTTTGGTCGTCAATGGGTTAAATAAATGGGTATATCTACAATATCTGCAGCATATTTTTCACAATACTTTTTTAGTGTTGACCTGTGTAATTTTTAGACTACTAAGAGAATCCACAATATGAAGTGTTTTTGCATATTAAATAAGTTTAAAAGAGTGCTCTTAAAATATATATATTTTTTTTTTCTGGTTAAATTTTAAATTATCCACATTTTCATGACAAATATGCAAAATTATGCTCTTTAGTGTAATATATGCAACAATATGCCATTTAAATTGTAAAATAAGGTTAAAATAAAGTTTTTCCATGACAATATGACAAAATATGCAAAAGGATGCTATTATAAACAAAATATGTAAAAATATGCTGTAAAAGATCAATGTTTAAGCTGAAAGAAATAACTATTCGGTTCATTTAAAGCTAGGAAATATTATAAGATTGCATATTTTAGTTGCCCTGTTTACATGATATGTTTCATATTGAATGAAACTTCTTCCACCATGATTTTTCAACTGTAAGACAGTTTAATAACAAGTGTTTGTTCCTGACTCAGTGTTAATTCTTTATGTTCATAAATAATCATATTTTTTACATATAAAGTAATCTAACATTAGGATTACAGTACGTACTCGATTTTCGCAATCGATATTAAACCAGGGTTGTTGCAATTAAAAAAAGGTTGCATTAAGCTACCACTGTATATTAAAGCGCTTATATTAATTAAATAATTCAATTTAATTAAATAAGAAAAAATCAAATGCTTTATTTCAATGTTTATGTTTCGGAGACACTATTTCTTAACTCAAAAACTAATCCGGATTTATTGAAATTTACATTTTGATTAAGAGATAGATAATGCAATGTTTTCAAATATAAATCATTAAAACTGCGTTTTTAAACAAGAAAAAATCTTACGAAAAATTGATGCAATATTACAAATGTTAACAGAAAGTTGCACTTATCCATACTTTAGAAAAAAGAGTTTTACTTATATACCCTGTAATGTAAAAAAGTACTAATTATGCAAATCGGGGTATTACAATAATATATAGGTGTTCAAATCGAGCACGTACCGTATTTCATAAAAATATTAAAGATTCAATTCCTTAAAATAACTAAAAATATCCTTTTTTGCACACTACTTTACAAATGTTTTAACACATATTTAATTAATTCCACATATGACATTTTTATGTCCTATTAACACTTAGCGAATAATTTCACTTTCATGTTTTAACACAATTTGAATAAGCGACATTTAAGGTTTTAAATACTTATATGTAACCCATTTACCCTTATTCTATACATTGACAAGTTATGTTGACGAATACTACAGCAAAGAATAAAAGAAATTGTTGGACAATGAAGAATCTAAACATATACTACATCATAAATAAGTAATGGATTTCAGAATTCGCTGGAAAAGAATTTTAATTCATAAAATTGAATTGCAACTCTTTTCAAACAGAGATTGTTACCTTCAAAAAAAAAACGTAATTATGATATGTACATTCACAAAAAAGTTTCATTGTGACAACTCAATTTGTTGCTAATAGAAGGATTTTTTTACACACCAATAATTTTAACCTGAAATAAATTCCTTTGTAATAACTAGGGCAATTAAGAATATGCTCAAAAGGGTATTTTATGCTCACTATATACTTTTAAAGCTAGAACATATGCCTTTAAATTTTAAAAATATTCTCTCAAAATATTTGACTTTATTTATCTACTTTTCAAATTGTCTACTTTTTTGCTCTGCTGAAAAAATATCGATCAAACAGTCATGCTCACAGAATTTAGTAAGTATTTCTTCACTTCAACTTTCAATAACTTATGATTAGGGATCGCAATTTCCCGGACTTCTTGTTTTCCCGGGACAGCAGGAAAATTATTTCGACTTCCCGCGATCCCGGATTAAAAACTATAATTAACGCTTAGCTGAAAAACTTAATCCCAAATAGGATATGTACTGGAAAAACGAAATTTGATCAATTACTTAATTTACTGTTTAATCATCTTGAACGAATACTGACATATATTGTAAAAGAGTTTTGTGGATATCGACACAATATTAAGCAATATTATTATTCTGATTTTAAATATATGTACCATAAAAAATGACGTATTTGAGTCAGAAACTTAGAGAAATTAAATAACGAAATATTTACTCAGACATTGCTATTATTCAAACCTTTTTAAGCATGTTTCGTAAATCTCTTTACAGATTTAATTTATTAAAAATTCACTTAAAAATTAAGAATTTAATAGTAGTTGCTGATGATCGCTTTTTTTGAAACCTATCAGGGTGATTCAAACGAGTTCAAATGATATTAAATTATTTGTAGCTTCAAGAGGGTGGTCCATTTAAACATACCAAAAATAATGAAAGGCCAAATTTCAAATTCCTACGATGATTGGAACATGGTGTTACACTGTTATTTATATGTGAAATTGTTTGTCTTCAATATTAATGTTAGCTAAATAATAATAAATGAACTCGTATTTCGTAAAGTTTCCAAAAAAGTTAATGTGGATGAAACAAAATTTTTATTATTAAAACTAAATAATAAAATATGTGTATATTAGTTTTTCTTTAATTTATATACCATTAATATTGGTGAAAAAGAATAAGATTTGTTTTAGGATTGTCGACATAAATGGCCTACTGTCATCTTCCTTCAATTGTCGCAGGAAGTTGAAATTTGGCCAGCATATTATAAATGAAAAAGTACTTCAGAAGAGAATATTTTCTGTAGCTTTACAGTTGAAAATTATATGAACAATTAATGATTTGTGGGGCTTACTACTAACTTTTTCTCTTAACTTTCTTATTGTTTTGTAAAATTTCTATGAGACAAGTTCTGTATGTTGTCTATACTACTGACAATCAGTTATACTTTTTCACTTGCTGATTTTTAGAGCTGACACTTTATTAAGATGCTTAATTCAATTCATGTCATAGTGTAATCCCATCAGTGTTGCCAGTTTAGCCTTTTTAAGACTAAATCTAGCCTTCTTATTTTTCGTTTCTCTTAAAATTTTCGTTTTAGCTTCTAGCTTTTTTTTAGCCTTTATTTGATTCTTAAAATTGCCTTAAAGACGCTAAAATATTAGTATTTCAACAACGAAGAAAGTAGTTTCTTATTTGCTATGACTAATTTTATTTTTAAAGAATCATCCATTAAAGCATTTTTATGTATTTATTCGAGACTATATATATTTAATCAAATTCTTTGCATGCGGCGCTACATTCTCCAAATGAAGAAAAAAACGTTCAATAATTTTACAGACTAACCTCAAAACAAGAATAAGTATTAAATTAAAAAAAGTGTTAACTTTTTTCTGGCCCTATTAATTTTATTTTTTATTTTTTTATTTGGGGGGGGGGGGATCATTTAGCTTTTTTGACCTTTTTAAAGTTTAATTTAGCATATTTTTTTCTATCTCCTGGCAACACTGCATCCCATATATATAAATCATATAATGTACATAAAAACTTACTACATAAATTGAAATTGTTGTTAAGATATAGATTTTTAGTTTAACTTTTTTTAAATTACTAAAAATAAAATAATTTGTTTAAATTCATTTTTCATTCATTTAAGTGCCTTTAGAATTCCCGGGAATCCCAGACAAAATACCCAAGAAAGGGGGACATGAAAAACGGCAAATTTCCAGGGAATCCCGGGATGCATTCTCTACTTATGATGGGAATTTAACAAGTAGTATATAAAAGTTTCGTATTCGTTTTCTACCTCATTACGAGTAAATCCCAAACGCAACTGAACTTCACAAACGATAAAGAAGTTATTATTATACTATTTCAAGGTAATTTAAAGTGTAATGATCAATAATTATTCAGTAATGAATTTAAAAATATGTATATCTATATTTATAAAAGTGTAACATTGATGAGTAATTGACTGACTGGCTTACTTACTGATTTGGCATCGCAAAGCCCTGAAGCTAAAAAGACGAAATTGGTACTGTGGGTTGGTCTCCCGTGAAGTAGATACACTAAAACGGGATTTTTGGAAAATCGAATGTTTAGAGGGTAAAAGAGGGTAAAAACGGCTGAATTCGGTAACTTTATATCTGCTAAACTAATAGAGATATAAAAAAAGTTTAATAGTTATCGATATTAATTAAAAAAATAATCGTATAGGTGTATGGTTTTTTCTTGAAATTTAGAGAGAAAACAGGTAAACACTGTATTTTGGTACTTTTTTAACACCCTATGTATCTTTTAATCTAGTAAACGCAGAAATAAAATTTATACTGTATTCTGACTTATCGAAAAATAAGAAACACAAATTCAGTACTGTTTTGAAATTCGAACGTTTAAAGGGTCAAAACTGCACCTATTTTTTAGTACTTTTTTCATAAAACATTTTTACTTTTATTGACATATACATATGCATATTTTAATATGGGATCCCAATACAATTTAGAAACTCATTGGATTAACATTTTTGTTACATCCTTGGTGGAATAAAAAATACCAAAACGGGGATAAAAGTGAGAAATTATGTTTTATTCAAACTCAAGAATGAATTTTCTATTATTATTATCCAAAGTAAGTGAGAATTCACAAGAGGGGAATTTGTTATACTTTTTCGTTCTTCTAATGTTACTTTTAGAATTTTTTGTAGCATGGTCCTATGTGGATAAGAATTTATAAGGAGGGACATTTTGGTACTTTTTCCTTTTTCCACTGGTACTTTTTGAATTTTCTATAATATTGAACCTAAAATCATGAAATTAAAGATGTATGGGTCTAAGTGAATGAGAATCCATAAAAGGGGACTTTGTGGTGCTTTTTCGTTCTTCTATAATATTGACCTTAAAATCATAATATTTATGACATATGGTCCCAAGTGGTTGAGAATTCATTAGAGGATCTTTGTGGTACTTTTTCATTTTCTAATGGAACTTTTTGATTTTTTATAGTATTAAAACCAAGAAACATGAAAATAAAGATATTATGTGGGTAAGACTAAGACTTCAATTCAAAGTAATTTTTCGTTCCTATAATGGTACTTTTTGAATTTTCTTAAGAGGAGATTTTGTGGTACTTTTTTGTTTAACCTGGAAATATGAAATTAAAGATATATGTGGGTGAGAATCCATAAGCCCTATTAGTTACATTCTTCTCTACTAAAAAATAATAATAGAAATAATTTTGTAGTTTTTGAATTTTCGAACGTTTAGGATGTAGAAAACTGGTACTTTATTGGTATGAATCTTCTGCATCAAAAGAAATAGAAACAAATTTTAAATTGTATTTTTTCCTTATCACAAATATATCAAATATGTCGTTGGTACTTTTTTTGAAAATATTGTTCTTTATTTTATTTTTTTGTACTTTTATAACAAAAATAAGTTTTTGATAAGTTTATTGTTTATAATGCCGATACAAAGTCTAATAAAAATTTAAGACAACAATATTATAATTATTCGCATGGGAGTTATTATTCATACTTTAATTTTTCATGTTTTTTTTCACTTTTGGTATTACGTTATATATATATATATATATTTCTTTAAATAAAAAGCTACCAAGTTTATATCAGGTCTATGTAGAAGTCTCGCAAGTCCGCTAACCCTGTAACGGATTAAATATTAGTATTAATATATGTTTAATATAAAAATATTGGATTCGTTGCATTCAATTTGTAATTTTTACAACAACGACCTTGTAATTATTTACAGAAACCAACGCCCTCATCTTTCATTGTGCAATAAATACAAATTGTCGCCTATACTGAATATAGCGACCGTAAGGTATCACTGAGTGGTCACTTCATAACTTATTTATGTATGTTGACAAAAACGATTAGGAATTTCAAAAAGCGAAAAATATTGAATATTTTAACTACATAAAGTAATGAAAGTTGTATAGCAAATATGGTAAATCAGAATGAATTTGAAGCGAATGGGGCAAGAAGGTAAATACGAAAGGGGATTTAATAATTTAAAATTTAATAATTGTTTTTTTTTAATTTCATTTGCATAGATTTGCCAATAATGAATTATGATCGTATAAAATGTCTGGTAGACTATTTTAAAGAAAAATTTAATAAAAAAAATCAATAAAACTAAAACGGATATTAAAATTGAAAATCGAAATTCTTTAAAAACCAAATATTTTTGGTAGCTTGTTTTAAAGGTAAGGAGGGAAAGAGAAAGGGATTTTTTGAATTTTTGGCACCCACAACAAAAACAAATTAAAATGAAATTTTTTAACGTTCAAATATGAAATTGTTAGTTGGTTGCAGTTTGGCATAGTGTTTTTTTGCTGTGTGCGAGTGTATGGTGTGCCCATCCGTCCGTCTGTCTGGCTTTAAATATATATGTGTTTATTTGTTTATTTACTATATTTTAGTTTATTGTGTTTATTATTGTCACTTGTAATTGAACATCGTAAGAGTATTAAGTTTTGAATACTAATTATTTGAATGTGGGCAAAAAACAAAAGCCTCAACATTGTAAAAACAAAAGTTTATTTTTTTCCTTTTTTTTGACAAAAAGTGCGACGACAACATCAGAAGTGCGAGGGGAGTGAATAATAGCGGTTCATAGTGGAAAAAGTCGACATTCAGTGCATGCGTGAGAGTGTTTATTTCTTTAGCCGTTTTTGGATTGAAATGCAATTGTTGGGGAAGTCGTCGTAAAACATTGTCGGTCGTTATGATGAAATCAATCGATTTGGATTGGCTGGTTAGTTAGTTATTTAGTAGATAGACTTTTTTCTTTTTCATTATTTGGCATACAATTGAGTTTAGGTTTGAAAGAAAGCTTACAGTTTAGGCCATTACCAAAAATTACAGTTTTTTTTATTATTAAATTTTAAAAATTATTAATTAACTATACAAATTGTTGTTGTTTTTAATAATATTTCACCTAATATTCCGAATATGTGTGATATATTACAAAAACAAGAGAATTGACCAGTAAGTACGAGTACTTGGGTCAATTGTAGTATTGAAAGTTGATATGAAAAATTGTTGTAATTTCCCGTCTTTGGTTTCTGACGCTCTTGAGTAAAATATTTTGTAAAGGTTGTATCGTAATATTTGTTGTTATTGTTAATGCTTCTTTGAGCATTTTGTGTTCAATGGGGTACGTGGTGGTGTTTTATTGTATGGGGGAGCGGCAGTATAAAATCATCAGTATTTGTTGAAATTGATATCATTGTTTTCATATCAATTCCATTGTGAACACCAGTAGCACAATACAGTTAAAGGAATAAACCTGGTTTTATAATTAGTAGTTTAATATAAATATATTTGAAAAAATGGCTTTCCGTTTTACATCCTTTTTGGCCATAGGCTGTTTATTGCTGGCCGCTTCTGCTCCTCTCAACGCTGCTGCCATTGATAATTCTGTGGCCGAGCCACGCATTCACAGCTCTGACGAACTCATCTCGAATATTGTGGATAATTGTTTCAACAGTAATGCCATGCATTGTTTGAAGGAAAAGGTGTTGACCTATTTGGATACTGTTACCGGTGTTGAGGAAGATGTTAGCGGCCGTGCTTTTGATGATGATGTTATCGATAAAGTTATCACCGATCGTGTTGCTCGCATCTTGAATACCAATGAAATTCGTGTACAATTGCCCGAAACTGTGTTCGCCAACTCTGTATTGTCCTACCGTGCTGATCGTGGTTTCGATTTGGAAATTCCCCAAAGTGAAGGTGAGTTTTATTTGAAATTGATTCTAACTTCAAATTATTAATTATTATTTATTTCTCCCTTTCTCTAATTAAAGCCCGTGGTGATAAGAAGAAGGACAAACTCTTCTTGCCCTTGTTGTTACTCATGAAACTAAAATTGAAGGTTGTAATGCCCATCTTAATGTCTTTGATTGGACTTAAAGCTTTCAAGGCTTTGATTTTGTCTAAAATCGCTATTAAATTAGTTTTGGGTTTCCTCATATACAATTTGATCCAAAAATTGGGTGGTATGAAAATGACAATGATGCCAATGATGCCACCCATGCCCGCTGCCGAATATGGTGTACCCAGCTCTACTGCCTCCTCTTACGATCCCAGCAGCTGGGAACCCATGAGCGGAGGTCCCTATGCCCGTTCCGATGCCCAATACATGGCCTACAGCTCTTACCATCCCAGCAGCAGCTCGTCCTACTCCGGCTCCAGTAACACTGGTTCCTCCAGCAGCTATAGCAGCTCCTCTTAAATCTAATCCCTCTATCACCACTATTATCCCAAGTGGGAAAGCGAAGGTTAAAGTTTAAACAGAAAACTCTAACCAGCTTTCTTTTCTTTTAGTTTAATCACTAAGTGGTTGAAAAGAAAACACTTTGTGCCCCTTTCGATAGCAAAACCAGGACAATTCTAGAAACCAAAACGTGCGCAACAAAAAAGGACATTCAAAATTCTGAGAAAAAAGTAGTAACATTTAAATACTTATTTACTTTTTTCATTAGTTATAAACAAAAAAAATTAATTTAATTATTTATATTTATATTTTCACCTCAAAGCTCTTTGAAAAGGAGCGGCCATAAAAGTCATTATTTTCAGTTTTTCTAGTCTACTTTTCTACCAAAAAGCTTTTTCTTTTTACTATTCTATCTTTTCTTTACGTTTTCCTCTCTCTATTATCTTCTATCTCCAAGACTGTATTTTATTTTTTACGATTTCCTTTTCCTAATTTTATTTCATCGCGACCAAATGACATCCCAAAAACCAAAAAAAAAAAAAAAAACAAGAAACATGTTAAGTTAATATTTATTTAATTTATTAGAAATGCAATTTAAAAAAAATGATAAAAAAAACAAAATAATAAATACGAAATATTTAAAAAATGTATCTGCTTTTTATTTATAAAACATGTTGAAAAATATTAGGAATATAAATCACAAATACCAATATCACAAATTACATAAATATTAGAAAAAGTTTCCTCAAATTGGAAACGTTTTATAAAAGGCTCAGTTTTTAATAAATAATAAATCAATTTTCAAATCGTCAAATTGAAATTAATCGTGAAATGATAAAATACAAAAAAATCCCCAAATAACCTAAGAAAAATAAATTCAGGCCAAAAATTAAAATATGCATTTTAATAAAATTTTTACTACATTACACAGTGAGGGCTCAAAGTAGGGACATAGAAAATTTTTAAACGTTAGCCAAATTTTTGTTTATTACCTGATTTCAAAAATTTTTATATCTTCTTAATGTTGATTTAAATTTTAAAATTATCTCCATGAAGATTCATTTCAGAAGAGTATAAAGTCAGTATATGTTTTTAAGAAAATTTTTATTTAAGAGAAAAAACAGTGTAGATACTTTTTCAGCCAAAAAATACTAAATTTTACAATTTTCAAATTCAAAATCATTTATTTTTTAACTCAGTAAAGATATCGACTTCAAATCTTCTTTAGTCGATAGATAATTTTGTAACTTAACTACTTACAGAAAAATCTAGCTAAATCAGTCGAAAATGTTAGGCTATATATGGAAAAGAATGGCAAGTATTCATAGGTTTTATCAAGAGCTTTAAGAAGATACAAAAATCTTTGAAATCGGACATGAAATAAAGTTTGGCACTTTTGAGTACCCTTAACTCCGCTCATAGCGGCTCTGTAGAGTATATCTACCAAACTTAAAATTGTACGCTCCTCTGCTATGCTTACGTGAAATCTAACCTGTCGATTAGAAGTTACAAAATTATTTCCAAAAATTTTCGATTCTGCCCCACTGAACATTATAAACCCAGCACTTCAGATAACATAATTCATAACCTTTTTTGCGGCTTAGACATCTAGTTTGAAAGTAATAATAAAGCAAACTTAAATAATTTTTATTAAACATTATTTTGAAAAATACTGTTTAAATTCTTATATAAAAAGTATGATATGCGTTTTTATTTTTATTTTTTTGGAAAATTTGCAACTTTTTTGAGAAATAGGGTTTATTGACTATCGTCTGATGTAAAAAAATGGTCACAAAATAAACTTTTTTATACATTTAGGGACTGTAGGTTACTTTTATTAGCAAAAAAAATGGACCAAACATTTTTTCAATAGGTTTCAGATGTTCATAAGCAGCGTTGTTAATTCAATGCTTTTAGCATTATTTCTAGTGTTTTTTTTTTTTTTAAATGGAAAAACATTGAGTCAGTGTTTAGTGTTTTTTTAGTGTTTTTTAAAAATTTTCGATGACACCGAATTTCAAAATTTTAACAGTTCACAATTTAATTTTTACTATCGAAAACTATTTACATTAGGCAAAAAACCATTAAGAAAATGTTTCCACAATTTGTGTGCTATCGTAATTATACTTATTTTAAAGCCACAAATATAAGAACAATGCTTTATAGAAAAAATATGTATTTCCTCAAAGGTTTTTAAATAATGCTGCGTTATTTTTCATTGCTTCAAAGTGAAAAACTATTATTGCGATTATCATGATTATTGATCATATATATTTTAATTACCTTAATTTCTTTAAATAATATTTCGTTGTTCTTACCCAGTTTATATTTAAATTCGACCATGTTTTTTGGTGAAAAATACGCATTTATACGTAGTTTTGGTGCTTTTTAAAAATTAAAAATGTTCATAGTAACTCTTAATGCCGTTAATTTTAAATATCTTTCTTGATTCTAGAGATATGTCAGATTTAACAGCAGATCTTCTTTAAATCCGGTCGTTTGTTCGGCATGCAGATGGCATTCAAAGAAAAGTGTAAAATAAAATTTGTTTTTTTTTAATTCTTTTAAAACTTACTAGAAAATGTTGATTGAGTAAATTTTGATTTTCCTAAATTAAATTGTTCTTCTTCAGCGTTACCAATATCGAAGCTTATAAAAAACGTTATTAAACAGAAAATTTTAATGTAAATTTAAAAGCTGTTTACTTTAATAATAATGTCAAAAATCATTATTTATATAAATAAAAATCAAAAACAACAATATCATAAGCAACATAAATAAAAAAGTTGTTTCAAGTAGTTTCAAAATATAATTTTTTTAGTATAACATAAAATATTTTTGAAATTACATAGAATTTCAATAGTTTGATCTTAAAACCAAAACTAATTACACTTTTTATTATATATTTAACTTTCAACTTACTATTTTTATTTATTTTATTTTCGGGCATAATTTACTACATTTCTTAGAAGTAGACATCACAGAATTAGCGCGCTGCAATAAAGTGTTATATATATATATATATATATAAACATCTGTTATCATTCATATTTTTCACCCAGACTCGAATGCAAAAAAATTTAAATGTTTCGCTTCACAAAATAAGAAAAAAGTTATTCTTTTTTAAAACCGGATACTGTTTGCACATAACTAAAAGCTAAATATTTCCCAAGCCAAACTTCATTTCAAGCTGCTATAAAACTATTATAAAAGCTTTTGATTTAAGCTTTAGCTTAAATTAAGATAAATAAGCAGATTAATACATTTATAAGCATATACTTATTAAAATTGTTATTTTAATCAATAAAGATTTCAGTCAATATTTAGCATTTAAACAATAAAGATCTCATAAAAATTATTGTAATCAACAAAACAGTTTCATTATAAACAAGAAAAAATAATAAAAAATGACCTTTAAGGTGATATTAGCATTATGCCTACTTGGCTTGGTTGTAGACGTCGTTAAAGCAGAAGATTCCGAAATCACTAAATTTATGAAACATTTAGAAGTCATACCAGATGTTATCGATGAGGGACCAAAACATTTCCTTAAGGTAAGAAAAATAGTATTTAAAAAAGTTTTTTTTACTTTTATGGGTATTTTTCTAGGTTACTTATGATAATGGCATACAAGCAGATAAGGGAGTAGAATTAACTCCCACTCAGGTAAAGAATCAACCAAAAATTGAATGGCAGGCAGAGGCTGGTACTTATTACACCCTAATTATGACTGATCCTGATGCTCCCTCACGTAAAGAACCTAAAATTCGTGAATGGCATCACTGGTTAGTGGGCAACATACCGGGAGATAATTTAAGTAAAGGTGAAGTCTTGTCTGAATATGTTGGCTCTGGACCTCCAAAAGATTCTGGTCTTCATCGTTATACCTTTTTGTTGTTCAAACAACCCAAGAAATTGGAATTTGATGAAAAACATATAACTAAAACTCAAGCAGCTGGACGTGAAAAATTCTCCACTAAGAATTTTATTAAGAAGTATAATTTGGGGGCACCAATTGCTGGTAATTTCTATCAGGCCCAATATGATGATTACGTTTTGGAATTGTATAAACAATTGGGTTTATAAGTGTCTTGTGTTATGTGCATATCTTTTTTCGAAGTCGTTTTCGTAACCCATGTATTTATTATAAGTCTTCACAAATTAAACTAGTTTTGTTGTTTTTAAAGTTTTTGACACCATCTCTGCACCTAAAGTAGCAACCAACCAACTAACCAACCGGTAGATTTAAATTATTATAATGTTAATAAATCTTCTGTTTAATAAAAACAAAAAAAAAAAAAATAAACGAACCAAAAAAAATGAATAAGAAAAATAAATACCAACAACTTTAAGTTGTGCATAAAAGAAAAAAAAAAGTAATAAATTAATAAAAGAAAGAAATACATATATTTAAATTTTATCAATAAATTGCTGTTTTAGCTGTTTCTTAATGTATTTTTAATGAGACGAGTAAAAGATGAAAGTAAAAATGGGTCGACATTTAGCTTTATTTTTTATTATTTCTTTAGTCAAGGTTACTTAAATATTTGTATTTTAATATAGCAAAACACAAGTTTAAAAAAGAAAATAGAAATAGTATTCATACTCCTTACTAATTCTTAAAACCAGTGAATCAAGTTCAGCTAAAATAGCTGTAGTGGCTAGAATTTATATTATTTAAGATCATTTTTTTTTTCTTTGTTATACCCTCCACCACCACTAGTGGTGAAAGTGGGTATATTAAGTTTGTCGTTCCGTGTGAAACACCAATAAATAATCATTTAAAACCCCATAAAGTATATATATTCTTGGTCCATATGAAATTCTGAATCGATTAAGATATGTCCGTCTGTGGGAATCATTTTCACATCTAAACTACTACCTCGAATTAAATAAAATTCAAACAGATTGTTTGTTATAATGTCTTCTAAGCAGTTTGGTATTTAAAATTAGCAGAAAAAAAGTTGTAGAACTGTATTTGGAAAAAGCTGTATGACCGACGATTTTTTATTAAAATTTTATAATTTAATTGATTAATTTTAAATTCTAGTTGGCCCAAAATGACTACCTCTGTTCACTTCACATTACTACAAAAAATTACCTAAATCGAACCTGTGAAAGAAAAGTTATACACCAAAATATTAACATTTTTATGATTTTATCACAAAAGTCACCACCGCTTTACTTTATTAGAATATAGACAACAGCATTTCCCAGTTGGAAATTTCTTTAAAACGTCTTACATGATAATTTCATGACGCGTCAGAGTTACTGCTGATTTCGTCATTTACGCTCATACGAAATACATCATGACAACCCGGACAAAAAAATAGGGTCTAGTATTTTTATTTTAAACTTTTCGAGTTTTCGATAAAATTTTATGCAAAAAAATAAAACTTTTACTGTCAAACCATTACGAATATATGGGCTTGAGATAATGTACCGTTACTGGGATATCCCAGTAACGGTCCGACTATTTGTCAAGAGTACCTGACTCTTGTGTTAGAGAAAAAGTACCTAACTCTAAGTATGTGTTAAGAGTTCTAAAAACTGTAAATTCAATTTGTTTTCATTTTGAATGCTAAAAATTAAAATTCTGTTGTACATTTTAATTTCTAAAACAAATCGTCAAAAATTAATAAAAAAAAAAAAACGTTTTGTGTTTTGTGCGAATTGTACACATTTTTAAAATAAAAGTGGACTAATAATTAGAACACCATTATAAAATTATAAAATAGTGTGTGATTATGTAAAAAGGGTATAAATTCCTTAATAATTTAAATATTTGTAGATAAAATTTTTGTCGTTTTTCTTTGTATTAGTTCTCTCACAATTCACACGCCACCCGTATATGAGAGAAATATTATCAAAAGTAGTCCGACTCTTTGACAGAGGTATTTAGCTCTAAGAATGTATTAGTACAAAAATATCCTACAAGCAAAATAATATAAAATTGATTCGAAATCGTGTTATTTAGAAGAAAAATTTTATTGCCACAAAATCTCTACCGAAAGGAGAAAGTTTCCCCCAGGCGATACATCTAAGCAATAAGAAATTAATACGCCTGGAAGAAAAATAGACAATATTGCTAGATAATCATCTGGGTGAAAAAAATATGATACCGCCAGATAATCATCTGGAAGATGTAATAAATACATATATTGAAAAATTATCATTAAATAAATCTTGAAATAATATAATAAAGAAAACTTTTACATCTTGTAAAGCATGCCTGTACTTAAATCTTAACATCAAAAAGCACGAAAACTAAAATGATCACATAGAATATCCATTTTGTTGTAAAACACAAACAGATTTCTTCAATATTTTTTAATTTTTCATCAATTTTTCAATGAAAAAGTTTTGTGTTTTTCTTCTTTTCTCAATTCCCACAGCACCAGCGTTATCGTTTTGGGCTTTTTCTCCAAAATTTGGTAGATTTTTTTTCCTTTAGTAGTAATTTAGCCTGAATCGAATTTTGATGGATTTAAACAAAGTACTTAATTTTTTTAAATAAAAAAAAAACAGTTAATAATAAAAAAAACCTAATTTTAATATAAAAGAAAGAGGAGTTTCTCTAATTGTGAAAGAATTATCTTAACTAAAATAATTCCCAAAATACTCGGTAAAATCTAATGTCTGTCACTATATTTTATATTTTGAATTGCGAGCCACAGATTGTTCGAAAAATGTATCCAAAAAGAGTTAAGTGCTACTTTTTATTCTTTTATTCCTTTATTAGTCCTAATAAATAATATCAATGTGCTAAAATCAGAAGGAGTACATTTAGTATCCCTTTTATTACGTTTATACGCACCTCTTACTCATAATTAAAAATATTGCTATATGAAAATTTTTCTGTATAAACCGTGCTTTAATATTTTATTTGCAAGTTAGTGACTCACAAAAACTAATCGTGATTAGTGAAACTAATTGCAAATAAAGCGTACGGCATTGCCACTTACTTTTAAGTTCATAGAATTTTCTATGACAATAGTTATATTTATCCCATCTGGCACAAAAAAAGGAAAATATATTTCTTAATGCAATTTGCGTATAAAGAGTGAGTTATTTATTTGCAAATCGTTTTTTAATTTGCAATAATCGTGCGTATAAAGGTAAGATTTATTAAAAAAAAATTAAATGTTTTACTGGTTTTAAATAAGAATAATACTGAAGTAGATTTTAGAATAAATATAGTCACATTGATGTTTCAAAAATTACTATGTATAAGCACAAGACAGCTTTGAATAAACTGAATTAGGAAGAAATTATTGAAGCTAATTACTGAAATATTAAATTATATTTTTTAATCAAATATAATATAAGTTTTACTCAAAATGAGAATATGAAATATCAGAAGAAAATGTTTCCTAAAAAAAATTTTTTTTTTTTTTTTGGAATATTTGCTAATATTTTCTCAAGTTTAACAATATACGTGTTGATCGATAAATGTTATATAAGAAGCTTTGCATTTAACTTCGCTATCACATTATTCTGCTGCTATGAAAAATCTACTAGGGCTATAATTTTCTATCACAGGTAGGGGGCAAAGAACGAATTTCAGTTTTCTTTAATATTTTCAACTTGTTAATTTTTGGAGTGACAATTTTTTCTCCAAAATTAAGTTTTGGTAGGTTTCTATCGATTTGTGGTAGGATGAAAATGTTTTCAGAGAGCAATAGAGAGTCGTACTTCTTTATAGACTTTACTTTTTGTTTTTAACTGCTTTGTCGTTGATATTTTGTTATATAATTTTATTTACTGAAATATTTTTAGAATTTTCACAATTGGTAAACACCGTAGAGCAAACTCAAAAGAATTAAAAGATTATTGTCGATGGTTATGAAGTTGTTAAAATAATATTTTAAGTTAATGATTAATATACATATTTAACACAAATTTTTATATATTATTTAATGTTTAAAAGACAATTATTTTTACTTTTGTGAAAGATATTATTAGCAACAATTTGTAAATAAATAATAACTTCTAAAAACAAATAATAGGCCCAAAATCTGGTTTAAATGAGATTTCAATTAAAATCAATTTAATTTTATAAGATTTTAATTCGAACATACAAATCAAAATCAAGTTTCTAATGAGATTTTACCAAAATCTCATAAAAAATAAAAAAAAAACACTGTTTTTCTTTCAGTGTATTAGTAAATACAACAATATGCTCAACAAAAATTGAATGAAATTTGAATGAAAATAAATATTTCTAAAATTAAAACAAAACAATGAACAAATAAAATTTCAATTTTAATTAGTAGTTTTAAAATTTAAATAGAGTTTTGTGAAAGATATAACGCATTTAACATTATATAGTGATTGTGTATAATATGTTCAAAATCCAGATGTCAAACAAAATCTACATGGCGGTAAAAAAAATTATAAGCGGGATGGATTTTGTTTTATTGAATTCTTATTCAAACAAGATTTAGAACGTTATTACAAATGTGGTATAAATTACAAAGTAATATGTTTTATTCTAAATTGTAATATGAAAATGAGTAACCGGAATGATTACCTTCTTCTATGTTTGTAAGTTTATAATTTTTCATTCTGGACATCATATGCTTATCGTCGTTTACATGTCTGCTGTAGAAAAAGTGTTGACATGTCACACAGTCATCCTATATAAATCTCCTATTGACTTGTCTCTTAAATATCTCTTATGAAATTGTCCTCAAGACACAATTTCCAATTGGGTTGCTTATGAGAGTACCTTTGTATGACTGTTGATACATACGGAGGCATATAATTATGTTGTGTTTAAACTTAATGTTTAAGGTTTGATGTGTTTCATTCTTTAAAAATGTATAGAAGAGAATAGCGGTGTTTATTAAAAGTATAGTTAATCATAAACAAGTGGAAATGTTATATTCGGCTTGGCCGAATCTATATACTCACCATCTGCAAATTTTTAAAATTTCATCTTATATAGGAGGAAGATAAAGTGGCCCATTTTTTGTTTCCGAATTTATATTAGTCCTTGATCTATTTGTATAAAATTTCGTTGATGTTTCACCTTATATGGGAAGTGGGCAGTAAAGTGTACGAATCACGCCCATTTTTGGTTTTAGAGTTTACATTAGTCCTTGAACTATTTGTGCAAAATTCCGTTGATATACATGCTATTTTGTAAAAGATATCGGCCAAAAAGTATAAACTAGAGTATTTGGTACATAACTTTTTCCTTTATAAACATATTTTGTTCATTTTCAATACCAAACAAACCCCCTAAGATGTCCGTCCCGAGCCCTATCATGCTTTCAACAGACAGACGGAGGGATATCATTAGAACGTCTTAGATTTTCACGAGGACCCAAAATATATATAATTTATGGGGTCTTAAATAATTATTTGGACATGTTACATACGGAATGACAAACCCAATATACACTCCACAATTTACCCTACATAATAATGTACCCTACACCATTATCTATGTAAATCAAAATTTGGAGAGGGGTGTTATATGCGACCTATGGCCAATTGTGGACTGATACTTGTTTTAAGCATAGTGAATATTTCTATGAAACATATGTATATAGTATGTTATTTATGCACTTTAGGGTGATTCCTGGAATTGGGCTTTATATGGGAGCTATATACAATTGTGGGCTGATCTTCATAAAATTTGGCACATGAGTTCTACTAATATAAAACTTATACGTGCCAAATATTAACTTGATACTAACATTTATATGGCGTTTATGCACGTTAAATAGATTTTCTGAAGAGGGGATCAATTATGAATCGGTCTTCTTGCCAGGTTTCATTAAAGTAATGTTATATTTAAAGCATTTATGATCCTTAAACCCCTATTCCGAGAGGACATTTATATGGAGGCTAGGTGAAATAACGGACCGATCATAACCAATTCTAATAGGCTTCGTCTCTGAGCCATAAAAGACATATGTGATAAATTTGATTAAATTATTTTCCATATTGCGACCTGTAGTTTGATTACAAGGTTGACATGGACGGACGGACAGATGGATATCGTCAAATCGACTCAAAAAGTGATTATAAGCCGATTGGTATACATTAAAGTGTTAAATCAGTATAATACGCTCCGCACCTATGGTGGTGTAGGGTATAAAAAAATAAAAATAATGTATTTAAGATTCGATAAAATATATAAAAACTTGTGTTTTTATATATTTCTTTAAATATTGCAATTAATTTATGAACATGCATGCTGCTTTCAACTAAATTGCTATTTTGCTAAATACATGACAATGTGTTAGTTGAACATAAACAATTCTTGTTAAAAAAAAATACACATAAATTTACGTTATTAATGAGAATATAATATTTTTATTATATGTAGCCATAAACATTGTTAATAAATTAACATAAAATAAATAGGAAACTGTATCGATTATTCATATAAATAAATAACAGTTGTTCGAAGTCTGCTTTGTTTCAGTGAGAATCGAGAATTTTAATACAGTTAGGAGCAAAATTATTGAGAAGAAATATTAATTTGTTTGAATATTTTAGATTTATTTGTATTTAATTAAATTGAAATTCATAACAACTAAGTCAGCATCGATGTATCCCAACAAAAAAGTGGAATTTTTTTCAAATAATTTATATTTTCACCATTTTAAAAGTAGAACTGCGTAATTTTGCACTTCTTTAATGTTTAATGTTACACAATATTTGTTGCCGGAAAAGTCAATGCTATTTTTGAATACTGGCAATGTAATGATTTAAAAAATATAACTATTTCTTTTCTACCAGATCCAGTTTTTGAGCAACGAGTCCAGTTTGTAGACTAGACTATAGTCCAGACTATAGACTAAACTATAGTCCAGACTATAGAATAAACTATAGTCCAGACTATAGACTAAGCTATAGTCCAGACTATAGACTAAACTATAGTCCAGACTATAGACTAAACTATAGTCCAGACTATAGACTAGACTATAGTCCAAACTATAGACTACACTATAGACTAGACTATAGTCCAGACTATAGACTACACTATAGACTAGACTATAGTCCAGACTATAGACTAGACTGTAGTCCAGACTATAGACTAGACTATAGTCCAGACTATAGACTAGACTATAGTCCAGATTATATTTGTAAGAGCCAAAGTTGGTGGTATTCATATATACAGTTGCTATGCCCCTCCTAGTGCAACAATTGAAGAGAGATGGTAGATAATCTGCTAAGAGACTCAGATAATCATAATCCGAAAATTATAGCAGGAGACTTTAATGCATGGGCTGTTGATTGGGGTAGCCGAAAAACAAATACTAGAGGACGTATTTTACTCGAAGCGATTTCTAGGCATAACCTAGTGCTAGCAAATAGTGGAAATACACCAACATTCTCTACTGGAGGAAGAAGCTCTGTCGTGGATCTAACATTCATGAGTAGTTCCTTGGCAAGGGATATGAATTGGAGAGTCAGCGAACAATACACTCACAGTGACCATCAAGCTATTATATTTTCAGTCCATAGCTTGCGTAGTAGACATCCTTCTCGTAAAGAAGATGCACCAAAATATATATTGATTGGGCCTCTAAAAGACTTAACAGAGAAGTATTTACCCAGGAATTTGGAAACAACTTTGAACTGAATGGTACAGTTTCAACATACTATTTCAAGAAGCAAAAAAAATAGCTTCAAAAATATATGCTTAGAAGCAAATAATGCTCCTTGGGGAAAGGCGTACAGGGTGGAACCTCGCGCCTTAAAGGCAAAAAGTCCCCACAGCCAAGTTGTCCCATTTTACTAGGGAAGATAGTTAAAACTCTGTTCCCGGAACATAGACGCAATATAAGTACGGCGACAACAATGAACCCAATAGAATCCATACCGTTGGTGACAGAAGAGGAGCTGCTTCAGATAACAGAGAAAATCGGAGACAACAAAGCTCCAGGACCTGATGGAATTCCAAACAATGCGCTTAAGTTGGCAGTTAGAACAGCAACGAAACCGTTCGTGTATGTATTTAATGAATGTCTAAAGGAAGGAGTATTTCCAAACTGTTGGAAAAAACAAAATTTGGTGCTAATTCCGAAGCCCAATAAACCACAAGGCGATCCCTCTGCCTATAGACCAATATGTCTACTCGACACAAAAGGGAAAATTCTGGAGAAAATCATACACAATCGATTGCTACCCATTGTAGAGGAAAGAAATGGTCTGTCGAATCACCAATTTGGGTTTCGAAAAGCTAGATCGACCATCGATGCAATCCGTATGGTAGTAGATACAGCACGAATGGCGATAGAAGGCAAGGAAGCAAGTAGGAAATACTGTGCTATCTTAACACTTGATGTAAAGAACGCGTTTCACTCTGCGAACTGGGGAATAGTAATTCAAAAACTAAACAGAATCGGCATACCGGCGTATTTAACAAGATTAATAGCAAGCTATTTCACAGACAGAAAGCTCTGTTACCAAACCGACGAAGGTGTCGTAACATACAATGTCACTGCAGGAGTTCCACAAGGCTCTGTGCTTGGTCCACTACTGTGGAATATAATGTACAACGATGTTCTAGAGCTTAACATTCCAGAAGAGGCGAACATTATAGGTTTTGCAGATGACATAACAGTTACGGTTTCAGCAAGATATATGGACGAAGTGGAGTTAATCTCGAATGAAGTAGTATGGACTATTAGAAACTGGATGAAAAATGTGGGGTTGGAACTTGCCGAACATAAAACGGAGATTGTATTAGTTACAAGCAGGCGTTAAAAAGAGACCATGAGAATAGCGGTTGGAGAACACCAGGTGACATCAAAATCCCACCTCAAATATTTGGGAGTTCTCATAGATGCCAGACTTAACTTTAGGACACATATGGAGTATACTGCTAACAAGGCAACAAATATTAGAACCGCTCTTGAAAGAATGATGCCGAATGTAGGTGGATCAATGCAATCCCAAAGGAAGATAATATCCATGGTGGTCAGCTCAGTTATACTTTACGCTGCTCCCATATGGTCAGTTGCTCTAAAAGTAAAGACCGCAGCGAGGAAGCTAAAATCTGTATACAGGTTATCGGTCCTACGATTATGCTGCTCTTTTCGAACATCATCCGACGGAGCGGCCATGTCATAGCGGAAATAAATCCCGTAGATATCTTGGCTGACGAAGCCAAACGTTTGGATGAAAACGGAAGAGAGCCAAATCAACTAGACACTCGTGTACGTAAATTTGAGAGAGAAGCTTCTATAAGACAATGGCAGAGCAGATGGGAAGACAGCCTCAGAGGAAGGCGGACCTTTAAACTAATCCCGAGAATAGATGTATGGCTAAACAGATGATATTGTGAAGTAAATTACCACTTAACGCCGTTTCTCGCAGGCCACGGAGGATACCGAAGTTACCTGTACAGATTCGGGTTAGATAACTCCCCATATTGCCCTAACTGTCCAAGCTTAGGGGACAGTGTTCGCAGTTGAACACGACGTGTTCGCACACTTTCGCCACGATCGACATAAAACAGAAGAAGTCCTTGGGTGCCAACTGAATCCGCAAAATATTGTTGACATAATCCTTAATAAGAGAAAAAATTGGGATGTAATATCATCAATGATTAAAAATATCCATGATAAACTTAGAACGGAAGATAATCTGAGGAAATCCCAGACACCAGAAGAAGCCTAGATAAGGCACTCCTGCCCTGCGATGCAATATCTTTGTAGACAGTTCCGCAGGGTTGCTGAATGACGAAGGAGGTGGTTTTAGTTGGTATGAATCCGACATATCTCACGGTTCATCTATAATCGTGAGAATCTTATGAAAGATTTCCACCTACCTAATGAAAAAAAAGACTAGACTATAGTTCAGACTATAGACTAGACTATAGTCCAGACTGTAGACTAGACTATAGTTCAGACTATAGACTAGACTATAGTCTAACCTATAGACTAGAGTCTTCCATGGGAAATTCCGGAACGTGTATTTCCGGGAATACTTTAGAAAATGTCCAAATAAATTTGATAGTTTATGAGTCCTCCATACATTTCTGTATAATAGATGGAAATTAAAATAATTTTATTTATGGGAATATTTCAAATAAAAAATATTTATTAAACGATTTGAAGATGTAATTTGCACACATGTGAACTTTAAAATTACAAAATTTTTAAGGCAACATCAATCAGGGCCTAAAAGTATCCAAACTATTAACTGTATACTAATTACAAAATTACAAAAATATAAATTACAAAAAATTCACTTATAAGATCATGCAATTATTGAATATCTGATCATGATATAAATTAACTTTTGAGCGCAGGTTTTCCTTAGCTATTTATTAATAGTGTAGCATAAAGATAGAAGGAACTTAATTATATTTTTGTATGTTAAAAATCATTATTCATAGAAATGTCTTATAAATCTAGAAAGAATAGAGCTTCAGAAATCTGTAAAATCTGTAAAATTCTTTGGGGCTTTTGAACAACAAGCTTACTTCGGTAAAAAAAATCGAGGTAAGTTTTAGCCACGGGCCAATATGAAAACCAAAATAATGTAATGACTTTCGAATGCATTGAAAAATGTCCTATGTGAAGTATAATAGATAAATTTTTTCTCAAAGAAATATACACAGAGAACTTTGAACGTATGACTAATAATGACACAAGATGAGATAATAAAAAAATTCAAAAAATTATACATAGGACTCTTTGTTAGCACACCGACGATATAATAAAAAGTTTTCATTTAATTTTCTAAATGTCAATATTTCAAAAATAACAGAATTAGTTTATCGTTTTATGATTTATGATTAGTTTATTTTAACATTTTTATACTTTATTTAACTGAATTATTTCATAATTATTTTAAAATTTATAATTGTTTATTTTTGGCGGGGATTTCCCAGGAAATTTAAAAATCAATCCAGATTACATTGGAGAAGAAAAAATCTATTTTTAGCTTCTCTGATTAATATGCTCTCGTGTATAATAGACTTTCGTCTCTCCAAATCCTGTTAAAATAGGCCCGAATTTTTAAAAAAGTACAGTTTTTCGCCAGGCATACTGTCAGGACTAATTTCAGAGAATCGGTTTTCTAAGTAAATTGCGTTTTTTTTTTAACATCGCATGGCTGAAGTGGTAAATAAAGTATCTAATTGCAAAAATTTTAAAGGCTTTTTGAATATTTAACATGATTTTCAGGTTTTACCTCAGCATTTTTGGATGCCAAAATAAAAAATTTATATAAAACACTTGCTGAAGTTTATTTTAATGATAATTTTTTCTGTCAAAATAAATCAGTTTTGGCGGAAAACGAGATACTTTTATCTAAACGTATTTCACTTGGAGCGCATACAGGGCGTGACGTAAAAACTATCAAAATGTATCTAAATAGCAAGGTTTTGTCAAGAATTATCTTAAAATCAAGGGCGTCCTAAAAAATTACGAAGTTTGTAGAATTTATGGACAAAAATTCATTTTCAGAATCTCAAAAATGATAACGTTTAAAAGAGTTTCTGGTTAAAAAAAAGGATGATGAACCTTCATCAAATAGCATACTAAAGATATCATGGGGTAAAAATGTTAATAGGAGGTTTTTGGTTGTCATGTTAGCTCTCTATTTCAAATTAAGAATGTCAAAAATACCCGAGGAGATAAAAAACATATGGCAGATGAAGTAGTCCCCCAAAGTAGACTCTCCAACTTTAAATTAACTAAATTCGAGGAGAGCAATTCGTTGAACTATCGCCACCGTTCTCGAAAAGTAGACTCTCCAACTTTAAACAAACTAAATTCGAGGAGAGCGATTCAGTGAACTGTCAACTAACACACCACATTGCCACCGTTCTCGAAAATGTAAACAAGGACCTGAGATTGTCGTGACTAATATAACCCTATTAATAAAGGGGGGCACACTAGTATAACTCGAGAATGTTTTGTCCGATTTTGGCTAACTTTATTCCTAATTTTTGTTTAAAAGAGGAAAAATCCTTCTTTTTTTTTTGGAGATCAGTGTTATTGTTTCAGTATTCGCCATCTATAATGAAGTACTTAACGTGTTGAAGAACAACCATCACTTTAATTTTTGATATATATAACAATTAATATGCGTTACAAAATATTGCATGTTTAAATGATTTACATTGTTAAGAATTCAATAGGTTTTTGTGAATGTAAATCATGTAAATAGAACTCCAACGGAAATTTACAAAAACAAACTAACCTTTTACAAATTCTGGTGCCAGAAAGAACTAGTAATTAAAATATAAAATTTAAAATTTTTATAAAAATAAATCGAATCTTACAAGTTCTGCTTACTATAGATTAGAAAAACAAAAGTTTTCTAAGTATACGTATCATTACAATATTTAATTTAGTTCGGACAGCTCTGCTATTGTTCGTTTTAAAAGTTAACATTTGCAAACCACAAAATGACTTTATTATCGTTGAAAATTTGCTTGATAATGGTGCTTAAACTTTTAATTTTACCTAAATAAATAGCACTCAATAGATCACTATTATTATGGAAATTTTGTAAACACTCATGGCATTTTTTAACTATTGATTTTTTCTTTCTACTTCAATGCTTTTTAAAGTTATAATTTCCGATTTTTTTAAATTTAATTAGATGTGTAATAGTGTGGTTTTTACAATGACCACAACAAATTTTTATTTAAATTTTTTTAAGAATATCTGGCATCACTAAATTATGTAATTTTTAGGAAAAGTCGTAAACTTAAAAAAAATTCACTTCTAAACTAAACATGCGATGTATCTATGTATGTCACATGTTTATGGTCTTTTAAGTGAACGTGGTGACCTTTTTATATATATTTTATGACTAAAATATATCTATTTTTTTAAGACAGTGACTACTCAGCAAAAACTTTTTGGTTCTCGATAACAGTGATGCCAACTATTACCAACACAGACACATAGAAATAATTGAAAAAAGTGCTAAAAATGGCTAAATTTAAAAAGACAACAGTTTTATGGTGCAATCAAACAGGTTTTATGAAAAAGCGCAAAAATGAGATAAAATTCAAATTTCTTTTGAAAAGTAGAAATAAACAATAAGCAACATTTTTACCATTAATCAACCATTTGGAGCCTATATCTCAAAATATTAACAGCAAACTAGGTAAATTAAAATATAGGTTATGGAGATTCTATTATTATGAACCTCGATCCAAAATTGTTCAGCTCTTTCAACACTTTTCCACTCAAACAATTTTAATTGTTGAATACAGTTTTTTTAATAAAGTTTCTTTGCAAATTGTTAGGTTCTCTGGATAAATTTGGGTACTAGTCTTTTCATAAATATATGAAGAACTTAGTAGAAAAATTGTCAAATAAAAGTAAAAATTTTAAAAAAATTTAAGTTACCCCATTAAAATTATTTTCCATTTTTGAAAAATTAGTAAAAAAGACCAAAAAGGGCTAAAAGAAAATTATTAAAAGTACTAAATTTGCGAGTTTTTTTAGTTTCGGGCTAAAAAATATTTTTCGCGTTTTTGACTACTAAAACGGGATAAATCTAGCCCGAAAAAGGGTAAGTTAGCATCACTGCTCGATAATGACAACTTGGTTTCTTGGTAATGAGGCGTCATTATTATTTCCCTACTATATATTATATAAATAAATAGTCAATAGTATAATAGCACAGCAATATTGCAATCACATGGATCAGTTGGCTGGAGCGCTGGATTAACAACCAGAAGGTTGTTGGTTTAACCCTATTCTGATGCTGTTAATTTTTTAACAAAAACGTCTAAAAAGATATTTTATACTAAAAAGTTTCTGTCACTTAAAAAATTAAGTGCCAAATGGTGTACTGAATAAGACGTTAGTCATTAAAAACGAGTGGTTAATTTGTGCCCAAGTTCAGATCTCACTAACGGCAAAGTTTTTTTTTTTTAATTTCGTTTAGGTACATATTTTTGAGTATCTCTAGAGACTAAAAATAACTAGATGAATTTGTGGACAACTCGAACAAAAATAATTAGTTATTCAGGCAAAAAATAAGTAGTTTACTCTTGTTTCCAATTATACTTGCTAGCTTACCAGGAAAGCAAAGTTTTTGCTAGGTAGTAACTATCCAGGCAGAAATTCAGGTTCGTTAAAATATATAGTTTGATGATGGTTTGGTAGAATTGCTTTTATAATGCTATCAGAGTACTATAGAAACCATAAATAATGTTGGTATATTTTTTTTAAATTTTATTTTAACATTTTTTATATTTTTAATTATATTTTTTTTATTATAAATTGCAAAATATTGCATATTATTATTTCATTTAAAATTCTTATCTGCGTATTACACAAAAACTATAAAAATTTATAAATTTAATAACTTTTTTATTTATTTAATTTTTTGTAATTCATTATTGAATTTGGTGAGTATACATTTTGAATTCACCGTATGATGTTTATATCGATGGAATTATTTAAAATAGATTTTTATTATTTTTATAATATAGACATCAACGAAATTTTAGACTCAATACAATGAATCAACTCCATTGGAAGCTAAAAACCAAAAAAAAAATAAAAAAGTCGTAGAAGTAAGTAATGAAATGTTTATAAAATTTCTTCTGTAAATTTTTTATTTTCTGAGTAAACAAAACACCGAATTTTTTAGAAAACCTGTTTTTAGTTTAACCAAAAAATTTCATTTTATAAAAAACCGATTGCCCGGTTTTAGACTCTTGAAAATCCCGGTTAACCGGTTTTCAGTCATTTAAAATTTTTAACAAAAAAATATTAGTTTTTTGAATTTTTTTTAAACAAAAGTCTAAATTTTTACGTGCATGCAAGTTTTATTCTGCAAAAATGATGAATTTTGATGAACATAATTTCAAAATTAAAATTTTTTATTCACATTATAACTTCAGAGAAATTATTAACTTTTTTAATTTCAAATTTATCTTATTTAACAAATTTTCTTTAATAGTTTATTCTTAATCCTGGTATTTGAAAATATAACAGAAAGAAATAACTTATTTATTTCAATTTAAATTAAAGGATAAATTTAAATACTTTTCGTAAATTTAAATTTTAATTTAAATTATTGGACAAATAAAACCGGAATTTTTATTTTTACAGTTGTTGACTTTTTTAACATATTTATCGAAAATAGCTAAAAATAAAACTGAAATTATAAGAGGATTAAAAATTAATATATTAGAAAATCGCTATTACTAAAAGTGTAAAGATCTCAAAACTTAGCAATTTTAAAACCTAGGTAATAAAAGCAATATTTTCTTTTATTACCTAGGTATACCTGAGTATAGAAAATATAATTAATCTCAATATCCTCTTGTCAAACGAGTGATGAATATAAAAAAAAAGAATATTCTTCCTGATATACATATTAAAATTATTAATATTTAAGAATTAAAAATACAGCTCATTTTTAAATTAAAGAAATACGTATTTCATTATGATACTAATCGTAATGAAATACATATATTTTGTTAGCAAATATTTTTTTTTTTTTTTTGAATTTTACGGGTATAATGAACTACGTTTATAACGAACTATATTTGTCGATCCCTTCGAGTTTGTTATAACCGTGTTCAACTGTATTTATTGAAGAAGACCCAATACATTTTAAATGATCGGAGTTAAGGCAATTTGGTTAATGGACCTTATTGGTAAATATACACCATCGTGATTAATAATGGTAAATAAATTTCAAATTTATTGTATATACATACAATAACCATTATAAAGTAAAAATTTAAACATTTACTTTTTTTATGCCCAGTGAATAGTTCAATTTAATTCAACTACTCGTATTTAAAAAAAATTGTCCAAGATGAATAAGCTAAGAAATTTATTATTTTTAGTAATGCAATTTTTCTTTTTTGATCTCTTTTCTGAGTAAAATTACATAAAAAGTTAAATAAAATGCTATTAAAAAAAACCGGTTAACCGTCTTTAAAACACCAGTTTTGAAAAAAACCGAATATTATACATCGAAACGGACAGTATTTGTAAAAATCGGAAACCAAAGAATATTTTTAAGAATTTTATGTTTGGAAAAACCGTCAGAGGAAATGGTGTACATAAGGAAGAAATTAAAAGGCCTTAAGAGAAGCCTTTTTAGATTATTAAAAGAGTTGATAAATTGAATTTTGAAGATTTCTGGTAAAATATGTCTTCTATATTTCATATATGTATATCGTCAAGTCTGGCAACAGTCCGTGAGACTACGTAAATAATCTAGTTGAAATAGATTTTTCCATAAATTCATACCAAATAAGCATATAAACATGTGGTATGTATATTCAAGCGCGTTACGAGTATACTAAATGAGGCTTATGTTCCTAAGAACGTGTTTAGGAGATTGCAACAGATGACGAAATCTATATATATACTTATAAATATGAAACAAAGAATCAGTCAAAAGTATTACTCCTTCAAAGTTTATGCAACCACACAAAATTTGCACCCGGCCGAAGCATTTAATATCAAACGATTGCGTATTTCTTCGGTAATACCATACTGGGTTATCCAATAACTTTATTGCATTACCCTATGTCACCTGATAAATCGGTGACATAGGGTAATGCTGTATTAAAAATACAATCAAAGTGAGAAAACTGTCTTAATATTTAGTTCAAATATATCAGAAAATATGTTAACTTTCAACATGTTATTGTTTTGTATTGTTTTCGCCAAAGATAAAAGATACTCCTCGTAATACTAATATGTATACCTAAACACAAGATGAACTTAGTGCAATTATCAAAATTACTAAAAAAAAAAATGACTCATTATTCCTAAATGAGTCTAAATATTTTTAGTATTTATATGGATCTCTGACCTATTTCTGCAAAAATGCAAAAGGCCGCAACCACAATTTTTAATTTTTTACTAAAAAATTAAGCAATTGAGGAAATTTTTAAATCCTTTAATTAAAACAAAAATAGATCAAGTATAAAATCATAAAATACAACTAGAAGGTTATGTCGGAGGAACCTTAAACTAAATTTTTCTAAAAAAAATACTCTTTTTGTTCCAAAAAACAAAAACAAAATATATTTGACTGCATGCACGCAAAGAAAAAGTATAGTTGTAGTGACCATAATCTAAGAGCAACATATTATGATTATAACATATGTCACCACAACCATATTATGTTTCTATTGATAAAGTTCATTAATTTTAATAATATTCTGCTCATGATAAAAATGTTTTGTTTTTAATTTTATCATCCAATGTTTATATTCAATCAAAATTATAGCTGGCTATAAAAAATTTATGTTTTTGAATATTTTTACCAGAAACAAAATTTTTTTAATTTAAAAATATCATTATTTCTACAATCATTAAATAAATATGCTTTTTACAAATATAGTTGAATGATTCATTGAATGTATTTTATTTTTAACATTTGTTTCCCACCTTCATTATAATTCTCATTTAGTTTATACATGAATTAATATAATTACACAGGGTATAACATAGTGATTAACTACTATTAAAGAACTTAGTTAATAAAAAATATATTGTATTATCTTACACAGCATATGATATAAATTACTAAATAAATAATATGTATATAATTTTTTATGATTAATATGTATATAATTTTTTATGATTAACAAATACTTTTATATATTATTTTGAACCAAATGTAATGTATTCAACAAACCATTTATAAAAATAATAACTTTGAATTTATATGTTTTATTCTAATATATGATAATATGGAATTATAATTTAATAAGATTGGATAATAATATGATAAGATTGGATAATATGATAAAATGGAATCATAATATGATAAAGTGGAATAATAATAAAATAAAACGTAATCACATTCTGATAGAATGGGATGATAACGTAGTAAGATTGTATAATAATATGAAAAACTCAAACCATAACATAAAAAAACTAACCATAAAATCGGACAAAATATGATAAAATGGAATCATAGGAATTATTTATAATCATATATATCTTTAGCTGAGACAATATGTTCCAATTTTAATATGATGCTCTTAGATTATAATCACTACTTTATATAAAGGATATTTTCTTAACATTTTGTACTGCAACATTGAAATAAAAATTTGTGTTGTATTACAGTGATTTTTACCTATCATATGATATCCATTTTGGCAAATATTACATAATTTTTAAAGTCCTTTTGAGAGAAAATTTGATGTTCTGGAGAAAAACTTAGTACGTAGTTTTATTATGTATGGGTTTTAGTTTGATGTATATATCGATTTTTTTATGTGTGAAAATTTTTTGGAGAAATTGTTAAACAGTATACTGTAATAAAGAAGCAACATTAAATTTTTGGGAGGTTACGGCGTTTTGCATTTTACGTGACGATTTGTATTTTTGAAATACAATTACAAAGAGCAAAATTAAATTTTTGACATCGAATTTTTTGAGACATGAATTACACAAAAAAATATAATATTAGATATTTCTGGTTGCCCTGCTTACAACTAGACATTTAAGTTACTTAAGGTACGTTTACACTAGTCAAATATTTGATCAAAATGACGTAACAACTATATAAAATAATTCCTAATTTTACTTTTTTAATGGGAAAATATTTTTTACTTATCACTAGTCATAGCTGACATTTTATCTCATTTTGTTTCTCTTACAAAACATTTGCAAGATCAAGCAACGGCAAACAATATTTTTGTAAAGTCATGCAAATTTATTCAAATATTTGCCAAATGTGAACATAGCTTTAGAGTGTAACATAATATAAAAAAAAAAAAAAAATATTTAAACAAAAAAATACAAATAGTGCATCGAACATGTTATTTTATAATTTTTATTTTTGTTAAGAATTCAAAGTACAAAACTTTTCAACTACAACTTGCTAACAATTAAAGCTTTAGTTAACCAAAGCCATAGAATAGTATTAGAAAATTATGTGAGAGAACTATTTCATTCAATAATAACACTCTTCACACTCACGGGTATTATGAATAGTTCAACACACAAAACATTTTCACCATACAATTTTGACAACATAAATGTAAATAAATATAAAAAAGATATGTAAGAGGCATTAAAGAATTTCTTTCTAATTGAAAGACTCATGTATGCCATTATACATAGAATATGACGTCTTTAAAATATTACCGCGTCTTGAGACGTTAGTGGAGAATTCAAAAGAATAACCGACTGCGGCTTATTGCCATATACCTGGGTTTTAAAAGGAGATAAACATATTATTCGCATCTGCTTAAAACTGATACATAATCCATGACCACAAAGAACAAGTAGCCCTAAAAAATTTCCTCCCGCAATAGCCCTTTAAAATTAATTATACATCTTCAATTAAAAACTCTGTGGGAAATTAGTGGCAATTGTAGTAATGGACCGATCCCACAGTACCGGTTACGGCATTTTGCATTTTAGGTGACTATTTGTATTTATTGAAATACGATTACAAAGAGTAAAATTAAATTTTTGATATAGAATTTTTTGATACATGAATTACACAAAAAATATAATATTAGATATTTCTAGTTGCCATGCTTGCAACTAAGCATTTAAGTTACTTAAGGTAAGTTCACACTAGTCAAATATTTCACCAAAATAACGTAACCGGTATATGAAATATTTCCTAACTTTTCTTTTTTAATGGGAAAATATTTTTTACTTATCACTAATCATAGCTGACATTTTATCTCATTTTGTTTGACGCTGTTTTCTCTTACAAAACATTTGCAAGATCAAACAACGACAAACAGTATCTTGTACATTTAAGTTACTTAAGGTACGTTTACACTAGTCAAATATTTGATCAAAATGACGTAACAACTATATAAAATAATTCCTAATTTTACTTTTTTAATGGGAAAATATTTTTACTTATCACTAATCACTAGTCACCAAAGTTCCAATTGAGAACCAGTTGACACCACTACACTCACTAAATATCAGTTGAGAGTAAATTTCTAACAAGTTTGTCAAGCAAAAGCTTATAAAATAAAATATAAAATAAATATAAATATGAAAAGTAAACAATTTTTATAAAATTTTTATCAATTAATAGACTATGAACATCTCCTCTTGGACCAGGCCTGTAATCTGTTCTATCACCTGCCCCGAGGTACTAATTAGCCACCACCAATGACAACCCCATGTAAAAGTGACAGGTTCCTCCCACATAAAGTTCCGGAACTGGAACCGATCACTAGTCCTGAGAAACTGTCACTTGACTCGTTTTGAACTGGTTCGCTTTCCTCTAAGGAATTATTAAGTACGTTAAATTTGATCACAATTTAATCATCGCTCAGATGTGAGAGCTATTTCCTAAAGTACTTTAACGTGCATTAGGACCATATACATTTTAGTACATATCAATACGCAAAAAGACTCCAATTAGTTTTATGTAAGACAAAGCTATGACCAAAAATTTTATATAATCCCCGAGAGTTATTTTAAAAGACATAAATCCTAGATAAAACTTAATATTACCTTATCGCATACTACTAAAATCATATTTTCAATATGTTTTTAGTATCAAAAAATTCATAGTTTCTCATTCAATTTCAACCATAATAAGTAATAAATTCTTAGAAAATAAAGCATTTAATCGAAAATTACTATACACTAAGATATTATATGATTTACCCAAATAAAACTTAAAATTATAAACAAAAATGTATACACTCTTATTTTGCACATTTTTTAATAATACTTTAATAAAGTGGTGAATAAGTATAATTTTCTACAAACACTACTACAATTTTTCACAAATACCTTTATGAGAATTAGGTTTCTAATAACTGAATTAGGTTTTTCTCTTTCACATATCTACTACCTATTAATCTATCCCTTTAAATTATTTAGGTTTTTGACAACTGAATTATATTTTTCTCTCTCACATATCTATCTACTTTTTAATCTATGACCAAAGCTTTCATTTGGTTTTAAATACATATATAAGTAAGTCAAAAACTTAAAACGTTAGAAACATTATACATTTCAAAATCTAAGCAAAACAAAACAATGAATATTCTAATCTTACTAAAAATTTGTTACATTCTAAAAATAGTATTGGCTGAGGATTCTGAAATAACTCAGGCAATGAAAAAGCATGAAGTTATACCAGATCTCTTAGATGAAGGACCCCAAGAAGTACTAAAGGTTAGCATAAACTAAATTAAACATATAAAAATAATTTATTAAATACAATTATATACGTACTCGTATTTTAAAAATCTTTTTTAGGTTTCCTTTGATAGTGGTGTTATGGCTAATATGGGTGAAGAGTTAACTCCCACTCAAGTACAAAATCCACCCTTAGTGGAATGGACTGCTGAAAAAAACGTTTTTTACACACTTCTAATGACCGAAGTTGATGCTCCATCACGTGAGGATACTTCTTTAAAGGAATGGCGTCATTGGTTAATTGTTAATATACCAGAAAACAATACTGACCAAGGTGAAATGCTATATGGTTATCAAGGTTCTGGTCCAAGTAAAGGTTCGGGTTTTCATCGTTATGTTTATTTACTCTTTAAACAACCGCATAAGCTGTCATTTGATGAAAATTATTCTGCTGCTAATAGTATTGAGGGAAGACCAAATTTTTCTACAAAAAAATTTGCGGCAAAATATGATTTGGGTGTACCAATAGCTGGCAATTTTTATGTAGCTCAATATGATGAATTTTCTGATGTTTTATTGGCTAGATTAGGTTTAAGTTCTTAAAATGATAAGATTGTGTATTTTTTTTTTTTGGTCTTGAAATAAAACTTAAAAAAAATTCATTCATACAAGATAAAATTAAACACGTTTGTATTAATGATAACAAAAATTTCAAGCTGTTGTTATAATCATAAAGATGAAATTTTGATTTTCCGAATAAAGCTTAGAAAATATGTACATATGAAGCATGGACGCGTATGTGAGGTATAAACCATGAACAGAACACGATAAAAACATCATAACCTTTTTTCGATATTTTTTAAGATTTATTGAGCATGTACCTGTAAAAAAATTATCGCTAAAAAATTCGGATGAGAACAGACCAAATTTTGCGGCTGAAAAATAGCTTAACATGGAATAATTACTACTATTGTATATTTTTTATAGTACAATAGTAGTAATGGATGTTTATAAATGCTTCATATTGATCACAATTTCATTAAAATTCAGACCAAGTACGATTTGAAAGTTGCGATGAATTTCGATCGATTTTAAAAATTATTTTTTTAAAAAATCCTTTATTTTTCCTTTATAAGAGATACAGCACTATTCAAAATCAAGGAAATAATTTTCATGGAACACTTAAAGTTTTATCATAAAATCTGATAAAAAGTGAGTTTACTGTAATTTTCATCAATAAAAAAAAATAAAAAAATAACTACATCACACATTTTTTCGATTTTAATTCGTTTCGTTTTCGAACTCGATTTCCATCACATAACCTCTATTGATGCTCCAAGTTTCATTAAAATCGATCCAGCCGTTTAAAATATCCAGATTTATTACCATTTAATTTACAAAAGGCGCCATAGTATAGTCGTAAAATTAGTTGCATTTAATAATAATTTGGTTTGAAGGCTATTTTATGCCTTATATGTTTTTGCTTTAAATGAACGAACATTTTCATGTTTTTTGCTTCTGCTGTACAAAATTAAAAAGTGACGACATAAACCAAGGGAATGAAATTACTCACCTCTTAGCATTTAACATATTTATGAGTATGTAATATTCGCAAACATAATAAAAATGCTTGAAATCTTCATTTTAATTCCTTTTCTATATTTCTACACGACCTACAATAAATTCCAATATGACTAATAAGATTAGAAATAATTAAAATAAAATTTTTTTACGACGTTAGTAGCAAAAAGTCGTTATAACAGTTGATTACTTTAATACGCGAGAACTCAAAAACTAGAACCAATCTTGAAGAATAAATTCCATATATGAATTCAAATTACATTAGAATTAGTTATCATCTGTTCAGGTTCAAAAATTTACCCGAATTTGTAAACCTGTGTTTTTAAAGCGCTTTAAAAAGAGTTAGTACTTTGCAATTAATGCACCTTCTTCATAGCGATGAAATTTTAAAGGAAATTTCAAAAAGGAATATATAACTACATACTTCCTTTTTATAACTTTATTGAAGTGACTATTTGACACATCAGTTGCAAAGTTAAAACATTAGCCTAACTAAATACAGTTAAGACTTTATACAAAATTAAAATTTTAAAGCAATAAACTAGCAAAATATTATATTTTCAAGTTTTATTTCCAATCATCAATCATTCAATCATTGTTTAAAAAAAGCATTTGAGAATTTTTTAAAAATCTGCCATTTAACCCTTTCCCGCTAACTGACGATGTACCGTCGGTACATAATCATCCCACTCTGCCTGATAGAAATTTCCCGCTATCGGTTCACCCAATTTATATTTTTTAGCAAATTTCATTATACTAAATTTTCCACGATTCGAACCACTATTCTTAGGTATATGAACTTCTTTGAATTTTATTTGTGCCGGCTGTTTAAAGAGTAAAAACACATAACGATGTAAACCCGTACCTTGAGGTGGTCCAGAGCCAACATAAGCAGTTAAAACTTCACCTTTAGTCACTTTATTGGCTGGTATGTTGGTAACGAGCCAATGTTGATATTCACGAAACTGAGGATTTGTACGACTAGGTGCATCGGGATCAACAAAGGCGAGTGTATAAAAAGTTCTACTTTCACTACTCCATTCAATAGTGGGTGGATTTTTAACTTGAGTGGGAGTCAGTTGATTGCCTTTGTCGACTATAATGTCATTTGAATAAATTACCTTAATTGAAGACATATATTTTAAAGCATTTAATTTTATGGAGTATTATTTAGTTTACCTTTAAAAATTCCGTTGGCGGGGCAGCAACTACATCTGGTATTATCCCATATTTTTTAAAGATTTTGCCAATTTCGTTATCATCACTCATGTTGCGATAGAAAATACGTTTGCTGCAGAAAATATAAAAATTTTAAAGGAATTTAAATTGACATTTTAGAAAATGTATAACAAATAAAACAAAGCAGCAATAATAATTTTTTTCCTAACCTACAAGCAAAATAACACTAGGAATACAATTGCAACGAAGGAACGTATGTAATATACGTATATGCGTATATGCGTGTATATGCGTTCATTTTGCCCACTATTGCGTTCATTTTACCGTTTTGTTGGAAATAATTGTTGGAAGCGCTAAAGAAATTGTGTAATTTAATTTATATTGTTTGAATTTTTGTGCTTTTCCCAATTTTATATAAATTTTCTGGACAAATTTAAGTAGGTATAAATTTTATAAGTAGTTATAACTATTTAAAAATTAAGTAGAGATAAAAATTGTTACCTAATAAATGCATGGTTTGATAAGTAATATACAATTACCAGATTTTCAATTTAAAATTTTTTTGTAATGGCATCATAATTTCAATTTTATTTGAAATGGTAACAAAAATTATCCCTACAAACTTTTGGAGGATATCTTCTTAGAAGAAATTTACGCAATATCTTATTTTTATTATTTGAACGAAAATCATCAAAGTAATATTTTTCTAATATTGTGTTTTAAATATTTTAAAGAAAATTAGGCAATAAATAATAAAAAAATATATAAAATTTTATTTTTTTTTTTATTTTTTTTTTTTTTTTGTATTATTTTTATCGTCAAAATATCGCCCATTTTTCAGTAAGGTGATTATCACCTCCGCAATAAATTGATGATATACAATATTCACAATTTTTCGGTTGTCGAAAAATTTTCAAAAATGAAAAATATTGAAGAAATTTGTTTATCTTTTGTAAAAAAATTAATTTTTTATATTAGTGTTTCAGTTTTCGTGCTTATGATGTTAAGATTTATGTGCATAAATGCTTTACAAGATGTAAAAGTTTTATTTATTATATTATTTCAAAATTTATTTAGTGAAAATCTTTCTATATATTTATTACATCTTCCAGAAGATTATCGAGCAGGATATTCTTTTTTCACCTATTTTGCTTCCAGTCGTATTGATTTCTTACTGCTTAGATGTATCGAATGTGACGCACAATCGCTCTCGATGAGGAAAACTTCCGCAATACGAATATGATTATTTCGGCAATAAAATTTTTCTTCTAAGCAATACGAATTCGAATCACTTTCGTATTATTTTGCTTGTAGGTATATTTTATTTTTTTCATTATATATTAGAAAATAAAAATCCCTCACATATTTTTTTAAGAAATGAAAAATATTTTAAAAAGTAAAGATATTTTTTATATATGAAAAATAAAATTAGAAGTTTTCGGTTGCTTGATTTAAATCCGATTTATTATTACCGACGAACATCATTACCCTATTCGTTTTACTGCCTTACCTCATTTTCACCGTAGTATTGGGCAGGTTTGCGACATTGCTAGTAAAGTGTGGATGGAACAATAGAGACAAATTTATGTAATATTATAAAATATCTGGCAACTTTTGATATTTTTAATGAGCAGACAGCGTTCCGAATCTTTTATATCTTCACCACTTTACTTAGTGTCTACATTAGGCAAATTTTTATCAAAACAAACGTCAAAATCAATGCGAATATATACAAGGTAACCTTAGTTAAACAGCTGATTATTATTTTGGTTGTTACAGTTGTCAAACTGCATAATTAAAAAGCTATTATGAATACGCCATATTGTTGTTTTTTGCAACTGTTACCACCTCACACAAATTCGCGTTAAGTTTGACGTTTGTCATGATAAAAAAATCTAATGTAGACACTATGTTACCAACAAATAAAAAGAAAAATATGCTTTAATATTTTCATATTTATACTTAAAAAAATTACATATACAAGCAACGCTTGCTTAAACAAAAAACAACATACTGAACTGATTTCGTTGATTTAAAAATCCGACATTTTGTAAAAATATTTGTGAACGATCTATGTAAAAACAAAATCCGTAACTTAAATAAGGGATTCAATTTTTAAATCAATTAAATCTTTGTAATATACATATATTGGCCTAAGAAGGCTTTTTGTATTACTGTGAATTGAAATAAATAAATAAACAAATCTAAAATCAAAATTAGTTCATATTTAAATGTATCGTCACCTAAATTGCAAAAGGCCGTAACTACAAAAAAGTCAAATGATGTTTTTTGTTTGGATTACAATGTACTGACCCAAACTACATCTATACAAAAAAGTTCATAATCGTATATTAAAAAATAATATCAATATTAACAAAAGTCAAAAAACTGTAACATCAAAAACATAAACGAAAAAGTCGTAAAACTTGTTCCATTTAAGAAAAATTTGGTTTGAATAGTGGAAAAGGAATTGCTAAATCATTATTTTTTATCCCGTGTTTAAAATTAAAATCAAAGACAAATTATTTATGTCTATTTCATACACAGAAAAAGTTTGATCTATTAAACGATTTATCACAGGTAAAAACTACTAAAATTACTTTTTTAATTGTATCAATTATTCAGTTGATAAAAATTAAAATTTTTTAATATTTTTTACTAAAAATAAAAAAATTTAACTCGGCTTTCAATCATTATTCTTATTGTTTTAATTAATAAATTAATCAAATATAAATTAAGATAAGTAATAATTTGAATAATTGAATATACAATTTTTTCATAAGTTGAATTTTATTTAATAAAATAATTGAATATGTATTATTCGTAATTGAAATTAGAAGTTGGATTTTTCTATGTAAAATTTGAATTTAATTTGTTAGAATACTTTGATTTTGAGTAACTTATTTAATTATAAAAATATTTGAAATCATATTAAAATTCTGATTAACAATTTAATTGAAATTTTTTCGAAAATATTTTTTTCTGTGTAATATAATAACAGAAGAATCACTAGAGAGTTTTCAATTCGAATTATTATTAAGTTAAAGAGTTGAAATGTGAAAACTAAAGAAAAAATACGTATGGAAAAATTTAATATATAAAAAATTTTCATTTGTGTTTTAAAATGCTTCTTAAAAGACAGTACTCCAATTTATGGATATTTTATGGAAGTTCCAGAAGTATATTTGATCAAGTGAACATCTTTATGGATATTTTATTGTTTTTGTTAATATTGTGTTGTAAAAAATTTGTTCACAAAAAATTGTTTCAAATTAAAAAAAAAAACGTGTATTTGAAGTTTTGATTTAAATTTCTTACATTTCTTCTTAAATTAAATTATAATGTTTTATTTAAAAATAGGTATCTCTTATTTTTAGAAGAAATTTTTGGAATGAAACATAAGAATTTTATTTTTCATAATTGGAATTAGAATAGCTCAAAATGAAAAGAAAAATTTATTTTGAAATAAAATATGAATCGACGTAGTTTAGACTAATTTGATATAATGTCACTTATTCCGTGAATTATTTCTTAATAGATAAAAAAAAACAAATCCTATAGAAATTTAAATTTGCCTTCTCTCAACCTTTTGGTTTTAATATTTTTTTATATTTTTTAAAAATATCTGGTCACTCTAATTTAATTAAATAAAAACTAGTTTTAACAAATGTTTTTATTTATTTACTATTGTAGTTTTATGACACAAACTTCGTTGTGCAAAACAATAAAAATAAAACTTTATTAACAAACCAGATGGCTAAACAGTTGGTAGTAGTTATATTTTGTCTATTGGCCTATTTCCAGTTGGCAATTGTGGCTTGTGAAGTAGAAAAAATATTTAAGGACAATGAAATAGTACCTGATGTTATACCAGATGCTCCTAAGGAATTTTTAAAGGTAACTGATAATATAACTTTTCGTGAATAAAATTCTAATTATTTCATCATTAAAGTAGTTAATTTTATATAAAAATGGTAACCATTTCCCCTCAATATTCATTTTTTTACCTTTCTGACATCATGCAATTTTTTTCTATTGTTAACGAAGAACTATTTAAATCAATTAAAACTAATTATCGTAATTTTAATTTTATAATTTACAGGTATCATACAGTGATGGCTTAAAAGTTAACAAAGGCAACGAACTAACGCCAACTCAAGTTAAACTACAACCTCTAGTAGAATGGCAGGCTAATGATGATGACTACTATACACTAATAATGACCGATCCTGATGCACCAAGTCGTGCTGAACCTAAATTTAGGGAATTCCGACATTGGCTAGTGACCAATATTCCCGGCAATAAAATTGAGCAAGGTGAAGTAGTAGCTGCCTATATAGGATCTGGACCTCCCAAAGGTACTGGTCTTCATCGTTATGTATTTTTGCTGTATAAACAACCGGGAAAATTGGATATAGATGAACCCCATGTGGCCAATAATTCACGTCTTAATAGACCTAAATTTAAAGCTGCTAAATTTGCCGAAAAATACAATTTGGGTGCTCCCATAGCTGGTAACTTCTATCAGGCCCAGTATGATGATTATGTACCCACCCTACATGCCCAGTTATCTGAGAACAATTAAATCAGTTAAATTTTATAAAATACAAATTTATTCAATTTGTGTTATTTTTACAATAAAATAAAATTTCAATTTCCTCTGCAACTTATTACTTATAAATACAATGTCTTTGTTTAAAAAATTCACTTTCCGGCTGCTGTGGCCAAAGGATTTCTTAAAACCAAAATTACTGAATCGCCCCTTAAAAACATTTTCGATATGAAACGATCCTTGTTAACAGGTTTCACCTTCTTTTTACCTTTGCCTGTGCGTGGTATTTCCGTCCACATCTCTTTAACATTCTCCAATACCATATTGCAGTGGCGATCGAAAGCTTTTACTCTACCCAGCAATTTCTTATTGTTACGGCAGTTTATTAAGACCTGAGTGTTGTTTTTAACTGATTGTGTTAGCACTGATAGGGGACCGGTGTTAAATTCCTCCTCTTCCTGGCGGGCTAATTCCTCTGGAGTCAATTCAGATTTGGGTTTAACAAGAGCCCTAAGAAAACAGCAAACAAAAAATGTTTGCGCGAAAACAAAAAGTTAGGTTAGATTCGTATATTTTTTATAAAAATTGAATATTTTTAATAATCTACTAACATGTTGTTAATTTAATTTAAAATGTATGTTTTTATTCAAATTTATTAAAAATATTGATATTTTAGGTTTTTTTCTTTAAACGTTTAAAAAAATGTAGTATCTTTCGTAGATGTTTGTAATTTTTGCAATTTCTCTTTTATACGCTTATTCGCCGCTATGACAGTTGTCATTACTTTCTTACTCAAGGGTGGTTGCCAGATTGTTACTAAATTATTACTAACACCGCAAAACCACAGAACCACTATATTTTAGAAAAAAATCCAAACGTAGATCGATATAATTTTGTGGCAAATGAGATAAATCCAAAAAATAAACCTAACTTGAGGCTTAAATTAAGATCATAACGATTTTTTTAATTTTTACAAAAAAATATATCTTAATTTTAAAAAATGTAACGGTATTATAATTAAAAAATAAATAAAGAATAAGAAGAGTTAAACATCTAAAAATGCGCTTGATACGCAAAGTAAAGCAAAAACTTTTGAAATCGAATATTTATTCATTTGAAAACTATTTTTAATTTCAGGTACAAGCTGTGAAAATAGGCTTGAATTTCCCTTATTTTCAAATTTAAAACCATGCCTTTTTCCAGCAAACAAGTTCTAATATAACAATTGTATTTTTTAAATGAAATTGAGCTGAATGCTTCTTAAACAACCAAATGTTCCTTAAATGTTTTCAAAACGTTTTTTTAATTTTAAAATATACTTGAAGTAAACTTGAAAAATATTTTTTCTAAACTATTTTTAAAACTGAAATAGATTAATATACCTTTACATTAGCTGAAAAGGAAATTTTGCACTCATCATTTTAGGCATATTTTTCATCATGTACTATGGACTATAATTGCTGTTTTTATCCATTTTATTGCGGCATAATTACGTACAAATATTTTCTTTAATATAATGTACATTTAGTATTTTATTTTTTGAACAAACATGGAACAATGGAAAGCTTTTCTAAATATGAAAAACATTTGAATATTGTCTTAATTACATTAGAAAAAATAAAAAATAAACTTGATAAAAACAAAAAACAACTTTATATTTATAATTCATGGAAAATTTTATAAAATTAACATGAACATTATAATTTGTAAATTTGAAACTTTTTTTATTTACAGTAATATAATAATTTTATAGGAAATGTTTTAAATTCTTTTGCTTATTTCATAGCACATATTTTGTAGCTTCGAATACTATTTGAAAAATATGTTATTTATTAAAGGAAGTTTTCCAAAAATTTTCTTATGTTTGAATTAATGTTTATTAAGATTTGTCGAAAAAAATACTCACTGAAATATCTTTGACAAACAGTTTTCGAAGAACATTCAAACAATAATCAGATTTTCTGTGAAGTAATGAAATATTTCTTCATTTTATATTTTCATGAAAACAGAATCGAATCTCTGGTGATTTGTTCCCACAAATGATTTTTTATTTTTTGCTTGGATCATAAAACCGTTAAAACTTCAAAACCATTGGCAACATCATACTGCATACAATCAGCTGTCACTTTAACATCTCTGTTTAATTTTATAATTCACGTCACATTTGTTTTATTTTGGAGTTGTTCCCAAATTCATACATTTGAATTTTTTTCAATTATTCAATTAATATTAGTGCAATAATAAGTTTAAGTTCAATCCCAAATGTTTGACGAAGAACAACCAGCGAAAAAATCTAAAATGACTGCCGAGACAATAACCCCTCATCTAGAAGTGCCCACAGCAACTACGGAAATTAAAACATGTGCCCACTGGGTCAAGCGCAAAAAACGTTTTTGTAAAATGTCTGTGGCCAAGGGCAAGAAATATTGTGGAGAACATGAACCTACTTTAAAAAAAGATAACAATGATGAATTAAATTCAGAAAGTGAGCGCATTCCTTGTCCTTTGGATGCCAAACATACAATTTATAAAAAGAATTTAAGAAAACATTTAAAGATTTGTAATGCCCGATCTTTAGAAGAACAGCCAGAATATATACAAAAGAACATAAATGCCGGTGAAAGTGATCAGGAGCAAATACAAGAAGATTTAAAAAATATTAAAATTAACGAATTGGATGATGAAGAATTTTATCGTGTTATTGACAAAGTTAAGGAATTACACAAGAAATATGTGGAAAATAGAATAGACAAATTAGAATGTCATCATAAATGTATGAATGAGGAATTAGCTAAAGAAGAATATGGTAAAGAATCCCGTAAACATTTAGTACAAGCAGCCGCCTTATTGGGTATTTTGGAAAAGGAACAGATAATAGAAAATTCTACAAGTTTTGTAGAGTTTGGTGCTGGAAAAGGCCAACTAGCTTTTTATTTAGCTAAATTATTAGAGTCCAAACAAAAATCCCAAGTTATTTTGGTAGATCGCATGTCTTTACGCCATAAAAAAGATAATAAAATAGAAGATCGCTCTCTAGTGCAACGTATAAGAGTAGATATAGCTGACTTATGTATGGATAAATTATCCACCCTAAAAAATTCCCAACATTGTGTGGCTGTCTCTAAACATTTATGTGGTGGAGCTACAGATTTAACCTTACGCTGTATTACTCAAGCTTCAGAGAAATTTACTGATTTTATAATGATTGCATTGTGCTGTCATCACCGTTGTGATTGGCGTTCCTTTGTAGGCAAGCGGTTTTTTAGGGAACATCAAATTTCCCAGCGAGAATTTGTGATAATAACGAAAATGGTTAGTTGGGCTATTTGTGGTACTGGTATGAGCAGAGAAAGACGCAAAGCTTTAGAAGAACAGGAGCTCACTCCACAAGAAGTAGCCGATATCAATGCCAATCATCGTTTATCTTTGGCTGAACGTGAAACTATAGGTTTTATGTGTAAACGTATTTTGGATTATGCTCGTTTGGTCTATTTGAGGCAACATGATTATGACGCCAAATTGCATTATTATGTTCCCAAAGAGGTTACATTAGAAAATGTAGTATTATTGGCGAGAAGAAAAGCAGTATCATGAGATTAATTAAATAATGTTAAATAACATTTATTTTATGACATTTTTGTACGATTTGTGTACTTCATGAGTTTTTATTTAAATTGTAAATAAAAGTTTTTTAAAGTCCCCATTTTGTAAAATGATGAAAAGTAGTTTTATTTTCCTTTTTAACTTAAAAACAACCCTATGGATATAATTTGGCTCAAGGTTAAAAGAAGCGTGAAACATACCATTTTGTCCGTTCTTTCACTTTCCCAGTAAAATCCAGTAGACTGAGTATTTACAAAATAAATTAAAAATTTTACTCTCAAAAAAACTTTTAAACAAAAAGGTAAAAAACCACAACAGAGTTTTGATTGAAATATGTATATATATGTACTTTAGTGAACAAAAACTTAATTCTTTATTTTGTTATAAATATATTAATTGTTTTTTAATGTAGTTTTAGTAAGATTTGAATACAAAAATAAATTTTTTTTTAATTTTTCTACCATTTTCCTTTCATTCTTTTGTTAACTTTTTGCAACTATATGATTTACTGGATCTTCAATCAAAATTAAAAACAGTAAAATTTTCAAATACTCAGTTTATTAACTGTCATTTCTCTCTCTCTCCCTCTCAATTTTTTCTCACTTTACTGGATTTTGGGTACGTGAACGCAAATCCAGTAAAAATTTTTACTGATCAGTACAAATTTTTGGGTACTTGGTAAATAATTCATGCTTCCTAGTCAAGTGTTTCCATTATGGATTGCAGTATAGTAGTACAGTAAATTGTCAGTTGGACAATAAGACTGGTTCATACTTATAATTATTATTTGTAAATTGTATACAAGTTATTTTTTATACATTTGGGAATGCGTGAAAAAATGTTACATACGAGAGCAGTCCTGACAACAAATTTAATTTTAATTTGATTCTGATTTGTTTTGCTTTAAGGTATTTTGAAGTTTAATCACTTATTGAAGCTGACTCATGTAGGCTTTCGAACAAACCCAATAACTACAACAACACCAATTTAAAATAAAAAAGTGCAAGGCGAATTGGAAAAGTGTTTAAGGTATGATTTTTTAAGATTTTTTTTTTAAATTTGCTTTCATAATTTATTTTATTAACTTGGTTTTCAACTGATTTGTCTTTGCCTAAGCATATGCTACATATTTTTTTATTAAAATAAAAACACTACCCAGCAAAATATATTGGAAGTTGTTTAAAATTCATAGCATTTTCATTGAATACAAAGTAGTCAAAGTCCTGAATTTATTATTCCAAATCAGTTTATTTTAGCAAGCTCTAAAAGTAATAAATAAAAGTCACTATTTATAACCAAATATAAACTGATTTGAATCTAATTTTCACAAAAATTAAAAAAAGTTTATTTTCATAAATTTTTTAATGGAACAGTACATATGGGCTTCTTAAAAATCACCTTGATGGCTACTGAAATTTATTGTTATTTTTTAAATATATTAATGTAATTATAGAATGATTTCAAAATTGGTTGTAGCTTTATATTGCAATAAAAACGATGATTTTCGTTTGAAATTGATGAACATTTTGTCAAAAAAGTTACTTATTCAAATAAAAGCATAATTTTTTTAGATTAGTAGAGTCTTTCAACTTCATTACCATGTTCAGGACAAAAACATAACAGCAGTTGCAGAAAGTAACGAAATCTATTTAATCAGATCATAATTACAATGTGGGCTATGTTTGATTAATCTATCGTGGTGTATTAATCAAGCAGTTCCTGGAAGACATATATTCTAGTTACTCATTGTGAATTAGGATTTAATATTGTTTGCGATCCTTCGATATTTTTAAAGGATTTTGTTTAGTTTTTTAAATAATAGTTAGGGTTAAAAAGACATCAGACTATGCTTAAACATTCTTTTTTTATGAAAAATCTGAAATAATTTTAAATGTCGTATTTTAAGAAGTTTTTATAATTCTTTTTGATCTTAGTTGAAACATACAAAAATAATTTTATTAAGATTGAGAAATGGTATTTTTTGATTTTTTAAATAATCTCAATCTCAAAAAGACAAAAGTTTATGTTGAAGTACACAGTATTTATGAATCTAAAAACAAAATTTATATATTATATAATTTTCCTAAAAGCAAGGAAACTAGATGGTAGATACCAGTTCTAGTTCTAATATTTTATAAAAGGTGAACTTAGATCTAATTTAAAAGAGCTTATTTAATGGTGATTGCTATAATATTGGTCATGGTTATTGATCCAATAAAACATTTTTGTTTGTGTTCACCAAAACTTGGTATATAGCAGGAGTGGTCACGAAAATTGCTTCAAGGGACAAATTTGGAAATTCACAGATCTAACAAGGTTCACAATATACTAATTTGGTAAAATACCCGATTCAAACAATATCATTAATAAAATAAATGATAAAGTACACATTTTGTTTGATCATTTCATACATAAAAATTTCACATACTTATTTTCAGAGCAACCAAAAATATATATTATCAAAATTTAGAAGAACTGTTTTTGCATCGATCTGTTACAGCATATTTTGTCATATTTTCTCAGAAAATCCTAATTTTAGAGCATATTTTAGCAATTTAAATGGTATATTTTTGTATATTTTAAGAGAAATTTTTTTCATATTTTGCACCAAATACATAGAATTTTTACATAATTTGAAATTTTCTTTTTGCTGTCTCATATGTTATTCATAACAATTTTCATCTTATAAATTGATAAAAATTTTGCAATTTCCTAATACAATGTATTAGATTTGAATGTATTTAAGTGAAAAAAGAAAATATTTTTTAGCAATTGCTAATAAAAATCAAGTTATTTTTAGCATGAATAATATATAATTAAATATTTAGTCAGGAAAAATTATATTTTGAGAACATATTTTGTACTTTTTTTGTAAAAATTATTGGTATGGTATTTACTTTATAGAACAATTTTATTTCCACTTCAAAAAAAGTATTTAAAAAAATAAAATAAAATATTTGGTACTTTGATTATTTGATTAATGCATGAGTTCTGTACGATTTTGGTATGTTAATCTCGAACACATTTGTTTTCTATAATTTTCATTATATTTTCACAGCAATTGTCCCAAAAAATTATATGTCCATTTTTAAATATTATATCCAATAATTCGAATATAATAAACGATGAAGTTTAACAAAAAATATAAATGTGAATTAAAGGGTGCAGAGAATCTGTATAAGATTCCTCAGGCATTTAGATAAGCTAAACGCAGACAAAATGTTTAATAATTTTTAAAATACCACAAATTGGCAATATATATATATATATATATATATAGTTTCGAGTCTTAAGAAAAAAGAAATTTAAACTATTTTCGCAGAAATTTGGATTCAAAAAGACAACTTTTTAATAGACTTTTGAACATAATAGAACAGAAAATTACTGCAAAACTATTTTTTATTCAGAAAATTTCAGTTTATTCAGAAAATTTTTTAAAGAGTGCATTTTGCACTGAAATCCTCTTATGAACCGAAATTTATGGTAAAAAAAGTAGCTCGTTGTAAGAAATTATAAGAACATTTCTTTATAACTATCTCAAAATTACGAACATTTTGAAACCTATTTCACAATAGATAGTTTTGTTACACAAAAATGTGATTCTCGTTCGCATGTCGAAAAGGCTTGTCTTTATCCATTCCCGGGAAATCTGGATTGATATTTTAATTTCCCGTAATTCCGGGAATTTCCGCCAAAAACAATTAAAAATTTAAAAATATTTATAAAATAATTCAAATAAACGATTTAACCGTCCTTAAACCACTAAAATAAAGTAATTTATCATTTTAAATATCTTACATACATATAAAACGTTAAACTAATTCAGTTCTCTTTAAAATGTTTCAATTTTGAGAATTAGAAAATATTTTATTATGTTTATAGGGTTTTTAATTTCCCCATATTTTCCAACTCCGGGAATAGGGATTTTATTTAAGGCATTCCCGGGAAAAATACAATATTATTTAAAAAGCATGAAAACTAAAAAGAAATGTAAAATATACATTCAATTTGCATGCAAATATATCTACTTTGAAATAAAAATAAATGTTTGAAGGTGACTATTTTTAATATAATTAAATAAATAGTTTTTTATAAATGTATCTGTTGGGTAATAAATAAAATATATATTTATACTCGTATTCATAAACAAATTTTAAATTTAAATTGCATTTTAGACAAAATTTGTATAGAAAGTTTATTTTATTTTATTATTTTTTATTTAAATTTATTTCAATTTAAAAGTTGTTTGTAAATACGTTAATATTTTTAAAATGCTTATTTGGAAATTAATTGTTATATTAAAAATATATTCATATCTACATCTATAAAAAAAGTAGTAATAAAAATGTTTTACTATTTAAGTATATGGTTATTCATCATCGACAATAAAAACTTTAAGAAAGAATTCAGGATTTGTTCGTCACAGTTACAGAACGTTTGTTAAGAAACCCTATAAAAGAATGTCTTCGAGAATAATTTTCTTGAAATCTCATTTGGATCCCGATCAATTTCTCCAAGACTTAAAAATAATAATTTTTTTAGTCTTAAATATAGAAAATTTAAGTAAATTTTTTTTAATAACATTTTACTAAACTGTTTAGAATTAACTACAACGGACTGGGTGCAAAGCGTATATTTCCTTGGTTATGATCAATCAACGTTTTTTATAGAATTTTTGATTTTTAAAAATTTTAAAAATGCACATTTTTGGTAGTTTTTAATTCCCGGGATTTTTTTGTCGGGAAGTGAAAAAATTTGCTAAGTTTCCGGGAAATTTCTTTAAGAAATTATCGAGTTAAAACCCTATATGTATATAACAACTCCCCCGAAAAACAATTCATAAGTTTGGTTTTCACATTGTCCTATTAGTAAAAATTCCTTTGAGCTTTTTGAAGAAGTAAGCTTTGTTGTTGAGAAAGCCCCAAAGAACTTTTAAAATTTTAGGAAGCTATTTTTTTCCAAGTTTATAACCCATTTCCCTTATATTTTTATGATACACTATTAGTCCATAGCTAAGGAAAACTTAAGCTTAAAAATTCAGTTTTTGGGCAATTGGACTCTAAGTTTTTGTAATTTATCTGATAGAAAATCCATATACAGTTGCTAGTTCGGATACTGTTACGTTCACGTTTTCACTGGTGCTTTAAAAATGTAAATTATTATTTAAGATTGTCAGACATTTTATGGAGATTACTCTTACAATTACACATTTTCAAATCGTTTAATAAATATACCTTTCAAATGTCAAATTTAACTGCATACTTACTTGTCCTTTTGCAACATATATTTTTTTTTAACAATGAGGAAATTTGCAGAATCTAGTTTTTTCTCTTTAAAATATTCCCATAAATAGAAAATAATTCCATTTAATAATTTCTATTTATTATACAAAATATGTTTAAGATTCAAAAACTATTAAATATGTTAAGTTATTTCCTTAAAAATATTTAAACTGGAAACAAAATCAAATAAAATCAATAAAAAACAAGTGTAAAAACTCATTACGTAAAAAATGAACCATATATGCATTAGAAAATATAAAAATTTTATATATAAAAGAAATCCCGTGTATTTCGGCATGATTTCTCGGGATTCCGGGATTTCCCGTGAAAAACTCTAGTGAGTGTCACATTTGGTAGTTTCAAAATAATAAAAATCTAGTTTTTAAGATATTGGACCGAAATTTTATATTCTGTTAGTAGACAAAGGTGTAAACATTCCCACTAAAAGTGGGCGGGTTAAGTCACTGCCATTCCCGTACTAAAAAATTATTATTTTTCGTTTGAATTTCGAACATATTTTAATAACTTTTATTAAAATAGTAATGCTCTATCTTAATGTGTGTTATCTTATAATTTTGAATTAATTTTTAACAAATTACTAATGTGAGGTACCATATATTTTTTCTAATATTTTAAAAGATTGCAAAAAGTCGTAGCCAATATTTTCAAATATATTTTCGTGGATGTGATTTTATATACCAATCATATTTTTAAATTGAAAATCGGTTGAACTTTTTAGTTCTAGTCCATTAAAAATGGAATTTTCAATATATATATATATATATATATATATATATAAAGATATATATATAAATATATATATATATATATATATATATATATATATATATATCTTTTTATATTAGGATTTAGGAAGAAATTTTACATTATTAAAAAAATAGTTTCAATATTGAAATGATAATTATAAATATGACATTGTAATAACAACTCATCCTGTTTGCAAACACTTTCTATACAAATTCAATATTACATTTATCAAATACACTAGTAATTTCATTTCCATATAAATGAATACAAAAAACATTCTCTAATAACAAATTAAACTTTGAAGGATTTGTAAGTTAAATTATTAACGGATAACGAATTTGTCCTACTTAAGTATTCAATAATATATAATGTTATGTGGTTTTAAAAATATAATAACAAAAATTAACCCTCTAGTTATAATTATACTCGCATTAAAAATAAATAGTCTCACATTAATGAAAAGAAAACCATAATATAAACAAGTTTTTTTTTGTAAATAAGTAGTAAATATGTTTATTAAATGCAAAAATATTAATATTGTATTTAATTTAATTTCCATGTTTCTTAAAGTGTCAGTCGAATATGACAGATAATACTTCATAATTGATATATGTTAACAAACTAACGTATAACATATAAATCCAAATTAGCACAAAAGAAATAAATTGTCTTAAAAGGGAAAATTTATGAAAAAAAAAAAGACTGACGTTAGCTAATTTGTTTTATTTTTTTTTTTTTTACTAAACATCAAACAACTGTAGTAATCAGTGTTGCCAGGATATGAGAAAAAAAGAGGCTAAATTGAACTTTAAAAAAAATCAAAAAAAGGCTAGATGCACCAAAAAATAAAACTAGAAAAAAGTTACAATTAAAAAAATAGAAACTTATGTTTTCTTCTTTTCAATAGCTTTTGATATTTTTTAAAGAAATTGCAATAAATTTATAAATACCACCCAGTAAAATGACACAATAAAAAATCACCCAAAAATTCCCATAAAAATTTGAGTTATATTTCATAAGAAAAATTATCCAATGGTTTTTCGTCATTTTTGAAATATAATTCCTTTTGATTAAGCATTTCCAAATTTTTGAATGATTTTTTGAATGATTTTTCCCACTGATAAGATTTTTTCTCCTTTTTTTTCATAATATTTTCTAAGCACTTTTAATTTGGAGAAGGAAGCGCCACAAGCGAAATATATATTTTATATATATATATATATATATATATATATATATATATGTATATATAATGCGAATAAATATACAAAAATGCATAAACGGGTGATTCTGTAAAAATTAATAAAATAAAATTAGTAATAATAAATAAGAAATTATTTTCTTCTTTGTTGAAATAATATCATTTTAGCCTTTTTAAGGCTATCTTGAGAGACAAAAAAGGTTAGAAGTTAAAAGGAAAATTTTTTAGGATAAAAGCAAAATAAAAAACTAGACTTAGCCTTAAAAAGGCTAAACTGGCAACACTGGCCGTAATTGGTTTAATATGCCACCAGTATTGTTTTATTTTTATTTTTCTAACACTACTTGTAGTAATTAAACAAAAATTTATAATGCAAAATGCAATAGGGGAGATGGATGGATGAATGGTTGTCTTTAATTAACCACCAAGAGATACTTGATATTAGGTGTAGGCGTAATGGCAGACTTCACACCTACTCATTAATCTTGGTCAATGATAATGCAGTTGTTAATATTAACTGTACCAATAAATTTATTTAAATGAATACTATAGAAACAAATATGTGAAACAAATAAATAAATATATATTTATGTGTGCACTGTTTCTGGCAAAGACGAACGTTTCTAGGTTAATTCTATTGTCAATGGAAAATTTAAATAAATAATGATTCAGTTTGTGATATTTACTTTATTTTGTGGTTATTTAGAGTTCATGGTTGGGGTTTCCCGGATATAGAAAGAATTTTGTTAAGGAAATGACAGCTAGTCGGAAATATGGTAGTAGTTTTAAATAGATTCAAAAAGATATTAGTAACTAGAGATTGCATCACGGTATTCCCGGAAAATTTAACATTTTTCGTGTCCCGTTATCCCGGTTGCTTTTGGTCCGGGAATCCCGGGAATTTTAAAAGTCCTTAAACTTATGAAAACTGCTAGAATTTTAACAAAAACTATTTAGTTTAGTATTTTTTTTTTTTATAAAATGTGACTTAAAAACTCCTTTGGAAACTGAATTATAACGACAATTTCATAATTGTGTGTTAAGACAAGGGATGACTCTATGTGACTTCCATTCCATAATGTTCTTATTTCAAATTCATTTAGTAAACACTTTAAAGATACTTATAGTATATATGTTAGCACTAGAGACCACTAAGTGAAAAAGTATAATTGATTAAAACGATCTTGTCATAAAATTGTCAATAATATTGACAACATGCTGAATTTGTCTTGCAGAAATTACATAAGAAAAATATATGTATCTAAAAAATTCAAGAAACGGTATAAGAAGAGACTATGACAAGTCATAAAGTATTTAACTAAGATGATTATCAAGAAAACTGAATTTAGTTCTTTTTGAATTTTAGTCGAAAATAATAAAAACGGTGAGTAGTAATAAATTGGTTTTATAAAACAAAGACTATAATTTTATGAAGAATTTTGGAAATCACTGCATGTATTAACTAAAAGCCTATACAGACTTTTCATATTAATTTTTAGTAAATTTAATTTTTTTAAAAAATTTAACAACTTTTAAACGAAATCCTATATGTTTCTCAAAAGTTCAACTTAGATCGATTAAGGATAACTATTATTTTTAATACGAGATACTGGGAATTCCGGGATGTTGAAAATTTTGTTCCGCTTTCCCGGGAAATCGAAAAGTCCGAAAAATTACATACCCTATTAGTAACTGACTAAAAAAATTTGTTAAAATATTGACTATAGATTCAATAATCAAGAAGGGGACAAAATACATACAATAGAAATTTTTTTCTTTTTTTTAGTTCTAAGTATACAAAAAAAAAAAAAAAAAAAAAAAAAAAAATATGAGTAGAATTTTTGTAATAAATCATTATTTGGTTTAAAATAAAATTTTATTAAAATAATTGTTTCATTTTAATATTTTGTTTTATTGGTTATTAATAATTTAAACTGTATAAAAAACAAAAACAACTTTCTGTATTTTGACAATTTCAGTAAAAAAAAATTTATTTATACAAGTCATATAACAAAAAAATATAAAATCCAACATTTGAAAGCTTTTAGAGGTAAGTTGTCTTAATTTTCGTACAGATTTTTGTAATATTTATAATAATTGATATTTATGTATGTATGTATCTTCTAGATGATCAAAAAACAATATGAGTCGATTTAACAATACCTGTTCTTATGGGTGGTTCAACTACCTCTTTATATAAACCTTGTGTGTAAAAAGTCATGCTTCTGAAGGATGTGTTTTGGAATTGTATTTAACCGATACCAAAGTTGATTTTTAGCTAAAGTTAGAAATCTTTCTTGACTTCGACATCTGCCTAAGTTCTCAGAAGATGTAGCATATCCAAATCTATCGTCGGAAACTATCTACATGTTATCGTCTCATGTTAAAAGCGAACATATTTATATGGGTCTGAAAAAACGTTTCAATCCATTTCATATTAATTTATTGCTTTTGTCATCCATCTTCTTTGATTCAAAACTCTTGGTATACTGAAGCTAAAATTGATTGTAGACCAATACCGAAGGTAGAGGAAGTAGAGGCAGTTGTTACAACTCTTGTCTTGAATGATTTCCATCTTTTAGGACACTTTGAATGTAGTTAAAATAGTTATTCAGGCAAAAAATAAGTAGTTTATTTTTGTTTCCAATTATACCTGCTAGCTTACCAGGAAAGCAAAGTTTTTGCTGCGTAATTACTACAAAACAACTTGTCAATATTTTACTCATAAAATCAACAAATGTATGAAAATGTTATCCATTTTCATACTATGGACTAATATTTTTTAAGATTTTTTCATAAACTTGAAACTTTATCGGTAGGAAACTAAAGATCTATTTTGATTTTTTAATAATTTTCTGCTTATTAATAAACATCGTTTGAGTAGTATTATTAAAAATTTTTCAACGGGACACGAAAGATGTTATTTGTTTAGTAATCGATTTTCAATTCTATTTTGAAAAAAAATCTTAAAAAAAATTTTTTTTGTAGGAAGATGTTTTAATACAGCTGAAGTTAACACAGAAATTTTTACCTGAGGGCTTTTTAAATTTAACTAATTTTTTAAATTAAATTTATATGCAAATTTATAAATAATTTTTTTCTAAGATTTAGAAATTATTTTAGAATTTCAAAAATTTCTTTAAAAAAAATAATTTTATTCAAAATTTTAATTGGAAATGATGTAGTATATATGTTTGTCTATTTAAATAAATAATAAGTCTGTATAAAATATTTTCAAAAACATATTGATAAAAATATTAATAAAAAGTATTTTAAACAAATTGAATTTACCTTGATTTTTTCAGCAGCAGATTTTAACAGCAGCATACTTTTTTCTTTTATTAATTATTAATTAATTTTAATTGTTTTTATATTGTATTATTTTTATTTATTATACATTTTATCAATAAATGTACAGAGGACAACAAAACAATTTAGATGAAATTAGATAACAAACAATTTATTTCATTAGTTATATTTTATATTATTTATTGCAGTAGATAAACATTATTTTACCTTTGTCTAATTATAGGGAAAAGTTTAAATTTTCACGAAAATTTTGGAAATATGTACTTGAAAAGCTTAGTCAAATATATATAAATCTGAAAAGAAATTTTGCTTGATGATGTAAATGATTCTGCATTATATATATTATAAAAAACGAATTTCGAATATTCTCTCGGTAAGACGAGCAGTTAGGGCTCGATTTATTCCAAAAATAAAAAGGACAAACTTTGAAAAATAAATTACGGTTATATTTTATCTTAAAAGGTAGATATTTTAACTTCTATTATTTAAATATAATAAATAACTTAATAAATTTTAAATCAAGTGCAGAAAAAAAGAAAGGGTCAACAAATTCCTTAGTATTCAAAATAAAACTTATTTAAATTAATGCAGATGAATTTTAATAAATTATGTTAAAGTCACTTGTTGTAATAATGAAGTTTTCTGCTTTTTCCCATTTCGTTCAATCGAAGATTTGTTGGAATATTAAACTTTCCACAGTTTTAAAAAATATGTGGAAATAAAAATAGATTCACAAATATACGTATCAAATAAATATGTATATGCCTTGTATATGTAACGGATTTAGTCAGCTGACACGTTAATTCACGTTGCGAATCTACTAACTGAGGCTTAATGTACTGGGTTTTTGAATACTTAAAAAAAACTATTTAAACAAGAAAAACATATGCAAATGTATAGACTTTGCAAGTCTCAAGAAAAGGTAAAAAAATCTTTAAAATGTATATATATATAGTTGTATTGTGTCCTACTGTATATGTTATTTAAAATTTTAATTTCAAGATTGACTTTAATTACCGCAACCGATTAAATTCTTTAACGCAGAAGGACATTTCCGCTAGAACATTAATTGAGATTATTGCTGTCGTTATCGCTGAATTATATATTCGATCTATTGCCGCTTTCGAGAAATAGCGTTTTCATTACTGAAACACCGAATTTCGATTCATCTACTGCTGCCGATTATAACCGATAATTTTAACGTATTGAAATCGAAGCCAATATTTTATGTCTTTTAATATTTAATTATAATCATTAAATTCTTAGTTATCTTTATTATTATTTAGTTGTTGTTATATAATTATTATTTATTTCTTATTTTTTTTTTTTAATTTTAAAACCTGCCCTAATATTATTCATAATTATAAATTCAAAAGAATGTTACAATCGTTTTTTATTTTTAATACTCGTATACGTAAATATGTATATTTAAAAAATTAAACAGATTTTTGTAAAAAAATACGTTATAAAAATATAAAAATAAAATACAAATATAAAATTGTCGATGTTTTTTTTTCAAAAAATAAAAAATTCTGAGACTAAGAAAATTGATTGATTGAGTAATTAATAATCAGTTAAAATGTAAATTTTCTTATCAAATATAGAAATACGATTTAAGATGTATTTAAATTTTATATATTGTGCAAATTTGGTTATTTAGAATTTAATGGTTAAAATTAAGAAAAGAAATTCAAATAATTTTGTATAGAATTATAAAAATAATTCAGTTAAAGATTGGAAAAATGAAATAAATTTCAATATTTTTAAATTATTAAAAAATTACAGTCTAACGAACTCAATTGGACTGAAAAATTTAGTTCGTTATATCTATAAAATTCTAAAAATTTTATTTTTTTAGCAAAACACACGCATTTCATTACGATACTAATATTTAGAATTAAAGCGTATTTTCTTCCTCTAAAAATGGGTTGTATTTATGATTTTAAATATGTACTAATAAATTTAATACATCGGGAAGTATATTTTTTAAATTGATAAGTGGCAAATTGAGATAAATTATACTTTTTATATATACATATATTATCGAGGTTTCGAAATTGGCATGTTTTGAGATCTTTAATCTTTGAGGACTTCAGTTTTATTTTTTAGCTCTTCCGATAATTTATATTGAAATTAAGGAAAATTATTTTTATTTGTAATACAATTTAAATTGAAAGTTATTTCTGTGGGTTCATTATAAACGTAGTTTGTTGTGTGAAATATCCTTCTTGGGACCATAAAAATGTATTTGTTATTAAAAAAAAGTATTTGTATGGAATATTTAGGTAATATCAATTGGACCGAAGAAAAATGTTTGCTATAGCCATAATTCGTATAACCGTGTTCGACTGTACTAATAAATGAAAAACACAAAAATATTTCCAATTAAAAAATTTATTAAATCAAGTAGATGATTGAATTAATTGAAAATTTAAATGAGAAAAAATCATAATTGAATTTTACTTATACTATTTCTTTTATTTTTGCCGAATATATTATTTAAATTTTGATGTAAAATAAAACAACTGTGTTGGTTAAAAATTATAAGGTAATAATTTTTTTCTGTGTATAAATTATACTTTTTTTATTTTGAAATTAGAATAAGGAAATTTAATTTCATTATTTTTTCCGAAATAAACATCATTTTATTAAAGGCTCTAGTATATATTATTATTGTTATCATTATTATTATTACTATTATTATTATTATTATTATTATTATTATTATTGTTATTATTATTATTATTATTATTATTATTGTTATTATTATTATTATTATTATTATTAGTTTTATTATTCCAATATAATTTTTTCAATCACACTTGAATAAATTTCTACATTTAACTTACTTTAATAACAAAAACCTTTTTTCTTATTTTTATTTAAATTGCCTTATTTCCTTTTTAGGGAACACCCTTAATTCTTTTATTTACTCTGCTTTTGTGGCAAATTATTAAAAGGCCTTTTAGCTTATTTTCTTTTTTATCACACTACACTCACACACGTTACACATTGACGACGAGCATTTACTACGAATAACGAACGAATACAATCGACACGATAAAAACCGATGCCTTAATAAACAAAACGAGCTATCTACATTTAACTTACTTTTTTAACAAAAACCTTTTTTTTTTATTTTTATTTAAATTGCCTTATTTCCTTTTTAGGGAACTCCCTTAATTCTTTTATTTATTTTGTTTTTGTGGCAAATTATGAAAAGGCCTTTTAGCTTATTTTCTTTTTTTATCAGACTACACTCACACACATCACACATTGACGACGAGCATTTACTACGAATAACGAACGAATACAATCGACACAATAAAAACCGACGTCTTAATAAACAAAACATTAACTTACTACATTTAACTTACTACATTTAACTTACTTTTTTAACAAAAACCTTTTTTTTTTTCTTATTTTTATTTAAATTGCCTTATTTTCTTTTTAGGGAACTCCCTTAATTCTTTTATTTACTCTGCTTTTGTGGCAAACTATGAAAAGGCCTTTTAGCTTATTTTCTTTTTTATTACACTACACTCACACACATCACACATTGACGACGAACATTTACTACGAATAACGAACGAATACAATCGACACGATAAAAACCGACGCCGCAGTAAACAAAACGAACGACCCTTCAAAATAGTACACATTTTTAAGTACCTAAAAAATTTGCAAAATTCTGTTATATTACAAATTGTCTGTTCGTATAATAAATTTTTCTAATATAACAATTTAAAACAATTGAATAGTTATTTAATTTTTTAAAACATTTATTTAGTTTTTCTTTACTAAATTTTGTGGTATAATATTGAAATGTGTGATTGATGCTAAATTTAAAAGTAAAATAAAAGGGGGATCAAGTGAAAGTGCGATAATAATGTTAGATCCCTCTTAATTGCTACATTTAGGTGTAGGAAATTGAAAAATTATGAGAATAAGAGAATGGAGTTACTCAACTATAAAAGGTAAATATGTAAATAAAATCTGTATAAATATTTTTATTAATAAAAAATGGAAATAGTATTTCGAAAAGGAGAAGGAATTATGCAAACAATTTTTTTTTTTATGGGTTAACGATATTAAGAGCTGTTAAACATGTATTAATATATTAATAAAGGTATTCAGAAAAATATATAGTAAAGGGAAATATTAGAAAAAGGGGAAATATTAGAAAAAAATCAATCTGATAGCACCAGTGTATCTCCTATCTATCAGTATATTTCACTTAACTGTGAATAAAATCAATATTTGTGCATCAATTTTAAATATACTTATTTTTTTGTAGCACCAGGTTTATGTTAAAGATAAAAAACAGAAACTTTTTCTGCCGTTTTCACTTTAAAGAAAAAAAATCTTCAATTTTGCAACAAAAAATAATTTTTCGGACTCTATTTTCACTATTTAGAGAGACTTGAATACATTTTTAGTCCGCATCTTTTGGTGTATTACTTATACAAATCGTACACACCGTTCTTGGTATGTGGTGAAATATACTCGTGTAATGACCGTATATGGGCGAAATATTAGACATGACCATAAAAAAAATCCAGAACTGATGGGAAAAAACAGAAAGCACATCAAAATCCATAAATTTAAATTGTTCGTCTTTAAGGGAGGATTTTTTTTTGCGAATCAGTGTTATTATTAATTGTCGATATAATATAAAAGGAAGTTATTTTAAAAATTAAATAAAACAAGTTTTTTAAAAAGTGCCGAAAAATTCTCATTTAGCAAAAAGGAACTAAAAAACCTTTTTCATTATTCCTTTAAAATAATTGTCGACATATACATATATAGAACATTATTACTTTATTGAAGCCACAAACAAAATAATTATTTAGACAATATCATCCCTAAAATTGGCTGGTTGTACTAAACATCCCTAAAAACCTACTTGGAATTTAAAGTTCTATAGTCGAAGTTCTCATATCTCATGCCTTCTAAGCTTAAAAAAGCTATGTAATTAGAATTTCTTATTAGATTGTTAAACTTGCTAAACTTCTTCACTAACTTGTCATCATTTCAACATACGAGGAACTAAGTTATTAAAGCCACGAACCTTTTCTTACTAATCGATATTATGACAGCTCTGTTTTTCTATTTTATCTTTACCATCTTTAATTTAGACAAGGAGATGAATGCAACAAAAAATTTCATGAATGCCGAATGTTACATACACTATCAAAAATCATGGCGGAAACGAAGTAATGAATTTTGCAAATTTTTACTTTCCGGTTAAAATACACAAATAACATTTTACACAACAATTAAACACTTTTATTACACTAATTAAATATTTAACTATATTTTTCACTTCTCTTTTAGAAAGTTTAACTAAATTTTATACACTTTTCCCGTTTTAATTAGACCGACAGAGATTTCGCGTCCGATCGCGACGACAGTTTCCTATTAGACTAAATAGAAAAGGAATAAGACAATTAAAGAATATTAGAGTTGCCATTATATTGAAAAGTTAATAACATTTATGGGAAAGTGTATAATTAAAAAGGATGAGTATAATATGTATTTCTTTTTTTAATAATAGCTTTTGGCTGATAAAAACATAAACTAAAAAATTTATTAAATTAAGTTGAAATTGGTATGGCTTAAATAAAATATTGCCCAACTTATAACAACTAATATTAAGTCTATGAAAAAAATGTCAAAGTTTTATTAAAATATTATTTTAACGGATTATATAAATAAGTAAATTATTTTAATAATTATTAAATACTGTTTAATATTAAAAATAAATATAAAAAAAAATATAAAAAAAAAATAACACTGACCTTTAAAGAAATCCTCCTTAAAACAAAAATTTGTAGACCATAGGGAATTTGACGTGTTAATCAAGAATCCTCTATCAGTTTTCTTCTACCACGTACTAGTTTTGTTCACACATTTCTTTGTTTTTTTTTTTGGATTTAAATTAGGAAAAAAATGTTTTCCAACAAGTACACATATGCAAACCATTTTTTTTCCAAAACTGTATGAATTTTTAATAGGTTTATGTCACTTTTGAGATCGAAAAATATAAATGTAGACCATAATTATATTTTTAATATTATAACTAACTGCAACTTCTTTCAAAATATATCGGCTATGAATTTATTTTTTTCCAATTTTGAGTAACTTTTTGCAACAAAATATACCTATAGAAAACGTGTTTTTATTCGAATTGGTAAGTTTTGGCAAAATTTTATAAATGAATATAGCGCCCAACAAATCATAATAATTTTGGTTTATAATCTCTTGCTGGAACAATGCGGCCATTTTTTTTTATTTTCCAATAAAATTCGTATAGATATTTAATTTTTTTTTAAATATAAGAAGACATATCATTTTTTGCCCATCATAACAGCCCGTCTAGACGTAACATAATATGTAAGATTTTTGTGTCAGAGAGTGTCAAATTCGCTCTCTGAGAGAATTATTTCACGTGTAGATTCAAATATTAGTATTATAAGATGTATTATGAGACTGTTGTGATGAGATTTCTCTACACAACCATCTTATAAGATGAACTGTCAAAAAAATACACATACACGAAAGTTTGCTTGTGTGTGAGCATGTGTATTTTGGAAATTATTGAAAAACAATATTATTTTGCAAAATTGTTTAGTTTTAGTGTTTGTTTTACATGTTAAAAATCATTTTTATAAAAATTGTGTTAAAAAAGTGCGAATTGCTTAAATAAAAAGGACATGTTTACTCTGTAACTGATTGAAAATAATAATATCTTATAGGATTTATTAGAATACGTGTACCCCTTCTTTAAGATTTAACATAATATAAACAAAATGTTTACTCTCCTCTGCCGGCGTTATCACACATATTATATCAGCGTTAATCTCAGTTGTAGACCTGGGGTAATGTAAGAGCAACATATTGTAAAACATATAAAAACAGCGAAAAATAGAAATGATTATAAATAATAATTATTATGATTCAATTTTGTCATATTGTGTTCGGTTTTATGCTTTGTTTTTTCATGTTATGATTCTAGTTTTACATATAATTTGCATTCTTATTCATTTATGATTTGATTTGATGTTATTATATTATTATTCTATCTTATTATATTATACCACATTGTCATATTACGATTATTATGCCATTCTTCATATTATTATTCCATTTTATGATATATTAAAATAAACCGTATTAATAAAAAAAAAGTGTTCATTAGCCAAAAAAGAAAATTTACAAATTATTTATTAACTAATTACATTAACTGTACCACCGTATGTGGTTCAAATGCAAGATATGTTTTTTAACTAAACTCTTTAATGGTAGTTAGTCAATATCTTATATTGCTTGAATCACACCTTATATTGCTTGAATATAACCAAACCTTGTCTAGTTATATTTATTCATATACAAAATAAATGAGAATTAAAATGAAGTTGAAAACAAACATTAAAAACAAAATATATTTAAAAGCAAAAAAGTTATGAATTGTTTCACTAATTTTGTGAAAAGGATAAGTATTCTATTTATATTTGAAACATTTTATTGTAATGGAAATAATTTTTCATATTAATAAAATTTTGTTTCTTGTAAAAATATTTAAAAACAAATAATCTTTGCAGTCAACCATATTAATTTTTTTTTGAGTGTAAATATTAAATGACAAAATTTATGCAAAAGCATTGTCAGCATCATGAACACAGTATTATTAAAATTCAATGAAATTAATAATGACAACATAATATTGTTGTTATGATAATTCTCTAACCATGTTTTATCTCTCTTCAAAAAGTTAACACGTTCACTTTAAAAAATTATTTTTTAATCAACAAAATTTGTTCGCCTTTACTTCATCGCTGGCTAAAGCAAAATAATTTTTTCAGAAAAAATGCAATTTTATCTCAATTGAAAAATTTGAGTTTGGGTTTTCAGATCTCTGTGTGAGAAAAAGAAAACTCGCCATAAAACATTAGATCTTGATTTATAATCAAGGTTTCATTTCATTTTGTGTGAAATTAGAAAAATAAGAACTCAACCAAACCAAAAATAATTTAAATTTAAAAGGTTTTCAAATAATGTTATTTCTTTAGTACTGACTTATAACGTTTCCTTTTTCGCTTTTTTTTATACAAAATCAGGTTTTTATTAGTTATTAAAATTCGTTTTAACAGTTTATCAATACAATTTTTCTTTTTGTGTTACAAGATCTTATTATAATTTTAATAATAATTTGACTTTTAACTCGATTTCGAATAGTTGATAAGTTTCGAAAAATTTTTTAACAGGCTTTTATTACAATTCGAAGTAAATGAAAATTGCTAGTTTATAATATTTATTTAAATAAAATTAAATATTTTATTTTTATGGATAACAAAATAAAAGGAATCTGCCCTTGTTTTGATTCTTCTTGAAATATTCAAATGCATATAAAATTATAACTCTAAAATATTTCCTGTTGTCATAATATTTTTCATGATAACATAACATTCATATATATGTAAGTATTTTCTAAGTGTACTTTTATCAGTTTTTTTGGCTGAGATATTTCTCAGTTTAGTATTTTTATTTATATTTTTCACAATTTTAAAATTCAATGAATATTATTCACACGTACACATACCCTTTATTGGACACAATTAACTGTTATAATCATAATAATTGAGAAAGGACATACATTTTATTTAAAATTTTTATTTTTTACATTTCAAAATGTCACTTTTCATTTAGGGTATGTCCAGCAAATTGCAATGTACTAAAAATGGAAAGTTAAGAAAAATGATCTAACGTTGTTTTGCATTTTCGATAATGGTATATTACTCTGCTTATATATCTAAATTTTTCGAGACATTAAACAATCTTAACATTAAACTACAAGGCAGACAAGTAAATATATTATATGAATTTGATTCACTAAGTGCTTTTATGTGCAAAATATCCTTAATCCCCTCTACCAAAATATTCCTCAATTCCACTTCTGAATAATATCTTGGATTTATCTAATGTTAAAAAAATGGAAATAATCATGTTTTTTAGTTGTTAAATAATTAAACTTTTCAAATTGAGATGTTTTTCAAATATTAAAATACATATATTAAAATATATGAAAATAAAGAATCGAATTTGATGTGATAAATGAAAAACATAATGTTAAAAAAAAACATGCGTACATAAACATAGTGTAATACATAATTCCTTTCAACGAAAAATATGGAGACATTGTTATTTATTTTCATTTATCTCTTTTTTAGCTTTACATATTTTAAATTCTTTACAAAGGTTAAATACTATATTTAATAGTTTTTAATAGTATATGTTGAATCTTATTTTAATAATCTTTCCCGTAAATACCAATATATGTAGTAATAATTGCAGCTCTATTTTCCTGTTCCTATTCTTCTTCTTTTTCTTCTTTTCCTAGTCAAAAACCAATTACTCAACTTTATCACCTGTTGCTGCTTTTCCTTTTCCTTCGGGCCAGAGATGGAAAATACAAATTTTAAAAGTTTCTTCAGGGATGGAAAATAATGATTATGTAATGGTTATAATAATTTGTATTTATGTTCATAGATAATGTTTTCAATACATTTAGTGAAATGTTGTTATTATGTATATGTAAAAAATGAGATATCGATTTTAAATTTGGGAATTATGGGAAACATTTTTTAAAGAAATTTAAAACATATATTTTTAAGTAGACCGTTAAAAATTAAAGTTTTAAATAAATTTCCCAAAACGATCATTTTAATAATATCTATAAAAATAAAACCAATATTATTATTTTAAATTTTTCATTTAATTTTTTTAATATGTATTAATAAATTATTAATTGTATAATATTTTAAAATTTGTATATTTATATATATATATATATACATATTTGTATATATATTACAATTTTGTGTTAAATTAAAATTAAATTTTATTATGAATTTTTGGAAAAAATAATATACTTCAGAACAAACTTTTTATTGTTATTTAAAAAAAAAATTTAAGAAAAATATTTTTTAGTGAAAATATGTTCTTTAGTGAATTGAAAATTAGTTTTTTTTAGTGAGAAAGTCCCAAAAAATTTAGTCTACTAGGAACCAGGAATAATTATTATATATTTTTTTTAACTGGGCTTTGACTGAAAAAGGCAAATATTTTTTAAACGGATCTATGAATTTTGATTTAAGTAAAACAATTTTTGTTTGATTAATTTTTGGGTAAAATATTTTTTTAAATAATTTATAATATTGAGTATATTAATTATGTTGTATTGCTAAATTTTTTAAATAAATTTTCAATAAAATGATAAATAATGTACTATAACTAAGATAAGATATTTCTTTCATCATTTTATGCTAATTTTCCAAAATTAGGACTATTTTAGTATACAAGACGAGTAGATGGTCACTCTAAAATTTACATTTACAGCCCATCTACACGTAACAAAATATGTAAGGTTTTTCTGACAGAGAATATCAAATTTTCTCTCTGAGAGTGTTATTTCACGTGTAGATTCAAATATTAGTATTATAAGGTGTATTATGAGACTGTTATAATGAGATTTCTCTACACAAACATCTTATACGTCGATTCCACACTAGAGAAAATTCTATCAAGACAAACGTCAAATTTTAATCACTATAAAAATTTGCCTAATGTAGACTGAATTTGTCAGTGTTATTGCAGCGTTAAAGCAAAATTGTCAGAGCTCGAGCACTAAAAAATTTGTCTTGACGTTGCTTAAGAAAAAGCGACATTTTGATTTTTGTTGGTTTCTTACATGGTTTATTATGATATACGTTTTCCCCTATAATTGATAGAGATAAAAAATTATCTGCAATTCAGGCAAACATTTGACGTCTGTCTTGATAAAAATTTCTGTAGTATAGACTCGACGATAAGATGAACTACCAAAAGAATACACATACACGAAAGTTTATACCTGTACGCATATATATTTCGGAAATTACTAAAAAAATTGTTTTTTGTAAAATTTTTTTCTTTTAATTATTGTTTTACATATCAAAAAATTTTTATAAAAATTGTGCATTTATTAAATAAGAAGGACACGTTTACTCTGTGACTGACTGAAAATAATGAATTCAAATTTCAAAAAATACAAATTTATACAAATTTCCAACTTTTGAAAACGTTTCAAACAGCAAAAACTTTTATCGGAAAAAATGCAAGTTTAGAAAAAATTTCGTTTAAAAAAATGGTGCCTTTAATGTACAAAAAATGATTATAAAGATAATTATATGTATGCGAAATTTTTTGAAATTTGCAGTTTTTCCATACAAATTTCTGCCGTTTCGTTTTACAAACCTTAAAATTTTCATTATGAATTATACCTTGTACTTTCAATATTATTAAAATATTTTTAATTTTTTCAAGTAAAATTTGAACTATTAGTATTATAATAACATTGAATTTTCCAGTCCTGGTTTAGTCTAATAAGAATCTTTCTTCGTGATCGGACGTGAAACCTTTGTCGGCTTAATTAAAACGTGAAAAAGTGTATTAAATTTAGTTAAAATTTCTAGAATGTCAGTGAAAAATATAATTAATTGTTTAATTAGTGTTTTGAAAGTGTTTAATTGTCGGGTAAAATGTTATTTATGTGTTTTTTTCGGAAAAATAAAAGTTTGCAAAAATTTTTTTTGCTTCCGCCATGTTTTTTAAGTGTGTATGTGTCTAATTGGAGTTCGTCAATTAGTTTTTGTTGTAGTTGTATTCGTTCGTCTTCTTGTCCAAAATAAAGATGGTAAAACAGGTAAAATATTAAAACAGAGATGTTATTTAAAGCAACGATAAATTAGAATAGAGCTTTTGAGTTCCATTCTTTTCTATACGATTGTACGTTAGTAAGGAAGTTTAGTAATTTTTACAATCCAATGAGAAGTTCGAAGATATTTTAAAGCATTTTTTTTTTTAGTAAATAAGGACTTTAAAGTTAGAACTTTAAATGCTAATTAGGATTCGGTGTTGGTATTTGATTAAAAGTATATTTCTGTAGTGCGATTCAGTAACTTTTAACGATTCGACAATCGCAAAACTTGCCAATAGCAATTGTTGTTTGCAGTAACGATTGTGTGATTCACTAAGTACTCTTAAACGATTGTATATAACTATTATTTCGTGTGGCAGCTCTCCATAAGGAAATGCCGAAATAAAAGTAAGGTTCAAAACCAAATAAAAAAGAAAAACAAATAAATTTGAAACAAATCGAAGTTTGTTTAACAATTTTAAGACCGTGATTGATTAAATTATGTATTTGATATTGATTAAGATGTGTTTCTGTTAATGGTTTTCTTTAAAATTACCACTACTCCTAAAAGAAGATTCGCAAACGTAGAAGCGCGGTCTATAACCATGAATGCGCAGACTACAACCACAAAACAAAGACTGATTCATTGGGTTGACTTTTTGGCTAATTTTTGTCAATATATTAACAACACAAAAATTTTTGTCTTTAAGTTGACGCAAACAAATATCGTTAAAAATGATATAGAATAAAGAAATCGACAATTTTTTTGTTTACTTATTTTAACGATTCGATTATCGTTAAAACAAGTTATTGAATCGCATTACTGTAGTGCGATTCAGTAACTTTTAACGATTCGACAATCGCAAAACTTGTCAATAGCAAGTGTTGTTTGCGGTAACGATTGTGTGATTCACTAAGTACTCTTAAACGATTGTATATAACTATTATTTCGTGTGGCAGCTCCTGGTTACATATACACTATGTACTGAAACTTTAAGTACTAATTAGAATTTCGTATTTCATATTGTTTCAAACCAACGGTTCTCAAAGGAGAGTCCGTGAGCCACAAGGGTTCAGTACAAACATTTTAGAGGGGTCGCGACGACCATTTACTTAAATACAAAATTTAAAGCATTTATATTTAAGGGCAAATAATTTAAATTTACTCATAAAATGTTTTGAAATTTAGTAAAAATTTCATCGAATTGATGAATTTATATAGGGGTCGAAAGTAACCAAAATTACAGTTAGATCTGTGTGTGTGTGTCCAATTAAACTAATATATACCAAATGCAATACAGGGCAGCAAGATCGACAATACTTTAATCACAATTTTTATATTCTATGTATATTTTTTTAATACAAAAATATGATCTCAAATTGATGATGATACCTAACAAAAAATCTTCTTAAATTTCAAATAATAACTTCCTACACAACAGAAAGAAGAGTTCACAAATTGGAGATTGAATTAGATACAAAACTGATTAAAATTTAATTCTTAAATATAATTCAAAGGCGGTTGAAAAAGTAAAAAAGATTAATTTACAAATAATTTACGAAACGTTTTCAAACGTTCAAAATTTGTATGAAGACCTCTTGGAAATTTAGATTTTTTCTATACAAATTTTTTCAAACTGTTGTCGTTTCGTTTTACAAAATGAGGTTTTTGATTCTAAACTTTAGACTTCATTTGGAATTTTCATTGGCATTTTGTATGAAGAATAATGGGAAATACTTTTAAACGTTGGAATTTTGTATGAAAAATACTGTGATTTTTTTAAACTTTAATTTTTTCCATACAAAATTCTTTCGTTTTAAAACGTTTCGTTTCTCAAAATGTGGCCTTTAATTTTAATGAATGTTTAAAGACCTAATTTTGTAAAATGTTTTCAAACGCCTAAATTTGTAAGAAAAAAAATTCAAATTTCAAGAAATGTTATCGTATTATTCATTATTCATACAAATTTAAAATTTTGAAAACATTTCGCTTTACAAAATAAGGCCTTGAATATTTTCTCATTAAAGACCCTCATTTTATAAAACGAAACGTTTTCAAATGTTTGAAATTTGTATGAAGAATACTGGGAAATTTTATGAAATTTGTTTATTTTCGATATAATATTCTTTCGTTCTAGTTTGGTTAAAAATCAGAAATAAAAAGCGACATTTTGCAAAACGAAACCTTTTCAAACGAAAGAATTTTGTAGGGAAAAAATATAAATATCAAAACATTTCCCAGTATTCTTCATAGAAATTTCAAACATTTGAAAACGTTTCGTTTTATAAAAGGAGACCTTAAAATCACTAAGTGCTAAAGGTTTGTGCCTTTAATAACATATTTCGATATACGTATTCTCTATAGTAAATATCATAGCAAAGTCCAACATTTTACCAACTTTTGAGCTAGATATGTGACTATTTGATCCAAATTAAAGATTCTAAGCCATTAGCGAATAAAATAAAAAAAAAAAAAGATTTAAGGTCTCATTTTGTAAAACGAAACGTTTTCAAAAGGCAGAAATTTGTATGGAAAAAATTATAATTTAAAAAAATTCCCAGTATTATTCATACAAATTTTAAACGTTTGAAAACGTTTCGTTTTACAAAATTAGGACTACAGAAAAAACAGTTTAAATTAGGGAGGTCAATTTTATAGCACAATTATGCTGGCTGAATTCACACGTATTCTTAAGCTCTTTCATTCAGTCGTTGTTAAGAGTGCAAAGAGTACAAAATGCACTGGAACAAAATTATGGAAATAAGTTGTTTGGTAATTAATAAGCATCAATTTCTTTAATATTAATGTTTTAAGATAAAGTTGGAAGAATGTGAATTATATTTTTTTATGACAATATTAATAAATTTAATGTAAAGAATGCAAAAATGCATTAAAAATATATTTTATATAATAAAACATTATGTATAATAGAATTCTTTTTTATTTACAATTCCCAACTTTTCTTTGAGTGTATTTTTTTCACACCTACTAACATAACTACATTTTTAGTTATTGATATTCCAAATTTAAATATTAAATACATAGGCATTTAAGTAAGTATTTAAATAATCCAACTAATTATGTCTCCACCCTTCTTCAATCCGACAAAATAATGCTATTTGCTATGATTTATGCTTATTTTTTTTTTTTGCAAATCCATTACCATCTGAATATTAAATGCAGTTAGTTAACTTAATTAACTGATATTTAATCAAGCTAGACATTTAAGGAATTAATTATAAAGTGCAACATTGTTTCTATAGACAGATAAGGAACGAAGAACAGCGATCATAATGCTATTGATTTCAAGAATTTGTAAGAAATAAGATGTCTGATTTATATAAATTAATTTGTATTTAAATATTATAGACTTTACTGACAAACTTACTATGTGTGTATGTGTGTGTTTGGATCATTTACAAATTACTTATACATTGAAATGTAAATTATAAATGACGTCAATTATAAAGCAAATGCCAAACCTAGTTTGCATTTGTCTTAAAGTGTCAATTGAAGAAAAAATAATAATAAAAATAATAAAATTAAATAAATTTAAATTGCAAAAAAAAAAAGAAAAACTAGTAGAAATAAATATATTAATTTTTATTATGATCACCCCCAGCTGAGTACCAACACATTGTTTGTTGTTGATTGTTTAGACTGTCTAGTGAAAATTATAAAATAACATTATAAAAAATACTTTCGATTTCATTAAAATTACGATTTTTTGCTGTAGATGTGGTTATAAAAGCTAACAATATTTTTTTTTTTTAAGCAAAAGGGCGGTATTGACTATCTAATCGGTGAATTAAATTTAAACAAGTACAAGTACTTATGAGTAAAATGTCTGAACGATATAAATAGATAGTCTGGCTGTGTATCGATCGATAGTAACGTCTGCTTGTCATTGATATTTTTATTTATTTAGAAATGTATTGCATTCAATTGCATATTACTTAAAAAGGGTCGAACAAAAGTCTCGTGCTTCCTAAACACATTCAGTTAATTGGAAATTTTGTTAACCCTTAATGTGAGGTATTAGAAAATTGTATTTAGTTATTGTGAAAATACTACATATAATTTTTATAAATACGAGTAATTTGAAATAATTTGAAGAGTATTTTACGACCAAATTTCAATGAAATATATGGATCATAATCAAATAAGTTTAACCTGGCTGAAACTGATTTTAATCTTTAATAAGTTTTCTGGCAATATTAATTTAAATAACTAATTTAAACTCGAAAGACTTAAAACTAATAGAGTGCAAAATTTTAGAATCATAGGTTTTATTGTATAATCCTAATTATTATTCAAAGTTCAAAAACTTAGAAAAAGAGTTAAAAATTACTTAACTTTTTCACATTCTTCTACACTTTTTTTTCACGCGTTTATACTTTTTGATCTCATGCGATCTTATATAAACTAATCGGACTTTGTGGATAAATTCTACATCTTCTTTGTTGTTGTACAAACTTTCAGCATTTAAATGCAGGGTAATCAAATTTTGATGACAACATTTTTTTAGTTTTTTAAATTTTTTGTTTTTTTGGGCGGGGATAGAGTCCAAAAAACCAAAATTTATTTAAATATTTAAATGCGCTTTTCAGCGCAATAAAAATTTTGAAATAGTAACTGATACTTGTTGTAATTTTGTAATTATGCGTAAGTCAGTTTTTCGCGAGGCACATTAACAGTATCGTATAGAATAGTAAGAATTGCTACGTGAACTTAGTTTTTTGTTACTTTACACAATAAAATCGAAGGAGCATTAAAAATAAATGTAATAAAAAAATTTAATGGAAAAGTTCTTTTTGTTTTTGTATTTTTATGTAGCAAATTGAATTTAGATAAATCTTCCATATAGAAATATAGGAACGACGATAAATATAATTGATTGGGACCATAAATTTAAATCAAATGTTGTTGATATCTGTAGTGCGATTCAGTAACTTATTTTAACAATAACCGAATCGTTAAAATTAGTAAACAACAAAATTGTCGATTTAGTTATTCTCTAACACTTTTAACGATATTTGTTTGCGTCAACTTAAAGACAAAAATTAGCCAAAAAGTCAACCCAATGATTCAGTCGTTGTTTTGTGGTTGTAGTCTGTGCTTCCACGTTATAGATGGTGCTTCTACGTTTGCGAATCTTCTTTTAGGAGTAGTGGTCATTTTGAAACACATCTTAATCAATATCAAATACATAATTTAATCAATCACGGTCTTAAAATTGTTAAACAAACTTCGATTTGTTTCAAATTTATTTGTTTTTCTTTTTTATTTGGTTTTGAACCTTACTTTTATTTCGGCATTTCCTTATGGAGAGCTGCCACACGAAATAATAGTTATATACAATCGTTTAAGAGTACTTAGTGAATCACACAATCGTTACTGCAAACAACAATTGCTATTGACAAGTTTTGCGATTGTCGAATCGTTAAAAGTTACTGAATCGCACTACTGACAACGGAAAACCTTTGAGAAAAGTTTGGGAGTTTGTAATGCTTAACGAAAATGTAAACGCGTATCGAAAAATTTCAACAGATGAAAATTTCATGAAAAAAAAAAAAAAAAAAAAAAAATATTAAACAGCATTTCTTTATAAGAAACTAAAATAAAATATATTTTAGATTCGAACCACATTGTTCACAAAATTTTTAAAAATCGTAATTTTTAGTATAATAAATATTTTTTTAAATTTTATTAGGAAACCATAAAATATACCACTCTTATATCATCAAAGACGGAAAATATCATAAATTTAATTTAAATAACTGAGTAGATTTTGATATTACGCGTAACTTTTGCTAGAATTATAGGCCACATTTTGTAAAACGAAAGAATTTTGTATGGTAAAAATTCGAATTTAAGAATATTTCCCAGTATTCTTCATACAAAATTCTAACGTTTCAAATCGCTTCATTTTACAAAATTAGGTCTTATATATAAACTTCTATTTTGTAAAAATGTGTATATGTTCAAATTAAAACCGCTATAACTTTTGCGTGTCCCGCACGAAATGATTAACGCGAACTGAATCTGCTCAACAAACACAGAGTCATCATATTTTAAACGTTTGAAACATTATGTCTTTTTCCTTTGATATCAAAGGTTAGTTCAAACTTTATTTCAAATCTGCATCAAAATTGGCGAAAAAGTCCCCTTTTTGTTGAAAATGCTATTATTCTCGAATCATTATAAAATCATTCTCAAACCTTTACATTTGAGAAAAAAATTGATTTGAAATCACCCTCAAATTTTAAATCAAATTTTTGGTTTGGTGGGTACATGTATTCGAGTCTTTTTATATATGTACATATATATAAATGGATTTTAATGTGCTATATAAAAAATCAAATAAATTTTCATAATGGTCCTTACATTCCATGAATTTTATTTCCTAATTTATATATTTTTTGCCTTTTAAGTTTGGAAACAATAAGGCTTTAATGGGAGATAGAATTTCGGAATACCGTATGAGAAAGTAATTTGAAATTTCTTCAAATTGTAGTCTAAAAATGGAGTGTAGGCCGCAACGCCCTTGGTAACTTGCATGAACGTCTCTATATGATGATTTAAGGCCTCATTTTGTAAAACGAAACATTTTCAAACGTTTGAAATTTTTATGAAGAATACTGGGAATTTTTTTTTAAATTCGATTTTTTTCCATACAAATTTCTACCGTTTGAAAGCGTTCCGTTTTACAAAATGAGGCCTTTAATCATTACAGGTTTCCCAGCGGAATGGTTCAGAAAAGAAAGGTTAGTAAACTGCTCAAGTGATCTTTGCTTGATTACCACTCGTGCTTTAATGAAATGCTCAGGGATTTGTTTTTTTCTAATCCATTTGTTCTCGTTCACTAAAAGCCTCATTTTGTAAAACGAAACATTTTCATACGTTTGAAATTTGTATGAAGATTACTTGGTTTTTTTTTTAAATTATAATTTTTTCCATATAAATTTCTTCCTTTAAAAAACGTTTCGTTTTACAAAATAAGGCTCTTAGTCTAAAATCTTTTTTTTTAGTTTAAACATTTTTGAACCATTAACTAAATAATGGTTTAATTATATATATTATTTAATCATAAATGTAATTAATAAATTACCATATTTGTATAAAACTATATTTTCAATACTAAAGAAATCAACAAAAACTACAACAACGACAACACAATAATACAGGTAGTAATATTTAATAAGTAAACACTTGTTAACGTCTTTTCAATTGTTTATTAATTTATGGATCAATTTGCAAATAATAAATATTTTATTCCGTCTAAAAATACAACAACGCAGTGCAGAAATAAAATAAAAAAGTTTGTCTATAATACCAACCAGTCAGTCATTTAGTCAGTCAGTCAACCAGTCCGTCAGTTTGTCGTTTTTCTATCGATTTCAATTATTACGTGGATTTTTTTTGTTTTTATTACATACTTTATTAAAAAATTTAATCTTGTTATTAAATAAGAAAAACCTACAATAAATAATAATTATTATTAAGATTATTAATTCATAAAGACATGAACAGATTACAATTAAAATATATAGAAAAAAAATTAAAACAGAAAAATAGTAACAGTAGACTGTTTCCTATTAATACAATTTTAATTTTAAGGTTTTTAAAAACAAAAGTTAATCAGTTACTACAATTTAATTAAGGCGAAAGGAATTGTGGCATTTTTATATGAATATTTATTTAAAACATAAATGTTTTATGCTCGTATTAAAAATATACAAAATTATAAAATTGTTTACATTTTATTTGTGTTAGTCATGATGAAAATCATTTTTATACCCTACACCATATAGGTGGTTGGCTTATTATGTGTTTGTGCTGATGTTTGTAACGCATAGAAAAAGTTATCCAACACCCATTTTAAAGTATACCTATTGATTCAGCATTACTTTTTAAATCGATCTAAAGATGTCCGTCCGTTCATCTGGCTTGCTGGACGGCTTTTTATGATACAAGGACGAAGAATATTGAAATTGGTTGTGATCGGTCCATTATTTCTCCTAGCCCCCTAGTTCATCTGGCTTGCTGGACGGCTTTTTATGATACAAGGACGAAGAATATTGAAATTGGTTGTGATCGGTCCATTATTTCTCCTAGCCCCCATACAAATATCCCCCCGGAATAGAGTTTAAACACTAAAAAAATTCGGTGCAAAGAATTTCTGCAAAAGTATCAATCTTTGTACCAAATTTTAAGAAGATCGGTCCACAATTGACCCTAGCTCCCATATAAATCTCTTTTCCGAAAATTACTTTAACGTGAATAAATCCCATAAGAATGTTAGTATTAAGTTAATATTCGACACGAATAAGTTTTATGTAAGTATAAACAACATTGCCAAATTTTATGAGAATCGGTCCATAATTTACCATAGCTCCCATATAAACCCAGGAATCGACCTAAAGTGAATACAATCATCTAGATGTTAGTATCAATGCAATATTCTGTAATTGTATATTTTACTTTACATTTAGCAAAATTGGCCACAGGTGTAATATGAATCCCCTTCCCGAATTTTTATGCTCGTACACAATAGTGTATTGTATTATATAGTCGGTCTTGACCGACAATATCTTTCTTTATCGTTATTTATTTAATAGTTTCAAGCATATTTTATAAAAAAATTCTATAAACCTTTGATAAAATTAAAATTTTATGATTAACCTTCATGCTATTGTAAATGTAAACTTACCTAGGCGGTCTGATGACTAAACCTAGAAAAATTTGTTGGCTTTTGGTAATGATTACTACTTATTAGGCTCATTACCTGGTAATGAGTTGTAATTATTTTTTCAATGGAATAATTATTTACCAGTTAATAACGAGTTCATTTAGTGCAATGGATCAGCTCGCTAAAGTGAGTGCGTAGCACTCAGAAGGTTGTCGGTTCAAACCCAAAGTAAACCCATAGTTTTTAGGAAGTTATTTGAATATATATTGGTATGTTAAAACTATTAATTACGCACACAAATTTAACATATACATGTCGTAGTGAATAATATATTCAAGTTTTAACTAGGTTCAAGTCTCAGTTAAGTCAACATTTTATTTTTAATTATTTTTTTTTACCAATTTTTTAGCTTTGCAGTATTTGTAGTTTTGCAGTACTTAATTACTACTTCTTTGATTGTTTAAAAGAAGTACCCAGTAAAAATTTTACTTACGCGGTAAGCCAACATATTACATTGCCAAATGGCAATTCGTGTGAAGAATTCTTCATTCTCCTTCCTTCATATGGCGATGACAAAGAATTCATGGGCCCCCATTACTAAAGTAGTTACCGCCTTTTGGCAATGTAATATAAAAGAAAAAAAGTCACTAATCACCAAAATAATTCATTCAATTAAAATTTGTTTAAATTTGCTCCTCTCACTAAAATTATTATATCAATTACTAACAACTGTAAATAATGAGAAACAGAAAATTTTTTCCAATTAAAAAATGTATTAAATCAACTAAGTAGATGAATTAAATGAATTAAAAATTCAAATAAGAACAAAATCTTACTTGAATTTTATTTTTACTATTTCTATTTTTGCTTGAATATATTAATTAAATGTAAAATGAAACAACTGTGTTGATTGAAAAGTATAAGGTAATAATTTTTTCTGTAATGTTGGCTTACCGATTAAGTAAAGTTTTTTTTTATGTATAGAGAAAAATATAGTAAATTAATTTATTAAATTTGTTGCGTAGAGTTCTTGTTAAGAAGGGACATTTACCTCAATTTAATATCCTATAAGTCATCAGTACATGCCAACGCTTTGGTTGGTTAAAATTATTCAATACCTTCTATTAATCAGCAATAAATCATTCATGCATGCTAAAACCGATAATCCCAGATCCTTTCTATTCGCTTGAATATTAGCGTCCCACGATGACAAACACTATCAACTACTTTGTAATATCAAATTTCACAAAGTTCACGCTGGATCTTCTGTTTGCGAATGAATACCAATTGTTCGATAATTTCGCCACCAAACATCGGCACCTTGTTTGGCAATTTCATATGTATCCTTTAACTTTCACTTAATTCTGGGTCATTTACCACGCAGATGCTAAGACGATTTTTAGTTTGCTATTCCAATTTATACTGAAACATGATTTCACAATATTATTTCTATGGATATGTGGGTCAAAATATCAAATATAATTTATACGCTTGTCAATTTTTTGTTTTTCATTCGATTTTAATGAAATCAAACTTTTCTGTGAACATATATTTTGTAATTTAGAATAATAAAATATATATAAAAAATGAACTGATAGAATAACAAAATAAGGAAACGAAAATCGCAAAAAAACCTTTAGAAAATTAAAATCGATATTTGTCCTAAGCAGTGTAAACAGTTTAGTCTTTTTATGGTTAAATCAAGCCTTTTTATTTTGCTTTTAACCTCAAAATTTTCGCTTTAGCGTCTAGCTTCTATTTAGCCTTTTTTGATACTTAAAATTGCTAAAATGTTAGTGTTTCAATAACGAAGAAAATAATTTCTTATTTGTTATTACTACTTTTATTTTTACAGAATCATGCATTTAAGCGTTTTTGTGTCTTTATTCGCACAAAAAAATCGAGATTATTTATATTTAATAAAAATTTCGCCTGTGGCGGTTCATTATCTAAACTAAAGCTCCCTTAACTAATTTTATGTAGTTACTAAAGCGATTATTATAGTTTAAATACCATAGAAACTATTTATGAACATAATTAAAAAAATGTAATTAATGCAAAAAATCATCCAAAAATTTGGAAACGCATCATCAAAAAGGAATTATAGTTCAAAAATAACGAAAAATCACTTCAAAATATTGAGTAATTTTTCATATGAAATATAATTTTTGGGTTATTTGCCATTGAGGCATTTTGCTTAGGGTTGTTTATAAATTTATTATAATTTCTTTAGAAAAATATCAAAAACTAATAAGAACGATAAAAAATAAGTTTTTAAATTAAAAAAAGTGTTAGCGTTTTTCTGGAATTATTTCTTGGCTCATTTAGCCTTTTTTGACCTTTATTAAAGTTCAATTTAGCATCTTTTTTCTCAACTCCTGGCAACACTGGTCCTAAGATAATTTTCTTAAGTTTTTGTGCTGCAACATTTAAATAAAAACTTTTGTTATATTGCTTTTGTTATTCTTAGCTTTTATTTGACATCCATATTCCGTTCATATAATTTTGGTAAATATTTTATAATTTATTTTAAAATTGTATATTTTTTAAAACTTTTAAGTTTTTTTGAGAGAAATTTTGACTTCCTGAAGAAAAACTGAGTTTTATTATGTATGGGCTTTAGTTTGAAAAAAATTTTAGAAAACTTTTGCACTATGTTGTAATTAAACGATCGTCCTATATCAAAAAAGTTTTTATAATATAGTTTATTTGCCCTATAAACATATATGAATTATCTTCATTATATGTGTAATTTTTTTAGGAACTAAAACACAAGCATTTAGTCAATGGATAGTCATTACCAGGGCAATAAAAATATGATAAATCATATCTTTTCCCGGTCTTCAAATAAACTAAATTGTTAGTTATTTATCCGTTTTAGACAATTTTAAGAATTTTGGCATCGATTTTAAAAACTTTTTTTTCATATTTTGCTTCTAATAGCAAATGTTGGCACATTTTGGGCTTAGCAGCATATTTTGTCATATTTTCATAGAAAATTTTTATATTAGAGAATATTTTAACAATTTAAATGACATTTTTTTGCATATTTTATACTTAAGAGCATAATTTTGGATATTTTACACTTGAGAGAAAAATTTTGCATATTTTGTATATAATTTATTAGTGATTTTTTATTTTATTTTTACATACGTATTTCAAATCCGATTAGCTTTAAATGTTTTTAAGCAATTGCTAATAAAACTCAAGTCATTTTTATCATGAATATTGGATAATTTTAATTTTTAAGATCATATTTTTTAAATTTTCATGAGCATAAAACAATTTTTATAGAGCATATTTTTGGTTGCCCTGGTTTACACCAAATGTGTAAATCTGAATCGAAAGTCTTTATAAATATGTATAAAAGTTTCTACTATAAAATAAATATTAAATATTTCTAAAATATATATACACTTGTGAATTGAATTGTAGTATAATCAACTGTTTGAGAGTATCGAAAGACTCGAGGGAGCACATCAACACTTTTCAATATTAAATAGTATTAAAAAAAGTACCAACGTATCAACTTTTCCATCCCTGACTAATACATTCAAATTTTTACGCCATCTCTTTGTGCCTTCCACTGCTTTATAGTAAGTGATATATTAGCTACCGAATATAAATTCATTCCGGAAATCAAATATAAAAAAATCACTTTATTTTATTGTTTTAATATGAAGTACATTAATTTTAAAATATTGTTTCCCCTATTATTGCTTAGTAAACAAACACTAAATAAAAAAATAAAAGAAATAATAGAAAAAGAAAACAAAAATTGGAAAAAATTTCTGTAACGAATAAAATAAGTAGTCGAATAACGAGTTTTATTTGCAAAACAAAAATAAAAAATGAAGACATATTATAATGTTGCTTAAAGTTGGTTTAAAGTAAGTACACACCTACTTTAAAATATTTAAAACACTTTTGTTATGTTAATGCTGATAACCATTTTTAGATTCAACTTTAAGGAATTTTGCTTAATGAGGATTTGTAAAGCTGTATTGTTTTTTTTTTTCTTTTGCATATGGCTGCAAGTAATTAAATTGAAAATCAAATTAAAATTTACATTTTGGACCAATAATTCCGACAACTCTTTTAAATGGGAATCCTAAACTTTTTAAAGTTTTAATTAAAAAATCCTAAATTGTTCTAAAAACTAAGGTATGTTAAGAAGATCAAGATATTAGATAGCCGCAATGAAAATTTATTATTTAGACTATTCTGGGGCAAAATCTGATTTATAAAATTGCGAACTGCTCTAATTGATTAATTATTATAATTTAAACTATATCGTACATCTAATACAAGAGATAACAGAAATAATGAAATTAAATTAAACTTGAAAAATATTTATGAACATTGGTCACAATCATTCTTTTATTCTTGTTGAAAAATTTTATGCTCAAAACAATAAGTCGCAATTGATTAAATCGATTTAAACTTATTATTTTTTTTTAATAAGATGTCTTAAATCACCGCACACAATATCTATCTCTTTACTAACTTTGACAAGATAATATATACTCCTACTTTAATTAAAATCTATTAAAATGTCTATTACACTCTACTATGTACAACATATAACTTGACTTAATTGATCACTAGAATTTTTGCCTTAAACCAGTTAAACAACCAGATGAGTTGTTTCTATGTATCTTTTTGCATTGGTGTTTGTGAATTTGACATTTATTTTAGGCCAGACATCAACAGCCAGTATTGAATAATAATTTAAAAAATTTTATTATTTTTTTTATTTGTTAAAATCCCATCTAAACAAGTTGAAACTGAAAAAAAAACATTTAAAACAGCTGATAAAAAACAGAATCATGTATAAAAAAAATACCGGAAAAATCTCATAAAAAACTTTTCGCATTAAAAATCAAAGTTCAAAGTCAATGCTTTTGTGACTTTGTTTGTATTGTTGTTTAATAATAAAAAATAGAATATTGAATTTCAATATAGAAAAATAAATGCAAGCAAATTGAACAAATTGATTGCATTTAAAAAAATTCATGTTCACTAACACCAACAATGGCTAGCTGGTTCGACAGTGCTGCTGTTATATAGCAATTGCTTAGAAACCTTGGCTCTGAAATCGTATGAGAATTTTACTTGGAACAATTTACTCATTTTATTTTTTTTTAGATTTTTTATATTCATAAAACTTAGTATAAAAATGTTCCTGTTATGATTCAATTGCAGTTCAATGGTTGAAGTGAAAATGAAAAGAATGAAATTAATTCAAGCTAATTTTTATTTGGTTTTTTTTTGCTTCTTACATTTTAAATGCATTCATTCAGACAATTTGTAGTTCCGCTATAATAGAAAAAATTTAATTGCATACAAATAAATGACGCTTTTAATATTTTATCATTTTATTTTTATTTTTAATCAGAGGGTGTGTGATGTTAGGTTAAATGTTCTGTTGATATTTGAGCATGCACAGAAAAAAATTAAAATGGTTTTCAATTACAAGATTACTTATATGAATTAAATTTTAATTCTAATCATCAAAATGATAATATTTACTAAGTGAAAGTAGTTATTTTTTTTCTTTTTTTTTTTGAAGAATTTTAATTAATTATTTTATTATATCAATTAAACTTGTGATTAAAATTTTGCATAAATCTAAATAATGTATTTATCGTTTCGATACGAGAATTAATTGAATCTATACTAATGCACAGAAATTCTTACCTAAATTAAAACACACAAATTATTTATTTGAATTTTATAAATATTTAAAGAATACACAAAATTATTTCATATGTAATATATGTATGTATATAAATGAAATAATGTATGTAATTTTTATAACGCATAGAATGTATTATTTACTATATAATGAATAAATATAATGTGGGTAATATGTGTAATGTAAGTAATGTTTCAGTGGGTATGTGTTTTAAACATAGTAGTTACAAACTTGTGAGTTTTCTCAGAAAAAAATTCCTATTTGACTCAAATTGGTTATCTCGTTAGGACGCACCACCAAAAGGATTTTGAATAACACAGATGATGCAATCCAGGGGATGATGCACCAAATTGCATATTAAAAAACATATGACGAACCATCTCACCAAACATAAAGAATTTTACTTACTGAAGAAATTAAGAAGTTTTCATCACAATCGGCATTTTAGTGTAATGAAGCCGAGAAAGACAGAAATTTTCGATATTTTACACAGAAATAGATTTTTCTCATATATTTTTATTTTTAAAATTTAAGAGTTTTAAGCTGTTGTCAAACAAATATTCCATTAATTTAAAAGTTAATTATATTAATTAATACATTAATTGTATTTTAAAATAAAAATGATTGAAAAGTTAATTGAAAAAATTTAGAGAATATTTTTTTCTGTGTGTACAAGTAAACAAACATTTTAAATATTAATTATAATAATTAAAAAAAAAAAAAAAATTGTGTGATTGAACACTTACTTACATTACCATCAATCTCACATGCATTGAGAATAATAACATATTAATTTTTTTTATTGTTATAAGCGTATTTGTTAGTTAATCCTTTTAGGGCTGAAGTACAGCAAAGAATTATGAAATAAATGTCAAATATATAAATTTGTTGTATAGGTTTTTCCTAAAGTTTAAAACTTAGTGATAGTTATTAAAAAAACGTGATAAATTTATTTTATTTCTTAAAGTACCTGTTGGTAAAACCGCAAGAAAATAATTTGTGTAATTATATTATTAAGAATTTTTAGAGAATTATTATTTTTTAGTTTATTTTGTATGTAATTATACGAAGACTTTAAACAAAACGGAAAATATTGAATTGAGTATGTGATATATAATGATTATTGCGTTCATTGGAAATAGATGTTAATGTAGGCAATAATACACTTTCGATAAGAGTTAAAATGTTTACATACATACCAATATAATTTTATTGTATTTTTATGAGCGTAAATATATTGACTAACAAATGTGTAACATAGTTTAGCAGCAGTGTTGTCAGCATCTTTTGCATAAGGCCCACTTCTGAAAATCACTCTAACGAACATAAATTTCTTGCTTATCCATAAGCTGAATATGTTACAAGCAGTGCAACCAAAAATAAACTCTAAAAAAGTATTTTATGCTAAAAAATGCTCTTAAAATCCGAAAATGTGCCTTAAAATTAAGAAATATACTCTTAAAATATTTTTTTTTGCTAAATTTTAAATTATCTACTAATCCTGCTAAAAATGACTTGATTTTTCTATCAATTTATAAAATAAAAATTATTAGAGAATCTGATTTGAAAAACGTTTGTCATGGTAAAAGGAAAATTTCACAAATGGCAAATTATGTAAAAAATTCTATTGGGTGCAAAATATACAAACTTTTGTCTCTTTAGTGTAATAATACAAAATTATGCTTTTAAGTGGAAAAATATGTCATTTAAATTGCTAAAATATGCACTAAAGTAAATATTTTCTATGAAAATGTGACAAAATAATATTCAGGCCAAAATATGCAAAAATTGGCTATTAGGACTAAAATGTACAAAAATATGCGGTAACAAATCTATGCCCAAATTCTTAAAATTGTCTGAAACTGTTAAATAACTAACAGTTTAGTTCATTTGAAGCCCAGGAAAAAATATGATTTTGCATATTTTTGGTTATCCTGGTTATAAATAACACTAGTCATGTTTTATTGAAATCTTTACATAAATTTAGACTTTATTCACAACTACAACAATAAAATCATTTGCAAAAACAACAAAATAATTCAATATCAGTTAATAAAATCCTTTTCTTTTTAATGAGATACTATCACTTAATTCATTTAATTATGCATCGATTTTATTGAAATAAATAATTTATACAAATTTAATTCTGTTTTCTAGCAGCCGTTTTAAATTTTTTAAATGCTAAAATTTTAGTATTTCAAAAACAAAAAAAATTATAAGAACTCCAATTTTCAAAAAGCTGTTACATCGGCTTAATATTAGGGAATTTTTATTTATACGAAAAATTTTAAATATTTTGAAATGATACCAATGTTTTCGATTATAATAAATATATAAATAAGTAAATAGCAAATAAAAAGAAGTAAGAAAAATATAGTTGGTCAAGCCCGACCACATGATACCCGACACCATTGTGTATGTGCAGCAAAATTCGGGAAGGGGTCTTATATTAGAACTGTGGCCAATTGTGGACTGACACTTGTACTAAGTGTAAAATAAAATGTACGAATACAAAATATTGCGTTAATAATAACATGATCTTCATGAAATTTGGCACAAAGATTGATACTTATACAAGACTTCCTTATACCGAATTTCATTAAAATATTGCTATATTTAATGCATTTATGATTGTATAGGGCCGATAACAACCAATTTCAATAGGCTTCTTCATTGTGCCCAAATAATTACTCAAGCCAAATTTCACCAAGATATCTTTAAAAGAGCAATCTGTACTTTGTTCACAAGGTTTACAGGAATAGACAGCCAGCCAGTCGACTAAATGGACGGACATCGTTAAAACGAACGATATATTTTGAGGTGTAATCATAACATGGCAATGTGGTATAATAATATAATAAGACAGAATAATAATATAATATCATCAAATTATAATCTGATAGAATGGGATAATGATGTAGTAAGATTGTTCAATTGTATGTAAAACTAGAATAATAACATGAGAAAACAAACCATAAAATCGGACACAATATAATAAAATGGAATCATAATAATCATAAAAATTAATCATAAAAATTATTATTAAAAACATTTCTATTTTTCGCTGTGATCATATGTTCCAATTATAATATGTTGCTCTTAGATTATGGTCACTACAACTATATATTTTCTCTGCCTGTGAAATTTAAAAAAGTATCACAATTAAAATAGAATTTCTTTGTAATGACTCTAACGAAAGAGGAGAAATAGCTTAAATGCGAACTTCATTTTTCGCAAAATTTTGTAAAAATCGCTATTTCTTTTATAAAGAAAATTTTTAAAATTTTACTCGGAAATCCCAAAATAATCTACACTAATACCATCAAAAATTGAAAATTTCATAAATTTTATTTGAATAAAACTCAGTGGTTTTAACATTGCGCATAATTTTTACCAGAATTATACATAAACTTCTAGTCTGTAAAAATGTGTATATGTTCAACTTGAAACCTCTACAGCTTTCGCGCTCCCTGCACGAAATGATTCTACATGCATTCGAGTCACTTTATATTTATACAAATGGATTTTAATGGAATTTAAGTTTTAAAATCAAAAATTTTTGAAAATGTCTCATTAAAGTGTCTTACGAAAAATTGTTGCAAATGTACCTCTCTAGAAATGAAGACTAGTATATTTTTGTAAGATTCTCAAAATATTGTATTTGAATGTTTTCATTTACTTGAGTTGGATCATTTCTTTCAATAGCATCATAAAAATTTTCGTTATAAGAAAATTAACTTCAAAATAGAGATATATTAATACTTAACATATGCATTTAAATATTTCTTATATCTTTTCTCATTCGCGAAATATTAAGATTTTATTGACAATTTTTGTCATATTTTTGTAAATAATTTGTACGCAAGTATTTATTATACTTTTAAATATCAATGAATATATGACAAATATAATAAATTGTCTTAAAACCGCGGTAGTAAACGAATAAAATCAAGTCTTTGAAGTTATTTTTATTTACATGAATTTATAGTTTTTCGATAAATTTATGCTTCTTGTGGCATTTATTTTCTTAACAAAATATTTATTTGCCATAAAAATTAACTTAATCTATCATAGACTGGTGATCGCAATATATTAGGTTAATACATATATCAATAGTACTAAATAAGACCACTCTAATGATGTTCTAAAATCTAAATTACGATGGAAAATAAAAAAAAAAAAAAAAAAAATTACTAAAATCTTCATTTTACGAGAATGAAAACTAAATTTAGAAAAATTATTTGCTGATTACGTATTAATCGGCATGTATATATTACATATTATAATTTGTTTGATAAAATGTTAAAAATTGTTTAGACTGTTTATCAAAAACCATAATTTTGGAAGTATTTTGATAATTGAAATCAAATATTTTGGGGATTAGTTTAAATGCGAACTTCATTTTTCGCAAAATTTTGTAAAAATCGCTATTTCTTTTATAAAGAAAATTATTAAAATTTTACTCGGAAATCCCAAAATAATCTACACTAATACCATCAAACATTGAAAATTTCGTAAATTTTATTTGAATAAAACTCAGTGGTTTTAACATTGCGCATAATTTTTACCAGAATTATTATTAAAGGAGGACCTATTTGTTTTATAATAGTGAACATAATAGGAACGATACTTTTAATTTAACCTACTTTTAGAATACCGAGTAAAAAACAAAGTGTACATAGATTTTTGATATATTTTTTTAAATTCTATTTAATTTACTGATGTAATTTTCACATCTAACAAAAAAAAAAAAAAAAATCTTTAAATGATTTTAATAGATAAAAAGTTGAAAATATTAATTATATAACCATAAAATACATTTTTCAATGACAAAAATACACACCTAAAAATTTTAAAAGTTGCACTAAATTCAAACGCGTGATTATTTTTGAGTGCCACTTGATTCCGATATAAGTTATAACAACAGCTACAGTTTGGTATACATTTTTACCTATTCCAATTAGTGAAATGATAAGTTATAGCGATCTCAGGTCATGAATACTTTTTATGCAATTTTTTTGTTAAAACCTATTTTTCGCTTAATTAAAATAGAATAGATGCACTTATTATAAATATAATTTCACATCAAATATAAAAATTATGCTAATATAAAATATGCAAAATTTTAGATCGATTTTAAATAGTAATAACATTTTTGCAAATTAATATTTTATCATGCCACAACGATTTGAAAATCTAATATAGAAAACTTTTGTGAACACGCGATACTTTAGGTTCATTGAAATCATGCTGTGAGTGTGCCTGGAGAAAAATGGCACCTTTTAGAGCTATTCAGGTTTTTTCTCTCTCTCTCTCTCTCTCTCTATATATATATATATATATATATATATATATATATATGTATATTGAAAAGGTTCTAAGCATCGCCTCCCTAAGAATCTTTTGTCCAATTGCAATGTATATTTACCAAAGCAGCCTAAGACTGCGACTAAAACCTATTATCTTGGTTGGCGAAAGAACACAGAGAAATTTTCATTATAATGGGACCTCATCGGCCGTCATTCACTATTCAACATTTGCTATGATTTATGGATGATATCTAAGATAACAATATTATGTAAATAGTCCCGTTAATAATCAAAATTATTTTTTTTTTTTTTGATCTTCGGCGAGGTAATGTAGCAAATATCTTAGCTAATCTGAGTACGGGTAGAGTTCCTACTCATTGGGCATCGATTTTGACCAGTACATTACGTCTTTTGACTGCATCTTATAGTAGGAGAGAGTCCTTAAAGAAATCTGTCTAACTGACATTATCTAACAGCAATAAAGCAGCATGAAATTCATGGTAAATCATAGGTAAGAATCTTTGGAAGTAAGGACGAAATTACAGGTTTTATTTTTAAAAGCAACCGATTGCGTCTGACAAAATATTACGAATAAACGTACTATTTAGTACTTCTAAACTATTTCAATTCTTCTAACAGTGTAACAAAATGAGACCTAATATTTTTTTTATTAATATTTACTTTAATTTATATAGCAAAAAGTTTTTATTTTTAATTGACAAATGAGACTATATTTAATATATTATATTATTAGTTATTATCAACACAACAACAGTTATCAGGTTAAGACATTCATCACTTCTATATCACAATGACTTTTAATTTTCCCTTTTTCCAATAATATAAATAATTTTTGTTTAAACATTTAAACCACGTTTCAAATTAACAATGGGTTAATAAAGCCAACGACAAATGAACATCAACCACAGCAAAAAAAAAAATGGCAAATAATTGTCGCGTGCTGTACAACTCAGCACTTTTTTTATTATTTTTTTGCTGATTTTTTTAAATATTTTTTTCTTTTGTAAATTTATTATATTATTTTTTGTTTATTTTCAATATTATCCAGATGACAAAATAAATGTATTACTAAAGTTAACAAAATTTTTATAAAAATAAAAAACACAATTTTCTTTAATTAATTTTTTCCATTACGCTTTTTTATTTTTTATTTTTTATTTTTTGTTAAATTATATTTTTATAACCATATATTTATTTAAAAGCCATGTTTGTAATGTTTACAAACATTTTGTTGTTATTATTGTTATTGTTTTTAACTTCCTAGTATTAAGTGTGACAGGTTTTGGTATAATTTCGCAATAAAAATTAGAAATTAATTACATAATATCACACTCACTCAAATTTTGTTGTAATTATAATTAAAATAATCCAGCACAAAATAAGAGTATCTGTTTCCATTTAAGTATTCACAAAATACCCTCAATAATTTATATTATACACTTTAAGTAATTTAAGTAATTTGGATGAGGTGTTTTAAACGAAAATGGAAATATTAAAAACGAAGAGAATAATTTGAATGAATTTAAGTTTTGGCAGGTATTAAAATTTATAAAATATCATAATTAAGAATAACAAGAGAACAAAAAATTTAAGCTGTAACACATTTACACTGCAATAATTATTATAAGATCTTCCTACATATAGAAATAATTGTCAGAATTTTATGTTATAGATATTATAGTGTAGATTATTGAAATATAATTAAATAGTCTTGTCATAGTAAAAACTTAAAAAGATACAATTCCATACAAGTAAGAATGTTATATACTCACCATCTGCAACTTTTTAAAATTTCACCTTATATGGGAAGTGGGTGGACCACGCACATTTTTGTTTTTTGATTTTTCATTATTTATTGAACTATTTGTGGAAAATTTCGTTGATGTACATATTTTTGGTATACAGCGTAAACCGCTGTATACCGTGTCGATTAGGCTTGCAGCCAAAATTCGTCGCATATATGAACAGTTTAGACGTAATTTGTTTGCATATTATTTGAAACTTGAATTTTTTCCCAAATGGTTGCGGCCCTTATTTGATCTCTGAATTTCCAAAATCTGACCCTTCTAGCAATTTTCGTGCCCGCCCCTGAAATATTGGATTTTAAAATAACATTGGAAAAGTCTATCCTGACAATTCGAATTTTTTTTATTATGAAAAATTCGCGATTTTAATTACTAAAGTTTTATGTTGATTTAGCCAATATAAAACTTTTAAGGAATAGATTTTTAATCGAATTGTAGGGCTATGAAATTTTTATATTCTTGTTGATAAAAAAACTCGATATTTTACATCAATTTTCTATTTTTTTGAAATAAAAAAAAATAAAATAAAATTTATTTTATTGTTTGTATTTTACTGTTATCCTCTTAAGAATTTCAAATTAAAAAAAAACATAATAAATTTAATATCTAAAATTACTGATTTAGTATTTGAAGCTAGTCAGATAAAGGCAATCTGTACTTTTTGAAATTTTTTAAAAAATTCAGAAATTTGTAAAATTCACAAAAAATATTTTAATTAAAGTAATTACTTTCATAGATTTACGTTAAAAACACTTAAACATAATTTTTGAAATACATATTTAATTTTTTTTCAAATTAAATAAAATCATCAAGGATTGAATAAAATTATTTAAATATTTCGCTGTGCAGACGAAAAGTGTTATGTGTTTTTCAACACGCGAAAACACAATTTGTTTTTTGTATGAAAGCCATACAAAACTATATACATGAGTATTAATCTTTTGATTACTTCGGAACTAATTAAGATTTTTGAAAATAATTCGGAAAATTACTTTTCAAGTTCTAAAGCTATGTTTGAAATTTCTTGGGAATATTTTTAGTTTTTAATGCCTTAGCAGAACAATGATTTTTAAATGATGCAAATATGTGCTGTAAAATTTTTGAAATACAACTAGACTTGGACTTGACCAAGTTATTTTATGAGCAGGTCAAATGAACACTTTTTAAAATCTGTAATTTCTAATTGACTAATCCGATTTACATATAAATTTACACAATCATAGCAAATAATTTTATCTGTGATGACGCTTTGCTGTCTTAAAATATTCAAAAAATTATTATTTTTCAAAATCGGAATAGTTAGTGATGTGAGATTTTTCCACATAATTTGGAGTAAATCGAATTAAATCCAGGTTTTGTTAAAATTCGAAATTTGAATTTTCAGATACGAATAACTCGAAAATTATAAAAGTTAAATAACACTCACACTAATCTTTGAAATCTTAAGAGAAGAAAATATATTAGCAAGCATGTATTAATTTTTAATTAAATCCGACTAGTCGACCACAATTTACAAAACTTGGCGGAAAAGCTAGGCTTATTAACGATATATTGTGTCCAGTTACCAGAGCTTCTAAGTTAAATGCAGTTTTCATGAGATCCCGCTAAAAAATTTTAGCTTTAGTTTATTTTTATTGTAGTTATCCTTAAGGATTTTAAACGTTTATCTTTTTATTTTACCGATATCTTTCAAGTTTAGGGGCTTACTAACTTATATTCCAACAATTTGTTATTACCAGAAAAATAACTGTCTGTTTCTCTATGTCGCAAGAAAAATTCGTTTCAAAAATTCAACATTTTTTATTTTATAAAAATATTTTTTTCATGAAGCTAAAGGAAATTCTCCCCCTCACCCCTGTGGATCCGCGCCTGTACAACGGACACCCTGTTTTTATAGTATTTGGTCAATAACTTTTTTATTTATTAACGATTTTGCTCATTGTCAGTACCAAAGAAACCTTATATAAGACAAATATTTGAGCCAAATTTCGCCCCCCCCTAGGATGAACGCGCCGGGCCCTATCCTGCTTTTAACAGACAGACAAATGGACAGATAGACAAACAAACGGACAGTCATCGTTAGATCGTCTTAGATTTTTACGAGGACACAGAATATATATATATATATATATATATATATATATATATATATACTTTATGGGGTCTTAGATGATTATTTCGACATGTTACACACGGAATGGCAAACCCACTATACCTCAATCATTTTTTAATGGTGGGTATAAAAAGAGTATTGATCTCAGTTTGTTCAATCTGGAGGTCTATAAACACCGATAAGTAAACTTACATGTATGCACAAATATGTTTGGTCATTAAACCCTATTTTCATCATTTAATTATACATACTATTTATTTATATTCGTACACAACAAAATAAAGTAGGTATAATTCATTTATTAACACATTATCATGCATGTAGTACATTTTTAATTGTTAATAATAAAATAAAAAAATAAAAAAAAATAAAGAATAAAAAATCTTCCATTATCTCCCAAGTCATGCCTGATATCATTACATGACTTTAAATCACTGTATGAACTTTAAATATGTTTCTTAAATACAATGTAAACAATTCAATTATACTAAGTTAAGACGAATTTAAAATACTCTATATTTCTAGTGGTATTTGTTTTTTAAATCACTAAAAAAATTTAATTTAAGAGATATTTTTATTGAATTTCATTCAGCTCGGTGGGCACAATTCAAACCCTAAAACTTTAAAATATCCACTGCATTTTTTACAAAATTCCAAATAATATGGCAACAAAAATCATACAAATATTTGATTTCTCAAAAAAGACATATTTTAACAGTATAATTTCCCGGGGCAAGGGAATTCTCAGTCAAATTAGATTCAGGGGATTATGGAATTTTAAGCACATAAATAACTTTTGGCCAGTGTTGCCAGAAGACGAGAAAAAATTCGCGAAATTGAACTTTAAAAAAGGTCAAACATGACTAAATGCCCCAAAAAATAAGGCCAAAAAGATAATATATCTTTTTTTAATTTAAAAAAAAAAACAAAAAAACTAGAAGATAAAATTTTGAGGCTAAAAGCAAAATAAAAAGGCTAGATTTAAACTGGCAACCCTGCTTTTGAGCCTAGTTCTAAATATATTTTCAAGTTCTACTGAAAAAGATAACATTTCTTAGAAAAAATCGAACCGCGCCGCAGAAAAAATATTTCTTTTGTCGTAATGTGTTATTTTTAATGTAAAGCCGGGAACATATTTACTTCGCTCACAAGTTCTATTTAATCTTGAAAACAGTTGAATAATATATTTTTTTATTTATTGAATAAACGGCTGGTCCGATTTAAATGAAATTTTACAAAGCGATAGTAGAGGCATAGGCCATATAGACTGGGTCTACAAAGTCCCAAAGTTGGACGCCTAGGGTATGAACATTTTTTAAAACTTTCCTGATTTGTTATATATGAACCGATTTGAAAGATTTTTATATAAGAGGATTCTACTGGTCGAGATCTGCAAAGAACATCGTCGAATGCATATCTTATTTCTTTTAGTTTACAAGATATTGGGCTTCAAATATTGAAATTTTTATTTTTTAACGTACCTAGGTAGAGTTTTTTTTACTATAGTAAATAGCAAAATTGTATGAAGAAAAATTTTTGAAAAAATATTTACAAAGTCAAAAGTTATATTGAACTTTGAAAAAAAGTCGATTTTTTCCCGTTTTTTTTTCTGTTATATACACATTTTCTTAAGTAACATATATAGTATTTATATTCTTTTTTTAAAGATGACTATTTTTTTAAAGATAAAGATAACTAAATACAAAATATTTGAAGGGAAAACAAATTTAAAAAAAACTATTCTCTTGAGGTCCAGAATATCCTGAAGTAGACCTGTTTTTTCCATAAATTTCCAATAATTTCTCAAATTGTAAAGATAGTATCAAAAAAAAAAAATATCATTTTTTATAAGGTCTAATATGTTTTTAATATTTTAGTTATAGAAATTTTTGCTTCCCGATATCGTTTGGGAAGATATAGCAAGAAAAGTAAAAAATCCCATTTTTGGAAATTCCTGAAAGTTTTTTAGGAATTGCGGGATTTCTGTTGATAAATATAAAAAAGGATAACTATGTAAAATTTCATTTAAATCGAACCAGCCGTTTCTATTCGGGAAAAATTCCGGGGAACTTACGGGAAATATTTTTTAAAAAATCACGGGAAATTTATATCGGAAATTTTCGGGAATTTAAATTATATTTTTTCCATAAAAATTTAAATTTAAAATATTTGTAAGATGATCTGTTAGACCAACTGTTTTATAAAATACAAATGTATCAAGAAATATTGGAAACATAGCATTTTATGAACTTTCGAATATTTTAACCAGTGATGCAAATTGAAAATGTTGATCGACATAAAAAGTTTTTTAAATAATAAACAAATTTTTAACCTTTAGACCAAGGTTTTCCAAATGGGTATGCGTGTGCCCCTATTATTTGGCATATATAATTATGCCAAAATTGGATTCTACAGTTGCCTGTTATTTGGATGGGGAAAAAATCTATTTATGCTTTGTATATATCAATGTTAACAGCAAAAGTAAAGAAACCACACATTATTGGTGAACTTTTAATAAAACCTTATTTTGCTGTCGTTGGAGATATAATATTAGAGAAGCCCACAAAAGAAAAAGTCATGAGGTCCTTCTGTCAGATAACTCTGAAAAAATAATTAATGGCCTGCAGTATAACGAAACGACTGATGTTTCTAATTTAAGCCAAGTTTCATTTTATTGCAAAAAGTGAAATAAAGGAATAATTATTGTTTACGAAAACTTTTTCTACGATATTAATAGGTGTACAGATGGAGACGCATTCATGATAGGATCGCGATCAGGTTTTTTAAATCACTTAAATATAAGTGCGTGATCCACCGACAAGTACTTGCTATGAAAACCTTTGCATGATATATATACAAAAGTGCTCTACATATTTTATAAAAACTAGAAATAGAATTCTTAAAGCCCTATGTGTCGATTTAAAAGCAGAACATAAGAAATTACTACTTCATATCAATGTGCGTTGGATTTCGAAGGGAAATATGCTGATGAGATTATACGAATTGAAGGCAGAAGTAGACATTTTTCTTTTATAAAAAAATTAAGATCTTTATAAAAAATTTACGGAAAACTATACTTTGCTTATATCTATAAATTTTTCGAGACGTTGAAAAATCTTTACATTACACTACAAGGCTTTTATGTGCAAAGTATCTTTACGGACAATTTCTGTGAAATTATTTTTTCTATTTTTATGAACTGTAAGTTCATAAAATCCAAATTTAGATCACATTTGGATGTGGAAAATGAAGTAAGATGTGTAAAATTTCTCCCAATAATAAAAACAAAGATATTACATTTAATATTTTATAATTATTTATGAGCTTTAAAAAGTTTATAGTTTATATATTTAATAAATGAAAGAGTTTTGATAATGAATTTTATTTAAAATAAATACTTTGAGTTTTTACTACTTTTCATTTCAATTATACTAAAAGTCAAAATGTGGCGAAAAAACAAAAATTTCTAAAAGGGTCCATAAAGCATGAAAAGGTGGAAACCACTGAAATTATTATAATTTTTTTTTTTAATATGATATGATATATGATAAATTACGAACAAACATTATTTAAAATCCGCCAATCCTACTTTGGAAACCAAATTCAATTTAAAATAAAATTGTACGAAATCTCCAATTATCAGATCTTTTTTTAAATACTCGTATATTCAAATACATATAATATTTTAATTCATTGCTAAAATGTACAGAATCTTCTATTAAAATTCCCTGGAATTACCGGGGAACAGAAAATTTCCGGGAAATTGGAAACCCTAGAGTTATTTGACTAATGTAATAACTTTATGCTGGTTTTCTTCACAATGTCATAGATTTAAATATTAGTTTTCTCCGATTTTACAAAATGTGTTTCAGAAAAAACGCATTTTTACAATGCTGATTTGTAACGACACCGGTTTTCGGACGGGTTTGCCTTCTCTACTAATTATTGCATTGTATTTTTTCTCACCTGCACATGTGGTTTAGCGATAAAAGTTGTGATGGACTTTCTAATTTTTTAATTGAAATTCTTATAGTTTGGAGTTGGAGTTATTGAGTTCTTCGTGTTAATATTTAATTTTGAAAGCTTTAGAGGTTCTTGTTTAAAAGTTAGACCTTGAGCATGAAGATCACCTCAAGGAGTTATTGCAATCGATCTACAGAGTTATTGTCATCATCTTAATCTTTTTGCATTAGCTTTAATAATTCAGAGTTCAAAGTGAAATTGAGCCGATATTTTGCAGGACTTAAGGTATTAGTTATAGCTTTTTCAACTGTAAATATATTTCTCAGAGTTGAATTTGACAGATGTTTTAACTTGATCTTGTTCTATTATTATTTAAAAAGATCATAAGATTAGCATTATTAAGAACGAACCGGCGAAGTAGTGTTCTATATTTTTTAGCTGCATTATGATTTAGTTCTAAATTATATATATTGAACCTAATTTCAGCAATATTTTTCGACTTTGTTAGCTCTAATTGTTCTTATACTCTGCGTTATCCAGCACACAGATCTTGAGTGATCAATACCCATATGAGTATTACATATATATATATATATATATATGTATGTATGTATATATATATATATATATATATATATATATATATATATATATATATATATATATTTCCCTGCAAGTAGAATAACCGAAAATAGCACATAATATTTATATAAATAAAAATAAAACAAACCTCCCGTTATCTGTAGTTATTATTACTGTTGAGGAATGTCGTCTCATTGAAAGAGGTCAATTACATACGACTGAAAACATCCATCCACAAATAAAGAAATACAATTGTAAATATCGCACAAACACTGGTTAATATTTATTTGTTTACATTCATATTGGATGGCTGGGATTCAGATGGATTTATCAGTTGATTTTCGAAATGAAATGATATGGATGATTGTATGGTACTTTACTTCGTTGTGTTGTTTAAAGCTTTTTTTTTAAATAAAATAAAAATTTTATATAGATGGATGTACAAATGTAGATGTGAATGGATATTAATTTAATTTAGTTTAAATTTCATTTAACACTTGAAACTTTATATGGAAAATACAGACATTTATTATACACGCACTACATACATATATATATTTGTAGTTTACTATGTTTACATGTATAGTAAATTTGTGTATGTATTTTATACTCATGTGTCTGTGCTTGAGATTCTGTTTGACATGTATGGACTACTGCACTATTAGCACAAGTTGTATCTAGATACAAGTATTTTTTTTTTTACTTAATAAATTGCAGTTTTAAAACAGGAAATACCTTTTGTGCATAATATTGTAGTCGTATGTATGATGTAGTCTGTTTAATTTTTTTTCTCTGCTATATTTTCAGACTTGTTTGTTCATTCGCTATTTATTGTTAGTTATTGTAGTTTGCTGCTGTCTTTTATAGTTTTATTACTTGGCATGAGATAAATCATTATAACGGAAGTACTTGTTACTGATGTAGAGAGGGAAAATAAAAAATAAAAAAAAAATGTCTACTTGTGTGTGATAAAAAGCATAAAATACTTGTAATAATATTGTATTTCACCGCAATAGTTATGAGCGTAGGTGGTAATCATTATTGTAAATACATGACAGACAGAGTGATAGACGCAGACCTATTGGGGAGATGATAATTTAACTGTTATTGAGATCAAATGTTGCTGAGAAAATTTTATTCATCATTATTACAGGCAATTGAAATGTTGTTTTTGGGAATTTTTAAAAATATGTAATTGACAAGTAAAATGGTAGTTGGGAAACTAATATTCCTCATATTGCTTATTTGTTGCAACACCGTCATAAGTCAAAAAACTCAAATTTTGAGTTAACAGCACTAATGCATAGTAAATAATGTGTTTATTAACCGACAAAGTCTAATATACAAGTTTTCTGCATTTCACGCATGATCGCAATAACAGAATTTTGTCCAAATTTCTACACTTATTGTGTATTCCTCGCAACAACGTATTATTTTATTTGTGCTTCAACATAGTAAAGTTTTCTTGAAAAGTGATTAAAATTGGCTATTACAGTAATTTTTTTCATCCTAAATTTTTAAAAAATATATATCAGCTTAAAAACTAAAAATGCGTTTCCTGAAATAATAGATTTTTTGAGTTATGACGTTGTTGCAGCAAATGACGTTTATTTGGTTTAAACCAACGGTTCTCAAATGGGGGTCCGCTACTCACAAGGAGTTCGTACAGACATTTTAGGGGGGTGGTGAAGACTATTTATTTAAACACAAAATTTAAAGCATTTTTATTTAAAGGTCAATAATATAAATTCACCTTTTTATGTTCTAAGAAAATATAAAATTTTAAATCGAAAGAAAACAAAATTTACATCCATTTGAAAGATTAATTCAATTATGAATCAATATTTATACTTTGGTGAAACGTTTCATTTTTGATAAGTTACTTTAAAAATACGACCTATTCTTAGTTCCAATTTTTATATTTTACTCCTTTAATACAAAAGCTAGATCTTCCCAAATGTTTAAAGTTTGAGAATAAATAAAAACAAAAAGAGAAACTACTTCACGAAAAGAGAAATGTATTCATTATCAAAATTGTTTCAAACTTAGTTCTTAAATATATCAAACTTAAAAATATAGATTTACAGCTCTGTCCTAGTATTAGTTAGATTTATGAACTTTTGCCTGAAATTGTCAGAAAAACTACAAAATGCAAAGTAATTCTGAGGACACTTTTTGACTAAAAAATATAAATCTAACTAATAAGTATTGAAAAAGAACGTTTTAATCATTTAGTTCTAATTTCATAAAATTTTTAAGAGTTTAATGTTCTATATTTTCCTAAATTTAGTTATGTCTTTAGGCTTAATAAGATTTTTTAAATATTTCTCTTTTTTTCTTTTAGGTTTAGGAATGATATGAAAATAACTTTTGATATCAAATTAAGAAAGCTTGACTTTCCTTGGCATAAAAATGTATGCATTTATTTTTATTTTATTAGATTTCAGAATGATTTAAGATTAACATTTGATATCAAAATAATAGAATCATACCTCTGAGCCAGTTGCTCTTCAACCGTAAGAGTCACATTATTCTCTTTGGGCCCCGTTCTGGTCATAGAGTCCTATATACTCATTTTATTTCAACCTAAAGATTGTGCTCCCCAAAATTGCATCAGTGCAAAATCAGTTCAGTTTGCAGCACCAGACATTGGTTGTCTCAAAGTATTCTTTATGGCTATTACACAAAATAATTTTTTTTCTGCGGTGCAGGATTTCTCAGTCAATTTTTATACACGTGGTTATGGAGTTTTTTTTTTTAATTGACTCTAGCTTTCGAGATAAACCCTTATATAGGAAATTAATAACATACTGCAGTATATTTTAAAAATGATTTGCCTGATTTAAATCAATATAATGCACAGTGGAGCCTTTTGCAAAATAAATGGTAATAAATCTGAATAAATGGTAAACTGCTCGACCGATCTCGTTGAAACTTGGGACATCGATAGAGGAGGAGCTAAGCTTTCCAGAAATACATATCGGAGCTTGTAAGTTTTAGAAATGTGAAGCGATTAAATTTTTTTTTTGAATTCTACTGGGAAAAACAAAGAAAAAACATGTTTACTGCACTATAATATCTCTCGTGGTTTGAAGGATATTTGACATCAAAATTTTAATTTGTCATTTTTGGACTTGACTTTTTTCATTTTTGCCCTATAACTTTTAAAATATAAGCTCTAAAACTTTTTAAAAAATATGGCGAAATTCTTTGCAATTCCCTAAATTAAGCTAAAGAAAAAAATCTTTATATATCTCAAAAAATCTTAAATTAAAAATTTGGAAACAGATCTCAAAAATTACAATTTTTTGCAAAAAGTAACTTTATTTTAATTTTTTAAAAAATTGTGTTAAAGAAGTTCAATATTTTCTGACATTTTTTGAAAAACCGGATCTTAAATTTTTTGAGACTGTAAAAAAATTTTGATTATTGATTTCAAATAATTACTTCTCGAGAGATATTGGAATATTTGATGCAATTTCAATAATCTAAATTAAAATAAAAAATGTTTTATAGGCTTAGAATTTCATGATCACTTGTATCAATTCCATGATCACTTGAATCTAAATTTAATAGTTTGTTATTATTAAATGTGTGCTGCAACACATTTCATCCGCATTCATGGTGTATTTTCTACATGTTTTTCATTGAAACATAAAATGAGGGTTGAACCGCATATATAGACTAGTGTTGTCGACGAAAATTAGGGTATTAATTTTACTCGACTTTATAATTATTCGATTAATCAAATAAAGCGAAAATGATGATTTTTTAAATTAAACGTTTAATCGAGAAAAGTTCTAAAATTGCTCGAGTTATTCGAATAAATTATACCTTAACATTTTAAAAATCTGATGGCATATTTATGAAATAAAAAATATTGAATTTATTTTAAATAAAGAAGTTCAATAATTCTAAATATAAAGTGTGCTTAACTCAATTTTAAGTCCAAATCCTTTCAATATCAAAAGTTTCATCCAAGCCATCATCATTATAACCACTAAGCCAGGTTGAGACTCTATTGGTACATCAGCTCCATACTTACAACTATCGACTGCACTGTCATTTGTAGAACAACAATAAATTTCCCCAAATCAAGTTCAAAATCTTCCAATTTCTTACGAAAAATTGAATATAAAAAATGAATATTTTTCTTTATCTCCTCCTAACTCAAATTATAAATAACAAATGATTTAAATTTTACATTATAGCTTTTTCAAAATAACGTTTATATATTTAACTTAATTTTTATTGTATTTCAGACATTAAAGTAGTTCTTACTGAATAAAATTTGTTTAATATAATTTCAAGTAATTGCATCACATACTAACTTTTGGATTTTAAACATTCTATACAACAATCTGTGGAGATAGTTTTTTAGTTTTTAAATTTAAATTAAAGTTCGTAAGCATACAATTTTGAATCATCTACCATGTAAATATATCCTCAATTCGCATTAAAATTATTTAATATATTTTCAAACCGATATGTATATTGACTATAGAAAAATATAGCAAAAAGGTAATGGTGTTGTTTTTATCCTTTATAAAATTAATATTTTGTTTAAATAATAGGTTTGTTCGTTTGAATTTCTAGCAAAACTAGTAAAAAAGAGAAATTCAAAAATTCTCAAAAATAAACTTTTATTTGAAAAATGTAAGAAAACGGAAAATAGTAAAATTAATTTTAGTGTTAATAAAAAAAAATAACATTTTTATTTAATTTATATTTATATTAAATGAAAACTTGGAAAATTTTCAAAAATATAGGCATATGTTTTTTACATATTACCTTATAGAATTTCTTTTATCTAAGGATATGTATAATTACAAGTAGTGAAAAAAATAAATATTAACGGTTTTTAGCCTTGATAAATATCATCAAAAGTTCAGTTTCTTGATCTACTTGTAAGCATCCTGTTGTGAAGATTTTAAAGAAATAATATAAGCATTAATTCTTTAAAATCCTCACAATTGGATGTTTCACTTGAATCTAATAGATTATGAGCTCTTAATTTGTTTACCCTACTCATGCTGATAAAAAATAACTCAAAATCGGTTTGAGTCAGAAGCTGAATCGATTTAATTTTGTTCGTTAATGTAAACTACAAGTACATTTGGAAGATAATTTAAAGCAATTTAGTTTACAGAACCTGTACAATTTAGCGGTAAAGACTATTGTTCAAAACTTGCGCATTATGTCACCTAACTTCTATACAAATGTATTTAATCAGGCAAAAATATTAATATGTAGGTAAATGTAGATTTTAAAAGTATTAGTCCATAATTGACCACGGCTCCCATAAAAAGTCCCTTTCCGAAGATCACTTAAAGGTGTATAAATTGGTATCACAATCCAATTTATGTGGATATTCAGGCAGCACTGATAGCAATGACAAGTTACTGTGTAAGGTCCAGATTAGTGCTGGAGTGTAGGATGGAATTTAGAAGGCTAATGGATGCCTACAGAACAAGACTTTGTTGGGTTCCTGGTCACTTCGATATTCTTGATAATGAAATAGCCGATTAACTGGCTCATAAGTTCTCGGAGTTGGACAGGTCTTTTGTGGAGGTATAGGTTAAGATTCCAGTTGGGTCATATTTCATGGCCATAAGCGAATGGACTATAGGTAGAACGAATCATGCTTGGAGGAATAGAATGGATTGCAGGATATCTAGAACGTTATGACCTAGTCTTAAATTAGCAGATTTGAAGCATCTTCTGGGCATGAGTCGTGGGAATCTAAGGATCATTGTTGGTATGATTACTGGTCACCTCGCAATAGGGAATATAACCAGTAAGTGGAACACTGGCGCGTCAGATTTTTGCAGGACGTGTGATGATGTGGAGGAGCTAGAGACAGTGGAGCACATACTCTGTCTTTGTGTAGGGTTTCAGCGAAGTAGACTGAGGTGGTTTGGGAGCCATAATCTGTACGAATTGGAGGAGGTTGCTGGTAGAGAACTTATAAACTTATAGACTTCGTAATGGGAATAAAGTGGCTTAGAAGTAGTCAGGGTGATTGATTAGGTTCCACAATTTTCTTATATTTAGCTAACTTTCTTTCAAATCTTGTGCTTTATTCTACAAGGGATTTTCTCTTTCTTCGTCTATCAGCTTTCTCTGTTATTTATAAGGGATCACAATGGACCGAATGGTCTCTCGGTGGAGGAGTGAAGACGCCGACCTTTTTAACCTAACCTAACTTAAACTACAATTTTATCACATAGGTTTTATAAAAGTATAAATCATAGTTCCAAAATTTGCAAGATTTCATTAAAAATTTACCACAGGTTGCAACAGAAAACATTGAAAAAATTAAACATATTTTCCAATTTTTTTTTTCAAACTAAAATTCAATAGGAAATAAAAAATAAAACTAGTAACAACTAAAATTTTTTACTAGTTTTGCTCGCACAAAATATACAAATAAAATATAGCCAAAGAGAAAATTATTTTCTCTTAAAATGTGTACTACTTTTACTATTTTTATGTACACAGAAACGCTTTTCGAGTAAAATACTTGTAAGTACAGTAAAACTAGTAAAAATGTCATGCAAACGAACAGACTTAATATCTCAAGTTATATATTTTTTTTTTTCAAAATAGAATTTTAAAATATATCTTGAATATGTTGAATTATGCACTTATTCCATTTTCAAAATGCTATGGAAATAAAATTTATGTCTTAGAAAACGACATATTTCAAATAAGTATATTAAATTCAAACATTAATTTTAATATAGGAAATATGGAAAAAAGCATATGTTAATTTATACAATTTTTACATTTCGAAAAAAAGTAAAGCCAATGGAATTATGTTGTCATGTAGGCCACTATCTCCTAAAGTAATGGACAGATTTTTGTAAAAAATTTACATAATATGTAATGAAATATAAGAATTCTAAAAATTAAGAAAATGGAAAACGACATAACTTAAGTTATGCAGTTTTTCTTTTTGGCCACAGAACTGTTTTGCAACAGTAGTGTTAAAGAAATAATACTAAAAATATCTTTAAAACTAAAATTTTTAAATATTTTTTTAATCCAATTATTCCATTAATCGGCATAATTTACTCGAATAAACTTTTAATAGAAATTATTGAATAAATATTTAATTTTAATTTGTAGATTAATGGAACAATCATTATTCGAAAATATACAACGAACTACTTTATTTCTGGCGAAAATGATAGACTTTATACTGATCCATTATTTATTTCTGCCGAAAATGACGTAATACCTATAAAATTTTGTACTGATCCATTCAGAAGTCAATATGGTTTTAACAATTAGGTTTTTTCTATGCCGTTTGTTTTTACGTTTTTGAGATGTAAGTAGGAAATTAACATTTTTTGATAGGTCTGTTTTTAAAAATGTGCGCTTTGTGTTATTAAAAATTCAAATTGAAATAAGATAGTATAGTGTTCTAACGTAGCCTGAGATTAATTGATTAGTTTAATGTGCACATAATTTAATTGATATACATTTAATTTGTTTGTACTTTGCAGCAACTAATTTAGGGTATAAAAACCTTCGTTTAGACCAAAAAATCGGATGATTTACATATTTTGGTCTTTATTTGTGCATAATTATTGATAAAGTGACATTTATTAACAAAAGTATGCTTCAATTATAATTTTTAAGTACTTATTAGACAAATTAAAAGAAAGAAAAAAAAAAAACATTAATATTATGAGATCAAAACAATAACTGTGATCGTTTTATCGCTTCTAATCGAAATTGGAATTTTTATCACCTGTCAGATTTGTCTCAGCAACAAAATAACAAGTTAAAATAAAAGCCAATCATTAAATAATAAATAATTAATGCCCAGCAACAAATCGAAAAAAACAAGTTGTAATGTGTTTATTTTTTATTTCATCAATTGCTCAATTGATTTTTTTAAACTCCTCACAAATATTTCCAAATAACACAATCAACAAATTTTATATGCCCTATAATTCTTGAAAATAAATATAGTTTGAATAAAATCAAGGTTGGAAACCGTTACCACTAAAATATCCTTACAGCTAAAAAACCCATTCATCTGCCGTTAACGTTAAAATACCTTTAAGCCTTATTCAGACCGGCGCGAAATTACGAAATACCATGCCGAAATTACGGATGAAGTCTAGAGTGTTCATACTGTGGCTAGATGACATTTGATGTAATTTCGTGAACAGCTAAAACTTATTGTTTACATTTTAAATTGTTGTAGAGGTAAATAAATGGAAATAAATAAGAAACAATTACTTACTAAATTGGAAATTTTTAATATTAAACTTGCTAATAAGAAATTCTTATTTCAACAATCAAAAATGGTTAGATATGCAAAGGTAAAAAGGATACTTTTCATTTTGCAAAATCACTTTAATAATTAACTTTAACATTTGTGTTTAAATTTAAGATCAGCTATCAATTGTTTTTTTCTTTTCACGATTGAAACATGCAGTACATAGTTGAAAAAAATGTTTTTTTTTGCAACCATGTACAGAGTTGCACGGAAATGAGCATAGTAATTTCAATGTAATTTCGCCGAAATTACACAAAATTATGTAATTTCGCAAGTGTCAAAATGTATGGGAAATTACATAATTTCAACTTGATTTCGGCCGAAATCACGAAAGTACGTAATTTCGCGTCGGTCTGAATGCCCTATTACCGAAATAGCTCAAAATACCGTTTCCGCTAAAATGGCGATACCGAAATAACCCAAAATACCAAAAACGTTAAAATACCGTTACCGAAATAAAATATATTTTCGGTAAAAAAAAAAACAATTCCGTTGTTATAAAGTTCGAGAAAAAATTAATATTTTTAATAAAATTAAAATAAAACTTCTAGGAAAGTTACAGTCATCCCAGCCTGACTTTTACATATCGGGTGTTTTTTTTACAGATACACAAGTTTAAATCATAACAAAACAAAGAAATACATTTTTAATATCAATGAAACGGGCTTTGTGGGATAGAAAATTTTATCACATTAAAGCTTAAATATGAATACGTCCATGTAGCCGCTGCGGTTGGCGCGTAAAATGCGACACCAATTTTCACAAACTTTTCGCAGCATTTGCGGCCGTATTTCGCCAATAACTCTTCGAATATTGATTTCCAGGTGTTCAATTGTCTCTGGTTTATCGACGTAGGCGAGAGACTTTACATAACACCAAAGAAAATAAACCAATTGGGTTAAATAAAACGATCAATTAATTGGACCATTACGTGAAATTATTCTTTCATCAGAAGTTTCTTTGAGTAAATCATTTGTAGCAAGCACTGTGTGGCAAGTGGCTCCGTCCTGTTGGAACCACATGTTAGCAAGATTATTATCTCTCTACCGTTCACCATTAACAGTAACATTTTGATCATCATCGTTTTTGAAGACATATGGACCAATGACTCTGTCAGCCCATAAAGCGCACCAAACACAGTAATTTTCTGTAGATGTAATGTAGTTTTGTAAAAAGCTTGCGGATTATCCTCACTCCAATTCTGCTTATTTACGCACCCATTCAACCAAAAATGGACTTCATCGGACAACAAATTTTGAATGGAAATTCAATATCAATATCAATTAGCGCTTTTGTCCATAACTTAAACAATTTGCAAGCGTTGCTCTGGTGTAAGCCTATCCATAATGAAATGTCAAACTAAACTAAACAAAAAGCAAATATCAGCTGTTAAATCAGTTGTCAAATAAAGCAGTGTTGCCAACTCAAATATCTAAAAAAACACGCTATTTGACTTCAATTTATATTTTATAGTTGCCAACCGGTATCTGCGAATTTTCTAAAACAACCTTTACCCTTAAAATTCCATTACCGAAATAACTACGAACACTGCTAAAAAACCGATAACGAAATAGCTCAAAATACCAATAACACTAAAATACCCTTACCGAAATAACTAAAAATATATTTACCGCTAAAAACCCTTACCGAAATAATCCAAAATACCATTACTGTTACCTTTTTACCTTTTTGAATCGGTTGCCAACCTTGATTTAAATTAATATCTATTTATATTAAGAATTTCTTCTCTTTATAAGCAAAACGATATCATTCTAAATATTGAAAAACTTTACAGATCTTTTTTTAATTTGATACAAATGATCTTAACAAATTTAATTCTCACTTTACCAATAGTAGAACCTTAGGTGTCTGTTACGTCAAAAGATTTTAATTAATTATATATTAATTGTTAAAAATGTGATCAGCATACTTTGTTAATTATAATTTATGATTAGATAAAATTTAATATATATTTTTTGTCTAACGGAGAAACAAGTATTTGTCTTATCTTTATTTTGAAATGTGTTTCAATTATTTATATTTATTACCTGTCTTCTAATTTGTATTAAATTTAGAGAATAAAACAAAGAATATTAAAAAATAAATATTTTTTTTTCTTTTTCAAATGAGTTATTTTAGATTAATATAAAATTAAATTCCTTAAAACTATGGTTTAATTTTAAATAATAAAATTTTATTTAAAATTGCAAGGACAAATTCTGATCATAAAATACATTACATGACTTTAAACTTTAAGGATTTTTATATTTCCAGAATTTTTATTCTATATAAACACCTTATTTGATCTGAATAAAATCATAGCAAGTACTTACATTTGTAATACTTTTATTTATTTCAGTGATTTTTGGTCATTATGTGTGAGCTAATGTCAATGGACCGATTCCCAAAAATTTAGTTTTGGGATTTTTTTGTATATATGTATATTAAAAATAGTATTTTTGGGCCTCTGCTGCGTGTAAAATTTTTTAAAATTGTAGTAAAAATTACGAATTTTATTAAATGATTTGTGTTTTCGAGAACATCATTTACAGCAGGGGTTCCCAAATGGGAGTCAGTAGTAACATCTGCGAAGAGTTCTAAAATATTTTTTAAGGAAATAATAGTACGATCTCTTATCGAAGACGATCGAAGAACCAATTGCGGTATTAAAATAATAAAGACACTAAGTCATGTGTCTATTGTCTAGTGCTCGTAAGTGTTTCCCGTGTAATAGAAGTCTGATTGGGAAGTTTTATTTTCTTATTTTGAAAATTAAGAATTGTAAACTTTGCTAGATCAAGACCCGTGCCATATGCAAAAAATGCTTACATGGTCAGGTTTTAAAAGCTTTTGGATTAATCAAAAAGCAGGAAACTTAATATCGAAAAGCCGAATATCCATGACACCCAGGTATTGGTCTGTATTTAATCGGATAAAAAGTATGTCACAGTGTGAAACGATAACGAGCGACCTGTACCGAACACAATGAAAAGTGCATACAATAATATTTCTTTTTGAAAAGGATATTATTGTTTTCTAGAGTAGTATTCATGACAGTAAATACTTTTTCTGATACGTTTGAATCAAGTCTTAAGACAGTTTTTTTTCACTTTGACTTAAGAACTTCAAGAACATGTACTTTGACGTGACAATAACCGATTTTCCAAGTGCGGAAATAAATGGAAAATTTTCCATTTTTCTTCTTGGAAGAATTTTGACAAACAAATGATGGCATACCACTCACAACTAATGGTATATTTGTACTATAAACGTACGTTATCAAAGTGTTCTGATTTCTCAGGAAACAAGCGACCGTTTATTTTTAAATGCTTCATCTGGGTGCAACATTAATGGGGTAGCGCAAATTTTGAAGGAATAATACTGTTGACTGATTTTTTGTTTCGAATCCGTATTTTATCATCCGTAACAATCTCATAAACTCGACTTTTCTTCGCTTTCTTGCAAAAATCAACGCGTATGAATTAGTGTGGGAATCCCTGATTTAAAGAAATCAGTGAATGGTTAAAATACATGCACTTATAGTGCATTCAGGATCAATATTTTTGAGCTTATGTTGTTGCAGGGTGTAAAAAAACATATTAACATAATATTATTGCACAAATTACTTTTAATTAATTTTATGCATATATTTTAAAGAATAAGAAATATATTTAACTTTTATACAAAAATGAAATGAAGAATTTGATCTATGTTTGGGTTCGAGTCCAAAGATCATGATAATATATAGACAATATAGAATGTAAAGATTATTTTATGAACAAAATTATAGTTGTTCAATCCCGATACATATAATATCAATTTTGTATCAATTTTTTAATAAGCGAAATGTATATTACTATAAAATATAATTATATAAAATATAAATTTAACTTTACGCAGCGGGAAAAATTGACAGTTCTACACTGTGCGGACATTTGAAAATGTCTGCACCCTACTTTCCATAACAGCTCAAAACACGTTCCAACTTACTTTCTATAAAAATTCTTGCAAAAAATCCTTTCTAAAAAATCCCTACTAATTATTGTTTCCCTTTTATTAGACGTTTAATAGAAAGTATATTATAATTCACTTATTAAGTGCTAAATTTCTCAATACATTCAGTAATATTTTTAATACGACACTTAAGGCTACATTTTGTAAAACGAAACGTTTTAAAATGAAAGAATTTTGTATGGAAAAAATCAAATTTAAAAAAAATGTCCCAGTATTCAGCATACGAAATACTAACATTTAAAAACGTTTCGTTTTACAAAATAAGGCCTTTAAAGAGCTCAAAATCATTTATAGTTGAAGGCCCATGTACGTTCGGAATTCAGATGATATTGTTTTCTCACGCGGCCGCTCAGTCCATATAAAAAAAAGTTGAAAAGTTGTAGCACCGTGTAATTTATAGGCAATAGCGAAGTATAAAAAATACTGATAAAAAGAAAATATTTTAGACCTCAAACGTTTGAAAAAATTTGTTTTGAAAAATTTTATTTCCCAGTATTTTTCATATGAATTTTGAACGTTTGAAAACGTTTCGTTTTATAAAGTGAGGCTCTTAATTTTTTGGTACCTTCGGATGATTTTTAAGTCGATATTAATTTAGAAAGTTAAATAAATCTTAACATTTAAAACAAGTTTATACAAAATAAACCTAAATGTTGTAAACAGTTCCAAGTGAAGGATATTCTTTTTTAAATATTTTCTTATATGTCTTATGTTTATTATGGTGTAAAATTGTTAAATTTGACTTGATCAAATTAATATAGAAACCCATAGTTAAAACTCAGTTAAAAGACTTTGCCAAAATAAAAAGACAACCTATCAAAGAAGTAATAAAAAAGGAAACTGAAAAAAACTTGTTCGATTTGCATAATTAAGTTTATTTTAAAATTTGTTTAAATACGTCAAAATAATAATTAACAAAAACGAAGAATGCATAAAACATAAAAAAGCCGGCTATATTTATTTACAACTAAAAAGCTAAAATATTTGAATTATTATATTCAATCAGCAAGATGGTAATCATACCTAGAAAATATAGTATGTTTAGAATGGTCCAGCAAGGTCACCTACAAAGCACACTACATATATTAAATTTAATATTAAATATTTGCGGCATTGATGGTATATTTTTTTTGTTTAATTTTTATGTACTGAATTAATGATTGGACCAATTTTAAGAAAAAAAAAAAAAAATTTACAAGTTGTACAATTTTTATTTCAGAAAAATTGGGAGCATCTGCGAATATTTATAAATTATAGATACTAGTAGGTTAGCTAAGGTTTGACAGGTGGACATTTGAGTAAGAAAAACTTACTTGGACCTAATAAGTTCGCGTAAATAAAGAGATGTTTTGGTCAGTGATTCATTCCGTATAGTAAACATGCCTATAATAGTTCCATCAAGAGCTAACAGTGTTTTGAAGATAATTGGCTCGATGGCCAGAGGTACCTTCTTTTTTTACAATCGGTCAACCTATGTTAACGTTGTACCGAACTTTTTACTGCTCCATAAGATTAAAAATTACTCAAGCCAGATGCTACCACTTGACTAATTTCTCTAGTAGCTGATGATTCCATTACCCATTATTCAGAGTTTTTAAAGCTTTTAAGTGGATCTTTGCTTCTTCGTTTCTTGAGATAGGTGATGTTTTGCATTTGATTCCTATTGCCTGGTTGTTTATGTACATAAGCATAAGGTCGCCCAATACTTGTAGGATTTCGGACCATGAACGCGTAATTTCATTATGAATTTGAACTGGAATACTCTAAAAGTTGTCTTGCCTTATTGATAGGTGGTGTGATCGAAAGGAGTGTTCACATATTAGACTATTAATTTTACTCGACTTTTTAACTATTCGATTAATGAAACAACTCGAAAATGCAGTTTTTAAATTACTCGAATAAACTAGTTAATCTTTTAAATTATTCGAGTCATTCGAGTAAACTATACCTTAAAATTTTACTAGTTTTTTTAATGCTTATTAAAAAACAAACATTATGGGTTGTCTTAGTGTTTTATTAAAAGAGAAAACAAAGACAATAGTTCAAAACATGAACAATATGCGTACATTAATTGATAATTTACAAGAAAAACTTAAATAACCCTTTTGAAATAGTCTTTCAAAAATAATATGTAATTAAAATTTATGTACATTTTCTATATTTACTAAATTTTTCAATAGTTAAAGAATTATGCGTAAAAAATCTGATAAAGTACATTTATGAATTCGAACAAAATTCTGAATTATTTTATATAAAGCGATTCTCAAAATAAAGTATAAGTTTACTTGCTTAACTCAATTTTAAGTGATAAGTTTCATCCAAGCCATCTTCGTCATATCCTCTACACCGGAGAATCCATTGGTACATCAAATCCATATTTACAAATATCGGATGTACTATCAAAACGGTGACTCTACTTGATTACTCGTACGACTTACGAGCTACCACGTTAACCATCAGTTTGACCAAAAATATGTCTTCCAAATCAAATTTAAAATTCTCCAATTTCTTTCTTACGAAAAATTTAATATAAAAAGGTGAATCTTTTTTATTTATCACCTTCAAACCCAAATTATAAACAAATATGTTATTTAAATTTTAAGTTATAATTTTTTAAAGTGACGTTTACATATTTGTTTGATTTTTGTGATGAAAAAAAAAAACATTAACTACGCGTTGTAATTTAGGCATATATTCGGTTCTTTTTACTGTATAAAATTTATTTAATATAATAAACATTCCATAAAAATTTTGCAACAGTTTTAAAGCAATTTTTTTTTTAACTAATATTAAAGTATCTTTAAAACTAGTTACGAAAGGAAATCTTTAAAATATTTTTTATCTGAATTATTCGATAAATCGACATAATTTGCTCGAATAAATTTCGACTTGAAATTCTTGATTTTAATTTAGTCGAACAAACATTATTGGAGTGAAAACCCTATCACATACTGATCGATCCACTCGGCAAATAAAATTTTTATCAGGTGGGTTTTGCTTATTCTGTTTTTAGTACGTTTACATCATCCGATAAGTCAATTTTAAGTATCTACATTAGGGCGGGTCAATTATTTTTTATAAATAGCGTATAATAAAAACGTAACCTTCGAAGAATTCTAAAAAAAACTTTCCCAAGAAATCAATACCTAGTTCCCGCTGTGTAACAAAAAATTCAAAAAAATATACTAAATTATCATCTGAAGGACAAAATTATTTTTTTCCATAAGAAGCTAAAAATTGCGAATTTTTTGAGACCTATTTGGTGAAAAAATCTAAATAATAATTTCTTTTATTTTTTTACTATTCCGTAATCTTTCTATATCAGAATCTCAAAAAGGGTTTTTCTTTAGTTCTTCAAAGTTGAAAAATTTGTGAAATTTGTTGAAAAATGTGATTGCAACAAACCAGGTTTTCTTTATATTTTTGTTTTTTTTTCCTCCGGACATAGCAGATTCTTAGGACTTCTTTTAGAAAACCGGTTTCTTGAGTGTTTTGAGTTTCTCTTATTTGCCTTTGACATCGTATGATTGGAGGGGCCCATCAAAATATTTGATTACAAAAATTTTATAGACTTTTTGAAAATATAGCAAAATTTTCGGATTTCACCTCAGCATTTTTGATTGCCAAAAAATGTTTTAGAATTATGACTTTCTGCAGTTTATTGTAATGATTATTTTTTTAATCTGTCAAAATAAATCAGTTTTGGAGGAAAACGAGATACTTTTATCTAGACGAATTTTACATGGGCATATACAAGCCCCGGCGTTAAAGTTATCAAAATGTGACTCCATAGTAAACTTTTATCAAGATTTATCATAAAATTTATGAACAAACATTTCGTATTCTCAAAAATGATATAGTTAAAAAAATTTTTTTTAAAATAGATTACACAGAAACTAAACTAACAAATAAACCAATATCAGGCCAGATGTTGTGCACCCTGTTGCAATTGTTGACCACCCTACCATGGATTCTACTAATTCCATAAATACATATAACAGAGGATCCATTACAACAACACCGATCAACGGTTTAAGTCGAAATTAAAGAAAAAGTTAATCACTCATATTTACATCAAAAGCAATAACTTTATTGAATATTAAATTTTGTGTACATCTTACAAATAATATTTATAAGAAAAAAAAATTAACAGAATGTTAAAATCTAAGTATTATACTGTTGGTAATATAAATTATAATTTACATAATGTATATAATATTTATATTCGAGTTGGGAGATGTAATTAATGTATTTTGAATTGTAAAATTTTTAAATGTAAAAGTACTAGTAAAAAAGAGTGTGGTATTAAATATTTTAAAAATTTTAAATAGTATATTTTTTATTTAAAAAAAAAATTTTTTTTTTTAAATTTTTAGGCAATTAATAGTATGGAATTTATAGAAAAATAATTGTTATGATAAAAAAAATTACATAATTGTTATTTTAAATATATAATGATATTTTGGTATTTACTCACTCTTTCCTTTGTCTGCATTGATAGATGTTAATAGATTCCCAGATATATAGGAGGATGATGTTAGTCCAATTATAATCATATACGAAATTTTCAAGGAAAACAGCTATCAAATACAGCAGGATTTTGTGCTGCTAGGGCTCAGTATATCGGTGCTGACTGAGAATTAGCTTCCTAAAATATAGGCCAAGTGCAATTTTGAAGATTCCTCTGAATGAATTTTATTGAAGAAGGATTATCCTTAAATTATCCTTAAATAAAAGGGGTATGTTCCTTTTCTTGAAGAACACTTACATATATAGGAATTTATATTAGTATAAGATATTAGAAATTACGTCTTGTTGATGGATTCAAATTTATGGCAGATTAAAGAGGTATTATTAACCGTTAGAAAAAATTCAGATAAACGGACAAAAAAAAAAGAAAAATAAATAAATAAAAAAATAATAATAAAAACATAAATTGAGTGTAATTTACACCTTATGTATTATCTAATACACAATACTTACAAACTCCCTTAATACCTACGATAAGAACGTTCGCAACATCAAATGTATACAGCAATATTTGATGTATATTTCCAATAATGATGAAGTAAACAAAATGCTTTCGAGGTAATATTACACTGAAATTTATTTTTAAAAGCAGAATAATAAACAAAATAAAAAACAACTCTTACAAATGCATAAATATTTGTATGTACTTCTTGAAAAGGGTAAAATCTTTACTTTCTAATGCCGTTTAAAAATCTTCAATTTGATAACAGGCATTCGATGTAAAAAATTTTAAAGCCACGAAGTTCGAAAAATTGTTTTTTTGGGATATATCGAAAATTCTAGAAAAGGTATAATAATCTACTCAACCTTATCTACAAATTACACTTTGATACATTCCAAGTGTTTTTAACTTGTCTAACTTTGTAGCTCCGTGACATGGAGTGATCTAAGACTCTTCTGGTAATTTTTCTATAGTTTAATCTGAAAATAGGTTTAAAAATAAAAATTCCTCTTAAATCGAGCAGAAATTAAAAAGTACACTGAAAGTTCGTCAAGTAACATCCTAAAAATATTTTAGAGTAAAAATTTTAACAGGAGGTTTTTGGTTGGCAAGTCAGTTCTCCAAATTAAAAAAAAAAAACACCTCTAAATATCAAGAAACATAAATTTCATAATCAAGTAAATAAAAATAACCATTAAAGATATTAACTTAGTTCTTGGAGTTAACAAAAACTGTGTTTTGGTGCTATAAAGTTTTATATATAAATATATAAATTTTAAATTTAAGAGTTAAGAGTTAACGTGTAACATTCCACACATTAAGTTTAACTTCGATAAAAGTACTACTTATTAATAAAGATAAAAACATTTATGAATATTTGAATGTCAATAAATTAAAAAGTTATAAAAATAAAATTGAAAAGAAGTAAAAGATTTTAAATAATTTGTTATAGGTATAAAGAAAAAATGTGAAATTTATTCGTACAAATTTTTATTGATATAAGTGATATCAAGTCTGGTGGATAACGTTTTTTTTTTCTTTTTTTGCTAGCTACACTGTTCGGCAGAAAAGTCCTCCCTTAAACAAGGGTAAGTGGACTAAATGGAATTTAACCTGCTAAACACAAATCTGCTTTCAGGTTTTTTCTATCAGTTTCCGATTTTTTTTTTGAGCTTGTCTAATATTTCCCCCTCAATAAAGAGATTACTCGAGTATATTTCACCATAATTCGAGATAGGTTTATCCGGTTAAGATAGGTGAAACAGCAAATGATGCGGATCAAGTCGTCTTTATACTATTTTTTGTGTACTTAAAAGTTTTGGAGTTGTTTAGAAATTAGTGTTGGAAACATTTTTTTTTTTACTCAAAATTAAAGTTTTTTTCCTTAAAAGTTTTTTTAAGAAATGAAAACGACAAATCTTGATTTTATTCAAGATTAAGTGAAAATACCTACAATTAAGTGCAGACACATTCATTACATTGGTGGGTAAAACAAATGTTTTTTCCTCTTTAAACAAAAACAGTTGGAGTGGATGGAATTTGACGTGCTAAGAATGAATTGGCTTTCACTTTTTTCATATCACGTATTAAGTTTTTTTTATGGGCAAAAAAAAAAAAAAAATACAATTTTGTATGATAAAATTTTGATCGATACTAATTTTTGAATAACTCTGAAGCTATTGTGTAATTTAAAAATAATATTAAGATGATTTGAAGACAATTTTGGCCTGCATCTTTTGGTGTTTGATTTATTTGAATCGTACAAATGGTTCTTGAGTTATGGTGAAATATACTCGTATAACTATCTTATTAAGGGAGAAATATTAAACATGTCCATAACAAAATTTTAGCACACCCGATAGAAAAAAACTGAAAGCAGATTCGTAGTCCACATATTTTTGTTTAAAGGAGGATCAAAGTGATTTTTTGCCCACCAGTGCTACCAACATTAGCACCAGTATTGCCAGGAGATGGGAAAAAAGAGAGGCTAAATTGGACATCAAAAAAGTTTAAAAAAGACTAAAAAGATTTTATTTTCTTTTTGTTCTCACTAGTTTTTCATATTTTTGTCTGTAAGATATTGTAATAAATTTATAAATAAAAAAATAGAACAGACTGCCAGCAAAATAACCCAAAGAAATTTCGCCTAAAATATTCTCATACAAATTGGATTATATTTCATATAAAAATAGGCCTATCTTTTGAAGTAATTTTTTTACTTTTTTAACTATATATTTTTTTTATTAAACATTGCCTAATTTTTGGCTGATTTTTTTTATTTTATAAGAATTTTGTAGTTATATTCACAAATAGTTTCTATGGATAATGATGTATATTAAAAAGTAGTTGAGTTTTTTTGAATATAAATAATATCGATTTTTTGTGCAAATAAATTCACAAAACTGCTTAAAGTTCTTATGACAGTAGCTTTTTTTGTATTTTATTGATCAGTGATGTTAACTTTGCCTTTTTCGAGCTAGATTTAGCTCGTTTTTATAGTCCTTGAAAAATAGGTTTTAACCGGAAACTAAAAAACCCGCAAATATAACTCTTTTGACAATTTTTTTTCCAAATATGAAACAATTTTTTGCCTGTTACTATAATTTGTTGCTTGAGTAATTTTTCTCAGTTTTTTTTTATTGTTTAAATATTTTTTCTTTTCCTGATTTAATTTACTTTTTCGAACAACGTTAAAAGTTCAGTCCCAATTTTTAAAATGATCTTAATAAATTTTAAAGAAACTTTTTTTTTGGAAAAATGTCTTCAACAAACAAAAAATTGTTCGAATGTAAATGTATTTAAAAAACTGAAAAATTTTAGATTGAAGTTCATAAAACAAAAACTCCATAACCAGTATTTTAATTTACTCAGTTTGTTATTAATATTTTAAGATGCAGTATATACGAAATATTGATTCAGAAATTTTAATATTTTTGTTTTATACTTTTCAAAAAACGTATAAATTTTATCCCTTTTCTGCGCTTTTTCACCAAACATGGTTTGATTATACCAGAAAACCGTTATGTTTTTAATTTAGCCCATATTAACGCTTTTTGCAAGAGTTGGCAACATTGTTATTGATATTAAATTGATAGAATGAGACAGCGAATGATAGAAAGGAACAAATAGAGAAAAACAATACAAAATAAACAAATACACAATATTGTTCACTTCATTACCGTAAAACAAAACGCAGAAATTAAAATAAATAATGTTTAAAATCGCTGATTTCATCTAAGAACCGTAGAGTCGGCAACACTTTTAAGAACTAATCTCGAAATGTCAATTTTAAGTTTAAAATTTTTACATTTCTTTTCTTTACATAGTGTCTACATTAGATAATTTCTTATCAAGACAAACGTCAAACTTAACGCGAACTTATGGAAGGTGGTAACAGTTGCGCAAAAACAACAATATGGCGTACTCCTTATTGTTTTTTATATATGCAGTTTGACAACTGTAACAACCAAAATAGTAATCAGCTGTTTAATAAAGTTTACCTTGTATATATTCGCACTGATTTTGACGTTTGTTTTAATAAAAATTTGCTTAATGTAGACACTAGGTTATTTTTTTTATTTTTTTACAACTTAAGATTATTTATCGATAACTTTGATAAATAATTTGTCATCTCTGGATTTTTTTAATATAGATATACTCTTTCCACTTCTATTAGAATATATTTACACTGTTCCATCAATATACTAAATACTAAAAAAGCTAAAGTCATAATTGCTTAAACGAATGATTTTGTTAAAATAAAATTAGAAATTTCAAATCAGAAATTAATTTCTTCGTTGTTGAAAAACTAATATTTTAGCATTTCTAAAGCAATTTCAAGAATCAAAAAAGTTTAGAAAAAAACTGAAAACTAAAACGAAATTAACCTTAAAAAGGTTAAGCTGGCAACACTGGTTAGCACTAAAAGGCAGTAACAAAAACCATAAATTTGGTTACAAATGTCAACCTCACATCACCATTACCAACCATTCTATTTTAGAGCCATATAAATAATATAAAATTAATAAATTTTAAAAATGCATTTTATTTTGTTAAACTAACCAGTTTTTAAATTTGTTTAAATCAATTTTTTGTTTTTTCTTCTTGCTGCTTAATTTTTACTAATGCTTTTAAATTAGTGCATACTATTTTGTGCCATCTTTGAGATTTTTGTGTGTTTTGTTTTTTGGGTTTTTTAAATATCTAGTCTAAAAAAGGACAATAAACTTCATTTTTAAAAATATTCAAGGTCAACCACAAACAAAATGCAAAAAAAAAAAAAATAAATAAATAAATAAATAATAAATAAATATATACATACATTAGGGTGATAACTTTTTGCAAATATCCAAAATAGCATAACAAGGTCTTGTGGGCATGAAAAAGTATCAAGAAATATGATATTAATTGCTTTGGCATCAAAAAATTTATATTTTCCTGCAAATTACTTAAGTTTTCATTACTTTTTAATGTCTTCTTTGATATAAAATAATTTTTATTTGTCTGTGCAATTACTGTGAAATCGCTATGTTAGTATTAAACGCATAAACAATGCAAATTAAAATACCAATTCGAAACAAATTATGTGCAAAAATGTGCAAAATTTGATTTTTATATTTTATTCGATAACCGATAAGTCCTAAAATTTTCTTCTAAATACTTAACCATATCATAATATTTTTCTTATTTGGGTGGAAGAAAAGTATAAAATAAAGTGATTTTGATCCACACGTAAGACCATTTAGAAAAAAAAATCAAATAAAAAATTTTAAAAATCTACAAAGACATTTTAAAAATCGCGTTCGGTGCGTGGTTTTTTTTTATTCAAATCGTTCAAAAAGTTTGGTTTTATTATCGGGACAATATTAACTATAAGGTGGTGCTATATTATTTTGAGGTCCAAAAAAGTTATCACCCTAATATACATATGTATATATACATGTATATATATATTTTTCTTTTGGTTGAAACATTTTGTTGTTAAACAAATTAATATAAGTTTTATGATGTTCAAGAATAAAGTAGTAGATTTTGTTTTATTCATATTAGCTATTCATTTATTTTAATTTTTATATATCATTAATTCCATGAGACATCACATATGAAAAATACTATAGATCTTCAGATTTGCTTCATATTTGGCACTTAAATGTTTTGTAAAACCACAATGATATTTGAAGTTTCAAACTAATTTATTCACATTTTTACTTTCATAAAAAATGAAAACATTTCACTATGTATGTAATTTTAAGCACTCATATATTTTGAAGTTAAAATCATTAGAAAAGCAATTAAGTTCTATTTTAATAAAATAATTACAAAAATAAATCATTTAAGAAAATACATTTATAATGCCAATGTATATTATGAATGCATTTTTGAAAACTTTCCCCCTTTCGATTTTTTTGTTTTTTAAAATAAACTTAAAATTTAATATATTGACTTAAGTTTTTAATTTAATTTTAATTTTGTTTTTTTTTTTTTTTTTTTTTTTGGGACAAGAAACTGTAGCATTTTTAACATTTTTTTTCTAAAAAACAACAAAAAATTTTCCCATAAAAAATTAATTTACAGGTAAACCTCGATTTACACGTTCATTGTGACCGGTGAAATTATGCTCAAATTGCAAAGGCGTAAAACAAAGTTCAAAATAAGTAGTAAATTTTATTTTGGGACCAGCATTTTTATATATCGCTTAAATTGAAACACCAATTAAATGAAAAATGTTAGTTTGGGAGCTAAAAATCGCATTAAATTAAAATACATAAAAGTATTAATATTTATTGTTTATTATACTGATTAAGAAATTAATTAAAATGGCATTTAATAATTTTTCTAATACATAACCCCTTTTGCTATCAGTTAGCCTTAAATACTTTTTGAGGATGATACCCAATATCTTTTCCCAGCAAAAAAAGGACATCCAAAGAAGTCAATAAGGTCCTGAATATGTGATCCCTGCAGTTGCACTACTTCGGATCATTTTCAATAATTTAACATAGGCTTGTCATTGGAAGATGTTCTTTCTCTTTTTTGATACCTATTCACTGAGTAGGAAGTCATGTTCACGATGTGATGTAAAATAGATTTTCTTTTGTATACTTTTTGTTATTAATTCAAAAAAATTAGTTTTAATTTTTATATAAACCAAATTTTTTTATAAAAAAATATGCATAACAATATTTTTCGTTTGCTAATTAGCAAGTATTTGTAAATAGTCAACGTTTTATATCTTTTGTTTTGGAGGCATTTTTAAAACATTTTTCTAAAATAATTTTTTATTACATTTCTTTCAATACAGTACAGTATTTTGCGCAATTCAAGGTTTTGTCATTATTGTATAAACGCGTTATATCAAGTTAACATAAAATAAAATAGTAACTATTATTGAATCGTGTTATAGAGAAACCGCGTAACTGAAGTATCGTGTAAATCGAGGGTTACCAGTATTTAAATATTTTTGTCTTTTAGACTAAAAACATAAACTTTTTTCAACTAACTGTTTAGTTTATTTATACAAAATTTAGAAAATATGTATCCAAATAAAACTGAATAATTAGTAAAATTTTCAAATTTTAATACAAAATCTTTTTTAAAATTTTTTGTTGAAGAAATTCTACAAAAAAAATGCACTTGAACAATTGCAAATGCATTTATGCATCTAATGCAATTTATAAATGAAATTTTCTTTTTTAATTATTTTATTTAAAGCGAATATAAATACCGTTAAAATATTTCTTAAATCGGATATTTACGTATGTAGTTTTATATATTTTAAGTTGTACACTCTTTGAGTAAAACGTACACACCACTAAAATATTTGAAAAAATAAGAAAAAAGTGTTGGTTTTTAAAAATAGTAAATATTTCCATCCCAAAAAAATTTAAATGGTATTATTTTTTTATGAAATAGAAAAATTAAAAATCGTATGGGGAGAACAATTTCAAAAATGCATTTTAAAAATATTATTTTTTAATTGTGAAGTTTAAGGAGGACATAATTGCCTTTACAACGTTTTAGTGAAATCGGAATGCAGCTAAAAAATTTATGAATATTTTAAAATAGATACTTCGTATATTTTTGACAATTTTCCATAAACAAAAATCAGGAATAAAATCGCGTCTTTCGAAATTTAGAAAAATAAAAATTGATATATTCAACTTATTCCCTAGCGCAAGTGGCTCCTTAATTTGAAGAAAATCGGATGATCGATCTTTCATGTTATTCATGATGATTCAGCCATTATTATGACCATTATCGTGATTCATGGGCCATTAACAAAAATTATTAATCTAACTAAAACTGCCTTTAATCTTTAATAAGTTTTGCGGTAATACTAAAAAAAGGGTTACATAGCTTAATTTACAAGACTTCAAACTAATAGAGTGCAAAGTTTTAGCACCATAGGTTTCATTTTATTATCACGATTGTTGCACAAAAATCAAAAACTTAGAAAAAGGGCAAACAATGACTTAACTTTTCCTTTTCTTCTACACTATTTGTTCGCGTTTAAACTTTTTGATCTTATATAAACTAATCGGACTTTGTGGATAAATTCTATATCTTATTTATTATAATGCAGACTTTCAACTGTTACATACAGGGTAGTCAAATTTTGATGACAAACTTTTTTAATTTTTTTGGTTTTTTTGGGAGGGGTCTGAGCGTCCGTCGACTAAATACAAATTTTGGGAACAGAAATTTTTAATTATTGTAATTATGCAGATTATACGCTTTGTATCGTTGATGTGCCCTAAGTAGACAGCGCAGTAGATAGTCTCAAAGTTTGGAAAACAAGAGCAAAATTTTTAAAAAAGTCAGTTTTTTTTGTGAGGCACATACACAGTTTCTAATGGAATAGCATGGATTACTACGTGAACTTAGTTTTTTGTTATTTTACACAATAAAATCGAAGGAGCATTAAAAATAAATTTAATAAAAAAATTTTATGGACTTTTTGAAAATTATGCAAAAATTGCACTTTTGTTTTTGCATTTTTTTTATAGCAAATTGTAATTTGTACAAATCTTGCATATATAGATATAGGAACGGCAATGAATATAATTAATCGGAACCATAAATTTAAGTCAAAAGTCATTGATAGTTGAAAACGGGATACTTTTGTTAAAACAGATTTTGCTAAGGTACATCGCATGGACAAAATTCATCATAATTGGCATAAATAGTTGGAGTTTGTAATGCTTAACGGAAATGTTGAGACGTATCAAAAAATTTCGAAAGACAAAAATGTTATGGACAAAAAAAAATAATTGGGTTAAAAAAGGATCATAATATTAAATAGCATTTCTTCAAAATAAACTCTAATTAAATATATTTTCGTACAATATATGGAAAAATAACCTAGATTCAATCCCCATTTTTTGCTAAATCTATAAAAGTCACGATTTTTATTATATATTTTTTTTCTATAAATTTTACTAGGAAACCGTAAAATATGCCATGCTAATACCATCAAACACTGAAAATATCATTAATTTTATTTAAATAACTTAGTAGATTTTGATATTACTCTTAATTCTTGCCATAATTATATATGTTCAACTTAAAATCGTTATAACTTTCACGCCCCCTGTACAAAATGATTAAACCGGACTGATTCTATGCATTCGAGTCATTTTATATTCATACAAATGGATTTTAATGGGCTTAAAATAAAAAAAATTTATTATGACCCATATATTTTTATATAATATAGGTAACCCTCGATTAACACGGTATTTAATTTATGCGATTTCTTGAAAACACGATTCAATTATAGTTATCTTTTTCTTTTATATAGCATTTTTATTTAATGCGAATTTGATACACGTTTAAAAAATAATAACGAATTTGAATTACGCGAATTAAGTTATGTACTGATAGAATTTATAGAAAATAAAATAATTATTTTAAAAAATTGTTTTAAATAGCTTAAATTGCTAGAAAAAAAAATCAATGTTCTCGATAGATTATAAAATATTTATAAATCTATAATAAGAACAATTCAAAAACTATGTGCTGCTAAATCAGCAAAACATGTGTCCTAAATCTTAGACAACTAAATAGAAAAAAATTTAAAATGCAATTATATTCTAATCACAACTGGATTTGAAAAATACATAAACAAAATAAAAATAATATGATTGAACAAATAGATTTAAAAACTTTTGATTTTGACGAATTCTGTAAAAGCAAAGTTTTGATTAGCAATGAAATTTTTTCGAAATTTAATATTTCAAGGAAAATCTTCATCAGATGATTTGAGTGCCACTAAATAATTTTCCCAATATTTTAATTTAAATCAATTAATAATAGTATCATTCTCATCAAGTATTTAACACACCATATGATTCGTTTTTTTAATAGACAAGAAATATAAAAAAGTAAATAACTTTACGTGTTTTAATTTAATGCGATTTTAAGGTCCCAAAACAAAATATTTCATTTAATTAGTGTTTCAGTTTACGCAATATGTTAAAATGATAGTCCCAAAATATAATTTTGTACCCATTCTGATCCCTGTTTTACGCATTTCTTTATTTACACGTACTTTCTCCGGTCCCAATGAGCCACGTATATTGAGGGTTACCTGTTATTTAAAGCTTATTTGTTTAAAAAAATAATTTTGATAAAAAATTAACTTTCATTTAAGTTTTTAATTTGTATTTAATTTAATGACTTATTTAGTATATAAATAATAAAAAAAGTAATTAGAATAAAGAAATAAAAATTAATTTTACAACCGGATGATATAATTTTGCAAATATTTTTTTATATATATTTTTTGTATTAATCTTTTACAGTGCAATATGAATAGAAAAATTTAGTGTTTTGACTTTAATAAATAAAGTAGTAACTTAGGTGCTTCTGTTAGAATTTTTTTAAGGTAGTTAAATTTAAAGAAAAATAATTAAATTTACGATCGCCAATTAATTAGACTCAAATTTATTCTAAATGAAAAAAAAGAACCCAAGTAGAAATGCAAATAAAATGATAATAATAATAATAATAATAATAATAATAATAATAGTAATAATAATAGCAACAATATAATATAGATATTTAAAGAAGTTTATTATGGATGTTTCCCAGCAATAATTTTTGTTGCCATTTAATAAGATATTAATATAATGGCTCTTCACTACTTACACATTAGCTATATAACTAATTACTTTAACATGATGATGACATTAGAGACAACTACTTAAATCATATTATTACAAGTAGGCATTTTAGAAACTCATTATTTAGATGTCATTACAAGAACTAATTACTTCCAAACTGTTCAATAACTCATTGATTTTAAAGTATTACTGAAGTCATTATTAGTGAAAACAATAGGAACTCTATATGTTTTACGTTACAAATAACTAATAAATTATCAGGATATAAAAATCATTTTCTTTTTATTTTATTTTATATTTTAAACGTAAAACGATGTTGTAAATATTAATTTCAAAAACTTAACAATAACCAAAAGAAAAAAAATTTAATTAAAATAAATGTAATAGAAATAATCTATTTTAGATTAAAAATTAATTCATACGCAAATTATGCTTTTTCATATATATATTTATCCCTTCTTTAAATATATAAATTGGTGATTTCATTAAAAAATCAATCAAAAGTAGTATTTTCAAAAATTTGATCATAAGTATGTAATTACATACTGTAATTTAAATATGTAGTTACTAAACAACTTCTTGGTAATGCAGACAGTATGTTTTTTTGTCAGTGAAAATTAACTACATTCGTAACTACATACCATTACCAAGTTTTTGCTGGTTTCTTATAACGAAATTTTATTCTTCAATTCTTTTTCGAATTTGTTACAAAAATGAGACAATAAAATATATTTCTATTTAATTGAAAAAATATATATTTATATTGACCTTTCTTATTTCTTCTATGTAAAAGTCTTTAAATGTCATTTCTTTTTTCTTAACATTCCAACAATTATTTTATTAATTTAATGTTCCTATAAAATTTTCAAATAATTTAATTAAATATCTAATACTTTACTTTTTAAATATTCCCCTTCTCATATTATTTTCATTGAAGTAATAAATGTTTGTTTTCTTGTTTTTTTTTTTTTTTTTTATCAATAACAAGTTCTTTGAAGTAATGTTGTCGTTTTATTTCGTTTCTTTCCTCCTCCATTTATTTTCAAAAGATCAAGTTCAATGTTTATTCTATGCATTTGATACTATTTAACAAGGTTCTTATCAAGAAAAACTTTGAAAATTAAAACACCCAACATGTCATATTTATTCACTCACAATCACACCACACTTGACTCGTACTAGTTAAATTATTTAGAGAATACGAGTTTCAAAAACAAATCTATCGACTTGTAACTATGTATTCAGAGCCACAGAGACCAACAGAAACGAATGGATGGACGGACAAATGTGCATGAAAATATGGTAACAAGATATGAAAATTAATACTAAAATGTGCGAATACGAATGCAAAACAGTAGTTGGAGTTAGTAGTATTGTTGCAAAGTACAATGTTATAGAATAAAATAAACAAATAATAAGTACTTAATAGTAGAAGAAATGACTTGGTGTTGAAAAAAATATTGTAGCTTAATGTAGTTTTTTTTTTTTTTTTGTTTATTTTTATAAAGGTCAGAAAATGTTAAGGAAGTTTTTTAAAAGTAACATTATCTAAAAACATTTACCTGATATTGCTCTATATAACTTTGAAATTAAATATAATTTCTTATTTTTTTAAGATTTAGTTGGAACTTTAAATATCTTCCCATAAGTTTTGTGACCCACAGTAAGAAATTACACTCTGTGTGTAACAAATTGTAAAAAAATACAATTCTTAAGAAGCGTTCAGTCTAGTCAAATATTTGACCAAAATGACGTAATCACTATATAAAATAATTCCTGATTTCTCCTTTTTAAATGGTAAAGGATTTTTTGCTTATCATTAATCATAGCAGATATTTTATAGAATTTTTGCAAGATCAAACAATGACAAACAATATTTTTATAAAGGTAGTGGTCACGCAATTTTGATCAAATATTTGCCAAATGTGAACATAGCGTTAGTATAATTTTTATGAGTTTTTCATTTAAACTTAATTTATTTCGTTTTTGTTAATAGAAGTATGAAGTGTTATATGGGCCATTATTAAAATTTTTTAATCTGGCTGAAGTTGATTTTAATCCTTTATAAGTTTTATAGTAATACTATTTTAAACAAACGGGTTGCAAATCTATACCCACAAGATTTGAAACTAATAGAGTGCAAAATTTTGGCATCATGATTGTTGTTCAAATTTCAAAAACTTAGAACAAGTGCTATCTTTTAGATTGTCTGATAATTGCAGCGTTTTCCAGGCAGAAATTTTAGGCATTTACAAGGTCCTAGGATTACTGGTGGAGAATGTTGAGAGGGACACTGAGGTAATTATCTATGTGGATAGTCAGGCAGCACTGATGTCAATGACAAATTGCTGTGTCAGGTCAAGGTTAGTTAGGAGGCTAATGGATGCCTACAGAATAAGATTTTGTTGGGTTCCTGGTCAAAGCGATATTCTCGGCAAATAGCCGATGAGGTAGCTCGTAAGAGCTCGGAATTGGACAGGTCTTTTGTGGAGGTATCGGTTAGGATTCCGATTGGGTCATATTTCATGGCCATAAGGGAATGGACTATAGGTAGAACGAATGATGCTTGGGGGAGTAGATCGGACTGCAGGGTATCTAGAACGTTATGGCCTAGTCTTAAACCAGCAGATTCGAAGCATCTTCTGGGCATGAGTCGTGAGAATCTAAGGATCATTGTTGGCATGATTACTGGTCACATCGCAATAGGGAATATGACCAGTAAGTGGGACACTGGCGCGTCAGATTTTTGCAGGACGTGTGATGATGTTGAGACAGACGTGCTAGAGACAGTGGAGCATACACTCCGTCATTCTATAGAGCTTCAGCAAAGTAGAAAGGGAAAGAACGGGTGGTTTGGGAGCCATAATCTGCACGAACTAGAGGAGGTTGCGGGTGAAGAACTCAGCAACCTTATAGGGTTCGTAAAGGGAATAAAGGGCTTAGAGGTAGTCAGGGTTGATTTGATGGGTCTTAGGTTTCTTTCTTCTTTTTCTTATATTTAGCTATCTTTCTTTTCAATATTTTCAATATTTTGCTATATTCTATTAGGATTCTTCACTTTCTTCATTTATCAGCTTTCTCTATTATCTAAAAAGGGATCACAGTGGACCGAATGATCTCTGGGTGGAGGCGTGAAGACGCCGCCCTTTTTAACCAAACCTAACCTAGAACAAGGGCTAAAATTTACTTAACTTTTTTCCATTATTCTACACCAGTGTTGTCAGTTTAGCCTTTTGAAGACTAAATCTAGCCTTTTTATTTTGTTTTTAGTTTAAAAATTTTCATTTTAGCTTTTAGCTTTTTTCGTCCTTTTTTGATATTGCCTTAAAAAGGCTAAAATGTTAGTATTTGAACATCGATATTACTAATTTTATTTTTGCTGATTCATCCATTTAGGCGCATTTTAGTATTTATTCGCACAAAAGATGTAGATTATTTATATATAACAAAAATTTTTGCCTGCGGCGCTTTAATCTCCAAATAAAATATGGCTCATTTTATGAACTTACAAAATCGATCATTATAATTATTTTTTAATATACTTCATTAAACATGGAAACTATTTATGAATATTATTAAAAAATTGCTTGCCAGCAAAAAGACCTAAAGCAAATATAAAAAATCAACCGAATGCAAATTCATACAAAAGAAATAAAAATTTTCAAAAAAATAAAAAATATGGAATTTTTTCCCAAAAAAAGTGAAAAAAACACTTTCTAGTTCTAACATTGGGTTGGGTAGGATTCTGGTTTGAATTAAAACGGTTTTCCAGATGGACGGCCTTTGGCCGGATGCAGGAGTTTTCAATTCTGGCGTAGCTTCGCTTAATCAATCTTTTTTTTTTTTTTTTGAATAAGATGTCTGCTCACTTTACTCTCTTATGCTTAAATAAAAGCAGAAAATTACCCAAAATATCGAAAATGTGTTATCAAAATTGAATTATGACCCTAAAATGAAAAAATCACCGCAAAATTTTGTGCTGTTTTTCATATGAAATTTGACCAAATTGTGTGGGAATTTTCTGGGGATGTTTTCTATATTTGGTTTGGGCGATGTTGCTTTGGATCATTTTGCTGGCAGCCTTAAAAAAATTCTTATGAAAGCAAAAATCATTCAAAATTAATAAGGCGAATACACGAGCATATTTTACCATAACTCGTGGAAGGGTTGTCCGATTTAAACAATTGAAACATCAGACGGAAATTATATTCAAGTCATCTTAACATTATTTTTTATCCGCTCAATATTTTTGGAGAAATATACTCGTGTAATGTTCTTATTACGGGTGAAATTGTAGACGTGTTCATAACAAATATCCAGACTTGATGGAAAAAAAAAACTGAAAGTAGGTTCGTGTTTAGCACGGAGAATTATCCAGACTTGATGAAAAAAAACTGAAAGCAGGTTCGTGTTTAGCACGATGGATGAATCCAAAACATCATGGTCGTTCATCTTTGAGCTTTTCATAAAAAGATGAAATGAAATTCACAATTAATCACTGAACAAAAATGTTTTTCGCTGATCGGTGTAATAAATATGAGCATATTATTTATTTAGCACATAACGAGAGAAAAGAGACTAATATTGCTTTAAATTGTTTGTTATTATTCTACTTTTATTCAATTTATGTATGTATGCGTGACATAATTTTCATTCTATTATTATACATTTGACCTTAATGTTTCCCAGAAAATTACTGGTATTTAGATTTTATTAAATAAATGTATGTTTTCTTATTTAAGGTTGATTAACAAACAAAAGTTTTAAAAATATAAAGAAAAAAAAAACAATTTGATATGAGCAGTCCCCCCTAAACGATATGGAATTCAAAATTAATCTTCCTAGTGTTTTCTTCATGCTCATGTTTGTAACACCCAAAAATATTGTTCTAATTATTACATTAAGATGGGCCAATGTATACCAATAGACTAAGAATTACTTTCCGAGTCGATTTAGCGATGTTCGCTTGTCTATCCACCCGTCCATTTAAACCTTGTAATCAAACTGCAGGTCGAAATTTTAAAAATAATTGTATGAAATTTGGCACATATGTCTGCTATGGTTTAAGGACGCCAAGTTTCATGAAGATCGTAACCCCTCTTTCGAAAATAACTTTAACGTTCATAAATCCCATAATAATGTTAATTTCAAATTAATATTTGAGAGAAATAAATTTCGCATAAATAGAAATCACAGTACCAAGATTTATTACAATTGATCCATAATTAACCATAGGTCCCATATAAGGTCCACTTCCGGGAATTATCCTAAAATGCATAAAAACTACTCTATTAATAAAAGTATCGGTTAAAAATTGGCCCCAGGATCCATATAAGATCCCGCCCTAATTTTTATAAACATAATAGTATAAGGCATCATATAGCGGGCTTGACGGCTAAATTTTTCGTACTTATACAAATTAAAAAAAAAAATTCTTGTCAACGATGTGTTGCTATTCGCTGATTTTTGTATTTTAAATTAATATTTTATTGAAATCATGTTCAGTGTCTAAAATAAAAATTTCTTATAGTATATTCACACTGAGCATTTCAAAGAGTCTTCGAAAATTAAAATCTATATGAAAACTAGATCGTTCACATTACTCTTTAGACATTTGTGAAGTTTTAAAAATTTGTTTTAAAACAAAAAACGGAAAATCTACAAGGGGTGAAACTAATATACTAGAGAAAACGTAGGATGCCTTAGATCTCTTTGTTTGGAGAGTTTTAGGCATACATATTAAAATGGAATCATTTTGAAATAAAAACGATTATAGATACATATGCAAGTATGAGGATGAAAATTCTCTTGGGACTATCTTAATAAACGATGTTTTATATGCCTTATCATGACCTTTTTTCAGAATGAAACAAAAAGTTAAAAATTTTATAAATATTTTGCTGAAATAATGCAGTTGCTTGGAAGCTGGAGCTCAAAAGAGGAATCACGCGATGAAGTGTTTTTAATGAATATCAGCAATTAATAAACAGCTTTTTATTTTGTAATCAAATTGTTTAGTATAAAAAATATTAGTTTTTTTTTTCTCTGAATTTCTCTCTGAATAATATATAATAATATAAACTAAATTAAAAAATTAAAATTTATTAGCATATAGTTCTGATTTATAGATTTCATGTAATGATTATTCATCTGGAAGTATTATGTTAGCAGTACGTTGTGCATTATGACCACAATTCTTACATTTTCGAAAAATATTCTACAAAATTTTACTTAAAAAAAAAGATATTTCTTATGTGATGCAGTGGTTTTATTTTGTACTGTTTTTATTGCAAATTGAAGCTAATTTCATCATTATTCTTTGGGAAAACTAATAAAAATGTTCAGTATGAACATGATATTATGATATTCGCGAATAATATTTAATAATTTTTTATACTAAACTAAATTTGTTTTAATTAATTTGGAACCAGTCCTTGAATATAAATGATGTCACCTAGGCGTTGTTACTGGAGTTGTATATTACAGCATTATTGAAAAAGCATTTAAAGGCGCGTGGGTTTTTCGATTTTCCAACAACCAACAATTTCAGTTTGTCTGTGCCATTCGCATTTGAATAGGGCAAAAAAGTTACTCGCTATTTACATATTTTTCTTTCGGGACATGTATAAGAGTGTGATTTGGAAGCATTCTATAATATAAACCGGATTCATCGGCATTGTAGATTTGATAAAGAGTCAATGCTCATCAATGTAATTCTTATAGTCTTTCACAAATGGATCAATAAGATGAGGTTTCGAAGACAATTTCTTGCATGTAATTTTTAAAAATCTATTTCCATGTCGATGCTTAAATTTCTTCAACCAACCTAAACTGGCATTGAAACCTGAATTGGCTTGATAAATTTTGTTATAGAAATGACTGGCTTTCGCTGCTGATATTACAACTTTTTTCCCTTTGTTTTACAAACCACTTATAAAGCATTATTTCCATTCTTGGGTACTCAACTTTCTTTAAGGTGTAACGTTTGCCAGGGCTACTTTCTGTTGTACGTACAAATTTTTTAATGAATTTTCTCGTTAAACCGAAAATTTATGCAACTTGTAATTCACGCAAATTTAATTTATGGAATCTCCACTTTTCATTTTTTTTTACATCTCTAATATTTGAGAAATCGTTAGCTTTAAAATATGTTGAACTTTTCTCATATTAATAGATGTATATACACAACAAATGGCGCGAATAAATTGACAGAATTAAAGATCAAAATCATCCATAAAGGTTAATATACTAAAAGGCGGGATTTTGGTTACAGACATGTAATCAAATTAAAAAAAAAAAAAAAACAGATAAAAGTCGCGAAAATGGAACCTGTTTTTCGTAACCTGTCGCAATTACAGAACCTACAATTTTAAAAATTAAGTCGTCGCGATAATGGGTAGACGCGAATACCGAGCTTGCACTGTACTAAGAAGCATTACAATTATCTTTAAGTGGAAGTCGTTTGATTAAAGAGTCAAATCGGTTTGACTAACTAATATTTCTATTGTGGTAACCAATGTTTCATTTCAAATGTGTTTTTAGGGCTATAGGAAAAAAAATTTGTTCTGTTTAAATTTTTTTATTTTTTATTTTATTTATTTTTTTTTATAAAAATACGATATGAATTATGAAATTTTAATAATGTCAGCCGATTTCCAACCATTATTCAGATAACACATACTTATATAACTTATGACAAAATTAGAATTTTGAAAAATTCACTCATAAATTTTGAATAATTTCAAACAATCAATAGCTTTAACTCTGAAAATAAATAATATATCTTTTTTTTACAAAGAGTTTCTGTTCTTAACACTATGTTCTAGCACCTTTTTTTATTTTTAGCACTTTCTGGCACTTTTTCCATATTACGTAAAATTTTCCTTATTACCCCATAAACCACAATACCCCACTTTCCCTTACATACTGATGTTGTTTTTCAATTATAATGTTTTTTTTTAACTACAGCCAATTTGCATTTGGATAAGATTTTTTATATAAGAAACCAACTTTTGATGAAAAATATAAGTGATCAAAGATAAATGTTCTTTTAGATCGTTTTTTAAGTATTAGTTTTTCTTAATATTTTGTTTATCTTTAAGTGCATGTTGCAAAGAAATTAAAAGTAATATTATTATGTTTTTCCTGCTGAGAGAAACTATAAGTACTAAACATAAAGTATATTATTGCGATAATAATTCTGCTTAAAACAAAACAGCTTGAAATTCATGGTCAATTATGAAACTAAATTAAAAAAGGCAAGCAAAAAAGAAAATGTCAAATAAAGCAAAATCCTTGAAATATGCGCACATGTACTAGTAATAAAATTCTTAAAATGAGCCCTAAGAAATGGATGCTGTTTAATAGATAAAATGAAAGTAAGAGTAAGCAAATTACTTATGTATGGGTATATGTATGTATGTATGTATGTGTTTTTCCAAGTGAAATTTAAATATAATATTATTTATTTATTCCAATAACAAACTATTGTGTTAAAAATCTTGTTTTTAGATTGAATATTTGATAAGAAATAACCTTAAGAAAAATATTGTATTTCAAAGCAATAAACATTTTTACACATTTTTTAAGATCTAAAAATATTTCATCAAAAATTGTAATTAAATAAATAGCACAGTTTTTAGAATACCTTGTTTCATTAGATGACTCCCCCATTTTAAATTCTTTTTGTTTTTCATTATATTTTAAAATCTTTGATTTAAAAAAAGGGGTAGAATTTTTTTGTCAACTTTAAAAATTGTGTAATATTGATTTCGAATTGACATGTGTTAAAAAGTGACACTTTCTTTTCAAATAAAAAAAAAAAAAAAAACATATTGCCTTTACAAAAAGATTGGCATTTTCCTGTTTTTCAAGGATTAAGAAAAGGGATTTGAATTAATTTTATAAGTAAAGGCTTGTAATAGAAATTTGAGTTATTAGGCAGCTGTAAATAAGAGAATAATAAAGGCAATATCATTTGTTTTTTGCTTTAAATTCAATGGCACATGCCAATGTTAATTCGTTTTGTTAAGAAATATTTATATTTTTATACGTATATATGTTGCATGTAGCTCAAAATGTGTTTTGTCAGACATATTAATTTCTTTAAATGTAGTTTATAATTATTATTATGAAACGTTTAAACTCATTTGATATTTCCGCTCGAAAAGTTATAGTTTTTTATTGCTTATTTTTGGTTTTCCAGAATTCTTAAGTTGAATGCACTTGGCTCTAGACAAACCAATTGAACAATGATAAATATCCTTGAACTTTTTTGCTGTCGTTTTTGTTGATTTTAGAACTTTAGTTTTGTTCTAAGACATTTATTTGGCAAAAGAAGAAGGATGTATTGAGGGAAAAGTCTAGCACTAAAAGTTCTTGAAAAATATTTCCTAAAGAAAAAAAAAAAAAAAATGAGGATAATATCATAATCATAAGCCAAAACGACTAGATATGACGCTACAAAGATTAGACGATATATATTTAAAATTGCAAAAGATATTTACAATACAATAAATTTTTAATATTTGGAATTAAGTCCTCCTGAAGTCTCTCCTGCATATGATCCTAATGTAACGATCTAGGATTTGTTATTTTCAAATTAAAGAAGACTATATGAACACCGTATAAAATTTATCCAATAGAGATGAGTACAATTTAAAATTTAATTAATTAAATACTGTGTCATTCAAATTACTGTCGCATAATGAGTTATGATATGGGATATGTTGACTTTGAAAGCATCGAATGCTTTTGGCTTACTATCATAGACCTGATACCTAAGGATAAAGGAAGAAAGAATACTAATATATTAATCCCAATGCCCAAGTAGTGATATTTTTCACAACTTAGTAACATCTCCTGTATTTGATTAACATTGGAGACACGCAAAGAAAAAATATGGTTATATACAACCATAATTGAACATTGTCATATTATGGTTGCAATTTATAGTTGATGGTAAATTATTTTATGTTTGCATAAAAGGTAATAAAGTGGTTGAAGTGCACTAGTACAAATATTATAATATGTTCGTTATTCTCCAACCATATAATGGTTGTATATACTTGATTTTAAATTTATAACAAAATATGTTTGAAACACAATAAAAATATAGTTGAGTTTAACTATAATATGGTTGAGCTGCTAGCATATTTTTATTGTATATGAACTTGACTTCACATATATAACCATAATATGATTGATACGCAGCAAAATTACGATTGAACTGTAACCCTATTAAGAGTGTATATATACACCAACATATGGCTGTACACCAAAAAAGCAGTTGGTGAGAATAATGACATTACTAAACATTTTTTTTTTATATACATATAGGTTTTGACATTTGTGGCATCCGTTTGGACAGAGAAAATTATTTTTTATATAAATAATACACACTTTCTATACCACCTTGTTAATATATTTCCAACATAATGTATTAAATTATATAATATTAGGTGTAAACATTATATGTTGAAAACGAATTGTAAACAACGCAATTATATACAAACATTCTGTTGTCTACGTTATTATAGATTTTATATAATTTATATTAAAATATACAGTTAAACTATTTATATGTATTTTATTTCTGGTTTATTATATAATCTAACCTAATTTTTGTTGATATTTATCTGAGTTTATTTAAATATTTTTGTTGTGAATTTCGCAAATCATTCTTTAGGATCTTTTTTTTTAACACCCGGAGATAAACTATTGTTATTCTTTCATTGAATTTAAAATATTTTCGCAGTGTAAAACACTTACGTAATTATTTATAGATATATAATTTAATTTTAATTTATTTACAAATATGTATTCGGTATATTTTCTAATACATTTTTAAAACGGCGACGGATAACAAGCATTAAACACACGAAACTAAATAAAAAGAAAATCAGCAAATTTAGGCATTAGTAATACATTATTGTTGTGCATACAAAATAAACATATTGTTATGAGGTTAAAATGAAAAATAATATTTTTGTATAATGAAAATTATTTTGTTGTAGATAGAATTTTAGCAACCATAACATGATTTAAATTGAAACATATTGCTAAACATGTAGTGCCAACCAAGAATTTATAAAATTGAGGACAAAAATATAATCGCTAAAAAAAAAATTGTTTTTAAAATAAAATATATTCAAGAATAAAGATGTTATTGTGAAGAAAATAATATTGTTGGTACAACCACATTGTAAAATGTTTTTTCTCTGCGTGGATCATATAATCCTTGTCAACATTAACACCATTCTTGTTCTAAGTAGGGTATTGAAAGAATTTAGTTTTTGTTGTAAATATTTGTTCCCTTTTTTGTGCTGTGACCAATATCCAGGAATCAAACTAACAAAAAAAATATAAAGAAAACTAAAAATATAGAATAAAAAGTAGCAAGAAATGATTTGGCGGCACCCTCACAAAATTATTGACCACAAAAACGCATCATTCAAAATTTTTATAACAAACACTATTTCAAAATCATTTTCAACAACTCAGACTTCATATACACTTTTACTAAGGCATATACATACATATTTACCCACAGATACACTGGGACACGTCAAACCATTCAAAAGAATGTCTTCTGTGCTTCTGCTGCTTGACCCTGCAAAAAAAGAAATAAAGTTCAATATGAAGTTTAAAACAGGAGGACCCTTGATGTCTTTTATTTTTATTTTTTCCTTAATTTTTGCGTGTATTTGCTCTAAAAAAATAAAAAAACAAAATAAATTTAATTCTAATCATACTTATTTGATATCAATCGTTTTTCATAATTTTTTGCTCAAGATGATTTCTGTTCCAACACATTTTTAATCTTAAGATTTTTTTGTCCTTTTTTTTCTTTCTTATAAGAAAAAAAAAAGAACTAAAATATATAATTGTATTGTTGTGCTTTGTTTTTTTTTTCCTTAATAAAATTGCATTTAAACGCTAATTTTTCGCTTTTTATAAAAACGTTTATATTTTCTTTGACTGTGGTTTTGCTTGATTATTGTTTTAATAAATTCACATTTAATTCAAACAGCCAATTAAATTATTATAGAATTTTTACCTTACTTTATCATACATAATACATATTTATTTGATTCGTTTTCGATTTGTATTCTGTTGAAATTATAATTAAATTTTTCATAGGGTGGCAAAGAATAATTCGAACAGAATCAGAAATATACATATTTTCAGTATGAATGATGTTTTCAGGACATTCTTTGGTTTCAGGTTAGATAATTGAGATCATTCGGTCGATTTTTCAAAGACCTGGTATAATGCGGCTATAATAAATCTTCGATATTAGATAAACCCAGCTTATCAATTTTATATACATTGAGACTTATGATATTGGATTGCATTGGTTCTAAGAAAGCCCTTGTAATTTTGTTTTTGCGCTCGATTAGTGGTAACTCGATATGTCTAGAATAACTATTTATGGAATCAGAATACATACCACAAAAAAAAGAGCAAATGCTTCCAAAAAAGAACTTGTTTAATATTTCAAAAGTAGAACTAAATATATATTTTTTGGAGGTTAATAAAAATTACTTAAAAAAAGTGAAAATAAATGTATTTTTTAGCAGGAAAAAAGGTGAATAATTTCTAAGAAACTAAAAATTTCACAAGTTTTATAAGAAGTACTTCAAAAGCAATGAACAAGAAGCATAAAAGAAGAACATCCTACCAATGACAACCATGGTTTAAAAAAAGAACTTCTGCAGCACTTTTTTCAGCACTAAATACTTCGTTCCAACAACACAACGTTAAAATCATGATTTTTTTTTAGCTATTTTTCAGTCCCCTTTTGTCTGTGTAAGTACATTTATTGAGGAGTATTATGTTATAATCTAGCCATCTGTTCCAACTATTATTTTTCACACTATTTCTTTACTTTTTATTTTTAATTTATATGAGGAATTTATATATTTTTATTTGTATTTATTCGATGTTTATTTCTTGATTTATTTCATTGTTGTATTTTGTTTTAAGCCTATTGCATGTAAAAATGCAATTTTATGTGTTTCATATTTTTGCTTTATATTTTTTTCATTTATTAAATTTGTTAAAATTATGCATAAATTACCAAATTCGGTTTGAAAATTGTTTCTAAAAAATACTTGAATGGATTTAGAGTTAAATAAAGAAACAGGTAATTTTCTATGATTCAAAATTTAAGATATTTTTATTCAAGTAGAAAATATTTAATATATTAAATTCGTAATTGTTTTAAAGAAATTAACTTAAATTGTATTTATCCTGCAGGAATATCATGTCAATTATTAAAAACATGCCACGAATCTTGGAAACATGATGTATAATTCATAAAATATTAATAAAAGTCGTTCTTTATTGAAATGTTTGCCAATTTAGAAAAATGCTCATCTTTATTAAAATAAATGTAGCATGAGATTGGAAAATAAAGTGGTCTATATTAAAATCAGTCTCGGCTGTTTAACAGTTTTCCCAGACACTGTGATGATTTCTGGCTACATCTGCCGAATAGTTTGGACGACATTTCCCTTAAGGGTCAGTCGAACTGGGTCAAATTGTAGCTCTTAATAGGTTAGTCATCAAGACTGACTCCGAAACTATTGATTTTTAATTTTATGTGTATCTTCAATTTCATTCCATAAATTGTATTTTTAATCAGCGTTTTTGAAAAATGGGTATAGTGTAAAAATTTAAAAATGGGATCTCAATAAAATCAGAAGTTATAACAGTTTGTCTATAGCAGTTAGTTAAAGTTTATTAACAAATTAATATCTTTTTATGTGTTCTGATACTTTTATTTTAAATTTAGTATAAAAACAAATAGGAAAGAATAAAAGCAAGCAATATTGGTCAAGATCGACCATATAATATCCTATATGATTATGTATGGGCCCTAAAGAGATTACCAGGAGATGTGGAACGATCATTATGAATTTTATTACAATAGTTTATGCTTATATCAGTATTACTTTGACATTGGTATTTATGGGATTTATGCGCGTTTAAATAATCTTTAGGTAGTGCAACCTATATGAAAAATAATATCAATTATAGACCGATCTTAAAAAAAAATTTAGTGTAACGATCTATACTTGTACAAAACTTATGTGTGCTGAAATTTACATAAATACGACATATTTTAGAAATTTATATTTGTTGAACCACTATTCCCGGGGAAAGTTGTACGAATTATATATCTGAAATAATGGACCGATCAATATGAATTTAATAGATTTTATCTTTGTAAGCCCATGTATCAAGTTTGAATAAAATTGCATTAAAATCTTTACAGAAAATTCGTCGGATTTTATAAAGTGGGTTAAAAGTCTGTTAATGTATTCCTGAAACTTCTAAAATAATATCAAATTATCTTTTCGGGATTAGAAATGGGCTATATATACGACTTATTTCAATAAATAATGATCTATTACATTAAAATTTTAATAAGTAATTTTAATAAGTATATATAAGTAGAAAATGAGTTAGCTAGTAAAGAGAAATTGTTGTAACGTCTGATCCCATTTTGAAATTATAATTGTAAATATCATGTAAAAAATAATGAAAATAAAAAGACCCTTTTTCAGAACATCCTAGGATAAAATATACATTTTTTTTAATTTTAAAGGTCTTTGCGTCAGGAAGATGTGTAATTTTTAAACTTTGTTCATTTTTGACAGAAATGCCCGAGCTGTCTCACTTTAGAGGTTCATAAAATATAAACCTTTAGCGATATTGTGTAGGGTAATATGCCATATGGAGCGCATAGAGGAGTAAATTATATGATTTGAATTTCATCAAAATTGGAGATGGTCAAAATCAGAGCTGGGTCGATTTTTTTTTTTTGTTAATTATCCTATACATAAATTTTGCATAGTATACTCGTATCATGCATTCCAGGAGAAATCAATGAACAAATACCAATTTTTGACTTTGTGTCCCCTGGAAATAAAATTGATATATCAATTTTTATTTTTTTAAATTTGAAAAAACTCGCGATTTTTTTTATAAAAAATGGTTAAAAATATACGAAGTATATACACTGCCTGCCACTTGAATAAGGAATCACATTTTTTTAATTTTAATTAAGTATATCTCCTAAACCAAAGTTCAGAAAAAAAATAATTTTTTGCGCAACCAAATTTCAAAGTGTTGACTTTAGTTTCCTGAAGAAATATAAAATAAACATATTTTGTTATACTAAAATTATGCATTTATTTACAGACATGTATTTCTGTGGTACTATTTCGTGTGTCACTTGAATAAGGAATTCTTCTATATATTTGTATATTTGTATAATATATTGAACATAATTGATTAATAAATTATAAAATATTATAAAACATGATGCACAGAAATTATTCTGAGCATGGTAGCTCAGAATTTGTACTATTTAGAGCAATTCAAGTCTCAAGATATATTTGGACATTATTTTTTTTTTAATTACTTAAAAATCTAGTATCCTTTGGGTTGGTTATTTGCTGGTATGTTACAGATAATTTCTAAGTAATGCTATTTAGAGATATCATCCTCAATTTGTAACAATTAATATGCCAAGATATAACTAAAATTGTATGATGGTAAAGACTGTCAAGTACTTAATTCATTTGGCTATTTCTGGCGAACAGTCATTGTAGTATATGGGTTATACGTTCACAAATTTCATTTAGTGTGTTTTGATACTAAAGATGTTGAGATATGTTTTCGCTATAACTGCACCATTTAAAGACATTTTATGCTCCAAATAAATTCAAGTTTAGTGGATCTCCGATATTGTGCAGTACATACATTAGTATGTGTCCAAATTTGCCAAAATCGCAAATTATTCCAAAGTGTATAAAAACTCAACACTGATTTTTATTTGGATTAATATTATAAATAATTTCCTTTAATAGAGTATCATAAGTTTTTCTACAGTGCAACAACTCGTCATTTTATAGCCTTTCAAAAATGACAAAAGGCACTTAGGACCCCACTTTGCTTATAATACAATTTGGAATTTTTTTAAAGTTTTATGAATATTATATATTTACTGAATTGTATAATATAAGTTTGTTTAATTTTAGTTGCTTTTATTATTTTTTATATTTATTTCAAAATAAAAACAAAATATAAAAAAACTGCTTACACTAAAACAAATAAAAGTACATACTTTTTAATAAAAGGAATTACTTCTTTATGAGAAAATGTAACTATTTTCCAAAATCGTTTTTTAGGATATTTTAGTCTGACGTCTTGTTAAAATCATAAAGTTGGTCATTTCACCAAATATGCATAATTCCAAACTCGATTAATTTTTTGATGTTTTTTTTTTGGTAGTTTCATGACTTGCCAGAGAGTATTCAAAATTACAAAATTCCGAACAAACCAATTGATATCATAGTGTTATCTATAACGATATCATTTTGGTAATAAGGAGCCCGATTGCTAGTTGAAATGTTAATTTTGATTTATTTTAAAGAATTTTTAAATTACATATATTATTTTATACAATTTAGTTAATTCAATTTGTGGAACTTCTTAGAAATGTTTTTTTTTTCGTACACATACTTATGTACGTATGAATTTATCTATGTAACGTGGTTATAAATACCATACATATTTTCATTTTTAACTTGCAACAAAATATAAGCACGTTGCGTCTTAATTTCAACTTAATTATCAGCTGTAGTAATATCTGATACACTCAAAATTGAAATAACTAAAAAAATATAAAAACCAAAATAAATAATAATATTAAAAAAGCTGTAAAAACTATAAACAAAAATTAATAATAGAGCTTAACCGTTTGATAACCACCAACAACTGAGGGAGTTTTAAGTATATTTAATTGTCCTGGATAGAGATAAAAATATCGGTGAAACAAATACATTTTTATATCCTTCAGCAAATAAAACAACGCTAATTTCTGAAATATCCATTCTAGACCCTAGAGTAGGGGTTCCCACCTCTTCATGCTTCATGGACCTTTTTAGAAATTCTTGCTTTTTCGCGGGCCCTTTGACACATTTTCATTTTTAGTATAGAAGAAATGAAAAATAGTAAAATCTCAAAAGATATTTATTTTAAATAAAATTGCGCTACCAAAATTCATTTATATATTAAATATAAAAACAATGAAATTTTTAAAGCTCATAAACAATTAAAAATATTAATGGCCTTATTCATAATAACAGTTTTAAATTTATAAACTTTTCACAATTAAATTTTTGGAAATTTTGGAAATTTAAAATTTTTATTATGAATAAGGCAGTAAATTTAATAAAAAAATAATTTTTCTCCCATAAAAATACAAAAACGTAAAGCCCTGCGTAAGATGATTTGAAAAGCAAATCCATTTGCTTTTGAAGTGTGTTGTTTATAGCTAACATGTACAACAACAACAATAAATATATTTGTACTGTTCGTTGACCGCAGCAAAGTAAATGCGACGTGTGTATGAGCGGTTGCAAATACAAGCATTCAAGGCACTTGTCGTAAACAAGTGCTGCAAGCGGTGTTGCAAAAAAGCAAATCATACAAGACATTGAGAAAGTATCTAAGATGCACTAGTATTTTTAATACTTTGCTTGTTTTTTTTGTGATACGTAGCTGCTATGTGTGGCCAAAAAACCTTCACAAGGTGTGCAAAAGAGTTGTTTATAAATGTTCTGGCATACACACATATATACATATATGTATGTATATATTTTATTGTTGATTTTTCTTTTTTTAATAAATGTAAAAGGGTTAATTCAATTTAAAAAGAGGTTAATTCATATTAATTAAAAAAATATTAAAAAATGATTATTAATTATGAATTAAAAAAGTAATTGAAACCTAGAAATTAAACTTATTAAAAATTTGAAACTCTCAGTTACATAATTAAGAAGTATATAACTAGTATGTTTACTTCTTTTTTCCCCTATTAAAGCAAACAAGTGCTCTTATATACAGTATTTGCTCATAAAGTTGAACAGCACAAGCACTGATTTAAAGCACTTGAAAAATAACAAGTGGCTTGCAATGTCTTATAAGACATAGTTTGCAGGGCTTTACAACAATGTACAAAAGTACAGGAATACAAAATCCAAATTATTTACCCAGAAATAAAACATCAAACTGCTTTAAAAATTGGTATGTGAATGTAATTATAATAATAATTATAAAAATAATTATTATATTCCTTAACATTTACACGTTAACGTAAAAGGTATTTCGAAAATATGTATTTGATATACAAAAATACAATTTAATATAAGTAAAACTTGTAAAATTTTTACTAAAAAAAGTATAGAACTTTGGCATAAACGTTTAGAGGCCCTTGCGGGTCTTAAACCTAAAGCCTAAAGTGTCTTCTTCAAAATTTATTTTAAATTTTGAAAATATCAAGTTATAATTTTTGACACTGTGACTCTAGGAGAACATACACTCTATTATTAATTATTATAATAAAAGACAGATTCCCTAAAATATTTATTTCTTAAACATAATATGTTTAGAGTGGACTAAGTAAAATTTTATTTTTGGGCGAAATTAAGATTTATTTCATTGAATGGACAAATTTTTGTCTTTCTACTGTACCAACAGAACTTTAATAATCTTGATCTGTGCAAGAAACAAATTATTGATCTTTGTTTCTCCGCGGATTTTCTGATCTTAAGTTATAAATTCAAATGAAAATGGAACATATTAATGCAAGTTTTCAATGATCGTTTTGTGTATCTTTAATCCCTCTACGCTCCTTAAATGATTAAATATTTGTTAAAAATTATAGTAGTTGATTGTTATTTGGTTTTTTTTTTCTTCTGAAAATAATTCAATTTTTTCAACACTTATTGCTAACCATATGATACGACGCGATACCGGTAAATCAGTTACTTGAGTGATTTTGTATACTAAAAAAAATTTTAACAAAATAAAACAATAATAAAACACCAACAAAAAAAAAAAAAAAATGTAAAATGTGAAAATGTGCATCATTGGAAAATACCATGAAAATCTTCCGTGTTTGGGTAATTTTGGGTTTTCTGTTATTTTTTCTTTTTGCAATTATATGTTGATTATTATTGTTATTAAATTGAATTTCACAAAAAGCTCACAATTGAAAACAAAAACTTTAAACTAGTTATGAACAAATTAGTAGAAATATTTTAAATAAATAATAAACAAATTGTATTTCTTTAGTTTTTAACTTTTTTAACCACATAAAATTATGATTTATTTGTTTAAATGTCAATTGTAATTTGTTTATGTTTGAAAAAATAATAATAAAAAAAAAAAACGAAACTACTCGTATAAATATTATAAAGTAAATTATTAAACTCCCGGATCAATTGAATAGGAGTAAAGGTGTTTGTTTGATTGTTTGATGATGTTAGTGGTGTATTTTTATTTTTATTTTTTTATATCCTGATTGATCTTTAAAACGTAATATGACAACATCAGTTTAAAAGATACAATACGAGAGTATATGTACTCATACACATAATTTATGTTTGCCGGTTGGGTTGACATGTTGATGAAAAATCGTGATATCCAAGAAATTCAATACAATTGTTAGACTTTTTTTAGACCGCGCAACTACGACGACAATAACAGCAACAACAGCATCAAATCAAATAAATGTATTTGAAATGACGTCATTTCTTCAATCTGCAATGTTTTTGACTTTATGTCTTTTTCTGATTTTGTTTTATTGCCATTAAAACTACTAAAACTTTTAACTTCAACTTTAGCCATAATGATTTATTGATCTTTTAGTTTATTATTACTTATTTGATGTGATTTCATATCATTTCAGTTTTCTGTTTTAAAATGCGACATTATTTTCTAAGACTTTTGAAATTTAGAGCATTTTTTCCTACATTCATAGAATTTATTCGCAAGCACTCCACTACTCACCATTTTAACATTTCCTTGTTTTATGAAGATTTTTATATAAACTTTATTTTACGTAAACTATGTAATATTTTCTTGCAACTAAGTGCTTCTGGTAAGAAGTAGTAGTATGTTTGTCTCCCTCGATGGTGTTCAATGTGTATCTTGTACTCGTAATTGTTAAAATATGCATCCAAGTGTCAATAATAAAAATATCATGTTGACCATGAGAACATGTTATAAAAAATATATGTGTATATAAAATATAATACAAAATAAATAAAATTAATATATATTAATATATCGAGGTCCTATATTCAAAACCCTCTATCTCAGAATTTCATGAAATTGCGCTTTAGATGCCATTGTAGTCCCTATAAAAATGGTCATCTATGATGTAAATTTCAAATGAAAATTCTTAATTTTTCCAATTCTATCAACGTTTTTGTATTCCTCTATCTTACAAAATAAATATTTTATTATTATTTTTTTGGTGCAAAACACCCTATCACTGAGTAATTATTTTATTGTTTGATAATTTAAATATAATATACGTATATCAGCTCTGACTAATTTATGCATGCTGAATATGAATATGAATATTTAATCGGTTGACTACTCGTAGTTCTCTAGATATACAATAACAAATATTCATTTTATATGGCGGTTACTACTCCCTCTAAAGCTATTTTAACTATTTTCATATCAAATGTGAAACTTGACACCAAAATTATTCCACAAAATTTCGAGACCTTCACTGTAATAGTTCCATATGATTAAGTTTCAACGAAACCAAAATGGATAAGACACCACGAATGCTGATGTAATGTGTAGTGGCACAGAAAATATGTATATCCTTCTGCTGGTGTCTAATTATAGTCCACAAAATCTGCTTTGGTACTGCTAAAAAGAGACAACAAGGCAATTTACGATTGCAAACTTGATTATGACCCTTCGAACCGGTTGTCGGCTTACGACATTACTGTAACCACATCTATAACAGCGTTTACGATGCTAGGTTCAATCTTTCTTTTACTTGCCCCAAACGCCTAGTGCTGCTAATTGAGTCCCTGAAAATTGTACCCAATGCAAGGCGGGCGCCATGTTTAGGTTTCAACAGAACCATAAGCGATAAGAAACCACGAATGCTGATGAAGTGTGTAGCGGCACAGAAAATACTTATTTCATTCTACTGGTATCCAATTGTAGTCCATAAACTCTGCTTTGGAACTGTCAAACAGAGACAACAAGACAATTTACGAATGCAAGCTTGTTTACCATAGATATGTGATATTTAAGATTTATCTTGCATGAGGGTTAACAATTCCCAAAGGGCTGTCCGCCCTATTTTCATATTAGTTATGATTCTTGATAAGGAAATTATTCCCATACAATTTTAAAACTTTTAGTTTTTCATTTAAGCGATAAATAGTTTTCACTCCAATATTAATTATTATTTTGATTGTATGATAAAAAATAAAATAGCCTATTATGTTGGTCTTTTTATGTTTACCAACTAGTTTAAAAACTTTTAAATCATACATTAAATGGTAATTAATTTTTTTCAATGCAAAACCTTATATTTTATTTATAAATATTGAAATTTTAAAAGAGCAAAACCTTCTATCTCTCTTTAAAATATTAAAAATTAAGATTTATTCGTAGTTTTAAATAAATATTGTAGAAGAAATTTTTTTGAATATTTGCAAAATAAGAGAAATAAACAGTTTTTTCGCTCCTTTTTTTCGAGATAGACGGTTTTGAATGTAGGCCCTCGATATATAATATTAAGAACTAAAATAACAGAATGTTACAAATGTTTCATTGTATGCGATTTTGTTCTTCATCGAAATTATAAAGAAACGACTTACACTGTTAGACATTAATTAGTAATATTATAAAAGCTAAGAAAATTCATACCACACTCTGATTTGGTGCTGCCAAACACAGATCAGAATAACAGTTACAGATTACAATTTGATTATGGTCATTCGAACCGGATCCTGATTGAGGACGCTGCAATCATATCTATAACCTTGTCATCTGGTTCTCTAACCTGCCTTAGAGGTCTATTGCTGCAAATTGGGTTTCTTTAGATTGCATCAGCCAAAGTACAAAAGTTAACATGAATATTAATGAATAGGGGGAGGATTTTCATACAAATAGATATTTTTTACGGAACATTTAAAAACTACCTAATATAATTATCTATAATAATCACACATTTGACTGAAAAATGTTAGATAGTTAGTTAATGCATATTTTTGCATATTTAATAGAAAAGTGCATATTTTGTTATATATTTCTTAATAATGCATATTAATTTGCATATTTTTCTATTTTTTTACTTTTTCTTAATTTATTTATTCATTTTGAGTTAAGATGCTGGACAAATCTGTATTTTATAGTTTTCTTACATTTTTTTCATTACTTTTAGATTCCATGCAACGCAGGGGCATTCAGCTAGAGTTCAGATAAAAATAATATTTTTTCTTATTTTTTGAAAAAATGATTTTAATTCGTATAAAAGTTAATAAAATATAGAAAGTAAGTAATTTTAAATGTTCATATCTCTTGAAGTAATATCCTTTTCAAAATATCCTTTTCATTCATTTCAAAAATAGAAATACAATTTATAGAAGCATTTTAGACAAATGTGAATAAATTAAATTTAAATTTTTTTTAGGGGTATTTTAAATTGTTTTTTTTTCACTATATTAAATGCCATAATGCATTTTTAAATAAAATATGTTAACCTACTTATGTTTTAAAAATAATGATAGAAAAATAGGATTTTAATATAAAGATTCTATACTTTCCAAATATGTTAAAAAATCAAAAATTTTAAATAGTATTTTTTAACGAAAAATGCTTTTAAAAAATGCAATTGCATTAAAATGCATTTTTTAAAATCTTTTTTACTTGTGAAATATTCGTATTGAAGCCGATGTAATCGTAATTCAAACGCCATTTAAATCATTGAATTAAACGAAGCCTTCCCAGAAATATTGCTATTTGAAGTTGGATGCTTTTGAGATTTTTTAATGTTTTTAGAAAGTGAAAAAGCGAAATTTTGTCAATCTTGAAACTGAAATCGGTATAAATATCCGTATATTACTTGCGCTGAAAAATATTATGAATATCGAAAGTCACTCGGTACATTTTTTGGCGCTCTGTTATGGAATTGTCGATATATATATTTTAAAGCCCCTATATGCGTAGCCAAATAAAAAAAATAAAAAAATATATATATATATATACCAATTTGCGACATCCTCCGTAAACCGGGGTCTTGACTTGGTGCTCTAACGAACCATATTTCGATAATGTAAAAAAGCTGTTAATGAGTTCAATGATATAAAAAAAAAAATAAAAGAGTATTTTATAAAAAAAATTTTAAATTAACGTCTCATTTGTTGGTTTTAACAATAAAGTTCTTAGTGGAACTATTACTAAATTATAGGATTTCGATTCTTAAAATACTCAGTGCTATTGAGAGAATCGAAGCTCCAAAAAAAAAAAATCAGGTTGCACGCCGTGATAAAAAAAATAAAAGGTTTGAGAAAAAAAAAATCAAGCTCAATTATTCAGATGTAGATATTGATGTATAAAGGTCATTTTTTATGTATAAATTGTTTATAAAAATAAGTCTATCTTACTAGATTTGTATCGAACTTAGTGTTACAAATACAAGTCTTAAAAAATTAAATCAGGCAAATAAATGAATAGTATACATAATAGTTTCCTATTGAGTAATTCCATTTTAAATTTAAAAGATTTTGATCTCTAATTACCGATTTGGATAAAATTTGGTGCATGTGTGGAGAAGGATATGCAAACGTGTACAATGAATTTTATTAATTTTTTTTTTTTTACTTTGGCAACTCAATAGCTTTGAAAGTGATTAATAAATTTTTTAAATGACAATAAATTTTGTTTTATAAAAGGTATTAAAATATATTTTTTGCAGTGGATTTCTAAAAGCTTTTTAACATATTTAAAATTAAAATTGTCTTTAGAGACCTATATTTAAAAAACTCCATCTGGAAATATATAGCCTTTTTCTCTATAGATATACTTACTACAGGGAAAATTTTAGGGTGGTCAAAACTTTTTAAATTTAAAATGGAATTACTCTAGTTATAATTTAATAAATATTAAAAAAAGGGCATATTTTTTTTTTAATTTTTTGAGTATATTTTGAGATTATAAATGCATTTTTAGACGCATATTTTCAAAAAATAAATTCATAAAAATCCGGCCCCTACGGATGAAGTATTTTGCTGCACAGAAAATACCCAGCAAAAACTTTCATTGCCAAATAATGAGTTAAAATGGTTTCATAATAATACTACACTACTCTCACTTAAATCATTATTTTAACACGGTGATATAAATGCATATGAATCTGCTCAATAGTTACATAACTAGTTACATGTAATGCAGAGAAAAGTTACAAAAACCAACTTCTACATATTGCAGACGTGATATAGATGTTGGCGTTGCCTTGAAAAGCATGTCGTTACCAATTTTTTGCAGGATACGTATTTCATTATGTGTAATATTATAGTATCGTCAAATAGAGACAACAAGGAAAGTTACTGATTTGCAATTTTTTATGGTCCTTCGAACCGGATATTTGTTGACAATGCTTCAACCAATTACTAAGAAAATAATAAATTATAAAAATTGTTCCTAAATTTCTCTCAGTGTTTATCTAGTAAAAATTGTTAATATGTAATAATCGAATGCAGTTATAACATGTATTTAGCTAGTTGTTTTTCACATTTTCTTACTCGGAGCTTTAGTTAATAAATTAAATCTAAATGGCATCAATTTAAAATGCGAAGTTATGTGTTATTAATTTGCCATGTTAGCAGCATGTTTTCTAATTCTAAATAAAAAAAAATAATAATAATAATAAAATAAACAGAAATACTAACCAAGAGAACCGCCAATAATAGTGCGCAACTGTTTGCAAGTAGTTATTGTTGTTTTTTTCCTCTGTATTTTTTAAGGAAAGAAGTATCCATATTATTTATTACGACATTGAATTTTTACACTAATCAGTATGAGCTTTTAAAGTTGCAGACATTAAAATGTCAAATTATTTCTCAATTAAAAAATATTTAATGTAAGAACACTCTGTAAAATCCATAACAATAAACGGAAGAGTGGCAGTTTTGTTTAAGCAAAAAATTATAATAAAAAATATATAAAAAGTTATTAAAAGTATTACGAATATGTATTGTAATGATGATTCTTCATTTTAAAAATAAAGAAAATTTAGTGTTTTCATATTGAGAACAGGTTGTTTGATAAAATTCACACAATTTAACACACTTTGCAGTGACGTGCATTATAAATTAAGTATTTTTATTGTATTTACCAGAGCAAACAAAAATATGCTCTAAAAAAGAATTTTATTCACATAAAAAATGCTCTTAAAATCGGGAAATATATCCCTAAAATCAAAAAAATATGCTCTTAAAACATTATATTTTTTTCTGACTAAATTTTAAATTATCTAGCATTCATGATAGAAATAACATAATTTTTATTAGCAATTGCTAAATAAATAATTTCTTTTTGAACCTAAAAATATTCAAAGCTAATAAAATGCATCAGGAAATAAGAAAATTTCTATTAATTTATAACATGAAAATTATTAAGGAATTGGATTTGAAAAGCAGTAATAAAAAAATTTCACTAATGGCAAATTATGTAAAAAAATTATATATGAAAAAAAAAAAAAAAAAATCAAAATATGCAAAATTGTTCTTTGAAGTGCAAAATTATGCTCTTTAATGTAATATATGAGAAATTATGTTATTAAGTATAATATATACAAAAACATGTAATTTAAATTGCTAAAATATGCTCTAAAATATTGAATTTATATGAAAATATAACAAAATATGTTGCTAAGCCAAAAATATGCTGTCGCAAATCGATGCCAAAATTCTTAAAATTGTCTGAAGCGGATAAATAACTAACATTTTGGTCCATTTAAAGCAGAGGAAAAAATATGATTTTGCATATATTTGGTTGCCCTGGTGGTTATAATGGTTATGGCCTAATTGGGGGTGCTGGGTGGCTTACATCATTGGGTATAATTTGGAAACTGACAGAATGAATTAAATCACGGGTGTATTTATATTTGTGGACTTTTATTTTTATCATTATACGTACATATTTTTATTAAAAGTACGAAAGGTAAAATATATAAACACATATGAGAGAGTATATGCGTAAAGGATCGTAGGTAATTAAAAGTCTTCAATTATAATTACTTTTACTGGCAGTGAATCACAATTACTAGCAGTGAATTGATAAAAAATCTCGGTTCAACAGATTCTGCTTGACTTTTTGTAGCACTGATTCTTAGATACGAATGTGTTGTGATACAATACGATTTGCTGCTATCCTTTTGAAAACTTCTTTGTTGTCAAATTTGTTGTGCAGGTGTTCCAAATACGCCATTGACAGCTCTTTGAGAATAGTGTCCGAAGCTTGCACTTTTTATTATATTTGCTACGAAAATATTGGATATAAAAATGAAGTGATAGAAGTACCTCTGAGCTGCCGACCAAATGATTAATATTTCCGTAAATATTATAGTCATATTATACTGTCTGTCTTGCCAAATATGGAAAAAGGCAGAAAGAAAAGCCTTCATTTTCTTCCAAGGAATAACATCAACAAACTTAGGAGTATCACATCTCCAGCATAAAAATCTAGATTAAAATATTAAAAGCCTTTGAATTAGTTTTCCATAATGCGCCTATGAATCTAATGTAAGCAAAACTTTAAATATTGTATATTTCTGTGGCAACAAGGAAAAACTTTTCCATTTTTTTAAATTTATATCTAGTTCTATGCTGTGTCGATTTTTTATAAAAATCTAGCAGGTACTTCAAGAGATATATACATAGGAGGTTAAAATTTTCTATACACAGAAAAATGTCAACAATCATCAAATATATTAGAAAATAATTAATGCAATTAAAAACTTTTTTAAATTTGCACCTCTCACCAAAATGATTATATCAATTACTAAAAACTATAAAGAATTAAAAACAGAATATGTTTTCCAAATAAAAAGTTGATCAAATCAATCAAGTAGATGATTGAATGAATTAAAAATTTAAGTGAGAAATAAACTTTTACTTAAATTTTATTTTTATTTCATATTTACTTGAATATATTTATTAAATTTAGATCTAAAATGAAATAATTGTGTTAATTGAAAAATATACGGTAATAATTTTTTCTGTGTAACTTTGCATGGAAATTAAAAAACGCAAACTGCCCTCCTGAAAAGTTTTAAAAAACTACTTTTGTCACATATTTGTTCTATAACCTGCTTCGGACCGACATACGAGTACTAGAAAGTTAGTATTGTACGTACTTTTGCAGCGCAAAGATAACATCTCAAAAGAACGGTAACATCAAATTAAAATGTAGATAAAATACGATACTGCACCAAAAGATATCAAATATTTTAACAAACGGAAATATGATGGCAAAATTCCTACGAGTTTTAGGCACGAACATTAATAACATATTCATTATACCAGAAAGGGAAGAATATTATGGAACAACTTGGAATCCGATTTATACATTGATAGATCATAATAATAATAATAATAACCAAACGGCAATGGACTTTTTGAACATAAACCATAATATGAGTAAAAGTTCAACAAGAAAAAACAGCCTCAATAATTCCAACGCAAAATGAAATCGTACTAGTAGTCTAGCAAAACCCCAAAGAGTTTATAAAAGATTGTTTGAATTTTGGTTTTTTGGCCCCTTGAAGTACGAATTTTTGCCTTTTTTCAATATGATTGGAAATAAAAAGCATTTCAATTATTTAATTCAAATTTTATTATATAATGTTGTTGTTGTTTTATAGACTACTAAATTAATATACTAGATTTTACTGGCTGCCACCCTCTTTTTATGTCCATATTTGTCATAATATTATTAATTTATTTAATTTGACCTTATGTTTAATCTACTGAACCAATTAAAATTAAACTTGGCGCATATTTATAAAATTAAAGAAAGTACTGATTGGATGCCACGCCCACTTTTTTTAAAAAGGGTTGCTTTGCTTCTTAGTAAGCAAATTTCAAAATTCAATAAAATTTTGATAATTGTGATAAAAAATATCACAGTGTAATAAAAGTGAGGGAAAAAGAGGCATTGTGCCCATACAAATTAGAATATTTTGTATTCCTTGTGTATGTCAAATTTTATGTGAATTGTCTTAGAGGCATATGATATGATTTTTACTAAAAGTGGGCTGAAAACTGGGCATGGTATCCAACTAATAGTTTTATCCACAAAATACTTGACATATGTACTAAATATCATTTGAACTTTCAAAAAAGGAATCGTTTATAAAAAGTGGGCGTGGCATTTTTATTTATATTTTATGCAATATATCCTTTTGCACGATATATATGTGCAATATATCTGTTAAATCGATTGAATAATATATTGCAAACAATTTTATTATGAAAAGTAGGCGTAAAAAGGGAGAAGCATTTAATAAAAATCTTACATAATATATAGGAGAAGCTCTGTATCATATAACGCAATATATATACATAAATACATTGAAATTTACTATTTTAAATGCATTTTATTTTTACACATGATTAAAAAACGTGTTTCAAAATATCCCAAGTTTAAGAGTCCATAAAATCGAAATTAGAACTTACTTTGCAAAACCCTTTGGGGATTTTTTGAATTAGATGGTATGCTTTTATTTCTCTTGAACACTGACTTCATCAATATCCTGTCGTAAGAAGCATTAGAATTAAATATTTTCATGTGGATGTTTTGAATCTCTAAGATATTGCTACCATAGAGATTCAAACTAAAAATGGACAAGGGTTCCTAACCTAGTCATCTCTGTTACAAGTTTATGGAAGTGAAAAGAGCTTTTCCTTAAAAAACGTGCAATATATCGAAATAGGCATAAGTGTATTCCTGAAAAGTTATGGCTCGTATGAAGTGTTCAATATAACCTAAAGTCAAGTTAGGCAATAAAAAATCAAAGAATTATTTTTTTGTGTCGTTTGACATTACTCAAGATTTTATTCTAAATGCTAAAACCTGCCAACAAATGCCAGAAACCAAACAGTAACTATTATATGAATTACCGGCTTTTTTTTTTTGCAAATTCCATTATGTATACATTAAAGTATTTTAATTAGGTGCATTTGCAAAAGAATATGTAAATGAGGAATCCAATGACGCTAACTTGAGACATAAAGAAGCGTCATTCACATAACATGATTTTATGACGCACAGTGGGGCCAAAATCTGTATCTCGTAAACTACTGGTCGGAACGAATTCAAATGTACGGAAGAGTTGTAGAGGAAGGCCTAAGCTTTCGGAAAAATATAGTCGCCCTGTGATAACACTAGATAAGCTACAGGGTGTCAAAGTTTACTACTTCGAGTATGTAAAAGTTTTAAAAACTTTTAACTTCTACAAATCAAGTTCGATTTCAAAGATTTTTATATTTCTGTAAAGTGCTTGGCAAGATAAAGAAATTATAAGGGATTTTTGAAAAATTTCCAAAAATTGGTTGAAAAGCTTTTTAAATGATTTTTGCAGGAACGAAATACCGATACTTATTTTATACTTTACACAAGAAATAATATTGAAAATATAATGCTAATATGCTTTTTTGTGTAATTTAAAAAAGTCATTTAAAAAATTGTGATTTTTCATAAAATCTGTACTTCTGCATTCGTCTTTGGCTGTGCGGGAAGCATTTTAAAATATATTTTATGATGAAATATCGTTAATAAATTAGGAAAAAAACTCGCGTGACATTTTTTTATATTAATGGATAAAAATGAAACTTTTTTCTAAAATTCACCATCCAGCATTGGTCGAAAATGGTGAATGGGTGCAAATGTAAATTACATTGTCTTCTGAAATATGTAAAACAAAATATTATTAAAAAGACTTTGAGAAAAAAGTAGCACTATATTTTTGTATAAAAATAGCCATTTTTCTTATTAATTTCAAAATGCTGACTAGTAACGTTTTTCACGTCTAGACCAATTGAGGTATTATTTTGGAATATTTACAAATTACGGAATACAGGATTAATTCCAAAAAAACGAAATAAAATCCAGGCAAAAAATCAAAAATTCAATTCATATATCATATCATATATCATATACATATAAGCACATGTTCATATATATATATATATATATATATATATATATATGTAGAAATATAAAAATCTTAAAATAGGACTTGATTTGTAGAGGTTACGATTTTTTGAAACATTTACATACACGAAGTAATAAATTTTGATGACTTGTAGCTTATCTCGTGTTATCACAAGGTAACTTTCAAGATGGTTTTTCTGAAAGTTTAGGTCCTCCTCTACAACTATTCCATACATTTCAATTCGATCCGACCCGTAGTTCAGGAGATGCAGATTTATTACTAAAAATTTTGCGTTTGGCCCCACTAGATGACGTAAATTAATTCAGATTTAAATTTCATAATTCTTTGTTTTAAACGAATTTAATATGACGTCAAAAAAATTAAGTTTTATTTTTAATAATTTAAAATAGTTTTTTTTTGTTATAAAGTATATTTATAAATAACTCAAGCTATTGAATTTTAAATAAAATTATTAAAAATATATAACATACAATTCTATACCCTACACCACCATAGGTGGTTGGGGTATTATGCGTTTGTGCTGATGTTTGTAGCGCATAGGAAAAGTTACCTAACACCCACCTTAAAGTATACCAATCGATTCACAATCACTTTTTAAATCGATCTAACGATATCCGTCCGTCTGGCTAGTCGGATGACTGGCTGTCCATGTGCACAAAGTACGGGTGGCAATTTTAAAGATAAGTCATTGAAATTTGGCACATTGAACTTTTATGATACAAGGACGAAGCCTATTGAAATTTGTGATCGGTCTATTATTTCACCTAGCCCCTACACAAATTCCCCCCCCCCCCCGGGAATGCCATAAAAATAAGAGTATTTTAATGAAATTAGGTGCAAATATGTATCAATCTTTACACTAAATTTTATGAAGATCGGTCCACAATTGACCATAGCTTCCATATAAACTCCTCTTCCGAAAATCACTTTTACGTGCATAAATCCCATACGAATGTTAGTATCAAGTTAATATTCGACACAAATAAGTTTTATATAAGTAGCAAAAACATTTAGTAAAATTGGCTACAGGTGTAATATAAGTCCCCTTTCCGAATTTTTATGCTTGTACACAATGGTGCAGGGTGTCATATAGTCGGTGTTGACCTACTATATTTTTCTTTCTCGTTTTTAACATTAATAATAGAAATTATTATTCTAAAAATGAAAACAGTTTAAACAAAGCAAATAAAGTTTTAACATAGAAATTAAAAAAGGAAGAAGGATTTTAATTTTTGGTGTGACAAAAAAATGGAAATTGGACATTTTATTTCAGATTCCTTTTCTCTACAATCTCTTAAAAGGTTTCAGCAAACAATAGATAATAATTCTTCTTTAGAGCTTTCTAACTACAAATCTGTTAGTGACATACAAATTTTGTTTGGATATGAAGTTATGTTATGCCAATAGTTATTGTTAAGTAATTAATTTCTTAAATTATTATACAATCTTATTAATAATAATATATTCTCTAATTTTTAAATTATTTCATTAATTGTTTGATATTTTTTTTTTATTAAAGGACCTGTTGAAATTTTGCTGCGCCCAAAATTGAGTAGAGTATATAAAATTATAAAATTATTTCTTATTTTATCTTCAATCATGGTACAGGTTTTTTTTTTAATTTATTCAAATTTAATTAGACTGACTGACTTTTTTACTGTCTCACTTAAACGAACAAGTAAAACATGTTAGGTTAGGATTGTCTTTTATTTTGTTTTAAGATTTTAAACAATTGTTTAAATATTTTAGTACCGAATGTTTGAAGTCAATTTTAATTATATTCATTTATTCCCTTTTTTCTTTAGTCTATAATTTATATATTTTTATTGATTCTTAAATTAATTTATAGACGTTCAATAAAATCTATAAAAGTTTATTGTTATTTATATTCAAAATATAATTTTGTTTGAAAATTTAAATTGTAGTTTAAAACAATCCAGGATAAAATCGATTTAGAGATTTAAATTAAAGGAACTGAAAACACTTTTGTTTAAGACTTTTGTTAAAGGCTAATACTCTGTATATTTGTATATAATTTTGACCACAAAATATAAATATTTAGAAGCGTTCTAAGTTACATATTTTGGATTTTCCATCCCATTTTGAATGCATTGAAAGAAACTTTCATTTGAAGAATGTAGAACGAAAAATCATTAGTTATTTAAGTTACTAAATAAATATTTAGTTACATTTTTTTAAAGGTTTCTGCCATCTTCAAATATGTTTAATTCCCCTTACATGTACATTTTATGGAGACAAAAAATGTTGGAAATGTACCCCTCTAAAATTAAAGATTGATTGAAACTAATCCCCTAAAAATTTGGGTTTAGTTATTTCGTTCACATGAGCTGGACCATTTTTAAAATACCTCCAAAAATTTTGTGTAAAAAATTACAACATATGATAGACAAATGAGTACAAAAAAAAATATTAAAATTAGTTTTCATTCTCGCGAAATTAAAATTTTAGTAAAATTTTCTATGATTCTATTTTTAATACTATTTTATTAAAATTTTAATATTTTGAACATTTTCCATCTTAATTTTTAGTTTAAGGCATCATTGGAAAGGTCTCATTCAATACTACTGATATGTGTGTGTATTACTTTAATTCTTTAGTTGCACAAGTAATATTTTGGTATTTCCGGTCCGTAATTGGCTAAGTTAATTTTTGTATTAAATAAATGGTTAGTTAAAGAAATAAATGTCACCAAAAGCATAAATTTTTCATAAAAACCATTAATTCGTGTAAAGTAGTCACTAAATTTCAAAAATCTCTTTAATTCGATTATTATCGCGGTTTTAAAGGAACTTATTACATTTTTCATAAATTCATCTACATTTAAGTATAACCTTTAACCCTTTGGAAATTAAATGCATAAAATTTACCCTCTTGCTCTTTAAGGGTTAATTACGTATAGTCTTCAATAGTATCAGGATAGACCATTCCAATGTTACATTAAGTACATTAAAACCCAATATATGTTGAAAAATGTCCGAAATATATAAAATTATATGTTTGAATAAAGAAAATATGGCAAAAAAACGTTAGAAAAATCTTAATATTCCGACTGAAGAGAGACATAACAATCATTTAAATGAATTTTTCAGGCCAGCCTTAGTATGCCTCTAGTACAATTTGAGGTTAATTTTCTGTTTTAATGAAAATTTTGATAATCATATTGAAAAACATGAATATTTTTAGAGGTGCCTTGAAAATGGTCCAGCTCAATTAAATTTGAACATTGAGATGTAATAAACTGGTGAGCAGAATACAGGAAAAATATTTACAAAATATTAAAAATAGATCTTTAGTTTCCTACCAGCGATTCAAAATAGTCTAATACATTTTGTTAAAAAAAAGAAACGCATAGAGTTTTGTCATACTCAGAAGAAAACTTTGGTTGTCATGTAATGAGTTAAGAAGCTAATATAATGACTTTTCACTACTTACACATTAGCTGCATTAACCATTATTTTAACACGGTGATGATATTAAAGGCAACTACTTACCTCACCTTATTACAAGTAGGCAATTTAGAAAGCCATTACTTATATGTCATCACAAGAATTAATTACTTCTGAGCTATTCAATAACTCATTGATTTTAAAGAATTATAGAAGTCATTATTAGTGAAAACAAACTAATTAAATTTTAAAAATATCTCCACAAGCTCAAAATTACGATTTTTTTTTTGTATCTGTTTAGAAAAAATACTCTAACTTTTTTAGAACAAAATATACTAGACCAGAGTTTCTCACAAGCAACAGCTTCAGGATCCCCTTGAGACATTGCAACTTGTGAACGACTCAACATAATTTTTGTGAAATAAGTAAGTACCAAATTAAAAGTTTGATATCAAATATATTTTTTAAACAGTGTTCAATCATTGACCAAAGCTATAAATTTAAGTTTGTGCTTTATTTTACAAAAAGCGTTAAATAAATAGTACTTTACTATTTGGATATAAAATATTAATCTAAAAGCATGTTTAAATTTACACAGCAAAAACTTTGCTTTCCTGGTAAGCTAACAGGTATAATTGGAAATAAAAATAAACTACTTATTTTTTGACTGAATAACTAGTTATTTATGTTCGAGTTGTCCACAAATTCATGTAAGTATTTTTAAACTCTAGGGGTACTCAAAAATATGTACCTAAATGAAAATAAAAATAAAAAATTGCCGTTAGCGAGATTTGAACTTGGGAAAAATTTAACCATTCATTTTTAATGACTAACACCTTACTCAGTACACCGTCTCGCACTTAACTTTCTTTCAGACAATTTGTTAAAAAAAACTAATAGCATCGGAATGGGGTTGAACCAACAACTCTCTGGTTGTCAATCCAGCGCTCTAACCAACTGATCCATGTGATTGCAATATTACTCTGCTATTATGTAATATACAGTAGGCAAATAATAATGACATCTCATTACCAAGAAATTACTTTAATAAGTAGAACCAAAAAGTTTCTACTGGGCAAATAAAAGTGCAAATGATTATTTGAAAAATTAATTTTTCAATTTATGAATAAACTTCTTATATATTTTCAAACCATTGAAATTTAAAAATAAGTTTAATTTTATATCAACCTAAGTTTAGAATCAATTTCTCGTATTAAAAATAGTATAAAATATAAAAATTGCGATTAAAATACTCTCGGTTTATCTGTCCTGTTTGCCATTTGGAGCTGAGATTAAGTCACAATTTTAAAGGCTAATTATTAATTAATTTATACATATCTAATTCTAAAATTAATTTAAAACTTAACTTAACTTTTTTGGCACAGAAAAGCCCACTTCGAACTAAGGTTGTAAAATTTTAAGGATTTGGTATTGTGCACAAATTGTTCTTAAAGCTTACCTTACTTTCTATTACACATGTAAACAAGGTTTTGGACCTGAGCAACCAAAGGTGTTTTCTAAGGTTATTTAGAGCGCTAAATTCAAATCTTCAATTTTTTCAAAATTGGTTTTAATTTTCTAGATATTAGCAAGAGTTTTTTTTACTACTTTTGAGATCTATTAAATAATTTATTCAATAAGAAGTAATAAATCTGAATTAAGCATTTGTAAAATTGAATCGTTCGTATTGATTGGGATTTATTTCTCGTATTAGAGTCCAACAGTAGAAACTCATCATACCCTTGTCCCAAAATCTTTTTTCGATTTTCGACAAAATTTATTGTATTTGCTTTTCATTCTCGTTACTGGTTCCATCAAACTTTTACGTGAAAATTCGAAAAATCGATTAAAGAAAATTAAGATTTAAAGATATTCGAGCTCCAATCTTGTAGTATTTTTGCAACAAATACTCCATTATTTGCTTCAAATCAGTGAATTTCTGATTGCCGAGAATTTTAATAACAAGATTTTCTAATTATCCCTCCGTTAGCGTCTTATTTAACGTTAGTTTTCTAATATTTGATTTGACAAATATATCTTCTTTGATTTTTGTTATTTGTGGCTAAGAGTTTTGAAGAAGTTCCTTTTAAGGTAAGGTTCTATATGAAGATGTGTCTCAAAAGTATTCTGTGAGCTTAAAAGTGGTAAAAAGAAAAGGTTTTTGTTTTCCGCCAAAAATGATATCGAACGATGTATTCATGAAATCAAATGAATTGTTGATATCATCACTAAAGTATATGTTATACTTCTCTTGATAATTGGGAATAATGCCTCATTTTTGGTATCGTTTACTTTGACGTTTGTTACAGTGTACAATAGTGTCTACTCCTGCAAACATGATGTGATTAACACTTCTGACTGTGTTATTAAATCCATATCTCGAATCAATTCATTAAGTGCAGTTACTGAATCATATAAACCAAGGTAATGAATATAATCACTCTAAGCTTCTAACATCAATCTTTTAGCGACATCAACATTAAAAAGTCGTTATGACAGCGCACTGCTCCAATACGCGTATCATATTTGAATTCAGCGCCCCAAATTACTTAAAAATTAGTCCAAAAGTTTACCCGAATTTGTAAACTTGTGTTATATTTCAAGATGTTGTAAACAGAGAGTAACAGAGACGAAACTAATTGTCAAAAAACTAAATCGGTTGTCAAAAACCTAACTAATGCAACAGCAAAATACATGTAATCAAACATATTTTGTTGATCATAAAAAAATAAAAATACAATTTTTTTCTAATAAAATATTTTTTTTTTTTTTTAATTATCAACCTAATGTTTCGTTTCTATGTGTATACTCTATGATTCTAAAGCTCGACTTATGTATTTAATTCAAGAGTGGTATATAATTACAACCTTGCTTACATTCGAACCCTATGTAAATTGATCAATTCACTGAAATTTTCAGTAAAGTTTAAAATATTTTATAAGAACATAAAAAGAAGCAAATTTGACCTTTAAATACAAAAAATGCTTTAAATTTTATTTGTAAGTAAATAGTATTCGCGACCGCTTTAAAATGTTTATACGAACCCTTTGTGGGTCGCAGAACCGTTATACTAGGCCTATCATTTTCAATCGCTGGTAGGGAGCTGAAGATAAATGCTTTAAATTTTATTTTTAAGTAAATGGTCTTCGCGACCCCTTTAAAATGTTTATACGGACCCTTTGTGGGTCGCAGAACCCCATTTGAGAACCGTTGTACTAGGCCTATCGCTTGTAGGGAGCTGAAGATAAATTAAAATTTTTTTTAGTATTTATCCTATATTTCTGATCAATACGCAACGTTTGAGTATATATATATATATATATATATATATATATATATATATATATATATATATATATATATATATTTATAAAGTTGACAAATTTTTTTAATAAATTCTTATACTGAAGAAAATGATAAATATATTTAGCACTAAGAAGTGTTAATTGCTTTCAATTTTGGTTAATTTCAATAAAATAAAAATAACTTGATGAAAATTATAAATGGCAGTATAAAGTATTCCAATAAACAATAAGCTTAGCTTTGCATTTTATCATACAGTAATAAGAAACTTATTGTCAGTCTAGCTCGACCAGATGATAACCCTTCATTTTGTACATGGACGTTAAAGTGGTACTGGAGAGAGAGTTCCATATATAAAAATATTGCGATACGTAAGACATTTATGAGAGTTAGAAATAACTCTATTTAGGAAAATGTATGGGAGCGAGTTGGATAAGTTTGCCAATTTCAACCTGTTTCTGATTCTTAGATTATAGAAGGCATATGCACCAAATTTCATAGTTTTATTATAAGAATTACATGAACGGATAGACTGAAATCGTTGAAACAACTCATGCAGTAATTCCAAGTCATATGGTATATTTTAAGCCGGGTTGTTAGAGCTATATTTTTAAGCTTGGCACACCATCAACTTTTTCCAGTAACGTAACATATCGTAATTCTATTTTGGTCGGTTCACATAATATAAGCTTAAATATGAAAAAATTAAAATTTGGTTAAAATCGCGGAAAGCTGTAATATGGAAGTAAGAAATAAAATCCATAGAAATTGTCGGAATTCGACTAAATTTCATATATGTTTTATGTCTCTAATTAAAATTGTTTGTGCAAATTTTGATAATTTCTGAAGAAAGATATGAATAGCACGAAAATGTCCTCGGAAGCAAAAAAAAAAAAAAAAAACGAAAAAACTATTAAACTGAATAACAAATTAGTATATATTAATTATATTTGTATACGCTGAGAAAAAACATGGTTATGGCATTGTAACTACAACAATATTATGTTTTCATTGTTAATTTTTATTAATTTTAGTAATACTGTGTTCTTGGTAAGAATGCTTTTGCTTCAGTTTTATCATTCAATGTCTACATTTAATTAAAATTTTAATATAGTTGCCTACAAAAATCTTATATTTTCGAATATTTTTACCAGGAAAAAAATTTTATTATTTTGAAAAAATACCAAAATACAACCATTAAATATTAAAAATATTTTTTTCTTGTTCTTAAACCATATCTTGTTTTTAAACCATATTAATGTTATTATACTTACTTTTTAAGTTTTATAATATGCTTTTTACAAATATAGTTAAAAAAAACATACATTTTTTGTTTTTGGATATATTTTCTTTTCAACGTTTGTTTTCCAACTTCATTATAATTCTCATTTAGTTTATTCATCAATAAATATAAGTAGAAAAGGTTTTGTTTTATATGGTGTGATTTAAGCAGTATAAGATATTGATTAACTAGTATTAGTTAATAAAAAGTATCTTGTGTTATCTAGCACAACATATGTAAATAAAACGAATAAAATTATTTAATGAAAAATTAATGATTGTTCATTTTAAGATTAATATGAAACATGTTATGAGTAATTTTGAACATGTTATATAATTTTTTATGGTAAATAATATGATGAAGCTGAATCATAATATGAGAAAATCACAGCATAGTTTTATAAAACTGGATCATATTGTTATAAAATATTTAAACACAATAAGTAAACAACATTAAAATGATAATTTTGATTATTTTATGTTTATAATGTTCATATTTATTATTTATGACCATATTGTCCAATTATAATATATTCCTCTTCGACTATAGTTCCCGCAACCAAATTTTCTCTGCGTGTATATATAATGACCAAATTTTAAGCAAGGACAAACAATCTATTATATCATGGAGTCTACATTTAATTTATTTTAGATTTACTTTAGATTAAATCAGATTGAATCGAGAGAGAAGTAAATAAAACTAAAATATAATCATAAATATATACCAAAACTTCACAAAATTTTATGATATTTATCAAAATTTATTAAACATTTTTATCAGATAAAAAAAATCTAAACAATAATTTCATTGAATACCAAATATATTTAAAATTTATTCACAAAATATATACAAAATTCAAATAAATAAAATAATAGAAAATTTTATTGAAGTAAAACCAAAAGTATGAATAAAAAACAATCTTTTGAAAACGTTTTCATACTGATATTTGTTTTAAATAATATTTATTTTTTTCATCATGATCAGAGCCAGATATTTTTTTGGCCAAGCCCAAAATTAAAAATAAAAACAAATTTCCCAAAAAATCCCCACTCAATAAAAAAGACATTTTTTATAGAGATAATTTTTGAATGAATATTTATCCTAACTACATTTTTATTTCAAATATAAGTTCATGTAAATCAAACAAATTGGTACTATACATAACTTTAGATTTCAGATTTCATTAATATTAAGATATTAATTGCCAAGGTAATATCCAGGGCAGATATTTGTGCAAAACCTTTGTTTTACTATTATTTATACTTAATCTATAGAAATGAAAAATTCTTAAGTATTATGAGATTTTCCAAGACGATTTTGTCTCAATAAGTAATATAACATTTATACATCATCTATTTTACAAATAAAGCATCATATTTCGAAAAAACTCTAATTCGAAACGAACATTGAGAAAAACCAAACCTTAAGAAAATGCCAAATGGAATGTTATGCTCTTTTCTTGAAAAAGTGAAAACATACAATCAACTTACAAAAACAGTGACTAATTCAATAATATTCCAGAGAATAGAATAGATATACTTTTGGGAATTTACACCATTTTCAACACATAAAAAGAAATAAAGTTGAGTTCATATTTTTATAAAACTTATTTAAAAAAATCAAAAATTATTTGAAGTTCATAGGATTCAATTTACGCAAATGATCTTCCGGATCAGCTACTTTACTGTGACATAAGAATGTATGTTGATGATGTCCAGCAATATATTAGTAACAAAAATAAGGACTTTAAAGAATGTGTAGCAAAATCAAATGAGGATTTGGAACGAGTTTCGATATGGGCAAATATAAACGGGCTAAGCTTAAATCCTACAAAAACTAAATGTTTGCGTAAAAGATCACAGAAAAATATTGACTCATTTAACATATGCGTAATTTTTCACTCTAACCTGGACAGATCATGTACTACAAGCTTGTGGTAAAACTTACTTGATGCTAAGAATTCTATGGACCACGCAGTACTGCGCCCAATCAAAATAAGCTTGTTAATTGCAAAAACGTATTTAATATCAATATTAACCTATGGCTGTGAGGTTTTTGCAAGTTGTGATACAACTAAATTCTACCTACAACAATATCGCAAGGTATGTTTTTAGACTGCGAAAAATTGACGCAAATGGTAATTACCAGAGTATCACGCTTTATTTTAAGAAAATATATGTGGTGGAGATTGAGAACTTGCTGAAAATACGAGTCCTAACATTTCTTCATAAAATTATAACAACTCGTGAGCCATAGCAACTGTTTAATAGACTGAGATTTAGTACACTTGTAAGAAACAAAAATCTTATTCAATTTCGATACCATACTTTAATATCGGAGTGGCAATTCTTTATTAACGCTATACGTCTTTGGAACAATATTCCTTCATTATTTAAAGTTATCAGCGACGCATTACAATTTAAGAGAAAATTATTCGAATACTATTCATAACAAATTTTTATTTTTAACTTTTACACTAAAAAAAATGTTTATTAAAATAATTTTTCTATAATAAGTAAACTTCTGTAAAAACTAAAAAATTTCTTTGGTTTTCTGCACAGAAAAAAATATTCGGAAAATATTGTCAATTAATCTTTTGTTTGATTTTGTATTAATATTAATAATTAATTTCTTTAAGTTTATAATACGTTATAATTGTTATTTTACATAAAGTGACACTTCTTAAAAAAAATCAAAACAAAAAGAAAAATAAATAAATATATAAATAAATAAAGACAAATCCTAAACATTTTTTAAATAAATGTAAAATTTGTCATATGCGGACAATCTTTTGGAAGTATGACATCTCAATGGAATATGAGGTACTTTTGGAATCTATTGGAGTGAATTTTTTGCAGTTATTTTTCTGGTAGGTGAAATCATTTAATATTTGTTAAATTGAGGATTGTTAAAAATTTTAGTTTTATTACAGAATTTTCCATTATTGAAACAGGAATTTAATATCAAATCGTCATTACTCTATAGCAAATCCGGATAATCTTTAAAGAGCAAAAAGGTAAATATGTTTTGATTATTTTTGAATATCTCTAAAAAAAATGCTCTCACTTGACTCTTATCTTTCTTTTTAGTGTGCATATTTCAAATGTCACAGCGAAACAGCCGAAACTTTCTTAATCAAACAAACCTCTCCCTTTTTGCTCTGATTCAAAGGACTGAACGCTGAAGAGTTTTACAAAAAATCTAACTATAAATGCTACTTAATGTATTTTATTTTTTTATAATTTTTGCATTGAAGATTTAAAATAAATGTTTGAAAGCCTTAAAAATTTATTGTATTTTATATTTTGTGCAATGGTACAGATTCAGTTAAGATTTGAATCGATACAATTAATATATTGATTGTTTTCTAGTAAAATTTTAATCATAACTGTTATTTATTTCATTAAAAAATTAATTGAAATCTATATAAAAAAGCAATTATTTTCCATTAATTAATATTATCATTTTGATGATTGGTGCAAATTCAAATAAAATTTTAATTGATGTAAGCAATTTTGTAATTGAAATCGATTTTTATTTTTTTCTGTGAGGAAAGTATTTGGTTATAAGTATTACCAGATATTAATTTTATTTTGAAAGTAATATAATCATTAAAAAAAAAAAAATTGTTAAAATATTAACCCGTGCTGCAAGGTTTACAAGCAAATAATCCATAAACATCTTCATATTAATTTAATCATAAAATCAGTTCAGTACTTAATTAAGATATTAAATTTTATTGATTTTATTATTTCTGAACGCATTTGAATTGCTTTTTAAAACATTGTTTGTTTTAGTTGATTTCATTAAACAAGAAATGAAAATAAAGTAATTATTACAGTAAGGCGTTGAAAAAATGAGACCATTTGACGTTGTACTACCATATTTATATTTGCAGCACATTTTGCCATTTAATGTGGGTGTTGCACATTTTTTTTTTTTTTTTTCAATAGACAATTTAGACATTAGTGACAGCCGCAGCAATAACAACAACAAGTTGTACATACAAATGCTCTAGAGACGTTTCCAACAAACAAAATATTGAATCGTCATAGTTGTACAATAAAATGTCGCGTCTATATATATTTTTCCGCTTTCAAAGTTAAATTGCATAATTTTATTTGTTGTAGACCCTGTCAATTTATATTAGAAACATTAACTTTTTATTATTATTTTATTTGCCGTCTATAAGTTTTTTTTTTCTGTTCACTACGATTTCAATCACATTTATAAGCAAATTATGTCAATTTGCATGTAAACAAATCAACAGCAAATTGGTGATTTAATACTTAGACACAATACGTAGAAAGACACATGGTCGGAAAGATGGTTGTTGAAAAGAGTGAACAAACAACATGCGTGTTTTTAATTTTTACTTGTACTATAAATAAATATCTCGATAAAATGTTGGTTGTACAACATGTTGGCACTATGGGCCGGTTTATTTTTGTATATAGTGTTAAATTGTGGCAATGTTACATAATTCGTTTGAGTATCATTTTTTTTTTTTTTTGTAAAATACTTGTTTATTTGTCACAATAATTCTTATTAAATGTTAGAAGATTTTTTAGTCGCAGTTTAAGATCTTTAAAACAAAAATTTCTTTAGTATTTTTTTTTTAATAAAGCTTACTCCATTTAGTCATGCATTTCTGCAATATGCATCGATTTGTCTTACTTTAGCTTTAATATAACTTTGATTTTACAGACCTCGAGCCATTGTGCTTTAAATAATTTGGTTAAAAATCCATATTATTTGATTAAATTATTTTTTTGAATAAATTTATTTTTGAAACCTAAAACAAAGAATCAGTAAACTTTATTTTAGTTTATTCATTTTTTTTCCTCCATCCATCTGTTTGTTGCCATCAGAACCGTCATTTTATCAATAACTTTATTTTGTGTCTTTGGCTTTAATATAAAACATTTTATTTATTTAAATATTAGGTATACAAATTAACTAACTAACTTTGAAACATATTAAACAAAAAGACATTCGATTTAAGAAATATTGTTGTTAAAAACATAAATCTAATTAAGTCAAATCATTTTAATAAAGAATTTTAATTTGCATACGTGGGTGATTTTGAAAGGTATTAATTTAGTTTATATATTAAGTTGAAATTAATACTGAATAATTGTTTTTAATTTAAAGTAAACAGTATGGGTATGTCTTTAATCTCAAGAAAATTGTATTTAAATATGCGCGGTTACAAAGGGAGTGATTAACCCTTTGGCGTATAAATTATTTTTGTCGGTGTTTGGACTTTTTTGTAAACATGTGGTCATAGATATAGGTCGATATATTAAAAGATGTTAATATTAAAGACCTAAATAATTTGTCTTGTCCTTTATAAGGACTTTAATTTTTGGTCCTGGGAGCGTGTCCTGAAGAACCTAATGAAATTTTACTCCCAATTTTAATATATTTGATTTCCTAATGCAGTGCGCTTCATATATATAAAGTCAATTTATTTTGTAGCATACCATTTTCAATTGTTTAGTATAATCCATCGATAACACTTTGAATATCAATGGTATTGTTGTTGTTGTTGTTTTAGTAACAAATATTTAACTTTTGCTTGTTTCCCAATTATAACGTCATTTTTTAATTTTCTTTAATTTACACCGAAAAAAAATGTTCGAACAGTTTTTGCACTTAATCTGTTATTTTGTATTATACTAAAATTTAATTATATTAATAATTGACTTAATTAACTTTTTAATTGTTTATAATTCTTATTTTACCGCCAACTCTTGAGATATTCAAACTAAAAATTAAAATATTTTGAAAATTTATTGCAAACATTAAAAAAAAAATATATATATATATATCAAATATATAAATAAAATATATATTGTGTAAAGAAGATTTTTAGATGTTGTAAGCTTATATTACTCCTAAAACAATTTAGAATGTATAAAAAAAGGATTATAAAATTTGAATAAATATAGCTCACAGAGTTTCACTAGTTCAAAAATGGACTATAAATTAGTTTTTTGCCGTAACATGTTAAAAATCTGTACCTTGAAATTATTAAAAATTGTTTTTTGCTTAATGCTGATTCTGCAAACAACATTAGTGGCAATAAAATGAAATATTTCCCATTTACTGAACACATTTTTTTTTAACACTATGTTTTGAATTATTTGTTAATAAAAATGCAACAACAATAACAATTATTTTTTTAAATTATATCAAACGATAGAAAATTTTAAGTGGAAGCATAATATTAAAAAATATATTCATAATTTAAAATTTTACTAATAAAGATAAAGTAATAAATTGACTTTATAAATATGAAAAGCAGGGTATGTTTCTCAATGTCCCAAACAGCTTTTATTAAAAAAATTTTATCTTTTCTGCTTTTTATTTGAATAAAATTAAAAATATTTCTTTTAAAAAAAAATTTGATCAAGTCAATTATTTTCAAATTATTATCAATCATCCACCAACAATAAAAAAAATATAATAATTTTGTCACAAAGTACATATAACACATCTAGTAAATATAACATTGACATTGATATACATATAAGGAAACCTCAAAAGAAAATGTCTAACATCAACAATTGTACAATTTCGGTTATATATGCTCTCAAATCGCTTATGAAGTTTGTCCCTCCAAACCACATTTCTTTTACATTTATAACAATTATGAACGAAATAAAAATAAATTGGAGTATACCAACAGTTTCTTCCGCATCCTAATTAAAAATTATGTATTTTCCCATTCCTGATATTTTAAGGTTTGACTCTCAGGATTTCAATTTGTTTACAAACTTGAAAACAAAGTCCTACAGAAAATTAGAGACCTATTTGAAAGAGTACTATTTATTTACATTATGTTTTATTTAAAAAAAATTGTAACATCAATTGGCGCTGGTCCACGGTGAGTGAAAAAAGGAAAATTGTTATAATTAAATTTAATTTAATCTGGGATTATATAGAAAATTCGATGAATGCAAATTTGGGATTATATCCAGATCTTCAAATAAAGTTAATCTTGGTCCTTATAATTCTAATGACATACGATTAAAAATAATTTGGATTTGTAATAGATCCTACTATGAAAGATAACATTGAACCATATTGTATAAAAACTTATAAAACTTATAATTAAAGTATAAGTAGATTTAGATTATTTAAAATAATCCAGGATTTTTACAATAAAAGCTTCATATTAGCTAACTGATAAAATTTCGATTAAAAATAATCTAGTATTATATAAAGAGTTAAAATCAAAAATAATTTTCTACTATACCATTACATGAAGTAAAATAAAAAATTCTTTTAACTATGAATGTAAACAATTTGGGAAATATGGTTTAAATAATTGTATTATATTATGGTCATTGCATAATCATAATATGTTTGTCACAATCATAATCTGCTTATGCAAATATTACATGGTTGTGTTGCAATTATTTACATGTTTGACGCAATTATTTATATGTTTAAAAATTTTATAACAATATTGTTATGGTTATATATATATATATATATATATATATATATATATTTCTGGTATATCATATCTGAACATCATTTCTCGAATTAGGTCTCAAAAAAATTCATCATTTTGTGCTTGTTGGGGAAAAAATATTATAAAATTTTTTCTCCGAAAATTTCAGTACAAGAGTATTTTTTAATGCATTCTGGTGAAATTTTTTTTCAAAATTACTTTAAAGTAGACAAAAATTGCTTAAAATATTTTGAAATATTTTACATTATATCCAATCATAATTAGTATGAAATTTTTATCATAAAGATATAAAACTTTTTTCCAATGATCTACTAATAAGTCCGTCTATGGACCAAAAATATTGCCAAAAAAATATTAGTTATTTATTAGAAAACTTAAAATTACGATTTTTCAAAAGTAAACTCAAAACTTTTTTTACCAAAATGTACTATACCCGAGATTTTCTATCACTGCACAGGGGTTAAATTGAGAAAATTGCTATTAATTGAATATTGAAAAGTAATCTTTTGGAAAACTAGGTAAAAATAAATAAAATAAAGTATCATTATCTGTTAAAAAAAATTCTTTCATTTGTTTTCACTTTCCATGTAGGACGACATCAAATTAACATATTCTTTACAATTTTTAATCACAGTGGTAAAAATTGAAAATCGAACATATTCAGGTTTATATTGTTGCATTTTATTTCATAAAAGGTATTTTTTTACAATGGAGTTGTTAAGCATAGGTATTTAAAAACATAATTATGCATTTTTTGTTCAAAAATTTTATGTAAAAATATTTTTAATATATAAATATTATATATATATATATATATATATATATATATATATATATATATATATATATATATAGAAATTTCTATATATATAGAAATTCAAAAAACATTTAGACGAACTTGGGTGAAAATAAACAGTTTGTATTTCTACGTAATACGTGTAGTATGGAAATCCAAAAATTTTGCGGAATTTTGCTATTTCAAAGAAAAAAAATATTTTCAAAAAAAAAAAAATCGAACGAAGATATACTTGCCTTTTGAACAAAAACGATATTATATATTTAAAATTAAAGTTTATTTAACTTATTTATTTGCCTTATTTAAAAAGATATCTGTATAGAATTTTACAAAAATATTGAAAACGAGTAAAAAAGTTGCAGTGGTGTAAATTTTGCCTTATTAAATCACTTTAGTGCACAAAAATTATTTTGAATTTCCATTGGCGCGACAGGTCGTTATATAGAAGCCATGGTCAATTATGGTCCGATTCTTGTGAAATTTGAATGTAAGAGTAATACTTAAATATATTTCATTTTTACTTAATTTTATCTTTATAAGGATATTTATGAAGGAATTATGCGTGAGAAAGTGATTTTCGGGAAGGGGCTCCTCACGAAATTTATTGCTATGATTTTTGCTTAGACAAAACTCACCGAATTTCATCAGATTATCTCTAAAACAGCGAACTATAGATTATCTCAAATATTGGTTATTAATTAGGGACAGCCTAACGGACAGAGTCTTGGCCTAAAAAATTTATAAATTCAAAAAATATTTATTTGACCTACAAATGCCCTAATTATTGCAACAAAATTATAAATAATGCGCTTTACCCCTTCCCTCAATTAAGCGCCCTTTTTGGCTTTTCTACCACAATATGCGCTGGTAAGCAACCGAAGATACTTTTTTTGTATATTTCGAGTATTTAGCTCATTATAACGCATCGTTTAAGAGCTCTTCCCACAATTTTTTTTTTGAAATGAACTCAAAGATAAATCTAGTTTTTCAGACACTTTTTAAAGTTGTAAGCATTTTTGAAACGAGAAAAACAAGAGTTTTTTATTTGGTTATTTCACATTATTTTTAAACATTTTATTTTTGATTTTTCAAACATAAAATAAAAATTTAACAACAATTATATAATTCGCTACATAGAATTGTGGATAAATTACACTAAACTCTGATTTATTTAAATTGTAATTTTATTATCGTTTCTAAAAAAAATATGTATTTACAATGATAATGCATTTCAATTAAAATTAAATTGTTATTGATTTTCAAACGATTCTCTATATTTGTAAATGATACAACTATAAAAAAAAACTTGACAATTGTGCCATTCAGTTAAAACACTTCTTGTATTTTCATTAACATTTTGATTAATAAAATTAAATAAATTATTTAAAATAAGTATTTTATTTATGCAATTAATACGTATTTTAAAAGTATAAACAAATAACAAGTATAAAAACACACATAACAGTGATGACTACTTTTGGTTATAAAAAAGCTATAAATTCTACTGGAAAATGCAAAAATTTTTATCACTATTTTTTTAATTTATATATATTGTTCAAGTTAAACTTAAGAATGAAATTAATACTAAAAATTAATTCAGTAAGTAATATTTTCAAAATGCTTGGTAGGATGCTTTTACGATATTTGACACATTTAGCTCTAAACATGTCGCTAAAAGCCCTCTGTAATCATCACTAATTCACTTATATGTATGTAAATCCAAGTTGGTCATAAAATTGTGTGTGATTGTTTATATATGTGTGTGTATGTTTTTTTTTGCACTTTGCATATACATATTATTAGTTCGCTATGGTGTGTGAGTGTGCGTTTGTCCGTCCGTCGTACTATGTGGTTAACCTTCATTAATGTATTTTAAGTTCTAATTATAACACCTGAACAGAGAAACTGCATGGAAAAAAACTTAAAGAAAACTTTAAGTTGGAGACGTTTTTTCTGCCGTCCTTTCCAGTCTATTCCGCTTTCCCATCCTTCCCTTCTCTGTCTAACGAACTACGCCCAAGTTGTTTCATTTCATGATGTTGATTTTCATACAACATTGTTGACATTTTAACATTTATATTTAAATTAATAATTAATTGTATTGAGTGCTTTGAAAACAAATCATTTATGATCATTTTGACAAATTCTCATACAACAACAGCAGCAGAAACTTCAGAAATAATTGAAATCTATAGCTGGATCATAAAATGGAACACAGTACGAAATACAGAAATTATCAGAAAATGTTAAACTATGTTTATAAGTAGTGGTTACAATGTCAGTGTAATTGATAACTTAAAAACGAGTAAAAAAAAATATAGTCGATGAAGCCCGTTTATATGATACCTAACCTACACCATTATTTATATATATTAAAGTGCATTGATTTGTATGGAAACAAAAAATGTTGCAAATGTACCTCCTCTAAAATTAAAGATTTATGCGCTTTAAACTAATCACTAAAATATTTGGGTTTAATTATTTCGTTCCATTTTTAAATTACCACCAAAAAATATAGTTTTCGATCAACAGTGTACATAAGTGTTAACTTTTTATCAAAAAAATTACAACAAAATAAAATTAGTTTTCATTCTTGCGAATCTAAAATTTTAGTAAAATTTTTTATGATTTTATTTTAAATACTATATTATTAAAGTTTGAATATTTTGGACATTTTCCATCATAATTTATATTTTAGGGCATCATTGGAAAGGTCTCACTCAATGCTATTGATATATGTATTCATTTAACCCTTTAGTTGCACAAGTAATATTTTGTAATTTCCGGTCCATAATTGGTGAAGTTAATTTTTATGTCAAATAAATGGTTAGTTAAAAAAATAAATGTCACCAAAAGCACACATTTTTCATAAAAACCATAAACTCGTGTAAGGTGGTGACTAAATTTCAAAAATTTTTTTAATTCGATTATTATCGCGGTTTTAAAGGAATTTATTATACTTTTCATAAATTCATCTACATTTAAGTATAACTTTTAACCCTTTGGAAATTAAATGCATAAAATTTACCCTCTTGCTCTTTAAGGGTTAATTACGTATAGTTTTCAATAGTATCAGGATAGACCATTCCAATGGTACATTAAAACCTAATATATGTTGAAAAATATCCGAAATATATAAAATTATATGTTTCAATAAAGAAAATATGACAAAAAACGCGACTGAAAAGAGACATGACAATTATTTAAATGAATATTCCAGGCCTTAGTATGCCTCTATTACAATTTGAAGTTAATTTTCCTTTAACGAAAATTTTGATAATGATATTAAAAGAAATATGTATTTCAGATGTAATACATTCAGATGTAATATTTTGGGAATCATAACAGAGCCCCATTTCTATAGGGATGCAATAGCAATTTTTTTTTTCGTGAGGCTCTTTAATGTATATTAAAGTTCGGGGAGAGGTCTTATACGGGAAATGGGGCTAATTGTTGACCAATTGTTGATTAAGAGTATTATACATTTCTATGAAACATATGTACGCTTTGGATTATGTTATTATTACGTTTATTATACGTTTTGGTTAATAATGGACCGATTGTGATAAAATTTGGCACTATGATTTCTATTTATGTAAAGCCTATTTGTTTCAAATATTAACTAGATACTAAGATTTGTATGACTTTGTTGTCATATGGCAACATACAAAGTTTATTTTAATATCTAAATTAAAAAGAAACGAAATAAAATTAGTTATAGGTATTTCAATATATCTAATTCTAATTTTGGTGATTAGGCGGCGCAGTTGAAAATTTTTGTTAAATATAAAAAATATAGATTTTTTATGCGAATGAATACACAAAAATGTTTAAATTAATGATTCTGTAAAAATAATATTAGTAGTAGACAATAAGAAGTTATTTTCTTCGTTGTTGAAAAAGGAATATTTTAGCCTCTTTAAGGAAAATTTAAGAATCAAAAAAAGGCTAGAAGCTAAAACGAACATTTTGAGACTAAAAGTAAAATAAAAGGCTAGATTTAGCCTTAAAAAGGCTAAACTGGCAACACTGCTGATGACTACTACACTGAAAGTAATTGCAATGCTTTTTATATTTGTGTTTGTGTATGTGCATATTTTTAATAATTTTTTTCAAATTTTTGCTTATAATTCTATTGTTTATGGACGGAAATGGTTAACTCAAAAAAACGAAATTTTAGAAAAATATTTAAAATATATTTGCACAAAAAGGAAATTAGGAGCTTATATAGAAGCTTCACAAAATCCAAAAATGCATTTAGATCGATATTTCAGTTACTAAAGAATCAACTTTATTCACTTCCGCAAAAGCATTAAAAAATTCCGAATTTTCTGTACAAAAACGAAGTCGTAAGCTTATCTAGGGGCTTAGAAAAATCAAAAATAAATACGTTTTTAGAGGCCTTTTTGGTTTTTTGGTGATACCTCGGCCATTAAGAGATGAATTTTATTGATTTTTACTAGGAATATTCCCTCTAATCTGTTGTATGAAACATATATATCCGATAACTAGAGCTTCCTAAAAAGTAAAGTAGATAGGCAGATAGATGGACATCGTTATAACGACTTCCCTATCAATCTAGAAAATATATACTTTTTATGGTCTTAGACGAATATTGTAGGAATTACACCTGTAAGGGTATATAAAAATAGTTTAAAAAATTTTCTTCTCGATTAGGCTATTTTTAATAAAATATAATTAAATACCGATTGTTACTCCTGCCGTTCAAATTTGGCACCTTTTGACCCTTTTAAAGCGACTTTCGGAAGAGGGTTTATATGGGAGCTATGGGCAATTATAGAACAATCTTCATTAAAATTAGCATACAGATTTTTACGTATAAAAAACTTATACACTGGTACACATTCCTATAAACGCAATTTTTATTTTTCTTTGAGGTATATGAAAAGAAATTCAATTTGGACAGTCCTGATTCTTAATCTTGCTATTGGCATGATTTTAGGTCGAACGAAATTTGTATGTCGAAGCGTAATTTCGGTGGAGGCAGTGTTATGTTTTGGGCAGCCTTTTCTACTGCAGGAAAAATCAAAAATATGTTTTGTTCCAACTAAAGTGAACAGTTGAATTTATAATTAACTATTGAAAGATGGTCTTCCATCATTTATGGATGAAAAAGTTGATGAAGGTGAAGACAGAATAACGCTGCAATCCATGTCTTGAACCAATCTAAATAGTGGTTTAATGAACATAGTACTCCACTATTGGACTAGCCGACTTGCTGTCCGGATTCAAATCTCGTAAAATTTACACAAGAAATGCACAGAATGAAACCATAACGACAATAATGGAGTTAACATTAAGCAAGCTTGGGAAGAAATTGACAGTCATTTTCTTCAAAAATTAGTCGAATCAATGCCAGACTGAATTTTTGAAGTTATCTAAAACAAAGGTTCTTCAACACATTATTAAGAAAGCGTATATAAGAAAATACCATAAAAAATGGCACTAAACTATTAAAATTACAATGAAAAAAATTAATGAACATTTTAAGTTTTTTTTTTTTTTATTAAGTTTTTAAATAAAGTCAATAAATAATTAAAAAAAATTAATTTGTAGCAGTTTTTAGCACCATTTTTGGTAAGTTGTTTAAAAACAATTGAAAAAATTGATATATTAAAATATTTATGATCGATGTACCTCTATTCAGGGTGAAAAAACCAATTTTAACACACTTCGTCCTTAGACCATAGCACGCATGTGTGTCAAATTTCATTCAATTACTTTTAAAATTGCGACCTGTAGTGTGATTACAAGGTTTACATGGACGGACGGACAGACAAACGGACAGACAACGTTACGGACATCTTTAAATCGACTCAGAAAGTGATTCTAAGTCGATTGGTATATATTAAGGTGGTCACTAGACAAATATCTTTGAGTGTTACAAAAATCAGCATAAACGCATAATAAACGGTGTAGGGTATAAAAAATTGTGACTTGTTAATTGTTTGGGATCAAAATACACATGTGAATTGAAATGTTCTTAATATGTAATAAAAACAGTAGCTGCAAGTTTTACCGATTTTCTATTAGAATTTGTTTGACATTTTTTATTTGAAAAAGTTGCTCTGGTAAAAGACAAAATTAAATTAAAGTTAAAGTTTCTTGCTCTTCCCTTCCCACTAAGTATATTTTATTTACTGTACAAATGATATGAAACTTAATCTTGATGTGGCATTTGATAAAACTCAAATTACCAAATAGTTTGTGTTTTATTCATATTTGTTATACTTTTATCTTGCTCAATATATGTCATTGCAATCGCATACAAATGAATGGAACAGGAATCAATCAGGCCTAGTTTTCATAATTTTAAATTAAAGACGTAAACTGGTAATGTTTCATTAAAAGTACAAGTGCGTTGATTGATGATGCGATGAAGAAAATCTTACATATTATTTTGAGTATCATTTATTGTGAAGTCGAATTACTTAAATCGATTGAACTAAAAAAAAAAAAACCTTTGCAAAAAGTGCACTTAGGGAGATAGAATTTTTTCTTCTTCAAAAATATATTCTCCAGTTTTCAAAGAATCAAAGCATTGGTGTTATTTGGAAGAAACTCGGAAGTGCAACTTCTTTCAGACTTTCACGCTCTGAAGGAATGTAGACTAAATTATATTGTGATACATTTTTTTTCAGTTACTGTATGTAACACGCAAAATAGTGCACGCGTGCAATGCTCTCTTAGTTTTTTCACACCTATATAGGGTTGTGCTGTCGCATTATTTTTCAGAAACACTGAAAGAAACGTGCAATCAGATATGTGAGAAATTTGATATATTTTTTGTACGATTTTTTTAGTTCTTTTAATATTCATATGTAGTTTTCATTACCGAAAATAAATTATTTAAGAGCAATAGATTTTTTAAAGCATAATATTAAAATGTAAATTTAAAATTTTTTTCGGTGTACAATACATATAAGAGCATATACAAATACAGAATGTGAATTTCAAGAGCGCCGATCGCTGTTCTAAAGATTAAATATAAATCACGAGTGACCAATCATATTGAGTTAGCATTGAGCCTATTTCACTTTGGACCATTGTGGGACAACACACACTACTTTACATTTGCTCTTGTGTGTAGAGCACCAAAAAAAAAAAAAAAAAAAAAAAATATTGCAGAAAGTAAAATGAATAAACTACAAATCATATATTAAAATTAATTTTTGTAATTTAAGACTTTAAGAAATCATTTATTTTCCTGGCTACAACAAATATTTATTTAGATAATTAAAAGTCCAAAAATAAATATATAATAAATTAAAATTTAAAAATAAAAAAATTAATAAAAAGAAAACGATAAGAAACAGAAAGTAACAGCGGTAATGCTTTGTATAATAGAGAAACATTTATGAATCAAAATGCGAACATAAGGCGTTATGCTTAACCACCCATATTATCTAAAAAAAAAAAATATAAATAAATCAATTTCCCATTTTTCATCAAACTTTTTTTTAAGCTACAAAACGTGGTCTTCTTTCAACAAGTGCTAAACTACAACCACAGTATACATACAGCAGTGTGAGAAAAAAGAAATAGAAAATGTTTACTATTGCCTTTTATTCTGACGAAGTTATCCACTTCATCTTTGATTATTTAGTCTTTTTTCTCCCATTTTTATTATGTTTACAATTATATTTCCTTCTTTTCCTTTCGCGATATTGCAAACAAGCTGATTTTGGCAATTTTCTGGAGTCCATATGACAACTCCGTTCTCTTTTGAAACTACAACTGACTTGATTTGCTTTGTCGAAATTAAGAGCAGCAGTCGAACAAAGTCACACGATGTAGTTTATAGCGTAAGTAGCATATTGTAGTCTAACTCCACGAGATATGAAATTTGCTAATCGCCCCATACTGCTTTAGACGAATGAAATACAAGCAGTCATATCCATATCTGTTTTATTACATAGTTCAGCAATAAAAAATTGCCTCAATAAATTCAATGCAAAGAATATTTAAAGTTAGTTCGAAATTCCTAAAGTTCAAATTTTTTGGAGCCCTTTTTTCAATATGATTGAAAATAAAAAACATTAAATTATTTAATCCATTTTTGTCATCATATTGTTTACTTTATTTGACTTGATATTATGAAACTCAGCATATATGTACATCTTTGAAGAAACTACTGGCTGTATGCCATGCCCACTTAAAAAAGGTTTACTTTGCTTCTTAGTAAACAAATTCCAAAATACATTATAATTTTGATGAAAGTGGAAAAAGGGGCGTGGTTCATACTTATTAAATTTTAGCATATACAATATTTCTATTCCTTGTATGTTTCAAATTTTAAGTGAATTGCTGTAGTATTATTAAAAAGGTAAGAAAAAATTATTTTAATTGAAAGTGATCTAAAAACTGATCGTTGCATCCAATTTATTTTTTAATCCATAGTTTTCTGCAAAAAATACCTGTTATATGTGATAAATTGTAGAAAAAGTGGGCGTGGCTATTTTTATTAATATTATATCTTATATTTTCTTTCGAAAGATACACAATGTATACATATGTGCAAAATATCTGTTAAATCGGTTGAAAAATACGAACAATATTATTATGAAAAGTGGGCGTAAAATGGGAGGAACATTTAATAAAAATCTTGTATAATATCTAAGAGAAGCTATATAAGACATTAAGTACAATACAATAAATACAATGAATTTTTTGATTTGCAAGTTTTTTTATTTTCACACATAAAGAAAAAGGTGCCACAAAATGTCAAAAGTTTAAGAGTCGAAATTCGAACTAACTTTGCAAACCCTTCCGAAGTTTTATTAATCCGACTGTATGCTTTTATTACGCATTGGAATCACTGAGACAATATTTGATGACCCAAAATTTGTCGCATAGTGTTATACTACGTATTGAACAAGTGTAAGAAGAAGAACAACCGACAAAGTACTGTTTGATGAAAGCTTTATTGTAATTATGGAGAAGCTCGATTTGTAATGGTAAAAACGACAGTCTTCATTCCTTTAATCGAATCCACGCCTTTAAATGATGCATCACTCGTCTTTCTTTTAACGGGCCAATTTCTGTCCTCAATCAACTGAACCTCCCATCTGATTCTGCACGCTATATGACAGTTGTTTTATAAGACTTTTTCCTTGCTATTAAATTTCTTCGCCCACTTAGAAGTCGTAGACTTGTAATTTCCGGACTTACCTCTTTTTGGGGTCTTTAAAGATGCTGGATAGAGATAGGACAGGGTTAAATTACTTTTCATCCTTAGATTTGATTGGTAGACAATTGATCGGAGACGGCGCGCCGCCCACTTTTTTCTCTGCTTTTGTTCATTTCCCCATCGACAATTCCGATTGTGTCCTTCCCCACTTGTCGCTAGCAATTCTCTTCCCGTTACTATTCGTTGTCTTCGTAACTTAAACTTGTCCCACATGTATGCACGTACAGATGGAAGTTGCAACTAACCCGTACCCTAGCGTTGAAGGGAGCTGCTAACTTTCGTTATACAAAATTTGAAATATATATTGAATAACTAATTTAAATAATTTTTTTTCTTTAAGTGTAGCATTATCAAGCAAATACTCGTCAAATGAGCATCAAATGATATTTTTCTTTCACCTTCATCAAATTGAGATCTTGTAATAAATACACACGCATTTAAGCTTACAGGCAATTAAAATTGTTTAAACTTTAAGACTATTCTCACATTTTCCAAAAAAAAAAAAAAAAAAATACATTATTCACACTTCATTTGACACATGAGAACCTCTTATTTTGTCTATTTTTTATTTATTATTATTATTTTTTTTTTGCTGGAATTTTTTTAAAACAAAGTTGTTAAGCTTTACTTATATGAATTCACACGATATGTTTATTCATTATTTTGTTTAATTGTGTTTGTTGGTACATATAAAGTGTTTCTGTGCCTTTGGAATCAGACTGATATCGATAAAAGATTTGTTTACATTAGATTTATATATGTTTTGCTTATAAACAATAAAAAAAATAACATATTTACTACTTTAAGCTTAGATTACCAAAAAAAAAAAAAAAAACAATACATGGAAGAAAAAAATAAGAATCAAATTCAAATTCTTTTAGATAAAGTGGCAGACAATTAAAAAAAGCTAACAAAAAGTATTTAAAGAACACAAAAAATTAATAAAATTAAACATATTTAAGTCTTAATTATATGCAAACACTGTTGCCAGATAATTATAGTATGAAATCGTCAAAATTCGATGACAAATTCGTCAAAATCGGCATAATATTTTCGAAATCGTCAAAAAAAATCGGAAAAATTAAAATGCATATCTTTTTGGCTCTTTATGTTCATATTAAAAAAATAATATTAGGTTTTGAAACTATTTTTTTATTAAATAAACTTCTAGCATTGTTTTATATTATACAAAATTTGGAAAATAGGAACAAATTAAGATTACATATCCAATAGCCGAACTTTGGCTATTCTCTGAGACTTTTTCGTATTCTTTTTTTAGAAATAACAAAATTTTATAAGTATATCAATAAAAAATGTATATTGCATAGATTATGGTCCTATTATATATCATTAAAAAGGTATTTGAACTTTTTAACAGTGTTAATATAATTTAAATCGCATATGTATTAATAAAGATATTCAGAAAAATATATCACAATTTTACAAATCCATAATTCGTAAACTAAGAGCGAGCGGCCAAAATTTTTTTACTTTTCTTTAAAAACAATTGAAAGTACTATTAAATCATTATAAAAATTGTTTAAAAATCATGTGAGCTGGTGAACCTAATTTACAGCAAAATATAGTCAATTAAACTTTTTAGTACTTAAGACATTCTTCAACTTTTTTATCTGTGATCAAAACTACTTTACTTACATTTTTATTTTCACACAAAAATTTTGTTTCACCAATTCTGGTTAAATTGCAAATGAATTTCGAAGTAAAAGTTTTAACTTCTTATAGTCCTTTTCTCTTTCTCTCTCTCTTTCCCTCTCTCTCTCTCTCCCTAACTATCTACTACAATACAAAATTATATTAAAACAAGAAAAATTGACGTGTGTAAACATTTCGTGAAATCGTCATTTTTTGAACAAAAATCTTCAAATCGCACTTTGTAATTTTTGCAATAAAAAATCGTCCAAATGCAGATAAATCGGCAAATCTGGCAACAGTGTATGCAAAGTATTTGTTATGAATAGTTTTCTACACCCTATAGTAGATTAGTATATCCTTAGTATGTCATTCGATACGAATGAATATTCTAAGTAAAATGTTTTTTAAACCAAGATCTTGTTTCAGAATTTGAAGCAAAAATTGGATCAACTTTAAAGCCCTATGATGCTGTCTGTGCCTTAATTTAAGACTTAAAATATTTTGAAAGTTTATTCATAGAGAAACTAAATTTTAATGTAGGATACATTAACATAGACTTAAGTCAAATTTAGCTATTTAATATTTTTTGTTTGCTTACATTTTCTTAGACAAGTTTGATTCTTTTTCTGCAAAACGATTTATTTTTTCTTATTATTATTTTCATTACTTTTTTTGATTAATTGATGACGTATCTACACATACAAGGTATACAAAACAAATTAGACTGCTACAAAAAAGCCAAATTTCGTCCGTAACTCTCCCTAGGATTGTTCTCTTTTATGTAAAAATATAGTGTGCAAAATATTAAAGTAATCGAATGTCGCTAACTTTTTCACAGTTTTTTAAAAAATTTGCTATTATTAACTTTTTTTAATGTAAACTAACCGTAATGTAGACATAATTATATATCAAACAAGACAAAGAAAGTTAAAAGCATCCGGAAAATATTAAAGTTTTTAGAAATTTTCCAGACCAATAACATGTTTGTGAACACTTGCATAAAAACTTATATACAAATTTTTAATTTTTTTTTTTTAGAAATGTTGAATGATATGCAATTCTGCTTTATTAGAAAACGTTGATTTTTATTCTAGGTGTTTAAAATCAGGAATTTAAATTGTTTTAAAATTTTGTTAAACAAATTCACATAAAAAAAGAACAATCCTAGGAAGACTTACGGTCAAAATTCGAAAGCCGGTTTTTTTGGAGCAGTCTAATGTAAATATGTTTTAATGTTTATTTAAAATCTAAACAAATTCTATTATTCTTTATACAATAAATAATAAAGTAATAAGTAAATATGTTAGCAAATATTCTATTAAATATTTTTAAAAGATGTATTTTTGGTTGTTTAAGCTTAGACACTGACTCACCTATGATAATGAACTATAAAATCTTTTTGTAGTTATACTTATACATACAAGTATTACGGGTATTTTTAGTTCTAGTCATTTTAGAAAAATCAATAAAATAAAATTGTGTATTTATTTAATTAAAATATATATAAAATAGTTACTCCTATTCGAAAGATTTTGCCATAATGACCAAATATAAGTTCAGTTGTTATTTAATTCTTTTAGAGTTTGTTAAACATGAAAGAATTTTTGATAAAGTGCCGAGATTTAATGGACTTTGAACTTTAGTATTTAGTTGTGTTAATAGCTTGGGGAAATATGAAAGGAAGATAAGAACTTTTTTATAAAAATATTAATGCATTTTTAAGGCTATGATAGAGACAAAAATTATTCATTTGTCCATAAATAAGTGATTAAATTACAAATTCTTTCAGAAATGTGATATAATGTCACTTTGCTTAAATATGGCCTTTATTTTCTTGAAGAAGTTAAATTTTTACTGAAGCTTAGCGAACTGCGATTGAAAAAAGTTCAATCTTAAAAAGAAGAGAAGGAAACTGCGAAATTGTCCAGTTGCTAGATTATTTTGTATCGAGATTGAGGCTCTTGCAAATACATGAATCTGACTCTGTAAAAAGATGTTTTAACATGTCACCGATCAAAAGTTCTCTAATGCAATTCATGCATGTTAAGCCTTATGTTTTGTTTTAAAGGGTAATTTTTAACAGGTTTCACCATGCGACAAAATTTGGATCATCAAATATTGCCTCAATGATTCTAACGCGAGATCATCGGATTAATAAAATTTCCAGAGGGTTTTTTTCAAAATTGGTTCGATTTTCGATTTTACGGACTCTTAAACTCTTATATATAATATATGATTAATTACATATAACAATTTAACTGATGTTTTCCGTATATCTATATCTATATATATATTTTATCATATATAATTATAACAACTCAAATTCTTATGGTGGAGTATCCCTTCTAATTCATAATTCAATTCAATATAAACAAATACCTATAAATAATGACTTTGAGGCAATAAAATTTAATCTTATCTCGGCATATATTTCCCCAAATGTAAAATTTGTATATCGAAACCTACAGAACGTTTTTTGCAATTTGAGTGCACCAACACTTATTATCGGTGATTTCAACAGTTGGCACCAGAACTGGGGTTCAAAAAAAAATAACAAAATGGGTAACATTTTGAACAAATTCATGAACAATTATAATTTTATATTATTAAACGATAAATCACCCACTCATTTTTTCACACTTAACTCACTGACTCACATTGACCTATCGTTTTGTTCACCTGAAATATATATCCACTCTAAATGGGCGGTAGAAGAAGATTTATGGGGAAGCGATCATTTTCCAATAATTTTGTCACTCTTTCAGGAACAATGTGTAAATATTCAGGTAACGAAACCACGTTTTAAAACCGACAGAGCCGACTGGGCTCTTTTTAATAAAAAAATGCCTTTTATATGAAACTAGGAGACAAATCGATACAAATATTAATAGGGAAGCATTAATATTTGTATCTATTCCACAATCTAAGCCTCCTAATTATCGGACGCCAGTTCCATGGGGAATCAACGACTTGAGCATTTGAAATTTAAAAAAAATAGACTTTGGTATATTTTCAGAAGGAATACTAATAACGAAAACATGATAAAATATAAACAAGCAAACGCTATTTTCAAAAAAGAAATTAAAACCTCTAAACGCGAATCTTTACTTAAATTTACGTCAGAAATTAACCCCAATACAGCATCAAGAAAAAATTGGAGTAATATTAGAAGATTCTGTGGATATAAAATAGCATTTAGTATACATTAAATACATAGCGATAACCCACCTTTTAACAACTTAACCAATCATTTTGATATAGGTAATGAATTGAGCCAATATTGGTCTGAAAATTCATCTGATCAAAAATTTCCAGAAAAACTTCAAGATAGCAAAGCAAACTTCAGGCAATAGTTAGCAAATATAAACCCAGGCACAAAAGCAAAACTTATTGAAGAGAATATTACATTTATCGAATTTAACTCCACTCTAAACAGACTCAGGGAAAAATCCCCGGGACTTGACAGAATATCTTACAGTATGGTAAAAAATGCTCCAAATACTGTTAATAACAGAATTATATCTTTCTTTAACAACATTCTTGTTACACAAATTCCCCAACAATATAAAACAAGCTTAGTAATACCGATCTTAAAATCCAATTGTGAACAAACCAAGATCAAATCTTATAGGCCAATATCGCTGAACTCATGTATTGGAAAAATATTAGACAGAATTACCTCTAATCGGATATTGTGGTATATATCTACCACAATCTTCTTAATAATAATCAACTCGGCTTTAACAAGGGAAGGTCCTCCACGGACACTCTTCTTCTTGAACATTTAGCTGCTAGCAGCCTAGCGTCGAAGAATCATCTGGCCATTGTTTCATTCGATTTTGAGAAGGCATACGATAAAATAGGAATACACACCGTAATAGACCAACTTGTCGCAAGGAAAGTTGGACCTAAAATTATAAATTATATAGTTAACTTCATGAGTAATAGGAAATTTTTGGTTCGATTAGGAAAAACGTATTCACAAACATTTAATCTATATAATGGAATTCCGCAAGGATCTCCCTTGTCGATAGTTCATTAGTTTTTGTGCTTATGCTGATGACTTCAATATAATAATTAAATCAGGGAACGTGAAAAATCCAAACATCAATATAAGCAGAATTATCAACGATATCCTACAGTGGTGTGATGAATCGGATGCTGTATTGTCAAGTACAAAATGTAAGTTTATACATATATGCAGAAAACATAATTGTAATTGTAATATGACAACAAGCACTATTCAAATTAAAAAAACCGACACCTTAACAATATTAGGGATTACCTTCAATAGAACACTTAGATGGAACAACCACATCGATGACTTAAAAAAATCCTTAATAAATCGAATCAACAAATGTTTATCCTATTCAAAATTCAATCCGAATACAATTACGCTCTTAAATGTAATAAAATCTTTAATAATATCTAAAATTAGATATGGATTAGTTTTATTTGGTAATTCCTCTACAACTTTTCTAAAAAAAATTAATACAATTATAAAAGTTAACAACTCGATGTGCTCTTGGAGCTCTTTGAACTACTCCAATTAAAAATATGCACTTCGAAACCAATACTCTAAACCTAAAAACTTTATACCGTATAGAATTAAAAAAAGCCATTAAATCAATCATATACTATCATGATACATCATTACAGAAAATTATAGAAAAATATGAAAAAATTAACAGAAAACAAAAAATTAAATCAGCTTTATATGAAATAATTAGACTATCCTTAAATTTTGATGTCCCAACAAAAATTCCTAAACCTAGAACTGTATCTTATGCTCCATGGAATCTAAATGCTAAGTCCGTCGATTTATCTCTCTCAGATTATAAAAAAAAAGAAACCCTTCCGGCCCAATACCGCTTATGTTTCCAGGAAATCATAAACCATAATCATGACAGAACATTTATTTACACTGATGGGTCTAAGTCTAAAGATTCAGTTTCCTTTGCGATCACACTAGAAAAAAAAATTATTTATACGTCGTTACTTCCCAATTACAGTTCTGTTTTTACAGCTGAAATAATAGCAATATATAAAGCAACCGAATACTGTCGAAAACCTGGCAAATTTACTATATGCACTGATTCACTATCCATAATCCACGCTATTAAAAATATTAACAACAACAATTTGTATGCAGTCCATATCAGAAACTTTCTCATACAATATTTTCCAAGAGTTATTTTAATTTGGGTACCAGATACCAGGAAACGAGCTCGCAGACAATACAGCCAAACTAGCTCATATTTCACCATTATTAGAAAATTTTTAAAAGTACAAGCTAACAACATGAACTTCCGTAACTGGTCTGATACGAATAATTGTTATAAATCTATTAACAAGAATAAAAATAATATCTACACTTGGTTATCAAAAAACAATAACATCAAACGAAGGGATATAATTATATTCCTTAGACTTAGATTAGGTCATACCAGAACTACTCATAACGACATAATAACGGGCAATGTCCCGCCTAATTGTGATTGTGATAATAGTAGTTCGTTAAACATTGAACACATCTTATGAAGGTGTACTAAATTTGAATTAATTAGAAACCAAATATTTTCTGATATCAATCCAATTTCATTGCTTTCATTCCCATCAGAGTATTCCATTGACAAAGTTATTAATTACTTGAAAAGAATTAATATTTATAATAAGATATAAAATACAAACTATTTTTTTAAATATTTTAGTAATATAAGTATTCCTGTAAAGTATATATTCTATGACTACCTTGCTTAAGACCTAGCTGCTATAGCTAGTATAATTATATTTAGCATATACATTTATATATTACCTAAATCTTTAATAAATAAATAAATAAATATATATTGCAAAATATCGCTTAAATCGTTACATGTCCTTATTCGTATATTATAAGATTATTTTATAATCTTATTCTGAAAAATGGGCACACAAAGGGAGGAGCATTTAATAAAAAAACCACACCCACTTTTATTTTTAATTCTTTGAAATTTATTTTATTATTTTTTGAAATTAATTTTTGGGAGGCTCTTAAACCGATATTCGAATTAACTTTAAAAAACCTATTAGGGTTTTGCTATACTACTGATACGCTTTAATTTTGCGTTGCAATTATTGCAATTTTTTCTTCTTCCACTGTTATAACAATATAATTTTTTTCATTTAATTTTTATAAAAATTATAAAATTTTCCTTAATTTTGCTTCCCAAAAAATTCTATTACAGTCTTGGGAACAAATATTAAATTTGTCATATTGTTTTCATTTTCCAAAAATAGAGTTAAATTAATTAATATTCAAGTCTCACAGCTTAAGACTCTTAAGAATAAACACTTAAATAAATGGCTTACTGAGTCATGTCGTGTTAGATACAATACAAATATTTTAAAACTCCATTTTATGATACTGTTGAAATTCTATTCAATTAAGTTAACACAAGTAACTTGGCTTTGGGTAAGATTATGACCATTCAATTAGTGCAAGAAAAGTCACAGAAAATAGACAAGGAAAATTTAGAAATATATAAAAGTTCTTGATGAATCGATCAATAAACATGTTTTATTGAAATTTGAAGGAATCTAAATAATAAGTATGATTTAAATAAACTTGAAAAGCTAACGATTTCAATAGAATGTGAATTTTTAAATGGAAGTTGCTCTAGTGCTGGTAGTCTATCAATACGAATCATAATATAATTCGGTGCGTTGAATCCAAATATGCTATTCGTTTTTCAAGACTGATTCTAGTTTTGGATACTCAAGAGGAAGATAAAATTTAATTATGTGTTGAAATCAACGATTTATTTGAAGTCATTTATGGCGAACAAAACTTGTAAGCTCATAGAATAGTTTCAAGCCACCTCTTCTTATAAAACTTCAACTTATCAAGATTTTCTACAATACAATTAGCCAAGGTAGTCAAAAAAAGTAATAAAATCAACGATTTATTTGATTTGATAAATACATCATTCAATGTCATTTGCGGCGAAAACAAAACGTGTCCTTTTCAACACTTGTAAGCTAATGGAATAGTTTCAAGTCACCTCTTCTTATAAAACTTTACTTATCAAGTATAAACAAAGAACAAATATTTGTCGAACAGGATAGTCAAAAATTAATGATCGAAGAAATTTTTAAAAATTATTTGACGTCCAATAAAACGCCGCACAGTGTCACATTTAACCAAATTAGAACGACAAAAATACGAAAATTACTTAAGTTTTTTTTTGCATTTATTACTATAAATATATATATTTTTTTTAGTAAAATTATATAATTTTATATAATTTTAAAGTTGCTACTTTTAAAAATATTTTTATCTGATTTAAAATTTGTATGATGAACTATATTAAATTTAACTGCATGTATCTTAGTAAATACTGCAGATATATATATATATATATATATATATATATATGTCCGGATGTCCGTCCGTCTGTTTCGCCAGGAAAACGTTGTGCACAAAGTACAGATCGCAAGCCTACTGATGTTGGTTATGAGCGGTCCATTAATTCACCTAGCCTTTATACAAATGTCCTCCCGGAATAAGAGCTTAGCAAATATAAATGCCTTAAATATAGCAATATTTTAATGAAATTCGGTGTAAGTTTTGTATAAGTATCAATCTTTTTGCTAAATTTCATGAAGATCGGTCCATAATTGATCATAGCTCCCATATAAACCCTCTTCACATGTTAGCATCAAGTTTATATTCGGCTCAAATAAGTTTTATATAAGTATAAATATTTTATGAGGATCGCTCCATAATTTATCATAGCTCCCACTTTCGGGAATCATCCTAAAGTGCATAAATTCATATAAATGTTAATATTAGCGTAATATTCACTATTCGTATATTTTATTTTACACTTAGTAAAAGTATCGGTCCACAATTGTCCACATGTCTAATATAAGACCCCTTCACGAATTTTGATGGACATATACAATGGTGTGGGGTATCATATGGTCGGGTTTGACTGACTATATCTTTCTTACTTGCTTTTATTTTAATAAAGTGTATAAAAATGTGTCCGAAATTCGTAAAAAAAGAAAATATTGTTTTCAGCATGGGAATGGAAGTGTTTCTACCAGCCTTGTCTATTAACAGAATGTAAAATTTCAGTCCAATGTCTTTAAAACTGGATTTTTGTCGTTCTAAAACTACTATTTCGTCGGAATGAATTAAGTTTTTGCTCTTTAATACACAATATTCCACATTTACGAAAATTGTTGCGAAATATGCCATTAGATTACACTAAGTTCAAGTTTTAAATAGGAATTTTGTTTTTTTATTTATCATAAACTCAAATGTTTAGCATCAAATCAAATCAAGGTTTATTTAGCGATATATTTGCAAGCGCATAAAGTAAAAGTGGCAATTAAAACAAAAAAAATTTATTCATATTCAGTAGTATTAAAATGTATCAGATTTTAAAATATTTAGTTTTTATATAAGAACCACTACAATGTTCATTATGCAAAGGCATAAAAGTATCCTGTACTTTTATGCGATTTTCCTAAATTAAAAAACTACATCTTTTAACTATTTTGCTAATTAACATTATATTTCGTTTTATATTTATTGTTTTACAGTTATATTACATTTGTTTAAACAATCTAACGGTTTGTGCGCCGGCGCGGGGATAATTCGAAAATTTTGTTCACAACATTCTCGGTAATTGCAATTCCATGATTTGTTGCATAATTGCCATAAGTTAGACCTCGAAGTTTCTTCATACTTAATTTTCTTTATTTCCATTTCGATTTTTCATTTGAAACTTTGTCGGTACGAGTAACGTGAAAGAAGAGCGAATACACAAAAATTTGATAAAATTCAGAAAATAATACCAAGAATATTGAAACAAGGCTTTCGTAAGTTACTACTGCTAGACTTTAATACATAAAATGGATTCCAAACAATACAATTGACTCATTTTGGCCGCTCTTCAAATTCCAACTTATTATTTTTATCGAATAAATGGTTTATTATGTATTAAATATAAAAAAAAATATATATATATTTTTGTTGATATCTCGAAAACTAGAACGAATTTTGAAAAAAAAGAGTCATCGTAAATAATTCCGCTTCCATTACGTCACATTTTTAATAGATAATATATTTGTATTTTCAACTTCATTCAAAAGTATATGCATATTTTTTATCTTAAATTAGGATTTTAGAAAGTACTATTTGTCATTTTTTTCTCATATTAAGATGCAGCAATAGCCTGTCAATATAGTCGGAACCTATATGCCTTGATATAATCTCTCAGTAACAGCGTTTTGGTAAAAAAAAGCCCACCTTGTTAATTGCTTATTACTGCCCTCATATTTTCGGGGATTTTGGAAATTTCAAAGACTTTTAGGGGCTATGTAGGGCACGTTGGAAATATAAAATATTCTATACATTTGTTGCACTACTCCTTATCTATAAAACACAGATGCCTAATTTGCTCATCCACCTATTACCCCGAAAATTATACAACCTAAAAATTTCTTATAGATACATATTTCCTTTGGTCATCAATGGGTTAAAAATGTGACGTTATGGAAGTACTTCATTTAACTTTTTTTCACTATATTTAGTCTGCGGAGTAAGAATTAAGCGGAATTGTTTAAGATGTAATTTGTTTCTAATGTTTTGCTGAATTTGTTATTTAAATTTGGATTTTTAATTTTTTCAAACTTTTGGTCAGTGGGATTTTAAAAATGTTTGAAATCTATAGTTATGTGTTACTTATATCAAGTATAAAATTCTCCTCTAAACCTATTCCTTACACTTAATTTTTCCTTGCATTTATTTACAAGATTCTGGGGGCTATGTGTAGCCAATTGGAGACTTGACTTATACTACATTTTTGTTGTATCATTTCTTGTTTATAAAACGTGGATAATTAATTTGTTCTACTTCTTAACTAGAAGATTATATAACCTAAAATCACCCCAGGTAAGCGTATTTTCAATGATCGTCAATGGGTTAAAAATGTGCCATGATGGAGAAAAAGCGAAATGATCCTAGAATGATTATACCTTTAATATCTAAAAAATATTTTTCACCATACTTTTTTAGTGTTGACCTGTGTTATTGCCTGTAACTTTTACTTCAGTAGATGAATTCAGGAAGAAGAAGAGAGTGTAGTATTATATTTGCTTTATTACGCGCCGTACTTGGAAGACAAAAATAAGGTTTTAATCTATAACAGAAAATGGAAGATTATGCTAATCATTTCTTATGATTATATTAAATAGGTAGACAATAACTCCTTACTAACGAACGTATTCGATTCCTTTGCGGTATTTGAAAGTATAAATGGAAAGTTCTGCATGGATACTAAAAGTTTAATTGTATATTCTGTTAATCCGCGAATCTAAATAATTCGATTTACGAATAAGCTAATTTATTAAGGTAATAGCAGGGGTGGAAAAGTTGATACTTTTTTCATACTCTTTAATATTCAAAAGTACCGAAGTACACCCTCGAATCATTTGATACTGACAAACGATTAGCTTGATATTCCACAATTCGAATTAATAATATTCAAATGAAAATATACATATAAAATTTTCGAATAGAAACCTATGTTTTTCTTAACACCTTTGTTTTAAACTTAAAATTGGTGCTCAGAAGTGTTCAGATAATTAAATTGTAATGAACTCTACCTATGATCAAATGCTAGTTCTTTGAGTTCCCAAAAAAAATGTACACGTAATTAGAACAATCCAAATAAGTTTTTAAGGCAAACAAACTACATTATAGAAAGATTTGAGTTGCAGGTTTAATTTATAAAATTGTAATAAGTTTCTACGTTTTATAAATCAAATTGAAGTGAAAATGTTCCGAATTTTAAAGACATCAGATAATGAATTATATTTTAATAAAAATTAAAGCTGAAGCACTCGATTTTAAGGACTTTTTCTCCTTAAGTTTATTTCAGTAACAGGGCCACGTTTTATTAAGATTTTCATATTTCACTATAATATTTTACCTGAATAAAATGACTTAATAATTTGGTATCGTATTTAAACGTTTTAGATATACAAATTACATCTTTTGACATTTGCTCTAAAAATAATAATAATAATAATAATAAATAACTGTCAAAAATTTAAGTTTTAGCATCCTGAGGGTAAAAAAATAACTATTTTTATCGTTTTCCATCGCTGGGTATGTCAGTTTTATCGAAGAGATCGTGAGAAAGAATTCTTCCATTATTAAGGACCTAATGTCAATCAGCAACTAAAGAAGTGAAAAAAGAATATATGTCTATTCGTCTCAAACTTTGTTCCATCTTAAACAATCATTGCAAAGAAAATTGCATGATGCACATTAGATTGCAGAATAGATCGAATGCTACTGATCTACTATGGCAAGTAATTACAGTAGACCAAGATTCTAAAGGGGATCTGAGATAACTAATAAAACATTATAGAATAAGGCTTTACACGGTTTCGGATCACTGAAATATTGAAGGCAATTAAATTGCTGATGAACTTGTTTGAAACGGATCTACAATGGAGAGTGTGTGGAGAGACCGGTATAACTATAGATCAATTGTTTCTTTAAGATTCTCAAGGTGAATAGAAGTAGTTTAAAAAAACCTTCTTAGAAACCTTCTTAGAAACCTTCTCAATCTAACGTAAATTTTTGCACCCAAAGTGGTGAATTGAATATGAAGTAAATTTTTTTTAGCCACTTCATACCTTAATGACCCGACATGACATCGCAATATCCTTCCAGAAACTACCAAATTATGGTTCAGATATATTAAAAATACATACATTTTCAAATGAATGTATTTGTTGTTGCTCTTGCCATGATTGTTGGAAACAAAACTCCATAATATGACTAAAAAACGATCATTCATACACACTTTTTTATATGTATATTTGTATATATCTAACAATAAAGTGAGTAGTAGATAAATGGATAGACTCAAAACGCAGACCGATGCACAGTGGGGTAGAATCGTAAAAAAATGGCGTTTAATTCAAAGAAGGTGCATAGCGCTTTGTCAATAATTTTGTTGCAATAATTAGCTTATTAGTATATCGGTAAAATGCCCTTTGATTTTATAATTTCTTTTTTTAGCATAAATCTTTGTCCGTCCGGCAGTCCATGCATCAACAACCATCATTTGTGCTAATCTGTAGATCGCAGATTTAAAGATAACTTAATGAAATTTGGTACTTCATCCTATTTTAAATCAGTAATGGAACAAAAAAAATTGACTAAATTCAAATCATTATTTTTCTCAGTCCCAATATAAAAATTTTTCCGAAAATAGGTTAAATGTCTTAAATATGGCCTTATTTAAATAAAATTCATCACAGACGAGTTTTGTATAAGCTAAAATCACACTAATAAATTTTATAAAAATCGGTCCATAATGACCATACCTCCAATATAAGACCCTCTTCCGAAATCACTTTTACGTTCTCAATTCCTATATAAATGATCGCATTAATATAAAATTTAGTAAAAATAATTCATAATTAAGAATTAATCTTATAGCCAAATTTCAAAAGAATCGGTCCATAAATGACCGTAGCTTCCTTATAACACCCTACCACGTCAACACAAATTCACAATTATGTTTGCGTTTTAAAATATGGCTGTCAATTTCGTAGCAAAATTGTGCTGGCTAAGTTCACATGGATAGTTCACACATATTCTTACGCCCCTTCATTTAGTCGTTGCTGAGAGTACAAAGAGTACAAAATGCACCGGAAAAAATTCATGGAAAAAAATTATTTGGTAATTAATAACCATCAATTTCTTTAATCTTAGTATTTAAAAATAAAGTTGATATTATATTTTTTATGGCAGTATTATTGAATTTAATATAAGGAATGCAGTAATACATTACTACTGTTACTTGTCTACTTCTTTTAAATATTTTCCGAAAATCTATATAGTTCTCTTCTCAAATAAAGCAAAAAATAGAGTAAATTTAACTTTTATTCTAAATTTTCATTACTTTAATTTTTTTTCTTTTTTATTTTTGTTCAGAAAACAAGTATATTTTTGTTGGCTTAATTTAATATTTTTTTTTTTTTTGCAAATTTTTGTTATCACTGTTTAGCAGTACCAAAACAGAGTTTGTGGACTATAATTAGATGCCAGCAGAATGGAATACGTATTTTATTAAATAATTTTATTCTGTGCCGCTACACACTTCGTCAGCATTCGTGGTGTCTTATCCATTTTGGTTTCGTTGAAACCTAAACATGGCGCCCACCTTACACTGAGTGTAATTTTGAGGGACTCAATTAGCCACGCCAAGCGTTTGGGACAAATAAAAGAGAGATTAAACCTAGCGTCGTAAACGCTGTTATAGATGTGGTTTCAGTAGTCGGTTCGAAGGACCATAAACAAGTTTGCAATCGTAAATTGCCTTATTGTCTCTGTTTGGCAGTACCAAAGCAGAGTTTGTAGACTATAATTAGACATTAGCAGAATGGAATACGTATACGGAATACAATACTACACTTCGTGGTGTCTTATCCATTTTGGTTTCATTGAAACCTACACCATGTTTTTATGGATTTTCATTCTATATATGTTACTTAAAAATACAAAATTTTTGTTTTCACCCAAGTTCGTCTAAAAACTTTTTGAATTTCTATGCAAAAGTAAAAAGTTCCCGTTTTTAGACCGATTTAAAAAGAAAAAATATTAAAAATATTTTTAGAACATTAACGTAAATATGTTTCTAACTAACAACTAACAATTCCATTGTAAAAAAAACTACTTTTTATAAAATAAAACGAAAAAAAATATAAACTTGAATAAGTTTGATGATTAAAATTTGTAAAAATCCGCGACTTAACAACGCATTACAGGGAGAGTGAAAAACATTAAACAAAATTTTTCAACAGATAAGAATGTTTCATTATATTTTTATCTTGTAGTACTTACTTTTTCAAATTATTAATTTTCAATTCTCAATTAATCGTTTTTCTCAATTTCACCCCTCTGTGCGACGGACCGATCGACAAACATAGTTGTACAGATAGATGGAGTGCTGCTCTATGGACGAAGTCAAACTATACCAAACAACACTAAACAACAGCAGCAGCAAAAATAACAACAACAAAATAAATATATTTAAAAAAAAACAATAAAAGCAACAACAATATAAAAGTGTAAATCGTTGTACATAAAAGCTCACACACTCACAAAAAAATTATAAAGAAATAGTTCAATGACCGCAGCAATAGGTGAGTCTATTTTTTGGTTGAATTTTTTTCTACCAAATATTTTTTTTTTTCTTTTATTTTAGTTTTGTTTAGTATATAAAGAACAGAATATGAAATATTTATTTATTTTTTAAATGATACGAAAAATATCTATCCATGTATGTTTGAAGAAAAAAAAAAAAAAAAAATTAAATAAGAAGACATTAAATAGTTAGAAAAAAGGGGAGTTAGTGGGGCACAGGGAAAGAAGGCAATTGTGTTGTTTTTTTTCTGGAAGAAGATGTAATACATAACAAAAAAGAGCCAAAAAAAATAAAAAATAAAAACTTTAAAAAGTACACTTGGTAATAAAAATACATACTGATTTTGCTTTAAACTGTATTTCTTTGATAGAGCATTAGAAAAAAAGTTTGTTCCTTTTTTTTATCGCTAGTTAGAAGTACATATTACTTACTTTTTAAGAACTTGTCACGTTTTTTATTAGTTTAAAAAATGTTTTATTTTTAATTGAATATACAACCTAAATTTAAATTTATTTTAATATTAAAATCAAAGCATTGAGAATATGTACGGATTTAATTTTTTTGTGCTAGAATTTTATGTAATACAAGAAGAAAACTTTTCCAAAAAATATCATTTATATGTAATTGGTGGCACAATGCATGTTTTGGTAGCACATTGCATATATTTTCATTGTTGGATTCGTAGTTGTTAGTCAGTAAGCGGATCATTTGCTGTTTAATTATTCAATTATTCACGAATGATTGGACTGTGTTAAACAGTCGAGAATTAGTTTAATGAATTTTTAGAATTCAGGTTGAAATCGAATATATTTTGGACTCTACTTAGGAGTTTCAATGAAATCTAAATGGATAAGACACCATGAATTCTGATGAAGTGTCACATTCTGCAGGTATCTAATTATAGTTCACAAACTCTGCTTTGGTACCGCCAACAAGGCTATTTAAGATTATAAACTTGTTTAGAGTTATACGTGTAAAAAAAACTGAATTCTTTGTCATAATGTAGATATAAGGACTGCGCACGAAAAAATTAGTGCATACAATTAGGTTTATAAAAATAAAGTCAATTGGTTTATTTATTTATTTATTTTTTTAATTTTATTTCTTTTAAAGACCGTTATATTCTAGCTTTAAATTTAAAAGAAAAAAAATTTTTTATTTATTCCGTTTTACTAAAATACTTAATATTTTCTGGAATACTCCAAATATGACCTTTATTGTATTTTCGGTTAATTTTTTGTTGGAATAGGTCCACCTCTTTTTAAATTCCATTTTATTTTTTACTCACCCTTAAATGTTCTTTAAATATTTTTTTACTATAAACCAATACAATTTAAATGGACTGAGTTTGGGATAGTTGAATTTCTTAACCATCTCGTTTACAAAAATATGACGGTAGAAGAATGTTTTCTTTCTATGGAAAAAAAATGCAAGATGTTCATAACTAAAGATTTATGATTTCTTTTAACCAATGAAAAGGACTTCAGAATTTATTTCAAGACCCTATAGTTTTGCATGCGATATGCTAAACATTTGAAGTCATTTGATGTTTCATTCAGAAAGTTCAATACAATACTTTAACCATATATGCTTATATATTCTACTTAATATTTTTAGAATTCAGTTTTTAGAAGCTGAAACGATAAACTAAATCATTCAGAATCAATCATATAGAGCATTTTTGATTGAAACATTGCACTTTGTCGCATTATTCAAATTTTTATTTTTATATAAATATAAATAAAACGATAAACTAAATCATTCAGAATCAATCATATAGTGCATTTTCGATTGAAATATTGCACTTTGTCGCATTATTCAAATTTTTATTTTTATTTGAAAGGAAGCGTTTGTTGCTTATGCATTTGTTAGTTGAATCGTATCATATGGTATGATTTGTTCGACGTTGTCGTCTTATGTGAACAGTTTTGCAATATATATTTTAAGTGTAAAATTTATTCTAATTAATTCGTTGAATATGTGCTTTATTTGTTCAGTGAACTTTTGTTAAAAACGTGGTTTACAACTAGGGTTATGTGTAACGATTAATCGGTTACACAATAAAATTATAGAATTTTAGCGATTATTAAAAGGTCATAATTTTAGATTTAGAGGCTTATAGATATTAATATTAAATAGGGTTAATTTTTAATTGTAATGCATGGATTTTTGTTAAAAAATGAGAAATAATATATATATATGGCTGTTATCTGTGGGCTTCATAAACACCATTTCAATCGACCGAAGGACAGATGGGCATCGCTTCATCGACATAAATTCTTATAAGGGTCCAGAAAATATAAACTTTTTTTTGCACTCCGACGAAAATTGTAGAAATTACAAATGGAATGACAAATTTTTATATACCCTTTACGTCTGTGATCCCGTCAATGAATTTTGGATAATAGTACGAAGCTTGTTCGGTTCAATGTTATCGTATTATTATTTAATTTTGTCATATTATTATTCCATCTTATCATATATTAATAAAAATTATTTTTATAAAAATTTTATTGATAATAAATAAATATATATATGTATGTATATATATATGTAAATATATATATATATATATATATATATATATATATATATATATATATATATATATATATATATATATATGTAAATATATATATATATATATATATATATATATATAAAACTATTTATCTACAAAAGAATATATTTTTATATTTTTAAAAAAAATACATCGAATGTTTTCCCTTTATGTAATAAAATTACCGGTTATGGACAGAAATTTTGCAAAAAAAAATTTTTTTTTTTTTTGATATTTTTTCCATAACAAGCTCAAAATTATAAATTTTTTGAAGCCCATTTCGGAAGAAAACTAGAAACGTTTTTTAACAATGTATATATAATTTTTCCTGTATTCAGCTATTCGATATCGTTTAAGTGGTCTTCTTAAAATTTTTTTCAACGGGACTTTATAGTTTAAATCAATCATACCTTTGATTCTGCGGAAAGCACAATTATTTACAATTTTTTTTTCTTTTTTATCAGTTTACCATTATCAACTAATTTCTCGACATAATTTGCCTTATTAAAGCAAATATGTTCCAAATCTTTTAGCAAAACGCTAATTCTTTGACTACGAAAATTTCATGTAAATCTAATAATCCTATCATAGCAATTATGAAAATGATTTTTTTTTTACCTAGCTTCCATGTAAACATTTTCTCCAAAATGGAGTTTTACCGCTCTCAAATGTCTTATTATTATTAAAAGTTGATTTTAATACTATTTATAGGAAATATCGATTTTTTTTTTTTTAAACAGATATCATTTTGATAAGAATTCCTTGATCTTCTATATTCTGCTGAACAAGTATTCTATTAAGATTAATTTGAACTGAATTCTAAACCTATTATTTTATCCTACAGCACAAAAAATATTTTTAACTTTTTCATTTTGCACAATACACTGAATTTAATCATGCCAAACTAAATTAAATGGAACACAACACAACCACGTATATGACATATTTAACATTTTATACATCTCAATCATTTGCTAAAATCCAAAACAAAAGAGCAATTGTAATGCTGGAGGCTACAAAACATTAATGTTTTGTACTCGAATCTATAAATACTTGTACTGGTAGTACCTACTTAAATTTATTACACAATAAGTGCGTTTAAATAACAATAAAACTTAAAATCAAACAGTAATAAAATAATGAAGAGAAGGCGTTAAAATCGTATTTCTTTTATGTATTTATTTATATTAAAAAAAAAAAAAAAAATTAAAACAATATTTACTATAAATAAGTGAAAATTACGCAATTCATTGCTCATTTTTGTGCTAAATATTTTTTTCTGACGATTTTTTAATGATGTACAAAAATTTTAAGTCAGGAAAATTAGAAAAAAAAAATAATATACCTCGGAATTTGATGAAGGGAAGCGACTTTTTGGTATATAGCTTCGTCTTAGCGTCTTATACATACATGATGATAAAAGTCAGCGATAATCACATGTACGCTACGCTAGTTATTCTCTTTTAAATTCTACAAAAAACTGTTTTTTACATATACAGTGCCAGTTCAAGTAAGAGCACTACAAGACCTACCTTCATTTAATGCAAGTTATATTTTTATTTGTACCTATTTCCTTTCCAAATACTTTATAAAATTGTTATTTTTATTGCTTCTCTATATAAGTCCTTTCGTCTGAGAAATATTCACATTTTATGAAAATAATATTACCGTCACACAGTGGGATAGAATTACCAAAAATGGCGCGCAGGGAAGATATATAGCGCTTTGTTTATAATTTTGTTGCTATAATTAGCTCATTAGTAGATCGAAAAATTACTTTTAGAATTTATAAAATTTTTTCTTTGTGCAAACTTCTGTCCGTCCGGTTGTCCATGCATCAAAACCATAATTTATGCTAATCTGTGGTTTGCAGTTTTAAAGGTAACTTTATGAAATTTTGTATTTTAACATATTTCGGGTTAATAATGTAACAAAATAAAATTAGTTCAAATGCAATCATCATTTTACTCACACCCTATATTAAAATTTTCTCGAAAATAGACAAAATGCTCATTAATATATTAAATATATCCGTATTTAAATAAAATTAATAATCACACATGAGTTTCATCTAAGCAACAATTATACTAACAAATTACATGAGGATCGGTCCATAATTAACCATACCTCCCATAAGGAATCATTTTCAAATTTATTGGTTGAAATACGCCATGTTATACATATAATGGTTTATGTGGACTTCATTGTTATATACAAATATTTCTGAATAAAATAGAATTTTATTAACTTAATGATCAGAAATGATATTGCGTTCAAAAAAAAAAAAAAAAGATTGAATATCGTTGGCCGTCGCCGTAAAATTTTCGGTTTAACTCGGCTTAAAAGCAGCCGCCGTTTTTAAATTCTTTTTGTAAAAATATGTTAAAAATGAAACTTATTTTAATGCAGTATTTGCCATCATTTAAATATGAAAGAAAAATATTTGCATCATTTTGAACTTCAAATAATTATAAATCAGTCAAGTATTTTTGATGACTTACAATTGATTATTTTTAATGCAAATAATAATATTAGCAGTTGCTAATAAATTTTAATGAGCTTTAATCGCCATCCTGCAAGAAATCTAAAAAAAAAAAAAAAAAAAATCGTACATAAGATTTTGTCAGCTAATAAATCACTTCTATTCACTAGCGATATGTGGTTGGAAATTATCAAAATAATTGATATAAATTTCACTATTTATTGTACATATCTGCATATGTTTTTATATCGAAGCAGACCATTTCTCATTTTAATATGAGAACAATTATTCTAATCTTTTATGCAAAAATCCAAAAATATTCTTAGATCACTCCCATATTTTTTTTTTTATATATTTTCAATAAATCAATAATTCTGTTTATACTTTCACTGGAAAAAATCTTGTCCTACTTTTATGAATAATGTTAATCAATGGGGCATGAATATATAAAATTTTTAATTAGAAAAATGTGTGTAATATCAGCCGGCTGACAGCCGATTTTAAGACGCCACCGAAGCTTTTTAACGCAAGCCGCCGCCGCCGATAAAATTCCTCGGCGCAGGTCTGCTCTGACCCACCATTCTAAGCCTTTAACTTTTATGGTTATTGGCTTAGTAAGTTATTTCAGAAGTTAGCGTATTATGTCACTTATAGTCCGTCTAGACGTAACATAATATGTAAGATTTTTGTGTCAGAGAGTGTCAAATTTGCTCTCTGATAGAATTAATTTACGTGTAGATTCAAATATTAGTATTATAACATAGTGTCTACATTAGAGATTTTTTTATCATGACAAACGTCAAACTTAACGCGAATTTGTGTGAGGTGGCAACAGTTGCAAAAAACAACAATATGGTGTATTCATAATTGTTTTTTTTATGCAGTTTGACAACTGTAACAACCAAAAGAATAATCAGCTGTTTGACTAAGGTTACCTTGTATATATTCGCATTGATTTTGACGTTTGTTTTGATAAAAATTTTCCTAATGTAGACACTAAGTAAGATGTATTATGAGACTGTTGTGATGAGATTTCTCTACACAACGATCTTATAAGATGAACTGTCAAATAAAAAAAAAAAAAAAAAAAATACACATATACAAAAGTTTGTTTGTGCGTGTGCATGTGTATTTTGGAAATTACTGAAAAACAATGTTTTTTTGTAAAATTGTTTCCTTTAAGAGTTTGTTTTAAATGTTAAAAAAACATTTTTTTAAAAATTGTGCTAAAAATGTGTGAATTGCTTAAATCAAAAGGACATGTTTACTCTGTGACTGATTGAAAATAATGATATCTTATAGGATTTATTAGAATATGTGTACCATAGTGTCTACATTAGAGAATTTTTAATCAAGACAAACGTTAAACTTAACCCGAATTTGTGGAAGATGGCAACAGTTGCACAAAAACAAAAATATGGCGTATTCATTATTGTTTTTTATATATGCAGTTTGACAACTGTAACAACCAAAATAATAATCAGCTGCTTAACTAAGGTTACCTTGTATATATTCGCATTGATTTTGACGTTTGTTTTGATAAAAATTTTCCTAATGTAGACACTAAGTAAGATGTATTATGAGACTGTTGTGATGAGATTTCTCTACACAACGATCTTATAAGATGAACTGTCAAATAAAAAAAAAAAAAAAAAAAAAAAATACACATATACAAAAGTTTGTTTGTGCGTGTGCATGTGTATTTTGGAAATTACTGAAAAACAATGTTTTTTTGTAAAATTGTTTCCTTTAAGAGTTTGTTTTAAATGTTAAAAAAACATTTTTTTAAAAATTGTGCTAAAAATGTGTGAATTGCTTAAATCAAAAGGACATGTTTACTCTGTGACTGATTGAAAATAATGATATCTTATAGGATTTATTATTATATATGTACCATAGTGTCTACATTAGAGAATTTTTTATCAAGACAAACGTTAAACTTAACCCGAATTTGTGGAAGATGGCAACAGTTGCACAAAAACAACAATATGGTGTATTCATTATTGTTTTTTATATATGCAGTTTGACAACTGTAACAACCAAAATAATAATCAGCTGCTTAACTAAGGTTACCTTGTATATATTCGCACTGATTTTGATGTCTGTTTTGATAAAAATTTGCCTAATGTAGACACTAGGTACCCTTTATTTAAGATTTAATATAATATAAACAAAATGGTTACTCTCCTCTGCCGGCGTTAGCTGACATATTATATCAGCGTTAATCTCAGTTGTAGACCTGGGGTTAAAGAGCACAAACAACATGTAAAAATGACAAGCAGTGTGATATAGTTATTAATTTGCAATTCCTAGAATAAAACATTTATGCTGAAGTTCAAAAAAGTCACCATCTTTAACATGCGACATGATTCTACAAAGGTGGAATTTACAAGGTCCCTCCTACCTTTTCTGATACATAAGTGGCGATACATTTCTTGGTCAAATAAGTCATAAATTGTTTAATTTGAGGCAGGATAACACAAGGAATCAATTATGTTCAAAAATAATCTAAAAACGAAGCGCGAAGACAGTTACTTCAGAATATCCTGATTCTGTTACTATATTTTGGAGCTCTTTAATGAAGAAAAACTGTGATGTATTCCTCTGTGTATAAATACTTGATAAATTGAATCATAACTTCTTAAACCTCGAAAAAAATTAAGTTAATATGGGTTCCAATAACCAGAAACACAGAAGTTGATTGGCATAAATGTGGTTTTAAAATAACAAGATCCTTGTAATTAGTCATCAAATCAATTTCATCATTTTTCTCAAGATTGATGCTACTTTTTTGACTGAACATTTTCATAGCATTTCAAATATTTTATATCTTTTTCACAAATTTATGTGAAATGTTCATTTATTATTTTAATTATTTTTATTAATTATTATTTTTATATTTTCATTAAAAGAATACGAAATAAGTTTAACAGTTTTTGTATAATACTTGTTTAAAATAAAACATATTATGTAGTGCTATTTTATTGCCCTGAGCCAGGTGCGAATTCACGGGAAGGGGGAAGGGATATTTCTCCCCCCCACCCCAAAACGATTATTTCAGCTAAGAAAAATTAAACACGAAGAAAAATTTGTAAAAGTTAGTTTGTCATAAGTAGAAAAAGGAATGATGAATTTATTTTCAATATTGTCTATCCAAAAATTTGCAGCTTCTTTCCAATGTAAGAAATGCACATTTCTAAGTATTTTTAATTTTTAAAAAATAACTACATAAAGTATTTATGAATTTTTGTAAAAAATTTAATTCTTCTAATAGTAAATAATCTTTGTAATTTCATTTATTTTGCCTGGGTTTCCGAAATTCTAAATTTCCAAATTTTGATAAATTTGAGCTTAAATTTTATAGACCATACGATTAAAAATGTATCTTTCGATAAAAAATAATATGTCTAAATATCAATTTTATCAGTTAATGAAAAATATTTTTTATTTTATAAATCAAAATCTATCCAAAACTTTTTACAAAAACAGCTTAAATAACAACACAGAAAAAGTGTTTCCCAAATTTTTTCATACAAAATAATGAAAATTTTGCGTATTTTGAGACAATTTTATTTTGGAAGCTAAATAAAAATATTTACACATAAATTATCAACGATAAATGTCTAAAAATTGTAAATTTTCAAGTAAAATTGTAAGAAAAAGATTAATTAAAGACTATTTTTTGTAAACATAAGAAGATCTATTTTCTGGAATGATTTACTTAAATTTTTATTCGTTTTTATTTTTGTCCCAAGTATGTTATAAATAAAGCATAAAGTGATTTCCTTAAAAATATATATATTAAAAATAATTTGTGAAAGTTTTGAAATTTTTAAATAATAGTTTGAGTATTTAAACGATTTGAAAGATTGTCGTTTCATTTTATTGTAAATGGAATAGCATTTAAAACTTGATATCTTTAGTGTTATTTTGAAATAGAAAGGCAATTTTAATTTGAAAAAATTTTATAAATTATTTCTTATTTGTAGTAAATATAATATATATATATATATATATATATATATATGCTTTTTTCATTCAATTTAATTCGACATTGAGTTAAAATTTAAGTAGCTACGAATTTTTTAGTGCACCAACTATCATTAAAAAGTTCTGTTTTTCGAAATATCTCAAAATTTACAAGCTATTTCTTATGTAATGAGTAATGAGATGTAATGAAGAAAAATTATTATTAATTGAAATCAAATAAAAATAAAATATTTATTTTATTTTTGCAATAAATATCGATTTTCGGTACGGTTCTCTTTATCAGATTAGTTCCAAATTTTTGCATCAGTAAGTTTTTGATATTAAAGAATATAATTAGATCTATTTAAGTAAAATTGATATTCTAAGTATCAAAACCACGAATCATGAGTCATGAATTTTAACTTATTTCATTGAAATTTATTTATTTGTTTGAAATGCTTTAGTGGATAAAAATTAAATAAAAACACACCTTAAATTATTAAAATCTATTCAATATTCCCTGAAATTTACGAAAAATAGATTCATAAAAATTTTATTTTTCATAAAAATAATTTAGTAAAAAATAAAGTTTTGGTGACACAAGAAAAAAAACTTCAAAAACCATAGAAACTATGTATAAAATCAGATTGCCACTAATAAACTTCAATTTTTAGCCATTAAAATCTTGTACATAATTTCGAATTTAAAAAATAACCCCCGCCCACTGTTTGGCATTGGCTGGATCCGCGCCTGACCGAAGCTGTATGTATCTTGTTTATTGCGTATCACGCATGTTTTGATTATATTTGCAGTATATTTATTTATGTGTACCTTCATCAGTTTTAGAATGATAGAATCTTATGTTCGATTTCAGGACATTTTTAAACTGTAAGGATAGTTATACCAACCACTACTAATGCACCATTTGGACAATTTGGATGATAAATATAGCGGGAATTAAATGACATGAAATTTAATATAAAATGCCCTATAACTTCAAAACTGATGATGGCGCATTAAAATGTACTTCAGAAAATTTTTGGAAATTGTTGTTGTCTATTAGCGAAAATTTTTTGTAAGATTTTGGCAAAAATATACCAAAAAAGTATTGAGTCAAGATTTTGTAATATTATTCATTTTTAATTATGTTATCAAGTTTTTATTAGTTCATATTTTTTAAAGAAATTTTACAGCTGTAGATAAAGTTATTTTTTTTTTTTCGATTTATCAACAAAAATCTCGCAATTATCAAAAAGCTTTCAAAAATTTCCAATAATGGGATTTTTTACTTTTTTTTTTTGTTATATCTTCCCAACCGATATTGGGGAGCAAAAATTTCTATTACCAAAAAATTAAAAATATGTAAAATCATATAAAAAATATTAAAATTTTTTGATTCCAGCTTTTTAATTTGAGAAACTAAAGCAAAAACTGAAAATATATGGAAAAAATACGTCAATTTGGGAGACCCTCGTCCTCGCAGAAATAAATTTATTTAAAAATCTGATGAAATTTGGACCTGCTAAAGGGTACGTCTAAAGATAAAAGAGATAATCTATACATATGACAATATAGATCTCGGCCAGCAGAATCCACTCATATAAAAATCTTTCAAATCGGTTCAGATATAACCAACCATGATCGCTTTGAATATTTTTCATACTCAAGGTGTCCAACTTTGAGACCCTGTGGACCCGCTCTAATACACTTGCGCTATCACTGTCAAAAATTTCATTGAAATCGTGCCAGCCGTTTGCAAACTACAGATTTATTTCCATTTCATTTCTCGAATGGGACACTGTGCGTTACCAGTTTTTATTTTATTTTATATTTTTATATTTTTTTATTTTATTATTATACATATTTTTTTTCTCACACACCCTGTGAACTAGTTTTAAGAAATGTTAGTATTACTGTGAACGGTGTTACCTTGTTTCCAAGGTAACTATCAGAGAAAATTATTAATACATTAAATAACCTTTTTAAGATATATTTGCTGTAATTAAAAAGGATAGCGAAAGGAATATATACATATATATATATATATATATATATATATATATATATATATATATAATCAGTTTTTCTAAAATTTCGCTTTTTTGGATTAACCATATCTGTTCATAAACAACCGAGTTGTAAGCAAAAATCTGAAAAAATTATTCAAAATATACACACACAAACATATATAAAAAGCGTTGCAATGACTTTCAGTGTTGCTATTTTTTGTATAAGCAGTAGTTGTTGATTGTATATACATACAAACGCGCAGAAATTATTAAAAAAATGCTATAAAGGGATTGTACCAAAAACACAATCAAGACATGTTTTGTGAAAAAGTGAAAAAGGGGCTAAAATTAAAACTACATCTCAAAATATTTATAGCAAACTGATAAGTTACTGGTTATAGAGTTTTTGCTATTATGAACCTCGATCCAAAATTTTTCGGTTCTTTCAATAATTTGCAACTCAAACAATTTTATTCGTTTAATTTGGTTTTCAAAAAGTTGGGTTTCCTTACAATTTCATAAGATCTCTTAAAAAATTGGAACTATATCTTTTATGCTTTTCGAAAAAATATTTTCAGAACTTAGTGCAAAAATTAAGATTTGAAATATTATTTAAATTGTCAAAATAAATTAATAAAATTAATGAGCAAAAAGAATATTACGCCATTAAAAAAAACTTAGTTAAACAAAAAGCGATTGTAATAGACAATAAAAGTAAAAGGATTATAAAAGGGCTAAACGAAAATTTTAAAAGCGCTAGATTTGCGCGTTTTTTAGTTTCGGGCTAAAAAATAATTTAGGCTTTTTGGGCTATTAAAAATGGACTAAATATACCCCGAAAAGGGCTAAGTTGGCATCACTGGTATGATTGGATGTTTTTATTTGGAAATAGAAACGTTGCAATGACTCAGTGTTGTTGCTTTTTGTATAAGCATGTAGCACGTATATGCAAACGTATGTATGTATATAAATTTAGTAGTCATCTGAAGCTATCAATGCTTTTTCTAAGAAAGCAATTTTGTGTTTACATTTTTGTAGTTTGGAAAAGATGTAGATTATTTTTTTGTAATAATCTGTGATACATTCGTCGCTATATTCCCGCATTTAAATAATAAGAAAATACTGCTACTATATAACCTAATTGGGCAAATTTTTATCAAAACAATCGTCATAATTAATGCGAATATATACAAGGTAACCTTAGTTAAACAGTTGATCATTATTTTGGTTGTTACAGTTGTCAAACTGCATATATAAAAATCAATAATGAATATGCCATATTGTTCTTTTTGGGCTTCTGTTGCCACCTTCTACAAATTTGACGTTTGTCTTGATAAAAAAATCTCTAATGTAGACACTATGTAACATATATATATATACATATATATAACATGTTGAAGGTGACACAAAGGTCAAAATCCCATTATTAATGCTTTAAATAACCTTTTTAAGATATATTTAATTTAATTTAATAGGATATATATATATATATATATATATATATATATATATATATATATAATCCTTATTATGAACATAAATCTTAAAGTGAAATGTGTTTTCTTTCTTTTATTTCAATTAATGTATCGATGGATTGAAAATATAATTCGATTAAAATTAAATTAAAACAAAAAATAAAAAAACTCGGATAATTTTAAACAGATATGGTAGCACAATAAAATAATAAATCGCTCAAACTTCATAAGGCGAGTATGGCGAAGAAAAGGAAGAACGGCTCTACCGCTATTTCTTTGTATCATGCTTTATTGCTTTTAGCTTAGTGTCTACACTAGGTAAATTTGTATCAAGACATATGTCAAAATCAATGCGATGACGTCAATTCAACAGTTAACCAATGTTTTTGGTTGTTAGAGCTATCAAACTGCTTATGTAGAAAACATTAATGAGTTCGCTCTATTGTTGTTTTTGTACAATTTCTTCCATAAATTCGAGTTGATTTTGGCGTTTGTATTAACAACAATTTGTCTAATATAGACACGAAGTAAAAAACATCCAAGAGCAATAAGAAATGGGGTGGCCAGCATAAAAATGGGACCAAAAACGAAATATAGGCAAAAAACTGATTTTTGCAACCTTTAAGCGTAAATAACTCGTATAGAGTACTCGTGATTAAGGCTCCAAGTTGAAGTTATATACCAAAATTCACTTCCTTCCATCAAATTCCGAGTTCGAGATATTATTTTCCTGGACTTTATTTATTTTTTTTTTTTTTGTGTTTGTTTTTATTAATTGTATTTTATTTTTTTATTTATTTTGTTTTTTTTTTTCTTTTTTTCAGATCTTTTGATTAAGTGTTTGTGTTGCGAAAAATGTTAAAAAAAATTAATTAAAAAATTGTTTTAATTAGTGGGAGGAAGATGAAGCACCAACAATATTTGCAGTGTCAATAACAAGTGTCACAAGACAATTAAACAGCAACAAATAAATTTAGGTGAGTTATTTATTGCTTTTTTAATTATTTATTTATTTATTTGGTACCATATAGATTGATTAATAGTTTCAATAATAAATACAGAGAATTTAAAATACATAATTAGATATTAAATATTATTTAAAATCAATATAATTCTCGATAATTTAAAATTGTAAAAGTTGTGTTTTACAACTTTAGTACAATTTTCGATTATGCACACATATATTTTTTGAACTTAAAAGAAAATTCTTGTAAAATCGTATTTATACAAATTTATTTGCAATTAATTAATTTATTATTTTTAGAATGAATTATAGTTTTACTTGTTATACATTTGAATTCATTATCCATCCCTTTCCTGTAAAACAAAAATAAATACCATTATTAAATTTACATGAATTTTTTTTTTCTTTTTTGCTGACTCTCCTTACACTTTCTGTAAAAAATTTAATTTCATTGGTCAATCAGCTACACGGCCAGCAGCAACTTTAGACAGTGCTAGTATAAAATTTGTAACTTTTTTGTTGGAATTTTTAGTAAAATGAAATGAGAAAAAGTCCAGCAACAATAAAAGTTCATTAACTTTTAACAAAAAAAAAAAAAAAAAAAAAATACAATATAATATTAACAAGCAGAGAAACGCAAAAAGAAAGAAAAGAAATGAAGAAAAAACTCCCCAAAAAAATGTTAACTTCCATAAAATAAATTATTTTATGCTCGTGCAGCACAACTATACAATTACACAAAACAGATTGGAGAAAAGAAATTGTTATCAGGAAACATAATAAAAAAGCAGTGAATTTGTTGGCTATCAGAGTAGCATATAAGTGGAAGTAATATAATATTAAATCAAATAAAGGACTTTGTTGTAAAATTTTTGGTGGATTGATGTTATGTTTCTATATCGTATAAATTAAAAAAAAAAAAACATTGTTAATGAAGTCATATTGCTCCAAAACCCATTTTGAGTAGTTAGTCTTGCTAAAATCTTTATAATATTTTTATACAAAGCTGATATTTTATTGTTTGCTTTTGGTTTTATTTCATTTTATTAGAAAAACCCGGTTGACCAGTTTTGGACTCTTGAAAAAACCATTTAACCGGATTTCAATCACTTAAATTTTTTAACAAGAAAATATTATTTTTTGGTAATTTTTTAAAACAAATGCCTAAATTTATACGTGGATATAAGTTTTACTCTGGAAAAATAATTTCAAAATTAAAGTTTTGTATTTCACGGAATAGCTTTGGAGAAACTAGTTTTTAAATTTGAAATGAACATTGCAATGTCCATAAATTAAGAAAACTAATTATGGAGTTCTATGATAAAAAGTCTTGGCTTTCCAGTCATGTTAAATTTTTTGGAAAAAAGTGATTATGCCAATATATACCAAAATTATATCAATATATAGAAAGTTTTAAATTTGTAATAATAAAGTTCTTATTGGGTTTTAATAAAACTTATAAGCAAAACGTTTACTGTATATTCGGCAACTTTTTGCTAAAATCTCTGTACATTTAAACTTTTAGTATACTTTAAATATCTGTTGATTGGGATTCTTTGGTACACAGACAACATCATGTTTAATAATGATAAATGTATTTCATTTTCAACGTACATCAAACATTGTAAGGAAAAAAAATTAAGGCACTAATTTTTTCGTGCGCACTCCATAGTTCGATTTATTTCAATTGTAATATGAGACAAATTTTTCGGTCACCAAATATTGAATCAATGATTCCAATCTGAAATGAAAGTATATTATCAGAATAATTAAATCTCGAAAGGCTTTTTAAAATTTTGTTCGAATTTCGATTTTACGGACTCCTAATCTTCAGATATTTTGCGTAAATAAACAGTAACATTTAAATCAGTAGATTTCAATGTGTTTATGGGTGTTTATTGTTTTATAGATTAAAAATCTTCTCTATGATATTATGTAATATCTATATATCCAAGGTCTACTTTTTGCGGCAGACCTTTTGAAGCCAAAAATTCTCGTACCTAAAAAATTTTTATTTATGAACAACTTACTTTTACTAATTGGTGAAAATTAACTTACGTGGAGAACAAATTCGTGATGGAACCAGTCCTTGAATATAAATAATGTTACCCAGGCGTTATTACTGGACTTGTATATTACAGGATTATTGAAAAAGCATTTAAAAGCGCGAGGTTTTTTCGATTTTCCAGCAACCAACAATTTCAGTTTGTCTGTACCATTCACATTTGAATAGGGCAAAAAAATTATTCGCTCTTTACATATTTTTCTTCCGGGAGCCGTTTTCTTATTACATGTGACAAGAGTGTGATTTAAAAGCATTCTACAAATAAACTGGATTCGTCGGATTTGGTGAAGAGTCCACCACGCTCATCAACGTAATCCTTAAACTCTTTCGCAAATGAATCCAGACCTCATCCATAAGATGAGATTTCGAAGACAATTTCTCGCCCGTAATTTTTAAAAATCTACTTCCATGTCGACGTTTAAATTTCTTCAACCATCCTAAACTAGCATTGAAACCTGAATTGGCTTGATAAATTTTGGAATACAAATGACTGGCTTTTGATCGCAAAATTGCTGCTGATATTGGAACATTTTTCCCTCTGTTTTACAAACCACTTATAAAGCATTTTTTCCATTTTTGGGTACTCAACTTTCTTTAAGGTGCAACGTTTGCCAGGGTCACTTCCTGTTATACGTAGGAACTTTTTTAATGAATTTTCTTGCTTTTTAATGCGATAAATCGAAAACTTATCCAACTTGCAATTCACGCAAATTGAATTTATGGAATCTTTTTTTAAATCTTTAATTTTTGAAAAATCGTTGGCTTTTAAATATGTTGAGCTTTTCCTATATTAAGAGATGCATTTACACAACAAATGACAGTAATAAACTGACAAAATTGAAGATCAAAATCTTCCAAAAAGATTAATATACACTGTGATCAAATTAAAAAAAAAAAAAAACAGAAAAAAGTCGCGAAAATAGAACCCGTTTTTTGAATCTGCAATTTTAAAAATTAAGCCGTCGCGATAATGGTTAGTATATATATATATATATATATATATATATATATATATATATATATACATATATGTATATATGTAGAGAGAGAGAGAGTGCGCTCGATATATATAGTACAGTCTCTGAAAGGAAATATATAATATAAAATTAATAAAAATGCCACACCCACTTTCAGCAAGTAATTATTTTTTTGAAAGTTCAAATGATATTTAGCACGTATATCAAGAATTTTTGGAGAAATCTGTATACTAAAATATAGGTTGGATGCCGCGCCCAGTTTTTAACCCACTTTCAGTAGAATTCAATTTTGCTACTATCTTGATGCCACTCACACAATTCACATAATAAATATTATATATTATAAAATTTTGTCTGCATGGCTGCCACGGCCCTTTTTCGCCCACTTTTATTATGCTGTGATATTCTCTTGCCACTGTCATCAAAATGTTTAGTAAATTTGAAATTTCCTTACCAACAAACAAAGCAACGCTTTCTTAAAAAAAGTGGGCGTGGCATCCAGCCAGTACTTCTTTCAAGGATATACATATGTGCTATATTTCATTTTAATCGGTTCAGTAGTTTAGACATAAGGTCAAGTTAAATAAAGTAAACAATATTATGATAAAAATAGTCGTAAAAATGATTCTTATTTCCAGTCATGTTGATAAAAAGCTCCGAAAAGTTCGAATTTTAAGCGTTCATAAAACCGAAGTTCGAACTAACTTTGAAAAATCCTTTGGAAATTTTGCTAGACTATTGGTGCTCTTTAATTTTGCATTGGAATTATTGAGACAATTTTTTCTTGTTGCACTGTGTTATTTAAAGGGAATTGTCCAAGTTTAATAAGCTAACGGTCCTTTTTATTGCATTTAGCAAGTTACTTGAAACTTTTATTCCTAGCATAGCTGCTCATTGTGAACATTTAGAAGTTAGAAATAAATTATTTTTATATTTAATGTATATTTTTAGAAATAAAATAGTGTAAAATCATTTTATACTCTTTATAATACAACTTTCAGTTACATGAAATTACTTTGGAATAAAATTTAAAATAAATAAAAATACATTTAATTTAGTATAAATAGCAATTGATTAACTAATATTTTGAATTAAAAATAAAAAATGAAAAAAAAAAATAAAAATTATTTTCATTTTTTATTTTATTCACAAGTAACAGCTATGACTTCAAGTCATGTAATTTTTATTATTTTTTCCCTTTTGGACTCTTTTTGTGAGTAAAATTACATAAAAAGTTAAATAAAATGCTATTTTTAAAAGAAACCTGTTAATCGCTTTTAAAAAGTCGCTTTTAAATGAAACCGAAACCGATAGCATTGTAGCAAACCGGAAAATGGTTAACCGGTTTATACTACTATTTCCATTATATAAACTTAATTCTGCATTACTACTGGAGTTGTAACTCTATTTTAATAAAATATTAATAAACTAATTTAAAACTCAAATTTTAAAATCTATTGATCTATCGATGTTGTTACATTTATTATTTTAATAAATGAAGTTTATTGTTTTTATACTCTTAAAATATATTCATATTTGATTTTTTTTTTTAATTTCTGGCATTGCTAAGGCATTCAGTTTATTCGACTTTTTCAATATTCGATTAATCAAATTTATTTTCAATATTATTTTTAATTTAATCGAACAATTGATTAAATGATTTAAATTACTCGAGTTATTAGAGTAAATTTTATCTTAGAATTTTGCTTGCTTTTTTTATTTTTATTAAAAGATAAATGAATAAAGATATTAAATCTACATTACATATCAATTGTGTCAGAAGAGCATAAAAATTGTTTCTTTCACTAATTTTTCAACATTTTGCAATACGGTCTTCTACGATTTATTAATACGTCTACTAAACTTCACACACAAAAATAAATCTTTTAAGCCTATTATTCACGAAGTTATGGTAGTTAGTCTTTTTTTTTCTAATAAAAAATAAAAATTTTTTGTAAAAATTAGACAATATTTAAAATTTATGATTTGAAAATTTAGGAGATGAAAAACGAAGTTTAGTAGTTAAAAGCATCAACTTCAAACGTTAAAATAGTAAAATAGTAATTGTGGATACTAAAAAAACGAAAATGTGTTCATAATTCAAATTATAAATAAATATTGATAGAAAAGTTGCTAAAATTGTATTAAATTTTTTATCAACAACTCAATTTTGACTAAACCATTCAAAAAGAGTTTCAGCATTACAATCATTTGAAAATCTAATAAAAACATGCAGATAGCCCAGCTTTTATTTAAAAAAATATATGTTGTAGATATCCCAATAATAAAAATACAAAAAAAGTGTTAGAATTAATTTTTGTTTTCAAAAGTAATACATACATACATAAGGACAAGAACAAAGTAACTGACATCTAAAAATATTTTTGGAAATCTGCAGACAGCTCTTTTTGAATATAAGCCCTCGATATTCGAAATTCTACTTCAGTAGAGCAAATTAAGCCTTTATTATTAATTAAGTGATATCTATTTATGTAGACATATTTTTAACCATGTTTTATTGAAATGAATTGTTAATATACTGTTATACCCTTCACCACAGGTATATATATATATATATAAGTATATCATTCCGTTTGTAATTTCTACAATAATCATCTAGGACCCCAAAAAGTATATATATTCTGGATCCTTATTGATAGATGAGTCTATAATGATGTCCTTCTGTCGGATATTTTATCGAATATTTTATACATCAATTTGCAGAGAATTTCCCTTAGATGTACGCTAATAAAAATTAGTATAATCGGTCCATAAATAACCGAGATATCGCCAAAAAACCAAAGATACCTCCAAAGAACATTTTTGTGTTTAACTTTTCTAAGCCCCTATATAAACTAGCGACTTGTTTCTTGCGCAGAAAATTCGAAATATTTTTTTGGATTTTTTTTTTTTTTTTGGCGAAAGAAATGAACAAAATCGAGTCATTAGTATCCGAGATATCTGTAAAAACACATTTTTGGACTTTTTGAAGCTCCTATACAAGTTATGGGTTTCATTCTTTTACCGACCGGCCACAAATATTGTTCTAAAATTTCTGTTTTTTTAATCTCCCAAATCGGTCTATAAACAATCGGTTCAGACCTGCGACTACCCCCTGAAGGTCTATGTGGTCCAAGTTCACAACTCTTAAGCTCGCCTACATCTATGCTATCACTACGTGCAATTTTATTGAAATCGGAACAGTAATTATTTCCATTTCAGTTAATGATGGTACATAAAAATAAACTTCAGCAAAATTTTGGAAAGTTTGCCATCAAAACACTTACGATGACCAATAAGCGAGATATGTGCAAAAAAACTATTTTTTTGTAATCTTTAACCACGAATAACTCGCGTAGCGTATATCTGTTTATCGAAGACTTTTAACGGTACGTATACGTCGCCAAGACGAAGCTATATGCCAAGATTCGCTTTCCTCCATGAAATTTTCAGCTTGATTAATTTTTTTGTCTTATTTTTCTGTACTAATAGGTTTTTTCAAAATGAACTTATGGAAAGACATAATAGCTTTATTAACACTGAAAAAATTACAGATTTGTTTTAGAATTTTTAATAAAAATTTATATATCCTGGGGCCTTGAGAATCAAACCATGGTTAAGTTTTGAATACCATTTTTCATATTTTTTATTATTTCAAAGCATTCATATCAGTGCATCAAAATTTTCATTTTAATACTTTTATACCATTCTTCATAAATTAGTCAATCCAAAATGCCCCTTTTTTGTACCCACCAACGAAAAAGATATATTGAGTATTTTATTCCGTGTGTAACATGTCGAAATAATCATCTAAGATTCCATGAAGTGTATATATTCTGGGTCCTCGTGAAAATCTAAGAAAATTTAGCAATGCCCCTCCGCCTTTTCGTCTATGTGTCTGTTCAAAGAAGGATAGTGCTCGGGGCGGACCACCTAGGAGGACGAAATTTTGCTCAATATTTGCTTAAATAGGGTTTGGTTGGTATTGAAAATGTGCAAAATCGGTTCCTAAATAAAAAGTTATGACCAAATACTAGAGAAACAGAGTGTCCATCGTACTCCAAATCATACTTTTCCGCCAATATCTCTTCTAAAAAAGCATGTACACCAATGAAATATAGTACAAATAGTTCAAAAAACAATGTATACTCAGAAACCAAAAATTATTTACTGCAAACCTCCAAGAATGTAATCATCTAAAATGAAACATTAAATACGATACCAGATAATTAAATGATTTTATTCAGGTTAAATATTATAGTAAAATATGATGGTCTTTATATGACCCAGTTCTTGAAACAAGTTAAAAGAAACATTATCTGATATCTTTGAAATTCGGGACAGTTTCACTTTCACTGGAATTCGATTTATGAAATAAAGAAATTTATAATTTTTAGAAACGATTACATTTTTTGAGTAATTCTCGTTTACAATTTTATAAATTAAATAATCGACCTAAAGCACTAACTTTTCTAAAATGTAGTTTATTTGCCTATAAACCTATTTGAATTTTAGTAATTACATGTGTAGTTTTTAGGGAAATCGAACCCCCAGCATTTAGACAAGAGATAGTGTTAACTAGTGTTACCAGTTTAGTCTTTTTAAGACTATATTTAGACTTTTTATTTTGCTTTTAGCCTTAAATTTTTCGTTTTAGCTTTTAGTTTTTTTCTAGCCTTTTTTAATTTTTAAATTTGAACAATAAAGGAAATAATTTCTTATTTGATTTTATACATTTTATTTTTACAGAATCATTTATTTAGGCATTTTTGTGTACTTATTTGTAAAAAAAAAATCGAGATTATTTATATTAAAAAGAATTTCGCCTGCGGCTCTTCATTCTCCAAATCAAAAGTAACTTAATTAATTTTATGGAGTTAATAAATTGATTATAAATATTTTTTTAGTATATTTCATTAACCATAGAAACTATTTATGAATATAATTAAAAAATAAATCTTATAAAGGCAAAAATTCACACAAAATTATAAAAATGCCTCATCAAAGAGTAACTATAGTTCCAAAATGAAAAAAAAATCACTTTAAATCATTGGGTTATTTTTTATATGAAATATATGTATTCCAAGTTTGAATGGAATTTAAAACAGGTTTTAAATTAGAAAAATTCTAGTCTTTTCCTGGCCTCGTTTTTTGGGGCATTTAGCCTTTTTTGACCTTTTTTGAAGTTGAACTTAGCCTCTTTTTTTCTCACCTCCTGGCAACACTGGTGTTCACCCCAATTTAATTATTACTTTTGAAAAACAAGTGTAAATCTGAATCAAAAGTCTTTATAAAAAGAGAAAGAAAAAAACATCAAATACTATTATAGGTTTCTATTGTAAAATTAAATATCTCCAAAATATATTTTCATTTTAAAAGTTCATTTTTGAATCGATTTGTAGGATAACTAACTAATCGTTTGGTAGTACCAAATAGCTCGAAAGAGTACTTCGGTACTTTTGAATATTAAATAGTATTAAAAAGAGTGCGATTGTATCAACTTTTCCATCCCTGATTTGGAGTCACTTCATGCATCATATTAATTCTTTTAATTACAAAAAGATAAAAATGGTAAAAAATCATTAAACAAGTTTGGAATCGTAAATTGCCTTGTTGTCTCTATTTGGTAGTACCAAAGCAGAGTTTGTGGACTATAATTAGACACCAGTAGAATGTAAAACGTATTTTCTATGCCACTACACACTTCATCAGCATTCGTGATGTCTTATCTATTTTGGTTTCGTTGAAACCTATACATGGCGCCAGCTTTGCACTGGGTGCAATTTTGAGGGACTCAGTTAGCAGCACCAGGAGTTTGGGGCAAGTAAAATAGAGATTGAATCTATCATCGTAAACGCTGTTATAGATGTGGTTACAGTAATGTGGTAAGCCGACATCCGGCTCGAAGGACCATAAACATGTTTGCAGTCGTAAATTGCCTTGTTGTCTCTGTTTGGCAGTACAAAAGTAGAGTTTGTGGACTATAATTAGACACCAGTATAATGTAATACGTATTTTCTGTGCCGCTACACATTTCATCAGCATTCGTGATGTCTTATCTATTTTGGTTTCGTTGAAACTTAAACATGATATTTTTAACTAAAATGTGTACATATATAATATTTTTTGTTAAGTTACTTTTGCAAGCAAAAACTTATTTTATATTCCCGAATAAAGAATTATTTTTTTTTTTTTTTTTTTTTTTTTGTTGACCAATATATTTATATGGAAACTAAATTTTGAAATATTTCGTTTTTATAATTTCGATCTCAATTTTTTAGGATGATCAGTGGAGTAAGAAATATTCATAAAAGTTATTATGACATAGAAAAATAACGATTTCTAACTTCAAAACATAGTTTATATTAGCAATAAATGTTAAATTAATGTTAAGTGTTTGGTGAAATAGAAAAAGAAATAAAACAAAAATTTCTTTAAGCATTTTTTCTACAGAAAAATTAATAGCAACCGCTTTTATTAAAAGTTATAAAAAAATAAAATGTAACAACTGAAAAAAGTGAAATTTATTTAGTTTTACAAAACAAAAGTCATAAAATTCAAACGAATTGTTTTGTATGTCGTTTGTATGTTTGATTAATTTGCAAAAAAGAAATCTGCGGAACAAACAAACTAAATAACGAATCAGCTAACCAAACCACCGATTAATTGTCCCACCATGCTAAAAGATCTACAAACCTCAAGTATGTATTTATGTGAATTGTAAAATGCGTGCAAATACTTGCAAATATTTAGACTTTAATACTAAAACCACCTAAACTTCCTCTTACTTTTTTTCTACAACATTAAGAGTGCGAATAAAAATAGCAGCGAACATGAATACAATTAATTTACAAGACTCGATTTGCAATTTAGAAAACTTAACAAAAATATATTATGATTTCAAACCTAAAGAAAGAAATAATGAAAAATTTAGATATAGCGAAAAAAAAAATCACCAACAAACCAAATATGTAAATAAAATATATATATAAAAAAACTAACAAATACAATAATAATAAAAACATGCACCTTTCATTCAATACAAAAAATACATATTATTGAAAAAAAAAAAAAAAACATTTAAAACTCTAGAGGTCAATGACATGAACTACTTTTATTGTAAAAACTATAAAATACAACAAAATTTATAAAAAAAGAAACACAAATCGAAAAACAACAATAAGTTGTTTTAGCTTAAAGTTGTAAAGAAATTATACATGAATAAAAAAAAATACTTGTATCAAGAGTTGGAGAGAGTATTTTCGTTTTAAACCAAAATCAACTTAATCAGTGATGTCAATTTAGTTGTGTGATCTAAGAAAACATTTTAATTACATACCGAAATTTAATATTTTTTTTTTTTTTTTCGAAAAAAAAATTTTTTCAGAAATTTTAAGTTTTTATTGATATTTAGAGTTTTTAGACAAATTTCGTATATTTGGTGTAATTTTGGATTTATTTGTGAAATAAAAATTTTTTGGGGAATTTTCTATTTTTTGATTAAATTTGAATTTTTTGTGAAATTTTGAATTTTTAGTGAATTTTTAGACTTTTAATGAAAAAAAAAAATTAACTTGACCAGAGGGTTTTCGTAAAAAAGCGAGAACCGAACGATTAAAAGCGGGATACTGAAGAAAATTGTATACAAAAAGCGAGATTTTGAAAAGTTTTGTAAAAAAAGATGGATTTTTTTTTGCCTTTATATCTCAATTCTAAATCTAATTTTTTTGCTTTTAAATCTCAATTCCAAATCCAAATTTTTTGCTCTTATATCTCAATTCTAAATCTAAATCAACTGATTAATAATCCACTTGAAACATTACAACTCAAGAATGACCCACCGAAAAAAATCAAGTTAAATTTCAAGTCTGCATTTAAATTTGGACTCATTTAAGAAATGCTATATTTTCTCATTTTGATATCAAAAGTTGTTCTTAAATAATTCTTAAACCTAAAAAGAAATTAGTACTAGAAAGAAAAACTAAAAGTGTTATTTTCTCAATTTGATATCAAATGTTATTGACAAATCAGGTTAAATATAAAAATAATAGCGCATAAGTCTGAAAATTCCAGGAAAAACTGCAATCTTTTAGAAATATATGAACAACTTTTTGATGCTTTTCCTCTCCTTAATCGATATTGAAAGATTTGAATCCGTCAGAATTTGATGCTGAATAATACTTAAAGTATTAAAAAAAGGGGGATTACAATAATACAATAAAGATAATTGGGATAAATTTGCTCCCTGATCGAAATGCATAATCAGTTTTCGGTAAGATTTGGAGAGCAAACAATGAGTACAGCAAATTTAAACTCTAAAACCAAAACCGACTTTTAAAAATATTACAGGAAATAAGAGATAAATCCACGTATCTCCGCTGCCTAATAGAAATTTTAAAATCTGGTTCCATTAGGATATGTAGGACGAATAGTTGTATAAGTAAGCGGAATTTTAATTTTCTACGTCATCTGGGAGCTTCAAAAAGCTGTAAAAAACAGTCTATGGAAATTATATAAATCCGATTATCTCCGCTCCCTGATAGAAATTTTAAAATCTGGGTCGTTTAGGATATGTAGAACGAATAGTTATATAAGTAAGCGAAATTAAAATTTTCTACATCGTCTGGGAGCTTCAGAAAGCTCTGGCTTTTGAAATTATATATAAATCTGATTATCCCCACTCCCTGATAAAAATTTAAAAATCTGGATCCGTTAGGATTTGTAGGATAAATAGTTATATAATTAAGCCGAATTTTAATTTTCCATATTGTCTGGGAGCTTCAGAAAGCTCTAGAAAAGGAAACCAGGAAATTATATATATATATATATATATATATATATATATAAGTATATATATATATATATATATATATATATATATATACATATAACATTGAAAGAAATATGTTATATGTATATATATATGTAATTTAGGTCTATCTTATACCAATATAAGTATGTATGGCATATTGTTGGAAATATTTTTGAAATTAATTTGGTGGTTAATGTTTATTATATTAGGCTGATTCATTGATAATTTTCATCAAATATTCTTTTTTTTTTCTTGTACAAAAAAATTCACTATGATACAAATTTTTCTCTAAAAATTTTTACTAAAATTTCATTTTTTACTAAAAATCTAAATTAAAGAATACCATTTCTCAAAAATATATCCTAATTTTCTGAAAAAAAACAAATTTTTACTACAAATCCAAAATTTCAAAAAACATTTCTAAACTTTTCCTTCAAATTATATATATATATATATATATATATATATATATATATATATATATATATATATATATATATATATATATATACTTAGCGACAAATATTTGTCGTTAAAAAAGTTACAAATTTCGTAAAGGGCCAGTTTAAATATGCACGATAAAAATTAAAATATGCGCTTGAAAAAACTCGAAAAAATGCGATAATATACCCAGAAATAGGAAAAATAGCATTAATATGCATGGGAAAACCCACTAATTTATGCTTTTTTATATAAGTATATAAAAATATGCATAAGTATAACTCATTTTTGTACTCTTTTTATGCAAATTCATGCATAAATTTTTTGTATTTTTTGTGCAGAGGCTTACTATTCAAGCAAAAAGCTTTAAAAACTTGCCCTGATTATTATTATTATTTTTATTATTGTTATTGTTATTATTATTATTATTGTTAATAGATAAAGTTAAAAAAGCGGTCTTTATTAAAAGCGGAAAAATATTTTAAGTTTAAAAAGCGAGATAATCCTGCCAAAGGCGGTTTTATGCGTTAGGTATAAAATATTTTTTTTTTTTAATTTAACCTATTTGCAGTATTACATTTTTTTCTGAATGGAACACAAAAGTGGACAATGAACAAAAAATTTTAGCCAGAAAAGAAACACCAAAAATTTATAAAATCTACAGATTGTGTCGATTTATAAAATAAGCTTTCTATAGAAACTTGATAAGAGATGCAATGGTTTTCTGCTGCCAGATCTTAACATAGACTTTGGGAAATTGTCTCTAATGTAAATACTACGATTATAAATAATTTGTGGGGATCTCTTGATTTGGGCGGCGGATAGAATATGAACTGAGAAATTCAAACTGAGAATACAAATTGTTTGTTGGTGCTTTTGTTGTGAACTAGAAAATTATAACAATATTACGTGGAGAATTCTCGGCGATATCTTAGCCAATATAAAATTAAGAAAAGCTGTCTTCTCAGAAAGGTTTTATAAATTTGGAATTGCGTACGGTGAATGAGGAGACGAATGAAAATTTGAATGAATTGTTTTAAAAGTTGATGCTGTATTAGCCGTTTGGGGCGTGTCTCAGTTTTCGTAATAGGTAAAATACGTGATTGAAAATTTGTTGTATTTTAAGTATAATTCTGAAAGTTACCTTCTACTCAGTTTTGAGTATTCCTTCATTAAATTCCGAATTAAATATTCTTTTCAAAATAATCATTTTATCTGATACTTCCTTCTATTTCTTTCGTTTATACATACTTACATACATATGTATGTCTCATAATGAGACGAAATGCAGTCAAAAATTTTCCTAGAGAAAAGTGAAGCTTTTAAAATGCCTTTGGATTTTTTTTTTTTTTTAATTTTCAGGCGAAAAGTTGCTTAATAAAAGTTCTTTTACATAAATTTCTTTACAAATTCCATAACTTTTCAAAAATATTTATTTATATTCGAGCTTTCAAGAACTGTAGGTTTAATTCAGAAAGCTATGACTAAAATCTTTTCTGAAAGCTCTGTAACTAAAGTTGATTTAAAAACTCTAACCTAAAAATCCTAAAAATTTCCTAGAAATTTTATTTTATATTTAACATTTTAACAATAACAATCTGTTTAATTCAGATAGCGTGTACTCAAATTGGTTTGAACGTCACCTTCAAGAAACTGATCGTTATAAAATAGTTTTCCAAAAGCTTTTCTACATAGCTTTCAAATAGAAAATCTCAGATTAAAACTTTTTAAAGCTTTATACAAATTTTATTTTTTAATCGAGCTTTTTCGAAAGAACTTTTTCGCTTAAAGGCATTCACTAAAGCTTATGAGAAAATCACTGAAAATAGTGATAAATTTATATAAATTTCAAGATAATTTCTTATGAAACAAATATTAAACAGTTTGAATATCAGCTTTAAAAATGTTTCATTGATCCTAAAGCCCTCTAGAAATACGGGCAATAAATAAGCAATGTATAAAATATCAAGATCTATGGAGACGTGGATTAAATAGTGCACAGAGTAGATACAATCAGTTGAAAGTTAAAGGACATGAGCAACGACTCTTAGAATTATTGACCAGTGTTGCCTGAGTATTTCAAGGTTTTAAAATTTCAACAAACAATAGATGTAAGTTTTCCTATTCCTTTTTTCTGCAGCGCCAGCACTAGCTTTTTAGCAACTAAAAACGCTTAAATTACAAACACTATCAATAAAACCCTAATAACGCCTTAAACAAATAACTATCAGCTAAAGTAGCAGTAAAACGACGACGACTTTAGCATGAGAGACAAACAAACAACTTGTGGCAGTAAAAATAAAAAAAAAAAACAAACAACAAAACAAAAACAGCATATTAAATTCACTTTCTATTCCATTGAAAATTAAAAGTGAAACAAAAATGAAAACAACACCAAATCGAAAAAAATACATGAACAAACTGAAAAAAAAACCTGAAACAAACTAGAAACAACAACAAGAAATCTTTAAACATCAGCCAGCCAGAAGTGTATAGTAGCGATATTATTTTGTCTTCAGCTGCTTTTTTCTTACATTTTTGTTGATTTAACCGATTCACTGGCTAACTGACAAACGAAAGTCTTAGAGAGTAAAATAAATAAATTGTAGATAAAAGTAGTGAATGAGTGAGTGAGTGGTAACAACAATTTCGTTTTCAACAAATCTATGGAAACTTACAACACATTTTTGTTGTTGTTAATAATGATGCTGCTGTTGGTGGCTTTTAATGCTGATGGTTGTTTAGTTGCTATTGATGCATACAGAGCAACCAGCCAACATCTTTCATTCACTTACTCACTGAATGCCTGACTGACTATTTGACTGATCATTTATTGAAAGTGTTTTGTTCAAATAGTGTTTAGGTTTTTTTTTCAAACTTTTTCAAATTTTTTCAGTGGTTTCCGTTGATATTTTTTGTTGTTGTATGGCATTGTAGTTGTTGTCTAAATAGATCATGTTGTTTCGTCTTTTATTGTTTGCGATTGAAAGAAAAGTTTCACCTTTAAAAAGCGTTAAAAAAAAAAAAAAAATAAGAAAACAAAAAATAAAATAAAAAAAAATCTATTTTTGTTTGTCTTTTGAACATTGTAAATTTCTCTAATTTGAATTTTTGGCAAATTTGTTGTTACTTATTTAAGCGCCATGAAATGGATTATGAGTGGTTCGGAAATGTGCAACCTTTTGAGGTTATGTAGATGAATTCAATAATTGGACAAAATAAGTTGCAGTAATTGTGGAATTTCTATCTAAATTATATAAATCATTTAATATGTTCTGGGAAGTCATAATTTAGACATGGGTTCAAAATATACCTTTCGGCACAATGTTTAGTTCAGTTAAATACTTGTATTCAGCTAAATTTATTAAATTTATTAAATTATGAATAAATAAATAAATAAAAATATCATCAATGTCGAATAGATGATACTCCGAACACGTTTATCTCTGCTGCTTGAAGATTACCTTTTATAGATCTTCAGCTACTACATGCAGTCCGTTAACCGCGTCTAAACTTTGCTCACATTCATTTAACGGGGCAGTTTCATATTTAGTTATGTCTAGAGCATCCAAAAATATGCAAAATCATATTTTTTCTTTGGCTTCAAATGAACCAAAGTGGCATTTATTTATCTGTTTCAGACAATTTTAACAATTTTGGCATCAATTTGTTATAACATATTTTGGTTATAACGCATATTTCCGCATATTTTGGGCTTAGCAGCATATTTTGACATATTTTCATGGAATATACTTATTTTAGATCATATTTCAGCAATTTAAATGGATTTTCTTTTTTACCAAATAACACAATTTTGCATATTTTACACTTAAGAGAAAAATTGTACATCCAATAGAATTGTTTACATAATTTTCCATTAGTGAAATTTTCTTTTTACTGTAACATACGTTTTTAAAATCCGATTCCCTAATAATTTTCATCTTATAAGTGCAAAGTACAAAAATAAAAAAGCAATTTTTGGCAATTGCTAATAAAAATCAAGTTACTTTTGGCATATTTCCCCATTTTAAGAGCATTTTTTTATGCACATAAAACCCAGACAATTAAAGATTAGAAAATGAACCCACCCCAGCTCTGAAAACATAAATAATGCCAATTGCAATTAACCTTCTTAGATTTCATCTTCGAAACTTGACATTCAGAAACAGCAATAACGAAGAGGAGAGGCGACTAAGCGTCATCTTAACTTTTGCTCGATTTGATACTAGAACCTTTCGGTTGGCAGATACATTTACATCAATTTACGACGGAAATTATTGATGAACTGGAGTGTCTCGTTTTTATTCCGTTTTATCCGTTTTCACCATTTCATAGTTTTCCGTTTAGAGAGTTTTAAGCAGCGTTACCTTTGAGAATTTTTAAAAAGTGTCAAAAAAAGAGGATTTCAAAAAAGTGGCTTAAAAATGGAATTTTTGAAAAAAAAGGGACCAACTGCTTCAATACATAAAAAATTTCTTAAAATTCATATAATATTAAAAATAGTGTCATAAAAGGGGATTTCAAAAAAAGTGGCTTAAAAATGGAATTTTTGAAAAAAAGGGACCAACTGCTTCAATACATAAAAAAATTTCTTAAAATTCATATAATATTAAAAATATTGAACATAAAATTCTCTTTTTATTAATTAAACTTCAGTATTTTTGTACGAGCTCTTTACTCAGACTACAATCGCACAAATCCCCATCTAACAAATTTATGGATTTCAAGTGATAATGTTCACATATAGAGGTTTTTTGAAAAACAAGTCTATTTATCAGAAAACACAAACAAATTGATTTGTTTTTTCATATATTTTAAAGCCAAAAAAACATCTCGGCTCGAATTGTTTAATTATTAACGCATAAAAAACATACTACATTTCTATACAAAAAATAAATTTTTAGTATTTCTAGTACATAGAAATTTGCTGAAAAAAGAATTTGTAAAAAATGTCAAACAGTTTAAAAAGAAGAAATTAAATTAAATAAATTAATTTATATTTGTTCATAAATTTTATTTGTTTAAAATGAAATTTTTATTTAAATCAAAAATGTGTGAAAATATTTTAGCAAGCTAAAAACAGTCCAAAAAGAAAAACACAATAAAATGATATGTGAACAGTGATCTTTAAACTTATTGTGTTTTTCAAAAAACAAGTAAAAAACTAATGTGTGTGAACATAGTATTAGTTTTCAACAGTTTCAGTGCACATATAAATTAGCTGTATTGTTAAAAAATTTCAAAGTATTTAATTTCTTCTTTGGAATTAATATATAATGGATCAAGATATATCAAAAAACTTAGTTTCTCGTCAGACCATATGCTAGTCTTAAAAAGTCGCCATTTAGTTCCATTTTAAAAAGGAGCCGAAAAAGAAGCCAGGTGGTTGAAAAATGTGCAATTAGAAACTAAAGTCGCCAAACGGTAACGCTGGTTTTGAGGTCTATTTGAATAATTCCCAATCTGCGAAAGGTCTCAAAGAGAGAGCAACAAGAGTGCGATAATTTACTGCACAAAGTTCTCGCTCAAATGAATCAAATTGTGTTTAATAGTCCTCAACATTAGCGTTGAGCACTTGACCAATATCATTTTAAAGTAGGGTTTTCCAATAAGGGCGAGAGTTGTTTGGTAAACAGTCAGGAACTCCAGCTCGGCAGAGAACATCGTGAGAGAGTACAAGAGAAACAGATGCAGTTATTATCTTATGGTTCACTAGAATTCTCATTATGCAGAACTTAGCAAACTTTGCGCTAGGATATGGTTCTATACCTATAAAATATTTAACTGAACAGCTAAATATTCTGTGTGAACAATTTGAGAATATAATTATCTCTGTGGCTTTAAGGTGAATAAATTGGTCACCAAGATCGTGTGGTTTTATCTCGCTAAAATGTTTAAAGTCGTAGGACTATGCCAAGAAGCTGCAATTGACCAATGATCTCAATTTTAACGTAATCCAAGTCCTATGCGGTAAATTCCTTAAAAATTCGAACTCGGAACCGTGCGATGTCATATTTCATACATATTGGCATAAACGACCGATAAAAAATAATCGTTAATACACCCACACTCATTTCAACATTGATTCGCTTATATTGAAATCCTTTAATTTGCGACAGAATTTTTTAAAACTGCTGAAACTTTTAGGGTTTTTTTTTTTTGGGTAAAATGTTGTCTTTATGCTGGCTTATATGCTTTGTATTTATGTATTTATGCTTTGTAAAGTTGCGAATAAAAAAAAAACAATATTTTATCATAACTAAAAGCAACTAAGAATATCTCTACATTTAAATTTGCTGGGCGACCAAATATATGCAAAATCATATTTTTTCCTGAGCTTCAAATGAACCAAATTGTTAGCTATTTATTTGTTTCAGATAATTTTAAAAATTTTGGCATCGACTTGTTACTGCATATTTTGATCTCAGCTGCATATTTTTACACATTTTTTTCCTAACAATATAATTTGTCGCATTTACATAGAAAATCCTTCTTTTAAAGCATATTTTAACAACTTAATTGACATATTATTGGATATTTTATATTTAAGAGAATAATTTTGCATATATTGTTTTTAAGGGATATAATTTTCATATTTTGCATCCAATAGAATTTTTGACATAATTTGTCGTTCGTGAAATTTTCTTTTTACTTATAATCTGGTAGAGATGTTGCAGTGTTAATACGTCGAAATTCTCCTGGACCCATTAGCAAAGCGGATTGGGACTTTAGCTTTGAATGTTTTTAAGTGAGAAAGGAAAATATTTTTTAGCAACTGCTTTTTTCTAGAGCATATTTTTGATTGCCCTAATCATAACATTTTCTAAGCTATCCTTAAATAGAGTAACTTTTAAATAAAAGTTGTTTTCTTAAGTTTCAAAATAACTCTGGTCATCAAAAAATTACCCATCAAAAAAAAAAAAAAAAAAAAAAAAACAAGTGAAAATGTTATATTCGGCTTGGCCGAATCTATTTATATACCCAGCATCTGCAACTTTTAAGTTTTCATCTTATATGGGATTTGGTGGACGGTAAAGTGAACGGACTACGCCCATTTTATGTTTCCAAGTTTACATTGGTCCTTGAAATATATGTGCGAAATTTCGTTAATTTACATGTTTTTTTGTAAAAAATGTTGGTCGAACATTACGACTATTTTTATAATACTTGGCCCAGGACTTTTTTGTTTATCAACCGATTTAGCTCATTTTCAATATCAAACAAACAAATATTTGAGCCAACTTTTATCCCCAGAGATTGTCCGCCTCAAGATTCAACAGACCACAACACACAAGCAGACGGACTGACGGATCGTCTTCGATTTTCACGAGGACCCAGAAAATATACACTTTGTGGGGGTTTGAGATGATCATTTCTCAAATCCCAAAATACCCCCCCCCCCCATCACGTTTTGATGGTGGGTATAAAAATGGTTGGATTAGAGGACTTGCAAAATAAGATTTGCTTTCAGTTTTTTGCTCAGGTACTGATTTTTTATGGACATGATTAATACGACCACCTTATTTGGTGGTCACACTAGAATAACTCGAGAATGGTTTGTGCAATTTAGATAAACATAACTCCAATAGATGTCGAATAAAATTATCTTCAAATTATCTTAACATTATTTTTCTATCCGCTCAATAGATATTCTGGAGTTAGTGGCGAAAAAAATTGGTCACTTAAAAGATATTGAAAAGTTAAAAATGGCGGCTTTTAATCTAATCACTAAGCTAAATATAATTAGATTAAAATATATCATGAAAATTGATTTGTTCATCAATTGATTTTATTCACAATTAACTGAATATTTATAATATTTACTATACGTAGTATTATTTGTATATAGGTGTCTTCAGTTAATTGTGAGTAAAATTAATTCTTGTTCATCAATTTTCGTGTCCGTTTATTTTTGTTTAATTAGGAAATAACATTTTTTGCCGAACACTGTTACTTTGATATAATTACTCTTTGTTGAATGGTTTTATTGTTAATATTGCGGCTTAAATTTTTTAAATTAGGTTTCCCATCTCGGAGTCCGAATTAATTTTAATTGTTCGTTTAAAAATTCACGTGTAAAATATTTTCATTGGAATTTTATTAGTCATGTCCATTTAAAGTTAACAACATACTTATAAATTATGTTGCAACAAAAATAAATGCCTGAAAAGTGGGTGATTGTTTGTTTTGTATAATTTCTTAAAATTGTTAGTCACCAAATTAGCGCAAATATTTATTTGCTAAAAAAAAATCACAAATATGAGGCGTATAAGTAATAAAGCAATATTAGCAATGTTTTAAATGAACTATGATAACTAACATCATTTCAAAATTAAAATAATATTTAGGTAAAATTTAAATTTTTGTATAAAAGCAACACTATTCCTTTTCATGAGAATAAATAGCGAACTTTAAACTTTTAAAACCTAATGATTTTGACCCAGACCACGATTCCTAGTTTTATTTTTTCATCATAATATTTCAAATTAATAAATAACATTTTATATGCAAAAAATTTCCAATTCTTTTCCAATACGATGTCACATAACAATATTAAATAATACAAAATTACAACTTTTTAGTATGAAAGTCATTTCTTTAAAAAAAGAAAAAAAAAGAATCTAAATGAAAGACTTCTTAACAGACATAAAAAGCTTGATAAAATCAAAACAAAACCAAAATATAATAAAAATAGAAGTTTATAATTTAATGACAACCATTAGCATACATTTCGATATTTTCTTTGAATTGCTGGAATAGAGCGTAGTTTTATGTACACGTTTGCCAAGCACGTAGCGAATTTGAAAAACTATCAATGTGCCAACATTTTTATAATTTTTCCATTTAAATGGAAAAGTGTTTTTCTTGGCTTTACATGGAGTTTTATTTATTTTTTTTTTCGGTTTTTGTAAACATTTCACTTTTTAATTTGTACTTGATTTTTATTTTCAGTACGCAGAAATTGCAATAATAGGCATTTGATTTGGCCGTCTTCTATTTTTTATATTTTTTATATTGCTAGAATTCACTTACATTTCAAATATTCTTAAGGTTTGGCATATTAATGTCTTTTAAGTAAATTCTAAGTACAGCTCAAAATGGGTTGTTTTCAGTTGGTTAGTGTGTTGGTAACTGCTAATGCTAATATTTATTACTATTAAAAACTTTATAAGGTATTCTGAATAATATTTCCATGTCTTATATTTAACTAATAGGCAAACACTTTTTAGTCCCTTTTACGCTCACGTTATACATCCGATTTTAATAAAAATATACAATTATAAAGGTATTTTCTCATATTAAAATCCGTTCAATATTTTTTAAGTTATAAACGGTAAAAGTTGCTACTAATATATATAAAAAAAACTCACATATATGTTTATAAAACTCAAACGAAAGAACGTCTCAAATTATTATTAAAATTCTATATTTTATTTCTTATGTCCCTCAGACAACTCTCTCAATACAAAGCAGTGTCAATGTTGTTACATACTATACAAATTATAATAACATTGAATTATATATATATAATTAAAATTGAGAGATTTTTAAGAGGGATGTGATAAACAAAATATCAAATTGTTTGATACTTTTAACTGCTTTGTTCATTTTTTTCTTAGACTTATGCATTATAAGTAGAGTTTTTTCCTTTTCCGGTATTTAACCGCTCCTGGGAAATCGGTATTGATGTTTAAATGCCCCGGTATCCCGGGAATTCTCGCCAAGAATAAATAGTAACAAATTTAAAATTATTTATAAAATAATTTACTTAAATGAAATATACAAAAGTATTAAAATAAACTAATTAATCATAAAACTAAAAAAGTAGTTGCGTTCTTTTTAAAATATTTACACTTTTAAAATTAAATGAAAACATTTTATTATATAAGGACTCATCTTGGAATAATTGGACCCTTTTATTTGTAATTTATCTTAAAAAAAATCCATATACACATAACGGTTTGTATAATGTTAGGTACTCGTTTTCATTGGTGATTTAAAAATGTAGATTGTTATTTGAGAATTCCAGACTTTTTAAGGAAATTGCTCTTACGATTTTCACAAGCAATTTACATATTTTCAAATCGTTTAATAAATACATACCTTTCAAATGTTGAATTTTACTTTTTACTGGTTCTTTTGCAACATATTTAAAAAAATATACAGAAAGTTTTTTCCTTTTTAAAATATTCTCATGAATAGATTTATTTTATTTTCCATCAATTATACAAAAATGCATGAAGGAAATAAAATAAATAAATAAAAACGACTGTAAAAACACATTATCTACTAAATATTTTGCATATACAAGAAATCCCGGGAATTCCCGCATGATTTCCCGGGACTGAAAATTGTGTGGAATTCTCGGGAATTCTCGTCCGAAAATTCCACAGAAAAAGTAAATAATTTGTGTTTCCTTTTGAAAGGTATTTTTAGCAAATGCACATTTTTATATAAACTTTTTGTAAAATAATTACTTGTGTTATCAAGATAAGCAAATTTTATTTTTCTTTTATTTTTGATATTTAGAATCAGGAATCGTAACTTTTATGACTTTTATTACAAAAGTCAAATAATATTTTCACTTTAATATTTTTTAAGCCAAAACAATTATTTAGTGACTTTTATTTTACGAGCATAAATAAAAGTTATTACGCGATTTTTACTTTTTTTTCGTATGAATATAAAACTTATTTTCTGATTCTTATTGATAGTATTGTAAAGCACAAATAAATTGCCAAAACGAAAAAAAAACGCTAAAATAAAAAAAGTTGCAAAAACGATAAACACGACAAGTAAGATTATATAAAAAATGTCGCCAAAACGAAAAAACGCTAAAATAAAAAATTCGCAAAAATAAAAAAGACGCCAAAACGAAAAAAACGCTAAAATGAAAAAATACCAAAATAAAAAGCGACAAAATGAAAAAATCCTTAAAATAAAAACGTCGCCAGAACAAAAAAAAATCTCCAGCGAAAAATGTAAAATGAAATAAACGCAAAAATAAAAAATCCCTAAAATGAAAGAAAATCGCTAAAACGAGAAATCAACAGAATAAAAAATCGTTTAAATAAAATAGTCGACAAAAAAAGCGAAATGAAAAAATCGCCCAAATGGAAAGCAATCGAAACAAAACAAAACGAAAAAAAAAGAATCGGCAAAACGAAAAAAACAAAATGAAAAAAAATCACCAAAATGGTAAAAATCGCTAAGATAAAAAAACAAAAACAATAATAATAATAGTAATATTAATAATAGTAATAATAATAATAATAATAATAATAATAATAATAATAATAATAATAATAATAAAATCCCTAAATGTGTAAACAAAACAATCCTGGTCCAGAAATTTCCATACAAATTTGTATGAAAAATGCTCAATGCGGCATAATTAAAAAATAATTTTATTTTAAATTCTATTTGTTGCTTTTATTTTCCCTCAAAAAACATTACCAAATTTTTGAAAAATTTATATAAATTTCGTAAACAAAATTAAAAAAAGTTTGTAGTAAAAATGAACGAAAAGAAAATAAATAAAATTGTTGCTTATTTTCCGTTGCCGTCTAAGTTTTGGTTTAATTTAACAATGCGGGCTAGGAATCCGGACTTGTTGTGTTTATACATTAAAACGGAAGAGAATTATTACACTTTATTATATTTTCTGAAAAAATTTTATATCAAAAATTAATTTCATTTACACTAAACTTTTTTATTTCAATACGGTAGGAGTAGCGGAGTATCCCAGATATTTTTTGTTTTAGTGCCTTTGAGGAAATGTAACCGAAATTTGTAGCACCAAGCGTTTGGGATACATAAGAAAATCTATCATCTTCAACGCAATGAATTATATATTTAAATTTTAAACATAGAAAAAGTAAGGCATATATTAATTCATTTGAAGATAAAAGTAGACAATAGTAAAATATTTTAATATTTTGAGGACAATAAAAACTATACAACATTTTCATATTCCTTAGCGTATTTAAAATTCCATATAACCACTTTTCTTGCTTCTTTATTTGTAGCTTTTTCTATTTTTATATACATTCTTATATTTTTTTTTATATAATTTGTTTTACTATTATTTGTTTTTTTTTTTACTTTTTTTTGCATTAAAATAATATGGGCTGTGCCTTATTGGCCTATTAATTGAATGTTTCAGAGTTCTGCCACCACTTTCATATTCTAAACATAGTTTCAATTGCAATTGTTGGCTTAATGCCAATTTCAAAGTTGTTAATCGTTGATGTGAAAAAAACCCAGAAGTTTAAGTGTCATATTTTGTTTGGATAATAAATTAATTATTAATGAGTCAAGTGCATTTAAATAAAGAAATATAAAAAGAAGTTTAGAGTAGTGAAGTAACATCAGGCGGTAAAATAGAACCAAATGATATTGGAATTATTTACATTTTTTATTGCGATCCGCAAAAGCAGAGGAATAAACGATGAGTTTAATACTTATGATTGTAAAGCTTCAAAACTTATTTTATTATAATCAATATGACTTTCTAGATTATGTATTAAATATTTTTTTTTTATCAAAATACATTTTTAAAAATATCTTTTAAATTTTATTTTAATTAAACGATAGCAAATAATTACCAAATTCGTTTGTTTCTTAGTTTTGAGAAAAATTTTGGAAATAATTCTGTTATTTTAAATCGACTAGTACAATTTAGATTTTGATAAAAAACTTTATTTTGAAATTTCAAAAATTCAGTCTTAAAATTCTTTTAAAAATAATCGAAATCTTGTTTATTTAATTTTTAAAGCAATCGTTTTTCTGCACTTATCGCAGTAATTGAATTACATGTAGCAAGTATCAATGATAAATTCACAGCAAACACACAGGATAAAAAAATTTTAAGAAACAAAAAACTTTCTGCTTCTAGAAGTTTCCAATACTTTTCATTATCTTTAAGTTTTAAGAAAAAAAAAAAAAAAAAAAAAACAGAAACCAAAAATATAGATCATATTTTTTGGAACTAAAAAACCTAAAACAAAAATTTCCAGTTTTTGACATTTTCTTTTTTTTTTTGTTTTGATAACAAAACAACCCATTGATCTACTACACTTCTGACCCAATTTTCGTTTTAAGATCTTTTTATTTTTGTTTGTTTTCTTACTTGAACACACACAAATACTCTCTCAAAGAAAGAGGTAAAAAAGCCAACATGTATGTACTCGAACTCAGTAGACAGTAGATAATTTGTACGCAGCGTTGCCAGAATGATGCTTTTATCATATTTTTGATAATTTTCACAAAGGCAACGATATTTAAAGATTTGCAACAAGATTTCAAAAAATGCGCACTTATAAAGAGTATGTTGTTGTTGTAACAGTTCTGCTGTGATCGAAAGTTGACAATCTTTGGCTGAGTTGAAGTCGGGTCGTTCCGGAGCATAGATCCTGTTGACGTTGAAGAGTATGTAATTGAGGGTTTTGAAAACAATGCCAAACATTACCAAACGATATTACTCGTATAAGAATATCCAAAACAATATCATCTATATGATAATCGTTTTCGAATCTAAAACGATAATTTTTACGGATTTAAATGTACCTGTCCTTATGATATCGTTTTTTCAATGAAATTATGATATCATTTTCGGTATCGTAATTTACACAAATTACGGTAGTAAATTCGTCATGATCCACATTTTGTTCTTAAGGTTATTTAATACAAAAAATTATGTTTTTTGCAACTGAATACTTATGCTAATTATAAAGAAACATAATCTGCAAAAATAAGAAAAAATCCTAAATAAATATAAAACCTATAAAAATCATCGTATATGATGAATATTTGCAATCATGGAATAACCATTTTTACATATTACAATTACGTACCCGAAAATTTTGGTTGAGCCATCAAAAATATTTCAATTAATTGTTTATTTCTATATATATATATATATATATATATATATATATATGTACATATATATTCTCATCTTTTGTATTTTCTCAATAAGCACACAAATTTCAAAAATTAAGGATCTTGAAAATTTTGCTGGAATCCGACATGAATTCAAATATAAAATTATTTTAAGCATGAAATATAATTAAAAATTATTTAAATTTAATTAAATATAGTTAAAAATTTTCAAGTAAAATAAATTTTAATTAAATTAATTATTTTTCACTGGAAAACGCTGTTGAATTAAAGTGCAATACAAGGTTAATTCAATGCTTAGCTTTGGATTGAAGGCTTGTAAGACATTTGGTTTCAAATTAAATTCCAGCAAAATTGCTTATTGGATTTGATGAAAATTTTTTAATTTTAACATTTTTATTTTGAAGCTTTTTTCAAATTTATATGTTTTTTATTTTATTGGAAAAAAAATTCTTCGAAATTTCCATATTATAATAATATCGTTCTCTGCAATTTAATATGATATTATAAGCGGCAACTAAGGTGATCATGTTTTTGCTATCATATCATTCTATAGTTTGTTGGGACATATTTTATTGATTTTGTTTAAAATCTTTTTGTCCAAAGTTAACTTCATGATATCATAATAGGAGTCTCCCCAAAATATTATCGAAAAATTCTTTGAACTCTAGGAAAACTGTCATTATGTTTGCGTGTAAAAATGATTTTGTCTTTTCCATTATAAATAGTTCGAACTTGATTGATTTATACATTCACAAACCAATTTTAAATACATTTTAGAGAAAAATTTATTTTATGAAAAATTTGTTTTAAAAAGCATTTTAAATTTATAAGTTGTTTGTGAATGCGGGAATGTAATTCTTCAGATATACACTTAAACTCGCAATGTTCAGTTGATTTTTAGTAGGGAGGGTGTAAACATGTGTCAGATCCTATAAAATAATAATTTTGATAATTTTTACAGCAAAATTATTATTTTTATTTGTTCAAATTATGATTTTTTGTCAATAGACTCTGGCAACGCTATTTGTACAGCAAAATAATACTTAATACTCTCGTAAAGATTGAAAAAAGAAAACAATCAAATAAAATATATGTATATATATGAATATATACAACAACAACGTCATCAGCAGCTTTTTTTATAATTTATAAATGAAAATAACAACATACTAAACGAACAAAAAATCTACATAAACAACCACAAGCAGAACTTTCTAAGTGAAAGTTAAAAAATACAAGAAGTTGTTGTTTTGTTTGTTAATGCCGATTGGTATCAATTTCATATTTTGATGTCTTGAATATCCAGCCAGTCATTAAGGCAGATAGACAGAGCTTTGGAAGAGTTTACTAATCCTTAGTTGATGACCAAAAATCTATTTTTATATGTACATTTGACGTTAGTTTCGAATTATATGTATCTTAAAAGTTATTCGAAAAGCGAATGCATTGTTGCTTTAACGTCCATAACTCTACTTAGCTTTGTCATGTATTTAAGGTCGCTAAAATCACATAATCCATCTTTTTCTTTCTCACGCCTTGAAAAGTATGAATGTGATAATTCAAATCACTAAATTTCTCCTTCATTTTCATTTCACATAGCTTCGTTTTTTATTCCAAACAAAGATAAATCCCGATGTAATCAGTCTTACAGACTCACCGTTAGATCCAAACACTGATACTGATTCGTTGCGAGTGCCAAAGTGCTAAGAGAGAAAAAGTTCTGTGCGAGCAGTGTTTTGTACTTAAGTTTTTAATTGATAGCATTTTTGTTAAATTTTTTTATTAACTAAGAGAGTAAACGATATTGATAGTTGTTCATTATATCCTATACCCCCATAGATGGTTGGGGTATTATGCGTTTGTGCTGATTTTTGTAACGCACAGAAATAATTACCTAACACCCACCATAAAATATACCAATCGACTCAGAATCACTTTTTAAGTCAATCTAACGATGTCCGTCCGTCTGGCTGGCTGGTTGGATGGCTGATTGTCCATGTAGACTCAAAGTACAGGTCTCAATTTTGAAGATAATTCAATGAAAATTGGCATGTGGGACTTTTATGATACAAAGACGAAGCCTATTGAAATTGGTTATGATCGGTCCTATATTTCACCTAGCCCTAATACAAATGTCCTTCCGGAATAGGAATTTAACGATAATGAGTGCCTTAAATATAGCAATATTTAACAAAATCAGGCAGAAGTGAGTTTTGTGAAAGCGTAAATCTGTCTGTCAAATTTCATGAAGATCGGTCCATAATTTAAAACTGCTTTCATATAAACCCTTCTTCATAAATCACTTTATCAAGCATAAATCGTATATTAATTCTATTAAAGTTAGTATGAATATAATACACAGGTCAACAATAAAAAGTATTGTGAAAAATACGTTGCAGATTTTGTTGGTATAGTCATTCCAATATCTCAGTTTTTCTCTATCACGTCACATTTTTAACCCATAGACGACCAAAGAAAATATTCATCCCTGGGGAGTTTTTAGATTATACAATTTTCTAGGTAATAGGTAAAGCACAGCAACAAGAGAAGAAATGATGCTACAAAAATGTAGGGCAAGTCGAATTTCCAACTTAACACACATTGCTCCTAGAAGTCTTCAGTCTTGTAAAAATTAAGAATTTCTCAATTAACCCTCATAAAACCACGGAAAAATGAAGTATAATGAGTAACCGTGGAGGGAAGATTTTGTATTTGATATAACTAACTGTAGATCCAAAAAATGCTAAAACCGCAATGATAGAAAATGCATAGACATTAAAAGTTTGAAATAAAAGTCAACAAAAAATTAGAAAAAAATTCATTATAAATAATTCCGCTTAATTCTTACTCCTTGGAATAAATATAATGTAAAAAGTTAAATAAAACATTTTCATTACATCATAGCGGTAGCTGAATAACATATTATAAATACCGGAACTGTTTGCAGATTCATACTTTGGGATTTCAGAATATATAGACTAAAGTCAAAATTTTCATATAAAATAGATTAAATTTGGGAACTTTGGCTATTGGAATTGTTTTCTATTTTACAATCATCTTTGTGAAGATACTTTTCAGAAAATTATAAAATTATTATATGTTGTTAAAGAAAATTGAATTTTAGAGAAAAAAGAGTGTAGACACTTTTTCAGCCAAACACATATTTTCTGAAATTTTCAATTTTAAAATAGTTTATTTTTTGATTCGGTTAAGACATTGACTTCAAATTTTCTTTATTCAATAGATAATTTTGTTGTTTAATTAGCTGTAGTAATAAAAGAGGTCGGAAATAATGGCATTTATATGGAAAAACTGGACCAAGAGTTTGCAAATTGAGGTAGTTAAGATTTTAAATGGAAATAACTCGAAAACTATAAGACATAAATAGGACAAAAATATTTGAAATCGAATAAGAAATAAAAAATTGGCAAACGTTTAAAAATTTTGAACCCCACAGCTCCACTTCTGAAGAATATCTGGGATCCTCCTTCCAAACTAAAAATTGTACGCTCCTCTGCTATGTCTATGTAAAATTTTATGTAAATCCAACCAGCCAATAAAAGGTTACAGATTTATTTCCAAAAATGTTAGATTCTACCCACTGTGCCTTGTTAATAAAGCTAAACTCTTTCTGAGTTTTAAAACTTTTCTATCGAGCTCATGATGTTTATAGAGTTTTTGCCGATGTCTTAAATCAGTTCTCTTCGACGCTTGGCAAGATCATTTGTAAACCTTTCCAATTATCTATATCATGCCGGTGGAAGGAAGTTACTATCCCTGAAAAGTGGCGTCAAATTACTACCAAAGTCATTGAGAGTATAACGGCAGTGCGACTTCCATAGAGGTCGCTCTACGAGAGACTCTGACAATCCTTTATATTGGAAAACTTGTATAGCTTCCTCGGGAATCGTATTATGAGTTGTTTTTGATGGAATCTGATTAAACGATTTCAAGATTAACTCAGTCGTATTATTTTCTTCAACCACCTTATAGGAACTCCCAAGAAGAACAAAATCGATGTGGACGAGGAAATCAAAAAATCAAGTATAATGAAAGGGGAAGTGACACATATGTCGCTTCTATCTTTATTACTAATAATATGGACGAAAGAATTTCTGTTGGAGAACAATTCTACTATAGAGACTTTGATTTGTCTCTCCTTGAAGGAGAAGGAATAAGAGGCGAAGAAAACTCTACATATATTGATGGACTCCCTTCAAGCAGCACAGAAAACCTTAATTCTCCAGAAAAAAGAATTGGGGAAGTGTTCATTCAAAGTTTTAGTGAATATCCTCTTAAACAGCGAGTGGTTCACGATGTATGTGGAGCCGGAAATGACTTTAGAAACTTCAAATTGGATTACGAACAAATATTAAGAAAATTTTATGGGGCCATCCTCATCATCTCGTATCATGGAAACCACATCCATATCGTCCAAGATTGTACCTACTCCAATAACTCCTGCCGATGTGCCTTCATCCAATACTTACCAAGACAAGTCAATAGAAGATATTCTCGAAGAGTCTTTTCAAGTTGGAAATTCACGATCCAACACTGGGTTAATTTGTCAATCTATCTCCAGAAGGATTCCAGGAAATATCCCTACTATAACATCGCCAGGAAAACGTAGCTACCAAGTAGTGAAACTAGATGTTTACGATTTTTCGAAGATCTCGAAAAAAACCGAAGACCGACTGGTGGAAGGAAGCGAATTATCGTTCAACTTTTCTTATCCAGTCACCTTTGGATCCCAATCATCAATTGGTTATGAAACTATTATTGGCTGTGACCAATCAAATACAAAAGATACCGGGTATACCCACTGTTGGTTTTTGGAGTCATGAGTGAATGATATGATTTATCGTACATGTGTTACAATGATTGATAGACTCTAGAGAATTGAGTTGCTTTCGATGGTCGTAAGTCATGCTGTTGCATTATGACCAAAAACGTGTGATATATAAATACTAAGCAATCAGAAACCTTTCATTTTCTGGGAGAAAACCAATGTCGAAGAGAAATTTAAGAGTATTGGATTTTTTTAAACTTCATACACTCCATCACAAGAGCCTTGGATTTTTTAAACTTCATAACTCTGCCACATCTTCTTATTACTTAAAGCACCTATGTACATTCGACCGAAAATAGAATAGTTCTTCAAATTCTATTTTAGAACTTCTAAACTTCGTTCAATAGCCTTTGACCGTTCTTTTCGATTACAGAATATCAATATGTTCTGATCAAATTAGGAAGCTTATTCCCGAATATCTCTATGTTATAAACATTCATCCGGGTTTCCAAAAGCAGACCTTCTATACCAAAAATATACTTTTTTATTTGGTTGGAAAATCTGAGTAAACTCAAATCGTTGTAATTAAGCGTTCTTTTATCAAACTGCTCACATAAGCTTTGGTTTCATCATCTTCATTACCAACAGACACTGATCCACTGAACCATCAGCCAACAATTGCATTTTAAGGAAACGCAAGATCTATCAAAATATCGGTTCCATTCATCGTTGCGAATTAAATCTTGCTCTTTTTAAAATATTAACAGTACATGTTAAAATTATATAAAAATATATACTCGTATATATTTTTCTTTATGACAAATATGGATAATAATAATAAGCCCAAGATCACGATGAAGAGTCTATGTTAATTATGCTAGTACTGATACTTATCGACTTCTTCAAAGATATTAACAAAATTCATTGAATAGTTTGACTACACAGAAAAAATTATGATTTGAATTTTTTTATAAAAATACTATTTGATATTTTATTGAAATTTAATAAAAAAAACAAAAATATTTCTTTTAATTATAAATTTTTATTAAATGTAAAAATTTTTAATGTAAATAAAAAAAAAGAAAAACTGCATCTTTTTCATTTTGACGGCTGAAAAATAAAGATCGAAGTATCCAAATATTTTTAAATCAAAAATATTTTTTCTCTTTTATGGAAGCCGGCATTCTAAGTCAATAGAAGAATATAAGCTGTTTTATATTTTATATGCACGTTTTGAGCAATTTTATTATGGATGCCACTCCTATTAATGAAGTCACACTTTTGTAAATTTTTAGGTGTTCTAATGGTAAGTAATATCAAAATATTTTTTATTTTACAGTTTTCATAAAGACTGCTCTTCCTTTAGACACATTTTTTTATTTGGACCATGGATAATAAACTACTTAGATGAAACTGTGTAGAGTTGTATAAATTTATTGATGTCATTGAATTTAGATTTACTACCCAGAAAAAATATTCCATAAATTTGTTTAAATAACTTTTTTTTTTCATTTTAAATTGAAATTAAATAAAAATTATTTATTAATGTAATTAATTTTTTAATTGGTTTTAATTTTATTTGACAAAATTTGACAGCTCTTTAAAAAATAAAAATAAAATAAAAACATTTTGAAACAAAATGGTAAAGTTTAATATCAATTATCGACGATTTCAAACTTATTGATTTTTTCTGTGGCTTATTTAAAGAAGAAACTTGTACCAATTACTGTGAAGATTTTTTTAAACACTAAGGATAACACTAATAAAGAATTAGTAAGTATGTGCACGATTTTTAAATTTTATAAGATAACTGATTATTATTGTATTGTATTATTGTAATATTGTACTTAGATTTTCCCGTCAAGGTTCAAGTTTTTATCAAAGCTTTAATAGGCTACTTTCTTGAAGATTTTTATAGTCACATGGAGAGTAAGTTCATATTGATTATTTTTACCATTGTTTCAGGCAGACAGTTGTTTCTTTATTCTTTTAATAATATTTTATTTAGATTGTAAAGTCTACCGCAGTGATATACTAATCGTTTTTTGGGCCGTACCACCAAATTTTTCCTGATCAAGCGTTAGTATGTATTTATATCACATTTTCATATACATAACATACATACATTCAATAGATACATTACATACGTTATGTTAATTACATAAAATAGATTAATAGAATAATGTAAAATTGTTTCTAATGTAAAAACAATAAATAATTTAGACAAAGCTCGTGCATTTTTATGTTCAATGCTACAAATTTAATTCAAGAATCGGATCGATAAATATTTTAGTTGATTTTAAATGAAATTTCAGTTATAATCCTCATTGAATCGATTAAAAAAATAATTGAAATTTTAATGAAAAACAAATATTTTTAGTTAATTAATAGTAACATTTTGGTGATTAGAGTAAAATCAAACAAAAATTTAATTAATATAAACAAGTTCATAATTGAAGTCCGTTTTTATTTTTTTTCTATGACTTATATCCATGTGGTTTCTAGTAATATTGAAAGGATAAAAATGAAATAAAATAAAACAAAAGACTTTTAACGACCTACCTAGGTATAATTAAAATTTGAAAAGCGTTTAAGATGCACCTTCACTTTACTACCAACGATTGCAAACCGCAGGTTTTGGTATGTTTGACCAGGGAAATTTAGGGTCTTTAGTAGAAGTTTTCAGTAATAGGTTTCGAAATATTTGTAATTTTGTGCTTCGTGTTAAAAAAAAATATTTATAATTTATTTTCGTAGAAATTTTTTCCCTATAGAGGTGGCAAAAAAAAAAAAAAAAATACTTCTAATATACTATCATTCAAATAAAGTGAAATTGCTGCAAAATTATTTTTTGTATTATGTTAATTTTGTGTTAATTTATAATATCTTCCATTCACGATTTATTTAAAATTTCTATTATGGACCAAAAATTCTGCGAAAAATTTGACATATATTTATTGCAAAACATAATTAAAACACAGAGAAAAGTCACCAATCACCAAATATATTAGTAAATAATTCATTCAATTAAAAACTTTTTTAAATATGTACCTCTCACCGAAATTACCATAAATGTTCAATATTGCATTACAATTACAAATTTATTAAAATATGTATATACATATATATATATATATATATATATATATATATATCTATATAATATATATATATATATATATATATATATATATATATCTATATATATATATATATATATACATATATATATATATATATATATTATATTATATATATATATAATATATATATATATATATATATATATATATATAATATATATATATATATATATAATATATATATATATATATATATATATACATATATATATATAGATATAGATATATATAGATATATTCATATATATAAATACATATATATAAATATATATATATATATCTATATATATGTATATTTATATATATATATATATTTTAATAAATTTGTAATTGTAATGCAATATTGAACATTTTTATTGGGAAAACTATTTTTAAACAAAGGTAAAGATTCATTTAATTTATTAATTTGGTTTATTAATATTTTAGTTATTTTATAGCAAAAATTCAATAATATATATAATTCAATTGATTAAAAAATTAATTAAAATTATTCAAAAATGTTTTTAATTTCAATTAATTAATATTATCATTTTGATGATTGTAGCAAAATCAATAAAACATTTAATTAATATAAGCAAATTCGTAATGGAAACTCATTTTTATATTTTTTTTTTTCTGTATATGGTTATTCATATTTTTTCTATTTAACTAAATTTAAAACAAAAAGAAAAAGAAAATCTGATTTAACTTCCCACATAATTTAAATATATGAACTGATTTATACATAAATAGTATGAGCCGACATATCAGTCAACCAGTTATTGGCTTAGACAGTTATTTTGTTTACAATACAAAATACATATGATGATCATCGTATCTTCATACACCCATGCTTCTCTAACTGTGCTATAAAAAATATTCTCTTCAATTTATTAAGTTAAGTGTCTTGTTAAGAAATTTGTTTTATATACTCATATTTATATGAACGTAAGGTATGTTTGTAAAAAAAAAAAAACAATATTTATTCACATCATTATAACTTGACCTACATTTTAAAATCAACATCGAGTCAAAACGAAACAACTACAACCAATAGCAACAATAACTGATTCAATACTTTTAACTGTTGTTGTTGCTGTTTCTGCTCTCACTTATTTGCCGATGGCTTGCTTTTTTGACGTATACAATTCACATACATACCACACTCATCCAATCGATTCAATACAAATGTTAAGAGTCTTGTCTTAGTGTGAGTAAGTAGTTATTGTAGTTTAACAAGAGAAATGAAAGAAATTTCCAACGGTACTTTTTTTAGAGTTAACTACTAACTGATTCATAAAGTTAAATTTAGTTGTTGCATTTAACAGTGATGTTCAAACGGTGTCAGACAGATGAACGTAAAAAAATATGATCAAGCCGATAATAATTGTTTTAAAGAATAAAATTCTAAGTATGTGCTGATTTTGTTTTCTTATTATTCTAATGAGTGGTCTCACCATATTCTGAATAGGTAATTTTGACCCATAAAGACAGCATCCAATTTTTTTTCTAGTTCAGTGATAGTATGTACGTACATTCAAATTCTCTATGAAAGTCACTGTTAAATGTCTAAGGCTATTGTACAACGTCTGGAGAATAGAAGATAGGATTTTTTCACCATATTCCGCCACACTGATGTTTATCATTTCAAAATCGTTACAGACCACCAAAAGCAGACCAGTATATATAATTTTCGATTTGCTGAGAAGATCCAACTAAACCCACTTCGACAGATTAAAGCATTCTCTCTATAAACTAAACACATCAGTTTTGGTTTGATAACCTTCATATAGAACAGACACTGATTCAAAGAATCATGACAACCCAGGCTAAATTGTCTTTTTAAAATTGTCGTCAGGATGATCACAAACAGGATGGCATTATATGCCACACGGCCGATGCCACAATGGACATTTAGCGCTAGTGCTTTGGACATGGTTATCTCCCGCAAAGGCAACGAGAACGCAAAAGACTGAGGCTTCTCACATTTGTGTGTCATCGCTCTCATTAAGTTAAATCATCGAAAGCAAGAATTAAAAGTTTCGAATAAAATTTCGCTGGCTTATGGTTTAAAGCAATAATTTCCATATCACTAAATTTAAAGAGCCGAAATGTCTTCAGTTGGATTACTTCATCAGTGTCAGTTGGTGGCTTCTTTGTCAAATATTTCCATCTCTGTTTGGTTTGTTATCTTCTCTTCATTGTAATTTTTTTCATTTCTCTACTGTCATTTATACAATATGTTGTTTGTATTGTTATTGCGTTGGACATATTGATCGTAAATTAATGAAAAACTTTTAAATGAATTTTATTGAATTGTAATTTACTCGCACGATATCCAATATATGAATATTTTGTTTAAATTTTTCCGCTTCACAAACAAACGATCGTATATTTCAATTACGTGCAAGTTTGTCAGTTACACTTCTTACCAACTCTATACGCTCACTATCTCATTCACTCTTTGCGTCTGTCTGTCCGTCCGTCAGTCACTCACTCGTTTTGCTCACTGCGCTCACCGCACATTCCATATTGTCATCATCATAGTGAATAAGGAAAACCGAAACTAGGTAAAAGGTTAATAACCTTCAAAAAAATATGTATAAATGTAAGCATACTCGTACTATAAAATATTTATTTAATTTGTTATTGTTGTTGGCTTTTTTAATAGTGGGCTTCTTTCTTGTTATTGCTGTAAATGTATGGAAACCAATGGTTCAGCTTAATATTTGTTCCTCAATTTCAATTTGATTACAATGTAATTTTATACCATTTATTACTGCTGCTCTACTGGCGATGGTAGAGAGACCGGCCTCCTACCTCCCTAAAAAAAAAATCATACTTGTACAAGTATATATTTTTTAGTTAATTTTATTATTTCTTTTGTTCGTTGGATGTCTTTTGTTTTAAAGCGATAAACGCGAAAATATAAAACTCTCTTCGATTAATTTGATAGTGTTTGGTTGGTTGGTTGGTGGGGCTTATGGGCTTATTTAGTAAGTTTTAGTTGATGGTTTATTTGAAATTTTATGTTTTAGCCCTAAAGCTCTGGAGAAATCTGGAGGTTTTCTTTTTGTGATAAATTATAATAAAAATTTTAAATTAAATGTTTCTTTTTTTGATTTTTTTAACTGATGTAGGTTTTTTTCGTAGCTTTTGTTTATAGTGAAAAGAAAAGATGTTTTTGTTTAAGTTTCTTGAATAATTTTGGGGAAAATGCTTTTTTTATTTTTAGGTATTTTTATGGAAATTAAAAAGTTTCTATTCGGTTGTTATTCTGCTTGATTTTTATTGTTTGTTTTAATTATAAATATCTTGTCCAAACGAAACGAATTTGACTTTTAATAGTTCAAATTGCATTACTCAAAACCGATTCACATTGGGATAAAAGCACCAAAAGTGGCAGTTGATTCAGAGAAAAGTTAAAGCGCATTATTTATAATTTTTTTTATAATATTTAGATCGTTATATTTTTTAGCCTAAAACACTGTCCGTGCGGCTGTCTGTACATCAATAACCAACATTTGAGATAATCTGCAGTTTACCGTTTTATAGATAACCTAATGAAATTCGGTACATGAGCTTTTCTTGGACCAATACTATGACATTTTCAAATTGGTTATATTCGAACCATTATTTCACTGAGCTCTCATATAAATTTTTTTCCCAGAAATGGGTCAAACGCATTTCTTTAGCAAAATTCATACCAATAAATTTCATGATTATCCGTTCAGAATTGACCATAGCTCCCATATAAGATCCCCTTTATAAATCTTCGTACAAAAATAAAATTAAATACAAATAAAATATATTTAAGTATTAGTCTTGCAGTCAAATTTCATAAGAATAGGACCATAAACGTTAACAACAAAAAATACGTAATTATGTTTTTAAATATCTATGCCTAACAACTCCATTGTAAAAAAAACTACTTTTTATGAAATAAAACGCAAAAATATAAACACGGAGAGTAAAAAAAAAATTAAAGATTTTTTTGAACAGATAATGATGCTTTATTTTATCTGTTTTTATCTAGAATCGTTCCTAAATATTAATTTTCACTTTTGCGATATCAAAGTTAAAATTTCTCAATGCAATTGTGTTTAATTCCTAATAAATTTTGGGGTTGATGCCCATATATTGTGGAACACTAATTCGATTGTATCAAGCGAATACGTATTTAAAAGGTGACATTTCAGGTTACATTTTTAGTGAGGACAGTTCTTTTATTGGTTGCTCGTGTAAAAACTTACATTGATTCTTTAATTGAAGTATCTGAAGAAGTATGCTATGTGATTTTGCAACTGGTGGAGCACGACCGGCACGCAAGCTGTCAGGACAGAGTAGAAGTGCTAAACATCAACCATATGATAGTTTAGAATCAGCTTAGAGGAAAGGTGTCTGCTCAAAAACAGCTCGATGATTGGATGCCACATGAATTATCGCAAAAAAATTTGATCGACTGATTTACAATTAGCGAAATGCTGCTGAAACGCATCGAAATCGAACCGTTTTGAAAGTGATCATTACGGGCGATGAAAAATGTGTTCATTACGAAAAAAATCATAGTCAAAGCCGACGACCCTACACAAACTACTATAAAACGTATTTCGAGGGGAAACAAGGTTATGTTGAGTGTGGGATTGGAAGATAATTATCCATTCTGTTCTGCGACAACCTGGCGAAATGATCAATTCTGAGTTCTACTGTTCATAACTGAATCAAAAAAGAGCGATCAGAATTAGCCAAAAGAAATGACAGACCACATACATTTCTAATGATCCGACAAAAATTTGCTGCACTTGGCTGGGAAGTTATGATGCACCCACTGTATAGCCCGCACTTCGCACCATCTGACTACCATTTGTTTAGTCTCTGTAAAACTTTTTCCATAGCAAAAAAATAGCCAATCACAATTAGTTTCACAGTGATAGAATTATGAAGCTAACCGAAAAATGGCAAAAGGTCGTAGACAATAATACGAATATGTAGTTTTTATATGACAAAATATATTTTGTAAATATATAATAAATCGCAATTTAATAGGGAACTCGAATGACATTTGTTCTGATTATTAGCTTTTGTTTCCAGCTGGCATATACTCAATCTGTCTTAGTTCTTCAAAGGTCTGTATCCTTTGGTTTTTCTAAAGAGCTTCTTTGCTTATTCGGAAAACTATTAGACTTTAGAGATTTTAAATATATTTCGACGAAATTAACTCTACGGACCTAAATCGGCAATGCAAATTGGTTGGTTCTTCAAATGATAGTGCAGCCGATGTGTGTAAATATGGAGTTGATATACCAAAAGATTCTCAGACTGATGTAGTGCTGTGCAAGTATTGAGTATTAGGTATCTAGTAACGAGTATTTGTCACTTTTTTGTGTACTTAATACTGTAAAGTAGTTAGCCAATATTTTCAGTGTTCAATTTTTTAATGATATCCTATTAAAAATATAACGGCTAATATATATCTCTGTATAAAGATGCAAATTAATTTTTATATATATGAAAATAATTTTATTGATTTTTTTAAACGTTGAATTTAATGTTAACGTTTTTATTCATTTTATCTTTTTTATATAAATAAATTTATAAAATTGCATGCTAATCGGTTAAATATATTTGTTTTAGTTTTAAATAAAATAATCTTGATTAAAAAATATATTTCAAATTAAAAAATCCGTTAAGTATTGAGTATTATCGAGTACCCAAATAAAAAGTATTGAGTAGTACGATTACCCAAATAAAAAGTATTGAGTAGTACAAGTATTCAAAAGTAGTAGAATTTGCCAGCACTATCATGATGATGATGGCTTATGAAGGGATTTGAACTTAAAATTGAGTTCAGCAAGTGAATTTATACATAATGTTAGGGATCGCTGAACTTCTTTATCCAAAATAATTCAGAATTTTGTTCAAATTTATGAAAACAAAAGAGAAAAAATATACATAAATAATACTCTAATAGTGGGGTAGAAACGAAATTTTTTGGAAATAAGTCTATAACTTCTATTCGGCTGGTTGGATCTACACAGCCATAGCAAAGCAGTGTACAATTTTAAGTTTGGATGGTGGACCTTACAGGCCTCTCAGGAGTGGTGCTGTTGGGGCTCAAAATAGGGTACCTCCGACATAGACAATTTTTAACAACTTGCGAAATACTTGTTTCTTATCCGATTTAAAATATTTTTTCTTCTTCTTAAAGTTGATATTGAGAGAATCGAAGCTGAAGTAGGCCTTTTTGCTGAAAACATATAATAAAAGTTCCCAAAAAAAGTGAAACATTTGAGAAAATTAAAACAAATTCAAACTAAATTATTTTATATTCAGATGATATCTTATATTTAGAAGAATACTTTCCTTCTGAACTACAATTATTCACATACGCTCGTATTACACCTCTTTATGTAGGAAGGGTATAAAAATTGTTTACCCTCCAAAATAGACAACCATTTACATTTGACAACTTAGTAAAAAATATATATTTTTTATATATAAATAAAACCTTAACTTATTAAGTTTGTATCAAACTCAATGTCGAGAATATATGTTTCAAACAATTAAATTTTTATCAAGACAAACGTCAAAATTTTGCCTGAATTACAGAGAATTTTTTATCACTATCAAGTATAGCTTTTCGCCTATATATATCATAATAAATCATGTAAAAAGTACGAACATAAATCAAAATGGCGTCTTTTCTTAAGTATCGTGAAGATAAAATTTTCTTTTAACACTGCAATGATACTAACAAATTAAGTCTATATTAGGCAAATTTTTTCATGATAAAATTTTGACATTTGTCTTGATAAAATTTTCTGTAATATAGAGTCGACGTAAAAAGATTATAATTTAATAATAGTGGGAGTACGGTTAATGGATGCAACCAAATTAGATAGACTCACATCAAATATATCAATGGAATATCTAGGATTAAATTTTGTGAAATGAATGCTTCGACTATCGATCAGCTAAATATTGGTTAATATAATTCAAAGAGATAAATATTTCAGTTCTCGGTCAGTTATGCACTGGCGTCTGAATTCTAATATAAGTCAATGATATAAATATTTCAGTTCTCAATCGGACGATATAAATATATCGACTCTCAATTGGCTGACTTCTAGTTTTAACTATGGTGCTATAAGGTGGGTGGCAAAATGAAAAAGTCACTTTTTTTGTTTCTTTTATAAAAAAAAGTTGAACTGAAAAGTTTATTATTGTTACACGCACCATTTAGTATCATTTATATAGCATTTGATCTTTTTTATAGACAAAAACGCTAAAAATGTGAATTTTCAAATGAGTCAAAGTTATAAGGTCAGTAAATTATTTTCCAAAAAATAAAATGTTTGGCAGTTCATTCCTTGATCATTTTTATTTATTTGTTTATAGAAGTGATTATAAAGTGAATTGTTTTAATTCCAGAAGTCGTCCTCTGAAACCATCCAACTTAAAAACTGCCACTTTTATCTTTCTCACTGAATAAGAGAGCACAATTAATCCTAAAATGAGCATCACAACATTGAGAATTTGAAAATATTCAGATTGCTGCATAACAGACACTCCGGGTTCATTAAACAGTACCTAAGTGGGTTTACTACCAATAGTTTTTATTCTTTTCTGGTAGAAAAATTTTAGATTTTTAATGCTTTTGCGCCAAGAGTGATTAGAAAGAATTTTATTGAAATGCAATGTCCAAGAGTAGCTCTCATTTGAGTGTAAATGGTATCAGGTAATGATTTTGCGGATTCTTCTTCACCAGAAAATGCTTAAATTTTCATTAAGAACATTGTTTTTTTTTTTCTTTAAATGAATATTTACCAGATCCTTTTTTTTTACCATGCTATGCGCAATATCGCCAAAAATTGCATTTTTCTGCAAGAATAGGGTGAAAACCATTGGTAATAGATATACTTAGACCTAGAGGGTCTGTTATGGAATAATCTGAACGTTTTCTAATTCTAAATGTTAATTATAATATATATGCTGATTACATTTTGTTATCTATGAGCAACGCATAATAACATTAGTACATTGATTCATAATTGTACTTCTCACCTTTAAAACTTGGTGGTATAATTTTTGTAACTGCACGTTACAATCTTCATGGATCTTTATATCTAAATTAGCCCCTCTATGTTTTTATTATCTTGGCATCCCCCAGTTCAGCCTAGCTGCTAAGAGCATTATAAGATAAAAAACCGGCAACAGACAATCTGTGTTATATGTCGGAAAGCGATAATATTTTCCGAAGATAACTTTTGGAACCGAAAAGATATTATTTACGCTTATCCATACCCAATCTGATGGTGTCTAACTTGTTACTTATTACAATCATATTAAACATCCTGCACACATAAAGCTTCATAGAATCGGTTGTAAAACCAATTCATAATAAATTATATTTACACGTGTGTCGCTACATCTCTACAAACTGTCAACAAAATCTATTTATTATATACTATATAATTCCAAAGATAACAACCACTAGACACACGATCTTGGCCAAGCCTTGACTTTGACGTATGTATTTATAATACATATTTAGAGCGTTCAGGAAAACAATTTCAATATAACTTGTCGTTTAGTAATTGTTAATATACTTGCATCAACAGATGGAATAAATCTTATTAATCCGTCCAGCTGTTCAATATTTTTTTTAATAAATTTCATTAAAAATAAATCCAGAACTTGTAATTCCCATCTCGAATTAATTTATGTTTCATTAAAAACAGTAACAAAACAATCTAATAAATAGCGTTGGCAAATCTATAAGCTTTCCGTTTAACCTTGATTGCAAGCGAGTTATAAATGCACAGCAACAACACAGCTTGAAAAATTAAGCATAAACATAAACAAAAACACACGCTCTAACATTTATACAACACACACACACACATACAGCATGTGTGGAAGTCAAGTCTCAATGCAGTTGATTAGAAGATTTCCCTGAACTTCATATTTGTTCGTTGAAAAACCACTACAAAAACACTAGCAGCAGCAACATTTACTTAGCAATTGCACTTAAATTACAACAATACAGAATTGCCTTTAAAGCTACCAATAACAACAACAACAACGAAAAAGCTTATAGTGTATTTTTAGAAATTGTCGTGCGCATGTCCGACTTTAATGAAACCTAAACACACAGGAACATTGTCTAAATTTGTATGGCGAATAGTTGATACTTCCTACTGCAGCAAAGCTTTAGCACTCAGACTCAGTGCGCCACTACTATATATACAAAAAGAAGTGAAACAAGTAAAAGATGTGGTTCTAGAGATCATTTAAAAACCACAAGCAAACAGAAAAGCTTTCATTTACTCTTAATTTTTAGTAAAAAGCTTCCGTTTAATGCAGTTCTAAAAAGTGCAGTGGGAGACAGTGCAAAAGTTGTAGGAAGGAAAACTACAAAAAAAAAAAAAAAAAAATTAAAAGTTAAAGAGCGTGTTAATTGAAGAGTTTAAGAGCGAAAAATGATTAAATATTTAAATGGTTAATCTTCGTAACGTTTAAGACGATCAGATGTATATGTCTCTGACAGTCTATAGAACACATGGTTGGGGTTGTGCTAGTAGTATTCGTACAAAAATTTCATGGTTTACTTGATATTATTCACTCACTGATCAGTGATCTTGTAATCTAAGCTTAGACACATACTCATATATCATTTGTTTGTTGATGTTTTACTCACATTCATATATACGTAGATCCACTTGATATTAGATTTTTTTTATTTGTTGTTGTTATTGTTGTTTGTGTCTGTCTGGCTTAGATGGCTGCTACAAACAACATTGGTAGACTGACGAGACTGATCATCATTATAATCATAATGACGTTCACATCGAGGATGATCATTATGAATGTAGTTATATTTTTGTATGTATGTATGATAATGACGATAATAAATGATGATATTGATCATGATCGTCATCTGGTTTATGATCATTTTATACGTCGTCTAATACAAGTATAGGTATTATAGGCTGTATTAGACCAGGAAGATCTCAGCATCATCAGATGAACTTGTTTATGTGTATATAAATGTATAGAGTTTAGTGTATAAATATATTTAAGTTTGTTATTTTATCTATTTTTTTTACACATATGAGTAGTAAAACTACTCCATTGGCATCAACAATCTAATAATTTTATACGAATAGCAAGTATTCTACTCTGGCAACTTGAGTGAATGTGTGTGTGTGTGTCTATATTGTCAAGTTGTAGTACAAGTTTACATGATGTGAGTAAATATTTTTTTTTTTCTATTTTTATTTCTATTTCGATTTTCATTTACCCTCCACCTCAAGCGTATAATTTCAGGTATATTAGATGGATCATTTAATTAGTAACACTTAAATTACTATAATTTTAAAAGAACTTAATGTTAGGCTTTTATATATTTTAAGGATATTGAATTAATTTTAATAGGGTAATATTGAGTACAATAATTTTATACTATGGGAATTTCCAATTTGTTAACGATAGTTGACTAGTTTTTGTTTAACTTTGGCTTTATTTAAACTAAGGATCATAAATACGTGTCAAATTTATTCATAATTCAAAAATGCTTATGATCAATGATTCTCGAAAATCCTTTGCGATTTTCTTGGTGTCTTACACTATTTAAACACTGATAGCAAGAGAAGATTTACGGCTCTTGTAGACTTTATAGACAAAGTCCACAATACCTCCAAATTGTTCTAGAACGTCATCATTACTAAATTTGGTAGAATTTATCGATAGTATTGGTTGCTTCTTGTCTAGTTAATCGTATCATTCGAAAGGTATAAAATTGTTAGGAACGTGACATTATTAAATTAATGTGAAAACATTAACAGAGATCTTTGGAAAGAATTAAGGTCAGACCTCTATGGAAATTCTTAGAAAAAAAAAATGATTTTACTTTACATACAACATATTCGGATTGCAGCTGGCAATCGATTTAGTACGATGGAACATGTCGACGAAGTCGATAATCCCCCTGATTCACAGGAAACTTACCCATTAGTTATGCATTAGCGTTTTATACGGTTTTATATTTTTATACAAGAACAGGCTTTGAGTTCTTATGGTTTGTTATAAATATGGCATATCAGTTTAACATTCTCATCATTTGGGTCTCTATGTAGAATCCCATGTCCATGTCCAAAATATTTTATTCTCACCCAACATTAACTCATTGTGAATGCATCCACAATAAGTGGAATCTCGTGAGCCTCACTTCGTACTTCAATTTTACTTCTAATAAAGCCATTCATATAAAAAGTGGCTATTTACTAAGGATATTTTTCGTTCAAAAATGGGTTCATCTTCCAAACAATGCCCAGCCGAGCTGGCGAAGAAAATGGGTTATCTATGGGCATTAACTTTAAGATACTAGATTAGTTGGATCTTGTACCCCTTTCCCGAGTTTTTGCGTACGACGAGAAGTCGACTCCCTCGAGTACACCGTACACTTGACGTACGGATGTTGGATGATTTTAAGACGAACCGTTGGCCTAGATTTTGGCCACCAAATGTTGAAAAATCGACTTTGAAGTGCCAACACGTCTGCGGTAAAATTAAAACGATTTATACTTATTTCGAAAATAAACTTTTATAATTTAGGAGTGCTAAACAACAGCTCTGTCAAACGTCATTCAAATAACACAGCAAAGGTAATTGTTAATCAGCGAGATGCTCCAGCGAGATAATTGTAAGTTTTTCTCTTTTGTGACTTCCACAACTACTAATGTTGTTGTTGAAAACATTAGTATATAATTTGAAACATCGACCGGCTCTCATTGGAAACCCCTATTCCATTATTTTATAGAATTTATCATCTTTCTTTAATAGGGAATCTTAAATTCGGCTAAGATTATTTAAAATTCTCACTTGCTTTTCTTCATATTTAGCATTTTTTGTTTTGTTAAATTTTCTAATATTCCTGATCAGAGGAGAGTACGACGAGTAAATCGTATCTCGATTTATACATAGATATTTACGTTTGTATATTGTTTTTGCTTTGCTTTATTATTTGTTTTTATTGTTGTGGATGATGTTTTTGCAATTTTGTGTTATTATTGACCTAATCACTTGTGGAGCACAAACGATCATTGAACTTTTACTTCCGCATGCATTACAGATACTTTTTTTCCTCTATTTTGTTTCATTTATATTTTTATTTAGTATTTATTTTTCAGTTTTCAATCAGTTATTTGATTTCCCCATTGCTCTGTGAATAAGTACAGGTAAGTATAACAAAATTGTTTATGGAATTTAAAACATTTTCTCTGGCAAATTAAAATTAAAATTTTATTATCTTAGAAATTGTTTGTTTGCATTTTGTCGCAGCTACATGCAAGTGAATGAGTCTACAACAGCTAAGAAACTTCTGCATCTTATACAAGTGAGTGGTAATAATAATAATAACTCGATGTCGTTTCTAATTTTGCCATTATTTCTATATTTTTTTTTTTTTTTCTTTAACAAATTGTTAGTTTTTCCTTTTTAGCCTCGAGCACTTTCTTGTTAGTTATTTGTTGTTGCATCATGTATATTTGTGAGTGTGTTTGTGTATTTTCTATCGATCTATAGTTTGTTCGTTCATTTGTCCATTTTTTCTTTGCGTATTTTGCTCATAATATGTTTGTTTATTGATCATTTTTCACTTAAGGGTATAAAGATCTCTACTCCATATGAGAGTGATTTGTATTCTATTGCAGATTTTTTTACAACAGACTTGTATTTACCGCAGAATTACATGTAGCAAAAAAAAAAAAAAAAAACAGCTAAATTAAAATGATACAAAAAAACTGAATACATACCAAACACCTTGTAGTTCTTCCTTGTTTACATAATTACGATCATTTTGCGAAATAAAAAAAGCAAATAAAATTCTTACCATGAATGTGTGTGTTGTTTTATTTGAGTAATTTGTATGTTTGGGTTGGAAACTGTAACACCTTCGTGGTAATCGCTTCCCTCCAGTTAGAATATTTTAAAATCACATTGAGTGGAATTTTTAATGTGACTTTGATTAAATAAAAGCAAAGAGGGCTTATTATGTTTAAATATGAAATATTGTAGTAGCAACTATTATTTTTTAACTTTATGAATTAACTTTGCTTGTTCAATCTAATAACTTATAAAAGCGGGCTACTAAGTATAGATTATTGAATTTTCAGCTGCTTTTCGTAACTCATCAAAATTTGTAATGATGAAGAATTCATTTGAATTTCCGTAAAACTATCGATTCAAGCTTAATAAGCTCGAACATTCAACATTTAACAAAATGTTATTACACTGAAGAAAGTCAGCAATCAGAAAAATAATTCATTCAATTTAAAATTGTTTAAATTTGCACCTCCCACCAAAATGATTACATCAATTACTAATAACTGTAAAAAATGAAAAATTGAAAAACTTTTTCAACTAAAAAATTTATTAAATCAATCAAGTAGATAATTGAATGAATTAGAAATTTAAATGAGAAAAAAATGTACTTGAATTGCTTGAATATATTAATTAAATTTGGTCGTAAAATAAAACAACTGCGTTAATTGAAAAATATAAGGTAATAATTTCTTCTGTGTATGTTGAATGTTAAACCTAAACTAAATTAGAAATTGAATGTCACCTTTTTTATGGAATTTTAAACATTTTCTTTGGCAAATTAAAATTAAAATTTTAGTATCTTAGCAATCAAGAAATACAATTTATTTCCATTTCAATATCTCAATCACTCCCTATCTCCTACTTTAAAATCGGAAATATGTAGAAATTTCTCATTTATTTAAAAGCAAGACCACAACTCGTTACTACTTGTTAATACTATTAAAAAATACGGAATCCTTTCATTCATTCCAATAACTTGTTCCACTTCCGCAGCCTTAATTTGCATTAGGTACATTTTAAGGCTGTGGAAAATTCTCTTTTGCAAGCACTAAAGTCCCAGATAGAAAGGTCAGTTCTCAAAAGTCAGATAATGTAGAAAAATCGCTAATTTAGCTCGTTTAAATGAGCATTAAGTTAAAAAAAATCGTTAACGTTATTACTGGAAGGACTGAACTTATTAACATGTTCGTCTTCTTTTCCGCTTTTATCACGCATAAAAAAATATAGTTGTAGTGGCCATAATCTAAGAGCAACCTATCTCGATTTGAATATATGGTCATAGCTAAAAATTGATGTGATTATAAATAATAAATGTTATGATTCCATTTTAACATATTGTGTCCGATTTTACGTTTCGTTTTTTAAGTTATGATTCGAGATTTTTATATTGTTATACCATCTTACTACATTATTATCCCATTCAATCATAATATTTTATATTATTATTATTATTATTATTATTATTCCATGTTATCATATAATTATCCCATCTTATCATATTATTGTCTCATCTTGTCATATTATGATTCAATTTTATCGTATTATTATTCTATCTTATCATATTATTATCCCATTCTACCATATTTTTATCAAATCTTATCATATTATGATTCCATTTTATCATTTTGTTATTCCATATTATCATATATTAAAATAAAACACATTAAATGTACAAAAACAACAAGCCCGGTCCGGAAATTTCCAAGCAAATTTGTATGAAAAATGCACAATGCGGCTCGGTTAAAACATAAATTTTATTTAAAATTCTCTTCGGATTTTTTATTGCTTTTCTTTTCTCACAAAAAATATTACCATATTTTTTAAAAATTTATATGAATTTTGTAAACACAATTGAAAATAGTTTGTAATTAAAAACCGAAAAGAAAATAAATAAAATTATTGTTTATTAAGTTTTTGTTTAATTTAACAATGCGGGCTATTTAGAGGAGTCCGAACTTCTTGCATTTATACATTTATTCAAAATTATTGTTTTTATAAATTGTTTATTGAGTCCATTAAATTTGTTTCAAAATAGTAGAGAAAAGTGTTTATTAACCATAAGAAACTAATTACATTATTATTTGTTCTTTAATTAATTTTATTTATTAACCATTTATCATCATATATTGTGCAAGATAATACAAGATACTTTTTATTAACTAAACTTTTCTTTCCTGGTAAGCTAGCAGGTATAATTGGAAACAACTAGTTATTTTTGCTCGAGTTGTTCACAACTTCATGTATTTATTTTTAGACTCCAGGGGTACTCAAAAATATGTAGCTAAACGAAAATAAAAATAAAAAAGAAAAAGATTTTGCCGTCAGTGAAATTTGAACTTGGGCACAAATTAACCATTCGTTTATAATGACACCACTACAAAAGAGATGTGACAAAAGCTTTTTTTAGTATAAAATATCTATTTGGACATTTTGTTAAGAAAACTAACAGCTTCAGAATGGGGTTGAACCTACAACCTTCTGTTTGTTAATCCAGCGCTCTAGCCAACTGATCCACGTGATTGCAATACTACTGTGCCATTGTACCATTGAGTACTTATTTTTGTAATATAGAGTAGGCAAATAATAATAACGTCCCATTACCGAGAAACTACTTTAATAAGTAGTAGTCATTACCGAGAACTAAAAATTTTTTGCTGTTTAGTTAATCAATATCTTATATTGCTGGAATCACATCTTGTCTACTTATATTAATTCATGTATAAACTAAATGAGAATTATAAAGGAGGACGAAAACAAACAAAATATATTTAAAACAAAATATATTTAAAAACAAACAAGTTATGAATTTTTAAAGACATTTGTAAACAGCATATTTATTTGTAACATTTTATTGTTATAGGAATAATATTAATATGATTTGAAAACATAGGTTTAAGAATAAGGAAAAGGATTTATAATATATAATAGTTGTAGAAATAATGATATTTTTTCATATTAATAGAAAATTTTTTTCTGGCAAAAATAAACACTATAGAAGTTGTAGAGTTGTATAAATCAAAATAATTTGATCCTGCTATGATGTCAGTAATTCTGTATTAACTAAACAAACAATTAATTGATTATTTATTATTCATTGCATAAAAAACATACACTAATTCTTGGTACTAGGAAAAACATTTAGAAGGTGGATAGATGAAGTAAGGTTTTTAAACATTAAGTTAAAATTTGATAAAATTCAAAGTAACGGGAAAGACATCTGCCAGAAATTTATTCCACATCAAAATTGTACGGCAAAAAATAATTTTCAAACGAAAAAGATTTGCTTATATGAGACACTTTTTTCTCTCCGTATTCTAGTGACCCTCAGTTTCTGAGGAACCAATTAGTACTCTAAATATACATAAATCAATCAGTCATGCACCCTAAGACTATCCAGATATAAAATAAAAAATCATACCTAACAAGATACCTATGTTAGTATTCCAAATTTACATAATTCCTATCACATAGTGTTCCGTAAAATACCCGTAAAAGTGAAATGGAGACCTATTAAATGCCAAAAGAGTCTGCAAATGGTAATTGTGAACCACTTCCTGAAGCGAGTACTCCTCGATCACAGTGGAATATGAACGTCCATTTGCGACCCTTTTTCACGTATAGAAAATCCATTTTTCGCGCAATCATATACCATTTTACTTCCCAGACGGACCTCAGTATCTGCTGAGATAGAGATTTTATGTTGCCAGTAAAATGATACAATGAAAATTTGCACGCAGAGAAAAGTCATGTTCACAACATGGTTGTTGTAACAACACTCTTTTTCCTACAATGATATATTGTTATCGCAAATATCTTTATTGTACAAATTACAACAAAAGACTACTCTCCTGTGGGCAAGTTAAGTGATTTTTAAATTAAGTGTGAGCACCAACTAAAGAATAACGACAGATAGTTTTTAAGTATAGCAATAATATAAAAAATATAAAAAATCGTAACTTCTACAAATCACCTCCGATTTCAAAGACTTATATTTATGTAAAGTGTTTGGCAAGATAAAGAAAAAATAAGCTTACTCGCCTAAGTTATCTCTCTTACGGTTAAAAAGATATTTACGCTTGAATTCTGAACTTTTAATTTTTTGCTTCGACTTTATTTCGTTTTTCAGGAATAAGTCCTGAGATATATGAAAGAAAAATTTATTAAAAATATTCTGTAATTTGTACTACATTCCGAAATAGTATGCCGAAAACCTGTTTGGATTATTTTAATTTGTGTAGGCGTGAAAAATTATCAAAATCAGCACTCTTAAATTACTTAGTATGATTCAAATTGAAAATTCAAATATTTATGTTTATGCTTTTAACTGTAAGAGATAACTTAGATAACTTTTTTTGAAAGTCTTTGAAATCGGACTTGATTTTTGAAACTTTTACATACTCGAGTTAGTCAATTTTGACGTCGTGCAGCTTATATCCTGTTATCACAGGGTTACTACCAGATGATTTTTCTGAAAGTTTAGGTCCTCCACTACAAGTCTTCCAAAAATTTTGTGTTTGGCTCCACTGTGCGTATGCACTCGTTACTTTTTGGCCAAATATTAAAAGCTAATTTTTAAACAACTTCTAGAAAAAATAAAATGTTTACATAATTTTTCGAGTTTAACTGCGATTTACTACATTTAGCAAAAATTGTGGAACTTATCTGACTTTATGTGTAATAACTTACAAAAACTTTCCATAAATTTAAAATTTTTTCTTCAAAAAATATAAAAAAAAGTAAGAAATATAAAAACATATTTTGTCTTCAAATATAACAAGAATTTTTAAATAAAGTTCAAAAAATGCTTAAGAACCTTTTGAGTTCTTAGGTGATTTTATATAGGGATATCTCATTTTATGTATATAGTCTTGAGGAAAAAAAATACATTAAAGTCAAAATTTCGAAAAAGAAGAGGGAAATAAATTAAAAAATGGTGAATAAATCATTATTTAATTTGAATATAAGTATATAAAAGTTTGTAATATAGTTACAAAGCTATGCCCTTCTGCTTTCTAAATCAGTTTAAAAATCTTAAGTTGACGGTACTGGATCTATAATGTATTTAAAAACAACCGTAATAAAGTCAATTTTAAAATTAGCATTATCTTCACTTTATAGGAGTCGTTTTTCCTGACGTTTTAAATACAAAGATAATATAAGTAATAATATTAGTTAAAACTAAGGTGTAAGTTGTCAAAAATGAATGACATCACTTCAATGATACGATAATGTGAAATTCACAGGTTTTTCACTAAAATTTAAAGTGATGCAGGTTACTAGTTGCGGTGATTTTATTACATGTATTTTCTCACATTTTTAGCTGGGCTTAATTTGGATATTTTTTCAGGATTTTGTTGAAGTCTATATATACACTCTAGGGGTATATCAACACTTTCTAGCTTTAGTAGACTACATAAGTTAGTACGCAGTCTGTCAAGCCAATTTCTCTGCTATCCATCTCATTTAAATAAACATCATATGTCAAGAGCTGTTTATTCCTTAGGAATGAGGTTTTTAACATCACTACGGTACGCAGTGCTTTATTTCCATATAGCAAATTGTCAAAAATAGATGAACTATCGTAAAAACATAAAACTTGTTAGTGTTTTATGGCAAAATAAAGACCATATCGGAAACTCCCAATTGAATAAAATTTTCAGAATGAAATTTCTCCTACTATTATATCCAAATGGACTATACATATATGTAACGAAAAATCGGTTGATGTGAACATTGGGCACAATGATCTTTATCTTTTTTTAACTAGATTTAAAAAATTTAAAGCTAATTTTATTAAATTCAGCATATATAATTATTTTGATACAAGCAGCAAACCTAATAAAATTGGTTATGATCGGTCCATTGTTTCTCCTAGCCGCCATACAAATGGCCTTTCGGAATAGGGTTTATAAATGTCTTAAGTAATTTTATTACAATTTTAGTGAAGTTTTTGAAAATATAAGATTTCTTTAAGAATAAATCAGTGTAAAATTGATAATTGACAATATCTCCCATATAACTGCATTTCCGAAAACAATTTTAATGTATATACATCTCATATAAATATAAGTATTGAGATAATATTTAACACAAATTAGTGTTATAGAAGTAGAAAGCACTGCGATAAATTTTATTAGGATTGGTCCACAACTGACCATAGCCCCCATATAAGACCCACCTCCGAAAATCACTTTGATGTGAAAATATCTCATATAAATATTAGAATCTAAATAATACTTGACACTAACAAGTTTTATAGTTGTGTAAATCGCACTTCCAAATTTAGCAAGAATTGGCCCACAATTTACCTCAAAGTAAAAATAAATAATGGTGTCTATTCTTGAAATTGCGTCGAAGAAGTGAAATTTTCCATTAAATCAAAAACAAAGTTTAAAAAATTGTTTTTGTTTACCATCGCGCGTTTGATAAAGTTTGATAAATTTTGATATATCATGAATTCTAGGAGAAATTGGTGAAAAAAATGCCGTTTTTTGACTTTGTGTCCTCCGATTTTCTTTAAATTAAGCAGACATTTTCGCTAGGGAATAAAATTAATATATTCATTTTATTATTATTTTTCTAAATTCAGATTTTATTCGCGATTTTTGTTTATATAAAATGGTCAAAAATATAAGAAGTATCAAGGAATTCACTAAAAAAAAGCAAACGAGAATAAGTTTAGAAGAAATAATACTGTTTCAAAAATGTGCGTTATAATGCAACTGCATTTTTCAGATGCATTTTTGAAAACTTTCTCCCCCTTCGATTTCTATTTTTTTTTTTATTTCAACATCAAAAGTGATTTATTGGTTCAACAATTTAATTTAAGTTTTTTTATGACGGAAATGTTTACTATGTTAAAAATTTTTGGTAAAAAACACCATCAGGTTTTCCCATATAAAATAAAAATTTTTTGAAAATTAAACTTTTTTTACGTTTTATATATAATTATAATTTTCTTTTATTGTTGTTTAAGTAAAAAATAAAATAAACATTAAACAATTTTTGTCCTTAATGTTATTTAAATAAAAAACAAAATAAACATTAAAAAATCGTCATTTTTGGTCCAAAAACAGCCGATTCTAGTGGAAGCTGTTCTAGAATTGATAAACTGGTAAACTGTTCACAAAATTATCCTGGATATTATTAAAATGTTTTTTTTTTTCTTATCATTTGCTTATAACTTTTTTTATAATTAAGGCTGATTCAGAAAAGAAAAAATTCGCATTTTCATACTAAATGCTATAAAAAAATTAAAAGTTCAACCTTAGCCTTAAATTTCTCAACAATTGCTGAACCAATTTTAATGAAATTAAAACTGAAGAAAAATTCAAAAAAATATCTCTCCATAAAAAAAAGAATTCTAAAATATCTCTATCAAATCAAATGTTAAAGAGTTTTGGCCGATAAAAAAAGATTCCGAGCCACTGTGCGCCGATAAAAAAGAATTTGGAGTTTCACATCTTCCAATGACAAGAAATGATCCTAATTTACTCTACTTCTGAATCGCAAGTTCAAGATCTTATTGACATATCTGGATGTTTTTTTTTTTTTTTTTTTTTTTGATAGAATAAAATGCGACATAAAAAAGGTTATAATAATATAAATACTTAAACTTATGACAATAGCTTTAAGTAAAGTAAATTAAAAGTTATACCTATAAGTAATAAAAATTTTAATTTTCATGATTTGATTTTTATAACAAAAAATCATTCTCATACAGAAAATAAAGAGAATTACAGACACACATATTAAAAAAAAATTAAAAAGAAATAAATAACGCTGAATGGAAGAATATTTTGTACTATTAAGTCAAAAAATGCAATTTTTTATACAAATGGGCGAAAGAATGAGATGCACCCTTCGTGAAAGAAGTTGATCTACATTATGATTCTAAATAAGTATTTTAATAGATTAAATACCATAATTATTGTTATTTATATGTTTTACATGTATTACTAAGTCTATTCGATTAATCGAATAATTTGACATTAATCGGTTATTTGCCGATCAACTTTTAACCTAAATATCGAAAGAAGAAAAAACGGGTGAGAAATAAATACAATTTTGCATGCAATACAATTTTTATATTTCGAAAGAAAGTACTGCGAAGTCTATTAAAGTAAGAAATTATTTTTAATAAAGTACCAAACAAATCTCAATATAAAACAAGTAAGAAAGATATAGTCGGTCAAGATCTACCATTTGATTCACCTCACCATTGTATGTTATATTAGACATGTGGACAATTGTGGACTGATATTTTTACTAAGTGTAAAATAAAATATACGAATACAGAACATTACGTTAATTCTAACATTTATATGAATTTATGCACTTTAGGGTGACTCCCGAAAGTGGACTTATATGGAAGCTATGGTAAATTATGGAACGATCCATATAAAATTTTTCACTGTGATTTCTACTTATATAAAACTTATTTGTGTGTAATATAAACTTTATACTAACATGTGTATGTAATTTATGCACATATATGGAAGCTATGTTCAATTATGGACCGATCTTCATGAAATTTGGCACAAAGATTGATACTTATACAAAACTTCCTTACTTCTATATTTCATTAAAATGTTGCTATGTTTAAGGCATTTATGATCGTTAAAACTCTATTCTGGGAGGACATTTGTATGGGGCTAGTTGAAATAATGGACTGATCATAACCAATTTCAGTAGGCTTCATCCTGTATGAGAGGACTACGTGCCAAATATCATTGAATTATCTTCAAAATTGCGACCTGTACTTTATGGTCAAGGTTTACATGAACAACCAGCCAGCCAGCCGTCCACTCAGCCAGACAGACGGATGTATAGACGGACATCGTTAGGTCAACTCAAAAAGTGATTTTGAGTCGATTGGTATACTTTAAGGTGGGTGTTGGATAATTTTTTCAGCGCAAATGCATAATACCCCAACCACCTATGGTGGTGTGGAGTATAAGTATTTTGACTCCTAACAATTCTACACAATAAAAAGCCTGGCTATTGTACTTTTTTAATTTAAAATAAATTTTAATTAATTTAAATACATATAATTTTTTACTAATTTACTTTAAAGTGTTTATATTATTTCCTCCACTAGTGTATCTATAATAAACTATTTATATAAAATAATCTTTTAAGGCTTTTTACTGATAAAAAAATTTTACTTTGTAGTAATATTTTATAATAGATTTTTAAGTGGAAAAAAAATATTTATTTTTGAATTTTATTTAGATAAGGAAAAATTACACTATTTAAAGCATTCAACTTAAACTTTAACTAATTAATTTTTCACCAAATGTATTCTTTTTAAATAAAAAGACAGATTTTTTTTCGATTTTTAATAAAGTTTTTCTTATATTTGTATATTTGATTTTTTGTGGTTTTTTATTTTGTTGTTTATGATTTTTGATTTTATATATAAATAAAGATTTTTTACTTAAAAAACTAATTAAAATATATAATAAAAGGCAAAAACATACAATTAGAAATGATAATTATTTATAAATAATAAGATAAAAATTTATTTAAAAAGAAAAAAAAAAAAAGAAACAAAAGCATAATAATAAAATTATATCAATTTAATTATCATAAATTTTGTTTTCTTTTTTAAGCAAATAATGCAAATGAATTCTATTAATTTATTCATTAATGCAGAAGAAGGAGGAAAAATAAAAATAATTATGAAAAATAAAATTCTTGTTTACAATGATTCAAAGATTTTGGTGAATTTTTCGAATTGTTGATTGATTTAAAAGTAAAATAAAACTGTTTTAACAAAAACAAATGATATTTTTAAATAATTAAAAAAAAAAATAATAATAAAAATGGTTTCATGGTTTGATTGGCTCACACTAATATGACACTTAATGTAATACTTATATTTTTGCAAAAAAATAAAAAAATAATAATAATAAATAAATTAAAAATCATAATTTTCCTTTATTTTCTAGGATTTTAAGAGAACAAAAAAGTTAAAATTTTTTAAAATATTTTAGGAGAAAGTTTATTTTTTTAGGAAAAAACATAGTAACATTTTCTTTAATTTTACTTTAAAAAAAGTAGTGGTAGTTTAAATGTAATAAATAGTTTTTGTTTTTTATTTATATAAATATTTTTATATGTTTGTAATTAATATTTTTTTTTCTTTTTCTTTTTTTGCTAAATACTAAAAAATAAATTATAATCAGTACAATTTTTATTTAGTTTTAAAAAGTGTATGTGTGTAATTTTCGTTGGATTTTTATTTGTGTGTTTGTGTGTGAAAAGTATATTTGTTTTATAAACAAAATTTTCTTCTTTTTCGACAGCTGGAAGTCTCCTCACGGCCTCTTACTTCTAACCACAATGGTTTTAATATATTTAATAACTTGTTTATGCCAAGCATTTTAAAAATATTTCAAATATTTTACCCACAACTAAATCAATATGGTTGTTTTGAAAATATAAGGCAATAGTGGTAAAAATTGAAAAAAATTTTAAAATTTATCAATATTGTCCAGTAGGATCGAGTAGATGATTTGTTATGGTTAGTCTTCGATCGATAGAAGCGTTTGAAGTGGAGTTAGAGGTGCTAGAAGAGGAGGGGCGCAAATAGGTGCCTGTGGGATCTAAAATCAATTTTGAGTAGGCCATTATGTTAAATATTTGTTTTTGAATAATTTAAATTATTTGAAAAATAGGAAATTTTTAATAAATTTCTGTAGTTGTTTTTTAACAAAAAAAAAAAATTGTTTTGTTTTCTATTTTCAAAAAGAAAAATACTAAATTAATAAGTGCCAGTGGGATCTAGAGTGAAATCCATTTTGAAAATTATTAAAATACACACTTGGAAAAGATAAAAATTATGCAGAAATCTAAAGGATTTATAAATTGTTTAAATTAAAAAATTTATGTTATAAATTTTAAAAATATTTTTTTTAATAAAATTAATATTGACCAGTAGGATCTAAACCTGCCATTTTGCTATTAATTTTAAAAATACAATACAAGAAAATAATACAAATAAAAAAATCAATACTTTTGCTGCTTTCCTGGTTTTTCTCACAAATCAGCTGATTTTTCAAAGCGGCTCTCTGTTTTGATTTTGTTGTTGTAATAAAAGCTGGATGTTGTTATTGTTGTTAATGTCTTAACTGCTCTCTTTTTCCTTCCAAAGTCCAAACAAAACACTGTGAGAACATCAAAATTTTGGAATTTAATATTGACCAGTAGGATCCAAATAGCCAGCCATTGTGTTAAATTTGTTTATTGTAATTTTAGGATTTTCAACAATTAATTTATTAAGTTTTCTTATGGATTTTTTTCAAACACTAATCTTTTTAGTTTTTGCTTTTAACTAAAGTTCTTTAAATGTCTTTGAACTTTTATTTAAATTGTTTATTAATAAATTTGAAAACTTTATTTGATATTCAAATTTTTGTTTAACTTTATAAACAGCTTTGGGTTTTTTCTACTCTTTAAGTCTTTTTTAAAGATAAAGTCACTGACACTTTAGGTTTTGTTTAAAGTTTATTTAGTTATATTTCAAAATAAACTTCTTTATTTTTAGTGAAAAATTTTCTTATTTTTTTAATTAGGATTCTGTATTTTCTTTTCAAAAAATAATAAAAATTTTATTAAACACCACCGTTTACGTACTTAATTTTTTTAATTCGTAAAAATTGCTTTTTAACTAAATGATCTTTACTCTTTGAGTGTTGACGATATTGTGTAGTGATTTGTTCGACAACGTGAGTTTAAATCCTCTTGTGAGAACTTGTAACGATCACAGATTGTGCTGAGAATTATGAGTAAACGAGAGCGCAAAACTATAGTATAAAATTAAATTAAATATTATCATGGTATGAGTGTAAAAGAGATAATAAATAGGCAGGTGTTTTATTTTTTTATGCTCTTATTGATTCGTACTCTTAAATAAAAATTCTTTATCGTTTTCATACAAAATGTTAGAAAGAAATATCAAAAAGTATTTCTCTTTCTAGCCAGCCATAACCGTCGTTGTATTAGAGACCGGTGTTCGCTTAACTCTGTAAATATTAAAATAAAAAAACAATCAGCTGTTTTTGCTTTACTCTATTCTTCACATAAATTCAGTGTGGTTATAGAAGTCGTTGTGGCCACAAAACAAACTACCTGGATTGTGTATCTTTTACCTGTATTATAATTTTTCTAATTGGTTATTTAAACACTCAAACAAACGTGTATAATTAAGTTGAATTCAGTATCATCCTTATTTATTTTGTTTGCTGTCAGAATCCTTATTTCATGTGGGTTCTTTTCAAAACAATGATGACCTATAAGATTTCACTTTAAATATCTTAGCTCCTCCTACACTAATGCAAGAATCTGAGAAGTTTTAGTTTTCACAAAATTAATTGAATGATATGTTTCAAGTTGTGTTTAGCTGCTATTGTGAATGAAAATATGTATATTTTTAGAAATTTTTTGAAACTTTGCTCATCATTAATAAAATATTCATTTTATTTTGTCAATTAATTTTAGTTTAAATTTTTGTTAGAAATAATTCAAAACTATAATTTGCATTCTGAAAATATGTATTTAAGAAAATATCGAAAATTTATTTAAAATTTATACATAAAAAATAATTTTAACAAATGTAATGTTGTAAACGTTTTTGTAAGATTATAAAAAAATAAATTAAAATGAAGTATAATTTGCAGTTAGCTCTAAAATATAATTTTTTAATTTTCATTTATATTTAACATTAGATACTTTAGCAATTTAAATAATTTCAACGTGTTTAATTTGGTTTGACTTTGACTGAAAATTCAATTTGATTTACAAGGAGTATGTGGGATTGTTATTTATAAGAAGATTTAGAGAAATTTTTAAACAAAGTATTATAGTAATCGAGAAATTTTTTGTTTATTAAAATGATGAATCCAGAAATTTTATAATAAGTCTTTATTACAACTTGTTTGTTATACTTCAATCAGGGGAATATTTTTTGTTTTCTGTCGTAAACTCAAAAATAATAAAATTAGCATTATAATTCTTGTACCGAAAACATTTAAAATATTTTGGATGAAAAAGTTATTTTTTTAACTAAATAGAAATGTTCGGCTCCTTCTACCCAAATTAATCTACTTAAATTAATATAGGATGAAAGTTTGATTCATTATATGTACGATTTTCAAAATTTATATGAGGATATCTGCAGATTTAATCAGAGGATAAGAAAACATTATAAATTAGTATTTGTACTGGTTTTACGGACGGACGTAATTGCAACGTCATGAAAGTTCATAATGTCACAGAAAAATAAATATATATTAAGAGATGTATTTACACAACAAATGGCACGACTAAACTGACAAAATTGATTATAGACATTATAATCAAATTAAAAAAAAAAACAGATAAAAGTCACGAAAATAGAACTCGTTTTTCGTAAACTGTCGCGATTATAGAACCTGCAATTTTAAAAATTAAGCTGTCGCGATAACCGGGCCGTCGTGATTATAGGTAGTCGCGAATACCGAGCTTGTACTGTATTTACATACTAGACCCTTTTTTTCAATATCTCAGGAATTTATATAATTTAATATAGGCCATTTTAGGTCGATATGATGACCTTAATATCTTCAACCGAATGTCTGTCTAAGAAATCAACCTTTCACCCCAACTAATATTATATTTATATTTGTTTAAATTATTTAAGATTTTCAGTAGATATATATTAAGTCAAGGGTTATTATTTCTCAAACCTCATTCTTCAGAATTTCATAAATGTTTGAGGTAGTTTTTAGAGTAATAGATTTAGCTTATATAGAACAATATTAGGGAACATTTCAAGATTATTGGTACAATATTGTGTTTATTTAAGATTAAAGGCAAAAAATCGTATTAACAAATGCACAAAATTCACAGTGCTGCCGATATAACGTCTGCGGAATAAAATTGCAACAATAATTTCGGCACTGGTTAAGCATAGTGTACTTATGAAAAATGCTTTTTAACATAAATTTTGGACGACCACATGTCTGTTCATATTTTTAAGAACATTTTATCAAAAATCGGACTTCCATTTTCTTCAAAATGTTAATAAAATACGAACTACCCTAAAAAAATATTTGTAATTTTTTGGACTATTTCTTTATAAATATCACCACAAAATTATTTATATATTACTCAGATGGCAACGAAAGTCAAAGAAATTTTTTATCGGTAGATAAGAAAAATAGAAAAAATTATGGTCAAAAGTTTTTTGAAAAAATTGTGTGTAAAGTCAATTCGTGGCGCAATTTTTTTTGGAACAATTCTAAAATATAATTTGTCTTTCATTTTTTAAAAAAAATGTAATTATGATAAAGACATTTTATAACTAATTTTGGATGGCTACAGGTTTTCTCACTATAATGTGCAAATTTTCATGATAATCGGAGTTTTAGTTTCTTTAAAATGTTTAAAAAAAAAAAGAACTACCTTGAAGAAAAAATTTTATATTTTTGGAATACTTTTTTTCATTTACCTCACAAAAATTTTTTTTGACAGATATAAATCCATTGATAGAAAAAGTACCAAAATTAAGGCCAAAAGTTTTTCGAAAAAAGAAAAAAAATATAGAATTCTAATTTGACTGCACTTATTGGTTAATATATTAAGTTGAGTAACGAAGAGGTAATGGATTTTATAAAAAGAAATATCGTGGTATACTATTCAGTAATAGTATATCTTCAAAAATATTTTAATATTCGGATATAACGACATTATAATTAAAATTTTAAAATTATAAAATCTTCAAATATTTTTAAATTAAAACCAATTAATAAGTTTTAATGCAATTTAAATAGAGGAGAATTTTGTCGACAAATTTCCAAGGTAATTTAGAATATAATAACCGAATAAGAGATCTTTTTGAACTGTTCTAAAAGTGCATAAAACGAATCCAAATTTTTAACATGTTAAACTAACATATTAAATGGTCTTTTAAAGATGTTATATAGGATTTATGATAATTTTTGGAAGAATTAGAATATTTTTAATTTTTGTTGCAATTTTATTTTATATAAAAGTCCTTTTCCAAAATAATATTGTTCTAATTGTAAATTAGATTGTTGATTAGTTAGTGAGCTAATTTTACTAAATTCTAATTCCATTTTTCGGATAATCAATACTTTCATTGCATGTATTTATTTTGACTTCTGACATATTTTTAGACAAAAGTTTTTTGTACCATATGTTAGAGGAAATATTCCTGAAGAGTACCGTATCTAACAACAAACAAAATTTCCCAAAAAGTTTGCTGTTTGGCAAACTATATATATGCAGCTGTGCACAGTGGTTCCAAAACGCTTTTTTGAAAATAAATCTTTAACTTGTGATCCGTTAAAGATATCTGAATTAAATTTGAAATGGCCAGAGCAGAGGTGTTTTTTTGAGTTGATTTGGAGAAGCACAGTGTCCTACCGGGTCAGCAGGGTAGTGGATGGACCTCCAAAGTTGGTAATTTCGGGTACGTCATTTTTTTAAATCGTCACAATTTTTATTTATAATTTGTTTGTAAAGAAATTCTAAACATATAGTCCTTATAAATTTGTACAAAGAATATGCTTAAATGTGTAAGATACCTCCTTTTGTTTAACAAATACTTAGGTCGAAATAAATTTTTCCCTCATTTTTGGCCTCGTGTTTTTGTATTATTATAAACTTGAAGGACATAATTTAATATCCTCTGGGTTTCTTATAAAATTCTAAATAATATCGCTGCAAGATTCAGATAAACATATGGATCCGATAAAAATTTATATTAGTCTAAAGTTGAAACTTAAAAAAAAATCCACATTTTTGGTTTTTTTCCAAAAAGGTGATAATATTTTTCTTAAATTTGTTTGTAAAATTCTCAAATTGCAAAGCTGGTATGAAAAAAGTTGTGGTAATTAAATATCGCCATATGTTGGAAAAACATACAAAAAGTATTTTTTGATGGACGATTTTTATAATGATACGATAACGATTTCATTGAAAGAAGTCAATTTCTAAAAGCTGTTTTTCTCTTAAAGGAAAAGAGATAATTGTAGAGATTTACAAGGACTGTTTATGTTTACAATTTCTTCACAAAAAAATCATAAATTAAATTTTGACAATTTTTTTTAATGGCATTCCCAACTTTAGAGGTCTACCCACTACCCTCCTAACCCTAAAGTGAACTGTGCTACTCCAAATCAACTCGAAAACACCTTAGCTTCGACCATATCAAATTTTATTCAGATATCTTTAGCGAATCATAAGTTATAGAAATATTAAAAAAAAAAAAAAAACGATTTGGGTATGAAACATCGGGCACAATATATCAAAGAGTGTATACAAAGACTACTGCTTCCATTTATTAAACATACAGTCTCATACAGTAAAAGTACTTTAGAATGGTACAGTATACATAATATTTTTTCATTAGGATGGTACAGTATACATAGTATTTCGTTTCGAAAAATGTCAACCTTCCAAACTGCCCAAAATTTCGACCAATTGTAAAATATTGGGCCCTTGTGAAAAGCGAATTAAGGAAGACTAATGCTGCGTCCAAAATATTGACAAATTTTGAACACAAGTGAACAGTTGGTTCCAAAAAAGTTACGCAAAGTAACTTATTTCTTTATTATTATAAAGTAATTAATCTGTAGAAAAAAAACTTAAAATATATTATTTCATTCATAACTCAACTATTTCTTTTATATCAATATTTGTGTTATGTGTTATGTTTTATTCGAACGCACACTTTAGTTTTTTCTCATATTCATTTATATATACATGTATATACAACTGAAAAGTTCGATTGACCACAAATTTGGTAAGCAGAATGAAACTTCTTGATGTATATGTTTATTTCAGTTATAAAAAAATATATTTATGATGAAGATTGATATCTTCATAAAAAATTTATAAAGTTTTATATAGATTAAATTATACTCACCGTGATGAAAAAATTGCCATTTGTAATATGTATTGAATACTGACAATGAATAGGATTTCATTACTTTTCATCATACTAGTGTTAAAATCTTCTTCCTTTTATTAAATCAAAGCAACCTCTCATAAAGAAATTTCTTAAAGATTCTTAACAAATAAGCATGTAATAAAATATTTTCCAACCTCTATTAATCACACGTGTTACGCACACTCTGATCAACTACTTAAAACACTCCTCTAATACAATCATCAATAAAATAAAATAAATAATTCCAATCCTTTTTCATCCAAAAGGGGAGTTCTTTTAACCTTAACAACTCTTTACAGCTGTCTTATCCAATACTCGTGCGAGCACAAACACAACAAATTCACGTGCCAAGGTGAAAATAAATGAAATAAACTCCTTCAGAAAAATCGATCCTTTTGAACAAACAAACGGAAGTCCTGTACTCAAAATATTTTATAATAAGGTTACACCAAAATCGATGCGAGTGAAGGATTCTTTTGTAATACTTAAGCAAATGTAATAAAAATAAAAGGATTTATATTTCCGTAAAAAACATCACCAAAAATTACAACATATGACACAGGGACAGTATGTTATTAATAAATTTTTTAAAGGACAAAATTTAGTATTTTTTATTACTGTTTTTTTTACTGCAGATGTAATGGATTGATAAAACACATGTACAAAATTTCGAACAAACAAACAAAGCAATTGTCACCATATTTTTTGTTTATAGTTTTTTTTTTTTGGTGATAAAACGTATATTTTTTGCAGAAAAAAAATAGTATGCAACTCTTTTTCTTTTCTTCGAACAGAAAAGTAATAAGTAAAAGGATCTACTATAATTAATGTCAAATCATCTTAGAATTTGGGCATTTTTGAAATAAAAGAAGAAAAAAAAAGTAAAATAAAGGAACATCATTTTTAAAACGCCTTCTAAAGTTGCAACTTTATTTTGTTTTATATAGTTGTTGCAGTAGTCGTTTGTGTCATTTAATCCTTGTCAAGGCAAATATTGTATGACGCCAGTTGGTGGCTTACGGCTACAATGATGAACCAACAATACATACACATAAAGTTTGTTTTCTTATGTGTTTTTTGGTATTCTTACAATGATCTTAAAAACCATTAATATTCAGATTAACTTGTCAAACATTATTATTATTATTTTAGCACATTGAAATAAACAGGCATCAAAGAATAAAACAGACCGACCAAAAGATTAGCCAAAAAAAAAAAAAAAAAGTCCACTAAATATTCCAAGACGACATTTAGCAAACATTATTATTAACTTGTACATAAGACATTTAGCTACGCAAAACAAACATGCTATACAGGTAGTTGTCATAACATTGTTTTGGCTACTAAAGTAGTATTTAAGCATATATTCTCGCATTATCCTTTGCTTTTTTGAATATTTTACTCCTTTTTTTGATTTTGTTTTATTGTTGACACTTTTAAGTAGAATTTTCATAAGAAATTTCCTCTTTTTGTTTTTGAAAATAGAGGCACGTATTGTTAAACAATATATTAGTTGTAGGAAGATCTATGGTCAAGCCATGTTAAATGATTTTGATCTCTAGGATTGTCCTTTTTTTTTTTAACAGTAATACTTTTGTGTACTGTAAAAAATCATAATAAAATAAAAATATTTGCCTAATCATTAGGTCTAAAACAGAAGAAAACTAAAACTAATGTGGCTTTTTAACGTGTTTATTTTTGGGCTTCAATGAAACGTTTACTTAGATTTAACGCTTAAATTGAAATGATTGTAATGTGTAATAAGACGCTTTGGTTTACATTGAAGATAGTCTTCTTTTAAAAAAGGATTATTAATATTAAAATGACGTTATTGATTTTATACTTGACAACAGGTAAGGCTAGAATATTGTATATTCAAAATATGATTAACTTCGAAACATTTAAGAGTTTTTAATTTTTATTAACCCCTTGCGCCATGATGCACATATAAGTCAACAATTTTAATCGAACGATATTGGCATCAAATATTAACTTCTTATAATATTAGAGTCATTTTTATTATTATAAACTAATATTTCATTTCTTCATGATTATAATTTCGATTGCGATTTTTTTTTGCTGTGCCGAATTCAATACAATAACTAAAGAAATATAGGTACAATTGATCAAGGCAAATTTTAAAAATATTGGTTACTTTGTGTGATGCTTGTGTAGTTAATTAGTGAAAGAATTAGCATTTGTATGCAGTTTTTCTTCATATATTTATGTTGAAATAATGGGTTTCAAATTCTTCAAATGGTTAATCATTTGTTCATAAAGAATTATTGCTAAAATGTAAAATGAAGTCAATATTTTTTTATATTTTCTGAATTATACAATTTTGATAATATTATAATATATATGAATCATATTTTCTTTCTGTTAAAAACTATGGAAAATAATATTATTTCCTAAATCTCACATAATTTTTGCCTTGAATAAAATTTTTTTATACAAAAAAAAAAAAAAAAAAATAAATAAATAAATGCGCACTAATGGATTAATAATTCAAAAAATTGGTTGTAGTTTCTTAAGTAACGCTCCAATCAAAAAGACAACCTCAATCCATCATCACTTATAGGTTAGGTTAGGTTAGATGGGCAGCTGTAAATGTAACTATACAGCTCACTTGGATCCTCCTATTGGTCCCGTTGTGTTACCCTAATGGATTATGAGTATCTGCTTTCACATGTCCGAGAATAGGTTCGAATCGAACCAACCTGATGCAAGAATAAAAGATCTGATCCGTCTAATATCAATTGAGATATCAGATAGTCCTTGCATATATGGACTATCAAATTCAGCAGTCCTTATGTTCGCAAGAGCAGGATAGTAACAAAGAAAATGTTCTACTTTCTCTTTCTTTTCCTCGTTAAAGCAACTTCTACAATAGTCGTTAAAAGGGAATCCTAGTCTCCTAGCGTATGCACCAGTAATCCAGTGGCCTGTAATAATGGCTACAAGTGTTCGTAGCTGACACCTTGACAATCCCAGAATGAAACTCGACCATTTCTGATCGTACTGGGGCTCTTTTGTCCATCTTTGTTTGTGCTATTCTCGACAAGTACTGCAGTATCATTGATCTGACAGCGGTATGCCAACTAACTGGTCCGTTTCTTTACTTTGAAAAAGGAAACCAGTTCGGACTAATTCATTCTCAATAATATTTCCCGGGGTACTTGAATTACCACTTAACCATACCAGTTCTAGTTTTGAATGTCTTGCCATATCATTTAAAAATGTCCGGCATTCAAGTAACAGCCTGGATGTCGAATACACACCCGAAAGAGACTTAATCGCGGGTTGACTATCGGTACAAATTTGAATATCCACTTCGAATACTTAATAGTACATTATCCAATTTACCGCTCTCCTAATGGCTGAGATCTCCGCTTGAAGAACAGTGCAATGATCTTGCACCTCCCCAAACTCCTTCAAAAGATTTGGATCCATCAGTGTAAACCTCAATCGATCCGTCTTTTATAGTAGGATCGGCCGAGATTGAAACTAAGAAGCTTCTTTCCAGAAAGGGTTGGGAAATACAATAATCAATATTGTCATCCGAATTTCTCAAAATGGTCGTATGGCCATAGTTTCTATCGTTCCATGCACTTATATTTTTCGCCAAAACCATAAGCAGTGTTGCCACAGCAAAATATTTTTTGTAACCCAAGTTAGGAAAAAAGTAACCAAAATTAAAATTTTGAAATTATTTATGTAAAAGGTGATATCATTCTTATATATATATTAGTTTAAAATATTGTTTTAATATGGATTATAAAGTTTTATTAATCTTAACTTGCTTTTAAATCCTCAAGGCCACACGAACTTGAATGAACTTGATTGCCAAGATATTTTAGAAGTAACAAGTTGAAATGTAATTTGTCAAGGTGAAAACAATAAAAAGTTGAATGAAATCTGAAGCGTTTTTTTATAGTGATTAGCCCAAAGCATATTGTTTTATATTACATAATACAATGCCAGCAGAAGGGATATGGAAATAATTGTATTGAGTCATATATGTTTTATTTATATAATGTTTTATTTATATAGTTACAAAAATCTAATATCCCCTTTCTTAATATTTTTCAATAGCCTAAACGACTATATAAACTCTTTCTCTCGCAAAAAATTTTAAAAACTATATCCCCACTGTACTGACATATTACGTACTTCTATATATTTTTGTCGGCAATTGATTGTCAAGTTTTTCTCAGGAATGTCAAATTAGGTCACAAATCGAATCTGGTAACCCTAAGAACAACGGTTGCTTATATATAGAAATTTTAAATATTTATTACTTTGTAATTCAATAATATAAATTTAATTATTCATATTACAAAACTTTAAAAGTTCTTCTATTATAATAAATTCAGAATTTCAAAACAACAGACTCAAGCAGTAAAAGAAAATAAGGTTGACGTTTTGAAAAATCTATATACAAGTAGGGTTAAAGATTGAATGCAAATAAGAGTTATTTTTAATAGGGACTTTGCAACTATATATATAAATGTGGCATCTGTGGGAGGTATAATCTATCATGGACCGATCGTAGAACAATTTATTAATGTCATTTCAGACATAAATATGATTTAATATAGAAAATGTTCACATCTAAAAGACCTAAAATTAAATATATTTAATTGGTATCATTTAGAAAAATATTATATCTTAAATATATATTGATCATGTATCAAATTAGTCTGTGGGAGGTATAATCTATCATGGACCGATCGTAGAACAATTTATTAATGTCATTTCAGACATAAATATAATTGAATATAGAAAATTTTCACATCTAAAAGACCTAAAATTAATTATATTTTATTGGTATCATTTAGAAAAATATTATATCTTAAATATATATCGATCATGTAACAAATTAGTTTATAAAAATTAACTTTTGATTTAACAAAAAAAAATAAAAAAAAGGAAAAAAGTCCCCATCTCGACATTGGAAAATAAAATAACCAATTTTGGTTAAAAATAACCAAAACGGCAACACTTATCATAAGTAAACTAAAATTGAAAGTATTTTCTTAAATAAAGCTCCATTTAAAAAGGAACATTAATCTATGATCACTTCCAATTCTCACCAAAATCAATTTTTCAGTTTCATCAATAAAGCTCCAATTGAGAAAAGGATGTTCATCTGTGATTATCAGTGTTACCAGGAGGTGGAAAAAAGAGGATAAATTGAACTTTAAAAAAAATGTCAGAAAAGGCTAAATGCCTTCACAAATAAGGCTAGGAAAAATTTAATATTCTTTATTTAAAAAGTTATTTATTTATTTATTTATTTATTCATTCATTAGTATTTGATATTTCTATATTGATCCAGTATAAAAACTAATACAAAATTTTAATACAAATTTGGATTATACATATTTCATATAAAAAATTACCTAATGTTTTAACGTGCTTTTTCATCATTTTTGATTTATAATTCCTTTTTTATTTATCATTTCCAAAGTTTTGTGTGATCTTTGGCTTTTACAAGATTTTTTTATTTAATTATATACATAAATATTTTCTGTAGTTAATGAATTTCTTTAAAAAATAATTGGTTAAGTGAGTGCAAAAATTTAGTTAAGTTATATTTGATTTGTAAATTGAAAAAATTTACAAATCAAATGAAAATTTTATATAAATATACACTGAGAGAAAAAATTCGATTCAAAATCCTTTATTGGTAATTTTGGGATCGACTTTTTTATACCGTTCATTAACAAATTTAATAGAAAACATAATGTAATTTAATAATTTGGTACCGAATGGTTAGGTATCGATTTTCATTAAGATTTAGATTTACTATTGACACTGGAAGGTATCATTCTGGTTGTAATAATAATACAAAAAATGCTTAAATGGATGATTCTGTAGAAATAAAATAGTAAAAACAAATAAAAAATTATTTTCTTCTTTGTTGAAATACTAAAATTTTTGTCTTTTTAAGGCAAATTTAAGAATCAAATATTTGAGGCTAAAAGCAAAATAAAAAGGCTATATTTAGCCTGAAAAAAGCTAAACTGACAACACTGGTGATCACTAATTTTTGCCATCAAAATCTCAATTTTTCATATATAATGTCAGGAAAACTAAAATTATATTTAGGTTCTTAAATATTTTCTACCAAAATTTCGATGCTTCACATAAAATCATCAGGAAACTTAAATAGGTTCTAGTTTCTTAGATAACTCTCCAGTTAAGAAAATGACGTTCATTTATGATCAATTATATATTTCAGCAAAATTTTAAATAATTAAAAAAGAAAAGGATAATTTATAATCGATTATATTTTTCATAAAATTTATATATAAAATCAAAAGAGTACTAAAATTGGGTGTAATTTCTTAAATAACGCTCCAATTTAGAAAAGGACGTTAATCTGTAATCACTTATATTTTTCATCTAAATTCCGATTTTTCATGTAAAATCGCGATAAAACTAAAATTGACCTCAGTTTCTTTAATAAAACTTCAATTGAAAAAAGTTACGTTATTTTTTGATCAGTTATATTTTTCATAAAAATTTCGATAATTCATACAAAATCATAAGAAAATTTAAACTGGTTGTAGTTTCTTAAATGACGCTCCAATTAAGAAAAGGAGGTTAATCTGTGATCCAATTAAGAAAAGGAGGTTAATCTGCATCTTATATCAAAATTTTCATATAAAATCAAAGCAATATCAAAATTAGAAATAGTTTAGTTATTAATGCTTCCATTAAAAAAAGAGGTTAATCAGTGATCACCAGGATAACCAAATATATGCAAAATTATGTTTTTTTCCTGGGTTTCAGATAAACTAAATCGTTAGTTATTTGTTCATTTCAGACAATTTTAAGAATTTTGGCATCGATTTTTTACAGAATATTTTTGCATATTTTAGGCTTACCAGCATATTTTCATAGAAAATCATTATTTTTGTGTATATTTTAGCAATTTAAATGACACATTTTTGCATATTTTATATTTAAGATCGCTATTTTCCATATATTACACTAAAGAGCGTAATTTTGCATATTTTGCATCTAATAGAATTCTTTACATAATTTGACATTTTACTGTCACATATGGTTTTCAAATCCGATTGCCTAATAACTTTCATCCTATAAATTTGTTGAAATCTTGTAATTTCTTGAATATTTTTCATTTGAAAAAAAGTTTAGCTATTGCTGATAAAAATCAGCTTATTTTAATTACGAATAATTTAAAATTTAGCTAGAAAAAGTAATATTCTAAGAGCACATTTTTTAATATTAAGGGCATGTTTTCCGATTGTAAGAGCATTTTTTGTGCCCATAAAACATATTTTTATAGCATATTTTTGGTTGTGCTGGCGACCACCTATATTTTGTATTAAAATTTTTCTTTTCATATAAAACGTCGTTCAACGATTTCCCAAAAATTTTTTCTCACAGGAAAAATATATATATGCGTCAAACTAGAGCCCATATATAATAAAACTACTACAGGGATTCCACATTGATTCGATATAATATTAGTAATTATTTTATAATATTCTTAAAAATTACGCATCTTTTGAATCTTTGAAGTGCTTTTGAGAGGAAATTTGGCATCCTGGAGAAAAACTGGGTATATGGTTTTATTGTGGACCGTATCTGGTTTTATCCATATAACGGTTTTTTCACGTGCGAGAATGATTGCTGCAGACTGATATATATTTGAATATAAATAGTAAAAGGTAACATTTTCAAATGGATATTTTCTTAAATTTTTGTGCTGCAACCTTTAAATAAAAAATATTTTTATATTGCGGGGTTCATATATTTTATTTGACACCCCAAATGCGTTGATATAATATTCGTAAATATTATATATATATATTGTTTTATGTGTGTCTTTCGAAACTTATAAGTCCTTCTAAGAGGACGTCCTAGAATTTCACTAAGTATGGTATCTAGTTTCATACATACCCAGCAAAAACTTTGCTTCTTGGTAAGCTAGCAGGTATAATTGGAAACAAAAATAAACTACTTATTTTTTGACTTAATAACTATTTACTTTTTGTTCGAGTTGTCCACAAATTCATGTAGATTTTTTTACACTCTAGGGGTACTCAAAAATATGTACCTAAATGGTAATAAAAATTAAAAAATTTTGCCGTCACTGAAATTTGAACTTCGACCCAAATTAACCATTCGTTTTTAATGACCAACGTCTTGCTCAGTACACCATCTCGTACTTTATTTTCTAAGTGACGAAAATTTTTTTTAATATTAAATATTTTTTTAGACATTTTGTTAAAAAAAAAAAAAATAAAAACTAACAGCATCAGAATGAGGTTGAACCAAGAACCTTCTGGTTGTTAATCCAGCGCTCTAGGTAACTCATCCACGAGACTGTAATATTGCTATTGCAATATTGCTATTATACTATTGAGTACTTATTTATGTAAAACAGAGTAGGCAAATAATAATGACGCCTCATTACCAAGAAACTAATTTAATAAGTAGTTGCCATTACCGAAAACCAAAAAATTTTTAATGGGTATATTTATTTTGGCATGTGTCAACTGTCACACGTTGAAATCAGAGGAAAACTAAAATTAAGTAAAGCTCCAATTAGGAAAATAACATTGATTTTTTGATTCCTTATATATTACCAACATTTGTATATTTCATGAAAGATCAGAGGAATAAAATTGACTGCAGTTTAATAAGTGAACTATTTAACTATAAATTTTTAAGATTTTATTTTTCTTATAATTTTTTTTTACAAAAAAATTAGCCTCGTCGCTATAAAAATTTATTTGTAAAATTTAAGTATTTATTTTGTTGTTATTCGAAGAGAAAAAAATCTGTTTTTATTTTGCTAACTTGGCTTAAATGTAGGTCAGCAGTAACACATTTTAGAGAGATTGTTTAAATTGTTGCTGTTAAATTTTGAAAACAGATATATTATTTTTTTTGCTATTTCTGCCAAATCAACTGCTTTGTCAAGTACTTGTACTTGCTGACTTAAGTTCTTGGACTTGGCCATAAAAGGGGTTTTGTTTACAAAATACAAAAAGGGGGAAAACACTAGAAATTACACAGCAAAGCTAAGTAAGAAAAAAATAATATAAAAATAACCTCGTTAATGACAATTGAAAATAAAAATGATAAAAAAAATTTTACAAGTAATTAAAAACAAGTGTTAAGTTACAATATTTAAAATGAAATTTAAGAATTTTGATTATAACAATAATTTTTATTAAAATTTATTAAAGATAAAATTATATTTAATTTAAAACAAAAAAAGATTAACTAGAAAAATTCGGGTAATTTAACAATGTATTTTTTTATACTTCTTATATATTTTTTGTAAATTTATTTCTTTGTATCTTTGTTACAACGAAAAACCGTTGTATTTTTTTGTATGTATCTTAAAGATGTTTATTCTTGTCTTGTTGCAGTTGTTGTTATTTTAGTTGTCGATGTTGTTGCTATTATTATCTGGTTTTTAAAACCGCAAAACAAGTTCGAGTGACCTAAATACAGGTCAATACCAGGAAGATATCATAAACTATGATGAGCCTTCTTTCTCTTTTTCTTCTCATTTTGGTTTTTTCTTTTAGATTTTAGTTTAGCTTTTTTTTTGTTTCTTTATGTTAATTCTCAACCAGCGAATACGGTCAACTTTTTTTTATAAGTTGCAATATTTACTGCATGATTTTTTTTTCTCCGACATGAATTTAGTCAGTAACAACAGCAGCATCACACTCATCAATATTATCTTATAGATACTCGTACATACATCAAAGTTGTATATAAACATTTTAAAGTATTGGTTGATTATTTAGCTGGGATATATACTGGGTTTTACTTTATATATATATATATATATATATATATATATATATATAAATATATATAATTTCCTAAGCATGTTCTCTCTTTCCAGAACTTTCTGAAGCTCCCAGTGGAGCTAAATTTAAAATTTGGCTAAGGGAGCCAGATTTTGAAATTTCTATCAGGAGGCGGACATATCTATATACATAATTTTTTAAGCCTGGTTTCTCTTTCCAGAGCTTTCTGGAGCTTGCAGACAACGTAGAAAATTTTAATTATGCATACTTATAATACTATTCAGCTGACAAAAACTAAGGGAACCATATTTTGAAATTTCTACCAGGGAGCGGAGTTACCCGTATTTATATATAATTTCCTAAACATATTTTCTCTTTCCAGAGCCTTCTGAAGGTCTTAGAAAATAAAAATCGGCTCACTTATATAACTATTCATCCTACAAGTCCTAACAGAGCAGGATCTTCAAATTTCTATCAAGAAGTGGAGATAATCGGATTTATATATAATTTCTTAAGCATGTTTTCTATTTCCAGAGCTTTCTGAAACTCCTAGATAACGTAGAAAATTAAAATTTTTCTTACTTATAAAACTATTCACTCTACAAATAATAAGGGAGCGTAAAAACGCGGTTTTGGTTTAAAAAAGTTTAAATTTGCTATACTCATCGTTTGGTCTTGAATTTATGCCGATTAATTTTTTTTTAAATCTTCTTTCGTTTTCTTATTTGTACCTTTTAATACTTTAAGTATAATTCACAATTAACGGATTAAAATCTTTCAATTTCGATTAGGGAGAGGAAAAGCGTCAAAAATTGTTAATAAATTTTAAAGATTTTTTGATTTTTTGCGTATTTTTTTTTTATTACTTTATTGTAATTTTTTCTGTCATTGGCAGGCTTTTACACTAGCACTTATATTTATTTGCTTCTGCAAACATAAAATATATAGAAATCTTGTGGAAATGTGTTTAATATCCCTCAAAAGTCAAATTTTTCTTTAAATTATAATGAAATTAAATTATAAAGAAAAATATTAAATTTGAAATTTTTATTTTTAAAAATTTATAAAAAAAAAACATTTCCTGAGAAATTTTTGATATATGGACAATCTATTTCTGTGTATATTTCAAATATTCTGTTTCTAACTGAACTCCACAATTTCCTTTTCATTTAAAGGAAATGTAAGACAATCCTAAACAAATCCTTAATAATTCCTAAGAGTGCAATGACCACTACATTTCTTAAACAAACGAAAACCTAACTGTACTGCAACTGCAACACATATTCTGAAAAAAAAAAATAATTTAAGATTATAAATATTTACATTATGAAAACACTCATCATTCCCACATCTCACCTTAAAGAAACATCATTAGCATTTCCTGAAAATGCTCCCTAATGAACTTCCCCAATAACAAAAAAAAAAAAAAAAAAAAAATAGACAAACAAACTTTCTATCTTATAAATATCATCGATCGATCTCATTATGATCTTTATTCATTATCACTTTAACACATTGCGCAATCAAAACAAAAGTCATAGAAAAGAAAACTAAAAATTCCATTTCATTAAATAAAAAAGTGAATTTAAACAATTTTTTTTTTTGTTTTCTTTATAATATCTACTTACTTTAGTATCAAATTACCCACAAATTAATTTTTAAAGGTAAAACCGTCAATGCCAGCAGTTATATTTTATTTTTATTTTCGTGTTCGAGTTTTTTTAGAAGTTGAAAATGAATCTTGAATAAATAACACGTGCCTTGGAAATTTCATATGTTCTAGTTTGGTTACGGTCAATAAATATTGAAAAAATAAAATCATTCAATATTTTTGTGTGTTTTACGTTTGTCGATTTAAATATTTTTTGTCGAGAAACATTAATAGTTATGAATGAATTTATTTTCTTTTTTAGATTCTAGTGGGGAACAATGAATAATTAAGGATATCAAATTATTAACAAAAAAAAAACAAAGAAAATGTTTTTTGTAATGGGGAAAACACAAGGTGTTTTTTTTACATTTGGTAAAAAACTGAAATCTTGTTAACAATAGTTTCACCGTTTTTATTTTTCCTTTCAATAACTTCCGGTGGTTTACGAATTTGTACTCTACTTGTGTCTGAAAAATTTGCAAAAGAAACGTTAGAGATTTACTATTCAAAAACATATGTTTTTTTCAATGTTCTTCAAAGAGACTAGTAGATAATTTTAAGTATTTTGTTATAAGAAAATCTTAAGATTATGGTGGAGAATTTGTTATCAAATGTTTAATTAATAAATATAGATAATTTAATATAGTTGTGCTATCTGGCTAAACACCAGTTTCATTTCATTGATCGTATCTTATATGGTACCAGTGTTGCCAAATATCTTATATCAGGGCCTTGCTTTACGACCCATTTGACATGTTACAACTTGAGAACAACCCACCACAATTTTGGTGTAATAAATCAAGTGTATCCTTACTAAAATAACATGTTTCTCAAAAATACCTCTAAAAGAAATTTCAAATATTTTCTCAATTTGATATTAAGTTATTCTTAAGTTAAAAAATAAATTAGTAATAAATAAATAAAAAATAAAATGTGTATTTCACAATTTGATATCAATTGTTATTTCACATCAGGATAAATTTAAGAAAATATTAAAAATATTTGTTTTCAAATAATTGTAAATTTGAGATGAAAAATTTGTTTTTAAAAAATGGTTTAAAAAATTTGTATTCAAGGTCTTGACCCAAGGACGAATTACTATTAAGAAATTAAAGTGTTTTTACACAAAAGATGAGAAACGAAAATCGTTTGGCATTCATCTGAGACCGAACATTTTTTAAATCAGGCAATAATGTTAAAAGTTGTATGGGAATAAAATTCTTTATCTAATCTAAACTATTATTTAAAATCTTGCGAAGAACTTTATATTTTTTACTTACCTTTAAAATTTATTCAAATCGGAATTCGTAAGATTTGAAGAATTTTTTCACAAAATTTGTCATTAACTTTAAACCGATACCACGATGAGGAAGAGGAGAAAACGGTGGAGCATCTTTTATGCAACTGTACCACTTTCACTAAGATTGGGACTGCTATTTTTGGCAGTCCATTTGTGCATGTATTAACACATCTCTCCGATATTGACATCATATGGATCAATTCTTTTACATGAATCGGGCTGGTTCGATTCGAACGCTGTTATGGACACATGAATTAGCAACACACGTTCCCTCAGGGTTTCACAAACGAGACCAAATTGGACCCAAGTGAGCTGTCTCCTATTGATTAGACAACTGCCCGCTGAGTCTAACATAAACTTAAACCGAAATAAAATTCATTTTCACAGCAACGATTTCAGTTCAGTACTGTTATAAGTAGAAATGCATCCCGGTATTTCCTTTCACGGGATTACCAAAAAATTTGCAATTTTTCATGTCCCGCTTTTCCGGGAATTTCGTGCAAGATTCTCGGGAATTTTAAAAGCACTTAAATGAAAAAAAATGTGTTAACTTTAACAAAAAATTATATATATTAGAAATTGTATATTATGTTTACATGAACAACTGGAAACAAATTATAGTTAATTTCAATAATATTTTGTTTACGGTTATAATACTTTTGTTTATGTTTTACTATATTATAGTAAGACCTATTAAATATTTTAATATGGTTGACTAAAACATAATATTTTTACCAAAAACAAAGTAAGATAACCATGCAATTATATAAATGAAAACTGAAAAACGTTCAGTCTTTTATCCTTTATCATAAAGTTGGTAATACTACGAAGACAGTTTTGTTCCGCATATTTTCATGTTTCAGCCAGTGATGTCAGATGGAGGGAATTTTCCCTTTTTGAGGATATTTTTCAAAGAAATTTGAAGCGAAGGGAAAAAGGAGAAAAGTTTGAATTTTTGTCAGAATAAAGGGGAAAATATTTAATTTTTTTTTTCTCAAAATGCGACTAAAGTAAGAATAAAGAATGGAAAATGCAATAACATTCACATATTTATCATAGAAATTAGAAATTTTTGCATACAAAAATATTTCTTAGTGTTTCTATTATTCTCTTTTAAAATATTTTTAGTACGTTTTTTATCGAATTACAAACAAAAATTATACATTTAATAATTTTATTATTAAAAATAGGTATTTTAAGGAGGAGGGAAGTTTTTTTTTTTTTAAATAGGGGGAAAATTTTATATAAAGCGCAGGGATTTTTCGTAAATTGTATCTGACATCGCTGGTTTCATCTATCTAAATCGAAGAAATCGTTCTCTAGTTATGGTAAAATACACTTTTGTAATTGCCTTCTTAAGTGGAAAATATTAGACATTCCCATAAAAAAAACGGGACCTGGTAGGAAAAAAACTGAAAGCAGATTCGTATTTATCATGTCAAATTCCATCTTGTCCACCTATTCTTGTTCAGTGGAGGATTTTTCTGCCGACCAGTGTAATTAAATCAAATTGATCATATAATACGAATATTTTTTTATAACTTTAAATTTTTATTAAATAAAAAAAGAATCGAAAATAAGACTTTCAAAAATCTAATAAAATGTTTCTATTTCTTCTACTTTCAGCTAAACGTTTTATGGTAAGTTCTTTTAATGCATTCTTATTTTTGTATAAAATCTACCCAGAAGTGAAGTTTGCTATTTTACAATTCAAATTGAAGCAAACTTATCTAACGAATCATTCACATATAATGCGGTAATCAAGGTATGTCTGACCGGGTGTGGCAGTCTTCATATCTTGTCCACAGATTTTGATAATTTTCCATTATTGATTTAAAAAGCAGATTCACAGTAACAGAAACCTAGAGAAGTGTAGCATTAAAAGTACAAAAAGTTAAGCTTAATATAGACAACAAACAATTTTGAAACTAATTAAGATATTTAATATTTAATGTCTAGTTGGGTCTTCTCAAGCGACAGCTTCCATATTTAAAATTCATATAAATCTAGCATGAAGTTAATTTTTACACATAATAACTTTTTAAAACCTCCGTTAGTCGGTCAAGATGTTATGACTTGTAAATAAAATGTAAAATTTTGATTTAACAAAATTTTATTATGCATTAATACACATTGTGTTGCCTTATGTAGGAATATTTATTTCGTCGTGTTACAATTTACGGTCAATGTTCTAAGAAAGTGTTTCAATTTTAAGATTTCAACGTGGATACTTCAATTTATAACAATAATAAAATGGTAGTACACATGATTTTTATCACGTACGCAATTTGTCTGTTTTCTGTCGAGTTTCTTTTTATGAACACAAACTTTATTTAATTTTGAGTTACGCAAAAGTTGCTTTCATTAGTTGATGTTAAATTATTGCAAATTTTTTATTAATTACATGGTGGAATAATTAAAGTTAGTATTATAGAAAATGTCACTGATTATAAGGAAATTAGAAATTGTAGGAATAAAAGTGTCAAATACTTGGATAATGAAAATTACTTATTTGCCTTTTGATTAGGATTTTATTTACTATAAAGCTGAGTAGAAATTTTTGAATATACCCGGCAAAAAATTTGCTTTCCTGGTATGCTAGCAGGTATAATTGGAAACAAAAATAAAATCCTTATTTTTGCTTGAATAACTGGTTATTTTTGTTCGTGTTGTCCACTAATTCATGTAGTTATTTTTTGACTCTGAGGGTACTCTAAAATATGTACCTAAACGAACATAAAAATAAAAAAATGTTGCTGTCAGTGAGATTTGAACTTGGGCACAAATTAACCATTCGTTTTTTAAGACTAACATCTTAGTACACCATGTCGCACTTAATTTTCTAAGTGGCAAAACTTTTTTTTAATATAAAATATCTTTTTAGAAATTTTTTCTTAAAAAAAAATTAACTACATCAGAAAGGGAATAAACCAACAACCTTCTGGTTGTTAATCCAGTGCTCTAGCCAACTGATTCACGTGATTGCAATATTACTATGCTTTCAATAAATATCATAGAAGTTAGAATTTTTTACATATAAAAATTATTCTTAGTGTTCCTATTATTCTCGTTTAAAATATTTTTAGTGGGTTTTTTTATCGAATTTCAAACAAAAAATTGACGCCTTTATTGTACTATTGAATACTTATTTATGCAATATCGAGTTGGCAAATAATAATGACGCCTCATTACCAAGAAACTACTTTAATAAGTAGTTGGCATTACCGAGAACCAAAAAGTTTTTTCTGTGTACATATCTTTGGCTTAATATACACACAGAAAAAAATTGATTGGAAAATGATTACTGTTATTAAAATTCAGCAGAATAAACGCAAAATGTAATATACACAGTAAAATATTGGGACTTCAACAGATTTTCTTTTATTAAAAGAGAAGAAGTACGCATACAATGGTATAAGTAGAATATCGAAAAAAAAACGACTTTTTTGGGAAACCGATTTTCGGTTTAACCGAAAAATCTCTTTTTGGAAAAAAACCGGTTGTTCGGTTTTGGGCTCTTGAAAAAACCGGTTGTCCGGTTTTAGGCTCTTGACAAACCCGGCTAACCGGTTTTCAGTCATTTAAATTTTTAAATAAGAAAATATTATTTTTTGCAATTGGTTTAAACAAAAACATAAATTTATACGTAAAAGAAAAAGCTCTAACTCATGAAATTTAATTTATTAATCAAAAATTTGTTTGTATGGAATCACAGTTGTTTAGATTTCAGCATTCTGGAAGCGAAACCTGAAAAGCTCCAGGTCTTACAAGAAATGTCAGAATGGACTAAATAAAATACAGTAGTGATAACATGTAGTCCCAATAAAATTTATTTTTTTTCTTATAAATATGCTAAAGAGTCATTAGTAACTCCGTACAACAAAAATCTAAAATTTTTCTCACACATGATAAATATCATATACATATGAAAATGACTTAATATAATATAACTGCGTTTTCAGTTTTTCATTCCGTGTTCGATTTTCCTTTTTAAGGGATTTTATAGTTTGAAAGGATGAGCGAGGTTAATTTTTTTTATTATGCTACTAGCTAATTGCTATTATAGAGCGATATGGGTATCAAATGAAAGAGGAGAATTTTGACATAAAAGTTGCAAAAAATATTTAATACTTTAATATCCTTGAAAGTTTCCAATAAATAATTTCCAAAATAATATACTCGTATGTTAAAGATACTAATATACACTTTCAACTGCCAAAGTTTTATGGTTTTAACTTTATTACTTTAATACATAGAACGATTTGAAGATTATTGATAAGAACAAAAGTACAAATTTAATTTTCAGTTTATTGAGACTTCGAGCATGCATTGTATTTGAATTTTAAGTAATTCTTAATTTAAGTGTAGTATGACAACATTATTTGGAAGAAAATATATTTGAAAGCTCATAAGACGATAAGTTGAGTTTTCCTATTTATTTAATTTTTGAATTTTTAATCTGAGAAAGGATAGTAGGATATGATTTTTATATAATATATTAAATTTTGTTTTATGAATAATTAACTTGAAAAAAGGGTGCGGTCAGTCAAGCGCGACCCCGTAACATACTTTCGGTTGAGGTCTTTATATATAAACTATGAACATATTTGAACCGATCCTTGTTAAACTTTATATAGCCATTTATATACTTACATAAAACTTATCAATATAAAATTTAGCTCAATATAAATTTTTTGCGCTTAAAGTAATTTTCTGGAATGGATCTTATGTAGGAACTATGTTAAATTATGGACCAATCCTCTTGAAATTTGGTAGTACGATTTCCTTTAACAATGGGCTGTATTTATGATTTTTATATATATATTAATGATTTTGATGAACCAATGATGCATATCTTTGCATTCATCAGCCATTCGACAAGTGGCGAATTGAGATTAATTTTATTTTTTATACTTATTCAATTTTTTCATTTATTACCGAGGTTTTGATGATCTTTACTCTTTAAGAAATAACATTTTTCGATAAACGTCTATGCGCTATGTTAAAAAAGTCAAAATTATAAATATAAAATTTCTCTTTTATTTGTCCAATAATTTAAACGGAAATTAATTAAGGTTGCAATAACCTTGGTTTTTACATTTTGAAATGTGATAAATGTTATTTATGTAAAATTAATATTTGTGGGAGTTCTTTATAAACATAGATTTTTGTGTGTGAAATATTCTTCTTGGGACCATAAAAATGTGTACGTTATAAAAAAATTCGCTATAACCATGTTCGTTATAAGCTTATAAGCGTAAAATCAATGGAACCGAAGAATACTGTTCGCTATAGCGCTATTTCATTATAACCGGTGTTCGTTATAACCGTGTTCGACTATATTCTATTAAAGTGACATTCTGGAATTGGTGTTGTATGGGAGATAAATATAAAAAAAGCAGAAAACAGAATTGCATAAACAAATTATTTACATCTTAAGTTTTTAGGTTTTCATACATTTTTTCCTTCTAATGTAAAATTACGAAAAGTCAAGATATGACTTTTCTATATTAAAAGAGTGGAAGATCTATGTAATGCAAGGAAACTGCAAATGTAACGGTTATTATAGTGTTGTCACTCTTTTAATTTAATATTATTTCTATATGAAAAAATACGAGAATGATTTTAATTTCGATATCTTGAAAATCACATAGGAGAGTGGCAGCCTTCCAGATTTTCCAGCTATTATTTTAAATAAAAACGAGTTAATTAAATCATAGTTAGTAGCATTCTAAATAGTAAATTTCATTATACTCTATATCACATTATGCGTTTGTACTGATATTTGTAACAAACAAAAATATTGGCCTTGGACCCTTTTTAAATATACCAATCGATTCAGAGTCTATTTAACAATGTCCGTCAGGCTGGCTGAAATAGTTCAGGTCGCAATTTTCAAAATAATTTGATGAAATTTGGTACATATGATCACTTTGGCATGGCAACGAATGCTATTGAAATTGCCTATTTCACCTAGTCCTCATTCAAATGTCAACAACATTTGAAACAAACAAAGTTTTATGTATACAAAAATCACGTTGCCAAATTTTATGAGAATCAGTACATAATTGACCATTGCTCCCATATAAAATTCTACCAGAAAGTAATTTTTATGCCTACACATAATATTGTAAGGTATCATATGATTGGTCTTGACCAACTATTTATAGCTTTCTTGTCTTAAATTTACTGTTTCGGAAGTCGCTGTATGTATAATACAAAAGGTCTATACAAAATTTTTAAATCAATTCCTACAAATTTATTTTTTTAAGAAAATATAAAATATTATTAATTTTTAATCGTGTTGAGTAGTTTCTCAAATGTTCAACTCAAATCTATTAACGATAACTATAACTTTTAAAACGTGATTCCGGAAATCCCGAAATTTCGTAAATGTTGTCCTGTTTTCCCGTGAAATTGCATTCCCTAGTGTCAGGCATTAGCAAATATTTAATTGAGAATACTGCAAAAGCTATAAAGAAGAGTTTTTTCTTTCCACAATAGCAATGATTTATCTTTAAGTGCTTCCGAAGTCTGTAGTTTATTCTCAAAGACACGTCACCTTAAAGAAGAAACAGAACGATAATTTCAAATTGCTAAAACGAGACATTGACTTGGAAACGCCTCTCTCAAGATGCACATAGTTGAGAGATGTATATACAGGAGGATCGCACTTAATTCCTAATTCATCCATTTGCTTCAATAAAGACTTATTCATCCACGGGTATTTTGCCCTGGCCTGCTGAATTTTCCATTGTGACTGAATGAGCTCTTAGATTTTAAGTGATTCAGGAAAGTAAATTGTTTATTTGAGCCCGGTTGCTAATGAATATTTATGTGTATTTCACATGGATTCTTCTGCCTTCGATGGCCATTTGAGATTCTCGAACATTTTAATTTTACACAAAATCCAAAAGTATAAGAAAACTTCTTCGTACTACATTATCCTGTTGAAGAAAATTTTACCAGATCTTTGTTGTTTTTTAGAAATAATTCAATTAATTAATTTCTGGAGTGCAAACTTCTATGGAATTTTAAAAAATAATTTAAAGCTAATGAATTTCCTTCCTGTAAAGCACATAAATATTTCAAAAAAATTAATACGAAAAAGTAATTTTCATAATACCATAAATTAGGTTAGCATTAAAAGAAGACCAACAAAAATACAAGATCAAACAAAATCTGATATTAAGGTTGGCAAAAAAATAAACAAATCAAAATAAATCTTCTTAAATGACGCATGTTATTTGAAAGCCTTATTTTATGAACGAACGAACAAACGCACGGATTGAACGAAAACTGTGAAATGAACTTCAATATTTGTTGTGATTCGTTGCTGTTTTTTGTTGTTCTTAATAACGGTTAACCTACATTTTTTATTTGTTAGCTAAAGTAGTGGTAATAATCAGCAAAATATACACGCACATTGACAACACTCCAGAAGTGGTAAAAAAGTAGATAGTACTTACACATACATTCTTAATTTCACCTAAACGTATATACCCTGCAAACATTTTCTATCCAAATTTGAATCAAAGCGATACCTCATGTACTTAATAACAGTCAAATATGATATCACTTTCTTATCGAAGAAGAGTCACCTTTCAGGAAGAAATGTTTCGTAGTTCTAATACTTTTTAGATGACACTATTAAGTACATTCTTTGGAGTGTCGCAATAATATCATTGAGACGTGTAAAAAAAGTCCATCAAGAAAGTATCGAAATATAATCGCTTTTTATAATAAACATGTTTTTAATGCAGTTGAAATATTTCTAATAAATATTTTTAATTATAATTGAGTTAAATGCTTACCTTATATTCAAACACGCTATAATAACTCGCTAAAACTTTAAATATAAAATATTTAAAGACGAAAATCTTTGTTCTTTTTCTTTGCTCTGGAATGTAAACAGTCACCCAAGTCAAGTTTTTTAGATCAAAATTCGATACTATTTATTTATTTATTTAATAGCCAATGAAATTACAATTTCTTACAGGCTAGCATATATATTATTCTTAAAGTTATTTACAGTAAAATGTTTTCCATAATCATTCAATAACAAAGTCTTATTATTTAACTAAGTTAAAAATACTCCTCTTAATGCGGATTGGATTTACTGAGAAATCAATATATGGATAAAAACTGTTGAACTGATTGCATACACATCTCATGGGATCAAAGTTGGCATAATTGGTTCGAAAATATTTGATTTTTAAAGGAATGTTATTTCTACTTGGATGATTTGGGATTACGAATTCGATCTTACGAAGCAGGAACTCAGAATTAATTAAACCGTTTACTAATTTAATTACAAATGAAATATTCATATATTTTCTCCTACTTTCAATAAGCTGTAATCGACTTTGATATGATGGAAAATTAATATTAGGATTCCATGGAAGATTACGAAGACAAAGTAAGATAAATTGTTTCTGGACCGATTCAATTTTCTTTATATGAACTTCATATTGAGGATCCCAGAGCACGGAAGCATATTCCAGGATTGGTCTTACGAGAGATATGAATAATTGCTTGGAAACGTAAGGATCATTAATCTCTCTTCCCCAACGCTTGAGGAAACCTAGAGCTCCTTTTGCCTCATTAACAATTTTCATAACGTGGGAATTAAAGGATAGTTTACAATCAAGCAACACACCCAGATCAAGAAATTCCTCGACTAGATCAAGTTTATATTCATTTATTGTGTATATACAAAGTAATGAACTTCTTCTTTAGAACATCATGTGTTTACACTTTTTTAAATTCATATACATTAGATTCATCATACACCAATCATAAAGATTGCCAAGATCTGATTGAAGTGAGGAACATTGATAGGAATAGTTAAAGCTATGGAACAGCTTTACATCATCAGCATACATTAATATTCTCGAATTCTTAATGCAAGCTGGAAAATATTTATAAATATAAGGAATAATAAGGGGCCAAGATGACTACCTTGCGGAATACCGGATAAATCAGGAATGGTTTGCGATGTACATTTTCTATTTTTAAGATATGTGGAAATCCATTTAAGGAAAACAGGAGAAAATCCGAGTTTATTCAATTTGAACAATAGGAGATCGTTATTTACTTTATCGAAAGCTATACTGAAATCTGTTTATATTGTGTAAATAGGAATCAAATGCAGTTATAACTGAGGTTGTGGTAGTGGTTAGTAGTAGTGGAAAATCCTTTTCTAAATCCATGCTGGAATGGCGAAAGATAACAAACAATTTGATGCGAAAGTATTTCAGTAACTATCTTTTCGAAAAGTTTTGGAATAACACTTAATTTAGCAATACCTATATAATTGGAAATGTTGGATCCGTTGTTGGATTCCGGATTTAAAAAAAAGGTATAATAATGTGTTTTATTATTGCAAATTTGTGTATTTTCTACTTTTGAACATCCAAGAGTGCCAAAAAGGGCACTTTTCAGTAGATGGATTAAAAATATCTGTTCCTAATATTGACAAGGTACCCTGTAAACATTTGCAATTGCGGAAGTCTCTAAGAAGAGTCTTTCAGAAATTGAAATTCATCGCCAAACCAATTGCCAAGGTATCATTAAAATCATATTTCGTGGAGAAGAACTGTTCCTCGTGGAAGTGTCGCCCAGGCGACTATAAGAAGAGATGTCATAAAAGAGTCTTCTAGAAGTATCGAAAAAGACTTTTCTTGACGAGACCCATACGATTATTACAGTAGTGTTTTCATAGTCTCTTCTGAAAGATGATTTTGTAGTTTTACTATTTTTGTATTAAAGTAAAACTATTGATTAATTAATGTTAAAGGCCTTTTAACATTTTATAATTATTTTTATTTCACAATTAGATATGTATGTACATTACAAAATAAGCAATTCATATAAAAATTAATTTTGCATTTAATAATCAAATAAAATCCTCATTAGAAACTTCTAGTGAATTCTGGTATCTTTAAAAGAGGAAAAGAAAACTATAATATATATAAATTTTTAATTAAATTGTATTTCGATTACTTTTTGTGCAAAGAATAACGCAGGACACTTTTACGAGCAAAGTTTTGGACTTTTTTAACTATGCAAATACTTCTCTGTTTGATGGAGGTTGTCTTAAAATAAGTTTAAATTGTGAGAAAAATGCGATATTACTAAATAAAACTTTAAGAAGATTTACTTACTTATTTAAAATTTCCTTTGTTGATAATTTCCCAAATATGATTTTATTAACAATAAAAATACTTAATTATCGGGAACATTTTTCTTCTGATATTTAATTCCAACAAAAACTTTACTATAATTGGTATAATTGGAAACAAAAATAAACTACTTATTTTTTGCCTGAACAACTAGTTATTTTTGCTCGAGTTGTCCACAAATTCATGTAGTTATTTTTAGACTCTAGGAGTGCTCAAAAATATAATATATACGAAACGAAAATAAAAAGAAAAAAACAAAAATATTTTGCCGTCAGTAAGATTTGAACCTGGACAAAAATTAACCAGACATTTTTAACGACAAACGTCTTAATCAATACACCATCTCGCGCTGGATTAACAACCTTCTAGCCAATTGTTCCACGTGATTGCAATATTACTGTGCTATTATGCTATTGAATACTTATTTATGTAAACAAATAATAATGACACCTCCTTACCAAGAAACTACTTTAATAAGTAGTTGCCATTACCGAAAACCAAAAAGTTTTTAGTGGGTAAGTTAAATTATTTCTGTAATACATACTTGATTTTAATCTCTCCATTATGTTGTTTTGTTTTCATAAAAAAAAACAGACAATCCTTCCAACAGACGCTTAATGCGCAATAGTAATGTATTTTGTTTTTAATAAATTCAATTTACCATCTTATTATTTTCCAGAAGTGACTTTAAAGTATACTTTTGGTAGATGATAGGATGATAGTAATGTATTGCTTATAAGTAACGCCTGGACGATTAATGTGCAATAGCAATGTATTTTGTTTTGCTATTTTTCCAACAATCCTCTGGCAATCTTTTAGAAGCCTCTAAGAAGTGACTTCTGGAAGATTGGCAACAAATTTATCTTCCAAATGTTTAAAGGGTATCTGTGTATCTGTGAGTGAGCAAGCGCAAACACATAAACTTTATTATTAGTATTGTTATTGTTGGTGTTATTTGAAATGCGTCAGAATGTTCGTTTATACGCATTTACATAGTTGGTGACTGCAGTTTATATTCTTATTTCAGCTACATTTTAATTCTGGACTCTCAAATGTTTCTTCTGTCCCAAAAAATAACAACTACATACGTACATACATACGTACTTACATTAATAACTTGTTGGCGATGTTTTTTGTCTTTATAGCCAAAGGTGCGTTTTCTGACAAAACTTTCAGTGTTTTTTTTTTTTTTTTTTTGCATTTTTTGAACATTGTTGTTGTCTGTTTTTCTTTCTGGTTGTCGTGTTTTCTTTTATTTATTTAAGTGCATTTTAATTGTTTTTCTTTGGAATTTTATGCTTGACAAACATATTCACACACACATACATTCACACATAAACAGACACTTGATTATCACATTGTAATCGTGCTTTGTTTTAATAAACTACCGGGTTTTGGTTGTTGTTTTTAAGACTTTCAAGTCTTTAAATATGACAATTAAATATATATTTTTTTTGTAACCCGTTGAAGTCGTTGTTGCTGTAATTGTTGTCGGTGGGTCTCTCTTAAAAAGGAAAAAAAAAACAGAAAAAATATAAAATTTTAAAACTTACAAAAATGCATTACAGACATGAATGAATGAAAGTTAAGCCACCATGCACCAGCATGTCATGAATGCAAATAAATTGAAAATTTTATTGTGGAAATTTCTTTGCAAACATTTTCTGGGTCAGTAATTAGAGGTCGCGTTTGTTATGCTGGGGTTGTGTCATCTATGTAATTAGATGAGAGAAACTGTAGGAATGGTAGAAACCAATAAATATTGATTTGTTCAATGAGATGATCAGAAGATATTACGTATATATTTAGAACCGAAAATAAAAATTAATTACATTCTATGATATGGCCACAATCTAGAATCATCTAATTACTTTCACTAAAGTGACAGGTGGTATGATTTTCTTTACCAAATATAGATTTCTCAGAACATGTCAATTTGAATTTTACTATTGCAGATGGATAAATAAGTTTTAGAATTTCTATCATACCAATAGCTTAAAGAAGTATCCAAGGAATGCATTATAAATATATAAGCACGAACTATGCGATATGCTAGAATACGAGCTGATCATAAATATTTTTTAAAAAATGTTGAAAGTTTTTAAAATTTTTAATTTACTGTAAAGCTAACATATTATGAACTATTGCATAAAAATATTATAAAACTCCAACCAATGTAACTGTCCTAAAATATCCACTAAATTTAGTATATTTGAAATAAAAATTTTTTTGAAGAAAAGGATAGCACATTTTAAAGGATATTTTTTTATATTATAAATTTTGTGGAATGTAATTTATAACAATTTAGATGGAAAACTTTGCAATTTTATTTTTAGTCATAAATTTCATTCATTCAGATTTTTTGGAAAAAATTTAATAGAATGCGTATTTGTTGCTCCCTTATTTAAGGATATCTGCGGATGTAGCTAGGGAATAACTAAACGTTGTCTTTGCGCTAGACGTACCGGCGGGCGTAATTATATTAGAATCAAATTTATCCATTATAATAAAAATTCGTGTGGTGCTAGAGGAATAATACAAAATAATACACCATTCACCACAGATCATTATAAAATATGGTGTTCACATTAGTCCATCCCGCTGCTTTTCCGAAAAATTAACCTTTAATTCAAAAATCGTGGTTTAAATCAATTAAAGTATTTCGACTAATTTGTTAAGCCAAGAGCTTCAATGTTTCTATCCTTGTTCCTCTAAATGTCATAAACAGTGTTGCCAGTTTAGCCTTTTTAAGGCAAAATCTACTCTTTTTATTTTGCTTTTAACCTCAAAATTTTCATTTTAGCTTCTAACTTTTTTCTAGCCTTTTTTGATTCTTAAAATTGCCGCAAAAAAGCTAAAATTTTAATATTTCATAAAGAAGAAAATAATTTCTTATTTACTTCTACTAATTTTATTTTAACAGATTCATTCATTTAAGCATTTTTGTGTATTAATTTGTACAAAAAATCGATATTATTTATATTTAACAAAGATTTTCGCCTGCGGCGCCTCCAAGTCGAATATAATTTAACTCATTTTATGGACTTACTTAATCAGCTATTATAATTATTTTTTAATAAACTTCATTAACCATAGAAACTCTTTGAATAAAAAAATCTTACAAAAGCGAAAAATCAGCAAGAAATGTTGAAATGATTAATGAAAAAGGAATTATGATACAAAAATTACAAAAAATCAATTAAAAACATTAGATCATTTTTCACATGAAGTATAATCCAAATTTGTATGGGAATGTGGGCGAATATTCATTGGATTATTTTGTTGACAGCCGTTATATGTTTTATTCATAAATTTATTAGAATATCTTTAAAAAAGTTTCAAAAACTAATGAGAAAAAAAGAAACTTTTTTAATAAAACATATATTAGCTTTTTTGTTTGCATATAGCCTTTTCTGACTTTTTTTCTCACCTCCTGGCAACACTGGTCATAAATTTTTAATATAATTTAAGCTTATGTTATTATATAACAATAAATTTCAAATTCAAAGAGAATTTGCAAATGGATTTAGATCATCCCGCTGTGGCATACATAGCATGTCATGGTGTGCATTTTTGTTTATTTTGTAGTGAGTCCTCGACGAGGAATTGAAAAATATTATTCCAAAAATAAATGGAATTTTTCATACAATAAATGGTGAATAACTTCTAAACACTTGTTAAGCTGTGAATTATAATAGCTCCAGATTATTATACGCCTAAGGATCTCAATCGTATGTCTCGGTCGGTAGGGATTGTTTGCGAATCGTTAATATTTGTTACAATAATTGGGCATTTTTTTGTATTTAACAAACAAATTTGCATTAATACAATACAAAGTGGAATAAATAAAGTAACGATACATAATATAAATTTCGTTACGATTTTAAATCATTCGAAAGTATTGTTACGAAAATTAGTTTTAAATTTTCTAGTTTGTAACGTATTCGAATTTTCTAGATGTTACAGTTTTTGCTTAATTGAACAATGCGGGCTATTTAAAATAATCCAGACTTGTTGTGTCTATACATTAAGGCAGTAACTTTTTGAAATTGAAATCAACCTCCAAATGCTGCTTATTTTGTATTTTATTCTAATCAGATTCATTGTACACTATACAGGGACAAACATATCTAATTTTTACAACTCTAATTTTTCGTGCAGTACTGCAAAAGAATTTTGTTCCTTCCCAGCAAACACGATGATGACTTTAACATTTGATATCAAACGTGTTTCTCTAATTTGTTTTAAGTGCAGGTAGAGGTTTGAATTTTATGTTTGATTTCAAATTGAGAATCATTTGAGAAAAAAGCGTTTGAAAAACTGTACATTCTCAAATTGATATCAAATGCTATTATTGAATCATTCTCAAACCTAAAAATAACTTTAGAAATCTTTGAAAAATGGTATTTTCTTAATTTGATATCAAATTTTATTATCAAATCATTCTTAAAGATATTTAAAACAATATATTTAAAAAAAAGTATTTGAAATATATACAAATAAAGCTATGTTCACATTTGGCAAATATTTGACCAAAATTGAGTGACCACTAATTTTACAAAAAAAAAAAAAAAATTGTTGTTTGATCTTGCACATGTTTTGTAACAGAAAACAGCATCAAACAAGATTCTGTAAAATGTCAGCTATGACTAATGTTTCCCCTTTAAAAAGGAGAAATTTATTTAGTGTTTACGTCATCTTGGTCAAATATTTGACTCGTCTGAGCAACCTTAATAAAATTATTTAATAAAATATTTTCCAATTAATATATATATATATTGATAGGATAAAATTAAAAGTCTATACAAAAGAAAATTTTACAAAAAATTAAAAATGCAACTAACATATTTATGTTCCACACGTGTGGCCACAATCCATATTTGAAAAAAGTTTGAGAATTACATTTAACAATGATTTTATAATAATAGCATTTCTCAATTTGACAATTAATTCCCCGTTTTGTTGAAAAGCTACTATTTTCAAGTTATTTTCAAATAATTCTCAAACGTTTGACATTTGAGAAAGGACTTGATTTCAAATCACTTTCAAGTTGATATCAAACACTTGTGTTTGCTGGGTTATCTCAACGAGTTCTAATGCAAGAAAACAGAGTGTGTTCCAGTTTTTTTGATAACTTTTCGCAAGGTACACACTGTCTCAGTATATCTTGGAATTTTAGACTGCACCTTTTTACCATGGCCAGCTAGAAGGATTGAAGTGATGTACAAGTTAAGTAACAGAAGTCAGAAGTACAATACTTTCATATAGATGATGGAATTAATATACACTGCCTGCCACTTGAATAAGGAATCACATTTTTTTAACTTTAATTAAGTATATCTCCTAAACTAAAGTTCAGAAAAAATTAATTTTTTGCGCAACCGAATTTCAAAGTGTTGGCTTTAGTTTCCTGAAGAAATAAAAAATATACATATTTTGTTATACTAAAATTATGCATTTATTTAAAGACATGTATTTCTGTGGTACTATTTCATGTGTCACTTGAATAAGGAATTTTTTTAATATTAATCAGGAAGGCTACGATTTGAATTTCTTTCAATATAAACGACTAGAGAATTTTTAATTTGATAGTTTTTAAATAGTTTTTATTCAAAATGGGACGTGGTAAAGCTCTTAACAAATCTGAAAAAGAAAAAATTCTGATTTTGAAATCTCAGGGTCAGAATCTGGTCCAAATAGCCAAAAATATTAATAGAAGAAAAACAGTTGTGTACAATTATTTAAATAACGTAGAAAGATATGGAAAAGACATAAAAGGGCGAAAGAAAATGGCAACAACTCCAAAAGAAAGACGAAAAATTCTTAGAATTGCATCAAATTCTGCCATGTCGGTATCAAAAATACGTGAAAAAAGTGGAGTCAGTGCCAGTCTAAGAACAGTGCACCGTATTCTAAAGTCGTGCCCATACATAGTCCTACGAAAACTGCAAAAAAACCACCACTTAATGAAAAACGCAAATCACAACGTCTACAGTTTGCCAAAAATACATTGACATGGTCCGACAAATAGTTTAATGTTGTATTTTCCGATAAAAAAAAAGTTTAATATTGATGGTCCCGACGGGTATAACTATTACTTCCATGTACCTAAATAAGGAGAAATTATTTTTGAGCAGCAGACACAGCCGAGGGGGCTGGTTTTTGTATCCAACAAAATGTTTGCAACGACTTACAAAAACATTCTGGAGGAAGCATTTCCAAAATTTAATGATTTCTTGGACCCATAACTTGGACGTACCAACACGACAACGCTCCGATTCATACCACCAGAGCTGTAAAACAATGGATTAATCAACAAGGTGTTCAACTTTTGTATTCGCACCCATTTTCACCAGACCTGAATGCAATGGAAAATGTCTGGGGTTGGCTTGCAAGAAAAGTTTATGAAGGAGGAAAATAATTTGAGACGATAGAATCCTTAAAGGATGCAATAACGGAAGCATGGAGTTCAATTTCGCTAAATTACTTATAGTCATTGTACAAGTCGATGCCAAATCGCATTTTTGAGGTTATTTCTGAAAATGGTGGCAGTACTCATTACTAATTGAATGCTAGAAGCTAATAATTTTCATTTTTATAACCTAAAATTTAAGAATAAATTACATAAATTATTAATTATTCAAGTGACACACGAAAAAGTACCACAGAAATACATGTCTTTAAATAAATGCATAACTTTAGTGTAACGAAATATTTATATTTTTTATTTCTTCAGGAAACTAAAGCCAACACTTTGAAATTTGGTTGCACAAAAAATTATTTTTTTTTTTTTTTTTTTTTTTGAACTTTAGTTTAGGAGATATACTTAATTAAAGTTAAAAAATGTGATTCCTTATTCAAGTAGCAGTCAGTGTATTATAAAGAAAGATACACCAACTGAGTGTCTAACGCATTCGCTACCATCTGTCATAAACATGTCACAAAAAAAAAAAACGATTGTAAACAATTTCACACTACCTTAAATCCAAGCTTAGTTGGCAAACTCAATTAGGCAGAAAAAATGTGCACTCAATAAAAAGCTCATTAAAATATAAAACAATAACATTTTCCTCTATGAACTATAACATAGTCGGGTATTAATACAATTCATTCATTCATTTATTCCAACATTAATGCACCCGGTAGTAAAACTAGCAAATTTTATATTAATAAATTTCACTCTACATACTTACGTAGTTCATACTTACACACAAACATGCATACATGTTAATACTTATCCATACATACATATGTTATACATTTTATTTTTTTATATACACATTTTTATGTTTAACTTTATGATTGCTTTATCAAAATTAAATAAAAAAATATTTATAAAAAAAAATATTTACATATTTCATAAAAAAATTTTAATACTTAGTCTTAGTAGTGGTATTACTCTGTATGTATGTACATATATTTTTTTTTTTTTGCTTTACTTGGGAGCACGTGTAGACCGATAGAGTTCTTTGAACTTTTTGATGTAATACCATTACAAAGCAATACAAAATATTAAACAAAAACAAAAAAAAAAATGAAAAATAATAATAAAAAATTGAAATATATATCAAACCTATAAAAAAAGAATACAAAAAGCAAACAAACAGCTATAAAAATCAGTGTAATATAATTATATTAAGAGTAATGTTGTAAAAATTTTAAGGGATTTTATTTAAAACAATCTCTTAAGAAATATAAAAGAGTAAATATTACAATTGACATCATCATAATATAATTTAATTGCCTTGAGCTTTCTGTTATCTATAAATAAATGTGATAATTATAGAAAATTAAGGTGATTGTAAATATATATTTTAAAAATAATATTTTTTCTCTCTCTGCTGGTAGATATTTTTAAATGTAGCTGAGTGTTGGGTGTATTAATGAATTTGTTATTATAGTTGTAACTAGTGTATTAAAAAAACCGACATTTTCAGAAAACCGGTTTTCGAAATATTCAAAAAATGTTTTTTTTACCGGTTTCGAATACGGTTTTATTTACGTTAACCGGTTAAACGGTTTTTATTAAAAATCAAAATATTTTTTTTAAATTTATACTGAAGAAATTACGCTTATAATAAATGTCATTTGTAATGACAAGTAATATAAAAATAAAAGGTCATATCCCTCTTCTGCAACTAGAGAATTATGTTCATGAATTATGTTTTGTATACTTTTCTTACTTTATTTTGGGTGGGGGATTTAACGTCAAAACTAAAATATACTTTTACCTAGATTTTATTAATAAAAATTAGTTTAAATAAATTAAAAAAATAAACAATTCTCATTTCACAGAAAATAGTTTGTGCACAATTATAAGAATTTACTTTCATTGATTTTAGTTCATAATATTTAAGAATAATGTCTTAAACAAATTGTTTAACTTTTCATTTATATTTTCAATTCGTAAATGTCAGTTTGAAATTTTCTTTACAGAATTTTTGGTTTTTAATGATTTTTAGGCACATGTTGGGGGCAGAAGAACACAGCAGATGCGTTTTTTATTACAATGATGCATGTGCTATAGAATGGCAGCAAATTTAAGCAAATTTCTATTACATAATTTTTAACAGCTTTTTATTAGAAAATTGCCATTTAAATATATATATTATTAATATTTTCTTCCATAAGTATTTTTAATTAAAATTTGAATCAAATCTAAAAAACCTAAAAAATTCGCAAAATTATCATTAAATACAATTTAATAATATCTATGAACAAAATTTTATTTTTTATGAAAAAAGTTTGGGAAAAAAAGTTATGTTCGATTCATAATATTTATGAAAAAAATTTTCAAATATATAAATTTTTTTCTCTGTGTTCTTAGTACTTCTGGTGTTATTCAAATCACAAATAAGAAATTAAAAAAAAAACCTAAACAAAGCTTTATCGGATCGTAATGTAAATTTGAAATACTTTCAAATGATTGAGGACCTTATTCAGTGCAACAAGCGAATTGTTTCATATACTTTCAAACAATTTGATTGTTATATCATCCGGCCCTAAATAAGGGTCTCTGAGCAAATATAAAAAATGCTTTAGTAAAAAATTAGAAGAAAGAACATTTCATAAGAAAAAGTTTAACCGACAGCAAAAACAGGCCTTTCGAATAGTTCGAAAATAAAAATTATTACCGGTCGGTTTTTTTTATAAATCAAAAACCGATTAACCGGTTTCCGGTTTCGGCTTTAGAATACACTATTTGTAACAGATTGAATATATTTTAAGTGTCAATCTAATGTCATACTAATTGTTTGGAAAATAAATAAACATTTTTAGTTTTTTGATTTCTTTAATAAACTGCTGCCTGGTGAGTTGCAACCATAAATACTTAAGGTATTTACACTATGCTTATGAATTCGCGCATCTTTTAAGAGTGGATATAAACCTGATTCGTGTGCGTTTTAAATTTTTCGAAACGTTCTAAAACATGACCACTCATAAATGTGGGTGCAATTTGTGTAAAAAAATCAACGGAAAAAAACCAAATAATTAAAAAAGTGCACTTTCCTTTTTTCCTTTTAATTGTCCACGCACATTTATGACCGTTTTTTAGTTTGTTACCGCTACCATAAAAATCAAATAACCTTTTGTTTATTACTTTTTTTTTAATTCTGACAATCATAAAAAAAGTCATCAATGTTTTTTCCAAGGAATTTTTAGCATATCTCGAGCAAATTTTTGAAATTCATACCTTCACTTAATTGTGAATAAAAGCGAAACGCGTCCATCGATTTTCATGATCTATGTCTCATTTTGTTTAAAGGTTGTGTGACTTTACGTGAAAGTAATAGGACTTGACACTTTTTTTACCGTTTTGGATTTTTTATGAATTAAAAATAAAAAAATTCAATTTCTTAGGCAAAAAATAGTTTTCTTTTTCATACATTTATTTATAACTGCGAAACTGTTGCTTATATAGCGAAAAGTTGTATGAACAGATTAAAGGAATTGTAATTCCTAATTTTTTTTAAATTTGTTTCAGCAAAATCGGACTGGTGGTTCTCGAGTTATGTCAAAAAAAAAAGACCAAAGGTCACAATTTCCCCTATATGATAGTTACTAACTTCAAATCGATATATCTCGATTCCTAGACGTGACCCAGCGAAACGCCGGGACACGTATAACTTCTTTTTTACCGATATAACTTTTCCCGGTAGTTTGAACCCTTCCCGATCACTGACCCCTACCATTTGTCGCACAGTGTTATCGTTCAAATGAATTGCTTTACAGTATCCAATATTTTTGGTTTTGTTTTGTAAAATTAAATATGTTGAACAAAAATCTGCTTTCAGTTTTTTTCTATCAGTTTTTATGGTCATGAGTATATTTTACCATAACTTGAGAACGTTTTGTCCGATTTAGACATGTGAACAGACAGACAAAAATTGTTTTCAAGACATCTTATTATTATTATTAGTATTTATCTGCCCAACAGTTTGAGAGTTATTCAGAAATTATGAAAATGATGATTTTTTTTCCTTAAAAGTTCTTTTTAGAAATGAAATCGTTAAAAAAATTTCTGTTTTTATACTAAGAATAATTACTTAGTAGTACTGTGTATAAAATGAACCATGTGTCATCAAAATTGATTCACAAATGGTGTTCTTATCTCAAGAAGTACCGCGACGATTTTTTCGGGAATTTTCCCGATTTTTCACTTCTTGATTCCTGGGATTTTTTGTCGAGAATCCTAGAAATTAAAACTACCACAAATGTGCGTTTTTATAATTTTTTACAATCAAATATTCTATAGAAAACGTTGATTGATCATAATCTGTTCCTAATTCAGTGTAATTAATTCTAAAGAGAAAAAATAAGTTCCGAGCAAAAAAATACTGAAATGGCAAAACTACTTAAATATTTAAAAATTCTCTACTTGCTATTAGAATACAAAACTTAGAAAACCTGGCCAGTGTTAGATGAATGCAAGTCACCCTAAACCCTAGTTATATTTGCATTGAAAAACTAGTGCCTTGAAATGATTTCTCTTAAGTTTTGAGGTATAATTCCCTTTTGATTATGTATTTCCAAATTTTGGGAGATTTTCACTTTCATAAGAATTTTTTAATAATATTCATAAATTAAAATTTGTTACTTTTGATTTTGAGAATAAAGCGCTTCAGGCGAAAATTTTGGTTATGTATAATTAACTTCTATTTTTTTGTGTACAAAAAAATGCTTAAATACATGATTATGATAAAATAAAATTAGTAATATCAAATTAAGAATTATTTTCTTCGCTGTTCAAAAATTAACATTTCATAAGGCATTTTAAAAAATCAAAAAAGGCTAGAGAAAAAAGCTAGGTGCTAAAAAGAAAATTTTGAGATTAAACTAAACTGGCAACACTGCTGACAATAATCCTTTTCTTGTGTAGCTTTGTTGATTCCTTTTTTTACTATTTTTATGATTTGTATACACAGAAAAAAAATATGACTAAAAATTTTTTTAACAAATTATTATTTGGTTTAAAATTATTAAAATAATTATTTAATTTTAATATTTTATTTTATTGGTTATAAATAATTTCAAAATCAATGTAAAAAACAAAAACAATTTCCCGTATTTTAACAATTTCAGAAAAAAGTTAATTTATTTACACAAATTATGAAACAAATATATATATATATATATATATATATATATATATATATATATATATATATAATCCAACATTTGAAAGCTTTTAGAGGTGATATCAATTTTCGTACAGATTTTTTTAATATTTATAATAAATTTATATTTATATATGTATCTTCTAGATGATCTTAGGTGTCCATTGTTCGTTCGTACGGGTGGTTCAGCGGCTCTCTTTATAATAAACAAGTGCGTTAATAATCATACTTCTGACTTTTAGCTCTCATAAGGATGTGTTTAGCTAATGCTAGATATCTTTCTTGCCTTTGACAATCTTCGAGACCATTTACATGTAATTGCCTATTGTTAAAAACGAAGATATCTATAGCGGTCTGAACAAACAACGACAAAAGCAACATTATGTTCTTTTGGTTTATACATGTATGTATTTATCAATAGTCTTACTTTAGTAAGTTAGTTTGTCTTATTTTACATGAACATTTATTTTCTTTTCAAGTATTCAATAACGAATTTACATACATTTTACATGTTAAAGAAAATGCAATAATTATAAAAAGCAATAATTTTGTAATATTGCTTTTAAAAAAATCTTACTAAACATTTTATGAAATCAATAATAAATATTGTTTGAAAAGCTACTAAAAAATAAATATTATTTTTATTGATTTTTTAAAAATAGTTTTTTGAATTTTATGAGTATTTTCAAATATTCAAATTTATAAATAGTAAAAATATTTTAATAAGAAAAAAATTAAAATTTTTCAATAAAACATTTACGACTTTGAATGTTTGGTTTTCTAATTCAGTGATAGGTCCGATTTTAGTAAAAATAATTATAATTGGTTTTATAAATTTAATAATGGAATATGAAATTTAATTTTTTCTGTGTACAACTACATATAATTCATTTCTTTCATAATTGTTTAATATACTATAAAAACACATTTAAAAACATATGTATGTATGTATGTATGTAGTTACACTGCCTGCCACTTGAATAAGGAATCACATTTTTTTAACTTTAATTAAGTATATCTCCTAAACTAAAGTTCAGAAAAAAATAATTTTTTGCGCAACCAAATTTCAAACGCTTTAGTTTCCTGAAGAAATAAAAAATATACATATTTTAAAAAAATATATAATGAAGAAATAAAAAATATACATATTTTGTTATACTAAAATTATGCATTTATTTAAAGACATGTATTTCTGTGGTACTTTTTCGTGTGTCATTTGAATAACAAATATTTTAAAACTAAGAAAACTGTAATTTATTTTTAAATTTTAGATTATAAAAATGAAAGTTATTATCTTCCAGCATTCAATTAGTAATAAGTATTGACATTGTTGATTAATCCATTGTTTTACTTCTCTGGCGGTCGTGTTGGTACGTCCAAGGTATGGGTCTAAAGCAATCATTAAATTTTGGAAATGCTTCCTCCAGAATATTTTTGTAAGTCGTTGCAGTCATTTTGTTGGATACAAAAACCAATTCTATGGTACTATAATACGAAATGGAACCCCATACCATTATTCTGCCCTCTCGGCTGTGTATGCGAATCAAAAATAATTCCTCCTTATTTAGGTCATGGAAGTAATAGTTATACCCATCGGGACCATTAATATTAAATTTTTTTCATCGGAAAATACAACTTTAAACCATTTGTCGAACCATGTCATTGTATTTTTGGCAAACTGTGATTTGCGTTTTTCATTAAGTGGTGTTTTTTTTTACAGTTTTCGTAGGACTATGTATGGGCACGACTTTAAAATACGGTGCACTGTTCCTAGACTGCCACTGACTCCACTTTTTTCACGTATTTTTGATACCGACATGGCAGAATTTGATGCAATTCTAAGAACGTTTCTTCTTTCTTTTGGAGTTGTTGCCATTTTCTTTCGCCCTTTCATATTTTTCCTTATCTTTCTACGTTATTTAAATAATTATATACGACTAGCTTTCCTCTACTAATGTTTTTGACTATTTGGACCGGATTCTGACCCTGAGATTTCAAAATCAGAATTTTTTCTTCTTCAGATTTATTAAGAGCCTTACCACGTCCCATTTTGAATAAAACCTATATAAAAACTATAAAATTAAAAATTCTCTAGCTGTTTATATTGAAAGAAATTCAAATCATAGCCTTCCTGATTAATAATAAAAGAATTCCTTATTCAAGTGACACATAAAATAGTACCACAGAAATACATGTCTTTAAATAAATGCATAATTTTAGTATAACAAAATATGTATATTTTTTATTTCTTCAGGAAACTAAAGCCAACACTTTGAAATTTGGTTGCGCAAAAAATTATTTTTTCTGAACTTTAGTTTAGGAGATATACTTAATTAAAGTTAAAAAAATGTGATTCCTTATTCAAGTGGCAGGCAGTGTATGTATGTTTGTATGTATATCTATATATATGAAAAAATAATAAAAAAGAATTTATTTGGGCAAGTCTAATAAAGATATATGTATTTTGTTTATGACTCCAATCGAATCAGTTTTTCGAAGCAGTTCCTATCATCATATTATTTGGAAATCCCAATCGAATTACAAAATAGTACTTGGAACCGACCAAATTCGATTGGCTAAAAATTCTGTTGCCACAACAAATATATTTTCTCTTTGTAAAATTTATTATAAAATAAACTCACAAAGCATAAAAAAATAAAAATTATAAAAAAAGTCTGTTCGAATATTTTTTAAAATTTTATCCCGGAACAATTTATATTTCTTTTTTTTTATAAACATTATAATTTGTATAAATCAGAAAAAGTGCATTTTTAAGTGGTAATATTATTTTTAAATTATTGTGTTTAAAGAGAACATATTGTTCTGCTATATTTAATTTAAATTATTGAAATCTGAAATTTTAACTTTGCGATTTTGAAAAAAATTAAAATGGAAATATTCAAATGGTTCCATAGGGTATGAGCATGCCGAATATTAACAAAATCTGAAGACCTAAGGACAAATTTTGGGTGTTCTTTCATAGAATGTATGTAATACAATTTGTTAGTTTTTAAGTTTTCATTGAAATTTTTGGAATGAAGTGATCGATAAAAACAGTTGGAAGCAGTTGATTTACTAATTCTTATAATGAAGTACAATTAAAATTAAATTACAAATAATTTTTTTATCCAAAAATTGTCAAAGAAATTTAAAATTCTCCAATTTTTGGATAATTATACCGAAATCGGCAACACTGCTTCCGCATTTATTTTCTTATTTCTTGTAGAAATTAATAAATCCTTTCCAATTACTTTTATAAATACCTATGTAAATGTGTTTGTTGAATAAAAAACGTACTACTGTCGTATTCAATATATATCAAACTCAAAATGTTTAGTCGTCAAACATATTGCAGGTAAATTATATCGTCTAAGGTCTCCTATACATATACACATGAAGGAATTATCAGGACTTAAGAGGAAGGTATTAAAAGCGAATTGAAAGTTAGTATTATTGCCGTTGCAACTATATCTAAGTATAACCTCAACGTTGAAAATGCTAGGTTCTCTAACCTTCCCCAAATGACTGGTGCTGTAAATTATATCAGTGCAGGGCGGGCACCTTGATTAGATTTCAAGGAAACACAAGTAGAATAGGCATTATGAATGCTGATGAAGTGTGAAAATACTTATTTAATTCTGCTGGTGTAATTATAGTTCACAACATTTACTTTGATACCTTCAAATTATATAAATATATATATGATTGTGTTTGTTCAAAGTTTTACGGATTCACAGTCTAAACTCTTACGATATTTAGGTTTTATAATAAATGCCTCCTAATAGAAGCGGCCAGACTTCATTATAAAACCTTTGACTCTTTGGTACATTTTGAGTTTAGAATATGTTCATAATTTTAGGCACGTTTTGAACGTTTTGAACCACTCTTATCTATATACTTAATACATTTACGTTCATCATTCAACTCTGAGAGAACATTTTTATGGGATCTAACCAAAAAAGGACCATTTTAAAGCAACTCATTAAAATACCAAAACTTTTGTAAATTTACTACAAATAATTAATATATAATTTTCTTTAAAATTTATGAACGAAATCCTACTTATTTCAATAAATTCTCAACATTCTTATAATCATTATTTCCCAGTATGTTGGTACAAATATCGATGATTATTATGATTTTGGTCAACTTGTAGCTGTTTGTTGTTACACTGATGACCAGTGATGCCAACTTTTGCGACCGTAAACGCGCAGAAACGACTGTAAATAGTGGTAAAAAGGGCTAAATTAAAAAAACACAACGGTTTTGTGTACAATCAAGACAGATTTTGTGAAAAGGTACAAAAAATAAAATAAAAAAATGAATAAATATTTTTATCACGAAACAATATTTCGGCATCTACATCCCAAAATATCCAAAATCTCCAAAATTTGCCAACTTCATTTTATTTGTTGAAAACAGTTTTCCAAAAATTTAATTTCTTTACAATTTGATTGTAAAATAAGATTTGTAAAAATTTCTTCAAAAATTGGGATTAGACTTTTGATGTTGTTCGAATAAAAATATTTTGAGAACTTAATACAATAATCAAGAAGTGAAATATTAGGCTTGTTTCCGTACTTTTTGGGTAAAATGCGGTAAAATGATAAAAAGCCCAATATTCTCCCAAAAAAATACAATAACGTACAAAAGCACGGGAACATAAAAATTGTTTACCCAAAAATAAAATATCAAACTCTTTTAAAATTTCGTATGCAATTTTTCAGCATATTTTAATGTTTTTAATTTTCTTTAATGAAACTTTCCTGATAGTAACAAAATCAAATAATTTTTCATTCATTGTGGTTCAAAGTTTTTATTGTATATTTTTATTTTTTAATTATTTGACAATTTACTTAATCTAACCGAAGTAATATTCTAAGCTGTTTCGTGCAAGAAGAAGAACATTATTCTCTCAAAATGGCTCTCATATGCCCAATTTTCGAGTACGGGAACTATTTTCGGCAACATTGGGATCCCGCGTGCTCCCAATTTAGAGTACGGGAACAAAGCTATTATTTCAATTGTCAAAAAAAAAAAAATAATAATAATAATTAAATTAATAAATAATAAAAACATTAAAAACTGAGCAAAATCAATATTACCTCCTTAAAAAAAAAAAAAAAATACTCAAACAAAAAGCCATCGTAATATGCAAAAAATTCTACCATATTTACAAAAAAAGTTAAAGGGCGCTTAAAGGGCTAAACGAAAATTGTTAAAAGAGATAGATTTCCACGTGTTTTAGTTTCGGGCTAAAAAAAGTATTTTTCGCATTTTAGACAACTAAAAGCAGGCTAAATTTAGCCCGAAAAGGACTAAGTTGGCATCACTGCTGGAGACAACAACAATGACGAGTTTTGCTAAAGTTGTAAATAAAAATTTACAAAATACAACAAATATTCTGTATTCCTTTTTCACTACCCACTCTCAATAACAATCTTTGTTTTATTAATATTTTTGCTGTATGTTGGATGGATGTTGCTAACGATGATGATATTGGTTAGTTAGCTGGTTGGTTCGTTTGTTTGCCTGGTTCATTTGTAACCAGTTGTCAATGTTATTCCTATGGTTGTTGTCTTTAATACTTTGTTTAATTTCATTTTTCATTTGTATATATATACATATATATATATATATATATATATATATATATATATATATATATATATAACATCGACGGCAAAAAAAACTTTGCGGCGTAATTTTTTTTTTAATTTTTTCATCATCATAGTTGTCATCATCATTAGCTTTGTAATAATCATCTTGGTCTTTTTAAGTTTTCTTCTTTTACTTTACTTTTTCCATTACTAACAACTATGTTGATTGTTGTTGTCGTAGTTGTTGCTGCTGCTGTTGTGTTACCATCCATGGAAGAAGTTCATTCAACCTCGCCCCAGTGAACTTAGCTGAGGTTATTTTTACACTATACCCCTGTGTGAGAAAGACCCCTTGCCTTTGCTAACGTTTTTATCTAAAAAACAAAATACTTTTTTACACCATTTCAACTTGTAAATGAGGAAAATTCATTTCATCACCATGAATGTATAATTTTATTTATAGATATAAAATTTGAAGCCACTTTTAAATTGTCAAACAAGTCGAATTTATTCCCTTTTGTTTTTGACAAAAGGATTTGTATCTTCTTATTGCTTGTCTTTGAACAAAAAGTTAAAAAGTTTCAATCAATCACTCAACTGGGAACCAGTGTAATAGACAACATCAACTATTTTACTCTAAGAAGAAAAAAAAAACTTTTAAGAGAATAAAAAATGAAAAAAATAGTAAATAACTTTGGAACACCAAGTCAGCTTTTTATATGTATCGAGCAGACTAGCAGGCAAACCAGTCAGCTAGCAGCAGCAACAGCATCATTATGTTCCTGGCAGTCATTCAGTTCACATGATACATTCTCGCAATACTACGTTGACGCCGTACATGTGCATATGAGTACGATCCTTGGTTTGGTTTATTGTATTTCTTCTTTAGGTGGTAACCAAAACCAAACTAAACAGATACATTTACACAAAACTCTATAGAGCTCCTCATATCTCTGTATCTGGACATGTTTCTTGCTAGGTTTAGTAGTATTTAGCTTATTTTAGTTTTATTTTATTTTTTTATTCTTTAGTAAATATTTATTTGTATGTTTTGGTAAATCGTGTTTTTATTTAAACATTTTTTTATCTTTGGTATGTGCATCTTTAGAATTTGATTTTTGTTGTTGTTGGTGTTGTAATATTAGGGAACATGTTGGATATTTGTCTATTTTTAAATGGGCTATAATTAGAGATCTACACGGGAAATCCCGGGAATTCCTCAAAAGTTTCAGTCCCATAATCCCGAGAAATCATGCGGGAATTCCCGGGATTTCATGTGTATGCAAAATATTTATATTTTGTGACTCATATAATGTTATTTTAGTACATTTAGTTCATTTGCTTTTATTTATTTTATTTAATTTTGTTAGCTTCCTAGTCTTTCATACTTTTTTGTTAAATATAAGGAAAATAACATAATTCTAATTATAGGAATATTTTAAATAGGAAAAATTAGATTCTGCAAATTTTTTCATTGTGGTCAAAAGCACTAGTAAGAAATAAAAAAAGGACTATTATGAGAAACAAAAAAAATTCTTATGAAAGCAAATACATTTTTTTTTCTGCAGATACTCAAATAATCTATGGGGAGGAGGATAAATAAAGTACTGAGTTTGCGTAAAAGATTTAAACTTTTCCAAGAATATATTATGCAATCCACTGTCAAATCGACAATAAGTGTTACACATACACAAGCTGTTATAGGGAACAAGTTCCTTACTTATATCAGAGCACATTCCATTGTAGTTCAGTAAAACATAACCTTTATAAATCAATTGAATAGATACCCTGCTTTTACTTCTGAATACCTTCTCTCGTACGCGATCGAAATTACGAATTCCATTCTACTAGCGCCGAACAGATACAAAAACAGGGCAATTTTCGATAGTAAAGTTGTTTATGGTCCTTTGAACCGGATGTCGGCTTATCACACTTTTGTAACCACATCCACAACCACAACCGAAATGGATAAGTCTCTACAAATACTGATGAAAATGACTATTCTTTGTTCGTTTTGATATGAAATTACTCTACATGGAATATTGGAACATGGAAGTGTGGGGTAAAAGGAACAGATTTTTTGTTTTACGCCGATTTTTGGGATTTTTTTTAAATTTGTCCTTTGTTAAATTAAATTTGAGCTCGTTCGATTGGAGTTTATATTTATAAGAAAATCATATAGTGAAATCGCTGGAAAAGCTCGATATATGCCAAGGGAATTTATTACCGACACCAAAATAAACTTTTGGTAAGAATGTGACAGTTTCCATCACATGCCTTGGAAATACCCAAAGATATCCCTCTATTTTACCAACACAGAGGTAGATTTAGGTACCAGAAGAATGGAATATATATTTGCTGTGCCTAATATATAACAAGGAGCATCTCAAAGCTACATCGGGTTCGAAGGACAATTTTTTGTTTCTGTTTGACGACAACAAAGAAGCGCTTTTTAAACTATTATTTGCCAAAACGGTATCTTTTATACTCTACTTAACAGTTTGCGCGCAGCGAACTATCAATAACAGAATGGAAGAAATGTGTACACATATTTTGAGGCCCTACACTCTTTATCAGCATTTCTGATCACCTTTCCACTTATATTTATTTGAAACCTAAACACTAAAAAGTATAAATATTCTAGGTCTTTTCTTATTAAATATGACTAAAACCATAATTTAATACGGGAAATCCATTTACAGAAGTTCAGAAATATAATAAGTAATTATACTCTGCTACAGTGACAAAACGCTCAAACATACGTTAGAGTCCTTCTTGAGAATATTATAAATCCTTTATAAAATTTCAGAATACCTCAAAATTTTGAGCTATGATCAAAAAAACTGTTTTTGGGTAATATTCTGTTTAAAAGTGTTCACAATTCTGTGATTATTTTGCTCATTTTTTCTTTTTAAACTTTTTTTTTAGGCTTCTTTTCGGTCAAATATTAATGGCAAATTTTTGAACAACATTAAAAAAAAATAACGTTTTTCCACAATGTTCGAGTTTAACTACAAATTTTTTATACTTTTTTATACAGAACGATGAAATAATTATTAAAAAGTTTTTTCTGTAAACATAACAAGGTTTAGTTTTTAAAATTTATACAAAACTTTAAAACTTATTCGATTTTTTTTAATAATTTACTATAACTTTTCATAACTTTATTATTTTCCCTCCAAAAAAAATTTTAATGACGTTTTGAATTGTTAGCGACTTTAAAGTTTGATAAATCGTTTTATTATAATCAACATAGCATTTAATATTTTGTATGCAAATATTTTGAGTATTAAAAAAAGAAATTTAAATTTAAATTTTGAAAAAGAAAACAAATTTAAAATTGATGAATAAATCATTAATTATTTGGAAAAAATATGAGAAAAGATAATATAATTAAAAAGTTATGTTCTTTCGCCTTCAAAAAGCAATTTAAAAATCTGCTACAAAATCTTTATTCACACATGAAAAAATAAAAAAATCCTTTTCACACATGAAAAAATCAACATATGCATATAACTAGAGACCATACGTAATAAAACTGCGTACTCAGTTTTCCTGCAAAACGTTAAATTTGATTAAAAGGTCTTGAAAGTTTAGAAGGATATACTTTAAAAAAAAAAAAAAATTATAAAATATTTACGAATATTATATCAACCTAGTATGGGTACAATATAACTATATTTTTTATTTAAATGTTGCAGCACAAAATTCTAAGGAATTATCTTTTCGAAAATGTTACATTTTACTATTTTTTTTTTTTACACTCTCACACATTAAAAGATCGTTATTTGAATAAAACTAGAGCCGATCCACGGACTAAAAAATTTCGAAAGATGAGCAATTTTTAAGAATATAAGATTTTATCAACCCAATATGGATGTCAAATGAAAGCTACGAATCACTGTAACAGAACAATATATTTAGTTAAATATTGCAGTAGAAAAAAATTTAAAATTTAACATTTTAATGATATATTTATTAGTTAGTTATATACTTTATATAAAGGATATTTTCTTAACGTTTTATTCTGCTAAATTTAAATAAAACTTTTGATTTATTGCAGGAATTCTCAGATGATATAATTATACCCTTCACCATAGGTGTTAATGGTATATAGAAGTTTGCAATTCCATTTGTAGTTTCCACAATTTTCATCCTTGAGTTTAATATTCTGTTGCAGTGATATATATATATATATATACTGCAACAGAATATTCGGAAATCCATTCGAGAATTAAAATTCAGCAAGATCGGTTCATAAATGGCGGAGATATGTCAAAAAAAACTTTTTTTTTTAACTGGTTTTCGATTTTCTGAAGCCTTATATAAGCTAGTGACTTCGTTTTTGCAGATTTGGAAATGTTTTTCTGAATTTTTTCGCTGAAGAAATGAACAATATCGGTCCAACAATAACCGATATATCGGGCATTTTTGACGTTTTAAAGCCCTTCCTTAAGCTACGGATTTCGTTTTTATTCGATCGGTCATAAATATTTTACTACAATTTCAATTTTTTGAATTAACCATATCGGTCCATAAACAACCGAGTTATAGGCAAAAATAGGAAAAAAATTATTCAAAATATGCACACAAATATAAAAACATTGCAATGACTTTCAGTGTTATTGTTTTTTTGTGTAAGCAAGTAGTAGTTGTTGATTGTATAAACATACACATAATCATTTTTTATGTATGTTTGGACGTCGTTTAGGATGTATCTACATACAAACATATGTATATAAATTTATGTATATAAATTTAGTACTCATCAGGAGGTGAGAAAAAAAGGGGCTAAAATCAGGAAATTGCCCTAAATAAATATTAATATATATGTATACATACATACATATATATATATATATATATATATATATAGGGTTTATCATTTAATATGAGAAGCTAAGTTCAGTGAGTAATCGGGGTGGAGTGAATTGGTAAGGGGGAGGTCGATTTTGGGGACATTTAAAAAAGAAATATATTTAATGTCAAGGTGAGATGATTCTCTATTGGTAGGGAAACATTTGGCCCAACATCTACCAAAAATAAATTTCCATTTGTGCGTATCAGGGAGTTTTCTACTAAACTGCTTCGGGCCTCTGCATTTTCCTTTTTATTTTTCTCTTAGGCTGATATGATTTTTTTTTTTGTAGGTGGACAAATTCCCCAGGCCTGTTGGCAAGAACTACCCCCATTCGGCGAGCTTTAGCCCGGCACACGCCAGCATATCAGGGCCGCCAACAGTCTGGCCACACCATCAGTGGTTGTGTAGAAACAACCAGCTGTTTTTTTTTAGTCCCGTCCATTCGCTACAAAAATGGAAATTGCCCTAAATAAATATTAATATATATGTTTTTTTTGTTCTCGTTTTGAAATGATTTGTCATTTCTGAATTATGATTTCTTTTTTGATTAATAATTTCAAAATTTTTGAGTGATTTTTCGCTTTTATAAGATGTTTTTTAATTATATTTATAAATAGTTTCTATGGTTAATGAAGCTTATTAAAAATAATTATAATAACTGATTAAGTATGTTCTTATAATGAGTTAAATTATATTTTATTTAATGAATGAAACGCCGCAAGCGAAAATTTTTGTAAAATATAATTAACCTCGATTTTTTGTGTGAATACACAAAAACTCTTAAATGGTTGATTCCGTAAAAATTAAATTAGTACATAAAAGTAAGTAAAAAACTGTTTTCTTCTCTGTTGAAATACTAAAATTTTATCCTTTTTAAAGTAATTTTAAGAATCAAAGAAGGCTTGAAAAAGCTTGAAGCTAAAACAAAAATTTTGAGGCTAAAAGCTTAATAAAAAAGCTAGATTTGGCCTTAAAACGCTAAACTGACAACACTGGTCATCAGACGCTATTAGTGTTGTTGTTGCTTTTTTTAAGGAAGCAATGCTTGCTGTGATAATTTAATTTTGTGTTTACATTTTTGAAGTTTGGAAAAAAATGTATTTTTATTTTTGTAAATATAAATATGAAAATATGAAGGCATACTTTAAGGCGTAAAATTTATTACATAACGTTAAGGTTATGAAAGTTATAAAAGATTCGGCCTAGCCGAATATACCTCTCTAATTTCTTTTTTTTTTAAAGTCGTGCACTTCTCGAAACTTTAAAGTCCTTTTGAGAGAAAATTTGCCGTCCTAAAGAAAAACTGAGTACGTAGTTTTATTATGTATGGGCTCTAGTTTAATGCATATATCAATTTTTTTTCATGTGTGAGAAAATTTTTGGTAACTTGTTACACGGTGTAAGAACAAAAAAAAAAGATTTCTAACTAACCAAAGGTTAATGGTAAAATAAAAATGTTAGAAACGATATCTTGAAGGAAATTTAATTAAAATTTTAGGAAATGGCAGAATGCATCATATTTTTTATATTTTATATCTTCCACCAATTGCTATTTCTAGTTCAAAAATTAATTCCTTATAATGTAACAACTATCATCTGGTTGTTAAATTATAAATCTACATTTCAATTACTTTCCATTGTTTACATTGTATTCCCATACAATATTTTCTAATATTTACGTCATTATACTTTATATATTTTAAAATATTGCTCCACCTATTTTCCGCATAATTTCTTTATTACTTCACTTAAAAACTAATACTTCTTTGAAAAAAAAAAAATCATTTACATTCATCCAATAATTTCTTGGCACTTTATTGAAATAATTGGATGTCTAATAGCTCAGCCTTAGTAGTCAATAGAGCTTAAACCAACTACTCGTACATTCCAAGTGCAAACAAACTTTAATCGAAAGGTTTTTGAACCCTACAATGCAGCATAACTTCCTCACCTTATGGAGGAAATAAAAGACTATGTGTGTGTTTGGCTGTGTCCGTATAAAGATATATTATGGCTGATCATGTTATTGTTAGTAGTGGTAGCAACAATGTTATTATTGTTGTTGCTGTGAGAAGCTTTAAACGAAAGTGAAAGTTTTAAAATTGAATTCAAAACAAACTACTACTAGCACTGCTAAAAACTTGGCTGATATAGTCTCTATATATTCATACTGCTCTCGCAAACATAAATACATACATACATATTTAACCAGGTAGTTTGTCAGTATCTAGTATATTTTGTGAATACAAAGTTTTACTGTTGGCATGTCAACTATTTTCTTTACAAGCAGATGACGTACTGAGTGAGTGATTAACTGAACAAATGTATGTTGACTACATTATAATCATGTTCATAACTCTACAATTCTATTTACTGTCATGCTAAACTAAGCTACATATACTTTTTATTATTTTTAATCTTTTCTATTATTTCGTTAATTTTTGTTGTCTTAAGTGTAGAATGCCTCATAAAAACTAAAGACAACATTTAAAATGATTACTTTTAAAGCCACAAAAAAAGCAGAACAAGAACATCGGATATAAGGAAAGAAGTATGTAGAAGTAAAGACTTTATTGAGCATTTATTCTGTGAAATAGTTGAGGAAGAGCAGCAGCTAAACCTTTTAAAAAAAATTGCACAATTAGATTTATGTTTAAAACAAAAATAATAAAGCAAACTCATTCTAAGATTTTTCTAACTACTATCATGCACTTTTAAAATACATAGTTGGTTTTTTTTCATTAGAATAGTGTTTTTGTTATTGTTATTCTTAAATTATAATCTTGGCGCTTAGCACGCGATCATCATCAGCATTTTTCCTTTAGTGCTGATATTATAAATCATTCGACATGCACTTCCATCATCTGAAGAATTTTTGAAAGAATGAATTTATTAATTTGAAAGAATGAATTCATGAGTTTGAGTGCACAGTCTTTTTAACGAAAGACAGAATATCCAAATATCCCAAAAAAAAAAAAAATATATATATATATATTTTATCGAAAAGAGGTAAAAAAAACAAATTAGAAATATATAGTCGATGAAGCCTGACCGTATGTTACCCTACACCATTGTGTATGGGACCCATGGCCAATTGTAGACCGATACTTGTATTAAGTGTAGCATATATTTATATGAAACATACATACGTATTATGTTATTTATGCACTTTAGCGTGATTCCTGGAAGTAGGTCTTATACAGGAGCTATAGCCAATTACGGGCATAACCTCATAAAATTTGGCATTGCAGTTTATATTTATATAGCATTGATTTGTGTAATATATTATATATATTATATTATATTATATTATATTATATTATATTATATTATATTATATTATATTATATTATATTATATTATAATTAAACCTGATACCAAAAATTTTATGCCCGTTAAAGCGATTTTCTGATGAGGGGTTTATATCGGAGCTATGGTCAATTAAACTCGACAGACAGATTAACACTTATTAAAAACGTATAAGTGCCAAATATTATTAAAATATTGCTATATTTAAGAGATTTATGATCTTTAAATCCCCATTCAGGGAGGACATTTGTATGGGGTCCAGGTGAGATAACGGACCGATCACAACCAATTTCAATAGGTTTCGTCCTTGTGTGCCAAATTCCATTAAATCATTTTCAAAGTTGCAACCTGTAATCTGATTGCAAGGTTTATATGGACGGACTGACGGTCAGACGGACGAACGGACGGACATCGTTAAGTCGACTCAGAAAGTGATTGTAAGCCGATTGTTATAAATTAAGGTGGGCCTTAGACTAATATTTTTGGCTGTTATAAACATCAACAAAAACGCATAATACCCTCCCCAAGACAATTTGTAACCTTATTTAATGCATTGCAAAAAAGTCCATTTAATAATATTGATTTTATATCTGCCTCAAAGGGACCCACACTTATGGGGTTTTATACCCCAATCATAATTTGTGTACAATAACTTAACACTAATAGAATGCAATACTTATAAGGTGCGCGGCAAACCTATAAGGTCACTTTTATTTGCTCCGTACATTAAAAATTGATGGTACTATTAGTTAAAATACTTAACTGAAAGGTATTCCTATTTGCATTGTTTGGTATCATTTATTTGACATTTGCTGAAAATGTGCACTTTCCAATGATTTAAAGTTTTGCCATTAAAATCATATTTTTGAAAATTTATTCCTTGACCATTTTTGTTTATTGATTTATAGTGATTAGAAAGTGAATTATTTAAATTCTAGAAGTTTTTCTAGAAACTCATCCAACCAGTTTTAAAAATTGCCACTTTTACCTATTCCACTGAATTATATGGTCGTTTTCCAGGATATAAGTGAACAATTAAACCTAAAATGATCTAAATAAAATTAAATTAACATTGAGAATTGGAAAACGTACAGATTACTGCATAACAGATACCTCATGTTCATCAAACCATACCTAAGTGGATTTACTAATAATGATTTTTACTATTCTCTGGCAGAATATAGCAAATTGGAAGGTGTAAATTTTCAGCATTATTGTCTATAAAAAGATCAAATGTCTAATAAATGATACCAAACGTTGCATATAGGAACACCGTTTAATAATAAGTATTTTAGCTATCAGTATCATCAAATACCCATTGAACATTTTTGAACACGGAACAAAAAAAGTGACCTTATAAGTTTGTCGTGTACCATACATGTAATGCAATCAATTTTGAGAAGCCCAACTTGCAAAACCAGAAAAGTTTAAGGGTTCAGTACAACAAGAAAATTGTTTAGAATTAAAATTTGTATGAAAAATACTCAAAAAATATTTGAAGAAGTGAGTAATTTTCATACAAATTTTATTTTCAAACAATTTGATTGTCGTACTGAATCAGGCCATAAGGTTGGTTAAAGAACCTATCGTTCGAAAGACCATATTGTTTATGGTGAATTGGGAAAATTAAAATTTTAGAAATAAATGTACTCCTTCTCGGCACTGTTTGCTATTTGTATAGCATTATAAATTTTAAATGCTTTATTTTTTATATTATATATATACTTTTTATTCGAGTCATTGCTTATATTATCACTTATTGTTTAAGTTCATTGTTGTTTTTATCTACACTCATACATATACACATATTATGTATATTTACTTATTTACTTCATGGTAAGTATATACATACATACATACACACATACATACATACATACATATATACATATATACATATATACCTACATACATACATACATACTTACTTACTTACATACAAACTTCATGTTTATGATGTTGTTCTTATTTGTTGTTACTGCTGTTGTTGTTTATAATCATATAAATATAAATTGTATTCTTAAGAAATCATGGTATTATCTATCTAACCAGCTAGTTACAAAAAAAAAAAAAAAAAAAAAAAAAGAATAATAATAATTTTATCTTTATTATTATTTTTGTTATTTTCTATTTATATGGTTGTTGAATCCAAAATATATGCAGGGGACTCAATTAAAGTGTAAATAGACTTACATGTCTTAAAAACACCGAGATTGCCATAATAAATATTGTAATAAATATTAAAAGGTTTTTATAATCCTAACAAAATTAATTCATTTTAGACTTATTAAAGTTTATTATATTTTTAGTAAGAAAATCTTTAATAGTGTAAAACTGTCAAGAAATTTTTTAATAAATTTCTTTAAGGTGTCAGGGCATTCTATTTAATAATGTAAAAATTTAATTATTATTTTTTTTTAATATGTATTTTGCTAGTAAATTCAAATTTGAATTTTATATGTGTTTTGATTTCTTTATACATTTTGCTTTTTTAATTTTCTTATCTAATTTTCAGTGCTAGAGTTTACAGTATTTTTCCATTTATGATATACATATTGTGTTATTTTTTCATATTCTTTTGAAGCCCTTTTAATGATATTACATATCGTAAATTAATAAAAGCTTGTAAATAGTTTTATCTCTTAAATAGTGAAAGGTTAATGAACTTGAAGTTTATTAAACACTACAGTAAATATTTATCATTTATTTACAACATTAATTTTATTTATTTAAATACTTTTAGTAAACTATATATAAGTGTAAAATCTATATTTAATATCCCAACAACAAAAAAAAAAAGAAATACTTTTAAAGGAATAACACAACTTCAAGAGTAGAACTATGTGTATATTTTGCATTTTTAAGGAATTTACTTCTAAAAGAAGTGAAATTACGTATATTTTTAGTAAAAAAAAAAAGTTTAGTATTTAAAAGGAAACCACAATTTCACCACTTTAGTAGCATTTTTAATAATTTTATATAAAGTTGAATTAAAACTTACTTCCTATCGCAACAGGGTGTTACATTCATTTCTTTTGAGGCTCCTTTTTGATGGGATTTAATAGTTTCTTTTTTAGTGGTTTCATAGATTATAAATAAAAGTAAAGAATGCTGAGTCTTTTGCTTCATTTAACAATTGACGAGCCGCAGAACGAAACGTAATTCTTTGCCTATTTGGATTTGCTGAGAAATTGAAAATTATTTTTTAATACCTTTACAAAGCAGCATGAACCCAGATATAGTAAGAAGCTTTCTGTTTGATATAAAATACATCGAATTATATCAATTCACCACAATATAGTGGCTCCAAAACTTTTTCTTTTTTGGAAATAATTTTTTAACTTGTAAACCGTTGTATAGGGCCAAATGCAAAATCTTTATTAATAAATCTGTATCTCCTAAACTACTGGTCGGATGGTGTAGAAATGTATGGAAGAATTCTTGTAGTCGCCCTGTGATAACAAGAGATGAGCTACAGAGTGTCAAAGTTGATTTCGTCGAGTATGTAAAGGCTTCAAAAAAATCGTAACTTATACAAATCAAATCCAATTTTAAAGATTTTTATGTTTCTGTAAAATACTTGGCAAAATAAAAAAATCAGCTTACTTGCCTAAGTTATCTATTGCAGTTGAATTTTTGACTTTTTGTCTCGACTTTATTTCATTTTTCGAGAATAACTGCTGAGGTATATGAGGGAAAATTTTTTCAAAAATATTATGCTGAAAATTATTTCAATTCATCAAGACGTGAAATATGTTCAAAGTCAGCACTGTGGTTAATATGAAAAATGGCTATTTTTTTTTTTTTCTAAAAATATAATATAATTCTCTCAGTTGTTCCTCAAAGTTCTGTTAATAGAAAAAACTTTTTTTTTACATATTTCAAAAGACAAGGCATAAATTCTTAATGCAGAAATTTTAAATTGAATTAGGGTTGCACCCAACATCCAGCATTGGTCGAAAATGGTGAATTTTAGAAAAAAGTTTCATTTTTATCGATTAATAAAGAAAATTTCGCGGAAGTTTTTTTTAATATATTACCATTGTTTAATCATAAAATAGATTTAGATCGATCGCACACTAAATTGCTTTCCGCCCCGCCAAAGACGAATGAAGGAGTGCAGATTTTATGTAAAAAGTTAATTTTTTAAACGACTTTTTTTAATTGAATAAAAAAGCATATTAGCATAATATTTTGACTATTATTTCTTATGCGGTATATAAAATAAATATCAATCTTTTATTTCTCAAAAAATCGTTCAAATAGCTTAAACAACCAATTTTTGGTAATTTTTCAAAAATAATTAATTAAAAAAAGCTAAAATTCAAAAATATATAATAATTTTTTAGCATAACTCCGTCTATTTTCCAAAAACTTATAAAATATTACAAAAATATAAAAACAATTCAATGATATATAACATTGGTCGTTCTAATAAATATAATATAATGGCCTCAATACTATCAAGTTGTGTCAAAAGTTGTAAAATTCAGTATTTTATTCTGTATTTCCATATGTGTGTATACGTAACATTTTAGTATGTATGTATGTATGTATGTGTGTTTGTATATATGATAAATAAGTAGAAAATTATTTCTTTAAACAATATTTACTTTATTTCTTCTACACATTTACATAGGAATTACACATATTTCTCATATATTTTATTAAGAATATAAAAAAAATAATAATATTAGTGATATTCTTGAAAATAATCTGAAACATCAAGCGTTAGTAAATGTTTAACTTATTTAGCTTCGGAATCTTCTTTTTCTATTTCAAGACTAATTTTTGGTAGCCATAGTGTTCTTATAGAATATATAGCTGGATCAGATGATATTAATAAATATTCCATTAAGTCCATGACTGTGATTGAAGATGTGAGTTCTGGATTTTCAAAGAAATGTATTTCCATCACTTCAACTTTCATATTTTATCAATTATTATTATTAATACGAGTTGTTCTTTGAATAAACAACTATAAAATAAATAAATTCTTTTCTTCTCCTCTTTTCGTAATTCGTGAAGTTCCAAATGGTTTTTAACTGTATGATCTTCCTGAGTGGGAATATTTATTTCTGTACTTCATATCATATGCAAGATGTACACAGAACCCCAAAAATCTTGCACTGTGTGGAATGGTGATATTCCAAATTTAAACCATTTTCATTAACAAGTACTTTTGAATTCCCATTAAACTGTGAGCTTATTTTTCCACATAATGGGATTTCCAGGTAGTTGTTGTATCTATTATAGAGTTTGAAACTCTTCCATCAATCATGGCTTATTTATGCTGAAATGTAACTTTAATAGTTCTGTTTGATATTTTAATTTATATTGGGGACAATGCTTTAATTTCTTCTTCCAATTGGCTAAAAATGCTGTTTATTGTAATAGTGGTTTCTTTTATGTATTCAAAAATGATGAAAATTTGAAACCTTGTAACGTTCCAAACTGCTCGTGATATATTTTCTCAGAAGACGGATGCTACCTCTCAATTCGGCTCAGGGCAATAGGATGGTGTTTTTGTCTTCCAGGAAAATGATTAAGAACCGTTCAAAATTAAATTTAAAAATGTAGCTATAACCAATATTGAATAATGAAAAAAAAAAAAGAAAATAAAAGAGAACAAGGGAGAAGATGGTAAAACTTTCTTTATATCTTAACCCTTCCCAATAATGCTATCATATTCTAATAAATTACTGCCTTATCTACCTGTCGATTAACCTTTCATCGAATTAATTAATATTTATCTAAATTAAACATAATGAATGTTTTTAATATTATAATAAAAACAAGTAAGAAAGTTACAGTCAGTAAAGCCCGACTGTATGATACCCCACACCAATGTGTATGTTCATCAAAATTTACTAAGTGTAAAATAAAATATGCGAATACAGAATATTAAGTTAATACTAACATTCATATGAATTTATGCACTTTAGGATGATTCCCAAAAGTGGGCTTATATGCGAGCAATGGTAAATTATGGAGCGATCCTCATAAAATTTGTCACTGTGATTTCTCCTTATATAAAACTTATTTGTGTCGAATATAAACTTGATACTAAAATGTGAATGTGATTTATGCACGTTAAAGTGATTTTCAGAAGAAGGTTTTATATGGGAGCTATGGTCAATTATAGACCAATCCTGAAATTTGGCACAAAGATTGACACTTATACAAAACTTCCTTATACCAAATTACATTAAAATATTGCCATATTTAATGCACTTATGATCGTTAGACCTCTATTCCGGGAGGACAGGTGAAGTAATGGACTGATCATAACCAATTTCAGTAGGATTATTATGTTAATAACATATCAATTTTCAAATTTCAATTTAAAATATTTATTTTGTATAAATTTTTATTTTATATATAAAACAAAATAACAAATTTTTAACATAGCATTATCGAACGATGACAGCAGGCCTAATGTGATCTTGAATTTTGATAATTTGTTTTGATGATTTGGAAATTTTAATATTTCTCATCCATAGTTAGATTAAATATTTAAATATTCAAAATTTTGCTAAGTATATTGATGTACTGTGTCTGTAGTGTATATGTATGCGTGTATTTACATTTTAAAATTAAGTTAAATTACGTAAAAATTATGTTAACTTTAAAATAAAAAAAAATAAGTTAGATAGGATAAAAAAGATTAAGTAAAAATTAATTAAATTAAGATTTAAATTAGACTTAAGTTAGATTAAAAGAATTAGATTAAAATTAATATTAGATTTAGGAAACATTATATTTACGATAAATAAATTATATTTAAGACTGATTAGTATAAAGGTTTAAAGGTTAAAAGATTTCTTTTCGACGACTGACTAATTAATTAGATAGCATTAAGATATTTTTTTTAGCTTATTTGGGTTTATAATTACGCAGATTATGGTCAATTAGATTAAAGATGAAAATTTTACGATAGATTTAAAAATGATATTTTAGAATTGCGATAAGAGTAGATATGATAGAGATGGTATTTTAGGATTAACGTAGATTTAAGATGAAATTTTGGGACAAATTCTTATCGTAGACACCATTTAAATTTCCAATGGTAAAAATAAGATTTGAACCAAAATTTATCTCTTTTCTAATATCATTCCTGATTCTTAAAATCTTCAACAAATTTCTTTCAATGAATACCACACAATTATCACTATTTTCACTGATTTTCTAACACTTTATAATCACATTTCTTACCTCACTATTTTTTTTTTTTTTTTTTTTTTTTTTTTGTGTTATAAAAATCCCAAGATATACAATTAAATATTATTTAATACAATTTTTCGCAAATTGACTTTTGTATTATTCGTTTTTCTTAATAAAATGCCGCAATTAAATATGTTCAAATCCTTTGTTTAGAAATTTTATATTCAAATAAAAAAATTGAAATGAAAACTTTATACTCTAAAATAAAATTTTCAATGAATATTTCAATGAAAAATGTTTAAGGTATTTTTGTTTTTTTTTTTTAATCTACAAAACATTTTGATATTCATTTAGCCATCACAACCTGGAGTTAAATTTATTCCTATATCTTCAAATAGTTTGTCATTTCTTGTCGATGAGGATGGTTTCTTTAAACGTATTTGAAGTGGTATTGGAGACACTATAAACATCAAGCGATAATTATTTCCAGAATTGCTTTCATCCAGTTGTTTGTATCCTGAAAATCCTGAAGCCCCATATGAATATTAAAAGTAGAATATAATTAAAGTAGATATAATTCTAGAGTCAGTCTTTTCAAGGAATTGCGAATTATTAACATTAGCATCAAGTGGGTGCTCCATCGACTGTAAAATATTAGTCTTCGCTTCTCTTACTAATTTGCTTCTCGAAATTGTATCATAGCCTTTTTGAATAACAGATTTCCTCAAAAACTGTCGTTTCTTGATAATCCTAATTTTAATATTAGAGCTAAAGCATCTTCAGTGGTACAGGTAACACATCTATAACTTTTTCTACTTCCTATGGTTGCGTACGTGTTACTAATGCTTTAAATGTATCTTTTATTTAACTGCTCTTATGTGAGTTTAGAATAGATTTTTGTTTGCTGCTCTTTGTTCTTAGCTGAACTTCATTATAATATTTTTTAATCCTCCTTTTTCTTTGATTTCCAATTAAAATAGGAATTTCTCGCTCCAGCCACTTCTCAGTTTTCTTCATGGACTTCGCTATTGACCAAGCTGTTATTGATGGAAAAGCAACTTAATTATAAAAAATAGGTGTTTTCTTCTTATGCTTCATAGTTGATAAGATAACGTCAAAAGTCATCTAACATTCTTATGCCAACGATCGAGAACAAAGTCGATTGATTTCTTTTGAATGATATTAGAAAACTGAGACACCTAAGACATTACAGCGAAATATTCTAGATGGCTAAAGATACAACGGACATTTCTTGCGATTAATTTAACTTTTGTGATACTTAATTCAAAGACTTACTTTTGTACTCCTTCAAATGGATACAAATTTTTTCCAAATCATATAAAATAAAAATTTTCTTATTTTATTTTTTATTATGTATTTTTATCAAGCTGTTAAAATATAAAATTGATATGTATACTTCAAATGGGTGTTGAATAGTTTTTTTTGTGCGCTACAAACATCACAAACGCATAATACTCCAATCATAGAGTAATAAGTAGATATTTATGTGAAAGATAAATACCTAATTCAATTGTCAAAAATCTAATTCATGCAACAACAAAATACATGTGGTCACATATATTTTGTTTTTTTATTTTGAAAAAAAAATGAGAGAGTGCCTTTCACATAAACTTCTAGTTGTATTCTATGAATCTAACCACCTATCGTGATGTAGGGTATAATGAAGAGCATGGAGAGTATATAGAGAGATAATTTGCATAGGATATAACTACTGCATGATCGTAGATCATGAAAATTAAAACACATTCAAAATTACACTGACAAAATAATTGTGGACATCAAAAGTATGAGTTCAATCTGGGAGCCATTTTTTTCTAACAATTATCATATGGCAGTAAATACCTAAATTAATAAAACTTTTGAAATCGCTTAAGAAAAAAAACTTATACTGTTCAAGTCCTAATTGAAGATAATCTAGGCTGTAACTTTTTAAACGAAATTTTTTACTACTCTCAACGAAGTCAAAATTAAAGAGAAAATATTCATAAAACCAAATATCAAACAGTTAACAAAGAGTCTATCATTAATTTCAATTTAGAAAAATTATTTAGAAAAAGAAGTTTGGATAACGTTCACCTCAGTTACAGTAAATAATAATGACGATGGAGCGCAAGCCAAATTAAACTCAGCTATTTTCCTTTTTAAACTCAGATATTCTTCTTTCCAGCTTCTTCACAGATAAGTTTTATTAAAATATACGTTCTTTATAAATTTGTACTTTTGAACAATATAATTAGTTTGATACATCACGACATCAAACACAAATTAATTAAATTAGCAAAAAATCTGCAAACAGAAAAGAAAAACAAATAAGAAAGATATAGTCGGTTAAGCCCGACCATATGATAGCCCACACCATTATGCCGGGGTCTTTTATTTCGTGGAGGGGTCTTAGATTAGATATGTGGACAATTTTGGACCGATACTAAGTGTAAAATAAAACATATGAATACAGAATATTACGTTAATACTAACATTTATATGAATTTATGCACTTTAGGATGATTCATGGAAATGGGCTTATAAGGGAGCTATGGTCAATTATAGACCGATCTTCATAAAAATTTGGCAAAAAGATATAAACTTATACGAAACTTCCTTACACAAAATATTGCTATATTTAATGCATTCATGATCGTTAGACATCTATTCCGGGAAGACATTTGTATGAGGGCTAGGTGAAGTAATGGACCGATCATCACCAATTTCAATAGCCTTCGTCTTTGTGTCAAGACAGTCCTCCTATGTGTTAAATTTCATTGAATTATCTTTCAAATTTCGACCTGTACTTTGTGCATAAGGTTTACATGGACAGCCAGCCAGCCAGACGGACGGATGTACAACATTGGTATATTGATTGGTATACTTTAAAGCGGGTGTTGGATGAATTTTTCTGTGCGTTACAAGCATCAGCACAAACGCATAATATCCAAACCACATATGGTGGTGTGGGTTGTAAAAATTAAAAATTAAAGTTTTTAAATATAATTTAAAAGTTGTTATCTCCAAAAACTGTAACTTAATGGAAATTTGTTATTTAATTTTATACACTAAGTATACCTAATTCATGATCATAAGGATCATGAATTAGGTATAATTGTCTGCGATAACATTATTTTCTACCATTTTGTTGACTTATGTTATTATTGTGTTATTATAAAGATAAACAATAAAATCATTTATAACATACTAAGATCATGTCGATATCAAATGATGTTTTTTGTTATCGGAAAAACGTTTTCACTTTGACTCCTTTAAATAACATTTATCCTTAAAAACTATTCTACAATAATTTTACACTTTTCTAAAAACTGTCATTAAGAAGGTAATTTTAAAGTAATATTTAACAGGTTTTTCCCACTGAATTTTAACCCCTGGACTATTTCAGAAATTCTTCTGTTTCCCCGGGGCGCCATATCATACTTGATCGACAAGAGAGTATTAACTCAAAATTGTAAAATTTTCAGTAAAGGTCAAAAACTGTTTGTGGTTACATTTTAAGAGAATTTGAAAATCCGAATATATCATAGTAAGCAAATTCCATTTGAAAATATATTTACATTATTTTTCTTTTAAATTTTTGCAAAAAAAATCTATTTTTTAAATTAATACCATTTTTCTGAGACTTTTTGTTAATATAAAGGTAGTTATTACACTATAACGATTTTCGTCTCAAATGTCGTTTTAGACATGAAAGGTTAATCGGAATACGATGAAATTTAGATAGATATTGATGCTTTTAGTTGATTTCTTGCAAAAAGTGAAATTTAAAAAATTTTGAGTTAATACCCTCTTGTTGATCAAGTGCGATATATATTTTGATTCTATATTACAAGTGCCAAAGGAGTAAAGACATTTCGCGATTGCTACCAGTGCTAAGGGTCTACACCAAAGCATCTCAAATGGGGGTTCGCGACCTACAAGAGGTCTTTGGAAAACATTCGTAGGGGGTCGTGAAGAGATCCTGAAAAATATTCCTGAACATACGATTTTTAATGTAAATGTTATTTAGAAGTTTAAATAAAAATTCAAATGAAAACATGAAACTACACGTATTTAAAAATGGAAATCATCAATCATCACCAAATTAAAGACAAAAGTAAAAATATAATTTTTTTTTCTAAAATGAGTTATTTTAAGAATCAAGTGGTACGAGCTGCAAGAAAAACTAGTTAAGGAACCAGTGCTTTGCTTAGATTGAAAATATTATGCTTTATAAGGTATAATTATCTGCGATCAAATGAAGAAAGTGATGCTGTCCAATAATACAATATAAAGAAGACTTTACCATGAGTCAGGAAAAACAATTAATAATAAACAAATAGGAAAATAGTTCACTTTAATTTTTCACATAAAATCCTATTCTTATTTTTTATACATATATTATGCCCAGAACTTTTTATAGTGTCGTTTCAATGCTCCTTACAAATTTTAACCATAAAATAGCATCCTGTGGAATAACATTGTTTAAATTTGCTCGAATGTTGCGACTTCTCACTGCTGAGCACACAAAACTATTATTTCGTAGAAAAGTTTGCGGGATATAAAAAGAAAATTTGTTTAAACGACTTTGTAATTTAAAGACAGAAAATCCTTTCAAAAATAATATCGATAAAATATCAGATTTATTTCAGAAAGAGTTAAAATATAACATGTGTTAAATTTAATTTTGAATCATCAGATTTCAAAACATTTTAGTTGAAGTATAACAAAGTTTATCCGCTTATTGGCTCCGAAGCCCTAAAACTATTAGAAAGTTTCTTCGTATTAGAAATCTCATGAAACAAAAACAATGTTGTAAGTATTATTATTATTTTTTTTTTTTTTTTTTTTTTTTGTTTTTACTTAAGGGGAACATAATTCTTATAATAGCATAATTCTAGCAGCAAGATTTAGGAATATAATAAACCCTCTCTATGAATATTTCTTAAAATCCGCTTTTAGAATTTAATTTAATTTTAACTTAACAGAAATTTAGAACGTATTATATATACGTTATTAATGCATATTTTTTCTTTAAGTGTAAATAACTAACACCTGTATAAAGATATACGTTGGTAACTTCATCAACCACAAATCTGTTATTAACAGTGTTGCCAGGAGGTGAGAAAAAAAGAGGCTAAATAGAACTTCAAAAAAGGTTAAATGCCCCAAAAAATAAGACCAGAAAAGAATTATTATTATTATTTTTTATTTTAGAACCTTTTTTTCTTGTTCTCATTATTATCATAATTTTTAAAGTATTGTAATAAATTCATAAATAAAACATAGAACGACTTCCAGCAAAATAATCCAACAAAAATCGCCCAAAAAATTTCCATATTAACTTGGAATCCATATATTTTATATTAAAAATAACCCAATGACTTGAAGTGATTTTTTTTTTTTTAACTATAATTTCTATTTGATGAAACATTTCTAAAATGTTTTGTGATTCTTCGCCTTTGTAAGATTTGTTTTTTAATTAGATTCCTAAATAGTTTTTATGATTAATGAAGTATATTAAAAATAATATAATAATCGATCCATAAAATTAATTAAGTTATTTTTGATTTGAAAAAGGAAATTTTTTGTTAAATAGAAATAATCTTGATTTTTCATGTGCAAATAAATATACAAAAATTCTTAAATAGACTATTCTGTAAAAATAAAATTGAGAATATCAAATAAAAAAGTATTTTTCTTTTTTTGTTTTTCAAATGCTAAGATTTTAGCATTTTTAAGGCAAATTTAAAAAAAAAAACTAGAAAAAAAGCTAAGAGATACAATAACACTGCTTAGCTAAGTTGAATTTTCAAAAAGGTCAAAAAACGATAAATGTCCTAAAAATAAGACAAAAAAGTAAAAATTTATGTATTTATTCTCATTAGTTTTCGACATAAGATATTGTAATAACTCTACAAATAAAGCATGGATCTGCTAGAAGCGAAATAACACAATGAAAACTTGCAAAATAATTCCTTTACAAATTTGGGTTATTTTTCATATGAAAAATGAGCCAATGTTTTAAAGCTATTTTTCATAATTTTTTAACTACAATTCCCTTTTGATTAAGCCAAATTAATTAATTAAGTTTTTTTATTTGATATTAAAAGAAATGTCGTAGGCGAAAATTTTTGGATATATATAAATAATCTGATTCTGTAAAAATAAAATTAGTAATAGCAAATAAGAAATTATTTTCCTCGTTGCTGAAATACTAACGTTTTAGACTTTTTAAGCCAATTTTAAAATCAAAAAAGTCTAGAATTTAAAATAAAAATTTTGAGGCTAAAAGAAAAATATAAAAGCTAGATTTAGCTTTAAAAAAAGCTAAACTGGCAACACTGGTTATTAATATATATATTTAAAATATATAAAAATTTATAATAACCCATAGCTTAAGGGCTTAAAATATTGCTGCCAACTTAAGAACATATCTTACATTTTTGTTTAATAATATAGTTTAAATGTTTTCGCTGCTAATTTGTTGCTATTACAATGAAAATTTCTCCATAATAAACGAAACCAGTCATTTAACCAAGTACGAGTATATGATTAATTAAATTGAAGTTGGAAGCAATAATTTTCTTTTAAATATATAAAAAAAATAGAAGAATATGCCTAGAATTATTGTAATCTTCTTGATGGACAAACATAAAAATTTTTCTTTACTTAATACGTTTACTAAGGTTGTCTATAATTAATAGTTGCTATGATTTGCAAAAAAAAATCTAAAAGAAAAAACGGACACATCATAATTTCTTAAGGGTAATTATGTGTACTGAAATATCGTGGATTTTAAAATAAATTCATAGCATAGTGGTATTCAAAGATTTTAAATTTGTTAACTAAAAATTATATTATGGTCACTTGAAAAACGCGGTTTGTTTTTATTATTGAATATTTAAATATGATTTTTGTAAAAAATCATTCCTTTTTGTTAAATAATTATGATTTATAATGTTGTTTAATATTCTTTATAAGAAATCAGTGCTTTTTTCTAATAATTTAAGTTTTCCCGTTCACGGGAAACACCAAACCTTATTTGTTACCTATAATTTGTCTAATTAGTATTCAACAAGTTCACCGTAAACCATTAGCTAAGTATTCAGATCCAGCATTTTTACTAACATCTGAACAAGTAAAATCTGTTCCTTTTTATGAAATCTCTCTTTCCTCACACACCACTGTTTCCATTGAACAATGATGCAAAATGCTTCAATAAACATTTTTATCAATTTTGTGTCATGTCTCTTATTGTGCCGTTTTTATACCCACCATCAAAAAATTATGGGGGTATATTGGGTTTATCATTCCGTATGTAACAATTCGAAATAATCGTCTAAGACCTCATAAAGTATATGAATTCTGAGTCCTGGTGAAAATCTAGGAAAGTCTGTCCATCCGTCTGTCTGTTAAAAGCAGGATAGGGCTGGGGCGGACATCCTAGTATTATGAAATTTGTCTCAAATGTTTATCTTACATAAGGTTTTTTTGGTACTGAAAATAGATAAAAAAAGTTATGGAACAGTTTCGGCCGATATCTTTTACAAAAAAACACGTACATCCATGAAATTTGACAGAAGTAGTTGAAGCACCATTGTAAAGTTTCAAATGGTGTGTATATAGATTCGGCCAAGCCGAATATAAAATTCTCACTTGTTTTTCTTATAAAAAATTTAATTTTATTTATCTGTCGCAAAATACAATTTGTCGTTAAGATCTTTTTCATAAATTAGGAAGGAAACTATTTAGCAAAAAAAAAAAAGACATAAAAGTGAAAAAAGAAGAAGTCGAAATGAATGAATTAGTTGTCAAATAAAAAGTCGTCTCAGTTTGCAATAAAAAACAAAATAAACATGTTTGTTGTACTCGCTGTACAATTACATGCACTAGCAATTATAATTCTGTTTATGTTGTTGTTGTTGTTTTTGTTTCCATACTGCATTTCCTCATTTACCGATGAGATGAGCGTTGACATGCGATTTTGTTTTTTTTTTTTTGCTGTTCCATGTTACAAACAAAATGAAACAAGTGGGCAGTTTATTGTGAATCTTCATTTTCCGGAAATGTGTGATAAATTAATTAGAATCTACTGTCTGCTGTTATTGATGCTAAAAATTTTCGCATAGATGAATGTATTTGATTGTACTATTCAATCAGCGTTGCCAGAATAATGATTTGATCATATCTTAATATTGATAATTATGTGTATACCGTTGGACAATATCAAAGGGAAATGTATTTTCTGAACTAGTAGCAGCATTCTTAATAACAAAACGTTAATTTTATATGCCATAGTACTGGCCAATATCTTCATATAGTTAGAATGTATAGAAATTGTTCTTTTATTTTAATTCGTTTTTCTGAGGCTTGACGCGTTAGTAGCAACAATACGTTCACAGACAATCGTCATAGGAAAATAGTTCAATCCCCTTGAAAATGCACTCCATAATGGCTCCTAAGAAGTATCATAACTGCCCATTTAGGAGCCTTCAAACATGATTAATTTGAACTTCTTTGGAATCAATAAAATATAATCAAAATTAAAATGAAAATAAAACAGGTATTATGTTTCATAAAGAAAAAAATTTGAAGTTGTATGATTTATATTTTAAATCTTGAAAACGTTTTATTTCGGCTCAAAATGTATGCGAAATATTCTTCAGAATCTTTTTCTGATTATAATAGGACGTTTAATCTAGTCTAAACTAGCTTAACTTTATGGCTAGTTAGGAAAAAAATAATGTTGATCATTTTTACACCTAAATTATGATTTTTCTTTCCTGAAATGATGATTTTTGTGTAAAGTTTCTGGCAACGCTATATTCAGTATTCACTACGATAGCTAGTACTAAATATGAGTACATCTAACCATATGTTAGCATTTAGAATTCATTCATAAAAATTGTATTTTAACTAGATTTTTTTTTTTTTTTTTTTTTTTGGAAAATTATAAAATGTGTTTATTTATGCTGAAGTTAGATTAATAACATGTGTAAATGATTATCTTAGAATTAAAAAGTAGTTGGAATTTGAAGTTAAAATTATTTAAAGAGACTAGTGAACTAATAGAAATTTAAAATAACAATAATATGATTAGTTTTTCCATAAGAATCCTCACCTACTTAAAACATTATTGGCAATAGAAAGTTCTCAATCCTCATCACAGCTTCAAGAATTGAAATAATTTGCAAACGTATTTCCATAGTGAAGCCGTCTAACTTTAACTAAGCCTAAAGATACATTGCACAGAGGGTTCTGTCGTACAAATTTTCGGCAGAAAGTGGAGTTTTAAAAGTTCAAATTTTGCATAACTAACATAACAATATGCGCTAAAGTTATTATTTTGGCGTGCTATTTGCTGAGCTATGTATTCGCCTCTAAAGTCAAAGTTTTTTCAAACAATTTTTTTAAACTATTGGAATATAGCATCAACTTTAAATACAGAAAATCAATATATGGTAAAAGTTTTTAATTTATTTTCCCTTATATCATAAATTATCTATATCTTAAAATATAGAATAATATATTTTTAATGCCCGTTTATTAATTAGGCAACGACAAATGTTCATTTTCAAAATTTATAATTTTTTAACTAAACAATTTTAAGTTTTAATGTGTATAAGCTGTATGGAGGTTGGAAAATATACTCAAATTATAGTCAATGCTATAAGGACTGAAATTATGTATCGCAATTTCCCGGACTTCTTGATTTCACGGGACAGCGGAGAAAATTTTTTCGACTTCCCGAGATCCCGGATTAAAAATTATAATTATCACTTTGCTGAAAATCTTAGATCCAAATAGGATATGAATTTTTGCATTAGCTGATTTAAAACAGAATTGTAAATGTAGTAAAAAAAGAAAATTAGATCAATTGTATAGTCTACTGTTTGACCAACTTGAATGAATATTCACATAGTATATATTGTAAAAGAGTTTTATGGATATCTACACAATATTAAACAATATTGTTATAATTATTTTAAAGATATGTACCCTAAAAAATGTCATATTTGAAGCAGAAAAATAGAGAAATTAAATAATAAAATATTTACTCAGACATTGTTATTATACAAACCATTTTACGCATGTTTTGTAAGTCTCTTTAAAAATTTAATTTAATAAAAATTCACTTTAAAATTTAAAAATTTCATAGTTGTAAAAGTAATGGCTGATGATCGCTTTTTCTGAAACGATATTAAACTATTTATAGCTTCAAGAGTTGAACCAACCTCTTGAAGCTACAAACATTGTATGAAAATAACTAAAAGATATCGCACATTTAAATGTACCCAAAACGATGAAAGGCCAAATTTCAAATCACCACTATGATTGATTCCTACTAGATTGTTGCACTGTCATTTATATTGTTGATATTTTTATGAAAATGTAAATGTATTATATATATATGGTCCATATATGAAAATATATCGATATATATGATTCCATATATGAAAAAGCATGCATATAGTATATGGTAATCTTTGCATATATTGATTTATATATGATAACTTATATGAAAAATATAATCATACATACATATGCCATACACTGCTTGCCACTTGAATAAGGAATTATATTTTTTTAATTTTAATTAAATATATCTCCTAAACTAAAATTCAGAAATATATAATTTTTTGCGCAATCAAATTTCAAAGTGTTAGCTTCAGTTTCCTGAAGAAATAAAAAATATACATATTTTATTATACTAAAATTATGCATTTATTTAAAGACATGTATTTCTGTGGTACTTTTTCGTGCGTCACTTGAATAAGGAATATTTTAAAACTAAACAAACTGTAATTTATTTATAAATTTTAGATTATAAAAATGAAAGTTATTATCTTCTAGCATTCAATTAGTACTGAGTACTGCCACCATTTTTAGAAATAACCTCAAAAATGCGACTTGTATAATAACTCTAAGTAATTTAGCGAAATTGAACTCCATGCTTCCGTTATTGCATCCTTTAAGGATTCTATCGTCTCAAATTGTTTTCCTCCTTCATAAACTTTTCTTGCAAGCGAAACCCAGATATTTTCCATTGGATTCAGGTCTGGTGAATATAGGGGCCAATCCAAAAGTTGAACACCTTGTTGATTAATCCATTGTTTTACTTCTCTGGCGGTCGTGTTGGTACGTCCAAGGTATGGGTCCAAAGATATCATTAAATTTTGGAAGTGCTTCCTCCTGAATGTTTTTGTAAGTCGTTGCAGTCATTTTGTTGGATACAAAAACCAATTTTATGGTACCATAATACGAAATGGTACCCCATACCATTATTCCGCCCTCTCGGCTGTGTCTGCGGCTTAAAAATAATTACTCCTTATTTAGTTCATGGAAGTAATAGTTATACCCGTCGGGACCATCAATATTAAACTTTTTTTTATCGGAAAATACAACTTTAAACCATTCGTTGGACCATGTCATTGTATTTTTGGCAAACTGTAGACGTTGTGATTTGCGTTTTTCATTTAGTGGTTTTTTTGCAGTTTTCGTCGGACTATGTATTGGCACGACTTTAAAATACGGTGCACTGTTCTTAGACTGGCACTGACTCGACTTTTTTCACGTATTTTTGATACTGACATGGCAGAATTTGATGCTCTAAGAATTTTTCGTCTTTCTTTTGGAGTTGTTGCCATTTTCTTCCGCCCTTTCATGTTTTTTTCCATATCTTTCCACGTTATTTAAATAATTGTACACAACTGTCTTTCCTCTATTAATGTTTTTGGCTATCTCTGACCCTGAGACTTCAAAAGCAGTTTTTTTTTTCTTTCTCAGAGTTACTAAGAGCCTTACCACGTCCCATTTTGAATAAAAATTATTTAAAAACTATCAAACAAAATTTTGTAACCGTTTATATTGAAAGAAATTTAAATCATAGCCTTCCTGATTAATATTAAAAGAATTCCTTATTCAAGTGACACACGAAATACATGTCTTTAAATAAATGCATAATTTTAGTATAACAAAATATGTATACCTTTTATTTCTTCAGGAAACTAAAGCCAACACTTTGAAAATTGGTTGCGCAAAAAATTATTTTTTTGTGAACTTTAGTTCATAAAAAAAATGTGATTCCTTATTCAAGTGGCAGGCAGTGTATATTATATATGAAAATATATGTATATGAATTTTCCGCGAAATAATGTGAGTCCTCAATAAAACGTTATACTTTTATAGGTGTAGGTGCTTATTTATTATTTGCAACTTTTCACAATGACTTATCATTATCTTATTATTTTGTTTAAATTTTGTACAAATATTTATTTCGTATAAAGGGATTTGAATACTGAATAAGTTGGATTGTTTTTTCAATAAATGTTTGTTAATAAACATACATATTTCGTAAAAAATTATTTTAAAATTTTCTTGACATTCATGAAAAATAGAAATCAGGACCTTAATAAAATTTTAAAATAATTATCAATTATTATCACATAAAAGGCCTTGTGTGAAACTTCAGTAGCAAAAGAATTAAGTGCATGTAAATACATATTTATTATTGATAAACATTACATTTAATATAATATAAAAAACAATTTATATCTTTTAGCTCATAATTACCTCTTTCAAAAAATATGTACAACGTAACTAACTTTTCACATAACTTATTCTTATAAATTCATTCTCTATTGAATATTTAATTAACGGGTAAAAATTTCCATATATAACATAAAAGTTTCCATCTAAAGAAAAAATATCTTGTTGGTCGTCAAACAAGTTTCCATTGGAAGAAATTGCGTTTCATCTGGAAATACGTCGCAAAATTCATAGTTTTAACCTATTTATGAAGAGCCATTTTATTTGTTTGCCATGACTTATTGGAAGTCTTTTTTGACAAAATTATTAAGGAAGAATTCAAAGTTTTACTTTACTGACTTCGAATTTGCTCTAAAATATATTTAATAGATAGTAATCAATATATTGAATAGAAATGAGATCGGATCATATTTTAGTCTATAGCCCTTATAAATCATTATCCTCGAAATCACTTAAGAGCTATTAAATGCTTGAATTTCTTGATATCGAAATTAAATTCAACGAAGATAAATTTTAGGTATCAGAAAACTATTTTACGAGTTATTGTCACATCATAGAAAAAGAGTTACTGAAAAATTCCACTCTAATAAAATGTTTTGGCGTTTCAAAGAATGATTTCACGTTTTAAAGATAATGATAAAAATCGACTTTTGGCCGGCTAAATCATCAAAATCTCACACTATGCATAGCTTCTGCACATATTATATAAAACTTAATCTCATTTTTGATGATTATTTTCTTACCTTAATTAAAATTTTTTCTTAAAATAGTTATATATAATAAATTTTAACCTCAATATTATAACATTTGTTGATTTTTTTAGAGCAATAGCAATATGGAAATACTTGCTTCTAAAAAAAACCGGTTAATCCTTTTTTTGAAATTTGAAAAACAGTAAAAGGTTTTTTTTTTCAAAATTCGAACTATTTGAAATATTCCAAAACCGGTTTCTCCAAAAAATCGAATAATCTATCACCATAGTGAATATAGTGCAGTGCTGTGAGAATTTTGTAGGGGCGACATAATTTGATAAATTTTTTCTGGACCAATAAGAAGATTATAATTTGAACTATTCGATGGCTCGAACCAAAAATCTCCAAGAATGACTTGGACAAATAATTAAAGAGTATGCGTTCCTGTCAGAATACCGTGTTATACTCTGGAAGTGGAGTTTTTTAAATAAAAAACCGTTTTATACTAGTTTAGAGCCATTCATGTTGCAGCTATATCCCACGGCCACTTGCGCTAGGGACAGTGTGACTGTTTTGTTATTAGACAAAGCCGTAAACACTGCCACTGAAAATAGGCGGGTAAATTCACTGCCACTCTTATACTAACGTGACATGATCTAACTACGCCTATCTTAATATACTATATACATAACAAATTTTCAGCCTTTGTCTTAAAATTTTGAATTAATTCTCAACAAATTGCTAATATACCTCATATTACATTTTTTTCTAATATTTTAAAAGATCACAAAAAGTCGCTGCCAATATTATCAGATATAATTTTGCGAATATTTTTATATATACCAATTGTATATTTAAATTGCAACTCGATGAAACTTTTTAGTTCTAGTCCACTAAAAATATAATTTCCAACATATAAATATTTTTCAATATTAGGATATATTTAAATTAAAAAGAAATAGTTTCGATCTTGTATTTATACCTAAAAATTTATAATATAATAATTTCGATACATTTGTTATTACAGACAGAAAAAAATCATATTAATAACTAGAGTATATTTATTGTAGTTAAAGTTAAGTTAAAAAATAAAAAATTAATAAAATTAAAATATTTTTAAAAGCAGCGACTATGAAAATCATTAATTCGTTCTATAGACACTTTCAAATATTATAGGTGTTTTTTCCATAATATATGATATATTTTTCTAGTAAATACGTCGTTTTAATTTGGCTAAATTTGACACTATACATAAATCAGTAATTAACAGATTTTTAATGGTCTAACCAAATTTTTTAGATACGTAATTGTAAAAATATATGCCCCAAGAAATAAATAAATAATGGAGATAATACTTTAACTATCTGCTACCTTAAATAAAAGCACACAATATCTACGACGACAAAAGGACTCTTTCCAAAACGATTACATAGCCTTCGCAGACTATCCGTTATTTAAAGACAAAATTTATATACAGGTGTACATGTTTTAGGCGGCGATGAGAGAAGAACTGAAAGTCATTAATATCCATTTCATTTGCTTCTGATTAGACTTATGCACGAAAATTGTCATGATTTAAAAGAATAAATATTATTCTTTAAAATTTAATTTATTAGAAAATTGTTTAAAAAAATAAATAACTCTTCACATATATATGTAATATTTTCGTCAATTGATATCATTTTTCCCCAGCTTCCATAGGATTATGAATAAAAAGTAAATGTTCATACATAACACTTGTATATTCTCAGTATGTATTACCTTCTACTAAAGTTCCCCTCTGACTCAAAAGTCCAAAAACGTATATTTAATACTTATACAAATATACTATTATATACAACAATAATATATGTACTACATTTTGAATACCAACACTCTGTATTTATATAAAACAGGACATAGATAAAATCTAAACACACTCACACTACTGCAACGACAGTTGGCTGCTGAGAGAAAACAAAAAATAAATAAAAATACACAGTTAAATTGTATGGATCGACGGAAAAAATGGACGAAAAAAAATCCACAAAGAAATGAAAATCGTCTCCCTTTCACAACAACATAAAGGACAACCATTTGAAAAAACAACATGTTATTTAAAGAATTCTCTAACTTACATATATACAAATACATATTATAAAAAAGCTTATGTTTTATTTAAACATTGTAGCTGTCGAATGAAGGTATGTAAGTTTATATTTATGTTTATATATGTAGAGAAATTATTTGGGGGGAATGTATTGGAATCCTGCTAAACATCCTGTGAACCTATTCGTATTTCATATACTTATGTGTATACATGTGTTAGCATGATACACATACATACTAATATGAGGATATAAGTGTGTGTTTTTGTATAAAATTTATAAATATACAAGTATTTTGTATATTGTGTAAATGATACTTATACTATATTATTATTTGTATACCTATATAATGGTACAATATGTTTACAATTGTATATATGTACATATACACAGACAGTAACAAACATACTATAATATTCCCCCTCATACATAAACATAATAACTTGTATAACAAATAAGTACATATCATTGTTAATACACACATACCAAAGTTTATATTGATATAGGATTTTGGCTAATAAACTATAAATTTGATTACATGTTTGTTTAGTTTTATGATTTACAAAAACCAAAAAAAAAAAAAAGAAAGAAAGATATAGTCGGTCAAGACTGACTATATGACAACCTACACCATTGTGTATGAGCATAAAAATGCGGGAAATGGACTTATATTACAACTGTGACCAATTTTACTAAATGTAAAATAAAATATGTAAATACAGAATAAAGCATTGATATCTAGATGATTTTATGCACTTTAGGGCGATTCCTGGAAATGGGTTTATTTGGGAGCAATGGCAAATTATGGACCGATTATCATAAAATTTGTCAATGCTGTTTCTACTTATATAAAACTTGTTTGTTTCGAATAATAACTTTAAAGTGATTTTCGGAAGAGGAGTTTATATGAGAGTTATGGTCCGATTTTCATAAAATTTGGTACAAAGTACAGAAACTTCTTTGCGCCGACTTTCATTAAAATATTCTTATTTTTAAGACATTTTTGAGTATTTAAACTCAATTCAGTGGGTACATTTGTACGGGGGCTATGTGAAATAATGGACCGATCACAATAAATTTCAATAGGCTTCGTCGTTGTATCATAAAAGTCCCACGTGCCAAATTTCATTGAATTATCTTTAAAATTGCGATCCGTACTCTGTGCGCAAGATTTACATGGACAGCCAGACAGCCAGACGAACGGACGGATATCGTTAGATCGATTTAAAAAGTCATTCTGAATCGATTGATATACTTTAAGATGGGTGTTGTATAACTTTTTCCATGCGTTACAAACATCAGCACAAATATATAATACCCCAACCACCTATGGTGGTGTAGGGTATAAAAATAAATACAAATGTTATATTCGGCTAAGCCAAATCTATTATACCCACCATCTGCACCAATTTCACCTCATGGGAAAGGTCGTTTGAAAAGTGAGCGAATGACCATCATTTTCGGAAATTTCATTGCTGTACATGCTTTTGTTTAGGAGATACCGGAGGAACAATATGGACGGGAGTTACGATGGACACTAATTTTTTTTTTTTTTTTATTGCCCCATAAATTTTTTGTTTATGATTTGATTTTGCGAATTTCAATACCTCCAGCATTACATTGTTTTATAAAAAATTGACAATTAAAAAAAGGTTTTAAAAAGCTTTGTTGCAGTTTTTTGAGTCACAAATGTCGTTTAGATTAAATTCCTTATAATCAAGTTTTTTTACTAAAATTTCTCTTCAAAAAATACATTTTTTCTTCAAATTTACATTTTAATTATTCTAATTAATTGGAAAAAAATTCAAAACAAATACATACATGATTTCAGTTTTAGAAAAATCTCAATCCAAATAGAATGTACTTAACTAAACTCCCTTTTTTAAACATTAATTTTACGGAAAATTACTCCAAAACCTAAAACAAAATTTAGAAAGATTTCAATTAACACGTGCATGTCCGGCTCGAAGCTCCTTGCAACTTGCTGTCTCCATTTGGCGATATCAAAGCAGAGCAGAAAGAATTTTTATGCATCGCAACATCACTATTTCATTACTACTTGTCATATGTGTTTATCATGTGTGTACTTTACTTAACTTAAGTAGTCACTATTTGATTTCAATCATAGCTAATACAGATTACAGTTTAAATTTAACCTTACCCTAGAGGAAAGGGAACCGGTTCAAAACTAGTCACCTGACAGGTTCTCAGGTCTGGTGACCGGTTCCAGTTCCGGAACTTTACATGGGAGGAACCCGTCACTTTTACATGGGGTTGTCATTGGAGGTGGTTAATTAGCAACTTGGGACAGGACATTAGACAGGTCACAGGACTAGTCCAAGAGGACATGTTTAGAGTCGATTAATATAATAAAAATTTGATACAAATTATTTACTTTTCAAATTATTACTATTTTTTTTTATTTTATGTTTAGTGAATTATATTTATATTTCATAGTCTTCAACACAGCCACAGATTGTTATTGCGCGCGACTTGCTAATTGTGCACTTGACAATAATATTACAAATTGACTCTCAACTGATAATTAGTGAGTGTGGTGATGTCAACTGGTTCTCAACTGGAACTTTTATGACAAGTAAGGTGCTATTTGGTACTCAATCGGTCCATTACTGCAATTGCCACCAATTTCCCGCTGGGTAGTCTCGGTTTAATTTCAATCGTATATTTTATACAGTTCCAGTTAGTTTCATTCATAAGTTTTTTTATAGCCTAAGTAGAATATTATTCTAAGAACTGCGCACGAAAAATTTAGTGCATAAAATTCAGCTTATAAAAATGAAACCACTGGAATAATCTCTTTGAAATTTAGATTTTAATAAAAGCTGCTATATTCTAGTATAAAATTTAAAAGAAAAATTAAATTAATAAAATCAATTTACAAAAAAATATAATTAGTGTACAAGTTTTGTAGAATTTAAGGTCTAGATATTTTAATTTATTTTGACAACTATTTTAACCAAATTGTTAGATCAGGGGTTCTCACAAGCTATTGCTTCACAACCCACTTGAGAGGTTACAACTTGAGAACGACCCATCGCAATTCTGGAACTGCAACAAACAAAACGTTTGAAATATGACGATATTAACATGTTTCTTAATATATGTTCAAACAAAAATTCCAAGTTAAATTTCAAATTTAAATTCAAATCGGGATTCTTTTGAAAAAATTATACTTTCTCAATTAGATATAGCTTTAATCGAAAGAAAAAAATAAAAATTTTATTTTCTCAACATGATATCAAATGCTACAGTTAAATCAGCTTTAATTTAAGAAAATATTGAAAACATTTGATTTCAAATAATTATAAATTTAAGATAAAACCTTAATATTTAAAAAAGGATTTGGAAGATTGCTGTTAAAGGTCTTGACCCAAAGAAGAGTTATCATTAAAATATCAATGTATTTTTTACAAAAAATTAAATTTCTGAAAATATGATCTTTGAACCATGAATATTATTAAGAGTTTACTTTCACGGCAAAAATATTGTGAAGAACTTTAAATATTTTGCTTATGTTTAAAATTTATCATAATCGGAACTGGTGAAGTTCGATATTTAATATAAATATTTTTTTTTTTTCTTAATTTTTCATTATCTTTAAATCTAGTTTAAGTTTACTTTCACGGCAATGATTACAGTTCAATATTGTTTTAAAATGGCTTCAGTATAAGGAGCATATAAAATAGTGTTAATTATATTATTGTTTTTTTATGAAAAACTCATAAATCGGTTTCATCTTTGACATTCGAAAAGAACAAGATGATAGTAAAACTCAAACATAAACAATAATTATCGTATTTTACTCGATACTAATAGCTTATCACAATTTATTTCAAATTTTATTCATAATTCGAGATATTTTATAACTACGAAAAAATTAAGAAATTTGTATTATGAATCTCTAAAAAATACCTAAAATTTTATGTTCAAACAAAAAGTCTTTGCGACCCTCCTACAATGTTCGTACGGACCCCCATTTGAGAACCGTTTTGTTAGAATATGAAAAGAAGTTAAAATATGCATTATTTTCAAAAAAATAAAAAAATGCCCTAAAGAATTTTTGAACTTTAATGTGTTTTTGATTACTTTTTTGTTAGAATGTCATTCGTTATGAACGAATTGTTTTTTATCGACATATACCAATGTCTTGCCAGACTAAAAGTTTATTCGACAATTTAAAATTTTTTTAGAGATATTTATCTGATACATTTTCCATAACATCTGTGATATAGAATTCACTTTTTATCACCGTTAAGGCAGCATTCATATTTTTGAAAAAAAAAATTGTCTCAGTAATATTTCGTCGTCTCTTTTGCCTTCACATTTTTACTTTTAGGATTTTTTTACTTCGTTGGTCTTCTTTTTTTAAACTTTTCTGAAGAAAGATACAGAGCAATTTAAAGAATGAGTCGCATTCCATCCAGAGATGTAAGAATGTTGTCTTAAAATTCGTATTATTTTGTCTGCGATCCTACAGTCTGTAAATCAATTTTTTATTCGGTTATAAGGGTTTCTTTCGGTGACTATGAACTCCTTGTATTTTTTATGACTCAAAAAACTTAATTTCTCAACTCACCTACACTCCTAACAAATGTTTTAGGAAAAACCAATTATGCAATTACAACAAAATTTAGCACGGACTTATTGCACGCAAAAAAAAATTTTTGGTAGCAACCATAATCGATCATTGCCGTATTATAGTTGTAATTTATGGTTGATGATTATATTATGTTAGGATAAAAGGCAATAAAATGGCTAAAGTATATTAGTACAAATATTATAATATGTTCGTCAAGAAACCGCGGTATAGTAGCATTACTATCGTAATATGGTTGTTACGCAACAATATAATGATTGTATATGTACTTGATTTTATATTTATAACAAAAATTTGTTGAAACACAATAGAAATATTTTTACTGTATATGAACTTGGCTTCATGTTATATAACCATAATATGGTTGAGGCACAGCAAAATTATAGTTGGGCTACAACCATATTACGATTGTATATGTACACCAACACATACAATCGTAGTATGGTAGTACACCAGCATCGCAGTTGGTGAGAATAACGACATTACTAATTTTTTTTTTTTTTATTGTGGCATTCGTTTGGACAGAGAAATAATTTTAACTTTTTATACCACATTTTTAACATATTTCTGAAACGATACTTATCGCTTGCTGAGAATATTAATGTTTATTCAATATAATGCTATATTAAGTTACATAAAAGTATGTGTAAACATTATATGTTGGAAATGAATTCGTCGCTATTAAAGACAAAAATACTGTTATCAACGATGTTATAGGTTTTGTATTTTATATTAAAATATACAAATTTATCTGTATTTAAATATTTTTGTTGTGGAGTTCGAAAATCAATTTTTTAGGACTTTTTAACACTCCGAAGATAAACTATTGTATTTATTTTCTTGCTTATTATTCATTTAAAATTACACGTTCCTACAAAATGGCACTTTTTATTTTCACTCGGAAAATGATCTAATGTGGGCTGTAAATCTTCTCGAGGACAGCACAAAACAATTTTCGAAAATTTCTAAAGATCCCCTAAATTTCGAAATAGGGTAAGTAGGGTAGATCTCATAGCTTCATAAAATTCAAGTCAATTTAAGGTTCTTAAATTTATTTAGAAAGCAGATAGATGCATATTTTAACTATATTAAAATCTTTTCAGTATATTTAAATTTAGTAATTATTTCCCTTTTCTTTTATGAAATTTTGACTTTGATGTAAATTTTTATAATTTTTTTCTTCAAGACTAAATATATATTTGTTTACAAAGTTTTAAATGATATTTCGTTTAGAATAAAATGAAATATTCCTATATAAAATCGCTTAAAAACTCAAAAAGTTAGTAAGCATTTTGTAAACATTATTTAAAAGATTCTTCAAATATTTTAAGACAAAGTATTTTTTAAAATGTATTATTTACTTTTTTACTATGATCACTACAACCGCTATATTCAACAATAACAATGTTTGCGGTAACAATATATAATTGCGGAGAAAATAATATTGTTAAGGCAACCATATTACAAAATGTTTCTTCTCTGCGAGTGAGAATAATGAGATATGGTATACTAGTCAACGCTACTGATTTAATAAAAGTTATAAGCAGGGAAACCACAAATATGCAATTGCATATATTTTTCTGTACGTACAAATAAAGCATTTTGGCTTCGATTTGTAACTGGATATTTTTTCATATAGCGATTTTTAGACCACATTTTGCCATTTCAAACATAATTTTTTCATACCTCATGGGAAGTTTTTAAAATTTGTTGTGATTTATAGAAAAAATAAGAGATCAAAAATATTTAGTATTTAAAATTATTATTAGCTAAAGTTCGTTAAAAATCTTTGAAGTGCTTGATTTGAAACAAATAAAGATGTTTTAGAAACAGATTAATTGTGTTTTATTAAAGCCGTTTTGTGAAATATGATATAGAGGACGTATCAGCTTTTTAATAAATAACATCAGTTAGTATTTAAAAAACAATTTATTTTTGAATACTATATATGTAAATTTATATATTAAATTTTTTGATAGTATCTGATCTAATATATATAAGTAAGCAGATAGAAGATCAATAAAGTTTTTATGTGATAAATTAGAATTAAAAATGAGGCCTTTTGACACACTTGAAAGATAAAAAAAAGATAATTTTTGTTTAAAAATTAAAAACATTTGTTTGTTTTTAAGAGCATATTTTTACATTTTTAGAGCATATCTTTTTTATTGCATATTTAAAGCTCATAAAATACTTGTTTTAGAGCATATTTGTAGTTTTCCTGGCTATAAGCCTTAAAATGTGCTCGGATTTTTTCTTATGCAATCCTTAGATTTAGTTTTTCCTATTATTTGCATATTTATCTTAAACCCATTGTGGAATAAATGTGTGAATAGTAATAATATTGTATATCGTATCATATAAATTTACATATATGCTTATATTGTATTGTGTTACATAAACGTACATATGTATGTTACTCCTGCAACTGTCATATATTTTCATTTACATATTTATTTTTGTAAAATATCATGTAAATACATGTAATCATAAATACTTTTACCTGTATCTATTAGGGCATATATTACATACATACATACATTCAAATGACCGCAACTATAGGATATACTCCACTTAAATCCCATCTTTGCTACAATTTCAAATAAAATATTTGGATTCCATGAAATCAACTCTAAATTGTTTAATTCCATGATTTTTATTAAATTCCATGTAAATATTATTTTAAATAAATGACTTTTTTTTAGTTGTAACTGTTTACTTTTATTATAATATTTAAATTATTTTTGTGAAATTTTGTTTCGTTTAACATTTTGTTTATAAATTTTGTTTTTATTTTAAAAATATCATGGAGTTTTTAAGACTGTTTCCCTGTTATTTTATCCTTTAAATTTAACTTTCGAAAATTTTAAGCATAAAAACAACAAAAAACTTTTGTACATTTTTCCTTTAAATAACAGCAATATTAAATTTCCTTTAAACATTTTGTTTTTTTATTGTAATTTAAAAGTTTTTCTTTTAAAATTCTTTGAAATTTATTATTCAATTAATTGTGTTTGAGTGCTAAATTTTTATGTATGTTTGTAAGAGTATGTAAATGTATGTATAGATGTGTGTTTACTTATTTTATTAGATTCTCCATAGCAACTTGTAGACATCAAAACTTTAGAAAATTTCATTTAACAGGATTCCAGTATAAAGCGATAGATAATTTTATGGCGAAAAAAAAAATATTAAATTAGGTATATTGGATGGAATTTTTTTTGTTTTTTTTTTTTTTGCAATTATTGAAAATTTGGTAATTGTGCCAAAATTTGGGGTTACATTTAAATTGTAACATTCTTTACAGCATATTTAAGAAGCATGTAAGAATTAGCTGAAGGACTAATACATTGTCTAATTCCATCTTGATAAATTAATTAAATATTTATAAGAAAAAAATTTTAAAAATGTTCATTAATTCTAAACTCATATTTATTTCTAATAATAATAATATTGTTATGTATAAAAACATTAAATATACAGTTACAAAAGCACACTTTCAAGGTACAGAAAAAGAAGTATTTCGTCCCACAAATTTTTATAAAAAAAAAACAAACAATTTCAATTACAAAAAAAGTTCAAAGTATTTTCATACGTGCATTCGAATATATATATTTTTTCGTTTCCTGAGCCCTTGAAAAAGTTACATTTAACCTAAATTTCTTCACACAATCAATCACCCTTGCCTGAAACTATGTCAGATCCTTGCAAAAAACATCTTTCGCTTACAACATACCGACTTGTCAGTACTAATAAGTACATTATTGTAAAATTTCATCTTCTTGGAACAATGTTGTAAAATTACGAAAATTTGTAGTAAAAAATGTCTGTAAATCTCATTAGGGAAACAGAAATTCTCAGTAGGGCTCTAAAAGCCCAACAGCAACAAAGTACTTACTAATAGAAATGTTGTTGCCAAAAAATTTTAAACATACAAATGTATGTGTATTCGTATAAAGTTTATCTGTGTATGTTACAAGTAATGACATGTTACCAAATGGGCGCTAGGACAAGATATTTTTGTGAAATAAACTAGAACAACAAGAAAAAAAATCACGATTTTACAATTCTCGTCTGACATTATAAATAGGAATAAAAACTTTTTGCGCAGGACGTTTGTGTGCATGTAGCTATTTATTCTATGTATGAGTGTTTATGTTAATAATAAAACCGTCTATTTGTGCAACAAACTTTGAATACTAATGGGAATGAACCATTAGAAGAAAGCTGATATATAAAAGGATGAAAATTTAGTTGTTTCTATGAGGTTTATGTAGGATTGCCGATTGTAAAAAATATATTGGGTAAAATTAATTCTATAGGATTTTTAATAAATATTTGAAGTTGAAGAAGTACAAATGAAGTGGACCTTATACGGGAGCTAATAGACCGATCCACAGTGTGCGATTCAAAAAATGTAATGGAAATAACTATTCAATATCCGATTTCAATGAAATTTCACATAGTGAAAGTACGAGTAGAGGTGTGGGAGAGTTTAAGATTTGGTCTTAGACCATATAAACCTACCGGAGGTGGGTCCACATTGTCCCAAATTAAGACACCACGGGTATGAAAATTGTTAAAATTAATCCTGATTCGTTATATCTGGTTGTAGCGGTTATATTTTTGTTCTCAATTTTATAATTTCCTGGTTGGCGCAATATATTTAGCAATATGTTTAAGTTTGTTATGGTTGCTAAAATTCAATCTACAACAAAATAATTTTCATTATACAAAAATATTATTACATTTATTATTTTGGCTTAATAACAATATATTAAATTTGAATGGAAAAGAATTACATTATTAGTACTTTAAAATAAGTAAATTTGCAGATCTTTATTCTTATTCTTTATTCTTGTTGTCTGTCCATGTGATTTATTTAAATTATGAATTAACTAAAATTAAATTAGATACAATAACTAAATAATTAAATAAGTGTTTACATTGTGAAAATATTTTAAATGCATAATACGCAAGAAAGGAAATGCAACGGTTTATCTTCAGAGTGCTAAACAATCCTAAAAAATTGATTTGTGAAATCCACAACAAATATATATATATATATATATATATATATACTTATTTATTTATTGATTATTTTTATTTTAATTTTTCCGAACTGCAATGTTGATGTACAACCATTTTACAATTGTATATGTTGGTGTACATATACAATCCTATGTCTCAACCATATTATGGTTATATACGTCCATACACATAACAATCTAATTGCAGTTTAACCATAATATGATTGAACTCAATTATATTTTTATTGTGTTACAAACATATTTTTTTATAAACATAAAATCAAATAAACTTTCAATTATTATAAGGTTGCAAAACAACCATAGTGCGATTGTATTGCAACTATACAACGGTTATTTGACAAACCATTTTATTGTCTTTTATCCAAACGTAATATAATTTACCTTCAACAATAAATAACATGACAGTGTTCGATTGCAGTTGCTTCCAACCATATGTTTTCTTTGCATGTGCTCTAAAGTGATTCTGATTCGAACTTAACTTGGGCGTCCGAAGATTTTTTCTGTGCGTTACAAATGTCAGCATACACTATACCTACACTATGGCTTATGTGCATAGAAATTCGGGAGGGATCTTATATGGGTCCTATGGCAAACTGTGGATCAATATTTGTATAAAATATAACATATATTTGCATAAAATATGTGTGTATTATATTTTGTTGATATAAACATTTAAATCAGGTTATGCACTTTAAGGTGTTGTCGGAAGCAATGGGAGCAATGGACCAATGGTTTCTCCTATATATATATATATATATATACATATATATATCGGTCCATAACTGGCCATACCTCCAATACAAACATCTCTTCCGAAAACCGCTTTACATGCATAAATCTCAAACGTTAGTATTAAGTTAATAGTGCTGTTTCATTCTCTTTGTTTCCTTCTCTGTAGTTACGTGGATCATACATACATATTTGAACTTTTTTTTAAACTTATATATTAACAGCTTTTTACCATGAATGCAACAACTGCACTTTGCAAAAATATTAACGTATTAATTAAAATCATTTTATTTTATAACAAAACGTAATTTAAAAAATAATAGCAGTTAATAATTAATTATATAATTACAGTAAAAGTGTCATTCGGAAAATAAATGATACACGTAATTTATAATTACAGACTATAAATATAACTGGCAACTCTTGGAATATAGTATTATTTATTTAATTTTACACTCAATTTTAAATGTTGTTTTAAAATCAAATTAAATCAAAATTTTATATTTTTTTCAATATTATATAAACATTAATTAATGTTAATTAATACGAAAAAAAAAATCATAAAAAAATGATATTAACTACTTATTAAATGTACTACTTATTAAATGTAAGTCACAATATTGTTCCATCCTCAGCTAAAGAAACTTTTGTATATATAAGTGTATACTAGAAGGATGTTCAAATTGGGGGTAGCTCTTGGCTGAGCATAAATAAAATCTTTGAACCCAGAAATTTAATTTACTTATAGTCATTTCTGATCTCCTATGAAATGAATCTACAAATATTCTTTTTCTCTATGGCATTTTAAGCGCCCACGCAAATTTTCATTTTGTACTTGGATAAATTTCAAAAGTTCTAGGATTTTTTGATTTATATATATATATATATATATATATATATATATATATATATATATATATATATATATAGTAGTACTAATATATATTCAACAATTATTACACGTACATGCGTTAATAATTGACAATGTTAAATATTTTCCTTCATAGACATTTTTTCAATATCGTAATTGTAATGGGAGCACAAATTTTTAAAGTAAGTAGTGGTATGAGAGGAATATACAAACATATATAGATTGTAGATAAAACTGGATAAAATATTTATATTATATAGTATATAAGTGGGAAGGTAGATTTTCTTTAATGAAAGAGACAGCTTTAAGCTTAAGGATATGCAGCATTTAATGAACGTGTGTAAGAAAAAAAATATCAGCCCCTGCTAAGAAGTTGTTCGAAAAATATTTATTTTTAATGCGCAGAATCCTTTTTTTTTTTTCTTTCTACATTAAAAAGATGTAGTCATATTAAGTTTGATGTAGCTTTGGTAAATTATTGGAACATTTATGTAAGGAATAATAATATACATATTAACTTTGAACAACAATCGTGATTATAAAATGAAACCTATGGCACTTTATTAGTTTCAAGCCTTGTGATTTCAGATCAGTAATCCGTTTTTTTTATTAATAGTTTCAGCCAGGTTAAAAAAATTTAATAATGGCCCATATAGGTCTAGTGATACCTATTTCAAAAACTATTAAAAACGTGAGCAAAGGAATATCTCTTATATTACTAATAAGAAAGATGCTTCGTGCCATTCTTCTATACTTAGCTGCTCCGACCAGCTTATACCTAGTATATACTTTGAGAGATACATTGCATTAACCGCCATAACTTCTCACATCGAACAAAAAAGAAATAATCTCGCTTCGCTAAACTTGTCTAAAGCCCTTCACACGGTTAGTCACTTTACACCCATACAGGATATAGTTAAGTCCAGAGTCCAAAGGGCACAAACACTGATCGCTTTCCGCTCTCTCCTCCTAGCACAAACATTTCGGGGAGGAAAACAGGGTGATTTTCTTAATTATTTGCGTATATTTTATAATTCGGCACAAGTTTTTGATTAAAAATTTTCATTTTGGGGAAGGAAGTTTGCTTTTTACCTTCATCGCGGAGCCACGTCTGCCTCCTAGGCATATTAGCAAAGGTATTCTTGAATACCGAGAGCAAAAAAATTCTTCGTGTCTACGAGAAGGGAATACTGAGTTATATGCAAAATCGAATTGATCATAGCTTTTACATGCTGATATAGAAGTGCAATTAATTTTACAATTGCAGAATTTATAGGCGTAGCTAGACAATTTTTCAAGGGAGACTATGGCCCCTGAACAAAGGAGTTTGTTCTGATGATGAAAATTTTATAACAAATTTGATTTAGAATTTTTTTGAATTATAATTCAAAAATAAAATATTTCTCGTATTTAGTACATTTATTGACATATGAACAATGTATTTTTAAGTTCACTCTTTCAGTTTAGATTAAAAATCCTGATAAGTTTCGTAAAAGAATTGATATCATATTTTGGAGAAGGATAAATCGAACTAAAATTGTTAAATTTAATATAAATTAATTAAAGAAAAAGACAATATCATTATTTAAAAACTTTTACTTTAATTTTTAATCAAAAATATTAGATAGTAGAAATAAATAGTTTACCAATCTATATATCCCAATAAGCACATAAAAAATTAAAATTCAGTTTCTTGAAATTTAATTGGAATTCAATTTGAATTACATTTCTACTTTCCAGTATTTTTCAAGTAAACACTATTTTAAAAATTTGCTTAATTTTTTTTTTTTTTTTATTTTGTCAAACAAATTTCAAATAACGTAAAATAATTTCAAAATATTCAAAATAAATAAATCCACATCGACTTCTAGATATACTTAATTTGCTCGGGTTAACGTAAAAGAATCTATAAGAAAGTAGTAGATATTGAAATGATTTTAATTTTAAAGATTCCTTTTTTTCCAGATTAAAAAAAAAAAAAAAATTTAAATCAAAAATTAAAATCAAATTCTGTAGAAATTCTTTAAATCAAATCAATGTTCTAAAATCCCATTTGAGATGAGAGAAAAACTAATTTATCTAGAAAAAATTGAAGAATAGGTAGAATTTGTTGTTTTCTTTAAATAACATATAATTTATGTTGTTTATTTATTTATTTATTATTTATATTTTTGTAATTATATACATATTTTTTAATGTACATATTTAAATTAAGTTTATTTTTGCAAAATAATCAATATTAACAGGTTTTCTTTATATTTGTTAGCTTGAATTCCATTTGAATTGGAATATTTGAATTGCACTGTCAATCAAGGCTTGAGTTAAACAGTCTTTCCAACCTTGAATTGAATTGAATTACATCTTCGACCAGAATTACGCTTTTATTCAAGGGTTGAAATTAACTGTCTTGTCTTAACAGTGTTATGTTCGACATGAATTCAAGTTTCCTTTTTACTGGAGTTTGTTATTGAAACAAAGTGTGATACAAATGTATTTCAACACTTAAAATTTAAATATATGACAGGAATTGGACTTTCTTTACACTTGATTTCCCGAAAAAATGCTTATTGAGATATAATTTCCTAAGCATTTTTTCTCTTTCTAGAGCTTTTTAAAGCTGCCAGACAACGTAGAAAATCAAAAATCGGTTGACTTATAAAAATATTCGTCCTAAAAATCCTAACGGAGCCAGATATTGAAATTTCTATCAAGGAGCGGAGATGCGCTCCTTAATATTTCATAAATTTGGCTTTGATTTTAAGAAGTTTACTATAATCATTGCTTGCTGTCCAAATCCTATCGGAAACTGATTTTTTATTTCGATCTGGGCTCCTTTATTCAGAATTATTTTTCTCTTTTCTTTATTTCAAAAAGTTTGCTAATTTAATACTTTAAGCATTATTATTCAATCAAATTCTAACGTCTTCAAACCTTTTTCTTCGGTCAAAGAAAGGAAAAGCTTTAAAACGTTGTTTACATATTTTTTTAAAAGATTTCGGGATTTGTTTGTGCATATTTTGCAGGCTTATACACTTGTAGGTAATATAAGTACACAACAAAAGTAAAGATTTTATCAGAGTCTTGTCATTGAAAGTAAATATTTAGTGCTGAAAAAGAGCTAACACATGGTTGTCATTGGAAGAGTGTTATTTTTTTATTCTAATTCACTACTTTTGCAGTTCTTCTCTTAATTTAATATTGATATACACATATATATTTAAATATTATTTTAACTTGTTAAATACTTTTTCTTAAAAATAATTACTTTTTGGAAGTAATTATAAATAAATTTAAAATATATATATATATATATATATATACAACATACACTTATTACTACTGAAGTGGTTAAAATGTTAATTAGACGTACCACTGTTTTTTTTTTGGCTGGGTAGTATATGAAATTAATTGAAATTAAACGCTTTAAATCAAAAACAATAATATTTTTTGAAAGGTTTGAAAACGATAAAAAATAAACTATCTTTCAAGAACAATTAAAAAAATATGTACAAGAACTATAAGAAAATAATTAAAAGAAAATAATTAAAAGGCATAATCTTTATAATTCTCTTTTTTAAATTTTTTTTTTCATTTAGAAATATTTCAAAATTCTGCTGATGGAATTAGCCCACCTTAGCCCACCAGCGATATTAATCATGAAAGCTAAATCAACCTTTAGGGTTTTAAAAATTCGTCTTAACCCTTATTAATCCCCTCACGTTAATATTTATTTTCTTTTTAAGACCATTAAATACATATTCTACATGAAACAACCTTCTGGTATAACTAATGTCTACCTACAATATATTCTGAGCTCCTGCTGAAAATCGACGTCGTGAGTTGACTGTTTTCCCATTAAAATACAAAATTTATGACTTTTGCTTAGTTTTTTTTTTTTATATCTTTGTCTGCTCTTTGTGTAAAAGTCATCATAATTTAAAATGACATTTATATTATCTTAACAAAACCCTGTCGCTCTTTTATGCTCCCTCATACATACATATTACTATTAAGACAATTTTATATATTTTTTATTTCATGCTTTTACTCTCACTTACAAAATTCATATCTAAATTTCTAATCATTATTATTATTTTTGTATAAATATTTTTTTTTTTTTTCTTTGAGTTGCTTTAATTTATTTTCTAATCCTGAGTGAGTTTAGTTTAAAAAATTTCTCAGTGAATATCTTTTAACTGGGCGAACAGCAATCATTAATACAAACATTTAATAAGAGTCTCTTTTTTCTACTGTCGCTACTATAAAATTCCAATTCAAAAGCTCTTTTTTTCAAAATTCTCCAAACTCACTCAATTGTTTTGGTTTAATTCCTCTTTATTTCTGGTTAATATCGAAATAGCGGTAAAAGAGTCCTTTCGTTAATGTTGTACGCCTATTCGTTTTTTACGAAAATGGAAATTTTTCTAATATTATGTGTATACATGATGTTGTCGTCAAGGCCAAATAAACATATTTTTCTCATAAATATTTATCCACCCTCCCTCCTCCATTCGAAAGTGTAATAAAATTTTTTAAATTAGTTGGTTTTTTTACTTTAAGAAATACTTTTTGCTGATTTTCTAACTACTTATTGTTGTAGTTTAGTTTAGAGTATTGTTTGTCTGGTTGGTTACTTTTGATAGTGATTTTTTTTTTTTTTTTTTTTTTGGTGTGATTTACTTACATTACGCTGCTGTTGGCCTAGTAGAAAACATGAAAAGATTGATGACTTGACATTTTAATGACGTTTTAATAGACCATTAAACTGTCAGAAAAATAATAGGAGTTTCAACAACAGGCTTTAAATAAATGTATATGTTTTTGGTTTAACCCTTTGATGGGCTTTAGGGTAAAATATGTTGCAATGCTTTTTAATGGATTAAGAAAATGTAAAAGAAATGTATAAAATGGACTTCATAACAAAACATTAGGGACTGCTTCAGTTAAAGTTTATATATTGAGTTATTAAACTTTAAAAATTATAAATTATAATTGTTAGTCACAAATTTTAACAAGCTGAACACCCCACTGATAAAGCTAATTCGAGTACGTTGAATTCAATGTTGGCAGCCATATTTCTAAGTTAGCGATCGTATTCGCGATATTTGGGAATAAACTTTATTATGGAAGTAACTACAAAAGAAAATTAGAAATAAAAGGGACATTATTTATGTAAATTAAACTATAAATAGATTGAATATATACTCCAATTATAAATTAAATCAAATTCAGCCCGATTTTTGATGTACAATTTTTTTTTTAAAGTTGCTCATAGGTAACCAGTGATGCCAACACTTACCAACGTAAACGCATAGAAGTGTTTGAAAAAATATGCTAAAAAGGGCTAAATTTAAAAAGACAACAGTTTTGTCTTACAATCAAGACAAGTTTTGTGGAAAAGCGCAAAAATGGGCTAAAATTAATATTTGTTTCAAAAAGTAAGAAGAAACATATAAGCAATATTTTTAACATTAATCAGTCATTTGGAACGTACATCTCAAAATGCTAATTACAAACTAGGTAAATTAAAATGCAGGTGATGGAGAGATTCTATTATTATAAGCCTCGATCCAAAATTGTTCTGTTCTTTCTGCACTTTTCAAACAATTTTAATTATTGAAGACAGTTTTTTAATAATAAAGTTTCTTTACAAATTGTTAAGATCTCTGTATAAATTAGTCTTCTCCCTAGTCTTTTCACAAATATAGGGAGAACTTAGTACAAGAATAGACAAATAAAAGTAAAAGTTTTGAAAAAAGTAAAAAAGAGCAAAAAGGGCTAAAAGAAAATTGTTAAAAGTGCTAAATTTGCGCGTTTTTTAGTTTCAGGCTAAAAAATATTTTCCGCTTTTTGGACTACTAAAAATGGCCTAAATCTATCCCGAAAAGGGATAAGTTGTCATCACTGTTGGTAACTTACGGAATTCTAGTAATATTTTTGTTCGTTTAAAGTTTTCAAATTTTGCGTTTAAAATATATTTGATAATAAGTATTCATGATCCAATACTCCAATAAAATTTTAGTTGTTTATTTTGTTTAAATTTAAAAACTATATTTTTAAATTTAATCATAAAAACTTAATTTTCCTAACCCCTTTTTTAGCCTTTCAAAATTAAATAAGAACTGCGCACGAAAAAATTAGTCAATATGATTCAGCTTTTAAAAATGAAGCCAATGAGTAAATCTTGTTGAAATTTTGTCTTGTTAAAGATCGTTATATACCAGTTTAAAATTTAAAAGAAAAATTAAATTTGTATTCGTTTTTAACATTAATCAGTCATTTGGAACGTACATCTCAAAATGCTAATTACAAACTAGGTAAATTAAAATGCAGGTGATGGAGAGATTCTATTATTATAAGCCTCGATCCAAAATTGTTCTGTTCTTTCTGCACTTTTCAAACAATTTTAATTATTGAAGACAGTTTTTTAATAATAAAGTTTCTTTACAAATTGTTAAGATCTCTGTATAAATTAGTCTTCTCCCTAGTCTTTTCACAAATATAGGGAGAACTTAGTACAAGAATAGACAAATAAAAGTAAAAGTTTTGAAAAAAGTAAAAAAGAGCAAAAAGGGCTAAAAGAAAATTGTTAAAAGTGCTAAATTTGCGCGTTTTTTAGTTTCAGGCTAAAAAATATTTTTCGCTTTTTGGACTACTAAAAATGGCCTAAATCTATCCCGAAAAGGGATAAGTTGTCATCACTGTTGGTAACTTACGGAATTCTAGTAATATTTTTGTTCGTTTAAAGTTTTCAAATTTTGCGTTTAAAATATATTTGATAATAAGTATTCATGATCCAATACTCCAATAAAATTTTAGTTGTTTATTTTGTTTAAATTTAAAAACTATATTTTTAAATTTAATCATAAAAACTTAATTTTCCTAACCCCTTTTTTAGCCTTTCAAAATTAAATAAGAACTGCGCACGAAAAAATTAGTCAATATGATTCAGCTTTTAAAAATGAAGCCAATGAGTAAATCTTGTTGAAATTTTGTCTTGTTAAAGATCGTTATATACCAGTTTAAAATTTAAAAGAAAAATTAAATTTGTATTCGTTTTCATTAAGATATTTAATATTTTTTTTTTTTTTTGGAATGCCCTAAATATAAGCTTTATTGTGTTTTCGGTAACTTTTTTTTTTGGAATGGGTCTACTTTTTTTTAAACTCTATTTTATATATTTAGAATCCTCAGCTTTAAATATTCTTTAAATATCTTTTCACTATAATTCAATACATTTCATATGGACTGAGTTTTGGACAGTTTAGTCTTTCGTACATAGCATCACCATTTGTTTGATACCACTCAGCTAGTTGTTTGCTATAATAACGAGATGCGAAAAATTAAAAATCATCTTTCCTAAGAACACTCATTTGTGTACATTTCTCTGTTAAAAAAGTTTTTGTTATATGCTTCATTACCCATAATATCTATAACATCGACAGTGCGTATTTTATATTGCCCTTTAGACGTATTCATATTTAAAAAAAAAAAAAAATATCAATAATTCACGTTCTCTCCTTTACCACCACAATTTTTCTAGCGTTTCTTTTAGACACTTTTCTTACTTTGCAAGTATTCAGGCTACCTTTTTCAAACTTTTTTGATAAAAGATATTGACCAATTTAATAAACGAATCGCAGATATGTAGAGATTTTCCTATTATTTTGTCCGAGATCCTGCAGTCTGTAAATCAATTTTCTTTCTCAGTTATCAGGGTTCCTTTCGATAATCATGAACTATTTGCATTTTTATGACTCAAGAAACTAAATTTCCGACCTCATTTGTACTCCTAGCAATTGCTTTATACAGCCGACATGTATTTTGGATATAAATTTGAATTATGCGTTTGGATGAATTTTGTACAATTTTTATTTTTAGAAAAACTGATTATGCTATTACAAGAAAATTTGGTACATAATTACTGAGAATAATAGCAAATATAAACAATTTAACGGTATTAATTTTTCGGGTATAGGTAAAATTGTAAGCTTTAAAATGCGCGTGGATTTTTTTGTGCGCAGTCCTTATCTCATAAACGGCCGCTAACTTTTATAAATGGTTCACACCATTAAATTCAGCGTCGTCGACTTTTTTTAACAAAATAAGCCTCATTTTCGAGCACAATGTTATTATTGAATTTTAAATAAGTAAACTTTTATTTGATAATTATCAATTATAATGGAGTTAAGTACAGCACAATTTAAAAACTTTAATTCAATTAAGATTCAAAGTACTGTAGAGCCAAAGGAGCTTTTCATTTTTCTTTAGTTTCATTTCCGGTATTCCTTTATCCGAAATGCTTTTAAACGAATAACTTTGTGCTAAAAATTCTGTTAGCCTAATGAAAAACTGTTTTGTATGTTGATGTCTAGCCATTTATTTTCAAGTAATTATGATAATCATTATGTGCTTACAACGATATAAAAATTGCAGCCATTCTTTTTTAGCAGTTTTTAACATTTTCTTTTGGAGTCTTTACATATCTATATATATATATATATATATATATATATATATATACATATATATATATATACACTGCCTGCCACTTGAATAAGGAATTAAATTTTTTTAATTTTAATTAAGTATATCTCCTAAACTAAAGTTCAGAAAAAAATGATTTTTTGTGAACCAAAGTGTTGGCTTTAGTTTCCTGAAGAAATAAAAAATATACATATTTTGTTATACTAAAGTTATGCATTTATTTAAAGACATGTATTTCTGTGGTACTTTTTCGTGTGTCATTTGAATAATTAATAATTTATGTAATTTATTCTTAAATTTTAGGTTATAAAAATGAAAATTATTATCTTCTAGCATTCAATTAGTAATGAGTACTGCCACCATTTTTAGAAATAACCTCAAAAATGCGATTTGGCATCGACTTGTATAATGACTCTAAGTAATTTAGCGAAATTGAACTCCATGCTTCCGTTATTGCATCCTTTAAGGATTCTATCGTCTCAAATTGTTTTCCTCCTTCATAAACTTTTCTTGCAAGCCAAACCCAGACATTTTCCATTGGATTCAGGTCTGGTGAATATGGGGGCCAATCCAAAAGTTGAACACCTTGTTGATTAATCCATTGTTTTACTGCTCTGGCGGTATGAATCGGAGCGTTGTCGTGTTGGTACGTCCAAGGTATGGGTCCAAAGAAATCATTAAATTTTGGAAATGCTTCCTCCAGAATGTTTTTGTAAATCGTTGCAGTAATTTTGTTGGATACAAAAACCAATTCTATGGTACCATAATACGAAATGGTACCCCATACCATTATTCCGCCCTCTCGGCTGTGTCTGCGGCTCAAAAATAATTCCTCCTTATTTAGCTCATGGAATATTAAGTTTTTTTTTTTCATCGGAAAATACAACTTAAACCATTTATCGGACCATGTCATTGTATTTTTGGCAAACTGTAGACTTTGTGAATTGAGTTTTTCATTTTTTTTTTTTGCAGTTTTCGTCGGACTATGTATGGGCACGATTTTAAAATACGGTGCACTGTTCTTAGACTGGCACAGACTTCACTTTTTTCACGTATTTTTGATACCGACATGGCAGAATTTGATGCAATTCTAAGAATTTTTCGTCTTTCTTTTGGAGTTGTTGCTATTTTCTTCCGCCCTTTTATGTTTTTTCCATATCTTTCCACGTTATTTAAATAATTGTACACAACTGTCTTTCCTCTATTAATGTTTTTGGCTATTTGGACCAGATTCCGACCATGAGATTTCAAAATCAGAATTTTTTCTTTTTCAGAGTTATTAAGAGCCTTACCACGTCCCTTTTTGAATAAAAACTATATAAAAACTATTAAATTAAAAATTCTCTAATCGCTTATATTGAAAGAAATTTAAATCATAGACTTCCTGATTATTATTAAAAGAATTGCTTATTCAAGTGACATACGAAATAGTACCACAGAAATACATGTCTTTAAATAAATGCATAATTTTAGTATAACAAAATATGTATATTTTTTATTTCTTCAAGAAACTAAAGCCAACACTTTGAAATTTGGTTGCGCAAAAAATTATTTTTTTCCGAACTTAAGTTTAGGAGATATACTTAATTAAAGTTAAAAAAATGTGATGCCTTATTCAAGTGGCAGGCAGTGTATATATATGTATAATCCATCTCTTACTTACTCATATTACATATATTATATTACTCATATATATATTACATATATTACTCATATCCACCTAGTCTTATACATATATGTTGCCATGAATAGGTCGCTCAAAGAATGTATATATTTAGAATCCTAAATCTTAAGAAATGAAGGGTCGATTACGAATACATCCAATGAACGAACGTTTGGAATTTTCATTCTTAAGGAATTAATTTTCGTAAAGAAAATTGTAAACTGCTTTGCCTCACATTTACGATTAATTAGTTACTTGAAATATATATCAGCATACCTGTACCTACCCCGTTTGCGTTGCGACCTCGGAATATCTAGTACGAGTTAAACAAGCTAGGCTACTATGTTAAATTACTATGTAAAAATGACAAAAGTTCATATGAAATATTAATGTTAGAATACGTGATGTGACATAAAAACTTTCATCATTTATTTATAAGAAAAAATAATAAAAACTTTTACCAAAAAAAAAAAAAAATATGAATAGAATAATAAATCATCTACGACTTTTTCTTCGAAATTTGTAAAGAAAAGTAAAACAAATGAATACAATGGGAAATAACTTTACACACTGACAAAGCTGAACGCCTTGTAGAAAAAAGTCCTCTTGCGACACTTTAAAACGATATTTTTTTTTTTAATTTTACACATACATACATAAATTATGATTAAATTAGAACTCGTTTATAAAAGTTAAAGGATAACTTTGAAAGTTAATACATATGTATATGAATATTGCTTTTAGCAAAGGACGAAAAAAGCTTTATGATACACAACTTTGTCTTTCCATTACTTGTGGAAATGATGAGAAAAAAAACTTGCTTTTAAGTTTCGGAGCCTTATTTAAGAAAATTTTAATTTTCTTGATAATTATATATAATACTAGCTAACCCGGCAAACGTTGTTTCGCATTATAACTTATTTCTAGTGAATATTTTGGTTTTTAATTAAAAAAATAACGAATGCTTTTACCCTTTTTGCTTTATGTTACGTCCTAAATGTTAAAATTTATAGCCTTTAGTTCCTTCAAGCCTTGAAACTATCATCGGATAATTTTTGGGTAGGGGGAGCTTTTACACATTTTGACCTATTTTACGCCCTAAATGTTGGAATTTCCAAAACATTTATATCCTTAAGTTCCTTTCACATATTACAGTGTCTACATGCCAAATTTTAAGAAAACCGTTTGATTAGTTAAGAATATATAGGGATGGGGACAGGCTTCCAGTTGTTACACTATTTGCCTGCCAAATTTCAAGAAAATCGGTTTATTACTTAAGAAGATATAAGGAGGGGGAGATTTTACTCCTTGTTTTTAAGCACTCTAGCGATATGAAATATACTTTATGACCTATTCTCATACCTAAAAAATACACATACAAAATTTCATAAAAATCGGTCAATCCGTTTCGGAGGAGTTCAATTACAAACATCGTGGCACGAGAATATATATATATATATATATATATATATATATATATGTATATATATATAAATGTAGACTTATAATATTATAAATAAATTGATAATTATAAAGAAAAATTAAATGCGGTCAAATTCTTCAGACCACTACCACAAGAGTTTAAAATTTAACTTTTTAATATTTTTTTTAAATAATGTTAATACTTGAACGGAAATAAATTTAAGCGAATGGAGATAACCTATTGAAATTTTGATATACTCGTAATATTGAAAAGATAAATAAACTTCCACTTTTTTCTATCAAAAGAACCAACATCTCAATACGGAAAAGTTGACTTTTTAAAATAAAATTGGCACCCTGTATTATAAAAGGCGTGGGTTTTCAAAATACTTATATTTAACCAACATATGTAGATATTTAATTAAAATAGTTTGTGCTTGACCGTTTCCCAAAACTTCCCCGGTTTTATTCTGCACTCGTTAATTTTAAAATTTCTCTTATAGGCCGAAATAAAAAAAACTTTTTGAAAAAAAAAATGTGGAATTTTTTAATTTTTCAACTTTAGATCACTATAACTTATAGGTATTATATGTTTATATGATTATTGCTTCAATATTATTTAGAATTTGTAAGAATTCTAAGAGATATTTTTTAAAAATATTAGTGTACCCAAATTCAGCCCACCATATTTAAAAAACTAAAGAAAAACGATGTCAAAAGTTAGATAAAAATGTGTTTTGTCTGAATGTCTCTTAAAACAAAAAATGTATCATTACGTATAAGCGTATTTTTGTAGAGATTTTCAAGGACTATCTATTTTTTGCAACGAAATCATTAATGAAATTTTGGCAATTTTTCCAAAAATTACATACTTCAGGTGACTACTTTTGAAGATCCATCCTCTACCCCCCTAGACCAGATAAGGAGGTGTAAAAAAGAAATCAACTCGTCAGTACCTCAGCTTTGTTAGATGAAATTTTTAAAATAATTTAAGCCTTATTATAGAATTTTGACAAGTTTGTGACACTTTTTATCTTAAAGCTCATTAACGGTGGATCTATACGAGAGATTTTTTATCTAGACAAACCTCAAATTCTTATCAAGATAACACAAGTGATAAATATATAGTCGGTCAAGCCCAACCATATGATACCCTACAACATTGTGTATGTGCATCAAAAACCGGGTAGAAGCCGTGGCCAAGTATGGATCGATACTTGTATTAAGCGTAGTGTATATTTCTTTAAATATATATGAATTACAGTATGTTATGTATACTATTTAGGGGGATTCCCGGAAGTGGGCTTTATAAGGGAGTTATGGTCAATTATGGGCCTATCCTCATAAAATTTGGTAGGGCAGTTTCTATTTATGTAACATTGCTTTGTGTTAAATATTAACGCGATGCTACCGTTTGCATGGGATTTATGGCCGTTAAAGTGATTTTCTGAAGAGGGGTTTGTATGGGAGCTACGGTCAATTATGAACCAATCTTCAAGAAATTCAGCTCATGAATTTATGCTTATATAAAACTTAAAATAGCTATTATTAAGAGATTTATATTAATGAACATAACTTCCTTAAATATAGCTATTCCGGGAGGACATTTGTATAGGGACTAGGTAAAATAATAAACCGATCATAACCAATTTCAATGTGCCTGTGCACCAAATTTCATAAAATTATTTGCAAAATTGCGAGCTGTAGTTTGCTTACAAGAAATATTATATCATTGCGAAAAAATTATATTTAGCTGTTGATTCCATCACAACAACGATCGAAACTGCTCGCGTTATTTCGGTCCAAAGCTCTTATACAATTATGTATTATCAAATTAAGCCAAACTGTCATGAATATTTGATCGCTTTTTCATAGATAATTTTTGTAGGATTTCAAACTTATAAAAAAAATAAATAATAATTCCAAAAATATCAATCTTTATGGAAAAATTTCCAAAATAGTAGTAGAAAAATAGCAAAATTTAATAGAAAGTGGGATTATTTGCTAATATGTATATTATCTGTAGATTTCATGTATTTTAGTTTATATGCAAGAATGGAAAATCATGGTACTTAACAATACTATAGTTTATAAACTTTTCCAAGAACAATTTTTATCAAAATTTATAAAATCATTTACAAATGCTTTTACTAAACGTTTAATCATTTTTCTTACGTACAAAAATATTCAAGGAAGTGACATACAGCAAGAGTCTATGGTCACAAATATTAAAATCAAAACAGTATTGTAACATCGAGTTACACTATAAGCATATTATATGCGAACAAAGATCACATCACATAGCGTTTCGTTTTTTATGCTCGATACTGAATGTCTTTTAAAGTCCAAGGACGATGAAATTGGTTATGATCAGTTCATTATTGCACCTAGCCCCCATATAAAAGGCCTCCAGGAATAGCGTTTAACAATCATAAATTAACAATAGTAGGGCTTGACTATATATTCCTAAATTGTTTTTCTTTGATTTGTTTTAAAGAATAAACACAAGAATTATTTCGCCAGTTTGAGTCATAATAATTTAATTTAATTAATTAATTTTTCAAAATCTACCTTGACGTCAAATAATAAAATATGACTCCTAAAAGCTCAAAAACATATTGACAGGGACATAAGGATATATTTGTCCTTTTCATAGGTCTTTTTCATATATTTTATTCATATGTTTCTGAGCTTTTAGAAGTCTGCGAAACCTCAATTCCAGGCAAGTGTTATGAAAAAAAAGACGTAAACTTAACATCACTTTTGCAATAAAACTTTATTATTTTCAATAGGGTGTTTTGTAAAATAAAATAAAATAAAATAAAAAGAATAATATTTTTTATTTACATGGAATGCGTGTAAAAAAAAACCTCAAAAACAAATTAAAAGCAAATGTGGCGCTTTGAAGTTAATCTTTGTAATAGGATTACAGAAACACTAAAACAGGAAAAAAAATAATAAAAATTCAATATTTAAACAACAAATTGAAAATTACTATAATAATAATTGAATTCCTTTTACGGAACTAACGAATTTCCGTTTAACAGGTCAACATAAAATTTGACAAGTAAAACCGGAAGTGAATTCAGTTTATTTTTTAAATGAACAATAACAAAATATTTCCGTTCAGGATGAACAAAACAAATCAGAAACACACAGACAACAATAAAAACTGCTAAAAAAATGGAAAATACTTACTCAAATACCATTGCACACTGGTTAAAAATTCAATTTTTTTGGCCGTTCTTTTTGAGTTTTGTGGTCATATGGGTTGTTTATCAAAATGACTTATAACTATGAAAGACGAAAAGTTATGTTTATGTTCGCAAAAGTGACTATTTTATGTCACAATTTATATGGCGTAAATTTTCTTTCAGTTAAATGCTGGTAAACCTAAGCAAAATTTCTTTGTTTTCACAAATAAGTAGGAGAAAATGTTATGTTCTAACCTATTGGATATATAGTTTTACTAATTAATATGATAATATAAACTTCCAATATAATTAAAATAAAACCAAAAGCAAGAGCAAACAAGCAAATATCATTTTTAAAAAATATATTTACTGTAGAAATATTATTTATGTATTATAGGCTTTTTAGCAAAAACACTTAAAATTGGTTTTAATAAATATTATTGTTAATATTAAATAATATTATTGTTAAAAAAAAAAGGTAATAACAATGCTTTTTGAATTTATGCCAGAAAAAGTGAATTTTTTACCAGTGTGCATTTATTAACAAACTACATATTGGAATTTTACACACAGAAAAGGAGAAAAAAGGCCAACCAGCCAATCAATGTTTGGGGTGGTAGCACATATAAGCTATAGCAAATGTATACACATTTAAGTCTACATATTATACAAAACATATGCTTTAATTTTATTTCCGGAATTCCTTTTACTAAAATGTTTTCAAACTAATAATTTTGTGCTAAAAATTCTGTTAGCCTAATGAAAAACTGTTTTGTATGTTGATATGTAGTCATTTATTTTACAATAATTCATATAATGATGATAATCATTATATGTTTACAAGGATATAATATTTACAGTAATTTTTATTATTATTAACATTATTACAACATTCTCTGTTTTTGCCTCGTTTTTAGGTTTCAAGGGAAGGCATCTTTTGTTGGCGTCCTTATATATATATATATATATATATTTCTTTATTTTGGAAAAATCCTAAAAATGTTTGGAATTTGTATCTATTGGAATGTGGACACTTTGCAACTGTGTTTCCTTTGCTGTTGGCCTAATGTCGGTATTCTTAAAAAATTTCTAACCGCTTTTTTTTTGATGCCAAATTTAAGCAGAATATAGATAAGTTTGTTTAGAGCTAAAAGTGTTTATATATATATATATATATATATATATATATATATATATATATATATATATATATATATATGTTTCTTACTTTTCTGTTTGGTGCTCCAAACAAACCCCAAACATTTTAACCCTCTAGATAGCCTTTGAACATTTTCTGCCTTTGTAAGCCTTCATGTAACTTTTGAAACGTTCTAAGAATTCTATGCTCCCAACTGTTAGAATTAGTAGGGGTAACTTTTGTCAAAAGTACTTATTTTTGCATTTTCCCTAATTTGTTTTGGTGGAGGTTTTTCAAAAGCTATTTATTAAGGTCATTGGAGGGATGCAAGTTTTTAAAATAACATATAAAAAATGTATGCAATTATTAGAAAAATAAAATAAATAGAAAAATTGTTCCATTATAATAATTACTTTTATGAAAAACAAATTTAGGATGCAGATTATGGTATGACTTGTGTTTTCAAATGACATTCTTTAAATTCCGTGTTTTGGAAAGTTACTAAAAATTAAAAGTTTAAATACAATACCGTCAATAGTTATAAAGTAAAATAATAGTCATTCGCTAAGTTTGCTGTGTTCAGTTAGTTGACGATCATATTCTGCCACTGGTGTTCATGGTAGGCGATCATTTTATTATGGCCATTTATAACACTCTCTACTAAACTTCGTGAATATGGATACTATTTATATAGAATTTAATAGTTTATAGCTCTGATGTTATAAAAAAAAAAAAAAAAATATTCATTCCAAAACCTTCGTTTCGTATTCTGTGTTTGGTGCTCCAAAAAAAACCCCAACGATTTTAACCCTCTAGTTAGCCTTTGAACATTAGGGGGTTGCATTTTCTTTCTGTAATTCATGTAACTTTTAAAACGTTCTAAGAATTCTATGCTCCCAACTATTGAAATTAGTAGGGGTGACTTTTGTTAAAATGACTTATTTTTGCACTTTCCCTAAAGTCAACAATTTGTTTTGGTGGTGGTTTTTCGAAAGCTATTTGTAATGGTCGTTGGAGGGATGCATTTTTTATAATAACTTATAAAAAATGTTTTACAATAATTAGAAAAATTATATATTTTTGTGTTTCTATATAGCAAAAAATAAATTAGTAAGAAATTCTTTATTATTTATTCAATTATTATGTATTATTCTTTCAATAGTTGTTTGAAAAAATATAGAGTCCAGATTTATAATGGCTTGAGTTTCCACATAGAGACATTATTTCAAGAAAGTTTCTTTCTTGTGAATATTAAAACAAAATATATATGATAAATACGAAATTAGATTTAATTCAATATTTTAATTCGAATCATATATTCTAGAACCACTTTAGTTCAAAATTTAAATCTAAATAGTTTTCAATAGTTATGTAAAGAAGTTCAGCTTATTGCTTGGATGTTTCAGTCAGCAATTTTGTCATTCTTATGCCCATAATTTCAACAAATATTTAGCTACGGTTGTAATTACATGTAGATATCTTTATCTATCTAACAAAATTGTTTTGATAATATCAAATCTTTTTTTCTACCTAGTGAATTATTTCAATATATTAATATCCCAGCAAAAAAAAAAAGAACTGAAAATGTCACGATTTTAATATTGTGTTATCATTGGAAGGAAATACTTAATTCTGAAAAAGACCTGCACAAGTCATTGTGCAGGTCTTTTGTCATTGTCATTGGTAAGATGTTCTTCTTTCAAGCTTCTTGTTTATTGCTTTTGAAGTGCTTCTATTAAAACTGTGTTTATAAAAATGTTATACAAAAATTGTGTTTTAGCCTTATTAAAAGAAAATACAAATACTTTAAAATTTATGAAATTTATAAAATACATTTATTTTCATTTTTTGGAAGCAGTTATTAAGAACTTCCAAAAAAGTTTAAAATATGCACTTCATCGTTTTTTTGCTGGTTATAATTATGTACAAATAAGTTCAAATTTGTCCATAATTGAACATGGTTTCAACAAGAGACATACTTGAAATAAATAGGATGACTATTTTCCTTCTAAATATTTAACACAAAAAGGTTTTATATAAACAGAAATACTACTTAGTTTTCTGAGGATAAGTCCATACTTGACCATAGCTTATATATAAGATCAACCTGCGAAAATCTGTTTAATGGATCGATTGTGTATGGCAACCCAACTTTAGTTGTATTGCCAATTGCCGAAATGATATTTCAAATGACAACTGCCAACTGAAAACTCTCAACTTCAGTTGCCACATAGGCAGCTACAAATTTCTGGTTGCTGAAAATTGTTTAAAACAAAAAATTGAAAACTAAAAATTTTTTTCTTATAAAGCCTTATAACTTCAGCATATAGTAGATCAAGTACCAATTCCATATATTTAAAAGCACTTAGATTCATTCAAAAGATAGAAAATTGGATGCAACACGAACTTTAATCCAATAGGCATCTAAAAAACGAATATGCATGTCTGGAATGCAGATTCAGTATTACAAACGAAATTATTTCTGTGAGAGGATGCATTATGATAATCTCAAGCGTAAAAAGTCGTATATGAAGCCCTCCATCTGGAATATCCATGACGCCAAGGTAATTCTCTGTATTTGGTGAGTTCTAAAAAGTGTAAATTTTATAAATGTGCATTCGAATACTTTTGTTGAAATTTTTTCCAATAATTTTATTCCAAATTGATATCAAGTAACTGAAAATTGTATTATAAAGAGTACAAAATGATTTGAAACTTAAAAAATATAAATTAAATATAAAAATAATTTATTTTTAACAAATATTTTGAATTAAAATAATCACAATAAGCAGATATGGTAGAAATAAATCAAATAAATATATTTATGTTATCGACGGTTTTATGACGGTATTATGAGCTGTTGAAACCTGGTGAAATTATCACAGATGATCTGTAATAAACACAACTGATCCGTTTAAATAGAGCGTTGAAAGAAAAACACACAAATTCACTATTATTTTTGTTATTTTGTTCATTGTTTATTGGTTTATTTACATTTATTGCAGTTGCTGAACTTTCAAAATAGTATTTTCGACAACCTTTTGGCAACTGAAAGAAAGTTGCTATTCATAATATAAATTTGCTTGTAGGTTGCATTGCCAGTAGGCAATAGAACTAATTAATAATTCCCATGTTAATGTTAGTTCCAAGATATTATTTTGCATACGATTTATAGAAGTATAAGTTCCAATTAAAATTCATAATAATCGGTGCATAACTGACACAGGACGCTCTCCCGAAATATCTTATATCGGATAATTTTTTTTAGGATTTAAAATACTAATTAAAAATCAAATTTATTCCAAAAATTTTTACCTAACACTTTAACCAAATAAAGTCATTGGTATAAGAAACACCGTAGTTATCCATTCGGTAAGTCATACCTACGAGCTGAAATTACCAAATTTTGTTTACACCATAGATATCTGGACACTGACAGGTACCTACTTATTGACATTACGAGCTTTAGAAGCTCATTATAAATCGTATTTAAATTTTTATTTATATAACTCCGTTTATTACATTACCTCATAACATTTCGTTACTTTCCCATTGGGGTAGGGAAGAATTCTTAAACTTAATTTTATATAAATAATATATACATGTAAATCATCTTATTATGTAACTTATGTAATGTCATGTAAAATCTATCAGCATTTTAACAGGCATTCACGTTATCATCTTTTTAAAATAGACCACTTACAACATTTCCAATTCCATTTAACAGACAGAAAGACGACGAAATTCTCATATGAAAAATAAAATTAAAATCACCCTTATTTTTCTGTGTTCCACACATTATCATTCAAATATATGTGTGGGTGGCAAATGCGCATGTTATATTCACATTTTTTTTTTTTTTTTTTTTTTTTTGTTATTTGCTAAAATTCTGTACATTCCGTATGTATCTAACAAATATTTATCAAACAATTTCTAATGCCACTAAAGGCTTTTAGACAATGATGGTCTCCTGGTTATTTCTAATAACGAAATTCCTAGCACGAATTGTGATTAGAAATTTCTAAAGTGATTTTATTTGTGATTAGACGAGAAATAAAAACCAAACAAAAAATATATGCAAATATAACTAATAGCGTTGGATATCATGTGATGGAATGTAGAATAGGACAAAAAAAAGTTTGAAAAATGGGAATACTTGTATCAATTTATTGTTAGATAAGGGGATTTGAACAAATAAGGGCTGGCAGGGTGGCTGCCTTTAACAAACAAGCAATAAATGCTTTTCTATTATACCTTATATTTATTTATTTTTTTTTTTTTTTATAAATGTTCATTTGGTGTTGTGTTCCCTCATTTTTACATTTTCCTGTAGGACTATATTTTTAAAATAATGTTTACTAGCATTCCTGTTGGCCTAATCATTACAGGTGAATTATGCAATCTTTATCAAAACAACTTTATCTTATATTGATTGACTAAATACCTAAAGTCATTGTGTTTGAAATTCTCAGGTGTAGAAGATAGTTTTTCCTTTTTACCACCAAACGCCAACACCTACATTTATACCTTAAATTTTAAGGTAAATACGTGAAATAATATTTAAAAGATTTCCTAGCCACTTCCAAGTTATTACACCAATGAAACTTTCTTGTTTACTTTTTTTTTTATAAATGTAACATATGATATGTGACTAGAAATGTAGAATTTCGTTTTCGTTACACTGAGTTACATTTGACTATAATTTTTTTTTTATTTTATTTAATTCATACCAGGAGTTCAGCACATCAACATTTGTTCACAAATTATGACATGGTCAACAGAACTTTATGAAAGGCTGTTGAATTAAAGAAAAAAAAAATAGAACCCATTTATTTAGTCTATAATATTTTAATGAATTAATTTTGTCATATGAATATATAGGCCTATGTATTTGTAAATGATTGTAATGGAAAATATTTAAATTATAAAGAGCATTAATAAAGTATATTGCACAGGATATAGTGATTTTTTTTATATATATAACTTGAATTTATTATTCATAATAAAATAAGGTTGTTCACGATAGGTTGGTTATCAGGTTATGAGATTATGGGTGCCGCCATCCGACGTTAACGAAAAATTATAAAATAAAAAATAAATATAACTCAGTAAAAAAAAAATTAAGAAATAAAAATAAAAAATTTTAAAAGAAACAAATTTTTATCAAATTTTTATTTTATTAATCGACTCTGAACATGTCCTCTTGAATCAGTCCTATGATCTGTTCTATGACCTGTCCCAAGGTGCTAATTAGCCACCTCCAGTGACAATCCCATGTCGAAGTAACAGGTTCCTCCCATATAAAGTTCCCGAACTGGAACCGATCACTAGCCCTGAGAACCTGTCACGTGACTAGTTTTGCACCAGTTCTCTTTTCTCTAGGGAAAAAATTTAGAGTGTGACCACGAGGATGCCGAGAAAATTAACATTGAATAAAAAAAAACAAATCGTTTATTTCAGTAATAATTTGAAAACTTCTAATGTTTTTTGAGCAAAACAATTTGTATATGTATAAAATAACGTTTAAAACTTCGGCCTATTATATTGTACAAAATAAATATATCTTGGGAAAATAATACAAATAACTCTAAAAAATAAACCAGAATTCTCAGTGTGGCCAAATGGAAATATTTTGACAATAAATCGGTGATTTCTAACTGACTGTTTCGATTGATGAAGATTGTCTGAGCTGTTCCAAGGAATCTACTTATGAGTTTCTGTTTTAGTTTTGCAAAATCGCAAAAATTTCGCAATTTTTTAACTTATTGATATTTTGGAAAGCTTTAAAAATCATAAAAGTATGTAACTTTAAGCAACAATATCGTGGAGATCGCTTAACACATTAAGGCAATTCAAACTGCGTTTAAATTGAATTGTTGTCATCTTCAACTAAAATACTTGGAAAATTATTAAAACTTTGAAAAAAATGCATTTTAATGCAATTTCATTTTTTAGATACAATTATCGTTGAATATACCACCTTAGATTTATGTTCTTTTAGCATTTTAAGAAAATATTGGACTTTTTCATTATAATAGAAATCCGAACTTTTTGGGATATACTCATTTATTACTTACGATATTGATTTAAAAAAAAAACTATTCATATACTTTCATACATAAAAAAATACATTAAGAATTATAAAATTATTACTGAAATTAATGAGTTTTTTTACTAAACTTTAAATTTTTTATATGTCGAAGCCAACACTTTAAGAAACATTTTAAAGAAAAATATAAAAAATGGAAGATATGATTATTTAAATATCCTTGATACAAGGACGAACATTGATTTCATTATTATGTTCTTTTCTTTCCAAAAATGGTGTTTTTACAAAAATAATTAAAAACTAGATTTATAGTGCATCAATTTGAGTCAAAGTTTGTTTAAATCGGACAAATAGGTCCGAAGAAATATGGATTTAAATTTCATGTATTAAAAAAAACCTGATCAAAGTAAATTTTGAATCTCGATAAAAACTAAACTTCAAAGAATTTGAAAATTTTTAAGAACCCTAAATTTTGTATAGATGTAGTGTACATGCATATCGGATTTCATCGAAATCGGAGATGGTGAGGTTCGTCGGCTGTTTGAAAATTTTTATTTTCTCGCTATAGCCTCTACAAATGTGTATACTATTATATTTATTTTCAATTTAAAATCCACATATTTAAATTTATGATACCCATATTAAAAATATATTTAAATTTATATGTAATACAATATTATACCTTTAAATACATGTATTCTTACAAATTTAAAGCTGCTAGTTATTTAGGCAGATATATTTGTATTAATACAAACACTATGAATTCAGTTATACAAATGACAAAGTCATTTACTACCCCTACATAAAATACAAACTTGAATTTTTTTCACTTGTATATTTTTTCTTCCGGTGAATGTTAGTGTTTGCCCCTACGACAGTCTGTCTGACTTTCTCATATATCATAAACTAAAACTATAATAACTATAACTAGTTAAAATAGTGTTTCAAAAACTAATATATTACCATAACTAAGTATTAGGCAAACAGAAATTTTAGTATAGTTCTTTCAACTATCATAAAACTATCAAATATTTTCTAATACAACCCATACCCCGACAAAAAGTAACAAAGAAATTGTTGTCTCTATATAAATACTAAACATATACATATGTTAATACATATATAAATATATTATTTTCTACATGGTGGAGAATATTATTATTCAACTATTTTCTTTTGTTAGCTTCCCTCTACCCCACTTTTTTAAGCTCCCATGTAAACATGTACATACATATGTATAAATACTTTCATATGTAACTGTGTAGAATATTTGTATGTTTATATGAAGGTAGGTATCCATCCATATATTCATTCAAAAGTGAAAGTATTGTGCGCGCGTTTATCTATGGAGTCTATGGGGGTATTTAATTCTATATATTTATACACATATGGGACACTTATATATATATATATATATATATATGTGTGTGTGCTGGTCATATATACACATCCTTAAATTGTTTGTAAATATTTCTATGCGTATGTGTATGTCTTTACAAGAAATATGTTTCTATAAGGTTTAGAGAAATATCTTTACGACATACGTACTATTATACCTACTCTTCACTAAAGGTGGAGAGAGTTTGTAAATATATTTGTAGCATCTACAGTATCAAACTGGGAACCCATAAATAATATATATTCTGGTTCCTTATATGTAGGTGAGTCGATTTAACGATATCCGTTTGTCTGTTGAAGTCAACTTTGCGAAGTTATTGATATATCATACATGTTACTTAGGAACGAGTATGATATATCAATATGTTGGAAATGCCAATTTTGCTAATCAGCAAATAATTTTATGTTTAGAAGTTCTAGAAGTTCAGTACAATAAAATTATTTTGACTACTTTAAAATTCAAAAGCGATGTACGACTTTTACAACAATTACATTTCTACAACTTTGTTGTAATTTTCAAAGCAGAATATGAAGACTTAAAATCATTACACAGGGCGACAAAAAAAGTTTAAAATACACGTGTTCATGGAGTTCTAAGTCAATACATCACTTTTTTTTAAATTGAATCTAGTTTTCTAGATAAAGCTCCACTGAATTGTGAATAAAATCGACTTATCAAATATAACTCGAGTTAGCATATCCAGTCTTATGAAAAAGGAGAAAAAAGAGTATTTTTAACCATTTTCGATTTTTAGCGCTTTGTTGGAAAACAACCATCATAAAATTTTGTACGAAATTTAATCACCCACAACTGCAGATAAAGTAACATCGCCTATTGGCAACAAATAAGGTCAAAATATTCGATTCGGATAAAAATTAATTAAAGAAAAATGGAATTACTAAAATAATAAAATAAAATATTTTTTACTCGAAATTTTTTTTTAACTGTTGATTCTCGTCACATGTCTGAGCATACAACTCAGGGCCTTAATTCGACTCTATTCTCTAGATCCAATTCAAAAATTATTGCCAAATTTCCCGTTGTACCTTTCTTTATATCGTTATTTGTTTTTAAATTTGATATTTTCTGTTTCTTTAATTATTAATTTTTATATCTAAACTATTCGAAACCTTAAAAACTTATAAAAGCTATACAATTTTGTATAAGTTTTTTTTTAGATACAAATTTTTAAGTACTAACCAAGGCAAATTCATAGAAGATGAGGGCAACTCTATAACAAATACAACTAGTAAGTAAGTTAGAAAGAACATCATTGGCTTGACAATGTATAAGGTATCCAATAACTAATACAATGAAAAACTTTGACTAAAAACATAATTTTTTTCAACTGTAATTATAACTTTCTTAGTTATTCTAATTGTGTGGAGTTATATATATGAAGTAAAACGTTGGATAATTGCTCCAGGAAAACTACAAAAAACAACGATTTTTTTCAATTTTTTTTGGGACACTAGAATAATAAAACAAACAGAAAAAAAATATAAACAAAAAACAAACTGTGACATTTGGTTCTTATAACTTATGGTGAATTTAAATCAACTGTGCTCTTAACCTCACCTTCTATGAAATCGCCTTGGTACTAACTAAATATTATTCAATGTCTCTTCGACAATTTCCACTAGCTCTCTTTCCACTGGGGATCTCATAATTGCAAATCATTTCGAAATTTCATTATGATACCTTATGATACCGAATGTTAGCATATTACCAGAACAACCAAAACTATGCTCTAAAAAAAAGTATTGCTTGCTTAAAATTAAAAATTATGCTCTTAAAATATTATTTTTTTCGGGCTTAATTTTAATTATAATATTAAAATAACTTAATTTTTATTAGCATTTGCTATATAATTTTTTCTTTTGGCAATTAAAAACATTCAAAGTTAATACATTATATCAGGAAATTGCAAAAAGAAATCATTTATAGGTTAAAAATTATTAGGGAATCCGATTCGAAAAACGTAGGTGACAGTAAAAGTAATGGAAAGTTATGTAAATTATTCTATTGTTTGTAAAGTATGCAAATTTATGTTCTTTAGCAAATTTATACAAAATTATGGTCTTAAGTATAAAATATTCAAAAATATGCCATTTAAATTGCTAAATTGCATGCTCCAAAAAATAAGTATTTTCTAGGAAAATATAACAAAATATGTGTTAAGCTAAAAATATTAAAAAATATGCTGTCAGGATAAAAATATAAAAAAAAATGCAGTAACAAATTTCCCGTTGTACCTTTCTTTATATCGTTATTTGTTTTTAAATTTGATATTTTCTGTTTCTTTAATTATTAATTTTTATATCTAAACTATTCGAAACCTTAAAAACTTATAAAAGCTATACAATTTTGTATAAGTTTTTTTTTAGATACAAATTTTTAAGTACTAACCAAGGCAAATTCATAGAAGATGAGGGCAACTCTATAACAAATACAACTAGTAAGTAAGTTAGAAAGAACATCATTGGCTTGACAATGTATAAGGTATCCAATAACTAATACAATGAAAAACTTTGACTAAAAACATAATTTTTTTCAACTGTAATTATAACTTTCTTAGTTATTCTAATTGTGTGGAGTTATATATATGAAGTAAAACGTTGGATAATTGCTCCAGGAAAACTACAAAAAACAACGATTTTTTTCAATTTTTTTTGGGACACTAGAATAATAAAACAAACAGAAAAAAAATATAAACAAAAAACAAACTGTGACATTTGGTTCTTATAACTTATGGTGAATTTAAATCAACTGTGCTCTTAACCTCACCTTCTATGAAATCGCCTTGGTACTAACTAAATATTATTCAATGTCTCTTCGACAATTTCCACTAGCTCTCTTTCCACTGGGGATCTCATAATTGCAAATCATTTCGAAATTTCATTATGATACCTTATGATACCGAATGTTAGCATATTACCAGAACAACCAAAACTATGCTCTAAAAAAAAGTATTGCTTGCTTAAAATTAAAAATTATGCTCTTAAAATATTATTTTTTTCGGGCTTAATTTTAATTATAATATTAAAATAACTTAATTTTTATTAGCATTTGCTATATAATTTTTTCTTTTGGCAATTAAAAACATTCAAAGTTAATACATTATATCAGGAAATTGCAAAAAGAAATCATTTATAGGTTAAAAATTATTAGGGAATCCGATTCGAAAAACGTAGGTGACAGTAAAAGTAATGGAAAGTTATGTAAATTATTCTATTGTTTGTAAAGTATGCAAATTTATGTTCTTTAGCAAATTTATACAAAATTATGGTCTTAAGTATAAAATATTCAAAAATATGCCATTTAAATTGCTAAATTGCATGCTCCAAAAAATAAGTATTTTCTAGGAAAATATAACAAAATATGTGTTAAGCTAAAAATATTAAAAAATATGCTGTCAGGATAAAAATATAAAAAAAAATGCAGTAACAAATCGAAGCCAAAATTCTTAAAATTATCTGAAATAGATATATAATAATAGATAAATAGATAGATTATCTGAATAGCGTTTAGTTCATTTGAAACGCAGGGAAAAATATAATTTTGCATATTTTTGGCTGCCTTTGCATATATTTGGTTAAACGAGGGCGGATCAATATTTCCGTGACTTTTCGAATTTCCATCGTAGTTATATGAAATGCAACACTATTGCCATCAAGTACCACCTGTTAATAGACTACTGTCAAATCTTGAGCAAGTGTCGTCATTTACTTTGCGTTTAACACCTGTTCAAAACATACAACCTCGTGAAATTTTTCTAAAAATGGAAAAAAATTAATTTAGAGTGCTCATTATATTTTGCGAAAATATAATGAGCACTCGAAAAAAAACCGTCAATCAAAGCAAGGAAAAGCTCGATAAATACTATGGGGACTCTGCACCATCGATTTCAATGGTAAAAAAGTGGTTCACTGACTTTCGTTGTGGTCGCACAAGTACAAATGACCCTGAACGTTCTGGACGGCCAAGTGAGGTCAGTACACCAGAAAATGTCGAAAAAATCCACGATATGGTGTTGGCCGACCAAAGAGTAAAAGTGCGTGAGATTGTTAATGCCATAGGCATTTCATATGGCAGTGTGGTTGCGATTTGAAATGATCAGCTGGGTTTAAGAAAGTTGGCTACAAAATGGGTGCCGCGTTTGCTCTCAGTTGACCATAAACGTAAAAGTGTGACAACTTCTAAGGATTGTTTGGAGTTTTTGCGACGTTTTGTAACTGTGGATGAAACATGGATCCATTACTGTATTCCGGAGACCAAGCAGCCTTCTAAGCAATGGGTTTCTCCGGGTGAACCTGCTCCGATGAAGGCCAAGGTAAGTTTGTCGGCAAATAAGGTGATGGCAACAGTTTTTTGAAATGCACGCGTGATAATCCACATCGATTACCTTCAAAAGAGAAAAACATCAAACGGCGAATATTATGCCAACTTATTAGACCAATTTAATGAGGATTTAAAAGGAAAACGACCCCATATGGCCAAGAAAAAAGTTCTTTTTTATCAAGATAATGCACGGGTGCAAACGTGTGCAGTCTCAATGGCAAAACTCTATGAATAGGGCTTCGAATTGGTACCTCATCCGCATTATTCTCCGGATTTAGCCCCTAGTGATTACTTCCTATTTCCAACGATGAAATTATTAACCAAACAAATGCCTATTTTAAGGACCTCGAAAAATTCTATTTTTTATGCAAAGTAAATGACGACACTTGCTCAAAATTTGACAGTAGTCTATTAACAGGTGGTACTTGATGGGAATGGTGTTGCATTTCATATAACTACGAGGGAAGTTCGAAAAGTCACGGACTTATTGATCCGCCCTCGTCGCGATTCTTTTAATGTCGTTTAAAATTCATGCCCCATTTTAGTTCCAGCTTTTGTAACTACCAGCTCACTTTTAAAATTACTTTATCGAATGAGAACAAATCTTTCAGTGACTTATATCCTAAATTTAATATAATTCAAAATAAATTTCATTAATACAAACATATTTTGTATACAATATGTATGAGTATTTTGTAAAATATTAAAATCATTTTAATAGGAAGTAAATCAGCTGCAATTTATTTCATGTATAATTTCAGCAGCTCGTGCTATTTTTAATGCCATAAAAACTATGTATATGAAAATTACCAAAAAACAAAACAAAAAAGAAAACTGCTGACACTATCCACATGCCATATGACAGCATTAATCCTCCTAAATAGAAAATTCAAAACAATCAAAATACATATTACGAATAAAATAATTGAATATTCTAAACAATTTTTAATGGCTACAATTTATACACACTGCCACATAATCGGCAAAAAAAAATCAAGAGTTTTTCTTACAAAAAAAAAAGAAGATCTTAAAAAAACGAGCTGACGCGCCTTTCTTCCGTTTTTTATGTAGTTTCTAATCTTTTTTTTTCTAAAAAAAAAAAATGTAAGGGAATACCTTAAGATCTTTAAAGGTTTTTTTTAACAATTTTTTTTTTTTATCAATAAATGAAAGTGAAAATGTGTAGCAGACTCCTGTTTCATTCTTTTCAAATCCTAAAACGTTTTTAGGCACCCTTAAATAAATGATTGTTCAACATCTTGTGTAACATCAGTTGGAGTGTCCTAGTATTGTTTTATACACAAAAAAAAAAAAAAAATTAGAAAAGATCATAAAAAATGTTAATGAATGAAATAGAACGCATGCCACAAGATGTTGAAAGTGAAAGGATCTTGTTCTTTCACTTTTTTTTAATGTTTTTTGCTTTTAAATTTCTTTTGTTTAGTTTCATTTGGCTGGAGTTTTTATATTGAGGTTTAACTTTTTTATGCATACATATGGTGATATTATCGCGTAAATGTTTTTGCTTTTTTTAAGAAAAGGTTCTTTCTTTATATTGAAAGTGAGGGTGCCTAAATAGTTTTTTTGCGCATATGCATGATTTTTTTTTAAGGACTTCCTTGTTTTGTGTGTTGAAGTTGTGGCATGTGGTTTTTTTCTGGTTATATTGTCCCCCACATAATATTATGGTTACCTTTAAAGAAACTAGGAGGACATGTTAATGGACTCTTTTGTATTGTCTATTTTGTTAGGTTTTTTAATTCATTTTTTATAAGAAGAAATCAGCTTGTTTGATTTTCGGTTTCTTAAGGGGGTCCTTTTTAGAAAAAAGGCCGGATGTTTCATAAATTGATGTTTAAGTTAAATCATCATATAATGAAATTGGAATGAAAATATGGAGTTTTATAAAAAAAAATATATTGTAGAAGATTTTTTAGGAATTTGAAAGCGACTAGGGTTTTTTAGTGCATTTGCTAACGGAGGATGCAAGATTTTCAGAATTGTCGTTGATGCAATAACGTCTAAGTGTTTCCTTAAAAAAAATATATTTTGGGGGTTATTGGTAAATCTAGCGTTATTTCCTATCGCTTTGAAGAATTTTTTTTCTTTTAACTAAAGGTCAGTTTTATTATTTATGATTTCTTAAAATTCAATTTAAATTATTAATTAAAATTAACTGAAAAAAAATATTTTTTTTTTTAATTTTTTTATGAAAATATAAAAAATCTCAAATTATTTTACTTTTCCCAATTATAACCTTATTTAAGAAATCACAGAAAATTTTTAATTTGCTTATGATTTTATATGAAAAATCGAATTTTTTTTGTTCACAGATTAACCTTCTTTTCATTAATTAGAACCTTATTTAAGAAAGTACTCCCATTTTAGTTTTTTTATGATTTTATGCAAAAAACAAAATGTTTATAAAAATTTGACACTTACTTAAGAATCCACTAGAGCTTTTTATTTCCATGACTTTTTCCAAACCCGAGAAAGCGAAAAAAAATAATACATTTCCCGGATTCCCGTGTTCCCGCTTCAAATAATGAAAAAAAATAAAAATAAAAATAAAACTTGCAAGTCTGAAAAGTATTAGAATAGCCTTATTTATGTATATAAGTAGGAGAGATTAGGGTAAAGTGGAGCATACTTTACATTACTTATCTTTACTTTTACTTTTGCATTACTTATCTTTTGGTATTATTTTTTCTGCGTTTTTTCAAATCTACTTTTTTGATAAAATAGAAAATTTTGGCTCAAAAGTGGAAAGTATTAAAAATGCCAGATTTTAATATATTTAGTGCTTATTATTATGTTGGGACAACAATTGACTTCGGGGCTACTTACTCCTGTTATTGAAATCCCTAGCAGGAACCTCTGGGATGGGGCGGATAAGTTCCATGAAGGTTGGGATGTCTTTACGGACGGGTCGGCACAGGGGCGGAAGTCTACTTTATCGAAATGGATATTAAACGATCTTATAAATTTTGTGATAGTTGCAGCGTTTTTTTAGGTAGAAATTATTGGCATTTATAAGGCCTTAGAATTATTAGAGAAAAACGTTGAAGTGGATTCTTAGGTGACTATATATGTGGATAATCGGGCAGCACCTTTGGCAATAACAAGTTATTTTATCAGGTCCAAGTTTTTGCTTGAATGTAGGAAGGAATTGAGAAGGCTAACGGATGCAAACAGGACAAGACTCTGTTGGATTCCCGGTCACTGTGGCATTCTTGGCAATGAAATAACTGATAAGCTAGTTCGCAGTGGCTCTGAGCTGAATAGATCTTTTGCGGAGGTATCTTTTAGGGTTTCAATAGGCTCCTGTTTTAGGGCCATAAGGGAATGGACTCTAGACAGAACAAATCATACATGGAAGAATAGAACGGACTTCATAGTATCTAGAGCGTTATAGCCTAGTCTTAATCTAGCAGATCCGAACAACTTCTGAGCATGTGTCGGGGAAATCTAAGGGTCATGGACTAGTAAGTGGGACATGCGCACATCAGATTTTTGCAGGATGTGCGATGATGTAGAAGAACTGAAGACTGTTTCATTGCGTCACACACTGCACGAACTAGAGGAGGTTACGGGCAAAGGGCTTAGAAATCTGATAGGGTTCGTAATGGAGATAAGGTGGCTTTGGGGCAATCATTCTGGACTGTTTGGTTGTACGTTCACATTTTTCAATAGATTATCTAATGGATTTCTTTTTTTTCTATATCTCTAATATTTTTTTTCTTTCGCCTCTCTGCTAGCTTACTAAAGGGACTCAAAATGGACCGACTGGTCTCTGAGTGAAGGCGCGAAGACGCCACCCTTTTAACCTAACCTAATCTATGTTTATAAAATATTTACGTTTTTTTGAGGCCACTTGTATACCAAAATTCAAGTAAATGATGAAAACAGATAAGTAAAAACTGTTAATATAAATAGAAAATAATAAAAAAAATGTATAAAAATATGCAGTTTTTCTTGTATTTGGTATAGTTTAATTCATAGGTATAATAAATTATTATAATTTCGCACATATCTAGCGTGTATTTTTACAGCATTCGCTAGTTTTAAGTCCAGAGTTCTTCCTTTAATAGGCCGATATAATGGTACATGTTAATTCTAGAAATTTTTTGTCCGTTTTATTAAATTTTCTTATATATATTCAAATCATAGGTAGCTAAAACTATTATTTACTATATTTTCAGCAAAATTGTAAAAAAAATTGGTACAAAATTTGTTAAATTATACATCGCACTGTACCATAAAATATTTTTACTACATTACCCCAATTGCACAATTTTTACGTCAAGTAGAGATCTGAAAAAGCATATGTTTTTGGGACGAAACTTTTATGGAATTTGAATATATACAAAATAAAGTATTTAATTTTGTATTCACCGATTTAAAAATGCTCTTGATTTGGACATCTTCCACAGAAACATCAGCAATTAAAAAAACTTTTTCAGTACTTTTATCTGCTTGCGCTCGCAAAGCAATAAAATCAAAGATTTCATGGATAAAATATAATTTAGAAATGTAGTGAGTGCAATAATGGCAAACATTTGTCGGTAACTTTTTTGGAAACTTTAACCATTTTTCATAAAAAAAAATCTAATTTTCCTTGTGATTTGATATGAAAATAGAATTCTAATGAAAAATAAAAAGCGTTAAATATAATAATATAAAAAGTTTTATATAAACTACAGCTAATTTTAATTTTTGAATCATTTCCATATAAACATTTGAAAGATATCTTCCTGGAAGAAATTTACGCAATATCTTCTTTTTATTATTATTTGGATGAAAATCATCAAATCAATATTTTTCGAATTTTTGGCAATAAACAACAAAAAATATATAAAATTCAACATTTTTTTATTATTTTTAACCTCAAAATATCGCCCATGGTGATTTTCACCTCCGCTATAATTTGATGATATCCCATTAAGATCATCTAGAAGAAATTAATGCAATACTTTTATTTTACGGTCAGAATTTTTTCAGTTATCGAAAAATTTTTCAAAAATGAAAAAATACTGATTAATGATGATATCTTTTAGCAAAACTGTATATTTTGTGTAAGCGTTTTAGTTTTCGTACTTTATGATGTTAACATTAATGTACATGCATGCTTTACAAGAGGTAAAATATTTATTTATTATACACTGGTGCATATTCCTATAAACGCACTTAAATTTTTGTAATCAAGTTACCAAAAATGGAGCCCAAAATAATAATTAAGGTGCTACAAATTAATTTTTTTAAATTATTTTTGTCTTCACTTAAAAATTAGTAATAAAAAACTTAATACGTACATTAAATTTTTTTAATTGTAATTTTAGTAGTTTAATGCATTTTTTTATGGCATTTTCCTATATACGCACTTAAATTAATGAACGAGTTTAGCATTATTAATAATGTGTTAATGAACCTATGTTCTGGATAACTTCGTCCTGGCATTGATTCGTCTAATTTTTGAAGAAAATCACTGTCAATTTCTTCACAGGCTTGCTTAATTTTTAGTTTTAACTCCGTTATTGTCATTATGGTTCCATTCTGTGCATTTCTTGCGTAAACTTTACGGGCCATGTACACTCACAGATTCTCCATTGGACTTGAATCCAGAATGCAAACTGGCCAGTCCAATAGCGGAATACTATGTTCATTAAACCACGATTTAAATTGGTTCGAGACATGGATTGCAGCGTTATCCTGTTGGAATATGCAATCTTCATCCATTTTTTCATCCATAAATGACAGAAGAACATCTTCCAACAGTTCATTACAAATTGCACTGTTCATTTTGGTTGAAATAAAACATATTTTTGATTTTCCTGCAGCAGAAAAGGTTGCCCAAACCATAACACTGCCTCCACCGAAATTGAGTTTCGACATACGAATTTCGTTCAAATCATGCCAATAGCAAGATTATGAATCGGTACCGTCCAAATTACGCGCAAATTTTAAACGATTTTCCTTATGATGCTGTTTTAACATTGGCTTACAATTTGGTTTCTTCGATTTTATGTTACCACCTGTTCGCAATATGTGTGCAACATGTTTGGAAGTGACAGGAAGGTGAAGTTTATTTTTTAACTGTGTAGCATTTAATTTGTTGCGGGTAGATTCTTCTTTTATTTTATTAATTTGCCTTTTTTTAATTTTTGATTACCTTTTGTTGGTTTCCGCACTCTGAATTTCTGCCCTTTCTTAAGAAAGCCTCGAATAACTCCTTCCGAATGGTTAATTTTATGTCCAATTTCTCTGCTAAAGCCTTGATCATGAAAAAATAGAATTTGAATTTTTTCCTGGTCTGTAAGAAAATTTCCTTTGGATGTCCTTTCAGCTGATGAAATTTACTAATTAAAACAAAAATATTTTGAGTAAGTAGAGATGTTGTCATCACTTACCTTAAGTGAAACAAACAACTCAAAATGTTAAAAATTTTTAATATATATATATATATATATATATATATATATATATATATATATATTTCTTTTTTTTTTTGCAATAACATGATAGACACATTTTTCTCGACTGCGTTTATACAACAAAAGCAAGAAAAAAATATTTCTTACATAAAAGAAGTACCGTTATATCGCGAGTTATTGTAACAACAAAAGAAAAACAAAAATTTTAAATGCGTTTATAGGAATATGCACCAGTGTATTATTTCAAGATTTATTTAGTGACAATTTTTCTATATATTTATTACATCTTCAAGAAGATTATCTGGTGGTATCTTCCTTTTTCACCTAGATGATTATCTAGCAATATTGCCTATTTTTCTTCCAGGCGTATTTATTTCTTATTGCTTAGATGTATCACCTGGGACGCACAATCTCTCAATGGGGGACGAATATGATTATTGCGGCAATAAAATTTTTCTTCTAAGCAATACGAATTCGAATCACTTTCGTATTATTTTGTTTATAGGGTTTATATTAAAATTTTTATTGAATATAAATGATACCAAATTAACGTCTTTTTTCTATTATATCCTTATTTTTCGTCATAATTTTCTTATGATGAAAAATAAAATTTTTATTAAAAAAAATAAAAGTGATGACAAACTGATGTTCCGAAACCGTAAAAAGCAAAAAAATTTACAAAAATATTTTCTCATTTGGCAAAACAGCAGACAAAACCTGGTTTCTTTCTATATTTTTAGACTAGATTTATTTAACTTAATGTAATTACAGTAAAAGTACAAACTCGCCTTTCAAAAAAATTAAAAGACCATCAGAGTGTGTAATAAAATAACAAATTATAAATACAAATGGATAAATGAAATGGATTGCGTTAAAAAAGAAAATAAATAAAACTCAATTATACGAATAGTTAATTATTATAACATTTTTTCGAATTATCGAGAGATTTTCTTTTTTCTGTAGTCATTAAAAAATATATGAAACAGTAAAAGTACTAAATTAGCATTTTTCAACTAATAGTCACCATTTCATATTTTTAATTTTTCAGCAATGCGAAAGAATTTAACAACAATCAACTCATGGTGCATAATTCTAATTGTATTCTTTACGTTATACTAAAATCTAAATTTTAGATTTCTAAAAAAAAAAATATTTTTATATTGAATTGAGTTTAAATAAAAATGACATGAAAAATGACGCTTAATTCAGGAAAGGATAAAAATAACTTATTTTATATCTTGTTTCATTCATTTTGACACAAGCAAGTGAAAAAAGTAAATTTGACAATTTTAGGATTTCTTTCCTGCCAGTGTCCGTCCGTCTTCAATTTAAAACGGATTTTGGTTGAAGTGCAGATGGTAATTTTCAAGATAACTTAGCCAAATTTTGCAATTATGTTTATATTGATTCAGTCATGCGTTAAGGTAAATTTGATACAAAAATCCTCTCGAAATAGAAACTTTTCTATATGGATAGATATATGGAACAAAATAAATGTTAAAAATATTTTATGAGCACAACATTCTTATTAGGAAACATAAATAGGATTTATTATTGGTCCTAACACCCATATAACGACCACTTCTCAGCCTATAAATTAAAAGTAAAATAAAGTGAAATCTTTCAAATAAAAATGATCATTTGTATAACTATTAATAGAATTTAAATAAAAATATTATTTTATTTAAATATTTCGAATGGTCATTGTACATTTCCAGTACAATATATTTTTAAAACCAAAACAACAAATCAATGCACAGAAAAAATTTGTGCATAAATATAAGAATTTACCTTCGTTAATTTTAGTTCATAATATTTAAGAATAATGTCTTAAATATTAACACTTTTTTACATTTTTTGAAATGAATCAAAAGTCAAGAAGACTTAAAATAAATTGTTTAAATTTTCATTTATATTTTCAATTTGTAAAAAAATTTTTGAAATTTTCTTCGGAAAATTTTAGGTTTTTAATGATAATGTAGCTAACATTATATGAACAGAAGAGAAGCGCTTTTTATCAAAATGATGTGCTGCAAAATGCGAGCGAAATTATGCAAATTTCTAAACATTGTTCACATTTCCCTTGGAATTTTGTCATTTTAAGGCGTTTGTTGTTATTATTTTCATGTATAACTATTTTTATTTACCATTTGCAATGAAATCTAATAAAACTAAACCAAAGATTTAACAAAATTTTTGCAAAATTACAATTTAATAATATGTATGAACAAAATTTTATTTTTTATGAAAAAAAGTCATATTCGTTTCATAATATTTATGAAAAAAATTTTCAAATATATATATATATATATATATATATATATATATATATATATATATATATTTATTTGCATATAATATCTAGAATTAAAAAAAAACTACTTTTTGGATAACAAAATACCTGAAGTTGACAGTTTTATCATAAAAGTTAGTTTTAAAAGGTTTAAATGAAAATGAAAGCAGTCGATTTTAACAAAATTTTGATTTTTTCCACTGCATATGAAAATAGTAATATTTTGCCAACTTTGAAAAATAAGTTTTTGCATATTTCACAAATATTTTATCAAAAATTAATTTTTTCCAAATCTTTGCATAAATTTGCATAGAATGAATAAAAACCCAACAAAATCTTTGCTTTCCTGGTAAGCTAGCAAATATAATTGGAAACAAAAATAAAGTAATTTTTTTTTTTACCTGAATAACTAGTTATTTATGTTCGTAATTACCGAGAACCAAAAAGATTTTGCTGGGCAAATAAATTTATATAAATATGCTTGTCTCACAAAATAATTTGGTCTTATAACTTTTTAGTTTCAGAAATAAAATGATTAACTTTAAAATAAAATTATATTAATAAAAAAAAATTATAAAAAAATTTCTTTTGCCGAAACCCGGGATTGAACCGGGGACCTTTAGATCTTCAGTCTAACGCTCTCCCAACTGAGCTATTTCGGCGTATATAAAGGTATACGCTACATTTTTATAACATTGCACATACAAGCAGTCATTCTAATAATAGTATATATTTTTAACGATAAGATTTGCAATGTTTATGATTTTGAATAATTTATTTATTTTTCTATCAAAACGTAAAAAATTGCTTTCGGTGATGAGATTTTGGCTAATGTAGTACATACATATTAAAAAAAAATACTAACTTGTTTGGTGCTTGCATAGAAAAGAAGAAGTTTTGCCTTATTTGTTGAAGATACAGTATCCTTAAAATTTATTATTGCTAACAATTAAAAAACTTGATTTTATACTCTCTTCAGTCTAACGCTCTCCCAACTGAGCTATTTCGGCAGATATTCTTCAAAACTAATGATCTTAATGAGCGAACTTATTTTATATTAAGTGGTTTCACTATGAAATAAAATTTAGTACAATACTATAAAATTTCTACTTTTTTGGTAAAAAGAAACACATTTAAAATATACAACAGGTTTTTGAAATTAACTATTCTAATTCATATTGCAAATAAAGTTCATGCATAGACATATTCCAATAATATTAAATTGATCTAAAGATGGTGAAATACGTTATAATATTGCAGTTGAAAGTATAATAGGATGCATGTTACTACTATAGAAAATAACTTTCTCAATGCCGAAACCCGGGATTGAACCGGGGACCTTTAGATCTTCAGTCTAACGCTCTCCCAACTGAGCTATTTCGGCACATATTTTTAGTGCAAATTTAAATGTGTTATCAGTACAATACATACTGATATTTATTTTGAAAGTTGTATGTAGGATATAAAGAAAATAATCGATGAAAACTACGTGTCAAAAGACACTTCAAAAAAAGAAGTAACTCCAAATTATTGTTTAACAGGATAACATAAAACTGTTCGGAGTTGGATGTTATTTCTTTTGTTTCCTTTAATTGTAACAATATCGAATTTTATTGAAAAATAAATATGTACAACCATCAGAAGTCTATGCCGAAAAGTATGTCTCTTTAACTATAACCTGTATCGAAATACATAATTTTATTTTTTTAATTATCGACGTCATTTCAATTAACTAATCGATCAATTTTAAAAAATCCAAATTGCAAAATAAAGATTTTTTTCTTTTCCAAAAGTATGTTAGCCTTATAAAATTCTAATTTTAAGAACACATGCTTTTGATTCTTTTAATTGAAATAACCAACCGTTCACGTGTCAATCGTAAAATCTAGTCAACCGTCAACTATAATCCCTTACAATTTTAAATGGATGACACGAAACACATGGCCAATATTAATGGGTCTTAACGCAAAATGACCGTTTATGGCCAAAACAAAGAAAAACAACAGACGTATTAATATAAATACTTAGAGCACACCAGAAAGTAATAATCAATACCAGCAGCTAAATAAAAAGTAAATCCAAATTATACATGTGCCTATACAATGTATGAATATGTTTGTGTTTTAAATAATACCAATATTGTGGTCTGCTAACACATTTTCATAATGCATGAATGGGTATGTTGCACATTTAATCTAATACGCAAACAATACACATTCAAAAAGTAAATTATGCATAAAGAAAACTATACATATCGAGACACATGAAGAATAGCCAAATGAAATGGAAATATCAATGCATATAAAGATATATGAATGGTTGACAGACAATCAAATGGACAGACGCACCTTCTAGCAGACATAAAGACAGAAGCAAAAAAAAAATGCAACTAAAATGCAACATAAAATACACTTAAAGACCTTAAGACCAAAACGTTTAATCAACCATTCATACAAATTACCCACGTTAAGACATTGACAATTGTCCACTTTAATACCTTTATTGTTGTCATCTTAACAATAATATTTGTTAGTAAATTTACTATTTGTCCCATTGAACTATTTTTCTTTCCCTTCTATTTTTTTTCCATTGGCCAGCAGGTAAATTTCAATTTATTTGATGTATTTGCGAATGTATTCGGTTCTTTTCAATTCAAGGTGTACGCTGTTGTCATACGCTCTTTTTAGATTTTCTAATTAAATACCTTGCTACGGATTATCTATTTGAATTTAATAACTCTCTAAAGGTGCTAAAGGATTATACTGTAGTCCATCATTAAAATTTTGATCAGTAGTATGATATGAGGAGCAAGGGATATTGCCAAATTTTCTTTTGAAATGTATAGTTTCAAGGTGTTTTTGTTTTTGTTTTTGTATTTTTTTTTTTTTTTTTTTTTGTGCACACTCTCCTTTTAGCCTTGAACTAATTGATAACTCAACAAAAGGTAGAAATGCCGAAACCCGGGATTGAACCGGGGACCTTTAGATCTTCAGTCTAACGCTCTCCCAACTGAGCTATTTCGGCCGATAAACAAAGTATTCAAGGAATCAGTCAGCTGTAACTTAATTTTGATAACAAAATTAATAAATAGATCCACCCAATTATGGGTTCAGTAAATTTTTTAACTTTAGGAAAATATTTTAAATAATCGAATTAATTAAAAATTGGGAACATTCTTCTGTATCAGTTCCAAAGTAGTTATTTTACAGTTTCATGCCACAAAAAGATACATATCATTGCCGAAACCCGGGATTGAACCGGGGACCTTTAGATCTTCAGTCTAACGCTCTCCCAACTGAGCTATTTCGGCTTACAATATATTTCACTTCACATAATTACAAACATAACTATGTCTACTTAAGACTATATAAACTTAAATATCATCTAAACTATTAATTAAGTAAATACCTAATTAAACTAGGCTTTCCACAGGTCAAAACACTGATAAACAATTTATTGAAGATTTCATTATCATTTCTAAAAAATAAATTAAATATGAAAAGCAAACAAATAATTTTTAACAAAAATTGTTCCATATCCTGTACGTTTTTTGAAATAATTTTTAACAACAACATATTGACAACGCGGTGTCAGTTGATTTTAGACTCAAGATGATTTTATTTTTCTAACATGTTTTTTCAAATATAATTATAGACATTCAGCTATTGTCGGTATTTCGGTTTCCTTTTGCCGAAACCAGGCAATTTTGATTTTTCAATCCAATGCGCACCAAATTGAGCTTTCAGAACAATTAATACAATAATTTAAAATTATGGAAGCTACCGTTAAAAATGTTCATAATATCTGTTAATTATGAAATATTTTAAGTAGTATTAACTACACAAGTTTACAAATTCGGATCAACTTTTTTACCTGAGCAGATGAGACTAATAAAATAATAATATAATAATAAAATAATATGGTATTCGTTTCAAAAGATTGATTCCAGTTTTCGAAATCTCGCTTGTTGGATCAGTGTGCTACTGTAACTACTATTTGTTGTTGACGTCGCTAAAAGATTGATTGCAATCATATTTTAAATGTTGTATATTTTTCCAGACCGTGTTAAAATATAGAAAAAGTATTACAATGACTATATCAAGCATGTCTACGCATGATACCTACACTGAAAAATGGAAAAACTGATTTCAAATGCTCAGAGGTAATCTCTTTCATTACCTTGGTTTATATGTTTCACTAGCTTGATCGAGTAAACAATTTTTGAAGCTCTAACAAACGTCAATGTAAACGAAACCAAAATATAAACACTATTTCTGCTTCTCAAGGAAGGATAACATATATGTAATTCAATGATTTGATGAATACACCGTCATTTGTGGCAAAAAGCAAAAGTCCCATTTTTTACTATAGAATACTTTTAACCCTTTAAAACTTTATCTTCTCAAGAAATTCATGAAAATGGTAAGCTGTAAAGAACAAGCATGAAAAGAGAAATATCTGTTAAATCTGATATTCCAAAACTAATGTCCGAAGGAATCTTTAGAAAATGCTTAACGCCCAATAAACCGCTTGTGGTGGGATAATTCGAAAATTTAGTTCGCAACATTCTCGGTAATCTCAAATACCCCGATTTGAACCAAATTATGGAGAATTAAATGTAAAACTGCAACAAGTTTGGAGCTCTAATTCCCTTAATATTTAACTTTCTTTATTCCTGTTTCGATTTTTCGCTTAAAACTTTGAGGCTACCAGTAACAAGAACTGAGAGGGAGTACAAAATTTTTTTTGAAAACTGAAAAATAATACCAAGAATTTTTACGAGGGCATTTTAAGTTCCTTCTATTATACTCTAATAACTGGAATAGATTCCAAACAACACAATCGAGTCAGTTTAACCGCTCTTCAATTTCGATTTACCACTTTTTATTTAATTAATTGGTTATTAGTAGATCTCAAATATAGAAAAACTACATATCTTTGTTGAAGAAAACTCGAAAACTAGAACCAATTTTGAAATGGTGTAAAGATTCAATACCCTAAGAAACCTTAGAAGCGATTTTTGATTGTTCAAGTCTAAAACCCGTAGTATGTATATCTTTTATCTGTGTTATTGAATAATTCCGTATTAATTTCTTTCTAGTAATTTAACTCTTGCCAAGTTAGAAACTCAAGTTCATATATATATCCTCCTCCATCCCGTCATAATCGGGAACTTATAGTATTGTAATATCAAAAACTTCTTCATATGAGTTTTAGTTTGATGAGAAGTTTCTTCTTAATTTGGATAACTACGTATAATTGGATGCCAAACTAAAAGTTCATTTTTGCCGAAACCCGGGATTGAACCGGGGACCTTTAGATCTTCAGTCTAACGCTCTCCCAACTGAGCTATTTCGGCTCATAATCATCTGAGAAGTACTTTATATAAAATGGGGATTATTAAAAATTTACTTATCAATAATTTATTTAATAAAACAGAGACTATAAAAAAATCAAATCAAGGATTTATAATTGTAAATTTTTTATAATGAATTAAATATTTAAAAGAAAAGTTTATAATAAAAAATCGTATCTAAAAACGGGAATATTTAATTTCATAATAAGATTTTATTTCTTAGTGATAGATAACTACAAACATGAATTTTAAACTCGAAGCCTCTCGAAATAAGGATATCAATTTTTATGCATAACAATATACGATCTTGTGAATGAACAAACTTGAATTTGTTGAATTCCTGTATTTTGGAATTATATAAAAATTAAATTTTGCCGAAACCCGGGATTGAACCGGGGACCTTTAGATCTTCAGTCTAACGCTCTCCCAACTGAGCTATTTCGGCATGTTGATAGCTTGATTTTCTAGGATTTTAAATGTTTTAGATTTTATATAATAAAATATTTGTTTCTTTTTCAAAATTTAAAGAAAAAGCTATGTTCATATTTAAAGCCTCTCCTGCATTGAAAATACAACGATTTTTAATAGTTACACAAAAAAACTTTTCTAATCGGATCTTAAATTAATTTTTCTATGTTAAAGCAAACACATTTTGTTAAGAATAACCTGTAGTATAGTTTCGTTATTTGTAACTATCAGATACTTTAAATGCACATCCTGCATTATACATTGGTATTGAGAAGAATTCAAAGCTTTCAGACTATCGCAACAACAAGTCAGCCATTAGAATTTAAATAATGCATCGTAACATTTTTACCACATGCAAATGATGACAGAGATTTATTTTTAAAAAGTCGCAAAGAAATTAATATAAAAAATTTTATAAAAATTGTATTTGGATGCAAATGTTTTTATAGTCAAAAATCAATTTTTGCGCAAAAATTTTAAAACAAATTAAATCACTGACCAAAAATCTGTTATGAAAGTCTAAAGAATCTTAAGTCGGTAAAAACTCAGTAAATAAGCTTTTTAATAGACAATTTGTTATGATTAATTTTTCTGACCAATAATCGATATTTAGTATACACAGAAAAAATTGTTACCTTATGCTTTTCAATTAACGCAGTTGTTTCATTTTACATCAAAATTTAATTAATATATTCAAGCAAAAATAATATAAAAGAAATAATAAAAATTAATTTCAAGTAAGATTTTTTTCTCATTTAATTTTTTAATTCATTCAGTCATCCATCCACTTCATTGATTTAATGAATTTTTTAAATGAAACATTTTTTCTAATATTTTAATTAATATTTTACAGTTATTAGTAATTAAAATAATCATTTAGGTGAGAGGTGCAAATTTAAATAATTTTTATTTGATTGAATTATTTTGGTGATTGCTGACTTTTTTCTATGTATATGAAAAAAAAAACAAATATTAAATTGTAAAAGACGCTTTAAAATGAAAATCTTTCCTTAATTGTCTTATTAAAATTTAACCCGTTAAAAGTCACAAATATATCCAGCAAAGATGTTTTTGTAAAAAGCTTATTTTTCTATTTTTTTGCGCATAAGATTATCATAAAAATGTAAAGAAATCTTTCTAAAATATAATAGGTTCCGTTTCAAGGGGAGGTATTTAATTTGGTACGGGGCTGTATTATGACTATTTCAAGGACGATTTGTTTCACAAAAACGTGTTAGGGAATATTCATATATATCATATTTTACAAATAAAACATTATATTACCAAAAACATTTTAAATGAAACAAACATTAGAAAAAATCAAAAAATAAAAAATGCCAAAAGCATGTTTTACTTTTCTTTTTTCGATTATTACTAAAAATTCGTATCGAAATTTCTGATATTTGTCATCAATATAGCTACCAATTTTGTTATTATTATGAGGGAAATTTTTTCAAACTTTACTCTTGAAAATTAAGCTTTTGCATATTTCTCAAGTAAATTTAAAAAATTATAGTTTTTCTTAAATCTTTGGATAAATTTGCATATAATGAATACAACAATTTATTTTCTTAACAAAAACAGAATTTTTTGAATAATTTTTTAAAATTTGATTAACTGATTTATATAAATTATTTCATAAATTTTTTTATATATGTAATTATTTTATAACTTTATAAATTCGTGTAAGTATATAAATGTAAAGAAAAAAAATTCAGACGTAATAAAGGTACTATCAAGGTCTATTTACTCAAAATTTTATTTTTTTGCAAAAATTATAAATTTTAAAAAAATGCTTATTTATGCATATTTAAATAATTGACATGAAATTGTCTATTTTTGTTTGCATATTTCTGTGCATATTTATCTCATTTTCTCGTTCTTTTTCAAGCGCTTAGTTTCATTATTTTCGTGAACTTGTCCTGGTTATTATAAATAAGTATATATTAGTTATTTAAATGATAAAAGAAATAATTACAACCCTTTATACTCCTTAAAACAGCAGATAATTCAACTATACTCCATTGATTATAGGGACATTTAATGGGTTAATTAAAATAATAAATAAATAAGACAAAAAGTATATCGTATGCCGAAACCCGGGATTGAACCGGGGACCTTTAGATCTTCAGTCTAACGCTCTCCCAACTGAGCTATTTCGGCAGATACATTCTATATACTAATAATATTTCATAGAAATTACATTATGACTAAAATCTATTTTTAAAAGTGCATATATGAGGTTCAAGAAGTCATAAGGTCAATGATTAGTATTGGAAATGAAAAACTGCAACAACATGCAATAATTTAAATATGAAAACTGTTTAAAAAATTTGTAATCTGCCGAAACCCGGGATTGAACCGGGGACCTTTAGATCTTCAGTCTAACGCTCTCCCAACTGAGCTATTTCGGCATAGACTTTAATTCCTATTGACCTAATTTTCCATAATATTTTGAAATAGTATGTAGGAAATTTATAAAACGTACTTCAGTATTAATTATCTTTATTTAAAGAAAAGTTAGTTATAATATTTTAAAGATTGGAACACAATAATCGTATGCTATTGTGTTAGACAAATAGGAGTTAGTGTTCTTGGATTTTGTTAACAAATCTAATTTGACGTTGATTTTAAGGTGTCATTTATGATTGTATTTCTTGTAAAACACAAATACCAACAGAAAATTCCTGTTTTGTATTCATTCGATCACAAATTCCATCCATTGGTTTACATATAAACTAAATACAAATATTTATACTTTATATTTTTGTAATTAGTTATTCTGGTTATTTGAACTTTTTTCTACATTCAAGGAAGTAAACAAATTTAAAGGATCAATTATAAGAAACATTTCCAAATCAATAAAACTTCAATTAATATCTGCTCTATCATAAGAATTCCAACTTGTTTACTTTAATCTAAAAGCGGAAAAATAAACAAACAGAAATAACACGGGAACATTTAAATTCATTCGAAATGAGACCGAGAAAATACAATTTGTATTTGTGGTCAACTCTTATTTACTGCATGAATGCAGTCACTCAGCATCATCAGTAAAGAAGCAGTCCCATAATCGAACTGAATGAATGTAGTCAAAATCTCAATCTAGACAGACAGAAATACAAACCATCTAGCAAAGAAATCTTTTGAACAACATTGAACAACAAATACTTGAATAATCACAATAACAAAATTTCAGGGAACAAAATTAAATAAATATAAAAAATATATAAAAAAAAAATAAACTTTAACTCAAGCAACTGAAAAACCAGAAATGAAGCTTCAAAACTTGTGTAGTTGATATTTTGCTGGAAGTTTGCTGGGACTGGGTACTGTAGACTAAGGATGAAATAATGTGGTAAATTATACCTTCTTTGAGGTAAAATTTGAAATGGAAAAGTACAATATTATTTGTTTGGTACCATTTAAACGCATTAAACAATTTATTTTTAAGCAATTAAATTTTATAATTTTAAAAGAGGCATTTCAGTTAAGAAAAATCAAAAAAAAAAAAAAAAAAATCTAAAAGTTGTTCCTTTCAGAAGCTATGTAGGTTCAAAGTTGAAAGCTTTTAATTGGAATTAAATTATTGGATATAAATTTAAAAATAGGCAAATGCTAAAAGAATAATAAAATTTAAAAGTACATCACAAAATCACCATCACACTATTTTTTTATAAAATTCATAAATTACATTTGATCTACTGTTGCTTTGCCCCTTCTTCCCCATTCAATTTTTTTTTATAATTTTCTGTATTGACACAGGCTCCAATATTAAAAATTTTAATGTTTAGTAAATATTTACTTCTGCTCAGACTCAAGTAATAACATTTATAAAAGATTATTTAAAACAAAACTAATAAAGAGTTATAAATTTCATAATACTACTAAAAGTAAAATCGGGAAAAGTGAATTAAATTGGAAAAATTGCCATTAAATAAATGGAAAAGTTTAGAAAACGTGGTTTCGGTAAGTAGAGTATTCTGTAGATATTAAAAAAAAAAATAGACACTATTTGGGAAATATAACCATTATTTGTTGATTACTTAACAAAACGGAAGAGAATGTATCAGATGGTAGCATTATGTATTAGTGTATGATGTAAATGATATTTAATGTGTTTATTAAACTGTATAATAAAACTTATAATTAACAATGTTATATTCAGCTTGGCCGAATCTATATACTCACCATCTGTAACTTTTTAAAATTTCACCTTATATGGGAGGTGAGCGGTAAACTAGATGGAGCATTTTTGGTTTTTGAGTTTACATTGGTCCTTAAACTATTCGTGCAAAATTTCGTTGATGTACATACTTTTTTGTAAAAAATATCGGCCGAAAAGTATAAACTGGAGTTACGACGGACAGTCTGCATTTTTTCTCATTTTCAATACCAAACAAACCTTATATAAGACAAATATTTGAACAAATTTCGTCCGCCTAGGATGTCAGCTCCGAACCCTATCCTGCTTTCAATAGGCAGGCATACGGACAGATGAACACCGTTAGATCGTCTTAGATTTTTACGAAGACGCAGAATATATATACTTTATGGGATCCTAGATGATTATTTCGAAATTCTTTGACGATGGTTACAAAAATAATATACATAATTATTAAATATTAAGTTTATTTGGCACAATTTTATATTTGGTTTAATTGTTATTTTACATAATAAAAATATTAAAAAAAAACTTAAAGGATTTTCCTCTTATTTACAAGACATTTATATGCGAAAGTATAATAACATTCGACTTTAACATATCCTTTTCATAGTAAAATTTTTGGAATATATTTGTGATTATATTCTAGATTTATGTACTCATTTCCACATCCCTTAATCCAATATTTTAAATAAATGTAAACAAAACAAATATATGCTATTTTGTTATTCGGTTTAATAGTTTTTTCAACTTCAAGGACATTTTTGAGCTAGACATATCCTTCGTAAGAAATTATCAAAATTTTCCACAAACAATTTTAACTAATATAAAACACATAAAAAATTTCATCGAATTCCAACAGGATATATGACAGTTATGAGTGTCCTTGTCGCGATATTAACCAAATTTTGAACTTTTCCATATTTAAGCATTATATTAACCCACCAAAAACTTGCTAATGATATATAGTTACCGAACGACATGCTTTTCAACGCAACGCCAACATCGACACGCCGTTTGCATTACAGAGAAGTTCTTTTATGTCAACACTTAACTTTTCTCGGCACACGTATAAAAAAGAAAGTTGTAGTGACCATAATCTAAGAGTAATATATTATGATTGCAACATATGATCACAGCTAGAAATGATTATAAGTAATAATTGCTATGATTACATTTTGTCATATTTTTTCCGATTTTTTGGTTTGTTTTTTCATGTTATGATTCTAATTTTACATATAATTAAACAACCTTACTACATCATTATCCCATTCAATAATATTATGATTTGATGCTATTATATTATTATATTATACCACATTGTCATATTATGATTCCATTTTATAATATTATTATAACATTCTTCATATTATTGTTCCATTTTATACCATGTTATTATATAGCTATCCAATATTATTATCATACTATTCCATTTTATAATATTATTCCATCTTATCATATATTAAAATAAAACGTATTAATAAAATATTATTTGAATAAATTTTTTATTGAAAATATTTCTCTATCATTGTTCATTAGCTAAAAAAAAAAAAAAATATTTCCATATTATTTGTTCATTATTTATAATAATTTGTACCACCATATGTGGTTCAAATGTAAGATATGTTTTTCTAACTAACCCCTTCAATGGTAGTTAATCAATATCTTATATTGCTTGAATCACATCGACTAGATTTCAAATATTTAATGGTTACTCAAAATTTGACAGTAGTAACAGTAACAGGTGGTACTTGGTGGGAATAGTGTTGCATTTCATAGAACTGCGAGGGAAGTTCAAAAAGTCACGGACTTATTGATCCGCCCTCGTATATATTTGAAACATTTTATTGTCATGAAAATTATAATATTAATATATTTTAAAAACAGAATATGGTTTAGAAAGATTGCGGAAGTAATGAGATTTTTCATATTAATAAAATTTTTAGTTCTGGTAAAAATGTTTAAAATCATAATTTTTTCAGTCAACCAAATTAAAATTTTTATTGCGTGTAAATATTAAATGACAAAAATTAAGAAAAAACATTGTTTTTATGAACACAGAGTTTTGAAAATTCAAGAAAATTAACAATGAGAATTTAATTGTAGTGATAATGTTGTAACCATGTTTTTCTGCGTGTATTACATGTAACTTGTTGGGTGTTAAATTAATGATTTAAGTTGCTAAAGTGTAAGTAATGTAGTGTTATTAAATTAGATTTTATTAACCAAATTTTATTAACGTATGACAACCAACTCTTTCCATTTTTTGCTACTCGTTATATGAATTCACGACACTGTGCGTTCTATTAAAAACCCCTAAATGAAATTTTGTTCGGTCTCTATCCTGTAACGTGACTACACATATTACCTTTCCATCTTCTAGGAAATTGGTAGATGAACTTCAAACCAGAAACAAAAACTTACCTCTATTATTAGACGTGAGACTTTTCAATTCTTTTTTCGGCCAATTTTATTTTTTCGATTTTTATTACTTACCCTAAAATATCTTTGGGATGGGATTTACTAAGAATATATTCAATTACTTTTAAAATTTTTAATTACCAAATTTATTTAAAATCTGGTACAATTTCTCTTCAAAAAGTACATAATTTCAATATCGCTAGTACAATTTATAATTTTCATTTTACATCCCTACCATATGTTATGAACAGAATTGATATGGACTACAAATATATGTATATATATATAGAGCTGTGTAAAATGATCTTCTCGTTTGTTTGGTAGTCAGTTGTAACTAAATGAACGATGGATCTGAGTTGTGGTAGTAGAGGAAACACTACTTACACTAAACAGCAACAATAACAACAAATACAGCAACAGCAACTAAATAAAACAAAACACACAAGATAAAGTTAAAACCAAATGTTTGTTTGGTAAGACTCATACTACCGTGATCACGGTTTGTGGTTGCTTAAAAGCTGTTGTTTCTGCTGCTTAGATAGACTACTAATAACGCTGTCTCAGCTGCTGTTGCTATAGCTGCTGCTGCTGCTTTTGTTGTTAATGTTGCTGTAGATGATGATGATGTTTGATGGTGCTATACGGTCATTGCCCTCTTGTGACGTCACCGGTTCAATGGCAAATTGTGACCCAGATTGTCTGAGCTGCACGATTCAGTGATTGTTGTTTTTATTTTTGTTTATTTCGTTTTTTTTTTTACTTTTCATTATAAAAGCAGTCAACAAATACATTTGAACGCGAGATCAGTAATCAAAAGAGAGTTTTGTAAACATTTAAGAGTTTCGTTTTCAGAAAGAGTAAGAACTAAATATAATTTGGCTAAAACCGGCTTAAATGCTCTTAAATGTTTATTTTCAAATTCAAATTCAAACATATGATGTCTAGTTTATAAATTTCCCTTGCTTAAATCCATCTGTATGGAGTGGGGCCGGAATTTTACCTAAATATTTATATTGAGTCCCACTCTAAGCTAAACTGTCAGTATGTTTATTTCTTTTTGTTTTGTTCTTTAACAATGATTATGGTGATGCAGCGTTTTTTTTTTTTTTTTTTTGCTTCTTTTTGGCCTGACATGGTCTGGCTTAGCTTGTCTTCTCGTCTTTATTTAATTATTATTACATTGTTGCCATAGTTGGTGATTGACTATAAATTGCTCATAAACTGGCTAATGAACTTCTAATGGACTTGAATACTTTTCGCTGTGATATGTTGACCAAATTTAGTTTTATTGTTGTTTAGCTTTTTAATATTTCTGTTGCTTTTTTATAGTTTTTGCTTCTTTTTGTGTTGATTATGATTTGTGATTTTATTAAAAAAATTTTTGATTTATGTTTAATAATCATTTATTTGGTCATGGTTACAATTTGATTTTTGTTTTTTCCTAGTTTTTGCTTCTAATTTATTCAGATGAGTTTTTTAATATAAATACGTTTAATTAATTTGATAATATTTTGGGTTCATTAACATAATTGTAATGAGAAATTTAATTATATTTATTTACATTTTATTTTACATGTTGAACAAAATTATAATTACTGTTGTTGTTAGGAAGGTATGAACAGATACATACTTAGCCGCAACTTAGTGTATTGATTTGTATATCGTTTTAAGGTGGCCATGCTCTGCGTAAAGTAAGATAGGCTGTGAGTGATTACTTATAGAGAAAAGAGGTTAAATATTGTTGATTTAAGAAGCAAAGACTTATGCTTCTTTCATTGGATAGATATAGTCGTTCAATTTAATATGTTGATTAGAATAAACTTTGGTTGCACGACCAAACAATCAAGAATCGATCCTAACTAAAATTTCTTCTTACTTGATTCTTTAAATAATTATTCAAGTGAACATAAGGTGCATGTTCAGATAAAACATTATATGTTTTTTAACAAGAGATGAGGATTAAAACTAAATCAACTACTTATAACATTTCTTTTGCAGATTTTTCTGATATATCATTTTATATAAAAATTAATTGCTAACTAGAATATTTTTAATTATTTTAGATATGACTTCTTTTATGAAATTTTTCGTGGTATCTCTCTATAAGAATTTAAAATTAATAATCACAATTAAGTACTGTTAAGGCCTTTTTAAATTCACTTTTAACTTGGATCCAATTCCTTTACAATTGCCAAAATTATGGGTAGTTTAAATAACTAATACTCTGTGGGACTAAAATAACATTCGCAATTCTGGGTGCTTCTGCTGTAAGGACAAAATTCTAAATCTGGCCACAAAATTTTAAAAACGTTGTTGCATGTCACGAGGATCATCAATGTCTTTTTATGACACTCTTTGTTATGATTATTCGAGTTTATTCAGACTAAGGAAGTAAAACTATCATATATCTTGTCACATTATGAGTAAATTTGTCATACTACAAATCGTTTTATAAATTTTTTATTGTTTTTAGTTCGATACTATTCAGGACCATTTTTTCAATTATTCAATATACAAAACTTGTACCTTGGAACATGAGAAAAGTCAGCAATAACGTGTGTTTTTCAGGCTAATATAAGATATTGAAAATATTTTTATTTTATTATTAAGGAGCTTTGATCATTCTATGCCTCAAAGTTCTTCACAACTTTGTTATTTTTTTTTTAGCTTTGATTGACTAAAGCTTAGGCATAGCTTTAACATGGCTCATATTTGTTTTTGCCATTACGGGGCCGAACAAGTTTGGCATAGCTCTTAAAAGCTTCTCTACTTTTTAGGCTTGGAATTTATTCTTGTGACTTTTTCTTTTTCTGAACCTAGTTTTATCGAATTCTTTAGGTCCTTGTTAAAGTTTTTTATTACCCTGATTTTTTGATTTACGCGATCAACATTTTCTAGTAAGTTCAAAAAAAAGGATTAAAAAAATTCAAATACTATTTTGTATATTTTTCTATGTGAATGCTGATAAACGGCCGGATTTCAAGATTTCGATCTGCTTTTAAATCTGACATGTCTCTAGAAAATATTGTAATCAAGAAAGATATTTAAAATTAACGGCAGTAAGAGTTATTACGAAAATTTTGTGTTAACTTTTATTCGAACGTGCACTACGCAATTCACTTTCTCTCTTTATTTATTAAATTTGTAAACATCTTTCCATCTTAGTGAATAATAATCGACATTTCTGGCCAAGTATAAAAGCAGTGTTGTAACAATAGTAAAATTACATTATTCACATTCGAGAATACATATGTTTTATCAGCATTACATCGAGGAATATAAAACCCCAATATTCCCAATTTATACACCGCAATATTACTAGCGTGTTAACTATTCTGTCAATTTTCTGCCTAGAGTGTACGGTTATTTTATCCTCGGCCGATCCCTCTTTGTCGTGGTTGACTTTTTCATCGAATAGGCAGTAGCTTTCACTGAACAGATTTATTCTAGGACCAAATTTTGGTAATCTAATGCTTTTTACTCGCTTTTTCCGCTAAATAGGATATTTTCATCTTAAGCATATCAAGTTTAGTTGATGCGAGTTTGAATTGAGCCGATTCAACACATTTCGATCCTCTATGGATTGGTCATAAGCTCATCCTTAGGTGAATAATCAGTTCTTGAGATATTGTATTTAAATGGAGCCTTTAGTAGTTCTTTTTTAAGAATTTGTGTATTTCAATCAGAACATTCTATTCCGGTAATTTTAAGACCTTTGCTCATCAGTTTTAAACACATTGTCAGTAGCTCTTTGACGTTTATTCCATGCTTAAGGTAAAGGCTCCGCATGTTTAATTTAAGCTGCAGTTTTCGGTTGTTTTTTCATAGCCATAGTAAGAGATGTGTTGTACTTCAGAATATTACGAATCGAGATATCACACATTTTTTTTTTTTTTTTTTTTTTTGAGTAGTATTAGAATCTTCAGTTCTTGTTACATATTCAACTAGATTCTAACCTGTTCTTAGTTACTTCTGTTCCCATCTAGTACTTCGGGTAGGATATGATTTTCCATTACGTTTGGGCGGTCTTAGTATAACTGAAGAATCTGTAACACTATCAACAGATTTTCTGTGTTTCATATTCCAATTTCTGTGACATGTCTCTTCAGTACATTCGAGAGAAGTTTGCAGCCAGCAGCCAGTGAACTATTAGACAGTACAAATTCCTGCCTTCACAGGTGATACAGTAGACCTTTCAAATGAAAGTACAAATTTCTTATTGCAAAGGTTATTAAACTGAAATCCATTGCAAATACTCTATGGTTATTCAAAAAATAGTAAACACTACCCTTGTTCCTAGATTAATCTTAAATTTCAATAAACTTCATGGTTTCCGAGAGTTCTCAATATGAAACGATAAAATAAACCTATCTAGGTTGATCAGAAATTCATAAACTCTATGGTCAATTCATTAACCAAAAACGTTCCCTTTTTGGATCGAATTAAATAAACAGGAAGTAATACGAGTACACCAAAAACAAATACTTAGCATGTAAAAAATAAAAGCCTAAGTGAAGTAATAATAAAAGTATATACAAAATAAAGGTTAATCTTTATCCAGTAACACTCAAATGAGCAAAAAATACAAAAAGAAGCAAAAATACCTAAAATAAAGATCGTGTAACCAGTGTTGCATGTAATTTGTTATTTTATTTTATTGTTATTATATGAAATGCATGCGAGGCACAAAAGACATTATCTGTATTTTATTATATGGTGCATGACTTCTTCTCATGCTGCAAAAGTTCTAAAGAACCAAAGTTAAAAGCATACAGAACATACATTCATAAACGATCGTACAAATGAAATAAAAATAAAATCATGACAAATTTTTTGAAATAAAAATTCTTGTTAAAGGCCAAAAATTTCATTGGCTCATGAATTTTTGAATTGTTGTATATTTATTATTATTATTTTTTTTGCTGTAATCAATGTCCCACGTTTGCAATTACAATGTTTACGCAAAGCAAATTGTGATGGAGTGACATGTAGTACACCAAAGTCGATGCACAGGTAGAAGAGTCATGTCAGTAAAATTTTAATCGCTATGAATTGTTTAAAAGAAAATATACACCCCTCAATTGATTATTGTTGATTATTTCTTTTGGCGGATTATGTTTTTTTAAGTTTTTTTTTTTACTCACTAACTACTATTTTGGTTTTACATCTTTCTTTTTTATTAAGTTCTTGTTTTTAGTTTATGTTGTGGCAATACTTCTAGACAGCCGGTTAGTTAAATAAATTGAATGGTTAATCGTTTGTCCATGGTGATCATGTTTTTTGCATTTCATTTTATTACATTTTTTCTGTTTGTTGATTCCAGATTTTCTGTGTTTCCCTTTTTAGTTTGCATGCGCCCATTTGCTTGTAAGTAACTCTACTTTGCCAAGAGCTGATCTTGTTCTATTTAGGTATTAAATTGAATCAGCTTTAACGACATTTTAATGTTAAAAACATTTAATAATCTGAAAATGGTGTGAAATTTGTTAACACTAGATAATTATAGGAATAGGTTAAGTGTTACAATATTTTATTGGTTCCTCAAAAGAAAATGGATACTTAAATGAATATTTATTTGTGCTTAGACGATTTGTTGAAGTCTCTTAAAAATACTTTAATACATGTTACCATTCATTGAAAGTTCTTTTTTATAAAAAAAAAAACATGTTTTGAGTTTTGAAACTGATAGAACTAGTCTTAATTCATACGTGTAAAATAGAAGTCGAAAGAAAAGTTTGCAGCTTAAAAATTTCCCTGGTATTCTGTCCGAAAGCATTTGTAGGCGTTAAACACTTTATCACGATTTATCGATATCGTAGGTATCTTATCTTATCTTATCTGTTTTTAATAGCTTTGTTCCCGTAATCTAAATTGAGAGCACACCGGATCCCAATGTTACCGAAAAGCGTTCCCATACTGTTCTTCTTCTTCTTGCGCAAAACAGCCCAAAATATCTCTTCGGATAGATTGTGTAAATTGTCAAATATTCAAAAAAAATTAAAATACAAATTTTGAACGAAAATAAATAAAGAATTATTTGTTTTTGTTACTAACAGGAAAGTTTCATTAAAAAAAATTAAAAACATTCAAATATGCTGAAAAATAAAATTACATTTACATACGAATTTTTAAAACAGTTTGATGATTTATTATTGGGTAAACAATTTGGATTTTTGTGATCCCTAACCTTTGTGTGTTGGTGTATTTTTGTGGGAGAAAATGAGCTTTTTCTCATTTTACCGCACTAAAACACATAAGAAAGACATAGTCAGTCAAGCCCAACCATATGATACCCCACACCATTGTGCATGTCCATCAAAATTCGTGGAGGGGTTTTATATTAGACATGTGGACAATTATGGACCGATACTTTTACTAAGTGTAAAATAAAATATACGAATACAAAATATTACGTAATTACTAACATTTATATAAATTTATGCACTTTAGGGTGATTCCCGAAAGTGGGTTTATATGGGAGCTATGGTAAATTATGGAGCGATCCTCATAAAATTTGTCACTATGATTTTTACTTATATAAAACTCATTTGTGTCGAATATAAACTTGATACTAACATGTATGTGTGATTTATGGACGTTAAAGTAATTTTCAGAAGAGGATTTTATATGGGAGCTATGGTCAATTGTGGACCGATCTTCATGAATTTTGGCACAAAGATTGATACTTATACAAAACTTTCTTACACCAAATTTCATTAAAATATTGCTATATTTAAGGCATTTATGATCGTTATACCCCTATTCCGGGAGGACGTTTGTATGGAGGCTAGGCGAAATAATGGACCGATCACAACCAATTTCAATAGGCTTTGTCGTTGTGTCATAAATGTCCTATGTGAATTATCTTCAAAATTGCGACCTGTACTTTGTGCAAAAGGTTTACATGGACAGCCTGCCACCCAGACAGACGGACGGACGGACATCGTTAGATCGACTCAAAAAGTGATTCTGTGATTGTCTGAGTCGGCTTTAAGGTGGGTTTTGGATGATTTTTTCTGTGCATTAGAAACATCAGCACAAAAGCATAATACCCCAACCACCTGTGGTGGTGTGGGATATAAAAACTTTTTAAATTTATTATTACATGTACATATATATTAATGAGTAAAAAAGAAAGTGTCAAAAATATTTGTTTTCTAAAATAAATTTTCTAATAAATATTTCTTCAGAAAAATGTTTTAAATTCGATACAAAATATTTCAATAGTGTTGAAAAAGAGTAGCATGTGGTAGCTGAAAAAACTAAATATATACGGTTATATTTGCAGAAAAAGAAATCAAACAATTAATTAAAAATAAGTGTTCCGGTAAAAAAAATCAACGACTCCAGGCAAATTTTAATGAAAAATACGAACATGCTGACCAAAGCTGTTTGTCAGAAATGTTTAATACTGTCAAAAGTTTTTTTTTAATTTTAATTAATTTAAGGAATTTCTTTAAATTAATTAATTTCTTAATTTCTTTTTTCATTATAATACACATACGTACATTTATTAATGTTTATTTTTACATATATTTTTAATCACTTTTAGACAAAAATAGTTTAAATTTTGATGTTTCTAAGCATTTTTAAACACAAAAACAGTAAATAAGAACAATTTTTATACATTCTTTAAACACAAAATGCGTATATATTTGAAATTAAACGCAACATGTATTTTTGCCTTAATTTTAGTAGGAGTTAAGTTACCTACTATAAATGGAATAAATTTACATGAAAAGTGAATATCTAAACAGGACGACTTAGGATCAAGATCATCAAACACTTTTGTTGACTTTGAACGTTTGACAGACTGTAAACCGCAATATGTGTTGCAGATTGGTCTGAATGATATTGTAGGATATTTGTAACTGTACAAACAATCCTCTAAATTGTTAGAAACTCGACTGGGTTTGTTACAATATAGCACAATAGTTAATTTTCTGTTAATATGCATGTAATACAACTCTTTATGTGAATGTCTGTTTGAAATACAATTGTAGGAAAGTACAAAAACTCTTTGCTGATATATTTCCTTAGCTCTTCTTTTATTCGAAACGATCAATGAATTCAATTTTGGACACCTTTCCAAAGTTTGTTTAGGGAATGATATACTAAGATCATTAATTACATTAATTCATTTTCCTTCCCAATAAGAAAGATCTTGCCATTCTTAACCAAAAACTTTTGAATTCCATCTTGACATTTTATTTTAATCAATTGGAAGAATTAAAACTCCCTTTGGGGAAGTTTAAATCAGGTCACCGACTATACCCAACTTTAGTAGCATAAAATACATCTCTTTACATAAATCCAAAAGAGATCCACATCAGAGTTCATAAAGTAAAAAAAAAAAAAACAAAATAAAGAGTATTTCCCATATATTCTCTTTTCATCTGAATCAGCTGTTTATTTGTATCGAATTCTCTTTGAAATCGAAAATTCTTTGAATAAAAATAATAAAAAATTAAATAAATGTGGTTAAAACAAGTTTTGTGCGGTGAGTAAATATGTATTTATTACTCACAAACAAAAACCAAAGAAAAAAACAATACTAACAACAATAAAAACCTTAAATTTACTCTAAAAACATTTATTACACACATTGGTACTCGTAAGCCTACAATCAAATACGTCATATCAACAACAAATGCAATTGATGCCAAACAAACACAACAACAATGAAAATTAAAGTAAAACCTTAAATAACAACAAAAGAGACTTAAAGCCAAAGAGCATAGTGTTTGGTTTAGTATGGTGGCATATCCATACACTACTTCATATATTTTGTGGTGTATGGGTATGACCAAAGTCGAAAATACAGCGTGCAGAAAGAAATAACAGCAACAACAATAACAATAAGAGCCACACTAATACAGCAACAATATCATGCAACATGCTTTAATGCATTGGAGTCTATAAGAATAATGCGGAAGTGATATTGCATCCGTAATCATGTAACCAAACATGTGACTTTGTTTTTTTTTTTTGTGCTCTTTGTTGTTGTATTTCGTTAACGTCGTCGTTGTTGTTGCTGCTGTCGTTTGTTTGTGTGTTAATTTTTTCCTCTTCTTCTTTTTCTGTTTGTTTTTATTTTATTATTTCAATTGTGAGCGTGCGAGCTTAACAAAGTTCTCACACGTTCAGATTTAAAGTGACTAAACTGGTTCAAAATAAATATTGTTGGTTATGAATATGTACGTAGTACATACGTATGCGAGGGTATTTTTGAAAGTCTTCGATAAATAACTTAAATAATGTTATATCAGCGATCTTCTGATCTGATCTTATCACGAATATAGTTCTAGTTAAGTGAAGACGAAATTCAGCAAATCATTTTGGGTTTGGGAGGTGTGTATTTTTTTACAAAGGTTTGCATGCAATTTCTTGAATGAATAACAATAATTTACAAAATGTACTTTTTGTTTGTTTTCGCAAGAATTATAACTAATGAATCTTACAAAAATAATAATAGAAATAGGTTTGTTACAATAACTTTTATATGACGAATTTTCCGAAAATCTGGGAATATTATAATTATGATATATTATTAGGCCAATTCGTAAAATCAGAAAATTCGTTAAATCGAGAATATTTTTCACTAGTGAAAATACTTTAAAAGATTGGTTTTAAAGTTTACATTTTCACTTTTTCACGTTAAAACACAATTTAGTTATCTTACAAAAACAAAAGTGAAAAAATAATTAACAAAATTGAAATTCTTAAGAGTTTTTCATGAACATCAACAATTTTAATTTTTTGTAATAGCTTTGTTCAACACATTTTGATGTTTAGATTATAGTTGGGAGCATGGGCGTTTAATACTAGAGAGTGAGTTTGTATACCCAGCAACTGTTCTGAAATTTTTATAATATTAAATTGACTCAATAAGTAATTATGAAACGAATGGATTCTTTAAGCGGAACTCCGACCATTTCTCAGCAAAAACGCATCACATATCGTTATACCGATTAAAATGACATTGTATAAAATACAAAGGAAAGCATATTTAAAAGGAATAAAATAACTGTTTTGTGGCGTATTTTTAATTTGATTTCATTTACTGATTTTTTATTTGAAAATAGTTTTGAAATAAAAAAATCTTGTCCGAGTAATAATTGGAATAGCACTCTTTCATTTACTTTCTCTTATTTTTATGGATCTCAAATCAATTTTTTTGAAAAATTCATTATATAGAGTACTAAACTATATGAAATGTTCGTAGTTTAATGGAAAAAATTTGGACTTCGTTAAACTGAGTATTCGTTAAACTGGGAAACCATTGTAATTGTAACTCAAAATTAGATCTGATAAAAGAAAATAGTTATGTTTTTTAAACAACTAGCTGTGTAAATTACTAAACTCGATTTTAATTCTGCATTAGACAAGTATCAATTTTATGAACTTTTAAAACTATCCTCGTACAATTTTATATGATCGTATGTAGGGATATTAGTTTGTGTGTTTGTATAAGTATATTTGATTTGATTCCTAAAAGAAAACGATATTTATGTTTGTTTGTGTACTTGTATGTTTAAAGGAAATTTAATGTAATAAATCTTATAATAAACTATGTAATAAATGTTTGTTTAGTTGGTTTCGATCGAATTATGCTATACCCTACACATACTAACATTTCACGAACTCAATAAACGATGAAAATAAAGTGATTAAATAAAAAAGACATATAGGACTAAAGTGCAATTATTATCCATGTTGTAAAATAATTTTCATTTTATTAAATTTATTTATGAGCGTTTTCTTCGACATTTGCCAATTTTTTGAATTTCTACGCCGAATATACTGCACACGTTATACAAATAACATTGGTAGGCAAAAAATTTTTAATTTGTCGGTTAATCGGACAAACATTATTCGAGTGAATACCCTACCCTTTACGCCTCCATGATTTATTTATTTTTATAATATTTAGCTTATTATAATCGTAGTATACCTAGTTTTATGACAAGGGATAAAGACATTTTTTGAATTTTACATGAAAAATTTAATAATTTATCTAAAACACTCGAATTATGCTATTGTGACCACCTAATCATATAAAAAAATTAATTCCTTCTAGTTCACCTATTTTTGATTAAGGAATTCTTTGCCGACCACTATAATTAAAATAAATATTGATACATTAGCTCAAGTTTTATGTCAGAAAATTCCCAAGAAGTTTAATTGTTTTCAATTTTCCGTTTTATTTTGAAAATTTTCGACTCAGTACGATTTTGAACATTTGATTTAACTGAAGTTCAAAACACATAATCTAATCTTTACTACGCCATATATGGCACATCAACCATTTAGTTGCATATTACATTTTATGGAAATCTAAAAATGGACATCTCACATATTTTTATGAAAAATAGACAATATTCAAGATTGAATAACTTTTACGTATAATATCAGTTTTACAAATTTCGTCAAAGCAAACCTTTTAATATGCACTGAAACAAAATCGTGGATATCATAAATTGAAAATTGTAATTTTGAGTTGTTAAAATTTTTAACTACTGGACTTCATATGAACCTAACTGTTTATCCGTTTCAGACAATTTTAAGAATTTTGGTATCGTCATATTTTCATATAAAATCCTTATTTTAGGACATATTTAAGCACTTTAAATAGCATATTTTTAATATTTTATACTGAAGAGTATAATTTTTCATATTTTACAACTTAAGAGAAAAATGTTCCCTATATAAATCTTTACGTAATTTAACATTAGTGTTTCTTTTACTGTCACATTTGTTTTTTAAATCCGATTCTATAACTATTTTCATCTTATAAATTTATAGAAATTTTGTAATTACCTAATACAATGTATTAGCTTTGAATGTTTTCAAGTGCAAAAAGAAATTATTTTTTAGCAATTGCTAATCAAAATCAGGTTATTTTTAGCATGAGTAGATAATTTAAAATTTAGATAGAAAAAATATTTTAAGAGTATATTTCTTAATTTTAAGAGCAATTTTCCGATATTAAGATCACTTTTATGTGCATATTTTTGGCGTCCTGATAATTACCCAAAAGTAACTTTTTATGAGAGATATAAATATTCATGAGATGTTCCAGCACTTATGTATGCATATTTTTCTAAAATAGCTCAATTGTTGTTTTAAAAAATTTAGATAGTTTATTGCTAGGTTTGATTAAAATTAAAATAATTTTCATAAGTAAAAAAAACAAAATACATACATGTAATAATATTAACTAATTATTGTAATTATCGTTTAAAGAACTGGTGTAAAAAAAATAATGCAAATGCATTTTTAAGTTCTTCTAGAAGTTATACATAAAATTTTTAAATATTACTTCACTTTAGTAAATAATCCAAATTAAAATATTTTGTAGTATAATACCAGTATCCTTCCAAAAATTTGATGTTTTAATATTTTACTGATAAGAAATAAAGAAATTGTAAAAACTATCAAATCGAAATATTTACAGATTATACAAGCTACTATCTAAGCTACAAAATTCTTCATTCGGATTTTCTATAAAAATTTAATTTTACATTTTTTGTATTAAATCGTTTGTGTTGTTATTGAAAATTTAAACATTTTTTTTTAATTTTCTAAAATATTGAACTTGCACTCTATATCTAGTAATGGTCGATCATAGTTAAAAAAAAAATATAAATTTTTCCATTAGTTAATGATTTCTGATTTTTCGATTTAAATTCAAAATTTGTACGACCTAATTTTGTAATAAGTGTGAGTTTTTATATTCAAAATAGTTTTAATATAATTTATGGTAAGATTAATTACATTTGTTTGAAATTTCAATTTCTAATTTCCACATAATAAAAAATCAATCCAATATTAAAATCGTTACTGAAATTACTATTTTGTATTTTTTCCATTTAAAATAAATGAATTTAAAATGAATTTCTACACATAGAAAAATATCCGAAAACATTTTTCAATTAATTTGTTGTTTCATTTAATTTATAACTTTAATTACATTAGTTATTTATGTAATAAATTTTACAATTGTCTTTATTTTTATTTTACAAAAAATTACAGTTCCATAAAACATTCAAACGAAAAAATCAAAAATGCTAGGAAGAAAATATTAATCTACATTTCAAATGCCAATGATTGTTGCATTTATTTTAAGAAAACGGAATATTAAGCAAATTTCCTTCGATGAAATTTTAAATATACATATTAAGAACAGAAATTGAATTGAAGCATTTTAATGCATTCTGTGTGGTTAGTATGAATTTGTTAAATCCCCGTCTACACTAAACATATAGCGTTTTCTTTTCTGAGGAGAGATATTACCTTCCCAGCAAAAACTTTTTGGTTCTCGGTAATGGGAACTACCTATCAAAATAGTTTCTTGGTAATGAGACGTCATTATTATTCGCCTACTCTATATTACATAAACAAGTACTCAACAGTATTATAGCACAGTAACATTGCAATCACGTTGATCGGTTGGCTAGAGAGCTGGATTAACAGCCAGAAGGTTGTTGCCTCAACCCCATTCTGATGCTGTTAGTTTTTTTTTTAACAAAATGTCTAAAAAGTTTTTGTCACTTAGAAAATGAAGTGCGATTTGGTGTACTGAGTAATGCGTTAGTCATTAAAAAGTAATGGTTAATTTGTACCCAAGTTTAAATCTCAAAGACGGCAAATTTTTTTTTTCTTTTTATTTTCATTTAGGTATATATTTTTTAAAAATTACTACATGAATTTGTGGACAACTCGATTATACCTGCTAGCTTACCAGAAAAGCAGTTTTTGCTGGGATGTTACTGCGTCACATTATTTAAATATTACCCTCACCCTTTTTATGATTAAAATAAAACGAAAAATGTGTTACCAATTCTGTAATTGTATTATATTTTAAAGTACATATTTATATAAAAAAAATACTTGAAGGAAATCGGATTTTTGTGAAAAATTTTAAAATTTTTCTGAAACTTAGAATTTCGGGTTTTTCGTGAAATTTTGGATTTAATGGTGAAATCTCAGATTTTTGCCGAAATTTCAGATTATTGGTAAAATATCGGGTTTTTTTTTGTGAAATTTCGATATTTTTAGTGAAATTTTGAATTTTTTATGAAATATCAAATTTTTGATGAAATTTCGAATTTTTGTGAAATTTTCAATTTTTTGCGAAATTTAAAATTTGTTGTGAAATTTAAAATTTTTAGTAACATTTCGAATTTTTAGTGAAATTTCGGATTTTTGGCGAAATTTCGAACTTTTAAATTTTTCGTATTTCGAAATTTTTTGTGAAATTTCGAATTTTTGTGAAATTTCCAAATTTTCATTTTTTTAGTGAATTTTCAGATTTTTTGGTGAAATTTGGGATTTTTGTGAAATTTTCATAATTTTATACATAAATATTAAATATGAATTCTTCTCGAAAAAATGTTTGAGTTTACTGTTAATAAGTGTAGCATATTCTAGATGGTGAATATGCTACACTTATTAACAGTAAACTTTAATTTGGGGGGTAAAACATGTGACATATTTTTTAAGTACAACTATTAGAAAAGAATATCTGACCCATTACACCATTAATTTTTTTTTTCAAAATAGAACACAAAATTGAATAAAGGACAGAATAAAGACAACATTTTAGTCAGAAAAGAAAACGCCAATAAATTTGTTCGCACTGGAACAAAACATTGATAGAACAATGCACAAAGATCGCTTGTTGACGTACAAGAACAAAACATTGACGAGTGTGGTCCATGTGATCCAAATTATTCTGCAAACAAAAATTTGTTTAAAATGCTAACAAATCTATGGTTAGTGAAGGCGGATAGCTATTCTAAAGATAATGTGCTATAGTTATTTATATGTCGTCCCTAGATTGCAGAGGCTAGCTCAGAATAATTTAAACTGATTGTTAAATCTAAGCGAACTTTTCAACAAGATTTTCCGAGATTTAAATAAATATATAATCCAATCAGCAATCACCAAATATATCAGTAAATAATTCATTCAATTAAAAGCTAGGTACATATTTTACTTCCACTCCTACATTATTTTATTGTAAATATAAACATAGCGAAAGAACTTCAAGCAGCGGCTGAAATCCATCGTGCAAGGGACTTGTATATGTTTATAAACAAGCTGAAAAATAGAAAATTATCGACCGGAAAGCCTTTGAAAAACGATTTGGGAGAACTGCGGATATGCTTCACATATACCAAATGTCGATATCTCAACTGATTACCCTGAGATAAGTGAAATTAGCGAATCGATAAGATATCTCGAATCAAATAAATGTCTTGGTTGGGATAATATATCTCCGTAACTGCTTACAGTCGACCGTACAACCAGTGCACGACTGCTGGAACCCATTGTTAGTGCGTTTTGGAGCCATGGATGTTTACCTGACGAGCTGTCTGATGGAGTTATTACAAATCTACCCGAAAAAGGTGATTTGACCAACAGGAAAAATTGGAGAGACATAACCATGTTAAACATGGTAAATAAGGTAATTTCATATATTAAAAACAAAAGACTCTTGACAACAATTTCCCCATCACCCAGAAATGTGCAAGCTGGCTTTCGTTCCGGAAAATCTTGTGTTAACCATGTAAACAGGATTATCGTTGAGAAATCAGTGGAATGGAGATCACCGTTATACCTCATTTTTATAGACTTTGAGAAGATCTTTGACACACTCAACCTTAGAACCGTATATAGAACTCGCTAGTATGCAAGGGTGTTCCCGAAAAACTAACACGGCTAATCAAAGCCCTGTACAAGAATGCAACTTGCCGTGTGTTGCATGAAAAACAACTGAGCAACAGGATCACGGCGAAAACTGGAGTTAAACATGCTTGCGTCTTATCACCTCTACTTTTTAACTTTGTCTTAAATGCTGTGATGTACAGGGCAACAAGTCATCATAAGAAAGGTATTATGTGGAGCTTACAAGGACGATTGGAGAACCTAGATTATGCCGATGACATATTTCTACTTATCCACTCAATCTCAGAGATGCAATCGAAAATTTCCACCATCAGTGACATCGCAAAATTGGTGGGGCATCAAAAGTAACACAGGTAGTATTTTCTTCGTATGTGATCAAGATATTGAAAATGTTAAGTCCTTCTGCTACCTGGCTAGCATAATTGACACAACTCATGGCTCGGCAGCAGATATATCCAGTCGTATAAATAAGTCGCGGAGTATATTTGACCAGTTAAAACCGGTTTGGAAATCTTCTAATATCTAGAAACAAACCAAATTCAGATAATTTAATTGCAGCATAAAATCCACTCTGTTATATGGATGCAAGATCTGGAACATGGTCCCACGAGACTGTAACAATATCCAACAATGGAGCAAACAACCTTGTTATGGCCCTATGGTCCCTCGAGGAGTGAAAGGAACATCTATATATATATATATAAATATATATATATATATATATATATATATATATACATATATATATATATATATATATATACATATATATATATATATATATATATATATATATATATTATTATTACTGCATGTGGGAAGATACCAATTAAAGCACTTAAAAATATATTAGAAAATTTAAAAATTTAAAAAAGAAGAAATTTAATTTTTAATCGTTAAATATAATTTGAAAACAGGAACATAATCTAGATTTCATATAATTTTCAAACGTCTTGGAATTTAATCAGGCTACCAATTTTCTAGGAAATATTCTTTCCTAGAAAACTGTTGATAAGTTGATGGTTTAAGAAACATAATACAAATATAAGATTTGTGATATGTATGTGTGTATACATGTATGTATGTATAGTTAAAACTTATAATAAGTATAATAAGAAATTACCACTTACTACCAAACAAAATTTTACAATTCCTTGTTTTACAAAGTTTATTGCACCTTAAGGCAAATTATCGCTTTTGATTTACAAAATTTTCACCAAAAAAACTTATGTAGTTATATGTACATATATATACATATGTATGTAATTATTTGTATTCCCCCAAAAAAAGACAGAGAACAGCCAAAATATTATTTTTTTCTTAAGACTTACAACATCAAAAAAAAAACAGCAAACAATTTTAAAATTTAACAAAAAAAAAAAAGACATTAAATTACTTGTACGAGTATACTTTTCACAAACACAAATACCCCGCGGCTATGGTTGTCCAAAATATATATGAAAAAACCAAGAAAAAACTTAAATAAATTCATACATTATTACAAGGGACAAGTAATGAAAATAAAAATAAAAAAATGCCGTCCATCGAAATAAAAATCTGAAAAAATTGTACCTGAGTTTATTTTGGACTTTAGTGATTTAAGAAGGTACTTTGGTTGATTGGATGAATGATCATCATCATTTCATTGCTCATTACATATGCACACAATGAAGGAAAGAAAAAAGAAGAAAATGAGGTTAATAAAAAAGACAAAAAAATAAGCCGCAAATGAAAAGAATGAAAAAACAGGAGAGAAGTATAGTATAAGAGTTAGAGGGAGAGGGGAAAAGAGAAAGCCTTTTTTCATTTTACAGTTGTGGCTATAATAAAGTTATAAGATAATCTTTTTCTGTAATATTCTTCTTAATATCCTTGGAGTGGTGGTTGATATTTAAAGAATAGATTTTATATAAAATTTTCTGATATTAGTAGACTAACCATATTAGTTACACTTGAAGTATAGGAAGAAATATAAAAACGAAAGGGACACTAAAGTTTAAAAAATTCTCTAAAACTATGCTGGGCAGGTTATTTTAAACTATCAAACTCATTCATAAACAGTTAACTGATAGTTAACTGATAAACAGTGTTGTCAGGAGGTGAGAAAAAAAGAGGCTAAATTGAACTTTAAAAAAAATTCAAAAAGGCAAAATGTCCCAAAAAATAAGGCTACAGAAAAGTTTTTTTTTTGTCAATTTAAAATCTATTTATTTTTTCATTATTTTGATATTCTTTAAAGGCATTGTAATAAATTTATGAATAAAACTTAAAACGACTGCCAGGAAAAGGATCCAACAAAAATCGCCCAAAAAATTTCCATAGAAACTTGGGATATATATATATATATATATTTCATATGAAAACTAACCCAATGATTTGAAGTGATTTTTTGTCATTTTTTATCATTTCGAACTTTTTGATGAGGCAGTTCCAAAATGTTGTATAATTTTTCGCCTTTATAAGATTTGTTTTTTTTAATTATATTCATAAATAGTTTTTATGGTTAATGAAGCATATTAAAAATAATTATAATAGTCGATTTAGTAAGTCCATAAAATTAAGTTATTTTTGATTTGGAGAATGGATCGCCACAGGTGCAATTTTTTGTTAAATATATATAAATAATCAGGATTTTTTTGTGCAAATAAAATGTTTAAATGGATGATTATGTAAAAATAAAACTAATAATATCGTATAAAAAATTATTTTCTTTGTTGTTGAAATGCTAAGATTTTAGCCTTTTTAAGGCAAATTTAAAAATCAAAGAAGGCTAGAAAAAGCTAGAAGCTAAAACAAAAACTTTAAGGTTAAAGCAAAATAAAAAGGTTAAACTGGCAACACTGCTGATAAACTGTATATAACAACCTCGATGACCTATGTTTTCATCTCCAAGTATTGATTATTTTGGAAGATCTGTAAACTTTTTTCGCCATATCTAATCCAATCTATTCATTATACTAGTAAATGGTCACATCATTCCTTAAAAAATCTTAAAATCTGGAACAGAGTTTTTGAATGTTGAAATTTGCCATCTTCAAATTTAACACCTTTTCTTTTTAAAACCAACGTTGTACTCCCTATTAAAAGTAAATTTCTTTCCACGATAAATTAACTATTGGAGTCAGCTTTATAGTCAAATTGACATGGGCCATGGTAAACGGCTGGGAGTAATTCTGTCGGAATACAGTTTCACTCTTGAGACCACCTCGTTTGGGTTATATCACTTTGGAACTTTAGATGGAAGCTAAATATCTTGGTATAATTCTGGATGCTAATCTTGCGTGCAAATGAACACATGCACATGTTTACATTCAACAAAAATTTTAATATAGTTGACAACAAAAGTTTTATGTTTTTGAATATTTTTACCAGAAACAACATTTTAATAATATGAAAAATATAATTATTTCTATAACTATATACATATTACAAATCTTTTCCATATTCTTAAACCATATTTTGTTTTTAAACCATATTAATATTATTAATAATAAAATATTACCAATAAATATGCTTTTTACAAATATAGTTGAAAAATTAATAACTTGTTTGTTTTTAAATATATTTTTTTAATGTTTGTTTTCCATCTTTATTCTCATTTAGTTTATATATTAATTAATATAAGTAGACAAGGTTTTGTTATATTTGGTGTGATTCAAGCAATATTTTAGCTAATAAAAATATCAAAATATGATGGTACAAATAAATAAAATTAATTAATGAGATAATAATCTTATAAAATGGAATCACTATATGATAAGATGAGATAATAATATGATAAGTTGTAAAATAATAATGTAAAATGCAACACTAATATGATATAATGGGATAATAATATGATAAGATGGAATAATATAATGATATGAAATCATAATCTGATAAAATGGGATAAGAATATAGAAAGATGATATAATAATATGAAAAACAAACACAACATGAAAAAATGAACCATGGAATCAGACATAATATCATAAAATGGAATCTTAACAATTATTATTTATAATCATATCTATTATTAGCTATGATCATATTTTTCAATCATAATATGTTGCTCTTATGTTATGGACACTACAACTATATCAAGGAATAATCCTATAAAATCTGATATAAGCCGGATTACGTTTTCATCTGTATCCCATGAAATAGTTGTAAATTGTTTAAAATAAGAGGTATTAATTTCCAACCCTAAATATTTCTTTTAGATAAATTATGATGACCCTTAACATGTTGATTACATCAATCCAGGATTATGTTTAAATGTTTAAACTTTATGTGGTCGCTTGCAGAGAAAAATTATTTTGCAATATGGTTGCCCCAACAGTATCATTATATCCGCAATAATTTATTGTCATCGCAAACATCGTTATTGTTGAATATATTTTATTTTAAAAATAATTTGGTTGTAGCGATTATATTTTTGTTCTCAATTCTATAATTATATTGTTGGCGCAACATTTTAAGCAATATGTTCGAGTTTGAATGACGTTACTCTTGCTAAAAAAAATAATGTTCATTACAAAAAAATATTATTGTATTTATTATTATGACTTAACAACAAAATGTTTATCTTGTGGGTAATAATATACATGTAAGTAGTTTAATTGTGTATTTTAATATAAATTGTACAGAACCCACATATATCATATTGACAACAGTGTTTAAACCTGCTGTTAAATAATTTAAGATAATATTATGTCTAATAATATTCATGTTCTCAGCAAACAACAAAGAATGTTTTTGCAAACATATTAATAAGGTGGTATAAAAAGTGTGTATTACTTATTTTGAGGCTTATATTGTCGAACTTTTATATAGAAAATAATTTTCTTTACCCAAGTATATCAGATATCAGATATCATACGTATATAAAAAAAAGTTTTATAAAAAAATTGCTAGAAATGTCATTATTCTTACCAACTGCGATGTTGGTGTACACATACAATCGTATTATAATTGCAGCTCAATCATAATTTCATATACAATAAAAATATAGTTACAAGTCTACAAGCATATTATTATACACACTAAATCAAGTCTATATAGAAATATAATATGGCAGCATCTTAACCATAATATGATTAGGCATTTAATCAAGGTCATATATCAACAATTATATGATTTCAGTGCAACCATACAACATTTTATTAATACACTTCAATCTTTTTATGCTGCTCCATTGGAACATAATATATGACAGTAATTGATTATGGTTGGTACCAACCATATTTTTGCTTTACGTGTGGGTATATAAGACAATTCAATAAAGCAATGAACATCATTTTCGTATAATGCAGCAGTGCTATTATTGCTTCATAACTGTCCAACAAAAACAAACTAAAAAGAGAATCAAACATTACAACACTTCATGATGTATTGACGCTAATAAAATGTTAAATTTACAAAATCAAATGGAACAAATGTTTTTTGGGGTAGGAGAAGAAGGGAGTAAATGAGGTGACTGGTATAGTTGTTTCAGTATGTAAGATCAACGTTTCCCATAAATTGATGTTTTTTGGGGAGCTTCTTTTATTGTATTCAACTAACAAAAGTTCTTTCTTTTGGAAAATCAAAAAAGCATAATACATTCTCTTCAAAGTTGCCACAAATGTTACCAATTTCATGGTTATGACGATCTTGCTGTAATGCAGTCAGTACTCGGTTTTGTATTTTTGTAGCTTTTGTTATTATTTCACTTCGTCGTAGTCGTATACGCACAATTTTATTTTTATGTAAACTTGATTCTTTTTTTTTTTTTTTTTTTTTTTTGTTACCTCGTTGGATTCCTCCTTCTCGGTTGTGGTTTCTTGGTTCTTTTAAGTTACATATATGGCAGTACTTTATAGACACATATTTACACATATATATTTCGTCATATGTATTTGTATATTTATGTGAATTTTATTTTATTTTTCGGGAGGTTATTGGCCTCTATAAATGTTTAAAAGAAATGAAGAAAATAACTAAATGCTATAAATACATTTTACATACAACATCAATATATATTTTTATTTTTTATTGTTTTATCGTTATTGCTATTTAAATCACACTGTCAGTAATCGATTGGGATTATGTGAACGCGTCAAATCGTCATATTTATTTGTTCATTCATTCAGAAATTTAAGTTTTGTATAAATGTACAAGTATTATTTAGTGTGAGTACTTATTGCTACAACATACATAGTTTCGGCAATTGTAAAGAGTCAAACACTTTTAGTATTTGTTTGACTTTCCCTATTTGTCGTTATTGACTTTGATGTATGTCGCAACATATGTTTAGAATAAACAAATAAGAAAATATGGGAAATAATAACAAAAGTTATTAGATTTATAATAATAAAAAAATTTCATCATTTGATGATTTACATATATTAGTAATTTTAAAATTTATTTTAGAATTTTAAAGTAAAAGTGTTATTTTGGAATGTAATTCCGATAATTCTTATTAAGTATATCAAATGATAAAAGCTATACTTCTTAAGCCTTGCATCGGTTTAGAATTCATAGATTTTTGCTTTAACTTGAACTGAATTTTATTCTCCTACTATCCCTTTTATGGGGCTATTAATATATGTTTAAGAAATTCGTTTCCAAAAGAATATTAATTTATGAACATAATTTATCTGTTTTAAATAACTCCCAAAGTATTGCATACTAAATTGACTTTGACTATTATAAAAATTCAAATAAAACTACTAATATATATATATATATATATATATATTCTTCTCACGTGTTCTAATGAAATCTACTTGTGTCTTATTCCCCCTCCCAAAAGCAAAAAACAGCTGAAAGAACTAAACGAAAAAGTTTGAAAAAAAGAAACAACGAAACATTTTTATGCATTCTTAGACAAAGTGTCAATGATCTTGCGCGCCACCGACTGCCAACAACAATAATGATAAACAGCAACAAATATACGAAATATAATAACTACTGGCAGATACAACACCACCAACAACAACCATGACAAAAATAAAAAGTAAAAATCAAAACTATAAACATAGATCACATTTGTACATTTATACCAAAAAAATAGTTTTTTTTTTTACTCAAAGGTACACATGATCAAAAGTTCACTAACCCTTTCTTCGTTTTTTTTTTTTTTCTACAATAATTCATCGTCAAATGCTGGAAGAGTAAAAAGTGTTGCTTTTTTTCGGATGGTCATAGAAATACATAGAAATGTATCTTAATGTAAGTTTAACCCTAAAATGAGCAATATTATTTTTTGCACTGCAAATTTCAATCGGTTTATAATTTTTGATTTATTTCTCTCAATAGATCGGGGTTTAAAATGCACAATGTCCGAAAATATTAGTTATTATGAAAAGGAAAAATAATGAATAATTGATGGAGTAAAATTACGGTCTCATATTCCCAATTAAAATTGTATTAGGCATTTTCAAGTTAAGCTAGCAGTTCAATATGGCAAGGCGATCTTAAATCCCTTAGTTACATAAAGATGGAATTTTAAATTATGCAATTAAAACTCTGTTCAAAATGGGTTACTTGCGAAGAGAAGTCAATTGAGCAGTAGACAAGATCATTTGGCTAGGTCAGCGAGGTTATAGATGTAATTGCATCGTCATCAACCAATATCCAGCTCGTAGGACTATAAACCAGTTGCAAACAGTAATTTCCAGGGGCCCTAACAGCATGCTGGGAATAAATTCCCAGTAAGGCTAATGCTCTATCCCGATCCTAATTGTGCTCTCGCTTTCTGTGACTGCAATAGACGGTGTAAGCTGCAACTGCGTAATTGGTGTCGTCTGTATGAATAAAGTTCAAAACTGCCACATACGAAATGCGATGAAATGGATCAGTGCATATACCTCTGTATATACCTCTGTGATATTGAAGTTTGGATGACTCTTACGCCGACATTCTAGTAACTGTATTATAACTGGGCTTCTTAATGGTAGGTTTATAATCGTCCAACACTCTCTCGCCAAGGTTTTAGCATCAATATGTAAATTCCACCGCTGACAATTGCTTGATGGCTTCTGCAAAATCAGATGGAGTGAAAAATTGTGATTAGGTCATAATTAGAATTTTGTGAAGATTGAAACAACACTTCGTTTCACCTTTTTTTCTGGGTTCTTATCAATTAGCCGACAAAAATACCTTTTTCTTCAGGTTCGAGAGAAATCGAAAAATTGATCACAACTAGCTAACTCCTGTACTTAATTCTTCAAATATATAACTATCACTTACGTTTGTCCTCAATTACCAACATGCTGGATGAAACTAGGGTCGACGGGGTTAGTATTTCGCAAGTCATGCGCGTTCCGCTGCTTCTTCTGGAAATTGCAAGCGCACTACAGATATTCGACTATGTGGAACGAAACAAGCGACCGCTTCGGTGACGTCTTCTACAATTTAACACTCCTTCACTTTGAAGGGTTAACTCAATATTAACTATTTCTTTTTTTATCTACATGTTCATACACATCACTAGCAACAAACGCCATAAAACTCATTTATAAAATTGCAAATAAAAAAAAGATAAACTAATATGGTCAGCAAGTCATGGAATTGTCTTTCTTTTAATTCCCACTTTTTTAATGGATGATTTCATTTTTTTTTTTTTTGTCCGCTGTTTGAATAGAGAAAATTTGAAGATCACTAAGTTTTGTTGATAAACTTTCACTCAAATGGTAAATTCAATTCAAACTTTGTTTGAAACTTCAAAAATATATATATATATATATATATATATATATAATATTTGATGATCATTTATGGAATAGAAACAGTGATATGATAAATGATAAAGACTGACTAGAATATACCGTATAATACAATTTTAAAACATGAACTATTAATTGATAATTAAAAATTATAAATAGATACATATTGTTTACAAATAACAAACCAAAATAGGATGAGCAAAATAAGTGAAATACTATTTTTTTCCTAATTTTTAATATTTGACGTGTTTCATAGCCATAACGTTATTTTATATTAGATTAAGTTTAAATTTCTTTGGATTCTTTCCAACTAATATTATCAATATATGTGTAGGGGATTTAAGCCAAATTTTAAACAAAAATTCACACCTAATTTATAGTTCGAATAGTAAAAAAGGTTCAAATACCTCTAAAGCAAAAAATAAATAAAAAGCTAATGCTTAATATAAATTCAAAAGCATTGAACACATAAATTAGAATAAAACACAATTAAGAAAATTAAGCTAAAGAACATACTACATACATATGTATTCTAGGGTGGCCCCAAAATGAAAATTTACTTCATTATTCTTTCGTGAGTTGAAAACGAAAAAGGACCTTTTTTCAGGTTTTTCGTATTTCTGCCAAATAATCTATATGAACATTTGGTATTACAAAATAGGCCTTTGGAACGCACATTTAATGACATAACAAAAATTTGGAACCTCATCCAAATTAGTCCGAAATTATGCAATTTTTCACACAAAATTTGAATATTTCAATTTTTTACACTTAAATATTCAAAAAATGAGACCCAAATAATACAATATAATCCTTGAGCAGTTATACCGAAACATTTTTTTCGTTTACTTGTATAAATTTATTCAAAGTATTAAGTATTATATATCATTAAAAATTCATTTAATTCCTTCTCATATAGAAACATTTGTGTATGAAGGAAATTGTGGTCTTACTTTTGAAATATTTATATATAAAAAATACATATATCCAAATTTTTAGTGAAAAAATGCAAAATTTTGGACTTATTTGGACTTGGTCCAAAATTTTTGTTACATTATTAAATGCGAGTCCTAAAGGCCTTCTTGCGGAATCAATTTTTCATATCGTTCATTTGGCAGAAATATGAAAATTATCTGAAAACCCCTTAAAAAGGACTTTCTTCATTTTGATCCAGCTCACACAAGAATAGTGTCAGGATGAAAATTTTGTGAAATGGTATCTTAGAATGATATAAATTTTCATTTGAGCTGGGAAGATCGATTCTTATTTTTTCTCCATACAAACGGGGCTCCCTAATGTATGTTCTTTATTTTTGACTAAATTAGAGATATGAATTTAATGAATAAAAAAATAAATAATGCATAAATTATTAGTTTGTTAACAATGACAAAAAAAAATGGCTTTGAATAGAATTTTAATAAAATAGTATTGCAAAACAGAATAGAATAAAAAAATATAAACAGAAAATTTTCAAAAGTTGTTTAATGTATTCATAAATTTTATCATCGCAAAATTGTTGTATGATCATTATCTCGTAATTAATTCTGGTTAAACGTTTAATTGAATCTAAAAATAAAGCAACTTCTTTTTAAACTCACAAAAATCTAGTTTTTAAACACAGCAAACATCTAATAAAATCATTTTAAGTTTGTCAAATATACCATTAAAACATATTTTCATTACATTTTCATATCTCCAAGAAAAGAAGTACAACTCATTTAATTCCATTAAAAATTATCAACAAACATTAAAACAGTAGCAACAAACTCTTAAAGAGACAAGAAAAAAATTAAAGAAGGAGTTCATTGACATTTTATCAACAGCAGCAAGAAGAAAAAGAAACAATTAGCACAAAATAAAAATTACAATTTCACCATATCACAAATTAATATCCCAAAAAAAATAACCTTAGAATAAACAACTAGAAAGGAAAGTTCTCAAAAAATAAAAAATAATAATAGTAATAATAAACAACTGGCAAAAAGGCAATAATGCAGAAACGAATGAAGGCAAAAACGTCAACATTTATAAAGTGTTTAGTACAAAAAAATTAGTTAATCATAAATAAATATATATATATATATATATATATAAAATATGTAGTACATATTTTTTCATTATGGTATTAGTATTTTCAATATTTCTCACCCTCGCTTCTAGTAATTGCTCTATGGAATAAACCGCAAAATAAAAGTAACAACATATCAACACTTAAGAGAGCCCGAATAGTCTAAGAGTTAAAGAGAACGAAAGAAACCGAAAAAGGTGTGAAAATCACGTTCACATACGAACAATGACAATGCGATTTTATTGAAATACAAACTCTAACTCAACAAAACCATGGTAAAGACATTCATTCACACACTCATTCACTCAATCGCTCAGACAGTCATTCAGTCACTTGACAACCAAATTAAGATCTTTTAGAATTGTAATTGAGACATGATTGTCTGTTATTGAAATTGAACTGAATTGAAGTGAAGAAAAAGAAGACATCATCACCGTTGCCAATAACAATTAACAACAAAATTGACCAGATTTTGTAATGGAAGAAAAACTATCATTGTTACAAGACTCAAGCGATGTTTTAATGTAGTTTGTAACAAAATAAAAATGAAATGTCGAAGAAATTATGATATCATATTGCCGCATTTGTGGTATTGCTTGTTATAAACTGTATTTTTTTTTTTAGTAGGCTTCTAAATATTACAGAAAGTTCTTGGAATAGCATTATTCTTCAAAGCGACATGTAAAATTCTATGAGTAAGTTAAATTTTAAAGACCAGATATCAAAAACTCCTGCTATTAAAGTCTAAATTTTATCTTTAGCCTTATAAGGATGCGGATTCCCTAAGATCGTTAGTTAGGATATCCTGCTGAATTAATCAATATTTAACCGATATTTAGTAGGCGGAAAGCTAAATATTGAGGAGAGTTCAAATTAAGAAATCACTAATATAAAATTCGCTTTTAAAATTTTGATTGATACTTGATATGTTTATTGATGTATAAAAGATTATCATTCGCTTTCTAGTTAAAATAACTATTTTTCTTAGATTGTAATTATAATTTAACGATGCTCAACACTATGTATATTACAAAGATATTATGGAGAAAATCTTATCAAGCTGCATCCACACAATCCTCACAGTTCAATAATCCCATTTTTTTTTTTTTTTTGCAGAAATTTCAAAATAATATTTTAAGAAATTTTAAATTTAAAAAATGTTGACCCTTGGTTACCGATTTGGATAAAATTTGGTGCATGTGTAGAGAAGGATACAGAGGTTTGTAAAATTATTTTTTTTTTTTACATTTTTATTTTGAGAACTCTATAGCTTTGAAGTTGATTAACATATTTATTTAAATGCCCATAACTTTTGTTATATAAAATATATCAAAATAATATGCAGTGGATTTGACAAAGCTTTTATTTTAAGATGCCATATAAAAATTTTGAAAATATTTTTATCCACATATTTTTTGTAAGAATTTTATTTAGTGAAGTGTCCATCTTTAATATTTTTTAGTAGGAAGTCTTATCGGTGTACTTGCTACAGAAAAGATTTCAGAGAGGTCAAAATTTTTAAATTTAAAATGAAATTACTCAAATTGTAAAAAGTGAATGTATTTTATAAATGGTAACATACCAAGTAATCGAAAACATATACTTAAAAAATATAATATGGCAACGTTGATAGTCTGATGATGCATTAAAGTTGGTATTTTAATATTATTTTCAACATTTTTATTAATTTATTATTTATTTTATCACAAAAATATATACCAACGTTATTAAAGTGTAAATTGTAGCTTAGGAGATGGATTTTATGGCTATTATTTTAAATTATATATAAGGCGTGTATTTATTGTTATTTTTGAGTTTTGTGGTCACAAAGGTTTTTTATAAGATAACCTATAACTTTGAAAGACGAAAAATTATGTTTGGACTTGAACTTGAACGAATATAAAAACGTAAAATTGTTTGCCAAAGTGCCTATTTTATGCAACAATTTAGAAAGCTCCAGCATTTTTCAGCAAACTCTTGCAATCGCCAATTTTCTTTCAACTAAGGTTTTGATAAACCGAAGCGGAATTTTTTTTTCTTTCACAGAAAAGTAGTATTACATTATAACCTGTTGGGTAGTTTCACTAATCAATAAAAATGTAAAAACTTATATAAAATAATTAAAATAAAAAAAAAATAGGTTTAAGCAAAAATACGTAAAATCGGTTTTAATAAATATTATTGTTAATTTTAGATAGAATGACTTCAATATAATCTCAAAAAGACACTAACAATGCTTTTGAATTTATCCCAGAAAAAGTTGATTTTGACCAGTGTGCAATTCTATTAACACAACCAACTCATTATTTTTGCCAAATGCAACCATGTGAGCTAAACTTTTCGGCATCATGTTTAATATCATAATATGTATTAAAATTTCTATGGTCTGATTGAACAAATATTTTTAATTATGATATAATATATTTAATTATGATACTTGTAGAAATTCTTCTGGTAAATGATTAGAGTTGCAAAATTTTTTAATGAATAAATAGAAGGTTGAATTCGATGGGATCTCTTTTTATACACTAAGCAACAATTCAATCTTAAGGATTTACAATGTCATTAAAGGATTGTTTTAGCTAACATATGCATATTTGCTAAAGTTGTTCCAAGTGGTGTATTGGGGATGGAACTTAAAATGATTTCTTTTTGCCTTACTCCCAGTGGTTAGGGAAATGTGTGCAATAATTGTGATAAAAAGCTATTTAGAAGTTTCATTAAATGACAAACAATTTCTCTACTTGAAAGCAATACAAAGTCCTCAATTTATTGTATAAAATATAAATTATGTGATAATCTCTGAAATATCGGAAAAAAATATTGAGCTTAAGCTTTTCCAATCGAATCAAAAATATACTGCTGAAACAGATTCCTATCATAACATCAAAGATACAAAGAAATCGTGTCACAATCTCTCTGATACTTTTAAACCAGGAATTTCCGAAATTTCTCTCACTTAAACTCTTTTTATTTTTTTAATCACATCAGTCTATTTATAGTAATTCATTTAACTTCAAAAAGATCCATAAAATAAAAGACATATAAAATCAAAACCAAAATAAACACAAGTCCCATAAACACGGAAATGCATTATGATGCATGCTCACTGAATCACTAGTAACAAAAAAGTAAAGTTTAAAAGAAAATACAACAAAAAATAAATTGTTAAAACACATACTGATGTATAATCATCATATAAAGAATGAAAAAGCTTAGTATTTTAAAATGTAAAGAAAAGAATACCAAGAGTTTTCCCAGCAATGTATCACATGCAATAAAGATGATCCTCTACTTGATACTAAAAGAACGTATAAAGACGACAACCCAACAAGAATGGCAGCAGGCAGGCAAAAATCCATTGAGACAGTCAGCCAGGCAACTAGTCAGTCGGGCAAATAGGAAGGCATCCATCCTAAGGCGGCATAAAATACAGTGTACTCAATGTACGTATGAATGTATATACATGCATGAGATCAACCTATAGCCAAAACGACTTACATGCCTAACCATTCAAGAATACTGACGGACGAATTGTCTAACTAACTGGCTATATGTTGGTTTTGTTGGCAGACTGCCTGAATGGCTGGTTTGGTTCGATTCGTTATTTGGTTGGTGGCAGATTTCTTTAATACAACTAGTCATACCATATTGTATTCGAACTTTTATAAATGAATAAAAAAAACATCATCCATCCATTTCATCCCATCAACCCAAAACAAAACCATGCACTCTCGGTATTACAACGAAAAATCCAGGAAAATATCTTACAGCACATACACACACACACACAAACACCATGCATCCATCCATAAAGATGTACCCATTCCAGTAAGCAAGAAGCAATAACATTGTGGATCATGATAATCATGATCAACGTCGTCGTTGTCGCAGTCGTTGTTATTAACGTGACTTTTTTTCTTATTGGATTTTCTCATCTTTTACTTCTTCTACTACATCTTCTTTTTTTTAACGCGAACTCTGTGAACAGTGTCGTTGTCGTCGACGTATTTAGTTCCCTTGTTTTATTTGTAGTGGTATTGTATATATTTAGAAACAACCAATCCAACCATACCCAACTTAACGAACAAACGGTCAATGACCGTACAAATAGTGACCCACTAACATCCGCGAGTGCGTTCACCTTAAAAAATTCATGTGACGTATAAATAAACGTATGTACGTACATAAGTATGTATCGATTGGATGGATGGATGTTAATGTCTGTTGGTATGATCGTAAATGTACGAACCAACGTTGTTAACAATAACAACATACATACCAACCGAAGCAACTATTTAACCAAGCAACCAGTTAAGAAACCAACCAACCTTCAGCACCTTCAAATATTATCTCTTTGGGCCGCTATTCCTCCTGCTCTTAATAGCATTCTCTGTCTCTCTTAATTTGGCTTAAAGAAAATCTTCCGGGGAGGCTTGGTTTTATTTATTTTTTTTATTTTTTTTTTTTTTTTTTTGTTATTGTCTTTTCTTTAAAAAGCTTATATTGTCTGTAAAAGAGTAATTTAAGAGCATGATTTTTCTTGAATAGTTGTAGATGAAGATGTTTTTGTGTTTGGTTTGAGGTTTGTTAATGTTTGAAGGTTTGATAATATTTTATATTTGGGTAATGTGTTATAATGAGGTTATTTTAAGTTTCTAACAGGATTTTACATTAAATTTATTAAAATGTATCAATGATTAAAAATTATTTTTATATACAAATAAAACTTGTAATTGGGACCAGCTTAGCATTTATATTTTCTTAACGCAAATAATGTGATTTGACTACATTTATGTGGTTGTCTATAAATCTGTAATTAGATTTAGTGATTTGATTTGTTATAAAACCATTAATATTCCCACGATATTTTGTAATCTCTTTACAGGAACTACAAACACTGCATACATGAGTTAAATGATAATTTTTCATATAAATAATTTAACTTTCATGAAAATATATTGAAACCCAGGACAAAATACGAACGCTAACAGCGTGAAATTGTTGTAGTTAAAGGTTGTGACCCCAGCTGCCACATTTGACGATTTTTTTGTTTCATACATAAATAGCAAAGTGACGATTTGATTATTAAAATTTACTATTTTTTTCAATTTTTTAAATATAACATTTTTAGAATTTAAATATATTAAAAATAAAATTTATGCAATTTATGTAATTTTTTAAATAATCCATTTCATGAATATTAACTATATTCCAATACTAGTCTGAATTACAATTTTTAGTCAGACTTTTTTGAGAAAAACAATAAAGAAATATAAAGGAATTTTAAGTACAAGAACTCTTTCTAACTAGTACTGGAACAGAACAATTATAATATCAATTTTATTATTTTGTGATGCAATCACACTTAAATTCCAGGAGAGATTTTAGTGAAACTTTCAATACAGAGAAAAAAGTTTTAAATTAGAAACAAATGTTTGAAAGACTTTAAATAGTTTTTAAAAATCTAATGAAATTTGATCTTATCTATAATTATTCCTATAAAGAATTCATAATAATTTAATACAAAATCTGAAATTCTTTATTCTTCAAACTTATCAGATTCATTCTATAAAAAAATTAATTCCTTAAAAACTGTATTTACAATCATATGAATAATTCAAGATTAACAAAATATACTGAATCATTTAAATTCTCTTTAATATAAATCCATTATAAATTAGCTTTAGAAATTATTTCTTAATTCATTTTACCGAAAAACGTTCCGTACTCGAAAATTGGGTAAATGAGAACAATTTTGTGAAAATAATAATCTTCTACTTCTTGCACGAAACAGCTCAGACTTCTGCTTTGGGTAGACTAGGTAAATTGTCAAATATTAAAAAGATAAAACAAACAATAAAAAATTTTAATGAGCAAAGATAATGTTTTATATACCATTTACACCAAACAAAAACTATTTGGTTTTTGTGAAAACCAAATTTCAAAAACTATACCATTTACATACCTATTTTTCTCTCGATGTGGTTTTTGTTGACAAACTTATTTATTTATTTTTCTTTTTTTAATTCCTATTGAAACACAATTTGATTTATTTTTGTGGTTAGTAAAGTTTTTTACAACAATTTGAACACAATTTATTCACAAAATATACAAAACTAATAAAACTATTCTGATTCCTGAACAAATCGTCAAAAATATGTTCTCAACAAAATTAATAATATATTCATCAAACGATAGCTAAAAAATTATTATGCCCATATTTCGTATTTTTTTTCAAAATTATTTATTTTTCTTCAGCTATCGTCTGATGTATATATAATTTAAATTGCTCAAATGTTAATCATTATACTTCGAAAATTTGCGCTAAATTTAATACATCTTACCAATAAAAGTCTTTAAATTTTGTAATTTATTTCTTATAACCAATACAACAACA